>OX465197.1:658301-3158301 GCA_949987655.1 Polymixis flavicincta | reverse complement strand
TCAGCTGATCCAGTGAAAGTACTGTCAAAATCGGTCCAGCCGTTTCGGAGATTAGCCGGAATAAACAGACAGACAAAAGATGGAAATTGTATTTTTTTTGCTATACGTAAGAAGTACCGTACTGCCTATAAACTTTCTTCCTCTCTTTTTCTTTTTAATCTGTTGCATTACCAACAGACATTAAAATTTTCTTTATTTGTATAGGTCTAGTAGGGGTATATAAGGATATAGTTTTTAGATACGATATTTAGAAATGTTAATTAACATCTAGACCAATTAGCCTAGCTAGCAATTTCATGTGAATGCAAACTAAGCAGTAGGTACCTTGTAGCAGGAACTGCTTCCGCTTACCGCAGTCGGAACCGTCAGGGCCCAAATTAGAATTTCGAGGAGTACACACGGCACATCGGACAGAGCTCCGGCGGGATCTCATGGCGACATGGAGAGTGCGATTGTCGCAACCCAGTGCTGGGCACGCCACGATTGCGGCGGTCAGTCCCCTCTTTGAGGAGTGGCTTGCTTGACGGCATGGCGTCCTCACCTTCCGCCTGACGCAGGTCCTCACCGGACACAGCTGTTTCGGGAGGTTCCTGTTTCGGATAGGGCGGGAGGAAACGCCCTGGTGTTTCCACTGCGAAGATCGCCTTGAGGACACGGTACAGCACACGGTGGCGGTCTGCCCGGCTTGGGTGGAGCACCGCCGTGTCCTAGTGGAGGCGATCGGCGGCGGCGATCTCTCACGTCCGGCCCTGGTCCAGGCCATGGTACGGAGCGAGAGTGCATGGGTAGTCGTCACCTCCTTCAGCGAAGCAGTAATGCTCGCGAAGAGGGAGGCGGCGCACGTGAGGGAGAGGTAGTCTATGCGCCCTCGCGACCTTAGCCGCCGCAGGATACGTAGACGCCCTGGGCGTCGGGAATCCCTGCCGATTTCCGGCCACCGTAGGCATGAGCTTGCGGACGGCGAGTAATGGGTAGCTCGCTGTCCGGTAAGGACCAAGCCCAAGTCGACGGCGCGTTGTGTTCCACGCGCGCCTCAAAGAGATGTCAGCTAAAACCGATGGGGCCCGCAAGGGCCGATGCCTGCCAGGGGTGCGGGTTTGTTCGAAAGAGAAACAAACCCGCACCCCTGGCATACGGGCTACTGAGGGAACACGGGTGGGTTTTAGTCAGTAAAAGTCTGACAAGCCCTCCTGCTCCACCCAGAGCGGGAGAAGTTATTTGACGATTACCCACCCAAAAAAAAAAAAGCAGTAGGTACCTTGTAGCAGGAACTGCTTCCGCTTACCGCAGTCGGAACCGTCAGGGCCTAAATTAGAATTTCGAGGAGTACACACGGCTACACATCAAGTTATACATTTCCAGTATAAGTTGATCTAGCATTGTATAGGATTTCCGTACAGTGCGAGATCAGCGTAAACTGGAAATGTATAGCTTGATATGTAGTCGTGTGTGTACCTCTTACGTTTTTTTGCAATTTGCAGGTCAGTGTGTCAGGCTTTATTGAACAAAATAATTATAATTCCATTTGTGTTTTTTTTTTATTCGTAGGTACTCTTAATTTGGAAGTGGCTCTACAAATTGACATTCACCGGTAGATAAGTACGTTTTCTGATCCATTTCTTTACATTTTCAGCAGTTACTTTTGAAAAAAAACCATATCACTCAGAAGTTCTTAACATACTTGGTTTTTCTTAATATCATTTCCTTTTTTCTTTATTTACAGTGGTACAATAACGGGCTGGTAATAACTACATTTTAGTAAGAGCTCTGCCTACCCCGTCTCGTGTGGTACCTCGGGAGACGTACACTGGTGTCACGTTACAGTGAGGTGGGCCTGTCTGTCGAGAACCATGGAACACGAAAGTACTGGCGATGTAGCGGCCATTTTTTAATTTTTGTCATGTTTTTTTTTTCTTAATGCCTGGCACTGCCTCTAGTTCTAAAGTGTCTACCATGATAGAATTTGTTTTTTTGGCCTCACTCTTTGTGTTCTGCGCGGTCTATCTGCTTTTGTTTAATAATCTGAGTATGGACCTAACGTAGACCTAAGATAATATTAATTTTCGCTGTAGCTAAATCCTAGAAAAAAATGTTCTAAACTTACTTAAAATTCTTCTCTTGAATTTTCAAGGTTCATCTAGATTATTAAATGACAAGAAGATTTAAAGCATAAGCAATCTCCTTCGCCTTCATATAATGGTGTTTTTTTTTTTTAATAGTCTCTAAAGGCTCGGTTGTCGATACCATTGCTCCCGTCTGGCCAATATTTTCACATCAGAAGGCTAAAAGTCACCCAAAGGGCCATTGCCCTTCCCTTAGTTACCCAAAGAGCAAAGCCCTCCCCTGGCGAGGGCTATGCTTGGAGTTTCCCTACGTTTTCGAATCGGAAATGAAGAGATCCGCTGGAGAACCAAGACAACCGACATAGCCCGAAGAATTGCCCAACGTAAGTGGCAGTGGGCAGAGCACATTGGTCGCAGAACAATGGCCGGCCTGAAAGGTTCTGGAGTGGCGACCGCGTAACGGAAGACGTAGAGTTGGAAGACTTCCTACAAAGTGGAAGGATGACCTAGTGAAGACCGCAGGAATCCGCCGGATGCGGGAAGCACAGAAACTGTCGAAATGGTGGAGCTTGGGGAAGCCCTATGTTCAGCATTGGATGTCTTTCAGCTGACACATCCTCAAGATGTTTTCTCAGCACAAAACAGGACATAACATAACGCCTACTGTTCCTAAGGGTAAGATAGAGTACACCCACATTTCAGCAGTTATTGTAAAAAAAAAAAACTTTTGTAACACATAAGTACCTATAGTCATACACTAAACATGATTGTAACAGCTGCCTCCTGAACTAAGTAAAAAGATACTTCTGTATCTCAGAAGGCGAAGTTCCTCTAAAAAATAAACATTGAATATGAAAACTTAAATTCAATCGTAAAATTGTAACAGAGGGCGAGCCCATTGCTATCAACGGAGCACAAATCTAGGCTACGGCTGCTACTGACAAATTCATAACAGATCTTCACGCCTGTATTTCCCGAAGGGAAGGGCAGGTGTGTACGAGCCTAGTGCTGTTGAGCAATTTCGGATAAATTCGCAGGAGAAGTTATTTGATGACTTCCCAACCTCAAAAAAAAAAAAAAATACCAACGAGGGAGTCAAAAGTTTCTTAAAAAACGTTCGCATTCTAATCTTAGTTAGTACTGGGCGTCGGAAATCCCAGGCTGATTCCCGGTCATCGTAGGCGTGGGTAAGCGGACGGCGAGTAATGGGTAGCTCGCTGTCCGGAAAGGACCAAGCCCAGGTCGACGGCGCGTTGTGTTCCACGCGCGTCTCAAAGCAGACGTCAGCACAAACTTATGGGTCCCACAAGGGCCGACCAAGGGCTGACCAACAAACAATGGGGCATTTCATATCTTGTCCAGCGTCTCCTGTTGTCTGCACGCTGCAGAAGTTGATAGACGCTGCTGAAAGTGCCAAGCCGTGGCCAAATTCTGGGCTGACTGTATTTAGATTGCTATCGACACGCTAAGAAGAAGAAGATGTGAATAATTATGTTGTATGTATTGTATTTTACGTGTATTGTAAAAGTAGGTAAGTACGTTAGTTATTTTTATAATAAACAATTAAAAAAAAATCTAACCGGCACTTACCTCTGAGTCCTCTGACCATACCAAACCACGGGACGTTTCAGTAAGTCGTAAATTCAACGGGACGGCATAACGCCACACCGTGTGAGAATCCCGGGAATTCGGGCCGCGACGCGACGCGGGACAATCAAATTATGTGTTTTATTGACATCACTATTATATTTTTTGTGTTTACACTTTGTTGTGGGTTACGGTTCAAGTAGTTGTTTTTACAAGTTTTTATTTAGCTCGAGATATTGGAATGTGAAAAAAAATTCAAGTTTTTTTTGATAAATTCCTCTGGACTTTAGTGTAATATACATATATATACAAAGTGTAACGGAAAGGGTAGGTATATACATTCCAAGGACACGGCTTCTTTGGATGATACCTATTAAATGATATTGGAAGGGTTTTTTAATCCTATCTCTACATGTTCGGAAGTTATGAGAATCTTTAATACATTGATACCAAAAATTCTTCCTTCCTTATTCCTTGTCTACATTATAAAGGGAACCTCTGTGGAAAATGTCAGCTTTCTAGGTCCTAGGGTTTTGGCTGGGTCTTGATGAGTCAGTCAGTTAGGACTTTTCTTTTTATTTAAATAGATAAAACAAAAGTCATTTGTTCAAAGGAGGCAGCATTTTTTGAACGTCAAAATTACATAAGAAAGTCTCGCGGCACGCTCGCCCTTCACAACTTCCTAGTGCTTTAACTGGGAAGAACTGCCGCAACAATAATTAGGTACATAAAGGTATTTTAAGTACATAAGAGACTTACAAAGTGTGCATTATTAGTTACCTACATGGTGTAGGTACAGTAAATTGTTGGGTGAATCGCTGCTCTTCTAGCTACGAGTAGATCACTGAGTTATCTGAATAAATACAGATTAAGAGACAATAATTGAGATCTGAATGTAGGAGATGAAACTTTATTTTCATAGCAGTCAGTTCGAAAGTTGTAAGCTCGCAATAATACATTAATAAAAGACCAACTTACAGGACTTTAATTTTTACGTGCGTACGTCACTTCAGAAAGAATTAACGAAATTTGATAACCATAACAGATAAGTATACATGGATCGTAGAACGTGTTCTGTACTTGCTGCCTACCGCTATCATATAAATAGAGGTGTGAGCATATAAACTCACACGAACCTGTGAATTCCTAAAAAAATTAAGACAAATTTGATTTTGGCGGGTTACCTTAGCGTCCCATAATCGTAAATTCGTAACTTTTAAATCTACTTACTTACTTATTACTTAATTACTAGAATCAAATTAATACGAGGTTAATGCCTAATCAAGATTTTCCTAAGTGCTAATTAGATTTTCAAAAAAACAAAAATCGTTAAGTATGTAACATTCGACCAAAGTTCTAAGGATGTTTAATTTTAACTGTGCGAGAGTGAGGCATCCTGCGCGAAAGAGATAGCACATCGAAGGCTTCGCAGGTGGGCGTGGTTTAAACTGACGCACCCACTTCTCTTTTCATTGTTTCAAAATGAATGAAAATTATCGCAAATGTTAATTTGGAGCTAGAATTTAAGGAAAATGGTGGACTGAAATAAATGAATTGACTGATTGAGATGGGGAAATCATTTTCACAATCAAAAAGGCTTGTTTATAATGGAGCTGTTGTCTGAAGTTTTACAAAACTTACGATTATTTAACATTACTTGACATGACATCATACGTCCGTGTGTTGCCGGTCGTAAAAGAATAGCACTATCCCATTTCTTCCCGTGGGTGTTGTAGAAGGCGACTAAGGGACTTACTAGAGAATGGGCAGCAGCATTCTCTATGCATTTTACCACCATACTGCGATCGCCAACCCGCCTGCCAAACGTGGCGATTACGGCAAAACCTCGCTTTTGGGGGAGGCTTATGTCCAGCAGTGGACGTCTTTCGGCTGAAATAATGATGACGATTTAACATGACTTAACATCACGCCTATTTTCCTCGCAGGGTTAAGCAGTGGTGTGCCATAGTTGGTATGCTTTTCTTTGGTAATGTTCGTCGAATCATTGAGTTCCTCAAGTTCTGAGTTGAGCTGCATGATTACAGATAAATGCGTGCACTGACTGGACAGGTCCACTCAATCTGTGTGGTTCTTTCCTCCAAAGACCATTTCAGACACTAATCTACATGGTCTTCACATGATCTGACCAAGATTATGTCTGGACTTTAAAAAAGATCGTGACCTCTGAGTTTGTTTCGGCCTTTCTTCTCAGAGTAATCAGATAGGAAACACCGACCTCATCTAGTTTTAATATATGAATCAATCCAAAAACCAGTCAATGTACGTATCTAATCGACCGACGTTTCCCTGCGTGATCGAATCAGAAATGAAGAGATCCGCAGGAGAACCAAGGTAACCGACATAGCCCGAAGAATTGCCAAACTTAAGTGGCAGTGGGCACAATTGCTCGATGGCAGATGGGGCCGAAAGGTTCTGGAATGGCGACCGCGTACCGGAAGACGTAGAGTAGGAAGGCCTCCCACAAGATGGAACGGTGACCTTGTGAAGGCCGCGGGAATCCGCTGGATGTGGGAAGCACAAGACCGGTCGAAGTGAAGGAGTCTGGGGGAGGCCTATGTCCAGCAGTGGACGTCTTTCGGCTGAAATGATGATCAAAATCTTTAATTGCCTTTACAGACAACGCACAGGATTATCTCATGTGAAAATGCATCCCTTAAAGGGGTTAAATACCTGTTAACCTCTAAAATCGTCAAATACCTGTGCAATTGACGATTTTAGAGGCTGACAGGTATTTCAATCGTCAAATGCACAGGTTACCCTGTGGTAAACTGTGCATTTGATGATTTTATGAGGGAGTCAGTGTGTGGAGTTCATGCAGTTGAGTTTTGGGCCAAAGATGTACCAATGGTCCCCTTGGACCATTGGTACATATTTGGCCCAATATGTACGGTAAGAAAAAGCTATGAAAGTTTGTACATAAATTCGTAATTTTGCCAATAGGAAATTCAAATGGGCACACATAGGCATATCTATACTAATATTATAAAAAGGTAATGTTTGTGAGTTTGTGAGGTTGTAGGGGTAATCTCTGGACCTACTGAACCGATTTTGAAAATTATTTCACCAATAGAAAGCCACGTTATTTGTGAGTATCATAAGTTACATAATAACCCGAAAAGTGAAAAGTTTTTTTCGCGGTAGTCGGATTTGCAAAGTACATTCGCCAGCAGGTCAAGCTATCCCAAACTGTCAAATTTTCCCAATTGAACATAAACCTTATTCCTTTGGAATAAAGTTGAAAAACTATCAAAGAAATTTGACAGATTGGGGAAGCTTGATGTGCTGGCCTCTGTACAGTCGCCAGCACATCAAGTTACCCCACTTTGACCTTGAACGCTTTAGAAGCAACAACTACGAGAATCGTGTGAAAGAGATATATAGCTTTTTGTCCGTTCTTACTCGTAATGTTTCGTGCTGCAGTGCGTACGTGAGAGTGTGTGCATACGCTCGTCGTGGTGTAGAATGAGATACTTTGCGATAAGAAATAGCGTAGCAAGTTGAATACTTGAATAGAATCCAAATAATAGCGTGGTAATAAAAAGAAGCGGCCCGTGGACGGCGCATTGCCTAAACTACTTAAGAAAGCTTAGATATAATCGTTTTTATATTTAATTTCTTCATTTTTACTTAATTGTTGGAAATAGCTGTAAGTATTAAGTAGGTGTTACCTACTCATATATTTAAACAGGTAGGTAGCGAAATTTCACGCTCTCGGAGAATAATATTAAGTAGACAGGTAGGTAATCTGATGTGAGAAAAACAGTTTTTTTATTATTTCACGCAGTTTTTAATTACTTTTTCCGAGTTTTGTTACCTACTTTCTGGTGGGCTGGCGGTCACCTGTTTTCGTGCGTTCCTTGCTCTTCAATTCTAAGTATTTTTACGAAGTTCAATGCAAAAACCCATGACACAATCGGCTTGATTTTTCGAAAACAATATAGATACCCATCACAAACGTGGACGAAGTTTTAATTAATTATACCTACAAAACGACTTTTGTCAGTCCGCCTTGTTTGAGATTAACGTTTGACACGATCTTATTCCCAAAGATATAAGGTTGGAGGTTAGTAACGGAATTACCTATACCTACCGAAGTTTGCTTTTACATGAAAGTTCAAACTTATTGCGCAAGAAATAAGATACGATTTCTAGGGAAATAAAATTCGAATCTATAATTATTATCGTTACTTCATTACATTCAAAATATTTTGTCAATGAGAATATGAGTTCCTTTGTTTGTTACGCATCATCATGAAGGACATGGGTTCCCATACGAGGTTCATTTGCGGCTACACCCAAATTGTCATAAGAATACCTATTCCTATGAGAACTCGGATGAAGCCGCATAAAATACAAAAGTGAGTGTTTATTTGTTACCTACGCTTTCAGTTTTTACGCAGTGGCGTAGCTAGCCCTTATGGGGCTTGCTATAACGCCCCATATAAAAATATCTTGGCGGGGTCTTTTGCAAAAAGGACGGTGACGTTTTTTTAAGTAAATAAATAAACCGTCGGCGTCCTGTATAATAGATTCAGTGGTAGCTAAGCCCCTATATTCAGTGGTAGATAAACCCCCCTGCTTCCGGCGCTTTAACTACACAACCGATCATCATGGAATTTTGCCTACCTACCTGCCATCATAATAGGCCTTTAATGTTCCCACTGCTGGGACACAGGCCTTCTCTCGGTGAGAGGGAACCTACCTATCAGGAAAAGGACAAAGGATACGTCCTTACGGTAACGCGTGTGAAACCGCGGGAAAAGTTTAAAAATAAAATGCGGAATAAAAATCGTAACCTTTTTATTTTGAAACATTAATTTTTGAAAACTTCAAAACAAATCCTACACCTACTCTAAATTAAAATATACTTACAACAAAATGTATAAAATCAAACTATACAAATAGACAATAGATTAAAAACAAGTTGTTAATATATTTTTTACAAGTTTATATTTTTATTGATTTTTGCAACAGATTATACTTATACAGTCTACCAATGACTACCTAGTAATATTAAATGCTGCCGCGAAACAAATGTAAAATTTCCATCCATTCAATTGTGTATTGTCAATTTTGTATTGTCCATTGAAATAAGATTAGATATTTAAACAAACCTTTTTTACAATCGGTTCAACCGATTGTGACTTCTATTCAGTAGGAATAAGGATGGCTTTAAAGCAAAAAAGTGATTACAACACCAACTGTTTACTGCAGATACCATTTATCATGCTTACAAGTCATACAACGCAATAGAGGTCAAAATCAGTTGAACGGACTGTAAAAAAAGGTTTAATTAACTGTCTAATGTTATTTCAAACGGAGGATAGGTTAGTATAATTTGACTAGGCTGGTGCCCGGGAACATTCCCAGTTAGTGAGAACACACATAAGCTAAAGATTTTGTCTTTTTTTAACTTTTTAGATTAGGTTTCTTCTCGCATGTTTCATAATAAAATAATAAAAGATAGAAATTAAACGCATATCTTTTACACCCACAATGTGTTACTGAGAATTTTCGACAGTTTATTGATGTAGTTGGAGAGTTAAACTGATAGCTAAAAACCATCCTTATAACTGTGCAGGTGTGATACTAATTTTGAGAAATGTTATTTACTTATCCTTTGTGCATCAATTATGGCCATAACTAACCGGTCGGCGTAACAAAAGAAGCAAACATAATAGGCAACTCCAGAAATGTAAATTTCTATTGTTACGCCTGCCGCTCATCACATTAAAGATAGCGCGAAATGAGCACTTTTACATGTCACTTCTACTTACTTACTAAATCTTACCAGTAACTAAGTATGTTATTATATTTTTACTTCTATTTTAATTCTATGTGGTTTCACCGACACGTTCCCATTCCCAGCAATTAGGAATATTCCCGGGCACTGGAAAGATTCTTTTGGGAACATTTTCGGGAACGGCACATTACTACTCACACTATTCCTTCTCTTACAAACTTACACTCTACATAAACATGTATTTTATTTGCTATACTAATATTATAAAGAGGAAAGATTTGATTGTTTGTTTGCATTGAATAGGCTCCAAAACTACTGCATCGATTTGAAAAATTCTTTCACTGTTGGGAAGCTACACTATCCCCGGGTGACATAGGCTATATTTTATCCCCGTATTCCTACGGGAAAGGGAACTACGCGGGTGAAACCGCGGAGAATACTTATGCAATCCTAATACTTTAAAAGTCGCTTCCATACTAAACACCTGAACTAGAAAGCTTCATAAATTCCCGGTGTTCCTGGAATCCCGGGATATTTTTTACAAAAATAACAATCTAAAAATTAACTTTAGGTAAATTAAATATGCATCCGATTATCCGATTTCTAATTATGACACAACATCAACGAACGACGTGACTGGCGTCTTTCCCAAATCGAGCAATGAAAGAAAGAATCAGTGTTTGAGAAACAATGCTTAGAAATACCTTAATTCTTTTATTTTGATAAATTAAATTATTACAAAATGAAAATACTACATAAGGATTGTAAAACTATGCTACTATTTATTGTGAAAGTTTGTGGGAATGGATAGATATTGTTTGTTACTTTTTCACGCTAACGGAAAAACGGATTTCAGTGAAGCTTGGCACTTAAATTGACCATGACCTGTATGAACACATAGGATTGGTTCCTACGGAAACTCAGGTGAATAAAGTGCATTATTTACTAGTGCCCTAGAATCGGAGTTCGTCATCTAAAGCTAAGGCTACGACACTATACACCGTGCACTCAGTGTGTGCTTCCTAATGCGCCTAGATCATTAAAATCTTGGCAGGTCGGCGGCATTTCTTTCCAACGTTCTTCAGGCGCATTTTGACGGTGTCTATTGAAATCTAAAACAAATAAATATTGTCAATTTCAATACATACTTACATAAAATTCTTTATTATGAAAAATGGTACGGGACGGGCCAACTTGACTAAATGAGTATGTGACGGTTAAAATTATTATTCTTCAAAATATAAACATAGACAGATAAATGATCTGCCGTATTGCGTGCTTCCACCTTTGTTGGGGCGCGTTGTAGACAACTAAACATTTATTATCTAATAGTAATAATTTTTACTGAGTCTGGTCCGCCGGCGCGCGTAAAACCAGTTTGAGTGCGCACCGAGCGCCCTTACAACATGTCTATTAGGTAGTAGGTATTACCTATTTTAATCAACGTTGTTATTCACTTCTCAAGAAAACCATGTATTATGTAAATAATGAATAAGTTAATGTGATAAGTGTGATTACAAGCTAAGCTATGCATGGACTCACGCTGTACGCTCGTGTGCTCAAAAAATGATCGGCAGTTCGGCACCGACCATAGTCGCATCGTCTGCCGCCGTCGTGGTTCTCGCCTAGATTTGGCGGTGGTGGGCTTCTAGGGTTCCGCTTTCTTGCCACCGCCGCCCGAAGCCAGAAGTAAAAAGTTTTCTTTTTCTGGAACGAAACAAATAGCTATAGTTTATTTGCACATACACACACAGGCAAACATGTATTAAAACTTAAATATAGGTAATTCCCTACAAAATATAATCTGCCTAGCCTTTTCCCAACTATGTTAGAGTCGGCTTCCAGTTTAACCGGATGCATCTGAATACCAGTATTTTACATGGAGCGACTGCCTATCTTACCTCTACAACCCAGTTACTGGGTAATACAATACCCTCGATAAGACAGACAGAAGAAGCCTGAATGTCTGACATGGTTGTCAGACATTCAGGCTTCCACCGAACTTTAACGACTGTCAAAGATCCACAAATAACAGCCGGGACCAACGGCTTAACGTGCTTTCCGAGGTACGGAAGGGTCTTGGTATATGAAGATGGTCACCCATCCATGGACCAACCGCTCAAGCGTAGCTTAACCTGATCGATCGACCCGTGTGGCTGTTATTACCTAGCCACAAGCCCCTACAATAATAGGTAGCTAACTTATAATCATTAAATTATTTACACACAAACATCGCTACCTTTACATTACATTTACAATCTGATTTCGTGGTAACTAGATTCTTACTAAACTTGGGCTCGCGAACACGCTTGACCCAACAATGTTTCAACGGACTAAAAGAAAGTGCGTAATTGCGTAGGTAAGTATTTAAAATCCAATCACTAGCTACTTACTGGATTAACTTTTGTTTAGAATATTTCACGACTTAATGGAATCAAAAACAATAGTTCATTGTGAATTTAAGCTTTCACGGGGGGGGGGGGAGTGCTGCAGCTAGCAGCTACACTCTACTTGGAACAGTGCTCACCATTAAAAACTTACATTATCAGAAACTCTTAAGAAAGAACACAAAGACGATACCTACGTAATTAACCCTTCTGTTAACTTATTTCGAATATTCTATAGAAAAACACATAAGACCCATATTTTTTTATTAGCCTTTGTTTATTTTAATAAAAATAAACAATAAATATATAAAATATTACTCACCGTTATGCCCGTCTGCCGACACTGTCACCAGGCATCCACTCAATCGAAGCGCTATGGTACACTCTCTTTCATCTTGCGTCAACTGAGGCGCCAGTCGCCATTTTAATATTATTTAATAGTTTTAGGGTTACTAATATCACGCACAGGACGACTACAGGACGACTCCACGAAATTTTATTGACTGACGATGTGATGAGTGAAACTCGGGAGCGGTGACGTACGCGCAGGGGGGCGTGGGTGTGGCTTATTCCTAGTAAAACATGATAATTGGCTCCCAAATATTGGAATGTGCAGCAATTGGGCAATTTTAGAAACGTTTAAACGTCCGCCAATCAGGGCAATGATACTTTCTTTCTAACACTGCATGGCGCGTCGTAGTTATAGTTATGTATAGGGTTTAGCTTGACGTGCTGGCGACTGTACCTAAGTCGGTGAAAAAACGGTCGAACGAAAACGTTTCTTCCGAATGATCAGATCATCAGAGATTGATTGAGTTCTAGAGAAAAGTTGTAGAGTTTGATAATACCTACAAAAAAGTAAATGACAGCATATGTCTAACTTTTATATTTAAGTCACAAACTCAGTACTAACTGAACCGCACTCATAATTTCGTTACAAGTAAAAAAAAATACAGCCCAACGAAGTGGGCACGGGTCAGCTAGTATAGAAATAAACCAATAAAAACGTCACTAGGAAAGTCATCGTCGCCGCGTCGGTGTCGGAACCAGAGATTTTTATTATCTGTCAAACGCACCCGGAAACGCCAAATAAAAAAACACAGTAAAATAAAAAAGAATTCTCACGTATTCACCTTGTTTCCCAAGTACCATCCATTGTGATAATGTTGTAATAAACTGCACAATATGGAGTACAATGCCACAATTACTGGATATGTTTCAAGCACCCTTAATGCAGTCAATGGGGTGGGAAGTGGGGTTGGTTCCGTATCAAATTGAGGAATTAAATCTGTTGCGGTGGCTTGACTTAAAAGATGCTGTGATTATGAATGGGTTTATGAAGATGCTACAATGTCAATTTTCAATCAGCGGAGTAACTATCTGGCGGTGACAAGAGCCCGACGGATGAAGTCATTAATGCTGGCGTGCCGTGCCAGCCATCAGCGGTCTTGCTGCCAGGCCATGGTATCCGAGGCGATCAACTGCTTCACCGCACTGACAGCGATGCGGAGCCACGCAAGGTGCACCCAGACACAGACTTGTAGCGAGCCGGAAGGTAGAGTCACTCAGCATAGTAGCTATGTTAGGTAACGGTAGTACCTGACGCCATAGTCCGGACTCCCATTCTCCCAAAACCAGCAGGTGGGCGCGCTCAGCAGTATTGGTGGACGTATGGTTGCAGACTGCAGAGTGGCGCATCACACTGCCTCTGGGAAGTAAATGTGTAACATATTACGAGTATCAGTAGGAGCGGCTTTTATTTTGACAGTTTAAAAACATTCATTGCGTTTTTATGTTGATGAAGAGACTATTTTTTCGAACATATGAAGCAATGGATTGATAGTATGTTACGCAATTAGGTTGGGTTTTGGATCTATGTGCTTGTGCGTAGGAGGTTGCACTCTACCTATGAAATAGAAATAATTTCTGGTGTGGCATGAAAATATGTTAGTTAGCAAAATCTGAAAAAAAAAAGGTTTTTTGTTCGTCGAGAATAGATGTCAACGACACGAGAGTAGACCACATTCTTCCAACCAAAAATAGGAAACTGTTCAATCAACAAGGTAATAATTAAAACACAAAAAGATTGAGAGGTTATTTTATCAACGATGGAATAAGATTGATAAGTCATTTTTAGTGCACCTAGCCAACTTATGCTAATCCTAAAATACACACTTAATAGATAGCCCCTTATTACAAAACTAGATTTTTATCCTACTGCCAGTTTTCTAATAAAAAAACCCATATGTATGTACAGAGGTCAGCACATCAAGCTACCCCAATCTGTCAAATTTCGTTGATAGTTTTTCAACTTTATCACAAACGAATAAGGTTTATGTTCAATTGGGAAAATATGACAGTTTAGGATAGCTTGACCTGCTGGCGTCTGTACGTGCAGTTCTATTTACAAAACTGACAACTTAGTTTGGTGCTAAGTTGTCATTTTTGGTACAAGAACTACACCCAAATCCAAATAAAGTTATAAAGGCAAAACTTACTCAGAGCTTGCTAAAACTAAAGTTAGATCGCGTTTAATAATGAGGCGGAGAGAGGTTACTTATCAACGTGGCAACAAGACTTAGGCAAAATGGTTAGGTACGACTTTAGCATCTGATCAGTCATATACAGGGTGTAAGCGGAACGCTTCCGAAGCCAAAACGTAGGATATATACTCGTACACCCTAAATGCAAACGGATATCAATAATCTTTCGCCTTAAATTGGTTATTTTGCATCAATTTAAAACGTTTGACGCTTCTGTAATATTTCTACTTATTTTGGCGGCGCTTTGCAAAGGTTGCCTAAACCTAAAGTCGCTGCCTGGACTTGGGGTCGTTTTTAAATGTAATAATGGTTCATTTAACTGTTCTCACAGCATAGTGTACAAAAAATTAAAAAAAATAGGTAAAATTGTTTTTAAAAATGGTACCTATTGTATCAAGAATCACGAGTCCTATCACCTGTCTTCGTTGTCGGAAGCGTTTCCCTTGCACCCTATATAGCTAGATTCTGCTTACCCTAAAACATATACACTGAATAGAAGTCTAGACTCAATGTGACTAAATTAACAAGGCTTTAACATATAAAGAGCAATAACCCAATTAAAATTAGCTACCAATTATTACCCTCTTCATTATTCACGCCACATTGTCCACGGTTTTACAAATTCGCCACGGGACCCCAAGCCGTGGCAAACATTATGGGCTTTTATGTCGTTACTCAGCATATTGTTAGCACCCCATGACGTAATGGGGTGATGGTGTACCCCAGAACCCTGTTTGTTATACTTTTAATAAGGGCGCGATTTCTTTTTTGTAGCCTTTTGGAGAGAGTCTTGTACGCACGGGTGTAGCCGTGCGTACAAGACCATAGAAATATAAAAAGCAGGAGAAGTGGGAAAGGGGCGTGTCTGTGTCCGCGCGGTATGATCAGCATGATCATTCCTAAAGCAAATGGCCGTCTCCGCGAACTAGTGTGCTTTCGACCGTCGTCGTGATAAATCATAAGAATGCCGTGTTGTTCAGTGGTTTCTTGTAAAAACCAAAGCCAAAACAAAAACTTTGTGAATCATGGAATCACTTACCATAAATAAGTACAAGTATTTTTCTATATTTGTCTTTAAAATCATGAAAAACAAGAAATCGAAAAACATTTCTTGCGTTTACCATGTTATTTTTGTTTTCAAATATCACAGCGACTGTATTATTTTTGTACTAAATACATTGCTCCTAAACCACTACCTAAATATTTTGTCGCTAAGTGACTGGACAAGCAATGTAAAAATCACAAAACGATAAAGTATCTATGCGGACGCATTCCGTAGTACGGCCGCTGGTTCTTGCGTCGAGCTAGTGATGTGCTCGTGCAGATCCACTAACGTAGGCTATCGATAATGTCGATTCGCGAATAAATTGATGGCTAGATCGATGTGAATTAATGTTTTTTACTTATTTTGATTATTTTACAGCGTAGTAGAGAAATGCCTAAACAACAGTCGTATAGTTAACAAAATTTTAGATAATGTCGGTGGAGTGTTATTGGGTTTAAATTATCGTATAATAAGTCTTATCCTCGTGCTATTTCCTTACTTTTTTTTGGTTTTGGCATTTTACTTACGTTAAAGTCTTCAAACGCTTCCTATGCGTTATTGTTATCGGCATTGTTCAGATAATATATTAGTGACGTATTACGGTTATCGTTTTCATTTTATCTTATTTCCTGGACCCCAAAAAAAATTGAAGTAGTACAATAATAAATAGAAGTATCGACAACTTTCCGATTTAGTCAATCACTAGCGTATATGTAAAATAAATTGCTTTTGCACAGCACAACGGTAACAACCGTTGTTTGTGTGAGTGAGTTGTACTTAAATGCACGCTGCATTTGAAGGGATAAGGTCTATATTTGATTGTGTAGTACGTTCTGATTTATAAATTGCGAGTGTGAGCACGACTTCGTATCTATTGGTTTTACTAAATTGCATGTGTAGTTGTGGCGCGGTAGTGGGGAGCAAGTGGAGACACCGGGTTCCGATACATTTTCAACTACTTGGCATATCTTCTTCTTTCTTAAATCTATGGTACAAGACTCTCTCCTCCCGTAACAACCTTATAATTTCCCAGTTTATGCTGATATCGCAATGTACGGAAATCCTGTACAATGTGAGATCAGCTTATACTGGAAATGTAGCTCGATGTGTAGCCGTATGTACTTGACTTGTGATTTATGTTTTTTTGGGATGAAATTGTTATTTGTAACTAGCACTACAGTATTCAATGTAGGGTGTGTGTGTATCTTTGTGTGAGTATGTGTTGTGTGTGTATTGATTGATTTATTAATGTTCATGGTTTTATATCTTCGAACAACAATGTTGCTATTGTTGATCGAAGTTTTATATATAGGGTAAGTTTTTATCAAGTGCGCAAACTGTAACCATGAATTCAGCATATCATTCTAGAACCCCTGCCGAAGAAATTTTTCGCTGGTTATAAAAATAAAAATCAGCTGTTTCATAGAAAAGTGCAATACCTACGCGGTCAAAATGTATGGAACAGCTGATTTTTTTTGTACAACCGGTGAAAAATGTCTGCGCTAGGGGGTCTAGAATGATATGCTGAATTCATGGTTACAATTTGCGCACTGGATAAAAACTTTTCCTGTATGTACAAATCAAAAGCATCTTCGTAAGTACAGTCACCAAAAGAGATAAGAACATAACCAGGGTCGTCGGATATAGTTGTTTAATATGAAACCGATGTTTTCGAATAAAATTTATCTCTCTTTTGGTGACTGTAAGTCCATGACCTTGTACACGATTTATCCCAAAATCTCAAGAATATTAAAAAATCATCTCCATTCAATCAGCTATTGAACGTGTACCAACCTACATACCTCACACATGTAAAATAAAAATGTCGATAATACCCTGTAGATACCTACTCAAATAAAACTGATTTGTAACATCCCACTACTCACCTTGTGGTCTTGGGTACGCCACGACTGCGGCGGTAAGTCCTCTCTTTGAGGAGTGGCTTGAGAGGCGGCATGGCGTCCTCACCTTCCGCCTGACGCAGGACCTCACCGGACACGGCTGTTTCGGGAGGTTCCTGTTTCGGATAAGGCGGAGCACGTGAGGGAGAGGCAGTACATGCGCCCTCTTGGCCCTAGCCTCCGCAGGAGACGCCCTGGGCGGGAATCCCAGGCTGATTCCCGGCCACCGTAAGCGTGGGCTTGCCCGCTGTCCGGTAAGGACCAAGCCCAGGTCGACGGCGCGTTGTGCTCCACGCTTACGGTGGGTGGCCGGGAATCAGCCTGGGATTCCCGCCCAGGGCGTCTCCTGCGGAGGCTAGGGCCGAGAGGGCGCATGTACTGCCTCTCCCTCACGTGCTCAAAGAGATTTTAGCACCAACTGGCGGGGTCCGCAAGGGCCGATGCTTGCCAGGGGTGTGGGTTGTTCGAAAGCAGTACCGCCGCTCCTGGCACACAGGCTACTGAGGGAACACGGGTGGGTTTTAGTCAGTAAATGTCTGACACGCCCTCCTGCTCCACCCAGAGCGGGAGAAGTTTTCCCACCCAAAAAAAAACCTGTGGTCTGAAAAAATATTTGGTAGCTATAGTCTATTGGTAAGGTATCGGGAAATATACAACGAGTAACGGAAAGGGTATGTATATATTTACAAACTAAGGGCACGGCTTCTGGGTGTGTAATGATTGACATAATAACAAAATATCTAACGTTCACTTGACATAATTTCAGTTAACATAATTTTGTTTAACATAACGATCAGTTGACATAATGAATTGTTGATATAATTTCATTTTACCTAATTTCATATGACATAATGAACATTTCCTATAATGCACATCTCACATAATATTCATTTAGCATATTATTCATTTACTATAATATTCATAATCTCTAAGTAACTTTTAATATAATTTAGAAAATCTCATACGATTTTAAACGCCTGCTAGTATGGTGCCTTATACACCTGGATGCAATCTGGACTTTAGGGCACCCCGACTCGGATAGGTTAGGTTAGAAGGGGATGGCGGGGTCGTGTGAGCGAGCGAAGCGAGCGAATAGACCCCGCCATCCCCTTCGTGGTTATTTTTTTATAAACCACCCATAAGTAGGAGCCCCGCGAAGCGGGGCTCCGTCGACCAGGCCCACCCTCGACCTTGCATAGAATATTTTAAGATTTGGTTAAGTGCCATTTGAGTTAGGCTAGAACTGTGCCCATTAAACATGAATTTTAGGTCATAAGAATATTAGGTCAAATGAACGTTATATTAAAAGAATATTATACATATTGAAAATTATATAAAATGAACGTTATACTAAATGTTATTATGTTAAATGAATATTATATGATACGAAACATTAGGTCATATGAATTTATGTCATTTGATATTATGTCTTATGAAAATTATGTCATTAAGTGAAATTAGAGCATTTGTTATTATGCCAAACATTACACACCCACGGCTTCTTTGGATGATATCAAACGATATTGGAAAGGTTTTTTAATCCTATCTCTACATGTTCGGAAGTTATGAGAATTTTTAATACATTGACACCAGAAGCCGGTCTTTTCAAATTGAAATAAACACATCACTCGGAAGAGATTTTGTGGTATTGGCAAGTAACGTGGAAAGTTATTGCCCTACGTAGTGTGGTGACACGTTTGTTATGATTTGAATTTAAGAAACATATGAAACCGATTTGGTATCAATTCTTAGAGTATTTTATTTAGAGCTGAAACTATGTATAGTGATCCTATACCAGATATTATGTTTAGTGCTTAGGGATAGCAATAGGGTTTCTGTTACACCCTGTATAACTCATGAGGACATAGAGATTTTTTCGCCGTTTCAGGTTATAGGTATGAGGTTTTCAAGTCTAATCCTCTGTGTAGATGTACCGACCATCATAGTACGTTGGTCTAGCTGATTTATGTATGATCAATGATCACGAACCACTAAGGATCTTCCACATTTATCCCACACAGAAAACAAACGCTTCACTTAACAATTGGGCTCGAATATCCATATAATCAACATCCCTTTACGTTTTTTCTTCACCGTCCCTTCGGCGTCTTTCAAGCGAATCTGACGGAGGTTTAGTGTTATCTTGTCATCTCAAGCTATTGTCGAATGTGATGCTTTAATACGGTGAGTAGTTATTGCTAACTTAGTAACTACTTACATATTAATTTATTTTAGTATATGGAGGACTTACAACTAATAAAACAGACAAACCAGGAAACCATAGTCACTAGAAAGCCAATTATGAATCCTTACGTTTCGACTTATAATAATAATTTATGGTGTGAGCACAAAAACAAGAAAAAACACATCGGTTTATTTAAAGTAACTAGCAATGTAAATACTTGGTTTGCAATTAAACGATTTAATGTAATTGCAATTAAACAAATTATTTCTAATAAAATACTAAAAGAAAGTTTTGCATCTTTCAGTTAATGGAACAGGGAACTTGAAATGACGAAAATATTATAATCACGTGATAGTTTCTTGTTACTAGTCGGCATCTTAGTATTTCTTACCTATTGGAGACTTGGAGTTCAGACGCTGCATCATTTGATTTTGTTGATCACTTGATAAATGTATACAGAGGATGGCTAAAAAATCCAAAAAATCAAATCAGCTGCACGGGTCGATCGATCGGGTTAAGCTACTCTTGCCGCGGTTTGTTCGTGGATAGGTCAACTTCTTTACATACCAAGCCAAACTTCTCCATGACCTCTTCTCTCTTCTTCTCAGAAAGCATGTTAAGCCGTCGATCTCAGCTGTCATTCTTGGATATTTGAAAGTGAAAACGGGTAACGGTTAATGTTCTTGAATTTTAGTTTCCCTGTACTAATTTGATAGGATCGATTAATTAACCAGTCAATAGGTAGGTACCCCTCGTTGCACCATTTCGATCACCATAAAATCCAGATGCCTTTTTTTACAAACCTTTCAAGAAAATCCGACAAAGACTCCGTTTATCTGATAATCTTAGACTATTGTTGTCTATGTATAGATCTTTTGTTGTTTGTCTATTGGTCCGTTTAAGTAATTGACTACCGAAGAGCGACTGGCAAAGATGCGGAAAAAAGAAATGAAGATCGCAGAATGGAAACTGGTTTTTGAAATTGACATCTTACACGAATTCCCTTCTGGAATTCATCATAACAAATTGACATCTCTTCAAATGATCAAAATTTTTTCTTGATTCAATAACTTATTTGGAATCGAATAGGTAATTTTGTGTACCAGTCCATATGGTGAGACACGAAGTGATCTATTTGTAAATGTATGATATTCTAAGTATATACTTAACGTCTTTCTGGCAAAAAATAAACTTTGTAAGTAATCCCACCCTATAAGCTCGGATTTAAATACGATAACAGATGGTAAATGATCAATCAAAAGCTAACATAGTTCCTTAAGTACCTACTAGGATTTGGCTTCACCGTCATCATCAAAATCAAAATCAAAATCAAAAGTCATTTATTCAAACTAGGCTGGTGTCAGCACTTTTTGAACGTCAAAAATTACAAAAGACAGTCCCCCAAAAACGCCCACCCTTCGACACTTCCTAGTGCTTTAGCTGGGAAGAAGAAGTGGCGCATCAATCAGACGATGATGAATTCCACTGCTAGCCATAGGCCAGGCCTCTCCAATTGCCCGCCATTTAGCTCGATTCTCGGCAGCTATCATCCATTGGATTTGCCTTAACTCATTTTAATCCTCTTATCATTATAATCATTAATTACTACATCTGCAATCCCACTTCACCCGGTCTATTCTGCAAAAAGCTCACCGCTGAACTGACAATAGTGCACCAGAAGACGAGGTATACGCCGACGGTGCAGTTTTTGGAGAGGCACCGCAACGTCAACTTCAAGGCGTTCATGTTGCGAGTACCAAATTATTATTTGTCGTCATGAACTACGAAGAATTTTGGCGACAGGACGTGGTATTCCGTCGCTTCCGCAGGCAAATACCACAGGACAGCACACGGATCAGCCTTAAGGTAAAACTTAGGTGAAGATAGCTCAAAGTGAGACGCCATTCCACTGTAGTGATATTCTCTAAAAATCTCACCGTGAAAACTAAAGTGACGTGAGCTTGAAGTGAGTTGTCAGTTCAGTAGTGTCAATTTCTAGCATCACATAGAGTGACATCTCACTTCACGGTGAAATTGACACTGATGCTATTGAAGTGAAGTGCGAATAAAATAGCCATATGACACAAGTTTTGTTTAATGCTTAATACGTATGTGTTATTTTGTAAGATATGTCTATGGGTCATTGTAGCTTTAAACAAATATTTTATTATTAATAAGCTATCTCTTTTCGCCGCCTACGATTCTCCCTGAGGCAGACACAAACATGTGTCATTCGCCACATGTTTGATGTCATCTTGTAGCAAGATGTTAATCCCTTAGTTTATCTAAATAAACATCCTATTTATTTTTTCGAACCCCATCTAATCTGGAGCTTACATCTTTCACAATTGTATAGTTTTATCTCATGAATGATCTTGGTCTGTTGTTGTATTGAGCTGTACTTGACTGTTGAAGGGTCTTTTAGAAAGGTGTGTCAATAGGTGGGCTTGAAGTGGGTTCCGGTGGTAATTTTAAAGATGTATTGTAGGGCATGTTGCTAAGGGATTTCAATTCTCGACTGTAATATTCAGAACTAATAGTTTAACAGTCAAATTAATCTAAGGAGAAATAACGTAATGCGAAGAAGGTATCTCATTTTTCCCATACGGTTTTGCGTATTTTCGGGAGATAATGATATACCTATTGTTATAATCTAGATATAGCCGTCTTCACTTAAGAGCCTTGACATACAATCGAGACTGGACATACAATCTTGTGCTAAATTTTCCTCCTTTACATATCATCCTCCTGCCCGTTGACCCGTAGAGCAGTTTTATTTTAAGCTTTACATTTTTTTTTCAGGGTATGTAATTTATTAACTCAACTACCATCCCAAATTTCCTGCAAAGCACAATAATAAAAATAATGAAAAACCATAATAAACTTACCAAATCTCACCGGGACCCCCAAAACGTCATCCGTTTCCCGCCAAAAAAAGATGGCTACCGCTAAACGTCAAACTACAATGGCGGGCGAACACAAAAGGCAACAAAAGAACAAACAACCGTATAATGATCGCATTCAATGCATACTACAAATAACAAGCGATATTTAACAGTTTTTATCAACTTTATGGCGGTAACTATAAAGTCTATTTTAATGGTACTATATTCATTTGAAACTTTTTTTTAGAGATCTGTGCGTTGAGGGTTTAATTCATGGGTTGTCTATCAATTTGACATGATTGTGTAATGTATGAATATCTTTATTATCCAGTCCAGTGCATTGAACGCATTGGTCAGTCTCTTCATGGGGTGTTGTCAGATGTAACTGTAGTCTGACTGTACCACAATACTATTATCTGCTTGAATTCCTGTTATGCTCTAAAATATCAGCACACCTCTCAACCCTCATATAAGCGTTGCTTATAGTTAAGAGATGTTTAAACGACAAAAGTTTATGGTTAAACAGTCGCCAATCATTATCTATGTTAATACCTTTAAACGAGCAATTCTGAAATGAAATTTAGTATGGAGGGGGTTTCGGGGGCGATAAATCGATCTAGCTGTTTCATTTTTAGAAAACGGTAAAAAGAAAAAAAAAAAAACGAGCAATGCTCGGTTATCCAGATATTTAATTTTAAGCAACGTTTATAAATTAGGGGGCAATTGCGTAACACACGAGAAGGTCTATTTATGTTGTTTCATGTTTGAAAAAATTGTGTGGTCAACAACGTTAACGCAATGAATATTGTAAAACTGTCTAAATGAAGCCATTCCCTACTATAAGTGTGTTTTTGCAATTACCCTGCAGGTCTCTAAATACTACTTAAGCTAAGCATAGGTACAAGATGCTTAACAAATAAAATACAAGCAAATATTTCAAATGCACAATTTACAAAAAGGTATATGATGCATCAAAATTAGTAGCCCATGTTCAATGAAAACACAGTCTCAACTGTATTTGCTAACTAACTATTATAGTGTCGCTGTTACAAGTGTTATCAAATCATAATCAACTAAACAAAGAAAGCCTCTACATATTAGAAGGGTACGGCACCATAATGCAAATAAAAAGCTCGATTGTCTTCCAAAGGTGCATTTGAATAAAGAATAGAACCGAAATGAGCAAACCTCGCCTCCTTTGATATTTGAAGTAAAAGTTCTTTTATGTTGAAGTGGCGTTAAGAATTGACGCGACGATTCCGATACGGCTTTTGATAAAGGTCATCAAAGAAATCATTTTGGATGAATAATATATTTTTTAAAGCAGGGGTAGGTACATTTTAACTGTCGGCCTTACGAGTAACTTAATTCTTCAAGTATGTATAAAAAATAAAAATAAACATTGCAATGTGAAACAAAAACTTTCTAAAACAAAAAGTGTCCCCCAGGGCACTATAATGTGACCTATATTTTTTCCCATATGGCATTATACAGATGCATACCTACCTACTCTTAAAACGTGTCTAAAACATTTGATAACATTAAGCATGAGCTACAGTAATTAATTATTGCTAATTGTGCTATTATTAAAATAGTAGAGGATGTTCTAATTATATGAACAGTTGAAGTAGCTCGGCACATCTGTGTCAGAATGAAAACGGTGGATCCGCAAAATGAGCACAATTTTTATGTTTTTTTTTCTAATCACAGTTTTCTCTAGAATTACGAGTAGGTACCTATCGTTAATTCGTTTCTTACTAAGCTTGAGAATACATAGGTGTGGGTACTGCCTATACGTAGGCACAGTTTTTTCAATCAATCTTTAAAGGGTTTGTTTTAGCATTACATTGTATTATAATAGGTTGCGGATTGTAGGTAATTCTCGTTTCTCATCAGCTAATGAAGTTATGCTCGAATCTGAACTCTATAAGGGGTTGCTCCTGGTACGAAAGAGCCATTAGGTATGGGTACTTCAACAGAAAGTGCTGCTAAAAATGCTGATTCTCAAAAAGAACAACTAAAGTATCAAAGATTTCATCGAAACACTAACATAAAAACATTCTGTCGTCTTAGCCGTTGCGTAGCATATAAACGACCCTATTCAAATTCCCTAACAAACAGTGCAGTGTTAATATTTGTTCACGTGGTCATTGGTGGCTCATGATTTAATGAGAGACGTCTCAATCAAGAGCAATTGAATGAAATAGGATGACTATGCGTTGTGTTGTGTCTGTGGCTGTGACAGACATGCAGTTAAAGATGTGAACTAAAGAGATTGTCAAGTATGGTTAGAATTGTGTACCTATATGCAGACTTTTGTTTTCTGAAATAATATTGTTAACACAAAAAAAAAAAAAATATCTTGAAAAATCGAGGTTCAGTTTATGGATAGGTATGTAATTTTGTTTCATACTAAAAAAAATGATTTCACGCACGGACAAGGTTTGTAACTGAAATATGTTGTGACGGAAAGCATTCGGCAGAATTTTACTCCTGGTAGAACTGGCAATAGTAATTCAGCCACCTCACAGAGCAAATATAATTTAGAGCCAAACCTATATGAAAACATTCAACGAAAGTCCATCGACTCCTGACCCGTTTCGCCCACTCCGTCTGTCACATTCAAAATTAGCAACGGACCAACTAATTGACCGAGAAAGACTTTCTTCACACCCGTTACATCACGCACACCGGATGATTTAATCATGTCAGCTGAAACGCACCTAATTCACGCATGGTGGGACGCAACGAAAATATCCTCATCGTCTCACAAACCACTAACCGGTGATAGTCAAGAATCCGCCTACATAACAAACCCAATTGTTTCACGAAACTGAAAAATGGCGAACCTACACAGCAACCAATAGGAGGCGGTACCCTTTAACAGATCAAAACCACCCCATTGGACAATTCCATCTCTTTAATTCATCACAGCCAATCGCAGGGCCCGACGGAAGTTCAAGTCAAACCAGTTCCATTTTAGCGTTCGAGCGGCGCGCACGCGTTTCAAATTTGGTATTGACGGCATTTAAAAAATTTCGGATTTCGAACTCATTTCGTGTTGTATGCCAGTGTGTTTAGTTGCCGGTGTTTTGCTGTGTTCGATATATAAATTCGTAACGGTTTTGTTAGTTTTGAATAGTAAATCGTAAATAGGTTGTGTTTCGTCATTGGTGGGGGTATTATTTTTAGCATTTAGCTTGTTAAAGCTGTTGGTGTGATGTGAGACGGATCTTAATTTAGCGGTGCACATGAGTGTGAGTATGCCACGGGCTGTCTTCCTTATTTTTAAAGATCGCCTGCCGTCGGCAAGCGTGTTTGTTTAACGCCACATTTTTCGTTTTTAAATAGGGAGTGAGCTTTGTTTTTATTTTATTTGTACGCTCAGTGCTCGATATCAGTTACATTTACCGGGAAATTGGTTTAAATGTGACTCTATCTGAAGATTCTAAAAGAAAAGATAACAAATTTGGTATAAAAACTTCATCAGAATAATAAAAAAGCTTTTAAAACTCATGCGCATGATTTGCGCGGAATGCCAGAGCTGTTTAATGATGTAAACAGATTTATGAGTCACATAAACTGTAAAACACACTACATGAAGAAAATTGTTTTTTAAAAACGAGCCATTGACATCATAAGACACGAACATAGGATTATATCTAGAGGATGATGAAGTTAATATACGAAAGCATCACGCTTTGTCATAGATTCATCAAACTCTAACTAAAACATTGTTTTAAATTTAAAATGAACCAATTACAGGCACTTTTGGATTGTTAAGGAGTAGGTCAGTCGGAAAAATAAAGCTAGTGGCCCATTCCAAACCATAATAGGCTACTTAAGGAGAAGTACGTGCAGGAAATACCACAGACACTCTTTTAAATCAAAACATTGTTACAAAATATTGGCCACATTTAAACAGAATAAGTGATAACTAAGACAATAACTTCCCCAAGCAACCAGTATCTTTATGAGGCGAATGTTTTGCAGAAGATGATATGACCTGTCTCTGTTAATGCACCTTTGTATTAAGCCCAATAAGCAATTTAACTCTATGAATTCCGAGGAAGGTTTGAATAAAACAAGAAGGGCTATGCTAATTCTTACCAAAGATGACCACTGCTGGCCATAGGCCTGCCTCAAAAATGGCCACAATGATGGGTCTTGCGCAACAGTTTTTCAAATGTCGGCATTTTGTAAATAAGGTCCGCATTAAAAAAATAACAATATGCACATGGTGCTTATTATATCAAAAACAGCTGGCAGAATAGAAACGTAAGAATTTGAGACAGTTCCCAGCACAAACACATTTTTTTATGGATTTTTTTAAGGACATATTGACAAATAAGAATAATAAATTCTACATCTAAGCCTAAGATTCCCAATGCTCGAATGTTGCCGTATCAAAGAAAATATTGTCATTCCAATTATAAAAGCAACAAAAACAAAAGAGAAGATAGAAACATTCCAAATTAAGAACGCACATAACTTCCGCTCAACTGATGTTAAAAACCTCTTCGGTGTTAAACTTCATAGGGAATCTTTGTTCTTCTGTTCTCGTAATATTTTCATTTCAGTGAATTTTATCGCTTCTGAATAAAATTGACCATGACAGATGCTTACATTTATCGGTCTATTAATTTTCATGGATTTGTTTGAGGAATTGGGATGCAACATGGACGATGTTGGTGTCATTTTAAATATGAAAGCACTAGTGGTTATGAGGGGTCAAAACGCATCATAAAAATGTGTCCCATGCTAATCATCTTACTGGGTTCTAATTTTATCGAAACGATAAAGGCCACAGCGTCGGAATCTAGAGCAGAATATAGGAGCTTGGAGCTAAGACAGGTTCAGGACCTAGAAACATTATAACGTATGTCAACAGCACTCGACATAGCAACTAGGCGTAAATATTGCAGCGTTGAATTCAAACTAAGTTATGACTGCTGACTTTGCAGAAACAAAGGTTATAATTCTGCAGCAATTAGATAAGTTCACGGGATAAATTAAGCGTTCACGTGTGATGATAACAGTGAACTACGGCCGGCGCTTCGTAGCCTTATTTTGCTGACTAGAATCTTTTTAACGTTACATATAATTTTTTTGCTGCCACGAGAGAAGATGACACACCTGAAAAATGTAGTTAAGAAAACGGATCATGTTTAGAAACTAGAATATGTTGAAGTCAAAATATTCGCGTTCTACAGGATATTCGGGACGCGGACCTCTCCTTCAATACATGAGGACGGCTACTGAATAGTTTTATTATGTAGAAGCAACCGGCGTGCGTGTATGTCCAGCGGTAATTGCGTGACTCTTTAAAAGTCAGTAGCAGCAAGTTCAGCAACTTACATATTGTAGGTTTGAACCCCGACAGGCGCTTTACTTTGTGTAAATTATTTCACCACCACTGCCCTCAAAACGGTGGAGGTAAACATCGTGAGCAAGCGTGTCCTAGGACAAAAAAAATAAAGACATGAGATATCCACCAACCCATACTGGCCCGCGTCCTCTCACAAAGAGGCCTGTGTCCCAGGATTAGGTACATTATAGGGTCTCAGGTACATTCTAAGTATTCTAAAACGAATAACGTTTACAACAGCAAAGGGCATTTTCATTAACCACATGGCCGCAATAACATTAACGATGAATCATCGTTGATTGACATATTCAGCAGTGGACACTTTACAAACTGATTATTTTAACGATGAATCATTCTAATTATCTGCTGCGTCGTTGGTCTAGTTGATGCAAGCGTGTCTGCTGAGCGTGGGGTCTTTGATTCTCTTTCTGATTAGAGCAAAGTGTCGTAGATTTTTCCCATTAGGACATTCTCAGTAGGTACGGTCACCAAAAGAGATCACCAGGGTCGCCGGATATAGTTGAAGTTTTGTAGGAAGGTAACTGGATAGAACCGCACAGCCAAAGTGTGGAACTCCCTGCCAGCGTCTACGTCCCCTTCCACATTTACCCATCTGCGTTCAAAGCAAGAGTGAACAGTAATCTTTTGGGCGCGCTCGTTTTATTATAGACCTCATCCATCGCTTTCCAACAGACGTGATCGAGGTCAAGAGCAGGCCTATTCAGCCTTAAAAAATGAAAACGATGGTTGTGTTCGATGAAAATTTAATTGAATTAATATAAAACCAACACAGATCATGTATCAGTGTTCATGTGTGTGTATGTATGTATGGGGGGCGTCCCAGCTAGATGGACCGACGACTTTAAAAAGGTGGCTGGGATTGACTGGATGCGGAAGGCGGAGGATAGAGTGTTGTGGCGCAGCCTGGGAGAGGCGTATGTCTAGCAGTGGACTGCGATAGGCTGAGTTGATTGAGCTCATGTTTCAAAATTTCATTCGAAAATGTCCATTGGTTTCTTACTTCAGCTATAGGTATCCGACGCGCCTGGTTAATTTTCTCTTTTGATGACTGTATCTGCCAGATAGCCTAGACAAGTGACAATTTATGGCTTTCAAAGTGTTTCGAACGTCTCCAACGAGTTTCAAAAGGATTGATATTTAAGTTCATCTGTAGCTTATGTCAGTCTTATTCATGTTTGACTTTGCCCATAATTTTTTGATGATAGAATTACACAGACCAGGGATGGCGGACCTCTACCTATACATCTTCGTGCCATTTTTACAAAAATATTTAATCTGGTGATGACGTGAGTTTTTGTATAGTTTGTATGGAATGACAATAGTCTCGTCGTTTGGCGAATTATCATCTGCCTAGCCTTTTCCCAACTATGCTGGGGTCGGCTTCCAGTCTAACTGGATGTAGCTGATTACCAGTATTTTACATGGAGCGACTGCCCATCTGACCTCCACAACCTAGTTACTGGGTAAAACGATAGGTACCAATTGGTAAGACTGGTTGTCAGACTTCCACGGACTAACCGTGGCAAGCGTAGCTTAACCTGATCGATCGACCATTTGGCGAAATAAGGCTGCACAAAATTCCTTTGCCCACCCCTTCGAGGAATACAGGCGCAATGTTAGGTTATATCATCACAATTAGCACCGCTGTCACAATAATTAAGATCATCGGCCTCTCCTATAGTTTTACAAACGATTGTCAGTACTAAGAGAGTTGCCAAATGCTCCCAATTCAATGACTCATTTGTATTTGGCAGACATGAGGCTACGGAGTGATGTTTTAATACAGGTTTGTTAGTATGTTTGTTTTTCGTTACGTCACGCAGCTATGTACGTGACCACAAGCACCTGGCTGTTATTAAGACACATCAATCAATCAATCTTACTAGCCTTTCCTCAACTTTGTTGAGGTTAGCTTGCAGTCTAACCGGGTGCAGCTGAATACTAGTATTGAGTTTTATTTTCCAATCTGACCTCCACACTCTAGATACTGGAAAATACGATACCTCTTGGTAGAAGTGATTGTCAGCTTAATAAAGCACATAATTATACTACCAAATTTTTGGAGTATCTGTAGACCCAGGCTCCATCGAACCATTTTTGAATTCCGATAAAGCTAAATTTCCAATTACAATAACTGGCGATAAGGAGTTTTTGGCGGGATCGCGTTGGAACATGGCGCACGAATTTTCATGAAATTTCGTGAAATAGCGAATTAAATTGTATAATTTTGGTAGTGAATTACCCATTCAATTTAGTTACGTGTGAGTGCACAAGTGTAGTGAAGGTGAAAATAAGTGACTAACGTGGACTTTTCGTGTTCCCCCAAAAACTCCTAATAGGTTGTTGTAAGGTTACTACCGCTTTACAATAACTTTGACTTGACTGACTATGACTTTTTTCTAACTTCGTGCCTGATATTGGGTCATTTACTTGATTGAAAAGTAAAATTACTTGATACTGGCTAAATACACAAACCGTGTAAAAACAAAAAATAATAATTGGCGATAAACCCGAGTCTTTTTTTTTTTTTTTTTTGGGTGGGAAATCATCAAATAACTTCTCCCGCTCTGGGTGGAGCAGGAGGGCGTGTCAGACTTTTACTGACAAAAACCCACCCGTGTTCCTTCATTAGCCCGTATGCCAGGGGCTGTGGTATCTCTTTCAAACGAACCCGCACCCCTGACAGGCATCGGCCCTTGCGGGCCCCATCATTTTTGTGCTGACATCTCTTTGAGGCGCGCGTGGAACACAACGCGCCGTCGACTTGGGCTTGGTCCTTACCGGACAGCGAGCTACCCATTACTCGCCGTCCGCAAGCCCATGCCTACGGTGGCCGGAAATCGGCCTGGGATTCCCGACGCCCAGGGCGTCTCCGTATCCTGCGGCGGCTGGGGTCGCGAGGGCGCATATGCTGCCTCTCCCTCACGTGCGCCGCCTCCCTCTTCGCGAGCATCACTGCTTCGCTGAAGGAGGTGACGGCTCCCCATGCCCTCTCGCTCCGTACCATGGCCTGGACCAGGGCCGGACGCGAGAGATCACCGCCGCCGATCGCCTCCACGAGGACACGGCGGTGCTCCGCCCAAGCAGGGCAGACCGCCACCGTGTGCTCCACCGTGTCCTCAGGGCGATCTTCGCAGTGGAAACACCCGGGCGTTTCCTCCCGCCCTATCCGAAACAGGAACCTCCCGAAACAACCGTGTCCGGTGAGGACCTGCGTCAGGCGGAAGGTAAGGACGCCATGCCGCCTCTCAAACCACTCCTCAAAGAGGGGACTTACCGCCGCAATCGTGGCGTGCCCAGCACTGGGTTGCGACAATCGCTCTCTCCATGTCACCATGAGATCCCGCCGGAGCTCTGTCCGCTGTGCCGCAATTTCCTGCGGCAGCGGAGTTACGCCCCGGCGTTTGGCCTCCTCGCGCCACTCCCATATTTGCGCGAGGACCTTTGCCTCCAGATCCCATGGCGGTAATCCGGCAAGGAGGCCCGCCGCCTCGCCGGAGATCGTGCGATATCCCCGGATCATCCTGATCGCCATGACCCTATGTGACGCCCTCAGCTTGCGAGCTGGTTGGCGCCTCAATGTAGGCGCCCACACCGGCGCCCCGTATAGGGCCATGGACCGCACGATCCCCGCGTAGAGCCTCCGGCAGGAGGCGTTTGGCCCCCCTAGATTGGGCAAGAGCCGCTTCAACGCAGCCCCGGCCCGCTCCAGTCTGGGAGCCAAACGGCGGAAATGCTCCGCGAAGTTCCACCGGCTGTCGAGGACGAGTCCCAAGTACTTCATCGTCGACTCGACGCCGATGTGAACCCCTCCCACCGTTATCTGGGAACCCGTCGGTGACCCGAGTCTTAGTTGTCAATTTTGAATTAAGAACACAAAAAGACTCACACAGGCCATTAGTGACGTAAATATGACTAGCTCCAAAACAAAACTCTTTCTACAACTAGGTCCTATGAGCCATATGACACTGAACATAATACAGTATTGTCATTTTGAACGGTGCATGGTCCCGTGTGGTGCCGGACGTAAAGAATAGCACCATCCCATCTCTTCCCGTGGGTGTCGTTAAAGGACTTATTAGAGAATGGGCAGCAGCGTTCTCTATGCATTTTACCACCATACTGCGATCCTGCCAAGCGTTGCGATTATGGCGAAACCCTCCAAATTGGGAGAAGCCTATGTTCAACAGTGGACGTCTTTCGGCTGAAATGGTGTGGTGGTGTTGGTGGTGATTTTGAAAAACTTGAAACTTGAAAAGGCTACGCAGATGACTTTGCAAGACATGGAATAGAGGACCCTAACATCAGCTGGTGTCTGATTCTAAGCTATAAACTGTCCTACATAACAACTGTACCTATTTTTACTGCCAACTTGACATGACCTCTCTAATCTGATCAAATCACTCTTGAGCTTTTAGCAGTTTCAAAATAAATCATATTATCAAAAGCTACTAGTAAACACTACATAAGCACATTGCATTATGACCTTGAATAATTAATTTCTCGTTTGTAGCTTAGGTTGCCCATGCTTGTTGATTTCGTCCTACTCCGGAACTATTAGAAACCACTGTTGGACTGGGCAAAGACATTCCTCCATGACTCCTTTAGGGGAAGTTTTTTTTTAGTTATCGATCACGCCTAATATGCGAGGTCTGTGATGAAAGAAGCGAGCCCAGAAAACGGCTGTTCACTCTGTTTTGAAGGCGGGTTAAATGTGAGAGGAAACACAGAAGTAACTTCGGTATGGAGCTAATTTGTACCATTGTTTGTTGATTTTGCTAGCTTGTCCCATACTCTTCTACAGTGGTCTACCACGACGCTGCTATTGCATACATGTGTGAATCAAAAAGCCCTAATGAGTGACCATATTGACGTATTTTTGCACTCCCTGCACAACCATTCGAGAGGACAGCAAACAGCAGTGGGAAGAATGACGGTCCTCTATTTGATTGAAACTTACTGATTTGTGAACAGCCTTTAAAGTATTCTATAACATTGATTGATGATAGATTTGGAAGCGTATCAAGTGGTTGTGAATATGCTGGACAGTCAGAGTCGCTAACATTTTCAGCTGCAAAAATTTGTTACCAATCTCGCGAGACTTTCTATATTTCTCAAACAGCTCATGCCAACATCTGTGTGAATGCATATTGCCATATATCCTTGAAATAAACCCCTTACTTGTTCCTTTAACTCGTTGAGAAGTTATAGGGTGGCCCTCTCGAAGCTGGGACCACACGGCGAGACCGATAAATGGCTCTTATGAAATTATAGAAGTGTCCCTCACCGAAATAAAATGTATTTTGTAACTTAATCGTTGTAAAGGTCAAGGAAAAAAAGTTTTGGTGTCGGTGATAATAATTTTAACAGGAATACACAATGTTTTGTATTGAAGTAAAGCTCCAACTGTATAAAGAAGTAATAAAGTATGCATACTCTTACTGAAACTCATTGATGAACTCTGAGACCTGTCAAAGCTTAGATTCGATTTTGTGTATAATTTACCGAAATAGTGACAGAAAATCATGAGACCAGTGGACCAAGAGCAGTGGTGGCCCAGTCGTAAAAGCCGCGATTTACGTATTGTATGGCATAGGTTCGAATTCAGACAGGCGCTGTACTATGTGCAAATTATTTCATCATCACTGCTCTCAAAACGGTGAAGCAAAACATTGGGAGAAAACCGGCATGTCCTAGAACCAAAAATTCGAAGACAAAATCCACCACGCGGGGCCAGTGCGGGTAAATGCCACATTTACCCGCACTTGCCCCGCGTGGTGGATTTTGGCCCACAACCTTTCACTGAGAGGAGGCCTGGGTCCCAGCGGTGGGAATATCATAGTTTGAATATGTAATCATGAGACCCGAAACAGGACTCACACATACTGCTCCCATTTTCTTTTGCCTTGAACCACCTTGTTGTCAAAGGATTGTCTTTGGAACGCTCACAAACTTTTTATTACTCATAAAAACTATGACGTGTTACTTTGATACTATCCCTCGATACATTCGAATCTTCTTCTTTTTTCAAACTCACGATTTCGATTCGAAGGATAAAAAAAAGATGGAGATCTCCGTAAAACCATCAAACCGAGTTTTATCGAGTAATTAATTAAAATTTTCAATAATATTATCCCAAAAACATATGTTACGAATGTTCCTAAGTTTATTATAAGCTCTCGATCGTAAGTCGTGGTGTAATATGGCCTTACATGGCCATTAATTAACCTCCTGCAGGTCTCGGAACATAAAAGTACCATTTTATGGGCCCTCGATAAAATCTGGGTTCAATTGAGTTAGGCCTATTTGAACGCAGTGTTGGATCGTTTTGTTAATTGATAGTTTTGTCAAATGGGCGAAGGCAGTTGGAACCTTTAAAGCTTTTTAATTTGAATTTAAGAGGCGTAGATAGTACGTTAGTACATTACTTTTTATTTTTTCAACTACTATTTATTTTGTACATAAGGAGGCAAGATTTTAATGTGAAACGATATTTTTATGTTAGATAATTAAATTTTTGGTGTTTTTTGGCACAATGTTTTTTTGATAACAATATAACAATAGGTACTTAATGATATTTTTGGCCTTTTCCTACCTGGAAAAGGACATGTAATACGAAACTACACCCGAATTGCGTAATGGACTTATTTTTTAAATGATTTTCTTTCACAATCTGAAGGAAACTCATACGTATCAAGATACGTTTAAAATTCGTATGCTCGAAAAAGAAAACAGCGCAATGAAAGTTGTTGCGCTGTCAAAATGTCACGGGCACAGCTAGTTTTGCAAACACTTTGTATTAACTACGAATAAAAGTTATTTAACTGTGTTGGTCGCTGGTCTATTAGGTAATTACCTAGGTAGGTTAGTACCTAATAGAAAGGTATGTCTAGTTGTGTCTAGTCAATAGTGTGTTGTTATCTAAACAAATATAAATATGTAAAATTAGTTTGTTCGTAAGTTTGTAAGTATATGGGGTAATGTATGGAACTGCCAGTTGAATTTAAAAAAAATCTTTTTGCATTTGATAGCCCAATTCTTGATGAAGGTTAAGGGTATTGTCTATTAACAACACGCTGCGACCGCAAGGAGCCGAGTTAAAAGAAAAAAAGTCAGAAAGATGCCTATGAGATAATGAAATAGGTAATTTCGCGGGCCCGGCGCGCGGCGATGCGATGCTATGTTATATTTGATGTCAAAACAAAAAAAAAATACGCATGGGAAGTCGTAGCTAGTTAAAAATAAAACAAGTCTATTAGGGAATGTCCAAGAATTTTATCAAAAACTTATAGAATTTGTAATTTCTTATAAAACGTATCGTTAAGATTAATTGGCTGATTCGAAAAGATTATGACGAAGAATTATTTTAACTTCTTATTTTGTACCCACGCAGCCGAATTTTGGGCTAAAGATGTTTGTTTTTTTTTTTGCCATCGATAAGCTAAGAAGACCAGAAATAAAATCGAAGTCAGAGCAAACTTATTATATGATAAATTTTATTATAAATAATTGTCTAGATGCCACTGATGGTATTTCAACCTGTAAAAAATTCTCAGCCTTCTGTCTGATAACAAGTAAAACTAATAGATCGACATTCCCATATAAATGTTATCTAAAATAACCAATTAATTAATTCAGAAATTTTATCAGAATGAAATCGGTCAAAACAGAATTTTATCTTCGAAAAAATCAGTCGACAAAACCACAACCGAATAATTGGTATATCGAAAAATCAAATCGCTAAATAGTGCCGTGATTTGTTCGACCATCGTGGAGTGGTAAAATATCGATAAATCTTGCGTTTTACAGCTGGTGTTGTACGATAAGGATCGCGGACACCACGTGGGGTAATAGTGATGCGGTCCGCGATGTCGATTGTCGTTATTAATGTAAAATATTGTGTAGTGGCGCCTACAGACCGGGGTAAGGGAATGTTAATTGGAGAATTACAGTTTTATCGTTTGTTTATGACGGAACGTCTCTAGCACTGCGTATCTCTCACAAATATTTCTGCTTGCAAAATTAAGGAGGCATAAACTCATTATGTTAAAATATTCGCATTTCATCTATTTTTGTTAATATAAGTAGCTTAACTTTAGATCATCTGTAGAGATTGTTATCTTATCTCTTTTGCATTTTATAAGTTAATTTTCGTTTAAAATATAATGAACCTTGTTCGTGTCAGTTTGATACCGATCTCTGTGTTTTTGATCATAGATAAAAGAGCTTGCGGAATTAAATCGAAACTAATAACCATGACAGGTTTCAAATATTTAAATGACATAGAAAAACAGCGTTATTTTTCTCTCTGAATATCTTTTGCGTACTATTAAGAAATATAGGAATATGAGTATCTTAAAGTATTCGAGTTGACGAATAGAATCATTTGGAACGCATCCAAATACGTTACAATGTAAATACAAAACGCAACCTAAATTTCTTCAATGATTCTAAATTTAAATTATTTTGAAGACGCTTCGGATTGTCTCGAACGTTTTGTGACGTCCGATGTTTTTCACAAAGTGACCCTATTACGGAGAATGAGCTTTTTCATTTGTTTTCGTTCTCACATTTAGAAAAGTTCTAAATCTGCCCGATTAATATTCTCATGAAGCATCACCGTCAAAGATGTTTTGCGTAGTAAACAATAAAAATTGTAGTGCCTACTAAATTATTATGGATTAACGGGTGAAAATCGGGTTACTACTAGTTTAAAGACAAAATCATATTTTTGTCACCACAGTGTCAACGAACTCCAGAAGAAACACTACCAAAACCAAAGGTTAACTAAAAATATCTCATCGACTCTATGACACAATTTATCCGCCAAAACACGAACACAAACAAAAAACAAGAACCATCGACAATAAATGTACATCACTGTTAACCCGTCAACTCCATATATCAAGGAGGCCTCCCTTGCGATCGTGTCGATGATAAAAATTACTTAAAACACCAAACATTTAACATCGTGCCCCCTGACGACCCTCCTGCGTCTCTCTCACGCTTTATTACACCAATAAAAGAGAAAGAGACAGAAACACAAGTAAACTTTGTCTTTAAAGAGGATTTTAGGTTTTGTAACACAAAATTTTGGATTGTTTTATAGAGTTTTGTACTAAATCTTACGTTGTCGCGTCAGTGAATCTTAGTAATGCTTCAAAGTACGTGATGGTATGTTTTTTTGGTGATAAAAATATGGAAAATTGATGGTGGGGCCTCATTTCAAAAGATTTTGTGGGTGATTGCGATGAGAAATTGATTTAATGTGGTTGACACTGGAGGGTTTTATGAGAGGAATGAATTCATTCTAAATGTGGATCCCTGTTCGAAATAAACATATTATTTTCAGAAAATATGTGTTGGAAACAGTCTTGTCTATTCTTTACCGAAATCATAATAGGATTTACCTAATTGACGCTCTACATCGATTGATCAATCGATCAAATCTAATCTCAAAATTAAGTATTCGATGTACAATTTGCAATCAATTGCTGGATGTAGGATAGGCCCTACACTACACACTTAAGCTTAACGCTAATTCAAGTCAAAACTTGGCAATGGTTTATTGCAGAGGCGCAATCTCTTATTCAAATAAAAACACTTAAGATAAAACCTCTAAACATCTCCGTCAATAGGAACTTTTCACCGAAACGGTGGGAGTTCCACAAGGGTCAACTCTCTGCCCTTTCCTAATTCTCATCAATATTAATGAACTACTGTATCTTGTGAAGATAATCTTGAGGTAGGTAGTTGTGGTTTGCAGCTAACAAATGACGTTTATTTAAACCAAGATGGCAGGAGCCAGAGACTGACTATGTAAATAACTACACTCGGCGTCACAAAAATCGCACCTCTTCGAAAATAAGTTTAAAACATGTCCCGCCAGTAACGAATACATTAAACCTTATTAATATTGGTATCAATTGAAAGTATGTTTAACGACCTTTAAATTAACAACAGTTAGAATTCCTAAATACAACAGATCTCATTAGCACGTAACGTTAAAAAAAAATGTTGTCAAAATACGCATTACAACGGCCACTAATTGCACCTCCCTACAAGGGTATAAAACGGGCGACCCGGGTTAAATGTGAGTCATTCGCTATTCAACCTTTAAAGTGAACACACGTGAACAGCTACAGCAAGAAAAATACCCCAGAAGATGGATACCACTGCAGATGAAGCCGCTCAAGTCATTGCACTACTGCAATCAGGGATGCGGCAATGTGATGTTGCTCGGCAACTGAACTTGAGTCGTTTTGCCGTTCGACGAGTGTTCCAACGCTTCCAAGAGACTGGTGGCTATATCCGAAGACGTGGATCTGGAAGACAACGGTGCACATCCGAAAGAGACGATCGCTTCATTGTTTCGACGTCTTTACGTAATCGGTTCTCCAATGCTGTTGAGCTGCAACAACAACTGCGATCAGCTCGCAGAACTTCTGTAAGCGTCTCCACGATTAGAAGAAGAATGCGGGAGAAGAAAATTGCAGCTCATAGGGCTGCCACAGGGCCAAAATTAACTGCACAGCATAGGAGAGACCGGTTGCAATTTGCCCGTGACCATGTGGATTGGACAATAGACCAATGGAGGGCTGTGCTCTTCTCGGATGAGACGAGGGTGTGTCTTTTCTGCAACGACAGGCGTCGAAGAGTGTATAGGAGGCAAGGGGAACGATTCGCGCAAGCCTGTATTCAAGAGACAGTGGAATACGGGGGTGGCTCGTGCATGTTCTGGGGCGGCATGTCAATCGAGGGTAAAACGAACCTTGTGTGCGTTTCTCGGGCTGGAAGTGCTCGCGGGCAAGGGTCGCTGACTGCTGCTCGGTACATAACAGAGATCTTAGAGGAGCAGGTTGTCCCTTATGCTGGTTTTGTTGGCAGTGGGTTCACGTTAATGCACGATAACGCCCGCTGTCACACCGCTTTAATTGTAAGAGACTACCTGCAAGAAGTTGGAATCCCTGTTATGCGCTGGCCGGCGCGAAGTCCAGACCTGAACCGTATTGAGCATCTTTGGGATGAACTGAAACGGCGAGTACGGGCACGTGATCCTGCCCCTACCACTCTCCAAGACCTCCAAGATGCCGTCGTTGCAGAATGGGACAACATTCCTCAAGAGACTGTTGTCACATTAATTCGGTCCATGAGAGGACGCATGGAAGCAGTCATCAGGGCTAGAGGGGGTAACACTAGGTTTTAAGTTGTTTTTAAGGACTTCTTTGTAATTTTTGCTGATAAAATAAAATTTAACTTTTTAATCATTTGCATTTGCTTGCTTTTTTTTATTCCCTGGTAAACAAAAAACCAAATCCATTGATTTATTCTGAAATTTAAATGAATTGCCTTTCTAATGATACCTTACAGTCATATGTCTACCATTGATTAATAGGGTTAAAATTACTTTGAAGGGAATTCTTAAAGAGGTGCGATTTTTGTGACGCCGAGTGTATGTATAGCTCGATCTAAAGTCGTTCATAGTTAAGAATAATATTGATATAATAGCTTAATTTACTAGTAAATTCTAGTATTTAAAATCAGCTACAAGTTTTTGTTAATTCATCAATAATTAGTTTGGGCACGCCACGATTGCGGCGGTAAGTCCCCTCTTTGAGGAGTGGTTTGAGAGGCGGCATGGCGTCCTTACCTTCCGCCTGACGCAGGTCCTCACCGGACACGGTTGTTTCGGGAGGTTCCTGTTTCGGATAGGGCGGGAGGAAACGCCCGGGTGTTTCCACTGCGAAGATCGCCCTGAGGACACGGTGGAGCACACGGTGGCGGTCTGCCCTGCTTGGGCGGAGCACCGCCGTGTCCTCGTGGAGGCGATCGGCGGCGGCGATCTCTCGCGTCCGGCCCTGGTCCAGGCCATGGTACGGAGCGAGAGGGCATGGGGAGCCGTCACCTCCTTCAGCGAAGCAGTAATGCTCGCGAAGAGGGAGGCGGCGCACTTGAGGGAGAGGCAGCATATGCGCCCTCGCGACCCTAGCCGCCGCTGGATACGGAGACGCCCTGGGCGTCGGGAATCCCAGGCCGATTTCCGGCCACCGTAGGCATGGGCTTGCGGACGGCGAGTAATGGGTAGCTCGCTGTCCGGTAAGGACCAAGCCCAAGTCGACGGCGCGTTGTGTTCCACGCGCGCCTCAAAGAGATGTCAGCACAAAAAGTGATGGGACCCGCAAGGGTCGATGCCTGCCAGGGGTGCGGGTTTGTTCGAAAGAGACACCACAGCCCCTGGCATACGGGCTACTGAAGGAACACGGGTGGGTTTTAGTTAGTAAGAGTCTGACACGCCCTCCTGCTCCACCCAGAGCGGGAGAAGTTATTTGATGATTTCCCACCCAAAAAAAAAAAAAAAAACAATAATTAGTTTCGGTTGGATCGATGGAGACGGCGCGGGAAAAGAGTACCTGGAAGGATTTCGGCGAGGCCTTTGTCCAACAGTGGCATAGTAATGGCTATTCAAAGGAAAGACTTGGAATTTAGAATTACAAGTCAGGTGAATGGAAATTAACCATCTATCGCCACAGAATACATACTCAAGTCAGCCTATAACGTTCCCACTGCTGGGACACAGGCCTCCTCTCCATGAGAGGGAGTGCGCCGTAATCTACCTCGCGTGCCCAGTGCGGGTTAGTAGATGTCACAGGTCTTCGAATGTTTTGTTCTAGGACATGTTTCCTCACGATGTTTTCCTTCACCGTTTGAGAGCAGTGGTGATGAAATTATTTACACAAAGTAATGCGCCTGGCTGGGTTCGAACGCACGACCTACAACTCGTAAGTCGCGGCCGTTGCCGCACTGGGCCACCACGGCTCTCGCCACAGAATATAGCATAAAAAAACATATTTGATTATAACTCCGTGTCCCATGTCCCAACCCGGCCGCGGAGAAATGGCTTTCAAAAAAAAATCATTGCGTTATTTACTTACGTTGTTGATCAGACAAAATTTTAGAACATAAGAAGCAATTGATTAGCAATATACTTCAAGGCCTATGTCCAGCAGTGGACGTCTTTCGGCTGAAATGATGATGATACTTCAATATGGTTAGGGTGCCGTATAGTGGCAAAAAGTCAGTCAGCAACGTCAGTGCATAACAAATCTGACTGGCCAGGATGCACCCGACGGAAGTAGGTATACGCTCTTTTAACGCACCCCAGGCAAAAAGTTATTATGTTTGTGTAACCTTCTTTATTACTAAATTCATGTATATCAGTAATACTTACTAACGGAATTCCGTCAGCTGCTACTGCTGTATAAACTCCAAGGTGCGAAGTACTTTAGGAAGAAAACGATATTTTATGTAGATTTGACAGGCTAATTACGGGCTCTGCGTTTCTACTTCATCTCAAACTTTTTTAGTTTTTTTCTGCTTAAAATGATATGTCAAGTCTTTGTACACACGGCTACACATCAAGCTATACATTTCCAGTTTACGCTGATCTCGCTTTGTACGGAAATCTTATACAATGCGAGATCAGCTTATATTGGAAATGTATAGCTTGATGTGTAGCCGTGCGTACTGGTTCATGTTTTCGACATCCTTTTTGTTACTGTAAATATCCACGCAAGCCGTATTGTATAAACCCTTCATTTTACAGGATCATATTTTAATTTTGTTGAAATGCGACTTGTATATAATAAAATAACTTTTTATTGTTACAGGTGAACGCAGCGCCCGTCTCCAGTACCTAATTGAAGTAAAATGAAAAAGAAGAGAAAACCAATAACGAAGTGAAATACATCAACCAAATAATAATTTTAAAAAGCATTTACCTTAACAAAAACATCGCATGGTGTAAACGGACTTTATCCAGACAGGGACTGGGAGTGATTTAAAAAATAAAATTAAAAAGTTGACTCTAAATACAACTCACTCGTATTCATAAACAAACTCCAGGCCATTTTCGAAATCGGAACACAAATAAGTAATCGAGGTTTAAAAGGTGATCGCTTTTGTTTAAACATTTTTGGGACTGCCGCCTTTTTATGTTTATTTACCGTTTTAAGTATTTTCAAAAAACAGTTGGAGTGCAAACACTCGACTTTTGAACGCACTGTTATTCTAGTCGAAAAAAACCATAGATAAAAAAATATAGTGAAAGCGCGGGAAAGTGAATGACATATTGTGAATTTTTGTGAACTGTGGTGGTTGACCACCATCTTTGGTGGTATTTCGCATAAATTGGTGTGAAATTGTGTCAAAGTGGCTGGAGACGAGCATTTGGACATGTTGGGGGGCCCCGAATGGGGTCAGCGGGAGTCGAGCCCCCCTAGAGATGCTCCCCTGCCGAGTTTCGGCTTCACACAGGAGCAAGTCGCGTGCGTTTGTGAGGTAAGCTTTATTCAATAACGTAAACAGTAAATAAAATTTATAATTGGCTATTTTAGTAGTAACCAGTAACTAAAATTTTAATTGGGCATAATTAAATTTTACTATGGGTAATAAAAAAATGATACTCTAAATTATAAAAATTTGACGTCTTAGAGAGAGCTCAAACACTCATTTTCTTTTTGGACATCATTAAAGCTACAGACCACGAACCGCACTTTGAATTGACTTTGGTAAATACCTAATGTAAGTGTCTTAAACGAATGTGAACTATACTAAATAGTCAGAATAGGTAGGGTAGTAGTACAGAATAGGTATTCGTATGAAACGCTTACTCAGATATAATTTGCAAAGCAGATGTACGAATATTATTTGCAATGCAAAAGTGCGGTCAGTTAATCTTGCCCGCAGACTCGCGTTTTTCTGCCCAGACATGACACTTTCAGGAACATAAAAGCTCTCCCACATAGGCGGGTTATTATCGGTCGATAATACTGGATGCGTTATTGCGATAATGCGTCCCGATTCCTTGCACACAACTGCGTTTTTATCGTCTGATAATTATATTTTGTATTCGTGTTTTGGCAGGATTTTATGTTTTCCGGCAGATTCGCCATTTTTGTTATGTTCACACTGTACAGCATACATCCCATACCGGACCCCGCCGCGTAGCTACTGTTAGTGGTAAAATTCTTCGTCTGATGATAAATCAATATCCATACTAAGTATAGATTTTTAGAACACTCGTAACTGTCGGTAAAACTTAACTACTGGTACCTATTTACGATCTCGCATGCGTCCCAATCTCCCAACACAAATGTTCTAAGAACTTACGTATATCGGAATATCGCAGGACGGAGGCACGCAAGCGTCCCACTTCAATTGGGTCGTTATTATCGCTGCTGTGTGTAACTTCGTAGCCGTCCTAATACATAATGTACTAAAACAGTTATCACAATAACGCATCCGGTATTAACGAAATTAACGTGGCTATGTGGGAGATCCTTTAGTCAACTTGCTACGATTGAATTCCACCACGTTGCCGACAGCAATAGCGAAATGCAATTTCAACCAATGATTATATAAGTCTTTACTGAAAAAATATGTTTGTAATCTTAGAGAAAACTTCAGTAGTATTTATTTGGAAAACATTCCATTAAACGCGAGCAGTGGATTCACTTGTTGTGTTTACGTAACTACGTGTTTTTATGATGGACGCATATAACCTCGCGTATTTTAACATTTGTGTACGCACTGGCCGAAATTGGCCACGTTTCAACACCTATTGTAGGAACAATAGAAGGCTGGGGACTATACTGAACTTCTGAGCAGAAATCTGTACTCTAAACTTTACGGAAGCGGAAATTAATTGGACTAGTTCCGCCTTAGCTTATATAGGGTGACTGGTAATTAGTGACCGATATTTACCACATGATTGTACTCATCATTATGAACAACTTTTACTATGGGACCAAACCTGAAATCGCGAAAAAAAAATCTACTGTTCCCTACATCTCGCATAACTCGTCAAAATGTAGGGAACAGATGATTTTTTTTCGCGATTTCGGGTTTGGTCCCATAGTAAAAGTTGATCATAATGATGAGTACAATCATGTGCTTAAATGTCGGTCACTAATTACCAGTCACCCTATATAATTGGTCGACTAGCTTTTGCCCGCGGCTTCGGCCGCGCGGAATTTTCATCCCCTATTTAACTCCGTTAGGGGTTGAATTTAGAAAAATCCTTCCATATTCCTTGTTTACATTATAAAGGGAACCTCTGTGCAAAACTTCAGCTTTCTAGGTCCAAGAGTTTGGGCTGGGCGTTGATGAGTCAGTCAGTCAGGACTTTTTTTATTATTTTATAGACTAGCTTTTGCCAGCGGCTTCGCCCGCGCGAAACTTTCATCCCCTATTTAACTCCGTTAGGGGTTGAATTTAGAAAAATCCTTCCTTAATCCTTGTTTACATTATAAAGGGAACCTCTGTGCAAAATTTCAGCTTTCTAGGTCCAAGGATTTAGGCTGGGCATTGATGAGTCAGTCAGTCAGGACTTTTCTTTTTATTTATGAACTAGCTTTTGCCAGCGGCTTCGCCCGCGCGGAACTTTCATCCCTTATTTAACCCCCTTAGGGGTTGAAATTCGAAAAATCCTTCCTTATTCCTTGTCTACATTATAAAGGGAACCTCTGTGCTAAATTTCAGCTTTCTAGGTCTAAGGGTTTGGGCTGGACGTTGATGAGTCAGTCAATCAGTCAGTCAGTCAGGACTTGTCTTTTTATTTATATAGATAGATAGATAGAAGTTGGGAATTAGGGATCCCGTACGTTAGGGTCGAACTTTTTGGTCAAAGAACTGAAGTCTTCCGCATGTGGGGAGACTATAATTGTGTAAATGCGACCCGATAGCGCGACGCGATGCTGGTGTGTGGAAGACATAATGTTAAACTGATGGAAAATAAAGTTATGTATTATGCCCGATTATTTACAATAGATCAGTGTTGGCCAAGTGGTACAGGCCGCGGACCTACAAGTTATAGGTCCTAGAGTCGAACCCAGATAAGCGCTTTACTTTGTGTAAATTATTTCATCACCACTGCCCTCTACCAACCCGTATTGGGCCCGCGTGGTGGATTACGGCCCATTCTTTCTCACCTGAGGCCTGTGCTCCAGCAGTTGGAACATTATAGGCTGATTATGCTATTAACAATAGCACACCTCAGAAAATAATCATTTCCATCATCACTTCAGCCGAAAGACGTCCTCTGCTGGACATAGAACTCGCCTAAAACGGGGGTTTTGCCTGCACAATCGTCACGCTTGGCAGGCGGGTTGGCGATCGCAGTATGGTGGTAAAATGCATAGAGAACGCTGCTGCCCATCCTTTAGTAAGTCCCTTAGTCGCCTTCTACGACACCCACGGGAAGAAATGGGACGGTGCTATTCTTTAACGTCCGGCACCACACAGAACAATGGTAGGATAATATCCTCCAATGCAGTGTGCTATTGTTATTTATTTACTATCGGCTACCTAAAAATATCCATCCATTACAGATACTTAACACCAATTTTACAAGCACTAACTTCACCAACAATTTTCTAATCAGTATTTCTTCTAAAAGTTTTACGACGAAATACTTCCAGAAATTACAAAATATCTTGTAGTGTGCCATTGCAAATGGGCTTTGATTCTATAAAAAAGAAACTGCTTACTTCCCATATTCACGTATCAACAAATCTTGCTTAAGTAAACATATAATTTAAAACAATTGACTGCCTACAATGTTTTGAGTTCGTACTAAGTGGCCTGGGTAAGCATTCTGAGAAAACTGATTTAAGTAGGTCCAGTAATAGTAACGTAAGCGATTCTGAAAGAGTAAAAGACCGTATGATGTTAGGTTTTAAGCTGGGCTTAGGGCTGGTTTCCAGCACCAAATGCAGGGCCACTTTGGAAAAATCACCATATTGACCAAAAGCGAAATACAGGAAAAGTTTTATCCAGTGCGCCAATTTTTACCATGAATTCAGCTTACCTATCATTCTAGCCCCCTTACCGCAGAAATTTTTCGCCGGTTATACAAAAAAAAAAAAAACAGCTGTTTCATAGAAAAGTGCAATACCTGCGCGGTCAAAATGTATGGAACAGCTGATTTTTTCTGCGCTAGGGGCTCTAGAATGATATGCTGAATTCATGGTTAAAATTTGCGCACTGGATAAAAACTTATCCTATATAGTATGCAACAAAAATTTTAGTATAAACGAAACCTGAATATAGGTTGTTCAGAATAATTAACTGAATCGATTCCAATATTTTTTACACCATACTATATTTTTCCCCTAAAAGAATTGTAACTGTGATGAAAAATGTTATCACCAGGTAATTACAATACAATCGACGTACGGTTTGATACCTACTGCCTAATTATTATCAATGAGCACAATATGACGCTGGACGAACGGGCGACGCGGGGCCCGCGTGGTGAGAATGTTTGTGTAGACAACTAGGTAACATAACAAGCTTTATAACTTTGTGATTTTACATGATACAGTTTTGAAATTTTGTACATAGATTCTTTATGTAATAAAAACTTTTTCCAAAAAAATAACAACCGACTTCCAAAAAACACTAGAAAGTGAAAAATAACTTTAATTTCTGAAGTCGGTGACTTTGGATATGTATTTTATTAATTTCTTGTCACCGCCTTCCGAAATTAAAGTTATTTTTCACTTTCCAGTGTTTTTTGGAAGTCGGTTGTTTTTTTGTTTTTTGGAAAAAGTTTTTATTTTTCACTTTTTAGTTATAGTACCCACTCCACACCAATTCATAATTCTTGGGGTCAAAACAATGCATATTTATGCGCTAGCAGCAATCGCGGTTGATTTTCTGTCATTTTTTGAAGAGTTCCGTTGTCTGTCTCCGAAACGCATCATTAGATCTATATCAAAATTTAAATGGGACCATTTCGGAATAAAACCCTTTCTAAAAAAAAGAATTTTGCAAATCGGTCTATATATGACGGAGTTATGCCCGAATCTGCACCTAACTCCTAAGTTAAAGAGTTGTACCTTCCTTCATCAGCTCAGCGTCATGAGATGATGATGACCATACGCAAATGTCTCAATAGCATTAGAAAACATAGGAAAAACATTGTTAATATCTATAAGATTTGAGGGTTGGCTTCGATTTCCCTGGGATTCCATCATCAGATCCTGACTTGGTGCCAATGGGACCACCTCAGGATTATACTCTTTCAAATAAAAAAGGAATTTTGAAAATCGGTCTACAAATGGGGGAGAAATCGAGGAACATACATTAAAAAAAATACGTTCGGTGGAACATATTATAACCTCCTCCTTTTCGTGTTTCAGGTTTCGCATATACTAAAACTAGTGTTGTATAGTCGTATACAGTCCAGAACACAATAATTGTAGACACTCGGGAAATTTAAAAAGTGATTTTCTTCTGTATTTATTGTTATTATTCCATTATAGTAGGTACAGTACAGGTACATTATAGTGTTCGTGACTGTTGCTATAACTAAAGAATTTATTAGGTAAAAAACCTGATGATTCGTCTTGAATTCTTGAACCTCAAGAAGGATTAGACGATTTCACAACGACGATGACGTAAGCGTTCTTTGATAAAGTGTCACCATCATCGTCTTCATTTCAGCCAATAGACGTCCACTGCTGGACATAATAGCCTCTCCCAAGTATTGCCACTTCGACTGGTTCTGTGCTTCTCGAATCCAGTGGATTCCTACGTCAGCGGTCCACCTTGTGGGAGGCCTTCCAACGCCACTTCTTCCGGGAAGGTGGTCACTCCAGAACGTTACACTCCAACCGCCATTTATACTGCGAGCCATGCCCACTGCCACTTTTTGGCAATTGTTTTGAGAAAGTGGAGTACGTCCCGGGAATTACTCAACATTCAACAATAAATCCCTCCTTGAATGACTGGCTCAAGAATGTCACGACGTTCACGAATTGTGTGGCCAGAAATTGACTGAGCTGAGTGCCAGTTTCATTTTTTATCAATACAATAACGTTAAGAATCCTACGACCGAAGCTCGCAACTAGGATTCGGGCGGAGACAATATTTCGTCTGAAAATTGCTATCGTTGCGCTAGTGTTAGTACCTGTCGAGGATACATACCTACAGTGAGCAGTACGATCACACACACATTGACAATGGCTTGACGCGATAGCGCTACTAGCTACTGACCATTTATGATGAATTTGGATGTGTTCCGTAATACCAAAAATGATGAATGAAAACTTATTGTATTTTAATATTTTTTTCGACATTTTACAACTTGATAATATGAGCTATGCTTCTGAGACAACAATATTACGGAAATTGTTGGTTATAGTACCAAAAAAACAGTGAGAAAACATGTCATTTACGCTGTAAAAATGTGCGAAATGCAATTCGCTTAAACTTCATTCCAGGTAAGTATTTTGGAAAAAAAAAACCCCTACGAGCCTAGATAAATACTGTCTGAATCCGAATATCATCATAATATGATGGAAATATGCTCAAGTTGCAAATGATTTAGGTATTACGTTTGTATGGACAGTTCATTGTACGTAGGCCTCTTAAATGATAAATGATAAATGATTTTATTTCTGTAAGTAGGTTTGTACAAACACTTTTACACGTCAATCATATTTTTTTAAACTAGATGAGGTCGGCGTTTCCTATCTGACTACTCTGAGAAGAAAGGCCGAAACAAACTCAGAGGTCACAGTCTCTTTTAAAGTCCAGACATAATCTTGGTCAGATCATGTGAAGACCATGTGGATTGGTGTCTGAAATGGTCTTTTGAGGAAAGAACCACACAGGTTGAGTGGACCTGTCCATTCAGTGCACGCATGTATCAGTAATCATACGGCTCAACTCAGAACTTGAGGAGCTCAACGATTTGACGAACAATACCAAAGAAAGGACATTTGGGTAGGCCGCATAAAGTACTCAAACTGCCAGATTAACATTAAAAACGAACTGAGAAAGAGACGAAATACAAAAACAAAAATACCACATAGTCCTCACATTCACAATAATTAAAACAAAAATAATATTATACTTCTCAAAGTAAATATTCATGTCAAAGTGTATATAATAATAATCAAATGTCAAAGTGTATATAATAATCATCAAATGTCAAAGAGCAAAACAAAGAAAAAAAAACAACGTTCAGTACACAAAATTGGAGCAGGTCAATCCCAAGCTTTTTTGTCCTCAATATAATCTTTAACGGTATAAAAGGCTTTCAGGCACAACTTACGTTTGATAAATGATTTAAATTTATTGAGACTTAGATCTTGAACATGGCTTGGAAGTTTATTATAAAAGCGTATACATTGACATCTGAATGGCCCACCTATTTTCTTGAGCCTTGTTGATGGTACAACAAATTTGTGTTTGTTCCTAGTATTTATACTATGGATATCACTGTATTTTTTAAACAATTTAATATTTTTATGAGCATATAAAAGATTTTCATATAAATACTGTGAAGGCACAGTCATTACATTTATCTCCTTAAATTTATCTCTGAGAGAGTGTCTCGGACTTAATTTATAAATTGATCGGACAGCTCTTTTCTGCAAGACAAAAATAGTCTGAATGTCGGCGGCATTTCCCCACAATAGAATACCATACGACATTACACTATGAAAATAGCTAAAGTACACTAAGCGGGCTGTCTCTACATCAGTTAAATTACGAATTTTTCTAACAGCGTATGCTGCAGAGCTTAGCTTTTTCGACAATTTAGCTATATGTGGGCCCCACTGAAGCTTGGCATCCAAAGCTAAGCCCAAGAATACAGTGCTATCTTCAGGATTCAATTCTTCGCCCTTTATCAACACATTCGTTTTCACCTGCTTAACGTGAGGTAGCGTAAACTTAATGCATTTGGTCTTTTTTTCATTAAGAAGCAAATTATTAACATTGAACCAGTGAACTACTTTTGAGATTGCGCTATTTACATCGTCATTAACAAGTTGCTGACGTTTAAGTCTAAACAAAAATGAAGTGTCATCCGCAAACAACACTATATCATGATTATCCTTTATGAGGTAAGGCAAGTCATTAATATAAATAAGAAACAAGAAAGGACCAAGAATTGAGCCCTGTGGGACTCCCATTGATACTACGGATCCCGGAGATCTTTTTCCGTTTACATCAACACACTGAATCCTATTACACAAGTATGAAATAAGAAGATCCAGAGCGGTGTTCCGGATCCCGTAGTGGCGGAGTTTCCTGATTAGAGTTTCATGAAGCACGCAATCGAAAGCTTTAGATAAATCGCAAAAGATGCCCAAGGCATCGTATTTATTTTCCCATGCATTGTAAATATGCCCTAAGAGTTCAACACCGGCATCGGTAGTTGAACGACCCCTTGTGAAACCGAACTGTTTACTATGTAATAAATTATGTTTATTAAAAAATCTTTGCAATTGGTCTAAAATTAATTTCTCAAAAATTTTACTAAAGGTAGGTAGTACTGAAATAGGCCTATAATTAGAGGGGTCTGATGTACTACCTGATTTAAACAAAGGTATTATTTTACTATTCTTCATTAGGTCAGGAAACTCCCCGCAGTCTATACAATTATTAAATATAAGAGCTAAAGTAGGTGCTACAATGTCAATAATAGACTTAGCAACTTCTACAGAATTACCCCACAGATCTGCAGTCTTTTTTACATTTAAAGTGTGAAAGGTTTTAATTATATCTCTACAGCTAATATGTTCAAAATGAAATTCTGAATCACAAACATTAACATTTTCCTTAAGCAAAGACTCAGCAACAGAAGGTGATGAGTTTAGTGATTTTGTAGTTGAAACGGGAATATCTGTAAAGAAATTTTCAAAAGCCGCGGCAACTTGCGAGTCCGATGTGATTATGTTGTCATTGATAGACAGGCTGTAGTCAGTATTTCGGTTGCTAGACCTTCCCGTTTCACTATTAATAATATTCCAAGTCGTTTTAATTACATTACTACTGGTTTTAATCTTTGAACTCAAATAACGCGACTTGGCCATCCAACAAACTTTTTTAAATAATTTGGAATAATTCCTAACATATAAATTAAATTCAGCAGTGTTTACAGAAGTCCTTTCATCGTATAGCTCATAAAGTCGTGCTCTACTTTTATGAATACCAATGGTAGCCCAATCACTGAAAGAGACGTTACTATTAATCGAGATAGTCTTTAAGGGCTCATATTGTTATTTTCCGAAAAGGTGAGGATTGCAAACCAGAAATGTACCCACATCCTGCGCACCCTGCACAGTCAGCCTCGTTACCATTGCTGTTAAACGATCCTTTGGCTCGTGACTCAAATTGGAACTAACGCCACCATTTTGTTTTTGAACACATTTCACAAATTATTACCAACAGCGCCTTCTGTAAAAGATCTTTGTAGCAGAGTATTTGCTAAATGGCTAATATTTTACGTAAGGATCTTGGTCACAAACTTGCGTGTTAGTTGAATTTATCAGCGTTGGAACAACCGGGTTTTAGTTTAGTTAGCTATAGCCCGAAAAGCAACTGTTTCACGACACACGTTTCAAAATATAAAACGCGCTTAAGAGCGCTGTCACAGGTCCACTAGCGCCACTCCTTTAAAAATATATTCGATCTAAAGAAAAACGGCCACATTCCTCTAGATCGTATTTTGTTGCTTCGTGTCTCAATATGAAACTTTATAATAGGTATTAGAAAATTCTAGATACTTACCGAGACAGCTGATTGAGCCGTTTTTCATAATTCCTTTTCAGTCACGAGATAATATTTTTTTAAAGGAGTGGCGCTAGTGGACCTGTGACAGCGCTCTTAAATCGCGTTACGTGTAAAGATTGTTTCTGTACGAAGCGTGCACTTGTGAAGTGTGTAGAACCTGTACGTGCCCTACGTTGTAGACGGTTAATCTAAATCCGTCCTCGTTGCTTGCGGTCACGTCAGTCGTCAGTTGTTTACCTAAGTCGGGTTATGAGGAGCTTATAGTAAGTGGAACTGCATAGCGAGTGGACTGAGATTTAATTGTTTATGGAGTGCAGACTTTGCTGCTCAGAAGCACTATCAGCTTTATCAGTCCTTTACATTAATTCCAAAGCATATAGATACCAGATAAACGAGTAGTGGTGATGGCGCAGTGGAAACGGCCGCGTTATATGAGTTTTGGTAAACTGTTTCATCACCGCTGCTGTCAAAACGGTGAAGGAAAACATCGCGAGGAAATCGGCGGCATGTACTAAAGACGAATACTCGAAGATATGTAATATATACCAACCCATACTGGGCCTGCATGATGGATTACGACCCACTCCATCTACAGAGAGGACGCCCAGTGGGTACATTATTAGCTGATAAAGACATACCAGTTAAACCGTTCCCAATCCCAACCCTCAAACTTTTACGAACAAGATTAGCAAAGGAATAATTACAGGATTCAGTTATTTGGCTATAAATGTATTTTCTGGAAATAGCTCAATAGGCTACAGTCATCTCAGACCTCTATAATCTTAGTTATGGCAATTCCCCAAGACTTCCTTCGGTTGTCTGCGATAGATATTCCGCTGAGTTTTTGCTTCTTTAGTGTGGATTTGATGTAAACGTAACATAGATTTACTACAACTGCCCTATGTTAGAGCCTAATATACAGATGGCATACTTTTGTACGAAACAGCAGATTTAATTTAAAATGAAAAATCCTCCTAGCATATCCATTACTTCATAAGTTAAAAATTTGTCTTCTGACAACGTAGGTAACGCAATATAACGCAATTATTGTTGTTGAACTGAGAAAATTAAAACCATTCGTATTGTTAGGGTGTTCTGCCAGGGATGCGGGTTGTTAGAAAGAGATACCGTGGCCCCTGGTACACAGGCAACTGAAGGAACACGGGTGGGTTTTATAGTCAGTAAAAGTCTGACACGTCCTCCTGCTCCACCCAGAGCGGGACAAGTTATTTGATGATTTACCATCATAAAAAAAAAAAAAAAAAAAACGTGTTACGCAATTGTCCTGCGGTAGTATCACTCTTTTTCTGAATTGAGTAAGTAATCAATAAGTTAAGGCATACAACTGAATTTAGAATAAAATTTCATTTTAATAAGTTAAAACTCAATCGAATTTAATGCCAAGTCCCTGAGTGTAAACTTGGAGGTTAGACAAAACAAACAGGGTAGGTAGGTAACCTTGGCGACAGGCTCCCACCCGGATATCCGGTTACCGAGGGGCGTGGCTAAGGGCCGGAGATGGGGCTCGTAGGACCAATGGAGTACCTCTGAGTAACTTAATTTGGGAGATGTGGTAGGCATGTCTGTATTGGGGATCCGTTTAGTTCAAAATGATTTTGATTAATTAAATTGTAGACTATTTTACGAGATGATCGTACTTAAAAACTTTACTTAGTTATAAAATTGACCACGCTCATTTGGCAGATTTTAATCCTTTGGCAAAACAATAGGTACGTTTTCTTAGTTTATTTAGCGGTGTAGTTAAGCTGATTAAACTTTCAGCCAAAGACTGGCTCGATAAATAAGTTATAAATAATTTATTTCATAACAAAATTCACTGTTTTCAAAATAATACCTTCAGTGATGATAATTATAAAATAATAATAAAAAACTTTAAAAACATTGCATTAATATTAATGCAATGTTTTTAAAGATTTTCATTATTTGTAAGTTAATGTAACAATATCTTATATCTATTATGTGTAAGTTAATGTAACAATATCACTAAAAGTAAATAATTACAATGTCAATAAGTCAGTGACAATAAATTATATAATCTCCAATCATGCATTTTAATTTAAAATTAATTATCCAGAAGGTATTAAAAAAACCAAATACAATTCATCATCATCTGCCTAGCCTTTTCCCAACTATGTTGGGCTCGGCTTCCAGTCGATCCGGATGCAGCTGAATACCACTATTTTACATGGAGCGACTGCCTATCTGACCTACACAACCCAGTTACTATACCCCTTGGTAAGACTGGTTGTCAGACTTTCGGGCTTCTGACGACCCGTAACGACTGTCAAAGATTCACAAATGACAGCCGGGACCAACGGCTTAACGTGCTTTCCGAGGCACGGAGGGGTCTTGGTATGTAAAGATGATCACCCATCCACGGACCAACCGCGGCAAGCGCAGCTTAACCTGGTCGATCGACCCGTGCAGCTATTGTTATTTAGCCACAAGCCCCCTATAAAAAAAAACATTGAAAAAAATTAAATACATTTAAACACAAATAATAATTAATGGCTGCCGTTTGTCATCTATTAACATCAATCGATACTGTTATAGCCCTTTTTTATCGAGTGTATTTAATTTAATTTTTTAATCCGTTAATGCAGTATTAGCCTTAGAATTCTATTGTATATTAAAAGCCAGATTGATCTCTAGGAGTATGATGAACCACGTTAAATTTCGGTTGGATTGTGGAAGGTCAGTCTTTCCTACAATTACTACCTATCTGGCTTGTCTCTCCTCAGTGGTCTCATGCACATTCTCAATAAAGTTGGTTAATAACACTATACTTAATATAGAACATCATCATCATCATTATTTCAGACGAAAGACGTCCACTGCTGGACGTAAGCCTGAATACAGAGACATGGCACAATTAAAATGTTAAGTCTGATGAAGTGGTCCCTGTAGGATTTATTATATTTTGATTATTCTTAAGGCTCTTTTTTGAATTACAAATAGTGGACATTGTACTAGTAGCTGTTGCCCCAAACTGAATGCTATATCTGAGTCTTGATCGACCAAAGCAAAGTAGCCATCCGACGAAGGGCGAAAGTGAGTTCCTCCCTCAGGCTTCTCATTGCATGATGCAGAGCTAACAGACTTCGTTGTAAACAGTGTCTCAATCTCAACCTACCAGTTACGTAATGCATCAATGTGGATACTTAGGAATTTAAGATTATCCATTGTAACCATAAGACACAACCTTAAGACTAGCGTTATTTTGTACTGTTGACTTGAATAAAAACATGTTGTTTTATTACATCAAGTTACATATTATTTGTTCCAAACCAGTTTTCAAAACCTTTTAATCTATTCTAAATCACTTATATTATCTGCAGTAACTATTGCATTTGTGTCATTAGCAAAAATAATTAGTGTTGTGTCAGTTATTCGTTTTCTAATATACTTAATCAAGTCATTTAGGAAAACGATGAAAAAATTTGGGCCCAGAACGGAGCCCCGAGGCACACTTTCTCAAACAGTGACAAAATCATTTCAATTACATCCGATTTAATGCCTAAGTAATGACGTCTTTAATGCAAATAAGAGTTAAATAGGTTATCCGTTGTATTTAAACTTGGCCTGAAGAATTTAATAGTTTGCTATATCAAAGGCAGAACTAAGGTCCAGAACAATACCTGCCAGTTTTTGCTTGTCATTTAAATTTTAAGACAAACTCGTCAACGACTGCTTCAATAGCATCGGTGCTTGGTTCATTTCACTGCAAAAGGCTCATCCATTTTTACCTAAATGGGTCCTAACATGTACCTATACCTACTATAACTTCCCCCGTGCTTTATGTTGTGTTTTTTCGCTTTAGTCGCGTTCTAACCAAAAGCAATAGTTGCACTCTCTCGTCAAAATTCATACAAACAACACGTCGATCGCGTGACCGCGCGGTGATCGCTTCTGGTAAGGAGTCAGGCGTAGTGCCTATAAATTAATTTCCATTCCTTCTCCATACAAATAGACCTGCATCAATCCCAATCCCTTCGGGGAATACAGGCGTGATGTCATAAGATTACTTAAATAGAAAACCGAAATAATCTCTGAACATCCCCCATACACTTAATTCCATCATTTTAACAGCCATCACCTTTCATTTTCCATTTCATCAATAAACCGGTCGTCATGGCATTACGCACAAATTGAATAGGATCAACCCCCTAATGGTCTGGTATCGGTTACAGTAATTTGCGATGCGCCCGGTGTAGATAATGAGATTCAGAGGGTTGAATTTTGATAACTATGGTGTTGTGTGTGGGTTTTCCGGATGTTATTCTTGTTGGTGTTTTGTTTTATTAGATTCATTGTGTTGTGATTCATTGACTATGACTTTACTTCCTCTACTTTCACGTCTGCACTTTTAACGACTAGCCTCGTGAGTTTTGTTATTCATCGTTTTTAAAACCAATATCTAGGATAAAAAGCCATTGTACTTCTCCAGCGGGGTAATCGCGTAACACACTAACAGTAGCAATGGATTTCATCTTGACAGGTCTACTACATTCATTGCGTTATATATTTTTTTGGGCAGAAATTTTTCCAAACATAAGAAGGAATGGAAATGCACTTATGTAGATTCGTTTACATATTGTGAATGAGAGAACGTTGTAGGCCTTACAGACTAGATTTTTAGACGATTTGTATTATGTATTTTCATTCATCTAAGTACCTGGTACTTATTGATAGGCCTGCACTGTCGTCCCATACCTATTATCACTGTAATTTGAAAAAATTGGAAAAGCCAATGATTTTAAAAAGAGTAACCGTGAAGTTCCTTGCCGGCTCTTCTCCATAGGAAGCGACAAGTTGAACCATGCACCTAGCTTCAGACCTTTCATAAGTGCCCATGCAGGTTTATGTGAAATAAAATATTTTTGATTTTGATTTTGAAAATCATTTAATTCCAAGTATTAATAAAAGATAAGGGAGAATTGAACGTTGAAAAAATAAGCCTTAAGTTTCCGTTCGTACGAGGGCTTTTCTAGAGCGGCGAAAGAATAAGACGCAATATATTTTCAACGCTCGGAGAAAACAACAGAATCCGTCGAGCGTTCCATAGGATTTTTAACTTTCAGAGCTAAACCACGCGTTGAGAATCATTTAAGCGATAAAAAAACGTCGCGTAGACAAAGCAGCCGTGTTTACATAGGCATAAGCTGTAAAAATTTAAACAATGAAAATGTGGGTGTAGCCGCAGACTGCCTTCATTTAGTATAAAATCATTGTGTTCTTGTAGTTCATTTCAATCCTATTGTTTACCATATAAAAGAATAAAAGGCTTAACAAGTTCAGAGCTAGCTTCAATTACATGTAAAGCCTAGGTTTGTACGGTAGGTAAAAAAAACCTGAGATTTAGTAAGTGCGTTAATCACAGAATAATGGCGGCTTTAAAATAATGCTATTGGTGGATGCGCTAAGTTTTCCAGAAAAAAAACACATTTTCTTTTTTTTTTTGCAAATTCCAGGTTCAGTGTCAAGTTGTATGTTGGTTACCAGGGGTGCGGGTTGTTCGAAAGAGATACCGTGGCCCCTGGCACACAGGCAACTGTAGGAACAGGGGTGGGTTTTAGTCAGTAAAAGTCTGATACGCCCTCCTGTTCCATCCAGAGCGGGAGAAGTTATTTGATGAGTTCCAGGCCTCAAAAAAAAAAAAAAATCTGGCCTCTCAAAGGGCGCTGTGTCCTAGCGGTAGGAACGCTATAAGCTGACTATGGTAAACTAGCCTCCTTGCCGGATTACCGCCATGGGATCTGGAGGCAAAGGTCCTCGCGCAAATATGGGAGTGGCGCGAGGAGGCCAAACGCCGGGGCGTAACTCCGCTGCCGCAGGAAATCGCGGCACAGCGGACAGAGCTCCGGCGGGATCTCATGGTGACATGGAGAGAGCGATTGTCGCAACCCAGTGCTGGGCACGCCACGATTGCGGCGGTAAGTCCCCTCTTTGAGGAGTGGTTTGAGAGGCGGCATGGCGTCCTCAACTTGCGCCTGACGCAGGTCCTTACCGGACACGGTTGTTTCGGAAGGTTCCTGTTTCGGATAGGGCGGGAGGAAACGCCCGGGTGCTTCCACTGCGGTGGCGGTCTGCCCAGCTTGGGTGGAGCACCGCCGTGTCTTCGTGGAGGCGATCGGCGGCAGCGATCTCTCGCGTCCGGCCCTGGTCCAGGCCATGGTACGGAGCGAGAGGGCATGGGTAGCCGTCACCTCCTTCAGCGAAGCAGTGATGCTCGCGAAGAGGGAGGCGGCGCACGTGAGGGAGAGGCAGCATATGCGCCCTCGCGACCCTAGCCGCCGCTGGATACGGAGACGCCCTGGGCGTCGGGAATACCAGGCCGATTTCCGGCCACCGTAGGCATGGGCTTGCGGACGGCGAGTAATGGGTAGCTCGCTGTCCTGTATGGACCAAGCCCAAGTCGACGGCGCGTTGTGTTCCACGCGCGCCTCAAAGAGATGTCAGCACAAAAAGTGATGGGGCCCGCAAGGGTCGATGCCTGCCAGGGGTGCGGGTTTGTTCGAAAGAGACACCACAGCCCCTGGCATACGGGCTACTGAAGGAACACGGGTGGGTTTTAGTCAGTAAAAGTCTGACACGCCCTCCTGCTCCACCCAGAGCGGGAGAAGTTATTTGATGATTTCCCACCCAAAAAAAAAAAAGAACTGTGGTAAACTATGGCAAAGGGTTTATTGCTATGGCATTGGCACTGTGTAAGTGGAGCTTTACTTGGTTTAAGGCGACGATAGATGACAGCTACCTACAGCGATGCATTGCCGCCCGTCGCTCGCAAGAGAACCCGCCTCAACGCGCATCAATTTTTTCGAAAAACAACCCTTGTTGATATAACAAACACATTTCAAAGAAAAACCGTAGGTATACTAAATTTTGGGTGATTATATTGTCTTTTAGATGGTGAAAGTTTCATGGAAATACACCCGATAGTTTTTGCGTGATTATCGTTTTTATGTCCGCGATAGACATTACTTTACCAATTAATTACATTATGTTATAAAAATATTATTTAAAATATTCACATATCAAATGACGAAGAAAATTGTCTAGTTTCACATAGGTATATTTTTTTCAAATACATAAGACAAGCCGTTTAGACGTGATCTTCAATAAAAAGTCCTTAAAAGTCGGCTGTCTGCGCCTTAATAGAAAAAAAAAATTGCGACATGTATCGCTTGTAGTATCATACTTTAGAATTTGCAACACGAAAAAAAAATCCTTTCATTTTCAACTCGTCAACAGCCCGAGGGTGGTCACAAACAGCCATAACAGGCTATTTGCGCAGGCGCACATGTGCAAGGACATCCGGTGCCTAAACCAATACTTTGTAGGTAGCTCTGTACTCTAAATAAATATGGCGCCTGCACGGAATTCACGGGATCTTTGCCAAATTTTTTTGACTATTGTCAATTTTGGTAGAAAATGTTTGTGTCTAAAATACGATGTTTTGTTTTTTGCTGAAAGTTGTGGAGATTTTATTATTTTGGTCTAATCATCATCTGCCTAGCCTTTTCCCAAATATGTTCGGGTCGGCTTCCTCTAATTGGATGCAGTTGAATATCAATATTTTACATGGAGCGACTGCCTCTCTGACCTCTACAACGCAGTTCCTGGGTAATACAATACCCCTTGGTAAGACTGGTTGTGAGACTTTCGGGCTTCTGACGACCCATATCTATTGTCGAAGATCCACGAATGATAGCCGGGACCACGTCCTTTCGACCAACAGTGGCAAACGATCAATCCGTGCACCAATGAACGGATAGACATAGGTAATTAGGAATTCAGAACTTCATACTGAAAATCAACCTAGTCGTGAGGCTTCATAATCATATGCTTGCCTGTTGTGATCCTCCAACAAGTAGGTACTGTAAGACCTGAGGGTCTTAGGTATCGGGCATCAGTAAATAAAACGCTTATATGCATGGAAATATGAATAATATCGTTTATTCTACGTTAGGATTTTTACAACTCCGCGCCTGATAATTAACTGTTTTCTTCCGAAACAAAACCTATGTTAAATTATTTGAACTATTCATTCTTGATCTTCCTAGCCGTTCGAATGTGACAAAGCACTTTCGTTGACTTACAATATGTACAGACGTCAGCACATCAAGCTACCCCAAACTGTCAAATTTTCCCAATTGAACATGAACCTTACGATTACGAAATAAAGTTGAAATACTATGAAATAAATTTGACAGATTGGGGTAGCTTGATGTGCTGGCGTCTGTACATAAAGGTTGCATTTGGTAAGCAACCAACCTTGACAGTACACTGAACTTGGTTATGCGATAAGATAATGGATTGATATTATTGTTAAGGGATCGCTTATTCGATGGATGATTATCAGTGATCGGAGTAGGTAGATTGATTTTACCCTACTCGCATCATGAATAGTCATAGAAATCATAACATGGATAAGCTTTTTTTCCGGGATTTCATTTTGGTACTTACGGGATTGAATCAAATATTGTGAAATTTGTATTTTTAAACTACTACATTAGAAATTTATAGAATGCTATAGATATATTTTTTCGCATTCAATGCAATAACTAGTTATGAATATGAAAACAGGTGAAAATTATATAAAAAGCAGTTTAGATCATTTCAAAATCCCGGAGGCATATCCATACTAATATATACGTGCCAGTTCATTGACCCCAAATCAATCTACCTACTCCGATCATTGATGATTATCGATTCAGCTCTTAAATGGAAACGTTGACCACCTACGAAATAAAAGCGACGGTTCTCCTTTTACCTATTTGCGTTGCGCTTGCGCTACTTACGTTTTGAAGTGAAAACTTCTTTAGGCACGTTGAGCACTTTTTGGGTGAACAAAAATCATGGAACTCGCGTCATTGTCACCGAACGCTTTCCATGAACGATAAATATGTATTACTGGGTGAACGAGCACACGGATGAGTCGCGCGTTGATGTCTTTTGGAAAAGTCCCTTTCTTTCACTAGGAAATTCTAATTCTTTTATCCCTTTCCTTCCCTTTGTATTTTATCGTAAAAATCTGTGCTGTTACCTTTAATGGCTGAAGTCGATCGCTCGTTTATCATTTTTACCGAGAGCAATCAGGACCCAAGGACCCAATGTGAAATCCTGTACTGATGATAAAAAAACACACATTTGTTCTAGTTTTCACTTCTGTCGGCGCTCCCGGAGTGCTACCGTTTTTAAATCTGTTTTTGAACCCTAAAATAGATAGCCGCCATCTTATTACGTCGTACCGCAGAATAAACTAATTAACTGAAATACTATGATTTTCGTAACCAAAGTAATTTTGATTGAAATAATATCTTACATTCAGGAACAGCAAACCAACGAAAAGTATTTTTTTTTTTTTTTTGCAATTTGCAGATCAGTATCAGGTTATATTATATTGATTCAAAATACGATACGTGATCGTAACAAATATGGTTTTACAGAATTGAAATAATTATATGCTTTCTGTCTAATATACTGTCCTTGATCTGTTTGATTTAGCTGTAAGTCTCCCATGTTATTTAAATAAATAAATAAAATAATTAACAATTTACCAATACAACTCTCCAAGTTCATTTAATCGTATTGAATCACTTTTTCATGAAATAGTCATGCAATAGAGTTTTTTATTGATGAATTTTGCGAGGTATCCTTACGTGTCCACCTTAATAGAGTCATGAGGCGCTTAAAGCAGGCAGATGCCCCATTTTTGTTACAACCACCACTTTCTCTCCAGGTCCTCCAACAAGCGGGTAACATCGAGCGTCTAGGCCGCTTCCTCTGGTCCCTCCCAGCCTGCGAGAGGCTCCACGCACACGAGTCGGTGCTCAAAGCGAAGGCGATGGTGGCCTTCCACAGAGGGAACTTCAAGGAGTTGTACCGACTGCTGGAGTCGCACACCTTCAGTCCTCATAACCATCCCAAACTGCAGAATCTGTGGCTTAAAGGTGAGCGTAAAAAATGATTTATTTGTACCAGAAAAATATATGTACAAAAATTAATTAAACACCGCAAAATATTCAATGTGCGGCCTTATCGCAATTGAAACGTCAACGAAATAAAATTAATGAAGGAAAAATTCCTGTGGGAATTATTTTGTGCCGACCCCAAGTACCATGAGACAAGGGCAAGCACAAAAAAGTCAAGTATTTGGTACTTTAGAATACTCGTAGATCTTTTCTCTGGCACTAGCCACATCTCAAGCCAGAAGCTGCGTTCAAGGAAGAAAAGTAGCCCATTTTAGATAACTACTAGTATTTCAGATGTCTGTTTTGGATTGTATTTTTTTTTTTTAATTAGACACTTGTTTTGACGAATCAACTACTTTCGGACGGGCCCGTATCTTTGGACATATCGGATCTCCTCCACCGAGTTAGACTTGATTTAAAATTAATACCGTTTTCTATTATTGTCAAGCACACTATATGGAAGCAGAGAGGCTACGGGGTAGGCCGCTGGGCGCCGTCGGCAAATACAGAGTGCGACGCAAGTTCCCGCTACCTAGGACCATATGGGACGGAGAGGAGACCTCTTATTGTTTTAAAGTAAGTAAAGTTGTACGTATTTAATTAAATTTTCCAATCTTTAGACTTGGAGGCTCTTGTTGGTGATACACAAATCGTCTGCCAAACAAAGCTACACTATAAAGATAGGAGCAGACGATTTAGGACATAAGATTGGCACAAACCACGACAGTATGGAACAATAGAAAGCAAGCAGTTGGTGAAAATACTACCAATAATGTGGATATCTTCTAAACAAACCAACCAAACCAGCTCTCAAAGAGGCTCGGTTCGATCGATCAGGGTAAGCGACGTTTTTTACGCTTGGTACGGGGATGGGTGACGATCTTTACCTACCAAGAGTTCTCCATGCCTCTGAAAGCACGTTAAGTCGATGGTCCCGGCTGTCATTAGTGGATCTTTGACAGTCGTTACGGGACGTCAGAAGCTCGAAATTTACCAACCAGTCTTACCAAAGCATATTGTGTTACCCAGTAACTGGGTTGTGGAGGTCAGATAGGTAGTCGCTCCATGTGAAATAGGTATTCAGTTGCGCCCGGTTAGACTGGAAGCCGACCCCAACAACGTAGTTGAGAAAACGCTAGGCAAATGAGTGCGTGCCTCACGGCTGAAAAGGTTCATTTCAGCATAATTGCCGGACAGGTGCTGTTTGACGCTATTTTTTTAATGAACATTTAGAGACACGTGAGCTGAAGTGGGGGTGCACCTGAATACCTTATAAATTGCTTAAGGCTGTTGAAACTAAAACTTCGTTCTTTTCTCCAGGAAAAGTCCCGATCAGTTCTTCGAGACTGGTACCTACACAATCCGTACCCTTCACCCCGAGAGAAGCGGGAGCTAGCAGAGACCACGGGTCTTACTACTGTACAAGTAAGTAGTTTTACTCCAGTTCGACTGCCTTCATCATATCAGCCGAAATATGCCCACTGCTGGACATAATCTTCCCCCAAAAGGGAGGGATTTGCCACAATTGCCACGCTTGGCAGGCGGGTTGACGATCGCAATATGGTGGTCAAATGCATAGAGACTGCCTTTTTTGTCTAAAAATAGTAAAAGCTGCTTAGCACGAGGATCTGGGTCAATTCCCAGGGCGGTCGAAGTGTTATTGAGTTTTACCATTAAGAATTTATTAGGAGCAAGCCCTGGGTATGGCAATAGGCTCGCCCCCTTTTAGGTTTGGATGCAATAAACAATACATCTATATACTCGTAGTTTGCGGAATACAGCCGTGATATGTTAAAATCTGTGTTTTATATTTTTTATATGATGATCGAATAGTGGATCATTCTTTTATGTTTAAGAAGTAGTGGAGCTCTTTATGAAATAGGTAGTTGGTTCATGAAATACAGGTCTATAGGTTCCTCGAACGAATTCTTTCAGAAAAAGAACTTGCTTTCACATCGAAAATAATCCTCGTATAGGTGGCAAGGACATCGATGCATAATCTGTTATCATGAATTCAGGACATAATTCTGAACGAAAGAGGTAACGCAGCGTGCGCTGAAATATTTCGTCAGTTATTTAAAAAGAACAGTGGCACTCCGGGAGTGCCGACAGAAGTGAAAACTGAACAATTACATGTGTATTTTTTAATTGTCAATACAGGATTTCACATTGGGTCCTTGGGTCCTGATTGCTCTCGGTAAAAATGATAAACGAGCGATCGACTTCAGCCATTAAAGGTAACAGATTTTTACGATAAAAATACAAAGGGAAAGAAAGGGATAAAATAATTAGAATTTCCTAGTGAAAGAAAGGGACTTTTCCAAAAGACATCACCGCGCGACTCATCCGTGTGCTCGTTCACCCATATACAGTATAAATATAGCTCATGGAAAGCGTTCGGTGACGATGACGCGAGTTCCATGATTTTTGTTCACCCAAAAAGTGCTCAACGCGCCTAAATAAGTTTTCACTTCAAAAATTTGGCTCCACCATACATTTTGACCGCGTAGGTATTGCATTCTTCTATGACACAGCAGATTTTTTTTTGATAACTGACGTCAAAATTCTTCTCTAAGGGGTCTAAAATCATTTGCTAGCATGTGTCATCCTGTAGGTATATACTTGAAGTACTTACTACTTTGGGCACGCCACGATTGCGGCGGTAAGTCCCCTCTTTGAGGAGTGGTTTGAGAGGCGGCATGGCGTCCTCACTTTCCGCCTGACGCAGGTCCTCACCGGACACGGTTGTTTCGGGAGGTTCCTGTTTCGGATAGGGCGGGAGCAAAAGGCCGGGTGTTTCTCCTGCGAAGATCGCCCTGAGGACACGGTGGAGCACACGGTGGCGGTCTGCCCTGCTTGGGCGGAGCACCGCCGTGTCCTCGTGGAGGCGATCGGCGGCGGCGATCTCTCGCGTCCGGCCCTGGTCCAGGCCATGGTACGGAGCGAGAGGGCATGGGGAGCCGTCACCTCCTTCAGCGAAGCAGTGATGCTCGCGAAGAGGGAGGCGGCGCACGTGAGGGAGAGGCAGCATATGCGCCCTCGCGACCCCAGCCGCCGCAGGATACGGAGACGCCCTGGGCGTCGGGAATCCCAGGCCGATTTCCGGCCACCGTAGGCATGGGCTTGCGGACGGCGAGTAATGGGTAGCTCGCTGTCCGGTAAGGACCAAGCCCAAGTCGACGGCGCGTTGTGTTCCACGCGCGCCTCAAAGAGATGTCAGCACAAAAAATGATGGGGCCCGCAAGGGCCGATGCCTGCCAGGGGTGCGGGTTTGTTCGAAAGAGACACCACAGCCCCTTGCTTAAGGGCTACTGAAGGAACACGGGTGGGTTTTAGTCAGTAAAAGTCTGACACGCCCTCCTGCTCCACCCAGAGCGGGAGAAGTTATTTGATGATTTCCCACCCAAAAAAAAAAAAAAAAAGTACTTACTACTTACCTTTATTATTATATTAATGAACAAAAACGTCACAAGAGCAAGTTACTCATGGCAGTGCATGCACCGTTCGCAGACGGTCAGTTGTGGTCACCGGGAACTTGACACCGCTTCCTCGAACTGAACGGATAGAGTTACTGAAGATATACTTATGATATACACACTAGTTTATAAATATATACTGAATATTTAAATAAAAATATATATCGCCTTAGGAGCTTGTGGCTAAGTAATAACAGCCACACGTGTCGACCGATCAGGCTTGCCGCGGTTCTTCTTTACATACCAAGATCCCGTGCCTTTGGTCCTTATTTGTGGATCGTTACGGATCTTCAAAAGCCCGAATGTCTGAGAACCAGGGCCCCAATAGGGTATTTTCCAATTTATTAAAAACTATTTTCTAATTCGAAGATTGTGACGAAATATGTAACAGAAAAATAAAAGTAAATTGAATTATATCCATTTTCTCAATTAAAAACGATTTAAACCAAATTTATTTTTCGTTGTTTTGAATTTACCGCCTCAACGATCCTTACGATAACTTTTTATCACGTGACGTCAACTTTGTGTAAACTAAAGTAGTTAGTAAGTAAACAAGTGAGTGTAGTGTTTATAATTAATAAGATTTTTTATGGATAGAAAGTGAAATCAGGGGTGTGCGGTGCCTCTGTGCACAAATACTTCTAAAATTGCGTCAAACTAAGTATTTTTTACTGGTGTTGTTTACACAAAGCTGACGTCACGATGTCACGTGATAAAAAGTCATCGTAAGGAGCGTTTTGGCGGTAAATTCATAACAACGAAAAAGAAATTTGTTTTTTATGGAGAAAATGGAAATAAATAAATTTATTTAAATTTTTCTTTTAAATATATCGTCTAAATCTTCAAATTAAAATGGTTTTTATCAAATTGGAAAATACCCTATTCCGTATGGTTATAATGATTCTCCGCGGAATCTTACCACGTTCAAACTACGTCAATATCGTGTTTTTTAGGTACCAATGTAACGGTAAGGAATCGAAATGTCATATTCTGTCACAACAAATTGTCTTGGAACACAAGACAATTTGTCGATATTATTAATACGATATTAGCAGATTTCATGTGTGATTGACGTGGTTACGAATCGTTAAGTGGTCAATGTGAATTCAGGCCCAGTCGTAACCCAATTACTGGGCAATACGAACCCACTTAGTAATAAGGGGTTTCGTATTATCCAGTAACTGGGTTGTGGCAGTCAGATAGGTAGGTAGTCGCTCCGTGTAAAATACTGGACTCAGCTTAGGGTAGTCTGTCAAGTGAACCCAACATAGTTGGAAAATGGCTAGGCAGATGATGATGTAAATGAACATGACCAAACTAAACACCTTTTACGACCCATGGAAGAGAAGGAGTGCAATACAGCGTAGCAGCACAGTATAAAAATATGATTTATAGACTGTGGTAGCAGGGACGTCGACGAGCAAACTCTTACTATGGATTCAGTACATGCTTCTGAACACTCCTGCGTTTGGGCACGCCACGATTGCGGCGGTAAGTCCCCTCTTTGAGGAGTGGTTCGAGAGGCGGCATGGCGTTCTCACCTTCCGCCTGACGCAGGTCCGGACACGGTTGTTTCGGGAGGTTCCTGTTTCGGATAGGGCGGGAGGAAACGCCCGGGTGTTTCCACTGCGAAGATCGCCCTGAGGACACGGTGGAGCATACGGTGGCGGTCTGCCCGGCTTGGGTGGAGCACCGCCGTGTCTTCGTGGAGGCGATCGGCGGCAGCGATCTCTTGCGTCCGGCCCTGGTCCAGGCCATGGTACGGAGCGAGAGGGCATGGGGAGCCGTCACCTCCTTCAGCGAAGCAGTGATGCTCGCGAAGAGGGAGGCGGCGCACGTGAGGGAGAGGCAGCATATGCGCCCTCGCGACCCTAGCCGCCGCAGGATACGGACAGAGACGCCCTGGGCGTCGGGAATCCCAGGCCGATTTCCAGCCACCGTAGGCATGAGCTTGCGGACGGCGAGTAATGGGTAGCTCGCTGTCTGGTAAGGACCAAGCCCAAGTCGACGGCGCGTTGTGTTCCACGCGCGCCTCAAAGAGATGTCAGCACAAACGTGATGTGGACCACAGCCCCTGGCATACGGGCTACTGAAGGAACACGGGTGGGTTTTAGTCAGTAAAAGTCTGAAATGCCCTCCTGCTCCACCCAGAGCGGGAGAAGTTATTTGATGATTTCCCACCCAAAAAAAAAAAAAAAACTCTCCTGCGTTGAAATTTATACAGGATAAAATTTTAACCAGTGCGCAAACTGTATCTGTAGCCATACCAATTCAGTATATCGTTCTGGACCCCTAGTGTAGAAATTTTTCGTCAGTTATGCAGAAAAAAATCAGCTGTTCCACACATTTTGACCGCGTGGGTATTGCACTTTTCTATGAAACAGCTGATTTTTTTTTAATAACCAACGATACAATTCTACGCTAGGGGGTTCTAGAATGATATATGCTGAATATGGTTACAGTTTGCGCACTGGTTAAAAATTTACCCTGTAGTCAGTTATATAAAAAAATCGCTGTCTACCCACCATGTAGGTACCCACTGATATTTTTTATGGAATAGCTGTTTTTTTTTACCGACATAGAGTAGTTCATGTACTGAATTCATGGTAACAGGTTGCGCGTCGATGTCCCAGCCGTTCTGTATAGGTTATATGTATACCCATATTAAAAGCAAATCATAACTACTTTTGTAATACTTGCAGGTTTCAAATTGGTTCAAAAACAGGCGACAGCGAGACAGGCAAGCCGAACACAAAGATAGGTGAGTCATTCATAATCACAACAATCATGTGTGTCAAAGGTCTCAGCCTAGGTCCGTACATGGGCGCCGGCAAGTTTATTTTCAGGAGCTTGCATCTTTACTTCGGCTCCACAAAGCGAGTTCGATCATTTTTGATCTTCAAAAAAACTTTATCGAATTATGCAAAAAAAACTTAATAATTAAGAGAATATAGGACACAAGAGCGTAAAGCGAGTCGGTAATTTTTGCATCTCGCCTCGAATTGGACAGGTTTTGTTATATGTAGATCGCAGCACGTAAGTTGAACCAAAATCAGAACAAACAACCGAAGGTAGGAGCGAGCACTCATTACCTCGCACATAAAAATAATGAGGTCAACTTCTAGCATAGTCATTGATGTAACGTGTTCTGAAGTTTGGAAATAATTACAGATTGCGGCAAGTAAGTTGAAACAAAATCAGACATTTTGGTTCAACTTACGTGCCGCAACCTGTGATTTACGTTAATGCGAACATCGACACCTTTCAATACGAAACCTTCCTATACCAACATAACAACTTGACGCCTGTAATCCCGAAGGGTTAGGTAGAGGCACTAGATACCTGTACTACAGCCATCAGGTCTGGATTTGTTCCCGGTTGGTGGTAAAGTATAGGTAACCGGACAATTAATGTGGGTGTACCTATACCGCCGTCCTTTAACTAGAAAGGAGTTAACCTCGTGGTAAATTTTGACTTTTTAATAGAATTTAAGAGAGTTCACAATTCTCTATCTTTCTGTCTAACAAACATTTTTACAATTCAAATAGTTCCAAAGATATGAGAGTTTGTAGGCCGTTAACTGGAAAGGATTCTTTAGGATAAACGGAAAGAAATATCTATTGATGTGTCCTACAATCAGTAACTGGAAAGGATTCTTTAGGATGAATAGAAAGAAATATCAATTGACGTGCCCTACAATCAGTAACGTAAGTAGGTATCACAGTTTTTAAAAAATAACGCAAACAAATAAATAACTTTGACTTAACGATTCGCGCGTTTTTTGCCCTTTTCTCGGAAACAACTTTTAGGGGTTATCGCCTGTCTAGTTTAAAGAACGGCAGTATAATTGCACATGTCTTTATTACTTACTAACCTACAAACACCGAAACCTCATTACGAGTGAATGTTGTAACTTAATATTATTATGATGAGTGGACGTTCGACCAGACATTCTATACTCAGCGGTTATTGCAATAACAATTAATTATTTGCACCTACCTAGCTCAGCTTATTTTGAGACGTAGGCGCAACGATCTTTCTGACTGGCTAGTCAATTTAGACCTAAGTTATTATTTTTTAACTAGCTTTTGCAAGCGGCTTCGCCCGCATGGTGTCGAAAATGATCCCAATGGAATCATTACAACCGGGATAAAAATATAATTCAAATTATAATCTATCTGTGTGCCACATTTTATACAAATCAGTTCAGCCATTTTTGCGTGATTGAGTAAAATACATCAAAACATCTAAACATACAGATTTTTACTTATTTGGGATAGGATATACAAGCCCCCCTTATGGGCTCGTGGCTAAGTAACAATAGCTGCGCGGGTCGATCGATCAGGTTAAGCTACGCTTGCCGCGGTTGGTCCGTGGATGGGTGACCATCTTTACATACCAAGACCCCTCCGTGCCTCGGAAAGCACGTTAAGCCGTTGGTCCCGGCTGTCATTCCCGAAAGTCTTACCAAGGGGTATAGTAGTACCCAGTAACTGGGTTGTGGAAGTCAGATAGGCAGTCGCTCCATGTCAAATACTGGTATTCAGCTGCATCCGGTTAGATTGGAAGCCGACTCCAACATAGTTGGGGAAAGGCTAGGCAGATGATGATGATGATGATGATGATGATGATGATGATGATGATGATGATGATGATGATGATGATGATGATGATGATGATGATGATGATGATGATGATGATGATAGGATAGGATAGGAAGGAATCCAATTAATTCATCATAATCAGCGTATAATGTGCCCACTGCTGGGACGGTCAACCAAAAAATTTAGAAATTATACAAATAAAACCATTTTTATGAAACGATAAATATTTCTTTTATTTCAATATTTTTTCTTTTTTTAACCTTTATTTTGTACCGGTACTGATAATATTCATGCAATAGTTGATCAAAATATATCAGCTTTTTTGCTAACTGTACTTTAAGATCTTTTTTCTTGTGGTCCCAAAAGACTACTAAAAATAATTATTGAATTTGAAGGTGGCATCCGGGACCGTCCTGGTCCCAAAAGCTCCACGACCCAATTAAACCTGCCTGGGTGGGTCATTAGCACTGGGCTAGCACTGCTTTGTAGGTTGCAGATGCTCGACCAATTTTATTATCACTTATTTACAACCCACTATGCTCATCATATTATCTACCGAACTTTTTTCCTGCTGCACCATTGGCTCATTGGCGGAATTCCAGAGAGTAATAGTTACCAAGTGTCTTGTCCTCTGTGTAACTTGGGCCGGCACACGGAGCCGTTACTTGGGACTGATCAGTCCTAGGCTCGAGTAGGTGTGTGATCAGTTTGTGAGGAGCTTTCACATTGTATGCATACTTTTTTTACCTTGGGTTCTTCCTGTAAAAATAATTATTGTAGGTATGTGTAAATGAATAAATAAATAAACTATCTACAACATAACAGAATGGTATCTATCCAAATTGTCAAGTTATCGGCGTGTCAAATCAGCTCTTATCTCAATCTGAGCGCATCTGTTTCGGATCAGTGGTGCAGAAGTCCCGGGTTTGACCGCCCGAAATATAGGACGGAGTATTGGATGTGGAAAAGAAAAAGGTAATTAATCAGTTAGTTAGAATGTTAGAATTGAATATTGTTTGTGGTTGCTGTAAGTAGATGATTCACAGATAAAAATAATCAAAATTAAAAAAAAAAGGTATCTATAGCTTACCAGAATTCTAGGGTGAACAAAAAGAAATGAATATTCTAACATGGATAAGATAAACAGGAAAAAACAAGAACCATTCAAAGATAGGAATAAGTAGGTACACATAGATGTAGTAAAAAAGAAAGTACCTACCTAGGAATAAGTCTAGGGAATCTTCAAAATATGAGATGAAGGTACTAAACTACCCTAATTACATAAAGAAGGTAATCATGATGCTATGTGTAAGAAATGGGAGTGATATAAAGTTTCGAAAGACGCAAGCTATTTCGAAAAAAATTACTCGTGATACGCCAGTTCGAAAGCACATTGAGTCGAAAACCGCTTTATCGAATGACGTTGTCGCGAACACGCTTATTCCAAAAACTGTTTGAATGGTAAGCTAGTACGAAAGTCTTGGTTTCGAAATCCACTGTTGCGAATAGCATATTCTAATCTGATTTTGTCCGAGGATCGAAATCGCGACCCTGATGAAGACTTATCTTTGTATTGGGTTTGGGAAACAAAAGCAATGAGAAAAACTTAAATTTTTGATTTATCGGGACCGCGAGTTCGATCCTCAGACAAATTCAGATTGGCTATTCGCAATAGTGGATTTCGATATCAAGACTTACTAGCTTACGATTCAAACAGCTTTTCGAATCAGCGTGTTCGCGACAACGTCATTCGATAAAGCGGTTTTCGACTCAATGTGCTTTCGAACTGGCGTACCACGAGTAATTTTTTTCTAAATAGCGTGCGTCGAAATAACGTCTTTCGAAATTTCATATCACTCCCGTAAGAAATAGACGTCTTATAATAAAGTTAGTAGAATTAATTTGACGTACGTGTGCCAAACCATGTGTTTCGATATTTAAATACAGACTCCAGCACATCATGCTACCAATCTGTAAAATTTATTTGATAGATTTTCATCTTTATCCCATAAGCATAAGGTTCATGTTCAATTGGGAATATTTGACAGCTTGATATGCTGGCGTCTGTAACTTTTAAACTGAAAAAAAGAAACGATATATTTTTTGGTATAGAATGGAGTGTGTGTGATTAAATATGTATTAATAATTTAATGTTAGTGGTATTAATTACAACCTTTTTACACGACAAAGTTTTTTTCGGTGTTAACTTACCTGTCATATTGGGTTTTAAATTACATATTTGCAAAATATTACGAAAATTGGGTCATCTAGTGACGTGTTCACGAGACTGACAATCGTCTCATAATTTTTCGTTAGGTCTGATTAATTAATCTACGAGTATCTCTATATTTTAATAATTAACAAGTAGGTAGACTACTTCGCTACTAAGTTTGTAAGTATGTTATTATTTTTTGGATGTTGGTGACTCAAACACGCAAAAACGGCTGAACAGATTTGGATGAAATTTGACACACAGATAGTTTATAACCTAGATTAACACATAGCATCCTTTTTTATACAGGTAGTAAGTACGTTCCCGTAAGATAATTTTCGACCTCCACGCGGTTGAAACCGCTAACAAAATCTAGCATTTAATACAATTTGCATGTCAACGAGTACGTAAAAAATGTAGGCTACTACTGTCATGCTTGAAAACCCCAGCCAAAACATGGTTCAAACTTTTCCAAGTCTATTTTTCCAAATTATTCTACGACAAAGCCGCCAACGTACACAAATACACATCCATAGGTACAATAACACACAAAGAGGGGAGTACACGTTTGCCTATCCATTTGGCTGGCTTCGAAACGAAACCCGATATCCTACGCAGTACATCCCTGGAAATTATACCCTTCACAGGCGAAAACGAACCTTATCTCACTAAATATTAGGCTGGATGTCACAACTACGAGCGAAAATAGTACAACCAACGGTTACATTATAATAATTTCCAATTTAGAATATTATGGTTCGAATATTTGAATTTTTGCGTTCGAAATACTAATTGAAGAGTCTTTTTATGATTAAAACGGCCGCCGTGTTATGTTAAATGGTGCCATTGTCATTTTGGCGGCAGAAGTTAATGATAGTTTTAAGTTGGTCGGGACTTTCAGAATATTAATTTTATCGGAGAGTGTCATTTTAATCAACGGGAAATCTGTTCTGGATGAGCTGAAGTTTTAATTGTTGATATTAAAATACCGTACGCACTGATTTTACCTCGTTCGCGGAAATTAACCAGCTTTAGGCTTTCTGTTGCTTAGATATTAATTTCCTCTCCGGGACAAAATTTCGGTTAGGTTACATTTATTATTGTGGAGTTATGATTCGACTTTGGTTTAGCTACCATTATTGTTCATTTTTTAATTGTAGCTTCGGTGAAAATGTCTTTAGCTGTTAGGTACTGGTCTCGGTGCTGAATTCCTGATCATCATCTGCTTAGCCTTTTCCCAAGTATGTTTGGGTCGGCTTTCGGTCTAACCGAATGCAACTGAATACCTACCAGTATCTTACATGGAGCGACTACTTATCTGACCTCCATAATCCTTACTGGGTAATACGATACCCCTTAGTAAGACTGAATTCTTGATATCTCATAGAAATAATACAAATCGGTCAATCGCATGAAAGCAGCTTTAGGCAGCAAGTTTGGTTCCGGACATTTCCCTTTTTCTTTGTGAGTTAGGTATAATTTCCAGTCTGTAAATACCTCACAAATGGTTTACTTAGTACTTTATTACTTCCTAATGAATAAAACTCAACCATCATCTGACTTTGTCCAGCTGTGGGGTGCAATATCTATATTGGATACCATCCGATGACGTATCGCATGTAAGAGCGAGACAATGGCATGCGTGCGAAAGGGACAGACGTATGTAACCTGACACCTTCACATCTGCGGTCTAAAAGCGTACAGGGACGTACTTAGGAACTGTATTGTTGTAATAATTGAGTTTTTTTTTAAATTTTATTTTACTTTTAATGTTTTACTTCCTGAATTGGGAGTTGAAGAATTATTGGATCAGCTGCCTTTTATAAAATGTAGGTAATAACAGTATGCAATAAGGTTAGATGAAATATTTGTATTATCGATCCGAAAAAAGTCGTCTATTGGAAAACCCTTTTAAGTAAAAAAAAATGACAGGATAATTTTCTACTGAAGTACGTAAAGCCAGCCCTCGGCAACTGTATGAAAAAAAAGGAAATGAAATTGTTTATTTGCAAATATTATTTGGCTGGACCTATTTTGACGGGATTTTCGCAGGTCGATAGTATCAATGCGCTGTGTAGAAATCAACGCTATTGCCGAGGGCATACGATATATTGTTTGAAATTAACATGTGGACGAAGTAGCGAGCAGAAGCAAGTTTCAAATAAAGTGTAATCTCCAGCAGTGGTGGCCCAGTGGTAACGGCCGCGACTTACGAGTTGTAGGTCGTGCGTTCCAACCCAGCCAGGCGCATTACTTTGTGTAAATAATTTCATCACCACTGCTCTCAAACGGTGAAGGAAATCATCGTGATTTCCTTCAACCAAAAAATCGAAGACATGTGACATCTGTACCAAGCCGCACTGGGCCCGCGTGATAGATTACGGCCCACTCCCTCTCATGGAGGGAGGTTATAGGCTGAGTGTGTATGTATGTGTGTAGGTAATGACACTAATGACAAATGCTTACGCGTTTCAATCGACGTTCTTCAACAACGGCAAACATAAATAAAAATACACATGACCAAAATTGTTGCATTTTTGTGTGCTTCTAAGGGAAAATTTTAAACAGATTCCCCCTTATTACAAAACAAGGTTTTTCTTTAGGTATGGTTTAAACCACCAAGCCTGTTTTTGAAATAAGAACTTAGAACTGAAATAGAATTACAGCTCCTTTTCCAAAACTGGCAATTTAGCACTGGACTAACTTGTCAGTTTTGTAAAAGGAGCTGTATTTCGATTTAACTTAGGTTCTTATTTTAAAAACAGGCTCAACGGTTTAAACCATACCTAAAGAAAAACCTTGTTCTGTAATAAGGGGGATTATCTTTTATCTGAAATAGTCTGTCGGTTTGACAGCTTTTGTACAGAAAATATGCCAAACTGCTAAAGAATGGATTAACAATAATCTCCAAAACGTTATAGAGTATGTATGACCGAACAAGTTATTAAATGTCACAATTAGGTAGCTAGTAGCTAGGAAATAGTATGAAAGATTTGATTGTTTGTTTGCATTGAATAGGCACCGAAACTACTGCACCGATTTGAAAAATTGTTTCACTGTTGGGAAGCTACACTATCCCCGGGTGACATAGGCTATATTTTATCCCCATTTTCCCACGGGAACGGGAACTACGCGGGTAAAACCGCGGAGCGCTTCTAGTCGAGAATAAAATAATATTTTTTTGACATGATTACATAGTGTCACTAACTGATTTTTTTTAAATACTAAGTATTATTGTTGCTTGCAGTGGTAACAGGCTTTTTGCCAAACACCAAACTAGTGCAAAAACAACAAAAGTAAGTATTGTATTACAAAACAAAATGAGATTTTTTCCAAGGTTTCAAACAAAAAGGTCTAATACCTTAAATCCTGTTCGTATTTGATCAAGTGGAAGGCTTTCGGCTCAATGGACATGGGACCTGGATCTTTGCCGACTTAAAAAAAAAAAACAATCTTTATTATCTGTAGAGTACAAAGGCTTTGTCTTGGCGCGATAATTTTTAAACTTGGTTGATTTTTTTCTAATTATTTTTGTGGAATTGCATAAAAGTTGCAGTCATTACAATGCAATGTCCAAATTAATTACTTTCTCAAACTTTTTATAGATTTCTCATAAAGTCTGTGGAATAGGTATTAGTTTATTCGCAAATTATACGTTACGCACAATATTTCACAATTAATTAATGATTTTTATTGTTTGCCAAATGTTCTAGTTTACATTTTTATAACTCGTCACAATCACAGCTAATGAGGTTGTCGGGTAGGAACACCGATTATGCGCTCACATTTTTTAATATCAATAGTATCGTAAAAAAAATACACCTCCATTTTGTTTCAAGAATAAGAAATATCTAATAAAACAAATAGAAAACACGAATATTTTACAATAAAACTTACTTCTGCTTCGAAGCGGTAGGAAAACATGGCCGATAAATTTTAACAACAGAAATCCAATACACAAGATAACGCAATTTATTTTTATTAACCGTATTAGTACTTAAACGACCTTTGTTAGACAAACGGCATACTGTTCGGCTGCCAAGCAATCGGTTCCGGGTTCTATTCCCGTTTGAACTCCGTACCATCTGGGCTTTAATTTGTAACCAGATTGTAGTATGTCAGTCTTGTCATTTCATACGTTATTCTAGATGGTATCGGGAAGTGAAACACTACATTTAGTCGCTAATAGCCATTTGAATTTCATTGTTAGGTATTTAGATGGTCAAATTATTTTGTTTTTGGTAACTTGAGTATTTTACTGCCGAAGCCAATTTTGGCCACTGTTATCATGGAGAAGGGAGATATTTGTCTTATGGTGGGTCACCGTTAGAGTCAGCAGCGTCAGCCGAAAGACGTCCACTGCTGGACATATGCCTCCCCCAGGCTCCTCCACTTCGACCGGTCTTGTGCTTCCCACATCCAGCGGATACCCGCGGCCTTCACAAGATCATCGGTCCACCTTGTGGAAGGCCTTCCCACTCTACGTCTTCTGGTACGCGGTCGCCACTCCAGAACCTTTCGGCCCCATCGGCCATCTGTTCTGCGAGCAATGTGCCATGCTCAATGATACTAGGTATATTTGGTAAAATTTTAACCAGTGCGCAAACTGTAATCATGCATTCAGCATGTCATTCTAGATCATTTTATTTAAAAAAAAAAACAGCTGTTTCATAGAAAAGTGCAATACCTACGCGGTCAAAATGTATGGAACAGCTGGTTTTTTTTTCTAGAATGATATGCGGATTTCATGGTTACAGTTTGCGCACTGGTTAAAATTTTATCCTATATAACACGGCTGATAAAGTCACAATGGCTTAGTAGACTTTCAGTCAGTACAGATTTTTAGAAGCCTTATTGGTACTTCGTTGAATCTCATCGACTTGCAGTCGTGGGTAGAAGAAGAACATAAATACACGTCGCCCTTTCTGATTTTTACTCCAAACTCATAACAACACATTTTTTACCGTCTTCAAAAAGGAGGAGGTTCATTGTTCATCTGTATGTTTTTTTAATGTATGTTCATCGATATGTTCGTCAATTGAGGATCGAGTGTGAAAATTATCTTTTTGTTTGATAGGGTATGCTCCAGAAGCGGTCTCATATTTTGGTCAAGATTTGATGGGTGGTTGTTGAATTTACTTAAATGTTACGTTAGTATTTAATTTGACGATGTTATATGAAGTTCCATTTACTGTTTGTATGCAAGTAATAAGTGAAGAATAAAAACGTATTGTAGCAGCTGATGAAGCAAAATCCCTTCTTTATCACAGTGCTAATTGCGACTTTGGGTGATTGCAATTACAACTGTCCTACTAATTAATTTCAACCAAAAGTTTCACCTACAACTCCCCGTTAACTTAACTACTCAAACACACTACAAAGTTCTAAAAGCATACAAAAACAACAACAGCTCATCGTTTGTCTAGCAAAACACAAAAAAACGAGCCCCACGTATCACGTTACTTAGTTAGGAGGGCTGCCTGTCATCGGCGATATGTCCCGATGTGCTTCCCCCTCATTGGGTCTGAACGAGTGGTACGACTACCTATTTTATTAATACGTTTTGGAGCGTGGTCATTTTGGTGATGATGCTGGGTGGGCGTTGTACTGTTTTGAATTTGGTCTACTTAATTTGAGAATCAAGCCTCTCAGAAGGGTAGTCTTACTAATATTATAAATGTGAAAGTTTGAGTTTCGACGTTTGTTACTCAATCACGCAAAAACGGCTGAACGGTTTTGGATGAAAATTGGCACACAGGTAGTTTATAACGTGGATTTAACACATTGCATACTTTTCATCCCAGTACTACGGTCCCGTGGGATCATTGCCGACCTTAACGGGAGCGAAGCCGCTGACCCGCATACACTAGTAAAAGAATAACAACTTGAATGAAATGAATCGGTCATATGAAATATAGATTTTCAGTAATTGAGAGATTGGCAGTCATTTATGGCAGTTATTCTTTCGAGAACAATCGTCATGATTTCAACTTAAAATTCAAAGACATGTCACATCTAACAACCCGCACTGAGCCAATGTGCGATGGATTAGGACCCACTGTCTTCACTGAGAGGAAGCTTGTATCCTGGCAGTGGGCACATTACACGGTGGTTATTCTCATGCTAACCAATATCTATTTTCTTTACTTCCAGCGGCGGCACAGGCGACAAGCAACTGGACTCATCTACAGACGACGACAGCGACGCGCCGGCGCACGGCCCCACACCTCACGCACTTCCCACACATGCACCACAGCCTCTGTACCCGCTGTACGAACATCCACTAGCGCATCTACAGTACCATCATACGTGACCCAATAGAGATTATCAGCTGTAGGGGACTGGAAGACAGGAAACCTACCTTCATACAATTTGTTCTGTGATATAAACAGCCTTCACAGCCTCTCTATCCGCTGTATGAACATCCACTAGCGAATCTAGAGTATCATCATACGTGACCTCGCAGTGATAATCAGAAGTAAGGGAAGGGAACAGTGACCAAGCTTCATACGATCTGTCTTATCATAGGTACACGTGCTGTAGCCTCTCTACCCGCTATACGAACATCCTCTAGCGCATCTACAGTACCATCATACGTGACCTCGCAGTGATTATCATTAGTAAGGGTAGGGAATAGTGACCAAGCTTCATACGATCTGTCCTATCATAGGTACACGTGCTGTAGCCTCTCTACCCGCTATACGAACATCCTCTAGCGCATCTACATTACCATCATATGTTACCCTTCAGTTACTATCAGTACTAGTACAACTCATCTACAGTAAACTGTACGTTTCAGTTATCAGCTATAGGAAGTTAGCAATGGAATAGACACAGAACCTCTGTCTGTTCCAAAATTATATAGTAAAAATGTGAAATATAGGATGAGTAAACGTACCTGTGAATGTCAATTTGTAGTTCCGTTTATAAACCGAGTTATTTTAAAAGAAAAGTTACTCAGTTATAATAACTAATAGGTACTTTAGTATTGCCTGCGGAGAACAGAGAAACGCGTTTATGAAACTTGCAAGATCGACTTAATTCCAATGCCCATCAAAATCGTTTGATTATTACTGTTGCACTGCGATTGAATGAAGCTTAGTGTCATTTATATCTATTCATTTATGAGTTAAAATTGTAAATATCCTGGAAATTGTAACGAAATCTGCTTCAAAGTAAAACCCATGAGAGTTGATGAATTACTGTATCAGCTGAACTTTTTAAATATATATGCAGAAGCTTGCCCTATACATAGTCATATTAAATTAGCTAACGAAACTCTGCAGACACCATTAGATTAAATTTTTTTAACTGATATTTCAAGTGACTGCACCAAGACCCCTCCGTGCCTCGGAAAGCACGTTAAGCCGTTGGTCCCGGCTATAATTCGTGGATCTTCGACAGTCGTTACGGGTCGTCAGAATCCCGAAAGTCTGACAACCAGTCTTACCAAGGGATATTGTGTTACCCAGTAACTGGGTTGTGGAGGTCAGATAGGTAGTCGAACTATGTAAAATACTGGTATTCAGCTGGATCCGGTTAGACTGGAAGCCGACCCCAACATAGTTGGGAAAAGGCTAGGCAGATGATGATTTCACTGCAGTCGGTGACCCCAGAAATCATTTAATTTATTCCTTTCTTTGTTTTATCATGTCTCTGGAGTTTTGCTAGCTAATTTAATTTGACCATGTGGAAGTTTGTGTTCCCTGAAAGCCAACAGTTTTTTTAACCTCACACAGATTACATTACTTATATAATGTAGCTACATTTTATCCATTAAAGTTTTGAGCAATTGAAAATACCTACCTACTACGGTTTACTTTAAACCGAATGCAGTTTGCTTCAGTATTTATAAATTCTGTAATTTACGTTGTATAGGACCACACAACCACATGATTATTTGTATTTAACTTGTATAATATTTTAGTTTAACAAACATTAATTTATCTTTATGATAACTATTTTGTTCATTATTCACCGATATCATTTAAAAGTAGGATGGAACCACCAATTGATGTTCTTTCATGAGTCATAATCGACACTTATTTTAGTTGGAAAAGGAATATACTTAATTGATTTTTAATACGTGAAAAGTGTCAGTGAGTCTCATCATTTTTGTAAGCCCTTAGCAATAAAGAGTAATCGCTTAAATAATTAGTACACTTATTTTAATTAAGCATCCCGATAGTAGCGAGGTGAGCAGAGTATTGAGGTAACGTGAGCATTCGACGCTCGCATTTAAAACTGCTTACCTCACTACCGACCATGATAATCATTGATCATCATCATTGATAGCAAAAACGTGATTAATAAAACAACAACAGGTCTCAATATCAGTATCGTAAATAACCACTCACTTAATAATTGCTTGTTCCATCCTAATTATCATAATGTTCTACATCGTTCATTAAAATAAACATTCAATTAAAAAAATATGGGCGTCGCACGATAATAGCACATATTCTTAATTATGTAAAACAGAAGATTATACCAGGCGTTCTCAACCAAATAAGGATTGGAACGTCACAACTACTTTATTATACATAAAATTATGATTGCCAGCGATATTATCGCTTTCTTTAATACACGTATTGATTTTATCGTAACAGATCGTTTTATTATTCAAATTTTTGATCATTTCAAATCATGTTTTTGACCTTTTGATCTTATCGCGCTTGACAATTTAATCGCAAGCTACTGGCGTGTTTTAAGGATTAATTCAGTAATTAATAAAGGTTAATAGAAACAGATTTTTAAGATAGTGATCAAATTATGTTTGTTGGGCCTGTATCACAATTAAATTTTATTAAAAGCCGCACGTGCGATTCTTTTTTAACAATATAGGTATAATTATTACATAATATAATAAAATACAAATTCAAAGATTCTTAAAGAATATTACGTAGAAAGCTTGCATCAAGAGCCCAGAATTTTGATAAAGCTTAAATATTTGATATGCAAAGCCCATTAATGTATAACAGTAATCAGTTGTTTCATATTTGAAAATAATTTTCGTAATAGGCACTGATATTGCCAACGAGGTGGACTAATGATACGATAATTACTAAGCAATGTAAATAAATGATTTTGATTCATAAAATCTTTGTAGTGGTCACTGTAATATCTACGTGCTTACAACAATACAATTAATTATACTTAAATATCGAAGTGTAATAAGCATTTATCGAAAGTTTTGCCAGTTATTCATGTAATTTTTAAGAAATATTATTATTTATCTCTGTATCTTTGTGTGAATATACCGATTACTTTATGGAGCATTCAATTGTTTTTACAAAAATATCTTGAACAGATGGCAGCTTTTTTAGCATTTAAAACACATAAACTTGTTTATTTATTTTCTAACTGTCTAATTTTAAGTTTTATGGAATAAAAAAGATATATTCAAAATATGAGTGACATGCCAATATTCCACTCTGGGCCAACATTTGGGCGCTCCACCCTAGTAATTTTTCAATAATGTTGTATACATATCACAATTTAATCATCTTTTATAAAATACTGTTTTAGTTGTAATTTTATTTTGTAAAAATAATGCTAAGTCAGTAAGTTATGTCCAAAAATATTAAAAATTAGTTTAAAAATAAATTTGTGATTTTAACTCATGGCTTCCTATGGCGATTACATTTTAAGATATATTTATTATTAATTTATGTAATAATTATTTTGTACAATTATTATAAATAAGATACCAATTTTATTAATTACGAAATAGTTTAAGTTCAAAATAGTATTTTTTTTATAATACCATAAATGGAATGTAATTATAAGTAACTTTGATATCCCTACTCGAATAAATACACACTAACCATAAACAAAAATACATATTTCTGGCAACTAACTTTATTCCTGAAACTGTACCTATACAAACCTGCCTAGACCTACGTCATAGAATAAATATCAGATTTTTTAAAATAATGATTCACTTAATTTGAACGAAATAATTGAAATGCCATCCAAAATAATTTCTTTGAAATCTACTCGAAACACACAATCATTTCCGTTATGAAAAATTTAATTATTTATTAAGTAATGAACAATAATTTATTTAGTAAATAACACACAATAAGTCGTGCTGTACAATATTATTTTAATTATTAAAGTAAGATGACCATAAGTTTTTCTTTATTTATTTTCTTTTAAAACAAACCTGTGTTGTTGAATGTTGTTTTATTTTCTTCAAAAAGCGCTATTTGCAATTTAGTGTGTTTAAGTGGTATCAATGGAATCTTAGGCACTTGCAGGCTTATCACGAGAACCGTAGACAAGCATTTTGTCGTCGGAAGAGTAGACATAAATAACGTTTCCGTATAGACAGTTGACGGTTTTTCACCGAGAAATGTAGTCAAGCGATTTCTATTCTACAGTAGAGTAGGAATAAAAAACGTCATGCTAAGCCTGCTGCACCCTAATTGCGTAACACGTTATCAATAACAATCTGAAGCATTTTGAAATATATTGCTAATCAATTGCTTCATAACTTCGAAAAATTGATCTGCTCAACAACGTAAATAACGCAATGAATGTTATGGAACTGTCAAACTCTTACTGGCACTGTGTTACACAAACGCAATGACCTCAAACAAGGAATACCAACGAGGATGAAGCGACGCTCAAGAAACGTTTAAACAAAATATTATTCTCTCGCACTGGGTGGAGCAGGCGTGTCAGACTTTTACTGACTAAAACCCACCCGTGTTCCTTCAGTTGCCTGTGTGCCAGGGGCCACGGTACCTCTTTCGAACAACCCGCACCCCTGGCAGAGGTCCCGTGTAAGTTAAAGAAATACATATCTGTATGCATCATCTTCTGCCTAGCCTTTTCTCGACTACTAGGTATGTTGGGGTCGGCTTCCAGTCTAACTGGATGCAGCTGGATACCGGTATTTTACACGATTTGAAACCCCACTTGAACATGAACCTTATTCTTTTGTGATAGGGTTGAAAAACTATCAAAGAAATTTGACAGATTGGGGTAGCTTGATGTGCTGGCGTCTGTACAACATGACAAATTGAGACAGAGTGATAATAAATTTTCTCCTGTATGTCCCCTTTCTAAGTCTTTTACGTAATTCTAACTTTAATTATCTACTTTGGCCTATATAGTCCACCTATAATCCTACTGCAGGGCCTCCTCTTTTCGAGAGGGAGTGGGTGTTTCAATCGATCAGGTTAAGCTACGCTATCCGCGAATGTACCGTGTGGTGCCGGACGTAATGAATAGCATCATTCCATCTCTTCCCGCGGGTGTCGTAGAAGGCGACTAAGGGACTTACTAGAGAATGGGCAGCAGCGTTCTCTATGCGTTTTACCACCATACTGCGATCGCCAACCCGCCTGCCAAGCGTGGCGATTATGGCAAGCCCCTCCAAATTGGGAGAGGCCTATGTCCAGCAGTGGACGTCTTCCGGCTGAAATGATGATGATGATGATGATGATCCGCGGTTGGGCCGTTGGTCCCGGTTGTCGTTTGTGGATCTTTGACAGTCTTAACGGGTCGTCAGAAGCCCGAAAGTGTGACAGCCAGTCTTTTCATGAGGTATCATGTAAAATACTGCCAAAACATACAAACACACAACCTTTCATAATTATAATATTAGTAGTGGTAGGGTTTTACACTTTTAAAGATTTTATTCCTTCATGGGACCTACTATAAATTAATTGTGTTTGTCGTACATACAGGAAAAGTTTTTATCCAGTGCGCAAATTGTAACCATGAATTTAGCATTTATCATTCTAGACCCCCTAGTGCAGAAATTTTTAGCCGAGTATCCAAAAAAAAAAAAAAAAACTGCTGTTTCATAGAAAAAAAAAATGTATGGAACAGCTGATTTTTTTTTTGGATTTGCGGCGAAAAATTTCTAGAATGATATGCTGAATTCATGGTTACAATTTGCGCACTGGATAAAAACTTTTCCTGTACAATAATGCTATTGATATCAAAATCAAAATCAAAATCAAAATATTTTTATTTCAAATAAACCTGCATGGGCACTTATGAAACGTCAGAAGCTAGGTGCACGGTTCCAAAATGTTGTTTCCTATGGAGAAGAGCCGGCAAGAAACTCCACGGTTACTCTTTTAAAAATGATTGGCTTTAACAATCTTTTCAGATATAAAATGTATGGGAGGACAGTGCAGGCCTGTAAACAAGTACCAGGTACTTAGACGAATCCAGAATAGAAAATCGTCTACAAATCTACAGTCTGTAAGGCCTACAACGTTCTCCCATTCACAATACCTATGATATATGTAATACCTATTATTATATTTCTATTAACACGCTTATATTAGCTTCACCTGAATGTTTGTTTGTTTGTAATGGACTCCTTTTTTGTACTTGATATTGACCCACTTAAAACGGTCAGATTTCATTTAAACTTTGTAGACTTATCGAGAACCAATGAGTGATGACAATTCAATAATTTTGTAAATATGTTCCATAGTAAAAAAAAAAAAAACTGAGAAATCACGCTTTTGTAGTTAGCATCATCATCTGCCTAGCCTTTTCCCAACTGTGTTGGGGTCGGCTTCCAGTCTAACCGGATGCAGCAGCGAATACCAGCATTTGACATAGAGCCAGTTTGTAGTTAGCAGAACTAAAAAATAGAAAATAAATAATTGATATTAATTTATCATAAAAATACCTCAAAAAACACCCCACGCTATTTTGAAATTATTTCTGCTTTTTTTTTTAAAGCGTGTTTTTTAGATTTTACAATCTATTATTTTGATAAAAATCTTTCGAATTTACTTTACATTTACCTACATCGCGCTTTCGTGTTGGAGCCTTGGAGCCTCAGGTACCTACTAAAGTACCTAGTCTATGCCTCGTCGTAACTCGTAAATCTCGGTCGGTACAGTCTACTTGTTGACTACAATACTCCATTTTCATAATTATCGTTGATAAGCACGTAGGTAGGTAAGTACCTAGGTCATGTTGTTATTAGTTCTGTTAAACTTTGCGATCGCCATGAAGTAGAACGTGATCCAGAACTAGAAATGATTTTATTTCTGTAAGTAGATTAACCCAAACACTTGTACCTATGTCAATCATGCATGACTAGATGAATTTGGCATGTCCTATCTGACTTCTCTAAGAAGAAAAGGCCGAAACAAACTCAGAGATCAGAGTCACTTTTAAAGTCCAGACATCTTTAGGTCAGATCATGTGAAGATCATGTAAGTAACTGGAATGGTCTTTTGAGGAAAGAGCCACTACTGTGTGTGTCCAGTCAGTGCATGCATCTGTCAGTGTACGTGTAACTCAACTCAGAACATAAGGAGCTCAACGATTTGATGAACAATACCAAAGAAAGGACTTGTGAGTAAAAGGAAAAGTGTTGCAACCTTAACTCATCTGATCTAGTGGCTGCAAGTTGACCTACGTAGCCTAGACAGAAACTTCCTGGGTACATTTAACTTAAAAAAGATGTAGGTATACATCGACAAAAATCTATATATTAAAACTTGAAGTAAAAACTTTGTACCCCTTTTTAAGAAAATTACGCGGATGGAGGAGAATGAAAATTGGCACAGTTACAGTTTTTTAAGAAGACTAGCTGACCCGTCAGACGTTGTTCTGTCTTAACTATGAATATTGAATTCGCATTCATATAATTGCACAACTTTCTTAACTTTTTCTTTCATAAGAACCTTCTCCTGACGATTATAAACACAACAAAAAAGAATTAGAAAAATGCATATTCATTTACTGCATTCCATATTGTATTACAGATGTTACAAAGGGCTTAAAGCTAGGTACAGAAATATGGACCCTGTAAGGGCACAGCAAAACAATAAAATTAAGATTACTTACCTAGAATAAAATTAAAGCTACTATATAAAATTAACTTAAAAGTGATAAGTTGATAACATAAATTGCAAACTTTTACTTTAAAACATTCAGAGACATGGTCATTATGGCACATTATTATAAATTGGTTCAGCTGTTCACGTGTGATGCCGTGACCAAGGAAAATAAAGATTCATTTTTATATATATAGATATAGAGAGACAGATTAAGATTCTGGAGAAAGGGTACAGAAAGCCATTATTTTGTTTTAAATTAAATATCTATTAATACCAAGCTGCGCTACAACACTCTATCCTCCGCCTTCCGCATCCAGCCACCTTTTAAGGTCATCGGTCCATCTAGCTGGGGGGGTCCCACACTACGTTTGGTGGACCGTCCATTGGTCCTTCGACAAACATGGCCAGCCCACTGCCACTACAGCTTGCTCACTCTATAAGCTATGTCGGTAACTCCGGTTCTTTTCCGGATGATTTCATTCCTGATTTTATCCTTTAAAGAAACTCCGAGCATAGCCCGCTCCATAGTGCGCTGAGCGACCTTAAATTTGTGGACCAGCCCAACTGTCAGTGTCCACGTTTCGGTACCGTATGCCATCATGGGCAGGACGCACTGGTTGAAGATCTTAGTCTTCAAGCAATAGGCGACGAAAAGACTTGACGTAGTTTCCCAAACGCTGCCCAACCCAATCGGATCCTCCTGTCGGCATCCTTCTCAAAGTTGTCTACCGAGCTGGATGACTTGTCCTAGGTAAACATACTCCTTCACAACTTCCAGAAGCGACCCTTCGATTTGGATTGGACTCGGCAAGACGTGAGAATTGCACATGACTTTCGTCTTGTCCAAATTCATGCCGAGGCCAACCCGCCGAGAAGCTCCGCTTAGGCTGTGCAGCATCTGGTCTAACTGTTCCAGTGTCTCTGCCATTATGACGATGTCATCGGCAAACCAAAGGTGTGAGAGGCCTATGTCCAGCAGTGGACTGCGATAGGCTGAGTTGATTGAAATATTAGTACAAAACATGGTCGAGTTTCGACTGGGTGATCTGGGAGACAAGTTGTTTATTTAAAATCATTGTCTTAACTTTTTGAGGCTAAAGCTTGTCATCCTGAGAGGTCTTCTTCTTCCACTCATAGGGTAGGATACTCTTTACATGCTCCATAAGTAATACTATTTTAATGGATCTTTCATCCTAGGAGTAATAGTGTTCTGTGCTTTCATCTGTCACTTATGTCAACTGAAGACTTCTACGTTTTAGTGTTTTATCTATGTTTTACGTAGCGTCCTTCTCGTCTAAATCTCTTTTTCTGCTGGTATTTTAACTCTGTTTATGAATAGCACGGGCCTCATAATAGTGTGCAGTGGCAAGCGGCTTGATGTTGGGTCGACATCGTCGACCGTAAAGCGAGGTTTGGGCCCGCAACTCGAGAATCATTGACGTTAAAGCGAGGTTTCGGGCTGCCACTGGACAACCATAGGCGGTAAAGCAAAATTCCGGCCCGCCAGTGGAAAATCATAGGCGGTAAAGTGAGAATACGGTCCGCCACTGGAGAATCATAGGCGGTAAAGCGAGATTCCAGGCCGACAGTGGAGAATCATAGCCGTTAAATTAAAATTCCGGACCGTAATTGCAGAATCTTATGCAGTAAAGCGAGATTGCAGCTCGCCACTGGAGAATCAAAGACGGTAATCGCTATATCATAGGATGACCCTAAGGTCTTCTGCTGCCAGTTAAGAAAAGAATTGAAATCCTAAAAGGTGCAGATGTTTGAGCAAGACGGGCCGGATAGAAGTTGTGTTTATGATAGTAAATGCCTCGCTTCCGCCATGTTGCATGACTAAGTAATATTCCTACCATGGTATAAGTTCGTGTGTATACGATTGAGGAGAAGAAAAAGAACCTATTGGCTAACCGAAACCAAGGAGTATTGCAGATGTCTTCGTATGCTGAGGTAAGCTGAGAAAACTCGTGGCATAACAACCTGGCACTGAGCTACAAAAAAATTGAAGAAATGAATTTGGAGAAATGAAAGGGCCTGATTCTGGCTATCTATCTGTCCATCTCTTACCTTTTCACGTTTTGGCGGCTGTACGAATTTGAATGAAATTTGGCACACGAGTAGACTATGGCCAGGTGGCGTACCAGTAGGTTCGTAAGAAAGTAGTTCGATACTTCGGAATAAACCCTACTCCCGAGTACTGAACTCTCTCTCTGAACGGGCAAAACCAAATTGGGAGTTAGGACAGCTGTCAAAACGTGTTGTCATTCATTCTTACTCGTAGTTAGGGCTCCGAACTAATCTTATGTCCGAAGGTGATACGGAGTAGGAAACGCCATAACTTTAGCCGAAACCGCAGATTTAGCACGAACCCCCTGGGTTCAGACATAGTATACAATTTTCGTTCCTGTAGTAAGTTCCCAAGTCTTGTGAAGGCCGCAGGAATTCGCTGGATGCGGGAAGCACAGAACAGCATCCTAATCTGTTTCGCTTTGAAACAGATTGTTAAACCATTGCTTCATATATTCGAAAAATGTGTCTGTACAACAACGTAAATAACGCAATGAATACTGTTGAACTGTCAAATTGAAACCGATTATGATTAATCGTGAGTTACGCAATTAGGGTGCCGGTCGAAGTGGCGGAGTTTGGGGGAGCCTATGTCCAGCAGTGCACGTCTTTCGGCTGACTAAGTTCTCATATGATAATTACCGTCCACAAAAAGGCGTATTTTCGTAAAAAATATTACTTCAGCTGGATAGTGGACTATCAGTTGGTAAAGCTGTAACATAAAAAAAAAAACAACTGACCAAGTGGGAAGACTATATGCACAGTGAAGGGCTCCACAGTCGGCATGAATATTCACGCATGCGCAGTATTGATTTTAGCGCCATAAACATAAGTTATTATATTAGTAGATACTAGGTTTTGCCAGCGGGTTTGCCCGCGTCGAGGTCGGAAATTATCCCACGGGAACGTACTACAACCGGGATAAAAAGTATCCTATGTGTTAATCCAAATCTATCTGGTGCAAAGTTTCTTCAAAATCCGTTCCGCCCTTTTTACGTGATTGAGTAACAAACATCCAAACATCTAAATTCAAACTTTCACATTTAGAATATTAGTAGGATTTATCGAACAAATTAAAAAAAAAAACTTTTTATTAAAAAAAATTAAACCGCCCAAAAACCGAAAAGTTTAAAATAATAAACCTGCTTTGTCCAACCCCAATAACTAAGTTCGGAAGTCGGTGACTTTGGATATGTATTTAATTATAAGTCACCGCCTTTATTAAAAAGTTTTTATTTTATAATTTTTTGTGGCTATAATCTACTAATTACTACATGCTTAATTTTTGATCACTTTTTGTAATACACAACTCAGTATTAAAATCTGTGAGTTAACAATCAATCATCCCCTGTTTTCTTACCCTTAGGGTTGGAATTTTTCTTCGAAATTTATATGAGACCAACTTTGGGGTATACCGTTTCCAATAAAAAAAGAATTTTCTAAATCGGAGTACTCTGGAAAAAGTTATGCGTGACATACATTATTTAAAAAAAAAAATAAACGCGTCGAATTGAGTAACCTCCTCCGTTTTTTCGTCGGTTATTTATTTATTTATTTAAGGACAACCAACAAAGCTAACACCAAAAAATACATGATAAAGCACTTACAATCAAACAATTTATAGTGTAGCCTTAATTAAGGGCTGCCACGGCATGCATTAAATATAGAAGTAGGAAATGCAGTTACAAAACAGATTTAACTTATTTATATAGATTGTTACATAAATAGACTGTTACATAAATCCGACATACAAATACAAATGAACACTCATTAATTACGATTGATCCAACCACATTTGTTCGACGTTATGCCAACCAATGAAAAGAAAAAAATATAAAAAGAAAAAAAGATGCAGACTAAATTCATGTAAGTAAAAAAAAAACAAAAATATAAGAAACTACAAAAACTAAGGAAACTACAATTTTCTAATTTCAGGTTTGTGATAATGCCCTATGCAGGGCAGACTTAACTTTGTGTAAAGAGTAAGACATAATATATCAATATCTACACTGGGTGAGTGTGACAGGCGACTAAATTTAGCCTCATCATCATCATCAGCCTTATAATGTTCCCACTGCTGGGACACAGGCCTCCTCTCGGTGAGAGGGATTGGGCCGTAATCCACCACGCGGGCCCAGTGCGGGTTGGTAGATGTCACATGTCTTCGAATTTTTGGTTCTAGGACATGCCGGTTTCCTCACGATGTTTTCCTTCACCGTTTTGAGAGCAGTGGTGATGAAATAATTTACACAAAGTAAAGCGCCTGTCTGGGTTCGAACTCACGACCTACAACTCGTAAGTCGCGACCGTTACCACTTGGCCACCACTGTTCTAAATTTAACCTGCATTCTGTTAATGGTGGAAAAATGACCCAGATTGGTTTTAAAGCCCTTAGCGCAAAGCAACCGATATCGAGAGTTACGAGCAAGTTTGTAAGGCACATTTATATTTAACTGACTCAGTAACCACGCACAATCAATGTGAGAATTTATTATTTTGTTTAGAAATACCAGATCTAGGATCATACGTCGATCTTCCAGACTCATAAGTTTGAAGTGTTTCAAGCGTGAGCTATAGCTAGTCAAATTTCTGACCATATTACAGTGATATGACAAGTGCCAAAGAAAAAATAAAACAAAGTAATTTCCGCGGGTATAGTCTCGAATATCCAAGTCTAATAAATTATTGATTTATATATCAAAGTCAAATAAAAGCACAGGTCATGTGCATCTGTCAGCGGCAGCGCTAGCACTTCGATTATTTTTCGTAATTTGGCTACACCATTGTAAAACATCGAGCTTTACACCAACTTTTAAACTTTAACAATTTCTTTTATCGTAAAAAAATCATGTTTACATAATTCAAAATTTTGTTTCTATATCCCGCAGCATTTTTCAACAAAAACTGGAACAGGTGGCAAATAAAACTAACATGACTTTTTTCATTTTCAGAACAAATTTATACAAAAATATGAAGACCTTCGCTCTACTCCTAGCACTTCCAGTCCTGGTACTGGCCAGGATCGAAATCGACATCACAGCATCTGACGAGAAGTCCCAACAAGAGCTCAACATCTCCGGCAGCAATGAAGACATCATCAGCGACCAGGAGAGACAGACCTTCCAATTGACAGACGAGAACTTAAGGGCAGCCGTCGAAGCCCACTTCGGTGCTAAACCTGATGACGTTTTCCTCAGGAGTCCTACACCTTGGGACGATCTGTACACCACGTACCCATGGAAGCAGGTCTCTAGAATCCTCAAGCCTGTTAAAGCCAAGATTCTATCAGTGAACTTCCATCCGTATTTAGTCTACAGTGAAGTTTTCAACAATACAAACACGATACCAGGCCGCGTCAGGGCTCAAATATGGCAAAATGTTGAGGACACAGTTTCATCGATTTGGGAGCAAAGCGGCGAGATTTCTGCGACTCAAGAAATCAAATACGGCTTCGACATAAAAGCGATGGCTGTGTCTGGGATCGCTACTTTCTCTTTCAACGCTAGATGGGGCGAAAACTTCTTGAAATCCCGGAAAGTGACTGTTGGTTCGGAAAACGGATTGGCAATTCTTTTGCAGCCAAACCAGTCGGTGATCGCTGAGCTGTATGCGACCAGAGGCTTGATGAAGGTCCAGGTGGATTACGTTGCCAGTTTAACCGGCACCCTAATTGCGTAACTCACGATTCATCATAATCTGTATCGTTTTGAAACGGATTGTTAAACCATTGCTTCATATGTTCGAAAAATGTTAAGTTGTTTAACTGTGAAGACGAAACCAATTATGATCAATCGTGAGTTACGCAATTAGGGTGCGGGTCTGTGGCTGTGAACTACGAAGAAATGTACAAGGATCATCATTTCTGGTCTATTGACATCAATAAGGTGTTAGATGCTGGTAGCTTGAACAAGACTGTTCTTTCTTCAGAGGTCATTGATTTTGGTTTCTACGTGAATTCCAAAGTGGATGTTCGTGATGTTGATACTGATGAAGTCATCTCCTCATTGCCTCTTAGTGTGTTCTGATCTTGACTCTGGTTTCCTATAAAATATGCAGTGGTTATGGTTGGAAGGAATCGGCAAAATTTTGTATTTTTGAGTATATATTTTTTTTCTCATTTATTTAGTTTAATTTGCAACTATCAACAAAATACCTACATACATTCGAATGATCTTTACAATGGCTGGTTAAAGGAGAGATTAATACACTCGAGAGCAATGAATGAGGGTCACATAAAGATACCTGAAAGTCTTGGAAACTAAGAATACTAAGCTTATTGAAATAAATTGTGTTTTTTAGACGATCAGATATTCCAAAATGAAAGTAACAAAATATATGTCACTTTGTATTATATTCATTAAAACTTTTTTTCCACTATAAAATTTTCGTGTGTTTTAAAGTACTTTGTATGACCCCCACGAACGTGCCATCGCCACTGCGGTCATGCAGTTTAGAATTGGGAAACATTCTTTCATTCCTCTATGAGTGCAACTTTGAGCTCTTGAAGCGTGATTGGGGAAGTTTCGGAGTCTCACACATCGTCCGAGCTCGTCCCAAGCATGCTCGATAGGATGAGGTCCGGGCTGCGTGCGGGGCTACTCCATATAGTTAATGTTCACCTCTTGAAGGTAGTCATTCACAATTTCACCAGTACATGTGAGGCCGGGCTTTGTCATAGTCATTCGTTCATTAAACTACACACAATACAGAAGCAAACAACTTTGATACTAGAAAATTAATTCTAATTTTATACTTATGTCAAATAATAATTCTAAATAATACAATAATCAGATAGGAACTACAAATCTTCAATGGTATTTAAACATTTGTTCAATAGGATTTTTTTAGTTTTGTTTTAAAGGAAGTTGTGTGAACCATGCTTTTCAGATCTAAAGGCAACCTGTTAAATAATTTTACTGATTGGTATTGGGGACTGTGTTTCACAACATTGAACATCGGATTGATCGCACCTTTTAGCAGCGATACCAGAAGGTTACTTTTGTAACCATTTAAGTGACTTTTAACTCCTTCAGTGGCAAACGCTTCAAGCGCGTTTGGCGCTCCGATTGGCCCTGAATCGGTGACGGTCCAATCGGAACGCCGAACGCGCTTGAAGCGTTTGAAGATTGCGAGGTATTGTGATGATTGTCAGGGCCAGTTCCAGTGGGTCGGAACCGGGTGTCGCATAGTTCGCGGTGAGTCGGAATTGTCTCTGCGATTCCCCAGTGAGTCGGGGTTGCGCTGCGTTGTGCTCCAGTGACTCGGATCTGGTACAGCGCTGGGTTGAGAGGTTGAGGCTGACTGCTGGCGTCGACCGGGAGTTTGAGCTCTCAACCGGCCGAAAGTGCAGTGTGCTGGGCCATGGTTGCTGATGAGGCTATGGGTGATGACCAGGCATGCGGTTCGCTGCATGCAGGTGGTCAGGATACCCGTTGAAGACGTGGGTGCTGGCTGGCTGTGTGACTCGCCGCTCGAAAGCTTGAGGCACTTCCTCAAGCTTTCGAGCGGCGAGTCTTGATGTGATGATGATGACGTCACGCTGAAGTGTTGCACGAAGGCTGCGTTGACGTTCTTGCTCGGGGTCACCAATTCAGGGGTATGAGGAACAGGGTGTTAACTTCACTCATACCTATGTTAGAAAAGGAGGATCCTCCGATCAGACGGGTATTGTGTCTGGTGGGCAACTGCCCGACAGTTGATGTCGGGGTTTTGTACCTATCTGGGTGCCGTAATAAACTCTGATTGCGCGCATGTAGAATTTCTCAGATAGTTCGCATGTGGCATTGTAGATGGCGCCACTTTTCTTTTTGCGTTTCTTGGATTTTGTTGCGAAGCATTTTTATTTGTAGTGCCGCTACAATGGCATTTGAGTCATCAGAAAAAAATATTATTCCAATGTTCGGCAAAATCGAATTCATGTAACAAATTAAATCATTAATAAATAATATAAATAAGATAGGTCCTAAGATGGATCCCTGCGGTACGCCAGTTGTGATTCTCGCCATTGCTGGTTTCAAAACTTTTTGTAGCCATTTTCCTGTATTTGGTCAATTTCAAAGAACATTTTTCTGTTTTTTAAATAGGACGAGAATAGTTGCAAAGCTTTACCTCATAAACCGTAGTGACTTATTTTTTCAAGTATTAACTTATGGTATGCGGAACTTAAATCTAGGAAAATCCCTGCAACTCTCATTTTGCTATTTATTTTTCTCGTCACTATGTCTAATAAAGTGTATATGGCATCTGAAGTTTCAACACCATTGTGGTAACCAAATTGCCTATTCTCCAGAATTCTATTTGCTCGCAAGCGAGATAAAAGCCGACTGATGAATGTTTTTTTTATATTTAGATTTTTTGACTCTTTGGGACCCTTTCAAATAGGTATTATTGACAAAACCGGTAGCAAGGAGATAGGTCTGTAGTTTTTTGGATCTGTCCTACTGCCCTTTTTATTAACAGGCAACCTTTGCCATTTTTAATTGATCTGGGAAGATCGATTCCTCTATACCTCGATTAAAAAAGTCACATAAAGGCTTTGCTATTATTAGGATGTATTCTTTGATTACGGACGGAATCTCATCGTGTCTGCATGAAAGTTTATGTTCCATGCTATTTACCACAGTTTGTACCTCATTTGGGGTGGCAGGAGAAATTTGCATTTCACTATTGCTTGTATTTGTGTACTGATGACATGCCAGACAAAGGGAACCCTAAGAAAATACCTACATGAGACAGAATTGAAAGAATCGAATTGAAGTGAATTGAATTTCGACACCTCAGATGGACACATATGTGATCTAACACTTCCTTGGTGTTTTAACTGTACGTATTAATTCCTACGTTTGGCATCCCTAAGAGTAATACAAACCGGGTATTCCCCGGCTGGCAACACTAGTTCATTGTTACAATAATCACTTTTGCCCTGCACCATTGTTTAGCTTCCGATAAGTAGGTACTTCTTAAGGATGTGTTCAGAATTAAAGAGTTTTGTTGTAAGGAATCTTTGAAAAATTAATACCTGTGCTAGAAAACTCTTCGGGCTTGGCAGTAAAGTGAGGAAAAAACGAAGGGTGTTGATTTAAAATAATTATTTATTGATTTATTTACTAGTTTTTGTCAGCGGCTGCGCCCGCGTTGAGGTCGGAATTTATCTGAAGGGAAAGTACTACCAGGATAAAGTGTATTCCTATGTGTTAATCCAGGATATAATCTATCTGTGTGCCAAATTTAATTCAAATCCGTACTGGCGTTGTGGCGTGATTGAGTAACAAATATCTAAATATCGATGTAATATAGATGTTTGGATGTTCGTTTCTCAATCACGCAAAAACGGCTGAACGGATTTTTTTTCTCGATGGTACTGCCCGACAGTTGATGTCGAGATTTTTGTATATGTTCGAGTGTCGTGGAAAACTCTGATTGCGCGATGTAGAATTGCTCAGTTAGTTCGCCTGTGGCATTGTAGATGGCGCCACTTTTCTTTTTGTGTTTTTCGGTATTTAATGCGAAACATTTTTATTTTTAGTGCCGCTACAGTACGTTCCCGTGGGACAATTTCTGACAGCGGGAAAAGTCGCTTGAAAAACTAGCTATGTAGATTATAATATTAGTAGGATTCATAGGATAACCAACAGCTATAATGGATGGATACATATTTCGAATACAGACTAAAATATAGGGTGACTGGTAATATAATTAGTGACCGATATTTAAACACATGATTGTACTCATCATAACAAACAACTTTCCCAAAGACACGATTTTTTTTTTGAGTCCCTCGACCCCTGGATCAAGCAGTTCAGCTGATAGCGCGCGCGCGATCCGTCGTTAGATTAATGAAAAAGCTAATAATGCATGGTAAAAGTGGATTTTTGTTGGTTTGTTTGTAGGTAACAAAATAAAATTACAGCTGATGGTGTATTATTCTTGTTAGGTAGGTACTCAATATTCTATTGGGGTGATAAAATTGGGATCAGTTAGTTAAACAAAAATAAAACGTTTCTTTGGGAAAGTTGTTTGTTATGATGAGTACAAAACTACAAACATGTGTTTAAATGTCGGTCACTATTACCGGTCACCCTATATAGACCTTTCTACCATTTTAGGTTGGGATAAGAAGGGTCACGGGTCCAGGGGCGACGCACTCGAACCACTTTGAAGAATATTACCAATCCATTGCTTTATCTGTTCGAAGAATTTGTCTGTTCAGCAACGTAAATACCGCAATGAATGTTGTTGAACTGTCATTCCTACTGTTTGTGTCTTACGAAATTACCCCTCCGATCTTGGCCACACGCTATTAGATCCTTGCAACTATAACTGGATGCCCAGCTGTGAGACAATTCCACATTATGAAGTAACCAGTAGATTAAAAAGAAAAGGCTGTTGTGAATAATGACTAGGAAAGAAATGCACATGATCGTATGTATACAGCCTTACTAAACATGTGAAGTAAAACATATAAAAGCGCAAATCCTAGGCATTTTCATTCAGTGTTCTACATGTTATCGTCAGTTGTGAATAAACTGATAAATCATACTTTGAGTAAGTTGTTTAGAAAATTCATAGTTTTTTTTAATTTCTCTGTTTTTTTCAGAAACTCAAAAACTGATTTCTCGTTTTTCTAATTAAATGAAACCACCGTTAAAATGTACACCAACTTTTTAAACGTTAAACATTTTCTTTTATCGTAAAAAATCATGTTTCCATAATTAAATGTTTTGTTTTTGTATCCCGTGGCGTTTTTCAACAAAAACTTGCAACAGATGGCAAATAAATCTAACATGATTTTTTTATTTTCAGAACAAATTTATACAACAATATGAAGACCTTCGCTCTACTCCTAGTACTTCCAGTCCTGGCACTGGCCAGGATCGAAATCGACATCACAGCATCTGACGAGAAGTCACAACAAGAGCTCGACATCTCCGGCAGCAATGAAGACATCATCAGCGACCAGGAGAGACAGACCTTCCAATTGTCCGACGAGAACTTAAAGGCAGCTGTCAAAGCACACTTCGGTGCTAAACCTGATGATGTTTTCCTCAGGAGTCCTACACCTTGGGGCGATCTCTACACCACGTACCCATGGAAGCAGGTCTCTAGAATCCTTAATCCCGTTAAAGCCAAGATTCTATCAGTGAACTTCCATCCGTATTTAGTCTACAGTGAAGTTTTCAACAATACAAGCACGAAACCGGCCCGCGTTAAGGCTCAAATATGGCGAAATGTTGAGGACACAGTCTCATCGACTTGGGAGCGAAGCGGCGAGATTTCTGCGACTCAAGAAATCAAATACGGCTTCAACATAAAAGCGATGGCTGTATCTGGGAACGCTTCTTTCTCTTTCAACGCTAGATGGGGCGAAAACTTCTTGAAATCCCGGAAAGTGACTGTTGGTTCGGAAAACGGATTGGCAATTCTTTTGCAGCCAAACCAGTCGGTGATCGCTGAGCTGTATGCGACCAGAGGCTTGATGAAGGTCCGGGTGGATTACGTTGCCAGTTAAAACTGGGTCTGTGGCTGTGAACTACGATGCAATGTACAAGGATCATCATTTCTGGTCTATTGACATCAATAAGGTGTTAGATGCTGGTAGCTTGAACAAGACTGTTCTTTCTTCAGAGGTCATTGATTTTGGTTTCTACGTGAATTCCAAAGTGGATGTTCGTGATGTTGATACTGATGAAGTCATCTCCTCATTGCCTCTTAGTGTGTTCTGATCTTGACTCTGGTTTCCTATAAAATATGCAGTGGTTATGGTTGGAAGGAATCGCCAAAATTTTGTATTTTTGAGTATATTTTTTTTTCTCATTTATTTAGTTTAATTTGCAACTATCAACAAAATACCTACATACATTCGAATGATCTTTACAATGGCTGGTTAAAGGAGAGATTAATACACTCGAGAGCAATGAATGAGGGTCACATAAATATACCTGAAAGTCTTGGAAACTAAGAATACTAAGCTTATTGAAATAAATTGTGTTTTTTAGACGATCAAATATTCCAAAATGAAAGTAACAAAATGTATGTCACTTTGTATTATATTCATTAAAAAAAAACCCATCTCATCTTATAGGTATCAAAAATAAAAAATAAAAACTTTTTTTCCACTATAAAATTTTCGTGTGTTTTAAAGTACCTACTTTGTATGACCCCCACGCACGTGCCATTGTCACTGCGGTCATGCAGTTTAGAATTGGGAAACATTCTTTCATTCCTCTATGAGTGCAACTTTGAGCTCTTGAAGCGTGATCGGGGTAGTTTCGGTGTCTCACACATCGTCCGAGCTCGTCCCAATCATGCTCGATAGGGTGAGGTCCGGGCTTCGTGCGGGGCTACTCCATATAGTTAATGTTCACCTCTTGAAGGTAGTCATTCACAATTTCACCAGTACATGTGAGGCCGGGCTTTGTCATAGTCATTCGTTCATTAAACTACACACAATACAGAAGCAAACAACTTTGATACTACAAAATTAATTCTAATTAGGTACTTATGTCATATAATAATTCTAAATAATACAATATCAGATAGGAACTACAAATCTTCAATGGTATTTAAACATTTTTGTTCAATAGGATTTTTTTTTAGTTTTGTTTTAAAGGAACTAGTTTGAACCATGCTTTTCATATTTAAAGGCAACCTGTTAAATAATTTTACTGATTGGTATTGGGGACTGTGTTTCACAACACTGAACATCGGATTGATCGCACCTTTTAGCAGCGATGCCAGAAGGTTACTTTTGTAACCCTTTAAGTGACTTTTAACTCCTTCAGTGCCAAACGCTTCAAGCGCGTTTGGCGCTCCGATTGGCCCTGAATCGGTGACGGTCCAATCGGAACGCCGAACGCGCTTGAAGCGTTTGAAGCTTGCGAGGTATCGTGATGATTGCCAGGGCCAGTTCCAGTGGGTCGGAACCGGGTGTCGCATAGTTCGCGGTGAGTCGGAATTGTCTCTGCGATTCCCCAGTGAGTCGGGGTTGCGCTGCGTTGTGCTCCAGTGACTCGGATCTGGTACAGCGCTGGGTTGAGAGGTTGAGGCTGACTGCTGGCGTCGACCGGGAGATTGAGCTCTCAACCGGCCGAAAGTGCAGTGTGCTGATGAGGCTGTGGGTGATGACCAGGCATGCGGTTCGCTGCATGCAGGTGGTCAGGATACCCGTTGAAGACGTGGGTGCTGGCTGGCTGTGTGACTCGCCGCTCGAAAGCTTGAGGAAGTGGTCTTGATGTGATGATGATGACGTCACGCTGAAGTGTTGCACGAAGGCTGCGTTGACGTTCTTTCTCGGGGTCACCAATTTAGGGGTATGAGGAACAGGGTGTTAACTTCACTCATACCTATGTTGGAAAAGGAGGATCCTCCGATCAGACGGGTATTGTGTCTGGTGGGCAACTGCCCGACAGTTGATGTCGGGGTTTTGTACCTATCTGGGTGCCGTAATAAACTCTGATTGCGCGCATGTAGAATTTCTCAGATAGTTCGCATGTGGCATTGTAGATGGCGCCACTTTTCTTTTTGCGTTTCTTGGATTTTGTTGCGAAGCATTTTTATTTGTAGTGCCGCTACAATGGCATTTGAGTCATCAGCTAAAATTATTATTCCAATGTTCGGCAAAATCGAATTCATGTAACAAATTAAATCATTAATAAATAATATAAATAAGATAGGTCTTAAGATGGATCCCTGCGGGACGCCAGTTGTGATTCTCGCCATTGCTGATTTCAAACCTTTTTGTAGCCATTTTCCTGTATTTGGTCAATTTCAAAGAACATTTTTCTGTTTTTTTAAATAGGAAGAGAATAGTTGCAAAGCTTTACCTCTTATACCGTAGTGACTTATTTTTTCAAGTATTAACTTATGATATGCGGAACTTAAATCTAGGAAAATCCCTGCGACTCTCATTTTGCTATTTATTTTTTTCGTCACTATGTCTAATAAAGTGTATATGGCATCTGAAGTTTCAACACCATTTTGGTAACCACATTGCCTATTATCCAGAATTCTATTTGCTCGCAAGCGAGATAAAAGCCGACTGATGAATGTTTTTTTAATATTTTGATTGTTTGGACCCTTTCATATATTATTGACAAAACCAGTAGCAAGGAGATAGGTCTGTAGTTTTTTGGATCTGTCCTACTGCCCTTTTTATTAACAGGCAACCTTTGTCATTTTTAATTGATCTGGGAAGATCGATTCCTCTATACCTCGATTAAAAAAGGCACATAAAGGCTTTGCTAATATTAGGATGTATTTTTTGATTACGGACGGAATCTCATCGTGTCTGCATGAAAGTTTATGTTCCATGCTATTTACCACAGTTTGTACCTCATTTGGGGTGGCAGGAGAAATTTGCATTTCACTATTGCTTGTATTTGTGTACTGATGACATGCCAGACAAAGGGAACCCTAAGAAAATACCTACATGAGACAGAATTGAAAGAATCGAATTGAAGTGAATTGAATTTCGACACCTCAGATGGACACATATGTGATCTAACACTTCCTTGGTGTTTTAACAGTACGTATTAATTCCTACGTTTGGCATCCCTAAGAGTAATACAAACCGGGTATTCCCCGACTGGCAACACTAGTTCATTGTTACAATAATCACTTTTGCCCTGCACCATTGTTTAGCTTCCGATAAGTAGGTACTTCTTAAGGATGTGTTCAGAATTAAAGAGTTTTGTTGTAAGGAATCTTTGAAAAATTAATACCTGTGCTAGAAAACTCTTCGGGCTTGGCAGTAAAGTGAGGAAAAAACGAAGGGTGTTGATTTAAAATAATTATTTATTGATTTATTTACTAGTTTTTGTCAGCGGCTGCGCCCGCGTTGAGGTCGGAATTTATCTGAAGGGAAAGTACTACCAGGATAAAGTGTATTCCTATGTGTTAATCCAGGATATAATCTATCTGTGTGCCAAATTTCATCCAAATCCGTACTGGCGTTGTGGCGTGATTGAGTAACAAATATCTAAATATCGATGTAATATAGATGTTTGGATGTTCGTTTCTCAATCACGCAAAAACGGCTGAACGGATATTTTTTCTCGATGCTACGTTTTCGTGGGATAATTTCTGACCGCGGGAAAAGCCGCTTGAAAAACTAGCTATGTAGATTATAATATTAGTAGGATTCATAGGATAACCAACAGCTATAATGGATGGATACATATTTCGAATACAGACTAAAATATAGGGTGACTGGTAATATAATTAGTGACCGATATTTAAACACATGACTGTACTCATCATAACAAACAACTTTCCCAAAGACACGATTTTTTTTTGAGTCCCTTGACCCCGCTGAAAAAATCCCGGTTTTTGTGTCATCGTGTTTTTATTGAATTAATCGATAGAGTCTACAATTCTGAGGGTTAGAGTAAAACTCCGGGTTCGCCAAGACTTGTACTTTTTTTTAAAAAAAATGTCAAAGTTTCGGAATATCCGACTCATGAAAAACGAAAAAAAAATCACTATAATTTAACGGAAGTACTTATTCCAGAATTTATTTATCCTATCGAAAAAAGGTATAGTAGCCGACCGTTCCACCAATTCCTGTTGCTTTAGTATGAATGGGTCGAGAGATATGATTTTTTTTCTCATTTTTCGTTTTCATTTTTTTATTCATCTAAACCACCGTAGTAGGTGGTCATTCCTACATCAAAAAAAAGCTGATACTTTCTATTATGTGTAGTATTATTTCCAAAACCTAATTCATTGGTTTCCAGGAGTTATTGGAAATTCAAAATTTTCCTTAGGGCTGTCACTTTCAAGTATCCGAAAAAACAAAACAACAAGAATATATTTTATTTGAAAAAAGAGGTGTTTTAAATACTTTCTAATAATTAATATGGAGTTGGCAATTCCAAAGGAAAATGTATATGAATTTGCAAAATATTAAATGGGCTAACCGAACTAAAATTCATCTTCATTGGTGCCGATTCTGTTGTCACAAAATTCTCTAAACTAGACTAAAAATCACCAAAATTTAGTTTATTCCTGTCAAACGACGATTTACCATTCTGAAATTTACTGAAGTGACACAACTTAACTATATTTTAGTTTGACAGCACTAAGATTACACTGAGTTATTAGTTTAGTGAAAATGGCAATTTTGCTATCCTGTTGATGTCAATTTCATTAATCTATTCAACATAAAATTTTGGTTATCTAACTAAATCTGACTATTTTTTATCGCGATTAAATAGGTGTGGAATAAAATTAGCTGTCAAGAACTAAAATTCATACCGCCACCTCGACTTCTGGTGCAAAAATAGTACTGTATTTTTTCTTTTCTTTTGCTTATATCTCGAAAATGGTGTGTCCTATCGCAAAAATAATGAAAATTCCGACCCCCTTTATAAGACCTCTAAAACTCAACATGTGGGTAATAATTTTTCATATTTTCCATGCAAAAAGTCTAAATCCCAAATAAATCACGTCGAGGCTGCCGTCCCTGCGCGCTTCTGGCTCTAATAAAAATCACGGGGTAGGGCAAATAAGTACGTCGTTGCGAAGCCAAAAAATACCACGTGTGACTCGCGATTGTCAAATTCGATTTTAGTTGTCAAAATTGTTTATAAATTTATAGATATTTTTTTACAGAATGGCGTTAAGATTCTCATAGTCAAAAGTAAGGAATTTTAGTTATAGTTTAGTTAATTTAGTTCGGTGTACAGAGGCCAGCACATCAAGCTACCCCAATCTGTCAAATTTCTTTGATAGTTTTTCAACTTTATTACAAAGGAATAAGAATTATGTTCAATTGGGAAAATTTGACAGTTTGGGATAGGTTGGCCTGCTGGCGACTGTACAACAGAATCGGCACCATTGTTAGTTACAATTAATTCAACATTCTTCTCGCGGGCCGGCCAGTTAATTGTTAAGGCAAGCCCGGGCCGTAGTTCTGCACGACGTACCTCAGTCACGCCTTACTGAGGTTGTTGAAGTGCAGAGTACGGTTACGGTATAAACGTTGACTGGCGCTCAGTCCCCTGAAATTGTTTCAACTCCAAATGGAACAACCTTTGATTTTGCTTTATAGGAAAAACTACACATTAATAAATATAGCTAAATATTGTATATATTTATGTACAATATTTAACTGTATTTATTAATGTGTAGTTTTTTTTATAGTTTATGGTTTTTTCACGTAAATAATTTAAGCAGGGGCGCACTCTCATCGTATTTTTAAAAATCAATACAATTGATGTAAATACATAATGAAAATTGATTTAAAATAATTAGATAGGTAAATAATTCATGTAGATCATTGATATAATAAAAACCCTAGATGCACAGTCTCGAAGAAAAGTAACGCTCGAAACTGTCGCCGAACACTCACAAATTATACCTACGTACTTATAGTTATGCTATAAGCTTAAGTTTTTGCAAATTCAACCTTACAGGAATTACATAAAGTTGTTTTTACAAAGCAGCGTGCGAAAAGCAATAAAATTTTACGACCGACGTTGGTCAGTAGGACAAGGCATTGAGTGGAGACGAATATTTTTATACTTTTTTTTTTCATAACCATTTTATTAGTATTATAAAATTTTGTTAAATTGTGTTCTAAACACATAATTATACTCTTATATGAGCGTAAATATGTTTTTGGGTAGAATTGGTGTATACCAATGAAACAAATATGAACTGTTGAAATCGTTTATTGAAATTTACGGTTCAAAAAGTATTCAAATTATTTTTTCTAGCTAGCGAGTTACTTACCACTACCCTAGGAGCAGCCGTTTTACGAAGACGTTTTATCCCTTTTGCAGTTACATACATATCTTCGTCCAAAAAATGCTCTGAACAAACGACGCTTGAACTATTCGGCTTAAAAACATCTTCACACCTTTGTTGACTGACGATTGATGTCCATTCTCCGCATCGTATTGGGTCACGAGGAAAACTAAAATATAAAAAATTAGAAGTTTTTAATGAGACGTAATGCGCCAAAGCGACACTCACAGACGTGACACTTCTGTCATTAGCATGCCGCATGTCGCGAACTCATAAGTTATTCCATAATAAATCGATATACATTATAATATTTACGAACATTAAAAAAAAATCGTAAAATTGACTACCTCTTCTCCTATATTATGTTATATAACGTATACATATTTGCAAAAAACTAAACCCAAAAAAGTTCGAAACTACATAAACTTATTAATAAAAAATAAAAAAACAATAAAAAAAAATCGACTCCATTGAACAAGAACAGGGTAATTTTTATTATGCGACTAAAATAAAGAGGTGGCTATAATACACTGTTCCGACACTGAAAAAGCAGCCATTGAAATTTGCCGTATTATACTTTGACCGTTGAATGAAGTTTTAAGACAAATTAAATCAAAATCACTTAATTCTTCATATATTCAGTCATAAAAACAACAAAAACTAATCAATAAACTCTTTTACTTACCGAAAATACGATATCCCATCCTTTTTTAGCCTTCTTGACGTAATATTTTTACAATTTGTCAAAGAACACTTCGGCATTTTTAACGTGCTTACCTAGACGCGTGCGACGCGATACTATTTGAAATGAGCGCACAATTTAGAATTGTGCGCTCATTTTATGCGGACGGTTTTGAAGCGTTGAGTGTGCATCTTGGGTTTTTATTATATCAATGATGTAGATAAATAAAATTCAAAATACATTATTCTAAAAAATTGTTATAACACAAAAAGTATAATAAAATTGATCAAAATAAAATAATTGTAAAATATAAAAGTTTACTAAAATTTATTCAAAATAAGTTGTAAAATCAAAAAGTAAAACCAAAATTGGTTTAAAAAATTGTAAAATTAATAATGAAAAGAACAAAATTGACTAAAAATATTTAAAAAATTGACAAAATGTATATATAATACTCATGTTATTACTTATGAGACATCGGAAAGGATTTTCTTTTATTTACTATTAGTTAAGTCTTTTGGGTTAAAGTTTATAGACGGTTTCCAAAAAAGGTGTATCAATCAACATGATACCAATTTCTCCATTTGTTTTTTTTTTATTTCCTTTATAAAATTACTCAATCTTTGCCATTTTAAGCCACAAATGATATCTTGTTTTGGTCATGATAAGAAAGCTAAAACTTAATAAAAATAAACAAATTATGTTTTGGTTGAAGTGGCAGCCCTAAGTGCAGATATTTCGGATATTACTAAAATTTCCAATAACTCCTGGAAACCAATGAGTTAGGTTTTGGAAATAATACTACACATAATAGAAAGTATCAGCATTTTTTTGATGTAGGAATGACTACCTACTACGGCGGTTTAGATGAATAAAAAAATGAAAACGAAAAATGAGAAAAAAAATCATATCTCTCGACCCATTCATACTAAAGCAACAGGAATTGGTGGAACGGTCGGCTACTATACCTTTTTTCGATAGGATAAATACATTCTGGAATAAGTACTTCCGTTAAATTATAGTGATTTTTTTTTCGTTTTTCATGAGTCGGATATTCCGAAACTTTGACATTTTTAAAAAAAAAAAGTACAAGTCTTGGCGAACCCGGAGTTTTACTCTAACCCTCAGAATTGTAGACTCTATCGATTAATTCAATAAAAACACGATGACACAAAAACCGGGATTTTTTCACACTGTGCCCCGGGATCAAGCAGTTCAGCTGATAGCGCGCGCGCGATCCGTCGTTAGATTAATGAAAAAGCTAATAATGTCTGTCGTTTATCTGTTGAAAAATTTGTCTGTTCAGCAACGTAAATACCGCAATGAATGTTGTTGAACTGTCATTCCTACTGTTAGGGTCTTACGAAATATACCCCTCCGATCTTGGCCACACGCTATTAGATCCTTGCAACTATAACTGGATGCCCAGCTGTGAGACAATTCCACATAATGAAGTAACCAGTAGATTAAAAAGAAAAGGCTGTTGTGAATAATGACTAGGAAAGAAATGCACATGATCGTATGTATACAGCCTTACTAAACATGTGAAGTAAAACATATAAAAGCGCAAATCCTAGGCATTTTCATTCAGTGTTCTACATGTTATCGTCAGTTGTGAATAAACTGATAAATCATACTTTGAGTAAGTTGTTTAGAAAATTCATAGTTTGTTTTAATTTCTCTGTTTTTTTCAGAAAGTCAAAAACTGATTTCTCGTTTTTCTAATTAAATGAAACCACCGTTAAAATGTACACCAACTTTTTAAACGTTAAACATTTTCTTTTATCGTAAAAAATCATGTTTCCATAATTAAATGTTTTGTTTTTGTATCCCGTGGCGTTTTTCAACAAAAACTTGCAACAGATGGCAAATAAATCTAACATGATTTTTTTATTTTCAGAACAAATTTATACAACAATATGAAGACCTTCGCTCTACTCCTAGTACTTCCAGTCCTGGCACTGGCCAGGATCGAAATCGACATCACAGCATCTGACGAGAAGTCACAACAAGAGCTCGACATCTCCGGCAGCAATGAAGACATCATCAGCGACCAGGAGAGACAGACCTTCCAATTGTCCGACGAGAACTTAAAGGCAGCTGTCAAAGCACACTTCGGTGCTAAACCTGATGACGTTTTCCTCAGGAGTCCTACACCTTGGGGCGATCTGTACACCACGTACCTATGGAAGCAGGTCTCTAGAATCCTTAATCCCGTTAAAGCCAAGATTCTATCAGTGAACTTCCATCCGTATTTAGTCTACAGTGAAGTTTTCAACAATACAAGCACGAAACCGGCCCGCGTTAAGGCTCAAATATGGCGAAATGTTGAGGACACGGTCTCATCGACTTGGGAGCGAAGCGGCGAGATTTCTGCGACTCAAGAAATCAAATACGGCTTCGACATAAAAGCGATGGCTGTGTCTGGGAACGCTACTTTCTCTTTCAACGCTAGATGGGGCGAAAACTTCATGAAATCCCAGAAAGTGACTGTTGGTTCGAGAACCGGATTGGAAATTCTTTTGCAGCCAAACCAGTCGGTGATCGCTGAGCTGTATGCGACCAAAGGCTCTATGAAGGTCCAAGTGGATTACGTTGCCAGTTTAACCGGGTCTGTGGCTGTGAACTACGATGCAATGTACAAGGATCATCATTTCTGGTCTATTGACATCAATAAGGTGTTAGATGCTGGTAGCTTGAACAAGACTGTTCTTTCTTCAGAGGTCATTGATTTTGGTTTCTACGTGAATTCCAAAGTGGATGTTCGTGATGTTGATACTGATGAAGTCATCTCCTCATTGCCTCTTAGTGTGTTCTGATCTTGACTCTGGTTTCCTATAAAATATGCAGTGGTTATGGTTGGAAGGAATCGCCAAAATTTTGTATTTTTGAGTATATATTTTTTCTCATTTGTTTAGTTTTATTTACAACTATCAACACAATACCTACACACATTCGAATGATTTTTATAATTGCTGGTTAAAGGAAATATTAATACACTCGAGAGCAATGAATGAGGGTCACTTAAATAAAGATATGTCTTAGAAACTAAGAATACTAGCTAAAGGTGAAACAAGTCCACATTTTTTCCATACAAACTTCGGGAGGGTTTTACTCCACTGTTTGACGTTGCAGTAAATGCGGTACAGACGCCAGCAGGTCAACCTACCCCAAACTGTCAAATTTTCCCAATTGAACATGAACCTTATGCTAACGGTATAAAGTTGAAAATTTATCAAATAAATTTGACAGATTGGAGTAGCTTGATGTGCTGGCGTCTGTACAAAAGATGGTAGGTACCTATACAATATTGTAAGTGCAATCACACATCTCGCCATAAGTTTTTTAATAAGTTTTTATTTTCATAATCAACAGAAAACTAACCATGCAAATAATAAAGGAAGATGCTAGATTCAATAAGCAAATCACTACACAAATGTACGCAATATTACCACCATACTGCGATGGCCAACCCGCCTGCCAAGCGTGGCGATTATGGCAAAACCCCTTTTGGGGGAGGCCTTTGTCCAGCAGTGGACGACTTTCGGCTGAAATTATGATGATGATGATTAAATTATTTACTTGTGGTTGTAGCGGCAATAGAAACCATAGTGAAAATTGCTACTGTCTGCCTGTTAAGGTTCATGAGCTACAGGGCGTTGACAGACAGACAAACGGTCGGACAGTGAAGGTTTAGGACTAGCCGGCGGCGGCGTAGGTAAAAGCAAAAAATTGTATAGGATCAGCTTTTAAATCAGTGCTGGTGGCACCCATCTCGGACAGGACTTCTTATAATGTATTTGGGGTCGGCGCAACATATCACACAGTAGCATCGCACATTTGCATCGAAATATACTCAGGCTGATGAACTCGGTGTCGGGCATGCTAAAGAGGTTCCTCTCTTTTCCGAGTTCAATTCTACAAAAGGCCCAATTTTTATTCATCGAAGTAATAAAGACCCTGACGTACTGACATAGCAATGTAACGGAGATCTACTATTCGTATCAAATCGGGAACTTTAGGGAATGAGTTATTAGGAAACGATAAAACTTACTTTTAAGTTCCCTTCCACAGTTAACCCGTCTTCCTTCAAAACAAGGGTAGTAAATAAATTCGGATAAAGGTTGGAGAACAAATTCGGATAAGGTTAGGAGAATGATGATGAAAATGAATTATTAAAGTCTGTTGCCAAAATCCTAATTTTCGACATTTATTTCTGCATCGTATAAACAGTGTGAAATCCTCATAATATCCATTATTGCACATTAGATACATTATCGCCACATACTTGTTATTTTGCCTTTACTGACGATGTACAAAAAATTAACGAAATCGGTCCGGAGTAAAGTATTTAGGTAAAATTTGATTCTTTATTTTGAGTAAGTTTGAACACTCTGTAGAATTGGATCAGTAGGTCAATGATTCAATGATCTTGAATCCTTGAACATTTAAAAGCGAAATGCCAGGCAGTGCCAAATATCACGAGTATGACGAAGCTGTTACGTATTCTACTTAGGTATTTGCCTACAATGTAAAATCGGTACACATAAACGAAAAGGTACGAAAAAACGTTGTCTAAACAGACTGTTTACTTTTACATTACATAAATACTATACTGATTTAATATAATATGTTTTCGGTATATGAAAAAGATAGGAGCCCTGTCTCCTAGCAGTGGGAACACTAGGGCCTCATTTTATTGTTGTGTGTTTGGCCGCGACCCATTGAGTCCGTATTGAAGTATTTGGCAAAGAACGCTCATAGCGTACGACTACCTAGACTCAAAGATACAAAAATTAACCTATTATGTAACTATCAAAGAGTTAAATGAAACAGCACAATTAAACTCAATTAAATACATTTAAATGAAAGAATGCTTCTTGAAGGTTGATCTTCGATTTGCTATTCACAAAATCTTAGCAGAGTTTAGTACCTACAAGATTAAAGGAAGAAGATATAGAATAGAAGGTATCGTTTTATTTTACAGAAAATAATTTCGTGCTCACTTTGTCTCGCAATCGATACGCGGTGGAAAGGACCATACGTTATAGGATTGCAAGAAAGGACCATACGATACGATACGATACGTCCCACCGTGGGCGACCCTATCTGAATTTGGTTAAGTACTTAAGGTGCTCGGAACAGGTATTTGAAGTAAGTATTTTTCAATACTTGTACTAGGTGAACCTAAGACGAAAATTCCCTAGTACCAACTTTGGCACTCGTATAGAATCCGACAGAAATCTTCTCCGTAGAATTTACATATTTAGGAAGACAAGCGGCATTCAACGCCATATTGACAGGGAAATCCCAGAAATGACGACCTTGATGTGTGTTCCCGTAGTTGGCAAAGACACGGCTAGAGAGTTCAGCTTCATAGTCTATTTCCAATTCTAAAGTACCGTGTGTGACAGTTAGAGTAGCTACTACTGCTTGTCCAGGTTCTAAAGATACTTCAATGCTCGTAGTACTTCCTAAGCCTTGCTTGTGTCAATACCCCAGTTTTCACTGTAGGACAGACTGCTGGTTCCTCCAATACTTCCTGCTGCGAAGTTGAGACTGTAAGTTTTATCTTGACCGACCGTCAGCTCTCCGCCAATAGACCAGCTATTGAAAGCAGTCTCTTCAATCTCTTGTGAGATAGCAGCACTATATTTCGCCTTCACTCGGCTATGGTTCTCGAACACTCTCGCAGATACGTTGACGGGTTTCGTCTGAATCCCTAAGATTCTCCATCTCACTGGCTTCAGCGTTCTTCGGACTTGGTCCCTATTGTATCTGCGATAGGAGGCGTTCCAAGGTGTCGGGCTTTTGACGAAAACATCATCTGGTCTGACTCCTACAAATATTTCACAGGCCTTTTTGAGTCTCTAATTTTGAAAGTCTCCCGTTCCTTGTCACTCATGATTTGTATGTTCTGACCACTGAATTCTACTGAAGCGTCTGTCTCGGGTTGTCCTTTTCTAATCTTGATTGCTATGCGGCCGCAGATTGTTGATATGAAGAGTAGGAGAGGTATTTGAGCACCATTGTGATCTGTGAAAGTTATTAAGGTGGTATTTAGTGTTATAATTTCGAAAAAGTAGGTGGGTACTTACTTTACTATTAAACAAAGTTCCGACGGAGAAACTTAATAACCTAATCACTTTACGTAACAGAGCGGTATTTTGCTAATTAATTTCAGCAGGCGTTTAAATTGGAGGCTGATTTTTCTCATTGAAAAGTCAAAATGCATTTTTGATTTTACTACCCCCGCACTAACCCTGTAGTTCCATTATAATATTACGGTCCTGGAAGTCAGATGGTTGCCACCAACACAACACTAACTTCAAAGCTGATCTAACTAATCTTACCTTTTTTGTTCCGTACCTAAAGAATTCCTACGGGACCCTATTAGGTACTAAGCCTCCGCTGCCTGTCTCCGTTCGAGTCGTCGTCGTCGTCTGTCAGTGTGTCGTGTATCTTATGAACCATAATAGGTAGACAATTGAAATTACCATGGAGTCTATATTTCTATTGCCGCTAAAACAACAAATTATACCTAATATTAAAATAAAGTTCAACATTAAAGGACTCTTCATGCAAAAATATGGCTTTTTTGGCTTCGTGTGCGAGTCCGACTCGCACTTGGCCGGTCTTTCAACCAGAATCAATTACTTCTGAAGAGAGAACAGTCTTGTTCAAGCCACCTGCATCTAACACCTTATTGATGTCAATAGACCAGAAATGATGATCCTTATTCATTTCTTCGTAGTTCACAGCCACAGACCCGGGTAAACTGGCAACGAAATCTACCTGGACTTGCATCAAGCCTTTGGTCGCATACAGCTCAGCGATCACCGACTGGTTTGGCTGCAAAAGAATTTCAAGAGTCATTTTCTGGGATTTCATAATGTAATTAGTTAGTTTATTGTGTAATTTAATTTGTGAAATTCCTGTGCGGGTCTTCTAGATACTTTCTTTCTTTATTTTTTCGCCCGAGCTGCCGTTGAAAAGAAAAGTGGTCTTCACAGACACAGCCATAGCTTATAATCATGGGCGTACCCAGGGGAGGGCAGGGGGGGCAGCTGCCCCCCCCCCCTGGATTTTGTTTACGTCCCTACTAACTATCTACTTTTGTCGATAAAAGTTAAGAAAAAGAACTTTTAGCCATTTGCAATACAATGTACAACTGTTAAAAATCGTGCGGCGTGCCCGTTCTACCTACTCGCAAGCAAAAATGCCGCGAACTTTCACGGAAGACGTCATAAACAGTTTTGCTGAAGACCGTCGAAAGTAACTTGTAAATAGTGTTTAATTAAAGAATTTACTTTTATAAAAAATTTACTATTTTAATTTGTTAACTTTTTTGACTCGGAGCTTATAAAATCTGATGCCCCAAATCTCATGCTTATAATATATGTCGATATATTATAAGCATGAGATTTGTATACAAATAAAAATTGAGATCACAAAAATGCTGCATTGAAGATTCAATTGACCTTACTGAACACCCATATCACCCACTTATTTAATTTATCTATCTTAAAAAACTGCCCGTGTAAGAGCACCTTGCTCTTACACGGGCAGTTTTTTGAGCAATGATTGCTCGGCAACACTAATGGATCAATCTGGATCAATTAAGTGGAGCAATCTGGAGCAACAACAATAAATTGCAGATATGTTTCAGGAGTATTGCTTCTGATTGCTCCACATATTTAACGAGTTGCCGAACATCTAATCAGTTTTGAAATTTTAGTCAAATTTCTTTCTATCTCGTTTGTACCTATAACTACGTCTCGTTTTTGCAGGCGGAACCGGCCGGGCGGGGGCAGCGGGCGGGGTTCGTATTGCCTAGTTTTTAAGTTGCTCCGTATTGCATGTTATGGAGCAACATCTCTGGCAACAGGTTGCTAAATGTTGACATTGCCCTAAATTGCTGGATGTACTCGTGGTGTCATCGCTGACGAGAATTGCCCAGGATGGAGCAATTTTAGTTGCTCGTGTAAGCGCATCTTAAGGTGGGAGCGCCAGGTTTTCTGCGAAAATTTTGCAGAAAACCCAATTTCCAATTTGCAGGTCAGTGAGGTTCTATGTTGTTGAAATGGCTATTCCATGAAAAAGTTATTCAATGTGTTTTAATTAACTTGGCGGGTTGTATTGCTCATTTTAATGATTTAAATTATGTAAAGCTGTACAGACAACCTGACATTGACCTGTAATTTGTGTAATTTGCAAAAAACCTAAGAGAATTTCGCGGCCTGTCTTACGCTTCCACCTTAATAAAAGTCTTAAATTCACAGACAGAAAATACACAGGCCAAACCACAGGGTTTAGAAGCAAAAGAGTTTTGGTTATAATGTAGGTGAGCACTCATCATCATCATTTCAGCCGAAAGACGTCCACTGCTGGACATAGGCCTCCCCCAGGCTCCTCCACTTCGACCGGTTTTGTACTACCCACATCCAGCGGATACCCGCGGCCTTCACAAGGTCATCGGTCCACCTTGAGCGAGGCTTTCCCACTCTACGTCTTCCAGTACGCGGTCGCCACTCCAGAACCTTTCGGCCCCATCGGCCATCTGTTCTGTGAGCAATATGCCATTATATACCATTTAGGTTTGGCAATCTTCGGGCTATGTCGGTTGCCTTGGGTCTCCTGCCAATCTCTGCGGTGAGCACTAATGTAGGACAGTTCAAAATTCTTCCTCTAAAGAAGTTAAATAGGGGATGAAAGCCGATGGAAAATGTCAGAAGGTGCACGTTTTGTAATCAAAACTAGTTTGTTGTATTTACTTGCTTCTGCCAGCATTTCTTATTCACAACCATTCGGTACACTTCAGTACCGAATCGAACATTAATCTATGTTATCGTAGGAGTTCTATAAACACTGTTCACAAATCAAAAACCCGAAAATGTTGCCAGTATAAATCAAATAGATGACCGCTATTCTTCCGATAGCTGTTTGCAGTCGGGGGCAAGGTGAATCAGGTTATCAAAATATGTCATTTTTAATACGATAACCTGGCGAATGGTTGCGAATAGCTATGTAGGACCTGTACCGAAAGGTTCCACAGACGACCAGCACGACAGCCCATCATCATCTTGACGTGAACCCCTCAGTACCTGCTACGCTGACGACACGCTGGTCCTGGCGCAGGGGAGGTCGTACCAGGCGGCGGCCGACTTAGCGACACACGGGGTTGCGACAATCGTGGATAGGATCCGGCAACTGGGACTCGAGGTGGCATTGCACAAGTCCGAGGCCATGTGGTTTCATGGTCCTCGGAATGCGCCACCGACGGGTTCCCAGATAACGGTGGGAGGGGTTCACATCGGCGTCGAGTCGACGATGAAGTACTTGGGACTCGTCCTCGACAGCCGGTGGAACTTCGCGGAGCACTTCCGCCGTTTGGCTCCCAGACTGGAGCGGGCCGGGGCTGCGTTGAAGCGGCTCTTGCCCAATCTAGGGGGGCCAAACGCCTCCTGCCGGAGGCTCTACGCGGGGATCGTGCGGTCCATGGCCCTATACGGGGCGCCGGTGTGGGCGCCTACATTGAGGCGCCAACCAGCTCGCAAGCTGAGGGCGTCCCATAGGGTCATGGCAATCAGGATGATCCGGGGATATCGCACGATCTCCGGCGAGGCGGCGGGCCTCCTTGCCGGATTACCGCCATGGAATCTGGAGGCAAAGGTCCTCGCGCAAATATGGGAGTGGCGCGAGGAGGCCAAACGCCGGGGCGTAAGTCCGCTGCCGCAGGAAATCGCGGCACAGCGGACAGAGCTCCGGCGGGATCTCATGGTGACATGGAGAGAGCGATTGTCGCAACCCAGTGCTGGGCACGCCACGATTGCGGCGGTAAGTCCCCTCTTTGAGGAGTGGTTTGAGAGGCGGCATGGCGTCCTCACCTTCCGCCTGACGCAGGTCCTCACCGGACACGGTTGTTTCGGGAGGTTCCTGTTTCGGATAGGGCGGGAGGAAACGCCCGGGTGTTTCCACTGCGAAGATCGCCCTGAGGACACGGTGGAGCACACGGTGGCGGTCTGCCCTGCTTGGGCGGAGCACCGCCGTGTCCTCGTGGAGGCGATCGGCGGCGGCGATCTCTCGCGTCCGGCCCTGGTCCAGGCCATGGTACGGAGCGAGAGGGCATGGGGAGCCGTCACCTCCTTCAGCGAAGCAGTGATGCTCGCGAAGAGGGAGGCGGCGCACGTGAGGGAGAGGCAGCATATGCGCCCTCGCGACCCCAGCCGCCGCAGGATACGGAGACGCCCTGGGCGTCGGGAATCCCAGGCCGATTTCCGGGCACCGTAGGCATGGGCTTGCGGACGGCGAGTAATGGGTAGCTCGCTGTCCGGTAAGGACCAAGCCCAAGTCGACGGCGCGTTGTGTTCCACGCGCGCCTCAAAGAGATGTCAGCACAAAAAATGATGGGGCCCGCAAGGGCCGATGCCTGCCAGGGGTGCGGGTTTGTTCGAAAGAGACACCACAGCCCCTGGCTTAAGGGCTACTGAAGGAACACGGGTGGGTTTTAGTCAGTAAAAGTCTGACACGCCCTCCTGCTCCACCCAGAGCGGGAGAAGTTATTTGAGTATTTCCCAACCAAAAAAAAAAAAAAAAACCCCTCAGTACCTTCAGGGCATTTAAACTACTATTTTCGTTTTGTTCCTAACCAAATCAGAGAGAGCAACACATCTAACAATTTATGACCTTTAAATGTGGTTTAAAAAAGGAAGAAAGTCTATTCTAGCCCCATCTAGCAGGTGCACTATCAAGCCGTGTCCTAACCAACAACGTTCATCGCGCGGGAACGCGATCATCTCGCGTGTATGCGATCATCGGGCTTGTTTATTGACGTACTCGCGCAATGAAACAAGGCACGTTTGTACGGTAGCCCGTTAGTGGTCGCGTAGTCAGTGTGTGTTTGTTTTAACCATCTCGATCAAACGCATCGAGCGTGTTCGGCGCTCCGATTGGCCCTAGATTGGTGAAGGACCAATCGGAGCGCTAAACGCTGTTGATGTGTTAGATCGAAATGGTTAAAAGAAACTCACCCTATGGCCACCGGTCTGTACTCATCGTCAACGCGAACACAAATGAAAAGCTTATTACTCTTGTTAGTTCATCCAACGCAGTCCAAATGAAATGCAACCGAGTGAGAAAGCGATAACATCGAACGGAAATTGGCTCGCGGAGATTTCACGACTTGTTCCAAACAAATGAAAGAACTCACGTGCCTTACAAGCTTTTGCAAAAAAAGAAAATGTCTTTTAAAATCTGCATTGCATGTTCGAGGTTTCTTTATAGATGTTTACTTTACTTTTTCTATGAATGAGTACTACATCGTTTTAAATAATGCAAAAAGCTGATATTCAGACTGTAATTGTTTTAATAAAAACGTTTGAAATCAATTTCATTGGTAATTCTGAAATAATTATTTTTTAATTGAATGGAAACTTAGCTACATAATTTTAAAAGGTGTGTTCAAATTGTCTAGAGCCAAAAATATTACGAAGCCATAATCACGTACGAGCGTTTGTATGAGAATTATGACGCCTTTAATTAGCCTTAGTTGGCCGCTCTTAACCTGGCCTCGCATTCTATTGGAACTGTATGTACAGATGTTCACGAATCCACTGACCAACTTCGATCCCGTGTGGGTATTATTACTTAGCCATAAGCTCCTATAATTAATTTTATATATTAAATACGTGAAACAAAAACTTTGTACCCTTTTTACGAAAATGTTAAAATTAGTGTAGTCAAAGTTTATAATTTACTAGCTTCCGCCCGCGGCTGCGCCCGTGTTGAAGTCGGAAGTTATCCCGCAGGAACGTACTAACGGGATAAAAAGTATTCTGTGTGTTATTCTATGTTATAATCTATCTGTGTGCCAAATTTCATCCAAATCCGTTCAGCCGTTCTTGCGTGATTGAGTAACAAAGATCCAATCATCTTCACAAACTTTCATATTTATATTACGGACGGGTAGTCCGTAATATAAATGTGAAAGGACACTTCTCACATAGGACACTTCTCATGTAATCGTTTTTTACCCCTTTGGGGGTAGATTTTCGAAATACCCTGATACACGGTATTCTTTATTCTTCGTTTTAGGTATAAATACTGAGTTTCAAGTTAATCAGACAGCGCGTTAAAATTCTTCCATACAAACTTTGACAGTCCCAATCCCCCTGCAAGGAAGGGGTGGTATAAAAAAACAATAAATGACCAAGTTTATTATTTACTTAGATAAGTATTTGTGCCAAGTTTCATGTTTATTAACTCAAGGAATAAGATTTTTCATACAAATAAAATCCCCCCTTTTCCCCCCTTATAGGTCGAATTTCCAAAAACCCGTTCTTAGTGCTCCCTACATTATAAAAGGAATCCGTGTGCAAAATTTCACGTTGCTAGTCCTAGTAGTTTCGGCTGTGCGTTGATTGGTCAGTCAGTCAGTTTCTCCTTTTATATATATATATATAGATAGATAGATGAAGGATTGCAGAAGGCTAGGTACTATTTTGTAAGATAAATTTTATTGCAATAAAACAACATTAAATTACTTAAATTAAAAACATGTTTGAATTTTGACCACTGCGATCACTAGTATTTTTAATTATACGATCGCGTCAATCGCGTATTTGCGCGACGCGATGCGACGGTCACTCTCGGTTAGAACACGGGGTCACACGGCAGGTCATCTCAATATCATTTAGTGCTAATTTTATTACTGGTTTCTTGATATTTGTATTATAGGTACCTTGCACAACGACCTCCACCGCACTGTTGTTGTATATTGCATAATATCTAATAAAAAAATAACTCGTGGCTAAATAATAACAGCTGCACGGGTCGATCTTCAAGGTTAAGTAACGGTTGCCGAGGTCAATCCGTGGATGGGTGACCATTCATTACGTAAGCACCGGAAAGTAAGCTCAGCCGTTGGTTCCGGCTGTCATAAGTAGATCTTTGATAGTCTTTACGGGTAATCAGAAGCTCGAAAGTCTGACAAACCAGTCTTTCCAAGGGGCCTATCGGTAGACAATCGATCCATGTATTCAGCGGTATTCAGCTGCATCCATAGTGGTAATTTCGTAACGCACTAACAGTAGGATTTGCGTTTTGTTTTTTTGACAGTTCAACAACATTCATTGCGTTATTTACGTTGCTGAGCAGACACATTTTTGGAACCTAATAAGTAATGGAATAGAAATATCATTCCGAATGATTCAGATTGTGATGATTGATAGTGTGTGTACACAATTAGGGTGCAGAATTAAAGGCTTAACGTGCTATAAAACCAGCTTCCAAACCCCGGGCTGTAACTAAGAAATTCCTAATGAAAAAACCCAATAACACTGCACGACCTGGTAATTAAATCAATCAAATCGAATCAATCAAATCAAATCAAATTAATAAAATCAAATCAAAAGTCATTTATTCAAACTAGGGTTTTTTTTTTTTTTTTTTTTTTTTTTTGGGTGGGAAATCATCAAATGACTTCTCCTGCTGAGTAGAGCAGGAGGGCGTGTCAGACTTTTACTGACTAAAACCCACCCGTGTTCCCTCAGTAGCCCGTATGCCAGGGGCCGTGGTATCTCTTTCGAACAAACCCGCACCCCTGGCAGGCATCGGCCCTTGCGGACCCCACCGGTGGTTGCTGACATCTTTGACGGCGTGCGTGTGGAACACAACGCGCCGTCCCGTCTACCACTTTTCGGCCGCAGGGGATAGGGAGAGCGGCTGACGCTATACCGACACTCCTCTTCCCCTGCGGCCCCACCGCGTCCGCCATCAAACGGTGGCGGCCCCGTCCAGGCCACGGAAGGGAAGAGCGCTGCTCAGAAGCACCGGCACTCCTCCTCTACCGCAGCCCGTAACCCTCAGCCGCGATGCCTCCCATTCGACATCGCGGCCCACCTCAGTTGCGGTGCACCTCACCGCAACCTACCTTTTGGCCGCTACGTCGTCGGCTTTGAGGCAAAAGCCCTGACGAGCGGCCCCACCTTTGGGTTCCTCTTGGCTTCACCGTGGCCGGCATCCACGGTTACTGAGCCCCCCCGCAACGACAATGCGGGAACCCACTCGGGGGGGTTCAAACTAGGGTTAGAGTCGGCTTTTTTTGAAATTCAAAATTACATAAGATAGTTCCCCCAAAACGCCCGCCCTTCACTCGAACCTAAGACATCACACTCAGCAGTCACGACCACGAGACCAACGGGGCGTCACAAACACAGAGACCAGGCCCACGTTCCGACAGACGTTATAAAATCGGGGCTGGATTATTCGCGTATTGGATTTTCAACGCTCATAGTTGAACCAAGAATTGACAATCCAACAGAGAACAGCGCGAGTGAGTCTCAGCGCGTCCAAAAACAAAGTGTTCGATTTTCAACACTCGGCGCAAAGTACACAGTGAATCTCGATCGCGATCCGCGATCAAAATCAATGATCGCGATCCAGATTGATAATGTACGTATTGGATTGACGGATTGATCCATATAAATCCGCACCCTAATTGCGTAACTCACGATTTATCATAATCTGTTTCGTTTTGAAAAGGATTGTTAAACCATTGCTTCATATGTTCTAAAAATGTGTCTGTTCAACAACGTAAATAACGCAAAGAATATTGTTGAAACGCACGATTAATCATAATCGGTTTCAATTTCCTGTGAAATTGAAACCGATTATGATTAATCGTGCGTTACGCAATTAGGGTGCTGGATCGCGATCATTGATTTTGATCGCGGATCGTGATCGAGATTGACTGTGTACGGGGCGCCAAAGCATTGCATCCAATCCAGTGCGCGAAAAATCCCCCCGAGATTTTATTACGTTCGTTTGTCGACATTTATAAACGCTAGGTACTTAAAGTTAAGTACCTAAGGCTTGTGGCTAAGTACCTACATTACCTACGGTAAGAACACGATGTATCCTTTCCGCAGGTAATGTCATTCCCATACATTTTGGCGTAGCGTTTGGCGTGAACGCTAACAGAAATGTGTTTTGTCTAGGCCTGCAGGTCGGTCGATTAGGTTAAGCTACGCTTGCCGCGGTTGGTCCGTGGATGGGTGACCATCTTTACATACCTAGACCCCTCCGTGCATGGGAAAGCACGTTAAGCCGTTGGTCCCGGCTGTCATTTGTGGATCTTTGACAGTCGTTACGGGTCGTCAGAAGCCCGAAAGTCTGACAACCAGTCTTACCAAGGGGTATCGTATTACCCAGTAACTAGGTTGTGTAGGTCAGATAGGCAGTCGCTCCATGTAAAATACTGGTGTTCAGCTGCATCCGGTTAGACTGGAAGCCGACCCCAAAGTAACTGGGAAAAGGCTAGATAGATGATGACTTAAAGTTAAGTAATAATTAGCGTCCATTTTTAATAGGCGAGGAGCCACCAATCCTGAAAGCTCCGTGATCACGGATTCTAATATTTTTAATAATAAATAAAAGTTAACGTTTAGACGAACAAGATTTGCTTGGTCGGCGTGGATTTGATTGGCCGGAAATATTTTAATTAAATTATTTATTATTAAATTTCCATAATTATTTTCCGTCATGACGGATTTTGATCAATCTTATACAGAATTTTGTGTAAATTTAAGTTCAACAAGAAAAAATCCGGCCGACCAATGATTTTTAGCCGGAAAGGTCACGCATACCTATTTGAATGGTGTGTTAAGGGGTAAAATTTATCCATTATCACGGAAACTTTTTTTTTTTTAATTCACTCATTTTAATGTCACATATATATTGATTAATAAACTTGAATTAAACACATTTTTTGTATCAACCTTCATTTATTATATAATCAACCCAAATAATAATTTTCCTGTATTTCCTCTTTTCCATATTAATTAGTATAATAAATAGTTAAAAACTTAAGGAACAGACCAGAGGTAGAAGAAAGACTCTAAAAGAAATGTCATCAAGTAAGTGAAATCTATAACAGTATAATCCTCACTCACACAGTAAAATTTTGTATGCGCGATACTTTCGGCAGTTTGTAAGCACGCATACCAAGATAATTATAAATGTGACATTAAAACGAGTGAATTAAAAAAAAAAGAGGTTTCCGTGATAGTGGATAAATTTTACCCCTTATCACACCATTCAAATAGGTATGCGTTACCTTTCCGGCTAAAAATCATTGGTCGGCCGGATTTTTTCTTGTTGAACTTAAATTTACACAAAATTCTATACTTATAAGTTTGATCAAAATCCGTGATGACGGAAAAAAATGATGGAAATGTAATAATAAATAATTTAACTAAAATATTTCCGGCCAATCAAATCCACGCCGACCAAGCAAATCTTGATCGTCTAAACGTTAACTTTTATTTTTTATTAAAAATATTAGAATCCGTGATCACGGAGCTTTCAGGATTGGTGGCTCCTGGACTATAAACAGCTGCACGAGCTTGACGTTTAAACATACGTTTATAAATATGGGGGATAGAGTTTATGTAAGGCTCAAACAGCCGCGACACGACAGCGCAACGCGCCTCTCTTATAACAATTTCTATGAAACCTTCATGGAAATTGTTCTACAAGAGTCACGTCGAGCCTGTATAAAGAAGCCTTTATACGTAATGTATTGGTTGTTGGCTATTATACCTTCTCACAAAGAAAACTATTTTAAACGACATTGAACGGTTTACAATCAGTTGCATAGATACCTACGTAGTTACGTAGCATCAAAACGTCATCGGTGATCGGTTGCAGGAAAATCTTATTCAGGTAATTCCCGAACGACTCACCAGACGTCGGACAGGTTTGTACCACTGTTTACCTCGATCCTTTCGATACGAAAGTCGTGTGCTCCGTAGAGTAAATGACTATTCTCATCGTGATCTTTCAATCAATTCTACAGTGACATCACCAGAGCCACAAGTTCAAAGTGATATTAATTGAGAGCACCGACGGGCGCTCGGTTCGGTTGTACCAATCTAGCCTCGTTTGCTTCACTCGTCTCACGGAATACGACGCAAAATTTAGCAAATACTTTTTAAAAATGAGTGTCTATATCCTCGGTTTTGTCGTCGCTCTGGTTCTGGTAAGTTGTTCAAAGACTATTCGATTTATTTTACTGTCGAAACGGTGTTTTCTGTATTGCAACTACATGTTGTTCATAATTGACACCTGAATTGGTTTCAGTAATTTTTAGAATGTAGGTACGGGATTTTTTTCAAAAATTATATACTTTGCCGCTGATTGAGCCAAACAATATTCAATCTTATGATGAGGCAATAACACTACATTTTAAATGCATAAAGCTAAAACATGATTTTCTTAATAATAACAGTTATCCTAAAAAACAGGTAATGCTAATTGTATTATGCTTTTAATTCAATGTAATGTAATTTTATTCTGTATTCTTGCGTGTATACTAACATAACGCAAGGCCTCATATAGTATAGGTACGTATATATATACCCCATAAGTGGTCTTGCGTTATTTAATGAAACAAGTTTAATTAAAATGTCTATTAAATATGAGTTTATTATCATCGATTGTTGTTTAAGATGACGAGTATTAACTCGTCATCTTAAACAACAATCGATGATAAAGTCATTCTAAGAAGAATGTATTTTTGACTAACATCACGCCTGTTATCGTCGAAGGGTTAGGCAGAGGTGTGTGTAGTACACACACAACAGGAATAATAATAAAAAAAACATTACTTTTCGATATCGGTATCCAACACGTGGGTAAAATTTTGCCAGCTAATTTAATTTAACCCTGTATAGATAGACACTCGCGCCACAGAATAACCAAGGGGCAGAAACTTCATAACGCCTATGAAGCCACCTATAATATGAAATGAATCCTAATTTTGATATTGTTTTTCTTTTGCAGGCAGCACTGGTTGTCATATGGATAGCTTACTGCATGTTCATTCGCGAGCGACACAAATCGGAGTTCTTCCACCAGAACATCTCAGATCTGCAACGTAGGAGCAACATACTGGACCAGACTGAAGACGAAGTACCCACTAAGAAAGAGGTACCTAAATACCGAGTATTTATAGGTATATTAATAACTGAAGTAAAAACGTTGTAGGTACCTCCTTTTACGAATTATTCTGAAAGTTGGCAACGTCGCAAATAGCTGTCAAATATTTACCTGTCTTGATTCATTTGGCAATATTTCTGTATGAAAATATGAAATATCGCTAACTAACTATCTCAAACATGAATAATGATTTGCAATTATAACACTGAATTAGATGTTGTAACCGTTTTAGGTGTAAAAAAGGCATTTGGAAAACTAAATATTCGATGTTAAAACATTAATTATTACATTTCATAATCTGTATTTTAAATAATTATTTGTTTATTCGTTTAGAGTGCTGCAAGGATAGTTTGGCGCCATAATGAATGACATTGACAGGGCCACATTGATGGTAAACATGTTGTTACTTTCATTGTGTATTTACAAAACAAGATTTTGGCTACGTGACCGGTTAACCTTCTAGCGTTGAATATATTTATTTGTATGTGTAAAGATTACGTATAAATCGTTTTTTAATCCCAGAGACTAAATCTGACATTTCAAGCCTTTTGTATTGGCTTTTTGAACCGGTCGCGGACGTACGATGACTTTTGCCGAAGGAAATTATAGGAGTTTGAAATGAGTTTGACATTACACCTGTCAGATTAGTTTCTAGGAATAAAAAACTAACTTTATTAAATTTAAATCTATTTTCTAGTTTTTAAAATATAATTGACGTTTAAAAGTTTTGTGCAAACCTAGGTACTTACGGAAATAAAATCATTTAATATTTGTCACACTGCAATAAAATCTTTTGGCGCCAGAATGACACTGACAGGGGAGGCTTCAATGTAATTCTGGCGTCAAAAGATTTTGGTAAGGCGACGATAGATGACAGCTACCTACAGCGATGCACAGCCGCCCGTCGCTCGCAAGAGACCCCGCCTCAACGCGCATCAAGTTTTTCGAAAAACAACCCATGTTGATTTATCAAACACAATTCAAAGAAAAACCGTATACTACATTTTGGGTGATTAGATTGTCTTTTAGATGGTGAAAGTTTCATGGAAATACACCCTTTCCGCTTTATGTTTTCGCGTTTTATGTCCGCGATAGACATTACTTTACCAATTAATTACAATAAGTTATAAAAATATTATTTAAAATATTCACATATCAAATGACGAAGAAACTTGTCTAGTTTCACGTATAATTTTTTCAAATACTTAAGACAAGCCGTTTAGACGTGATCTTCAATAAATCTCCTTAAAAGTCGGCTGTCTGCGCCTTAATGAAAAAACATGATGACAACGTTAGTTCCGATCGTGGCCACGCGCAAAAAGATATTTATGTCGTTAGCGCTTTATTTAGTACCTACTAGCTTTCTCTAGCGGCTTCGCCCGCATGGAGTTCGGAAATTATCCCACGGGAACGTACCACCGGAATAAAAAGTATCCTATGTGTTAATCCAGGTTATAACCTATCTGTCTGCCAAATTTCATCCAAATACGTTCAGCCGTTTTTGCGTGATTGAGTATCAAGCATCCAAACATCTAAATATAAAAACTTTCACATTAGAATATTAGTAGTTCATGAACTGTCGCCACATAAAAATGTTAATCTTTCTTTCTTTCTTAGATGGGCGTGGCTGTGTTGGTACTACCGTCCCGACATAAGCAGAATAACGAGGACTATGACAGGCGACCGGACTACCCAGAGAGCCCCGCGCACGTGTCACACCGCAGCACTGAAAAACTGATTGACATATTAGACTATTCTGCAGATGTACACTTCAAGGATGGTATCTACGAGGTTGACTCACCCCACCACGGTCATGAACCATGCGACAGTGACGTGTAACAAAATAACAGCACGTTGCACAACAAAGTGTCATCTCTTGAATCACCTGTCCCACCGTCTGTGAACAACGCGAAGCGAGTCGAGCTAGTACTAAAAAAAGCCGCCAAAAGTGTATCAAACCACGCAAAATGAAGGGTTGCCGTAGTCAGGATGAATTTATTCCAAGAAAAAATTTAACATTGTAGTTAAAAACATGTTCTATTTGCAAATGTAAGTTGATCGACTGCTCGTTAATAAAAATTAGCACAATATAGCTTAATATTTCACAAAAGGATTCCTTAATCGAATTTTTTTTTGACATAAACTCGCAATATTTTTGAAACATCCCCAATTTAAGTGTAGAGGAGGTGCCCTAAAAAATTTTTTCTCAAGATTTTATGTTACCACTTTGTCGTTGTGACTAATTTGTATATTCATGCCAAAAAAGTAGCTTTCTAGCACTAAGAGTCTCTGAGCTAAGCTTCGGAGAGACGGACGGATAGACATGTCAACCCAGTCTATCGCAGTCCACTCCTGGACATAGACCTCTCCCACGCTGCGCCACAACAGGACAGACATGGCAAAACTATATTATAAGGGTTCTTTGTTGACTACGGCACCCTAAAAACGAGTTGGCAAGCAAAGGAGCAACATGCGACGGAGATGGGCGATTATAACATGAAGTGCGATTCTGAAAAAATTTCAACGTGAAAACATAGTTGAAATGAATTTGAAGTGACGGGAAGTTTACGTCGTGTTCTTTCCGCAGATAATGTCATTCCCATAAATTTTTGCGTAGCGTTTGGCGTGAACGCTAACAGAAATGTGTTTTGTCTAGGCCTGCTGGCGTCCGTCAGGTGGGATGACAGTTCACTTAAAGCTCACTTCACCTTAAAAAATTACGGTGTAACATTTACTGAATAGGGCATAGCAGGCGTGAGGTTTTCGTGTTCTGCCCGCTAAGCGAGCGTCACTGAGTCTCTTTGATAGCTCTTGTCATGGTGCGGCTACACCTATGAGAAAGTCCGTTGATTATCGCGGACGTCAACCGTAGGTGTAGCCACAACTTATCGCGGTAATTTTACAACGGCATTCACATTGCCATTGTTGACGTTAACTCGGCGGGCATTGACGTTGACCGTTCTAGTGTACCCATTGAATTTGTTGCTATAATTATCGGAATCTTTACCGCGTTGTATAACCCGATGTTGGGCATTGACGTTGACCGTAGTGTGGCCCCAGCATCACTGCGACAAAAGAGTACCTAGAGTACCTAATCGCCAGCGGTGTATGTCAGCGATCTACTAATAATATATATATTATGTATAATTTTTACTGACACGGTACTTGCAATCCTTAGTACGTTTCTTGAGCGAGAATCGTTGATAGACAGCCGCTTCCTCTTCGGCGCGCGCGGCGGTGGGACAGGTGCCATATTAAGGCTGTGCTTTCTGAAAGTTAGCAACGTCTTAAATAACTGTCAACTATCTCTGTTTTGTATTCTTGCTTTTACCAGCAGCTGCGCCCGCGTGGAGGTCAAAATTATTCTTCAGGAACGCACTACCGGGATAAAATGTGCTAATCCAGCACCCAAATTGCGTAACTCACGATTCATCATAATCTGTATCGTTTTGAAACGGATTGTTAAACCATTGCTTCATATGTTCGAAAAATGCGTCTGTTCGACAACATAAATAACGCAATGAATATTGTTTAACTGTGAAGACGAAACCAATTATGATCAATCGTGAGTTACGCAATTAGGGTGCAGGCTGTACACTATCTGTGTACCAAATATCCAAATCCGTTCAGCCGTATTTGCGTGATTGAGTAACGAACATCCAAACATACAAAACTTTCCTAGTTCCCTTCCGAGTCACAGGAAAGAAAAACGGCCACATTCCTCTAGATCGTATTTTGTTGCTTCGTGTCTCAATATGAAACTTTATAAAAGATATTAGAAAATTCTAGACACACTTACCGAGACAGCTGATTTAGCCGTTTTTCATAATTCCTTTTCAGTCACGAGATAATATTTTTTAAAGGAGTGGCGCTAGTGGACATGTGACAGCGCTCTTGATATTATAAATGCGAAAGTAACTGTCTGTCTGTTACACTTTCAAGCTTAAACCGCAGAACTGATCGTCATGAAATTTGACAGCGATATAGCCTGGGATAGGGAGAAGCACATAGGCTACTTTTTTACTCGATAACCGACATCCACGTGGGCGGAGCCGCTGGCAAAAGCTAGTCCTACTACAATAAAAATGTAAAAGTTTGTACCTATGTTTGGATATTTAGATGTTTAGCTTCTAACCAGCACCCTTATTGCGTAACTCACGATTAATCATAATCTGTTTCAATTTGACAGTTCAACAATATTCATTGCGTTATTTACGTTGTTGAGCAGACACATTTTTCCAACATATGAAGCAATCCAATCAAATCAAATCAAAATATTTTATTTCACATAAACCTGCATGGGCACTTATGAAACGTCACAAGCTAGGTGCACGGTTCCAAATTGTCGCATCCTATGGAGAAGAGCCGGCAAGAAACTACACGGTTACTCTTTTAAAAATAATTCGCTTTAACAATGTTTTCAAATTACAGTGATACTTACCTAATAAGTATGGGAGGACAGTGCAGGCCTGTCAATAAGTACCAGGTACAGGAAAGAAAATACAGAATACAAAATCGTCTACAAATCTACAGTCTGTAAGGCCTACAACGTTCTGAATGACAATGGTTTAACAATCTGTTTCAAAACTTAACAGATTATGATTAATCGTGAGTTACGTAGTTAATTAGGGTGCTGGATTAACACTTATAATATATTAAATTCCAATAGTACACTCCCGTGGGATAATTTTCGACCTCCACGCGGTTGAATCCGATGCCAAAAGCTAGTTTATAGCTAATATTATAGTAGGATTATTCAACGAAACGAAAAATACCTCTGTGTTGCACTTACATAATGATTTTGAATTGCAGAAACGACATTTGGAACAGGTTATATGTGCACAAAGGCGATTTCATAATTGAATTTGGTAATATTAATTATGTACTAGCTTTTGCCAACGGATTCGCTCGCGTGGAGCTCGGAAATTATCCCACGGGAACGTACACACGGCTACACATCAAGCTATACAGTTCCAGTATACGCTGATCTCGCACTGTACGGAAATCCTATACAATGCGAGATCATCTTATACTGGAAATATATAGCTTGATGTGTAGCCGTGTGTACTACCGGGATGAAAAAGTATCCTATACATAATGTTAATCCCGGTTTTACACTATCTGTGTGCCAAATTTCATCTCTATTCGTTCCGCAGTTTTTTCGTTATGCAGTAACCAACATTCAAACATCTACATAGGTAACCAAACATCTAAACATACAAACTTTCACATTTATAATATTAGTAGAATTTAACCGACTGCCTCGTTAGTTATTGGTCGCAAATGCTACCGCTGAGCATGACGTCTTGAATTCAATTCCCAGGTAGGTCAAAGTATATTTGGGTTTTTCAATCGGGAAATTTTTCATTAGCAGCCCGGAGTCTGAATTTGTGCCCGATTGATGGAAATAGGCTCGCCTCATATTACAAAGGACTTGAACCGAACTAGCGAAATTTGGGTGTCTGTCTTATACGTACACCACTGGCTTTCCCTTCGCGGATTAAAGGCGTGATGTCATGTAAATAAAGCAGTGAATTATTTGACAGATCTTTGCAACATTGCACACTTTCAGAATGCACCCTCTTAATCTGCATGAAATTAGGTATGTCTATATTCTGTATGCATTTTGCAAGACACCAATATTTTTGTAAGACTTTTTTTTTAATAAACTTGTTATAATAAAACGTTTGATATTTATTGTTTTTGTATTTTTTTTTACAACTTCCAAGACTGTATCTTACCAGCTATTACATAAAAGGTAAAAAAATAAGGTAAAAAGGAAAAAAAAAGTGTCTTTTCGAGTATGTTTGTACGACCACTAATAGATCTTTTAAACTAAAGAATGACATTTTCTTGATGCGGATTTCACCATCATTTAAAGACTATATTCCGAAGATTATGGGTGACATTAATCAATTTCCCTAGCCTTTTCCCAATTATGTCGGGGTCGGCTTCCAGTCTAACTGGATGCAGCTGAATACCAGTATCTTACCTCAATAAATCAAATCAAAATATTTTTATTTCATATAAACCTGCATGGGCACTTATGAAACGTCAGAAGCTAGGTGCACGGTTCCAATTTGTCGCTTCCTATGGAGAAGAGCCGGCAAGAAACTCCACGGTTACTCTTTTAAAAATAATTGGCATTAACAATGTTTTCAAATTACAGTGATAATAGGTATGGGAGGACAGTGCAGGCCTGTCAATAAGTACCAGGTACGTGGAGGAACCTGAAGCGACAGCCCGTCTGACACCTTGGGAAATCATCAAATAACTTCTCCCGTGTCAGACTTTTATTGACTAATACCCACCCGTGTTCCTTCAGTTGCCTGTGCCAGGGCGATGGTAACTCTTTTGAAGAAATCCGCGACACTGGCAGGACGTGTCTGACACCTCACAGGGTAACACAAAAATAAGTTTGTATGTCATCGTAGTATTTCTAAAAGAAAAACTAATTTATTATATATGCACCCTAATTGCGTAACACATTATTACTGACTAAAACCCACTCGTCTTCCTTCAGTTGCCTGTGCTAAGGCGACGGTAACTCTTTTGAACAAATCCGCGACACTGGCAGGACGTGTCTGACACCTTACAGGGTAACACAAAAATAAGTTTGTATGTCATCGTAGTATTTCCCAAAAAAAAAAAACTCATTTATTATAATACACCCTAATTGCGTACCTAACACAATATTTATCAGGATCGAAATCGTTTTGGAGGTTATTTTTAATCCATTCTTTGGCAGTTTTGCATATTTTCTATATTATATATTGACTATCTCAGATAAAAGATAATCTGTTGAAAATTTGCCCTTAGAAGCACATAAAAAGGCAACAATTCTGGTCATGCGTATTTTTATTTATATTTGCCCCATAAATGTGTTGAAGAACGTCGATTGAAACGCGTGAGCATTTGTCATTACACACTTGTATCAAGATGTACCATTATAAACAAATCGCACACAAATTGGGCCGGCCATATTAGCCATAGAACCGATGACAGTTGGGGTAGACGTGTTATTGAGTGAAGACCGCGATTCGGCAAACGTAAGGTAGGACGCCCTCAGACTAGATGGAGCGACGATTCTTGCAGGGTGGCTGGTAGTAGCGCAATTGGAGAGGCCTGTGTCCAGCAGTGGACTACTGTAGGCGTGCGTTTCTTTAGAAAGATTTCACGAGTCTTCTTTTCTGTTTTTGGTGATGCACGTAACTATTGGAATCTACCTTCACCAATTATCGTCGCCATGGCCGTTTTCAGGTGATGGCTGGTTAGTTTATCATTTACTTCAACCCTGGCACTCGTATAGAAACCAATCGAAATCTTTTCCGTCGACGTGACATTATTGTGAATACCACCGGCCTCCATCACCCAGTTGATAGGATAACTCCACCAGTTATGATCTTTAAACTTTCTGTGATAGTTTGCAAATACATTTCCTGTCAGATGAGCTTCATAATCTACCTCAATTTCTAAGGTCCCGTGTGTGGCAGACAGAGTAGCTACTACTGCTTGTCCAGGAGGCAATTCAACTTCCACATTTGTGGTAGTTCCTAGGGTGACAGCTTTAGCTTTGCTAGTCTCATTTCCATAAGTTGCTGAAAAGGACATGCTGGTTGTCCCTCCAATACTTCCTGCTGCGTAGTTGACGCTGTACGTGATCTCTTGGCCCACAGTCAACTCCTTGCTAAGAGACCAACTATTGGTGACTGTCTCTTCAATCTGATGTGAGATACCAGCGTTGTATTTCGCCTTTACACGACTGTAGTTTTCAAACTCTCGTGTCGACACTATAATAGGTTTTGTATGGACCCCCATGACTCTAGATCTTACAGGTTTCAGAATTCTCTGGACCTGTGGCCAGTTGAATTTGTGGTAGACATCTTCCCAGGGTGTAGGGCTTTTGACGAACACATCAGTGGGTTCTCGTCCTGAGAAGGCGTCACAAGCTTTTTTTAATCGACGGTCTTTAATGTCAAATGACTCCCGTTCCTTGTCACTGATGATTTCTATGTTCTGACCACTGAATTGTACTGATGCGTCGGTCTCGGTTCGTCCAGCCCTGATATGGATAGCTATGCGGGCGTAGATTGCTGGTATGAAGAGAAGGACGAGGTATTTGAGCATCATTGTGACCTGAAACTGTTTGGGCAATTAGTAGTGGTTGTGACAATGACAAGCCGTTTATTTCCCATCGGTAAAAACGATAGTCCGATGTGGGATGAATGTTCAAAAATCGTTCCTCAGTGCTTTCAAGCCACAGCGGTCAATGAAACAAAAACGCATCATTTGGCTTACCAACGGTAGCACTTTTATTTCACAACAACTGGGCAAATTAATAGTTTCGTAAGCTAATTCTACCTGCGACAATTACTTATAGAGGGGTCTACCTGTGGGGTCTACTATGCCAAGGTAATTTGGTCTTTGCTTCTTTATTGGTAAATCTACAAAAGTTTTAATTTTAATCTAAAACTGTCCGTATATTATAGGAATCGGCCATTAGACTGTACGTTGTCTACCGGTGAATTTAAGAATTATATAAAGTAGATTGAATTTATAGCTAAGTGGATTGTTCAACATATGCCTCCTGCGAAAAAAATCTTAAAATTCTTGTAGATTCGAGTATCTTGGGTTTTAAAATAAATAGAGAACAATTAAAAACTTACCTTACGGGCTATAGATCCCCCCCGAGTGGGTTCCCGCATTGTCGTTGCGGGGGGGCTCAGTAACCGTGGATTCCGGCCACGGTGAAGCCAAGAGGAACCCAAAGGTGGGGCCGCTCGTCAGGGCTTTTGCCTCAAAGCCGACGACGTAGCGGCCAAAAAGTAGGTTGCGGTGAGGTGCACCGCAACTGAGGTGGGCCGCGATGTCGAATGGGAGGCATCGCGGCTGAGGGTTACGGGCTGCGGTAGAGGGGGAGTGCCGGTGCTTCTGAGCAGCGCTCTTCCCTTCCGTGGCCTGGACGGGGCCGCCACCGTTTGATGGCGGACGCGGTGGGGCCGCAGGGGAAGAGGAGTGTCGGTATAGCGTCAGCCGCTCTCCCTATCCCCTGCGGCCGAAAAGTGGTAGACGGGACGGCGAGTTGTGTTCCACACGCGCGCCGTCAAAGATGTCAGCAACCACCGGTGGGGTCCGCAAGGGCCGATGCCTGCCAGGGGTGCGGGTTTGTTCGAAAGAGATACCACGGCCCCTGGCATACGGGCTACTGAGGGAACACGGGTGGGTTTTAGTCAGTAAAAGTCTGACACGCCCTCCTGCTCTACTCAGCAGGAGAAGTCATTTGATGATTTCCCACCCAAAAAAAAAAAAAAAAAAAAAACGGGCTATAGATGTCCAAATAGCATGTCTATGCACAAACTAAAGTTTAAATACCTTATATACTTCATATTAGGTCTTTACCTATGAAATTGCCGTTCTGCAGTACTGGCCATTTCAAATCAAAATAATTTTTGTTTGGCTAAGAATTCTAATTTCAAATTAATTTTATTTTAAAAACATGGATTTTTTTTTCTAAAAGTAGTCATTTCTTTATTGATTAGTGTTACATTTTCATCGCATTTCAATCTTTTTCGTCATCATGGATACGTTAAAAATTCGAGTAATTATGGAATATGAGTACCGTCGTGGCAGCAACGCGGCACAAGCGGCACGCAACATCAACGACGTTTACGGAGCTAACACTACAAACCAACGCACCACCTGTTATTGGTTTGCTCGCTTCCGTTCTGGAAATTTCGACCTGAAAAATGAACCTCGCGGTCGTCCGAAGACTTTGGTCGACAATGACGAATTAAAGGCGATTGTGGAAGCTGATGATACACAATCTACGGCTGAATTAGCAGCAGCTTTCGACGTTAGCGTCAAAACAATATTGGTCCATTTGCGTCAAATTGGCAAGGTAAAAAAGCTTGACAAATGGGTGCCCCACGAACTCAATGATCGCCAGCGCGAAGTACGCGTCGAGACGTGCCTTGCACTGCTCAACAGACACACAAATGAAGGAATTTTGAACCGCATTGTTACCTGCGATGAAAAATGGATTCTGTTTGATAACCGTAAGCGCTCAGCAAGTTGGTTGGATCCTGGTTCAGCACCTAAACAATGCCCTAAACGAAAACTTACCCCTAGAAAAGTGATGGTCACTGTTTGGTGGTCTAGCGCCGGTGTGATTCATCACAGCTTCTTACCAAACGGGGTGAGCATTACTGCAGATGTGTACTGTGAAGAACTGAACACAATGATGGAGAAGCTGGCGCATCTCCAACCAGCATTGGTCAATCGCTCGTCTCCGCTGCTCCTGCACGACAACGCGCGACCTCATACTGCACAGCAGACGGTCTCCAAGTTGCAAGAACTGGGGTTGGAAGCTCTCCGTCATCCGCCCTACTCACCAGACCTTGCGCCTACAGACTACTACTTTTTCCAGAATTTGGATAACTTCTTGGCGGGAAAAAAATTTAATACCCGAGAGGCAGTACAAAATGCCTTTGAAGAATTTGTTGCCTCCCGTCCAGCTGATTTCTTTAAGAAGGGCATCAATAAACTGCCACTGCGATGGCAAAGATGCATTGATTGCATGGGTGATTACTTCGATTAATACAAATAAAAAATTCATGAAAAAAATTCGTTTAAATTTTTTCATACAAAACGGCAATTTCATAGGTAAAGACCTATTATTATCGTTTATCACAAGCAAGACCATTAGATATAACAATTAAAATCGAATTTATTGGATCGCTAATGTTTGAAACAATTAAGTATAAATAGAAATTGGGATTGTTTTGATTAGTGAGTACTAAGAATAGTCCCCAGATCATGTTTCAGCCATCGCAGCCAATCTCAACGGAGACTAGCCATCAAATTCAAATAATTTATTGTGGATCATAGATTTATTAGATTTTGTGTTCGTTACAGGCATACAAAATTCATTTGATCAGCACCCTAATTGCGTAACTCACGATTGATCATAATTGGTTTCGTCTTCACAGTTAAACAATATTCATTGCGTTATATAAGTTGTCGAACAGACACATTTTTCGAACATATGAAGCATTGGTTTAACAATCCGTTTCAAAACGATACAGATTATGATGATTCGTTAGTTACGCAATTAGGGTGCAGTTCGGTATAAAGGTAATAAAAAAACAGAGAGAAAATAATCACAGGGCATCAAAAAATTCGTCCGCATCGTTGTCAATGGGAAAAGTTCCCAAAAGACTGGCAGCACTGCCACGTTGTATGGCGATGCTGATTCTTTAGCCAAAGAATAGGCCAGCCGCTCTGGTCATGTGAAGAGTCGACTAAGCGCTTGGCGATCTCTCGGAAAACGAAGTGGGCATTCGGACCCCATAGTCCAAGTGTTTCAATCCCAAACGGCTCGAATATATAACTCCCAGTAAGATTGGATCCTGTTCGGTACATAATTGAAATACAATACCTACTAATGTAGATATTGTCACCATATTTACTAATGTAGGTATTGTCATGCAATACATTCAGATTTAGTGGTAACGCGATTATGGGGTTATACCTATGTATATTGAGCGGGGGTAGTTAGGGGAAGGTTGCTATGAATGGACCACTTAACTTTACGACCTCATATCCCAAAAAGTATAAGTGTTAAAATGAAAGCAGTTTATCATTTTTGCTTCATAGGACCTTTATTTATAATCATCAAACGCACACACAATTCGGGCTAACACTTTTTGATATAAACGAAGAAAACTAAATCTTGGGCTGTTGCCTTCTTTGGACCATGGGCACCTTCATTGAACCACCAAGTTGCCATCAATGGACTTCGAGAAATTTGTTCTATAGGTCCAATCGAGGCAACAAATTATAATTATCAATATTAGTAAATTATGAATTAAAAACGCAATTAAAAATGAAATATAAGTGATGCCTATGTAGTGCAATGAGGGCATAGGTACTTTCTGACATGTTTTTTTTAACACAAGCACAATCAACATGGTCCCAGGTCTTCATATTTTAGACAGATTTTGCAAAATAATTTTTCTATATTCTCATTAGTGTGTTGACGGTTGAGGTTCATTTGCTTTGGAACCTTTGCGTTCTCATCAAGGGTAGTTTTGTACGGCAACGAAGTTAATTCTATGCTGCTGTGTGTTTTCCGACGCCTTTTCGGTAATTCTTTTGTATCGGCGTAAAAAACCATAGAAAAATCTTATAATGATTTTTCTATGGTTTTTTCCAAAACTAGTGAAATACTCGGAACTTATTATATCCCATAATTATGACCGAAAAACTACAGTAAAAAGTTGCTATGATTGGACTGGTCCAACGATGGAACACTTTTGAGGTCCATTGATGGCAACAAGGTACTGGTTCAGAAAAACTAAACTAAAATTTAAATGGTCATGATTACACAAAATTGAATAACACTCATAGAATCTCAAATAAACTGTCCAATATTGCATAACAGTTACTGCAGACAAATATAAAAACAATGATACTTAGGTATGTACGTCAAATTGTCCTGAGTGAAATTATTAGATTTTGACCGCCGCAAACACAACCACATGCGTCACTTTTCGCCACGTGACGCAGTGTCACTGAGGTAAGAGGAGGGTGTAATTGAGTCGCCATGGACTTGCTTCGACTAGTTTGGGTGTTGCTAGCTTGCACAGTTTTGGAAATACCTTGGTGGTCCAATGAAAGAACTGGTCCAATGATCGCACCCTTCCCCTATACTATGAACACGCCTGTTGCACACCAGTCGGTCTATTCTGGTAAGGGGAACCTAGTCGCTGGCTAGCCGGTGAGCCTGGCTAAAAAGCACGCTGTCTCACCAGGATTCGTATCCGACAGAGGTAGTATCAGTGATAAGCAGTTAGACGTCTGTCTACACGCACAACGTTATTGAGTGAGATGCAGGATCATTTACAGTAAAACAGCACCCTAATTGCGTAACTTACGATTGATCATAATTGGTTTCGTCTTCACAGTTAAACAATATTCATTGCGTTATTTATGTTGCCGAACAGACACATTTTTCGAACATATGAAGCAATGGTTTAACAATCCGTTTCAAAACGATACAGATTATGATGAATCGTGAGTTACGCAATTAGGGTGCTGGAGCGTAAAAATGAAGAAAAATCCTTCGGAAGATCGGGTTTTATGAAAAAAAAAAAAACCACTGCATAAATCAATGACCAATAAAGTTTATTGAACTTTTCGATCATTGAACTTTGTCGGTTTTGACTTGGTTTGGAGATTTTACACTTCTTTTATTAAATACGCCCAATAGCAAGAAAAACGAATCTTTGTTGGCTCATAACTTTTGAAAGGTTTTTAATTTTAGTATTCTGTTTCCGTGCCGACAATATTAATATTGAGACAATACCATACCATGTTTAATTTTGATTACATTGTCAAACAGTGGAGTAAAACCCTCCCGAAGTTTGTATGGAAAAAGTGTGGACTCTTTTCACCTTAAAATCTCACCGTGAAAAGTTCGGTGAAGTGAACTAGAAGTGAGCTTTCATTGCACCTGACTAGGGCTGCTGTCATTAGTGTCAATCCCTAGCATCAGATGGAATGACAGTTCACTTCAAGGTCACTTCCCCTAAGTTCTCACGGTGAGATAGTAACAGAATAGACTGGCAGGAAAGCATGGCTTCCTCAAAGTTTTATTCTTCCACGGCCGCGTGCACGTTCATGGGCGAATTCACCATCCACAGAAATTAGCGGCAATTTAGACTTTTATTTTCTGGGGTTTTTATAATAATTCTATAACAGCTGCTTGTTGCGTGATAGTCATGATATTATGCCGTATTTTATTTAGAACGGTTTCGCTTAAAAATATAACGTCCCTTTGCGGAGAGTTTGAGTAGAATATACTAAATATGGCGGGTTGTTTCACATCGTTTTGACATCTTGGAGATTGGCCAGTCAGATAGCCGTGGTTCCGGAGTTCACGTAGAATTCTCTAATCAAAAGAGCTTTATGACTTACCCCCCAGACCGGTGCGAATCGGCGCAAACAGTGTATTATATTAATGTGTAATACTACAATCTTGTCATGTAAAATAACTTTAATTTCGGAAGTCGGTGACTTTGGATATGTATCTATTTTATTAATTTCTTGTCACCGCCTTCCGAAATTAAAGTTATTTTTCACTTTGTTGTTTTTCCGGAAATCGGTTGTTTTTTTTAAATAATCTATTTTTTTTTGGAAAAAGTTTTTGTTTCTCACTTTTTAGTTATAGTACCTACCCCGGACCAATTCGAAATTTCATCATCCTTGACGTCAAAACAATACATATTTATGCGATAGCAGCAATTGCAGTTGATTAGCTGTCATTTTTTAAGAATGCCGTTGTCTGCCTCCGAAACGTATCATCAGAATTTTGCATATTGGTCTATATATGACGGAGTTATGCCCGAACCTCCACCTAACGTTATTGGGATATTTTCCGACCTCCACGCGATCGGAACCGCTGTTAATCAAACAGTCACGCAGTTGGTGGGTGGGTACGCCACGATTGTGGCGGTAAGTCGCCTCTTTGAGGATTGAGAGGCGCCACGGCGTCCTCAGCTTCCGCCTGACGTAGGTTCTCACCGGACTAGGTAGTTTCGGGAGGTTCCTGTTTCGGATAAGGCGGGGGGAAACGCCCGGGTGTTTCCACTGTGTAGAGTGCATGGGTAGCCGTCAAGGCGCGTTGTGTTCCACGCGCGCCTCACAGAGATGTCAGCATAAACTGATGGGGTCCTCAAAGGCCGATGCCTACCAGGGGTGGGGGTTGTGCGAAAGAGATACCGTGACTCCTGGCACACAGGCAACTGAGAGTGCATGGGTGGGTTTTAGTCAGTAAAAGTCTGACACGCCCTCTCGTAGCACCCTAGAGCGTGAGAAGTTATTTGAAGATTTCCCACCCAAAAAAAAGGCAAATCTGAAAAAAAATGAAATATTTATTTTTGTAAGTACCTATAGATCTCATAAGACACTTCCTTCATAACTATTTAGAACGACGGGTGCGGAAACCTTATTTCTTGTTTTTAACAAAACAATCGCAAGTTCACATTACATTGGGATCACATTATTTAAACTGAAAATATAGAAATTGTAATACAATGACAACATACTGGTTGTTTACATATAATATAAATGATGATGTAATGATTCAGACTTGAAGCTGAAGGGTTCGCGTAGGTAGGTACTTATACCTGTGGGAACAGCCGCGACTTACAAGTTGTAGGTCGTAGGTTCGAACCCAGACAGGCGCTTTACTTTGGGTAAATTATTTGATCACCACTGCTGTTAAAACGGTGAACGAAATCATCGTGAGGAAAACGACATGTCTTAGAATCAATCAGGAGGCCTGTCCCAGCAGTGGGAACCTTATAGGCTGATTATGCTTAAGCTTACACCTGGCACGGCACGTCGCGATGAGATTGTTACTGCCAAACAAATATCAACTTTGTCCTCCTAAAAATTAAGTTGATAATAAATAACTTGAGTTTGAGACGCGCGCCTCACTCCGCTTTCCTCGAGCTAATTAATGGAAGTTTATTTATTTTCAACTTTATTTCAACTTCTGGAAAGTCGTCATTTGTTTGAAGTCTTTTACAGCTATCACCTACATACCTACCCACAATATTGTTTACTGAATTCAGTGAATAAAGTGTGGTTTACCTCCTATTGCAGTTGATTTTCCTCATTCGTTATAATAAACACTAATATAATAAATGAGGAAAATCATTTTCATGGTACATAAACCCATTAATTTATAAACGTTGCTTAAAGTTATGTTATGATTAGCGACTGTTTAATCATCTATAAATTGACGTTTAAAGTCTAGGGATGCATCCGATACCGATGCCGATATATCGACGATACTCGAAGTTTGCCGAAATATCGGCATCGGCGATATTTTTATGGCCGATTCAACGATACTTTTCAAATATCGCGTTTTAAAAATGTAATGTAAACGCAATGTAACGTAAACGTGCGTAGGCGCTTGTTGTCTCGTCTATTTCGTTGCAAACGAGGCACGAACTAACCATACTAAAATATACCATTATAGAATCTCAACCTGTCTATCGTTTTAAACGGTTTATTTAGTTTGTCCTGTTATTTGTTATTTTTATGTTACTTAAAAAAATAACCTGACTTGTGTATTATTTATTTTACCTTCATTTTTGAATTCAATAATCGTATCGGTATAGGTGCCGATACTGATGGTATCGCCGATATTTTTATAAGAGCATCGGTATCGGTATCGGTATCGTATCGGCAAAAAGGCGTATCGAGGCATCCCTAGTTTAAACATATCTTAACATTACGTAATCGTAACGCAGATGTCACCGTAAGTTTGTGAACACCGTTAGTTTATAATCTATCTCGCGAGATTATAAATTGTCGATAAATTGTGAACTGCAAAAACCATTTACAATTTACGTAGATACTATTCTTCGATAGCTTATCCGTGACATTGTAAACTGGTATCAAGACGGATAGTACCTTACGCTATTACTAAATAGTCAAGTAACTGCCACTAACTAGGACGTAACGCTCGCCGGCTACTCCCGCGGCACCGCTCGCTTGGCTCGTTCGGCTCGCGCGCGGTTGGTCGCAGTACCTACTAACCTAACCTAACTTATTCGGTCGGTAAGGAATATGGTGCAGTTCACAATTTATCGACAGATTATAATCTCGCCAGATAGATTATAAACTAACGGTGTTCACATCAACCATATGCACCAGGGGGCTATAATAAATTACACATAATATTTGTTTGTTTACATAGAATAGCACATCATATGCAATGTATCACGCCTGCACGATCCGTGTGCAGGGATGTACCTACAACCTAAATACATAATATATACTCACACCCACAATTCACCAGTTACGTACAGTCGCCAGCACATCAAGTTACCCCACTTTGACCTTGAACGCTTTAGAAGCAACAACTACGAGAATCGTGTGAAAGAGATATATAGCTTTTTGTCCGTTCTTACTCGTAATGTTTCGTGCTGCAGTGCGTACGTGAGAGTGTGTGCATACGCTCGTCGTGGTGTAGAATGAGATACTTTGCGATAAGAAATAGCGTAGCAAGTTGAATACTTGAATAGAATCCAAATAATAGCATGGTAATAAGAAGAAGCGGCCCGTGGACGGCGCATTGCCTAAACTACTTAAGAAAGCTTAGATATAATCGTTTTTATATTTTATTTCTTCATTTTTACTTAAATAATAGTTGGAAATACCTGTAAGTATTAAGTAGGTGTTACCTACTCATATATTTAAACAAGTAGGTAGCGAAATTTCACGCTCTCGGAGAATAATATTAAGTAGACAGGTAGGTAATCTGATGTGAGAAAAACAGTTTTTTTATTATTTCACGCAGTTTTTAATTACTTTTTCCGAGTTTTGTTACCTACTTTCTGGTGGGCTGGCGGTCACCTGTTTTCGTGCGTTCCTTGCTCTTCAATTCTAAGTATTTTTACGAAGTTCAATGCAAAAACCCATGACACAATCGGCTTGAAATTTCGAAAACAATATAGATACCCATCACAAACGTGGACGAAGTTTTAATTAATTATACCTACAAAACGACTTTTGTCAGTCCGCCTTGTTTGAGATTAACGTTTGACACGATCTTATTCCCAAAGATATAAGGTTGGAGGTTAGTAACGGAATTACCTATACCTACCGAAGTTTGCTTTTACATGAAAGTTCAAACTTATTGCGCAAGAAATAAGATACGATTTCTAGGGAAATAAAATTCGAATCTATAATTATTATCGTTACTTCATTACATTCAAAATATTTTGTCAATGAGAATATGAGTTCCTTTGTTTGTTACGCATCATCATGAAGGACATGGGTTCCCATACGAGGTTCATTTGCGGCTACACCCAAATTGTCATAAGAATACCTATTCCTATGAGAACTCGGATGAAGCCGCATAAAATACAAAAGTGAGTGTTTATTTGTTACCTACGCTTTCAGTTTTTACGCAGTGGCGTAGCTATCCCTTATGGGGCTTGCTATAACGCCCCATATAAAAATATCTTGGCGGGGTCTTTTGCAAAAAGGACGGTGACGTTTTTTTAACTAAATAAATAAACCGTCGGCGTCCTGTATAATAGATTCAGTGGTAGCTAAGCCCCTATATTCAGTGGTAGATAAACCCTCCTGCTTCTGGCGCTTTAACTACACAACCGATCATCATGGTATTTTGCCTACCTACCTGCTATCATAATAGGCCTTTAATGTTCCCACTGCTGGGACACAGGCCTTCTCTCGGTGAGAGGGAACCTACCTATCAGGAAAAGGACAAAGGATACGTCCTTACGGTAACGCGTGTGAAACCGCGGGAAAAGTTTAAAAATAAAATGCGGAATAAAAATCGTAACCTTTTTATTTTGAAACATTAATTTTTGAAAACTTCAAAACAAATCCTACACCTACTCTAAATTAAAATATACTTACAACAAAATGTATAAAATCAAACTATACAAATAGACAATAGATTAAAAACAAGTTGTTAATATATTTTTTACAAGTTTATATTTTTATTGATTTTTGTAACAGATTACTTATACAGTCTACCAATGACTACCTAGTAATATTAAATGCTGCCGCGAAACAAATGTAAAATTTCCATCCATTCAATTGTGTATTGTCAATTTTGTATTGTCCATTTGAAATAAGATTAGATATTTAAACAAACCTTTTTTACAATCGGTTCAACCGATTGTGACTTCTATTCAGTAGGAATAAGGATGGCTTTAAAGCAAAAAAGTGGTTACAACACCAACTGTTTACTGCAGATACCATTTATCATGCTTACAAGTCATACAACGCAATAGAGGTCAAAATCAGTTGAACGGACTGTAAAAAAAGGTTTAATTAACTGTCTAATGTTATTTCAAACGGAGGATAGATTAGTATAATTTGACTAGGCTGGTGCCCGGGAACATTCCCAGTTAGTGAGAACACACATAAGCTAAAGATTTTGTCTTTTTTGAACTTTTTAGATTAGGTTTCTTCTCGCATGTTTCATAATAAAATAATAAAAGATAGAAATTAAACGCATATCTTTTACACCCACAATGTGTTACTGAGAATTTTCGACAGTTTATTGATGTAGTTGGAGAGTTAAACTGATAGCTAAAAACCATCCTTATAACTGTGCAGGTGTGATACTAATTTTGAGAAATGTTATTTACTTATCCTTTGTGCATCATTTATGGCCATAACTAACCGGTCGGCGTAACAAAAGAAGCAAACATAATAGGCAACTCCAGAAATGTAAACTTCTATTGTTACGCCTGCCGCTCATCACATTGAAGATAGCGCAAAATGAGCACTTTTACATGTCACTTCTACTTACTTACTAAATCTTACCAGTAACTAAGTATGTTATTATATTTTTACTTTTATTTTAATTCTATGTGGTTTCACCGACACGTTCCCATTCCCAGCAATTAGGAATATCCCCGGGCACTGGAAATCTTCTTTTGGGAACATTTTCGGGAACGGCACATTACTACTCACACTATTCCTTCTCTTACAAACTTACACTCTACATAAACATGTATTTTATTTGCTATACTAATATTATAAAGAGGAAAGATTTGATTGTTTGTTTGCATTGAATAGGCTCCAAAACTACTGCACCGATTTTAAAAATTCTTTCACTGTTGGGAAGCTACACTATCCCCGGGTGACATAGGCTATATTTTATCCCCGTATTCCTACGGGAAAGGGAACTACGCGGGTGAAACCGCGGAGCGCTGCTAGTTTTAAATAAATATGCATCTGAATACTTATGCAATCCTAATACTTTAAAAGTCGCTTCCATACTAAACACCTGAACTAGAAAGCTTCATAAATTCCCGGTGTTCCTGGAATCCCGGGATATTTTTTACAAAAATAATAATCTAAAAATTAACTTTAGGTAAATTAAATATGCATCCGAATATCCGATTTCTAATTATGACACAACATCAACGAACGACGTGACTGGCGTCTTTCCCAAATCGAGCAATGAAAGAAAGAATCAGTGTTTGAGAAACAATGCTTAGAAATACCTTAATTCTTTTATTTTGATAAATAAAATAATTACAAAATGAAAATACTACATAAGGATTGTAAAACTATGCTACTATTTATTGTGAAAGTTTGTGGGAATGGATAGATATTGTTTGTTACTTTTTCACGCTAACGGAAAAACGGATTTCAGTGAAACTTGGCACTTAAATTGACCATGACCTGTATGAACACATAGGATTGGTTCCTACGGAAACTCAGGTGAATAAAGTGCATTATTTACTAGTGCCCTAGAATCGGAGTTCGTCATCTAAAGCTACGGCTACGACACTATACACCGTGCACTCAGTGTGTGCTTCCTAATGCGCCTAGGTCATTAAAATCTTGGCAGGTCGGCGGCATTTCTTTCCAACGTTCTTCAGGCGCCTTTTGACGGTGTCTATTGAAATCTAAAACAAATAAATATTGTCAATTTCAATACATACTTACATAAAATTCTTTATTATGAAAAATGGTACGGGACGGGCCAACTTGACTAAATGAGTATGTGACGGTTAAAATTATTATTCTTCAAAATATAAACATAGACAGATAAATGATCTGCCGTATTGCGTGCTTCCACCTTTGTTGGGGCGCGTTGTAGACAACTAAACATTTATTATCTAATAGTAATAATTTTTACTGAGTCTGGTCCGCGCCGGCGCGCGTAAAACCGGTTTGAGTGCGCGCCGAGCGCCCTTACAACATGTCTATTAGGTAGTAGGTATTACCTATTTTAATCAACGTTGTTATTCACTTCTCAAGAAAACCATGTATTATGTAAATAATGAATAAGTTAATGTGATAAGTGTGATTACAAGCTAAGCTATGCATGGACTCACGCTGTACGCTCGTGTGCTCAAAAAATGATCGGCAGTTCGGCACCGACCATAGTCGCATCGTCTGCCGCCGTCGTGGTTCTCGCCTAGAGTTGGCGGTGGTGGGCTTCTAGGGTTCCGCTTTCTTGCCACCGCCGCCCGAAGCCAGAAGTAAAAAGTTTTCTTTTTCTGGAACGAAACAAATAGCTAAAGTTTATTTGCACATACACACACAGGCAAACATGTATTAAAACTTAAATATAATTCCCTACAAAATATAATCTGCCTAGCCTTTTCCCAACTATGTTAGAGTCGGCTTCCAGTTTAACCGGATGCATCTGAATACCAGTATTTTACTTGGAGCGACTGCCTATCTTACCTCTACAACCCAGTTACTGGGTAATACAATACCCTTGATAAGACAGACAGAAGAAGCCTGAATGTCTGACATGGTTGTCAGACATTCAGGCTTCCACCGAACTTTAACGACTGTCAAAGATCCACAAATAACAGCCGGGACCAACGGCTTAACGTGCTTTCCGAGGTACGGAAGGGTCTTGGTATATGAAGATGGTCACCCATCCATGGACCAACCGCTCAAGCGTAGCTTAACCTGATCGATCGACCCGTGTGGCTGTTATTACCTAGCCACAAGCCCCTACAATAATAGGTAGCTAACTTATAATCATTAAATTATTTACACACAAACATCGCTACCTTTACATTACATTTACAATCTGATTTCGTGGTAACTAGATTCTTACTAGGGCTCGCGAACACGCTTGACCCAGCAATGTTTCAACGGACTAAAAGAAAGTGCGTAATTGCGTAGGTAAGTATTTAAAATCCAATCACTAGCTACTTACTGGATTAACTTTTGTTTAGAATATTTCACGACTTAATGGAATCAAAAACAATAGTTCATTGTGAATTTAAGCTTTCACGGAGGGGGGGGGGGGGGGGGAGTGCTGCAGCTAGCAGCTACACTCTACTTGGAACAGTGCTCACCATTAAAAACTTACATTATCAGAAACTCTTAAGAAAGAACACAAAGACGATACCTACGTAATTAACCCTTCTGTTAACTTATTTCGAATATTCTATAGAAAAACACATAAGACACATACTTTTTTTATTAGCCTTTGTTTATTTTAATAAAAATGAACAATAAATATACAAAATATTACTCACCGTTATGCCCGTCTGCCGACACTGTCACCAGGCATCCACTCAATCGAAGCGCTATGATACACTCTCTTTCATCTTGCGTCAACTGAGGCGCCAGTCGCCATTTTAATATTATTTAATAGTTTTAGGGTTACTAATATCACGCACAGGACGACTACAGGACGACTCCACGAAATTTTATTGACTGACGATGTGATGAGTGAAACTCGGGAGCGGTGACGTACGCGCAGGGGGGCGTGGGTGTGGCTTATTCCTAGTAAAACATGATAATTGGCTCCCAAATATTGGAATGTGCAGCAATTGGGCAATTTTAGAAACGTTTAAACGTCCGCCAATCAGGGCAATGATACTTTCTTTCTAACACTGCATGGCGCGTCGTAGTTATAGTTATGTATAGGGTTTAGCTTGACGTGCTGGCGACTGTACATTTAGCTTATGCAACGTTCCTTTAAAATGTTAGTCAATAGGTTACTATACAACGTTCCCATGGCCACAGGCAATGGACACAGGCCATGGACCATAATCTACCATGCGGGCCCTGTGCGGATTGCTAGATGTCACATGTCTCCGAATGTTTGATTCCAAGACATCCTGGTTTCCTCACGATGTTTTCATTCGCCGTTTTGAGTCAAGCGCCTATCAGGGTTCTAATGTCCTAGAACCAACAATTCGAGGACACGTGACGTCTACCAGCCCGCACTGGGCCCGCGTGGTAGATTACAGACCACTCCCTCTCGAAAAGGGGAGACCGAGAATAGTCACACGCATAATGCCATGCTGATTATTACACGTACGGGTATGTGCTTAATCAGCATGGCATGATAACCGATATCCACACAAAAATAATAGGTGGAGAAAAAGAAGGGCGTAAATATCTTTTATTCGATAAGTCTTCGCGAATGTCACTTCATTTATGACGTATTTTCAATAGACATTCGGGGCACCCAGGGCAGTCAGCCATCCCTTCGTTGATAATTCATCATCGTCATCATAATTTCTGCCGACATACGTCCACTGCTCCGCGGATATTGGCATCCCCCAATCTTCTCCACTTCGACCGGTTCACGCTTCCCTCATCCAGCGGATTCCTGCGGCATTCACAAGTCATAATCGTTGATAATTGCTTATTTTTAAAAGAGTAACCCTGGAGTTTTGTACCTGTTCTTTCTTGTAGGAAATGACCAATTGGAACCGTCCACCTAGCTTCTGAAATTTTATAAGTGCTCATGTAGATTTATCACACTAATGTTATATGTGAAATTTTATAGGATGTTTGGATGTTTGATACTACATTACGCAAAAACGGCTGAACGGATTTGGATGAAAAATGGCACAGATAGTCTATAATCTGATTAACATATATTTATTTTATTTATTTGGCTTCTGAGATACAAGTATCTTTTACTTAGTTCAGGAGCCAGCTGTTCAATCTGATTTTGGCCACCACTTGTATAATCATGTTTAGTGTATGACTATATTTATGTGTTTCTCTTTGTTTATAAAGTTATTATTATTTATTTATTTTATTATTTATCTTACTTTTGTCCCAGTATTACGATCCTGTGGGATTCTTGATATTCTCAAAAAGGCAAATGCTAATTAGAATAAAATATTTAAAATTTGATCCATGAGAAGAAATGTTTTTTTACCGATTAAAATGAAAAATTACATCACATTAGAAAGTGTTACTGCCTATGTAAAGATATCTATTAATTGCATAAGACATAACAATTGTGTAATTCCATTCTATTGTAGGTAGGTATGACATGATATTTTATTGAAAATCATTTACTCTCTGAATCATTTTTCAGGGAAAATGTTGTATTTAATTACATCATTTTTGTTAACTGTATTAGTTTGACATGAAGTTGCCTACGTTGGTATTGTAACCATATTGAAAAGGACTCAATTCAGGACAATTTTTCAATGGGTTTCAACAGTTTAACACCAAAACATTCAGGCGTGTCAGAGGACAATCTTCGTTATGCATTTATCTTTTCTTATCTTTTTTTGAACTACGTAACTATCATTTGAATGATAAACCTCAATTTGGGTGTTTAAAATGTTAATTGACAGTTCCAAAATACCTCAAATCATAGAAAAAAATAACAAATATGCTGTGTCTTTTATTTCATTGACACCCAAACCTTTCCACACAATAGTCTATTGGTACGTCTTTGAACTTTTCTTTAATGTTAATTGTTAACTTTGTGCTTGCTGAGGGCTCCTAAAAGTGAAGGAGTACACCTACTTAATAGCTGGTGTTCCCCGTCTTTTAACCGACTTCAAAACAAGGAGTAGGTTCTCAATTCGGTTGTATTTTTTTATCTTTCGTACCTCAGACCATAATTTGAAAATTTTGCAGCTGAAAATCAGCGTTAGGTGGTGCATTCTGTGTTGCTATCTGACATTATGCTAGTTCTAAGGTTTTATAAGCTGTAATGCCAATAAACGCATCTTAATTTTTTTTCATTTATAAATCGACTTGAAAAATTCTTCTTTATGTGTAAGGGCTTAGCGAGTGGTCCCATATACATTTGGTCAAGTTCTGTTTATTGTATTAGATCTTATAAAATGTTCCTGTCACTGTTATTTACTTTGCAAGTGCAGGCATATCTATATAAGTGGGGTAGGTACCACAACTAAAAATGTTAAAAAGAAAAATATAACTTAAAAAAAAAACAACCGTCTTCCGCTGGATATGGGAAGCACAAGACCGGTCAAATTGGAGGAGACTGCGAGAGGCCTATGTCCAGCAGTGGACGTCTGTCGGCTGAAATGATGATGATGGTGAACCGACTTCCAAAAAAAGGCTATAAAGTGAAAAATAACTTGAATTCCGAAAGTCTGTAGTACAAAAAGGAAAATACAAAACTAAAGACATCAACTTCCGATTTTAGGTGATGACAAATGATTAAACGCTACTAAAAAAAAACAAGATCTTTCGTTTCTGCTTACACCCTTGAATAGAAGGCGTGAATTTACAAGGGTATGTTGCATCATTGCCTATGAACATTTCTCTCATGAACTTTATCATGGACATCCTAGTTCTTCACGCTCCTAACTTCACGTTAATTCTACCTGAACAAAAAGGGACGGCTTGTTGGCAAATCATTCAGTTCTTCATTTACACCCGAAGACGCGACAGTAAAAAAAGTAATTCAATTATTCTGCGTTTTAAAACTTGCTCGTTAACTAATTTCTTTTAAAAGTTTTTCAGTAAAAAGTGTTTGAAAATAGTGGCAATAATTTCTTCTTGTGTGAGTAACATTTTTTTTTTATAATAATAAACTACTTATTCGTAACATAATACTGCGGTCCAAACAAAGATAAATGAAATCCTCAAAAGGCTGGCCAACTTAAGGTGAATCTAGTCGACATTTTTCCATACAAACTTCGGGAATGTAGGTATTACTCCAGTGTTCGACAATGGTGCCGATTCTGTTGTACACCGAACTAAACTAACTAAACTATAACTAAAATTCCTTACTTTTGACTATGAGAATCTTAACGCTATTCTGCAAAAAATATCTCTAAGTTTAAAAACAATTGTGACACAACTAAAATCGAATTTCACAATCGCGACTCGCACGTGGTATGTTTTGGCTTCGCAATGTGGTACATGTTTGCCCTACCCCGTGATTTTTTTTAGAGCCAGAGGCGCGCAGGTGCGGCAGCCTCGACGTAATTTATATGGAATTTTCACTTTTTTATGGAAAATATAAAAAAATAATTATTACCCACATGTTGACTTTTAGATGTGTATTGGGTTCTATAAAGGGGGTTGTTTTCATTATTTTTGCGATAGGACACACCATTTTCGAGATATAAGCAAAAGAAAAGAAAAAAATTTACAGTACTATTTTTGCACCAGAAGTCGAGGTGTCGGTGTGAATTTTAGTTCTTGAAAACTAATTTTGTTCCATATATATTTAATCGCGATTAAAAATAGTCAGATTTATGTAGTTAGACAACTAAAATGTTAAGTTAAATAGAATAATGAAATTGACATCAACAGAATAGCAAAATTGCCATTTTCACTAAACTAATAATTCAGTGCAGTCTTAGTGCTGTCAAACTAAAATACCTATAGTTAAGTTGTGTCACTTTAGTCAATTTCAGAATGAGAAATCGTCGTTTGATAGGAATAAACTAAATTTTGGTGATTTTTAGTCTAGTTTAGAGAATTTTGTGACAACAGAATCGGCACCATTGTCTGCTAATACTAAAATTAAAAACGATTCGTTTTTCTTGCCAATTTAACCTAACTTTGGGCGTCTTTACGTAACAAAAGAAGTGCAAAATCTTCAAAACTAATTCAGTACCTACCGACAAAGCTCAATTATCGAAAGGTTCAATAAATTTATGCAGTACTTTTCTCATAAAACCCGATCTTCCGAAGGCTTTTTCATAATTTTCTTTGCGCCTTTTTTACTGGAACTGATCCTGCAGCTCATTCAATAATGTTGTGCGTGTAGACTAGCGTCTAACTGCTCATCACGGGTACTACCTCTGTCAAACACGAAGCCTGTTGGTTGAGACAGCGTGCTTTTCGGCCAGGCCCGTCAGTGAGTTCGAGCCCGCGACTAGGTTCCCCTTAAATAGAACTGAGCAAGACATGTCTGCTGCATGGCAAACTGGGGCCCAAAAAGCACAGATCTGGCTGGTGCCCTGAGACAGTGAAGCGGGATCGCGGCAGACCACGTAGGACATGGCGGGACGACCTGAATAGCATTGCCTAAGAGAGGGGTAGAGTAGGCTAGTTAAAAAAAAAAAATATTGATAGTTTAATAAGTTTAAAACGAAATTCCGTTTTAAGGAAAATAACGCTATAAGGATAATTCGGTGTTAACTTAAATACAAAAATAGCTCTACTGTGTGTAGATAGTTTTCCTTAAAGTCAAGCCTTCGTTCATTTCAATAAAAATAGACTCCCCAATTCTGTGTGGTTATAATGATTCCCCGCGGAATCTTAATACGTTCCAACTATGTCAATATCGTATTTTGTAGAAATCAATATGACTGTAAGGAATCGAAATGTCATATTCTATACGTTCCAACACAATTTGTCGATATTTATTAGCAGATGTCGTGTGTAATCAAAGGAATTGACGTGGTTTCGAAGTAATGAATCGTTAAGCGGTCATGGTGAATTAGGGCCCTGGCGACATGTGGGTGTATCTACTATAATTACATCGCTGCCCAACCCTTCAGGGAACATAGGCGTGATGTTACATTAAAAGTTTCATCTAAAACTTACTTAGCAATATTTTTAATGTTGTTTTGTTACATTTCATATTTTGTTTGCCTACAATAATTCGTATTTTATATAGTGGATTATGATAAGATTACTTTTTTGTTTGTTTTGTAATGATTGCGTCATCTAAGGATAAACCGATGACTTAGTATACTTGTTCATTTATTTAACTCATCTATACTAATATATATTATAATATTATAAAGAGGAAAGATTTGATTGTTTGTTTGCATTGAATAGGCTCCGAAACTACTCAACCGTTTTGAAAAAATATTTCACTGATGGGAAGCTACACTATCCCCGGGTGACATAGGCTATATTTTATCCCCGTATTCCCACGGGAACGGGAACTGCGCGAGTGGAACCGCGGAGCGCTGCTAGTACAGAATAATCAGCCTATAATGTTCCCACTGCTGGGACACAGGACTCCTCTCTGTGAGAGGGAGTGGGCTGTAATCTATGCGTGACAGATGTCGTGTGAATAATAAAAACTGGTTCTTTCACCAGACAGGTTCAGTTAGGAGTGAACCCAGTACAAGGTGTGAGCTTAATCGGACTATACCTAATTTTGTCGCTGCCGGGACACAGTCCTCCTCTCTGTGAGAGAGAGTTGGCCATAATCCACCAGGCGGGCCCAGTGCGGGTTGGTAGATGTCACATGTCTTCGAATTTTTGGTTCCGGTTTCCTCACGATGTTTTCCTTCACCGTTTTGAGAGCTGTGGTGATGAAAATATTTACATTAAGTAAAGCGCTCGCCTGAGTTCGAACCCTCGACCTTTCAACTTGTAAGTCCGGGCCGTTAGCACTGGGCCACCACTGCTCTATATACGTATATTCGAATGTTTATGTCAATTTATTCGATTTATTTTTATTGTATTTTGCAATATGTGGTTAGTTTTTACCTTGTGCGCAAACTGTAACCTGCATGAATTCAGCATATCATTCTAGACGCCCCCAGCGCAGACATTTTTCGTCGGTTATACAAAAAAATCAGCTATTTCATAGAAAACCAAACCCTAATTATAATTAGTTATTTGCCTTCAATCTATTTAGCCCGCAATGTCCCATTGCTGGCCAAAGGCCTCCGTTTTCCAAGGTCTAACAAGTATATCCTTTACCATTGCTGATTATTTTTGTCCACATTGTCCTCTGCAACGTATGTGCGCGTAGATCGCTCAACTATTTTTGGTAATTTTTCGTGGAACTTAGATATTTTTTATGAATTTATAAAAAAAACGTAAAATAACAGTCATTTGGATGCCTTAATGTACATTTAAAGTTTTGGGAAAAGTTTGAAATATGTAATTCAATGTGTATGTGTGACACAGTGACATTTAAAGTGTTGAACAAAGTTCGAATGACGACATTTTATTGATTTTTGTTTCTTTACTCATCGATATCGATATAGGTGGGTAAAGTATTTCCAGCTCATTTAATTTAATCCTATCTAGACTAAAATAACTTTCATGTTGTTACAGTTCAACTCTACTGAAGAATAATAAAATGGCCACCGCAACCTCATTCGACTTTTTTTACATACGAAACTACAACTTCGTCAAGATCGACGATTCAGGTATATCCTGTAACTGTTATATTGAAGAGTATACCTGTAAAGACCTTAACACCTTTACAATGATAAACCAATATTCTAACAAGGACATGGAAAATACTGAAGATGGAATATCAAATGAGAATTATATTGATTGGACCAGAGATCTAGGATACCTTGATGAAAGGATTCTTAAAGTGTTCAAGGATCTGGTTATGCTGGTGACTTCTTCCATAGCAAAGGCCCAGCTTGATTCCGAAGACTTGATTATGATGGCTGTTCAAACTAGTCAACTCAATCCTCTAAAGATAAAGGAACTAAACAATTATGAAGACAAAACTAATAAGGATATACTATCACCCCTCAAAGAGAAAATGCTGATCTCTTCGCAAGACCAATTGAATTGGAAGATGACCACATACGATTTCGTTCTACTACCGGGCTAGGAATTTTATATTCAAGCTGGAATTTGGCTCAGTTTTATTGTGCTCATTTTTATTGACTTGATAGTCAAAACCTCTTGAAGAACCCAAGAGAAGGAAGAATAAGTATGACCCCAAGCATTGGTTGAAGAAGATTATCCGGGTTATATTCGATGTAAGCGACGGATCGGTAAATGCTGTATCGAAATTATGGAAAGAAGAAGAAGATGGTGATGCTACATGAACATTTATATGCTTCTGACTTAAAACTGTGAGTTGTGTGAATGTGTTAATCATCGGGTATGAACACAAAAGAGTTGGTTCTTCATTTTGAAAGGAAGAGATCCTAGTATTTGTAAGTTTATTAATTTTAAAACTTTTGGAATAGCCGAGTCAAATGCGATTTAGTTTTAAATCCGTAACACGGTGCGACTTGATTGACTGTTCAATGTAATAAGTTTAAGTAATTTTAAATGTTGTACCATAACATCGGTTCAATAGAACACATTTTAAAATTGCTTACAATTATTACATTCAACTGGCAGCAAAACCGTAGACAGAGGAATTTAATTGCCTCATAAATGCAATAAGTGGCGCTACACAACTTTGGTATGGTGGATGGTACAATTTTAAAAGTTGTACCATCTAGACTCTAGATGATATAACTTTTAAAATTGCTATCAATTCATCGGGCAATTAAATTACTTTGTGTAAATGGGTGTTTAGTCTGAGCAATTAAATTGCTTCTTGAATGCTACAAAATGAAACAATAATAAAAGTTGTACCAATTTAAATGCAGATTTGTACTCCACTTGGCTTATTTATACAAATATTGATATTTAATTGTTCTTACAAAATGTACTTCATTAAAATAGGTTAAAGTAAATTTTGTATTGGCCAAATGACGTTAATATTTGGGCAAATACGCCAAGTGAAGTGGATAAGCAATGTGCGGAGAGCACCTTTTAATATTGCTTTAAATTATTGCATCCAACGAGTAACTAAATTGCTTCGTGTTTATGGGTCTATTGATTGGAAGGAATTAGAACATAATAGGGTATTTTCAAACTTTTCTAAAAGTATTCTAATTTGAAGATTGAAACGAGATATTTAACAGAAAAATAAAAATAAATTGATTTCTATCCATTTTCTCAATTAAAAACGATTTAAACCAAATTTATTTTTCGTTGTTTTGAATTTACCGCCAAAACGCTTCTTACAATGACTTTTTATCACGTGACGTCAATTTTATGTACTTAAACTAAAGTAGTTACTGGTGTGCGGTGCCTCTGTGCACAAATACTTCTAAAGCGGCGCCAAACTTAGTATTTGTATCGGTGCCGTTTACACAAAGTTGACGTCACATGTCACGTGATAAAAAGGCATCGTAAGAAGCGTTTTGGCGGCAAATTCAAAACAACGAAAATCAAGTTAGATTCTAATTGAGAAAATGTGTATTAATAAATTTATTTTTATTTTCCTGTTAAATATCTCGTCCCAATCTTCAAATTAAAAAAGTTTTTATCAAATCGGAAAATACCCTATTATGAAATATTGCACACTTGGTGCGATACAACGTAATTCTAATCATCTGAGTTTTTGTGATTGGCGTTCAAAGCGGAAACAGGATTTCAAAGAAATCTATAAAACTGGCCAAAGGAGTTATAACTAAGACTGTTGTAAGTAATTAAAATAATTTGTGTCATTTCAGAGGGTAAAAGTTCTCATGAATATTAAAAACTTTTGCACTGGGACCAACTCTCAAATATCGGAAACAATATATGCTGTTTCATACATAAATACAATCTCGATCAAAGTATTCATGTATGAGACGGATTGTTTTTTTTTTGCTATTTTTTGGGTTCTCTTCACTAACTTCTTCATATTCTGGAGTAAATAATGACACCCTCTGAACAAAACCAATGATTTTATTTACTACAACCTGTATTTGAAAAATAACACTGCGTATTTTTTCTTATAAAAAGCACTTAGTGAATGGTTTAGTCAGAAATCAAACCCGAACTTTTCCACAAAAATACCACCCTGTCTTGTACCGATATAGTATTGCTGTTATGGACACATCGTGCAAAACAAAGTTATATTGTGTGGAAAATCAAAGTAAATGGTTTTTTTATGTACATACGTTCTATTAGCTGATTAGAAATCATTTTATAATTGTAATTTTCATCGCTGAAGTTTCTCTAACAAAGTAACAATGATTTTTCGAATAAAAATTGATATTTACTTTAATTAGCCACATCAAATTATTTTGTTATTTTAGCTGTTGCTAAGCTTTTGATCCATGTCAGCAAAATTGTTAATAATTGGAGTAATACAGAATGGTATTTTTTTGAAACAAAGTATTTTTATAAAAAAATAATTAATGCTGTGTTAGTTTTCTCTAAATGAAACTAACTTGTCTTTTGGCCAATTTTCTTAATTTCTCAATGTTGAACTTTTCATCCTGCATTCCCATCTCAAAAACTCATCTTGTTTAGGTTAGGTACCTACGTAGAACTATTTTTTTTTTTAATTTTGCTAAGTAGATGTAATTTAGATATATTGGGACGTCAAAATCATAGGCTAATGCTGAAATTTCCAAATTCAGCATTCCGTGTTGGTCCTGCACCTTAATTGCGTAACTCACGATTCATCATAATCTGTTTCGCTTTGAAACAGATTGTTAAACCATTGCTGCATATGCTCGAAAATGTATCTGTTCAACAACGTAAATAACGCAATTGAACTGTCAAATTGAAACCGATTATGATTAATCGTGAGTTACGCAATTAGGGTGCTGTTCCGTGTTGGTTGGTCCTGTAGATAGCAAAGGAATATATTAGATTAGAATGATGAAATATTGCACACATAGTGAATGCTTCATTACGATCTGTAAAATATAACTGAATTCAAGTCATTTCAGTTTTTGAGATTGGCGTTCAAACCGATAACAGGAATTCGAAGAAATAGATAAAAGTATAGTGGTAGTATTATACACGGCTACACATCAAGCTATTATTTCCAGTTTACGTTGATCTCGCACTGTACGGAAATCCTATACAATGCGAGATCAGCTTGTACTGGAAATGTACAGCTTGATGTGTAGCCGTGTGTACAACCTATAACGGAAAAATAAAACTGCTTTTTTTCTTTAAAAAAAGCACTTGGTTAATGGTTTAGCCAGAAATGAAACCCGATCTTATCCCAACAAAAATACCATAATAGTATACCTAATTTTAATACTTTCCGATAAGGACAAAATCGTGCAAAACAAAGTAATATTGTGTGGAAAATCAAAGTAAATGGTTTATTTTTCTGTTCATACGTTCTATTAGCTGTGTTTTTTTTTTGCACTATTTTCGTGTTCGACTCCTGGCTTGAAACAAAGTGCTTTTCCTAAAAAATAAATACGGAGTTTTAGTTTTCTCTAAATAAAATTTAAAATTTAAAAACCCCCGACCCACACAAAAACTCCAAAAAGTAAAAAATAATATTTATAGGCCTTTTAATTTTAACGTAATATTTTCATCAGGGCATTGTCAAGTCGGGGGACGGCTAGGCCTCTGTTTGGCGTTTTCATTGACCGTCCCCCGACTTGACAATGCCCTGATGAAAATATTACGTTAAAATTAAAAGGCCTATAAATATTATTTTTTTACTTTTTGGAGTTTTTGTGTGGGTCGGGGGTTTTTTTAATTTTTTGATTTTGATGAAACATGTCTAAGAACACTCCCGACTAATACACCTTTCAAACAAAAAAAACTAAATCAAAATCGGTTCATCCGTTCGGGAGCTACGTTGCCTCAGACACACACACACACACACACACACACACACACACACACACACAGACACGTCAAACTTATAACACCCCGTCGTTTTTGCGTCGGGGGTTAAAAAAATCAATGCTTTTGGCCGATTTTCTCAATTTTTCATTGTTTAAGTTTTCACCCTGCATTCCCATTTCAAAAATTTGTATTATTTAGGTAAGTACAAGAAACTTCAATGAACTTCATAGTTTTTTTATTTTTATAATTTGAGTGAGTAGATATTTAGATAGGTCGATGTCCATATCAGCAAGCCACAGAAAAAATATCAAAGTCCATAGGTATAATATTTGGAAGGACTTTAAGAGCTCTTAGTATTTGTAAGTCTTTTAGAGATTTTTTTTACACGGCAAAGTCAAAGCGATTATGTTTTTAGACACATTAATATAGAGCAATTTTATTGGCTGTTAAATGCAATCAATTGAAGCAATTTTGAAAGTTGTACCATTTTAATGCAGATAGGTAACCTACTTGGCTTATTCATTTAAATATTCGCGTTTATTTGTTAATTCAAATTGTACTTTATTTGAATAGGGTACAAGAAGTATTTTGAATGGTTAAGTAACGAACATATTTGGGCAAATACGTCAAGTGAAGTGCATTGCATTATATAAGCATTCTTTTACGAATTACCTTTTAATATTACTTCCATTTATTGAATTCAGCAGGTAATATAATTGCTTTGTGTAAATAAGCCTGTCGGTAGGAAGGTATTAGATTGGAATTATGAAATACTAGCTTTTGCCAGCGGCTTCGCCCGCGCGGAACTTTCATCCCCTATTTAACTCCCTCGGGGTCGAAAATCGAAAAATCCTACCTTACTCCTTGTCTACATTATAAAAGGAACCTCTGTGCAAAATTTCAGCTTTCTAGGTCCAAGGGTTCGGGCTGGGCGTTGATGAGTCAGTCAGTCAGTCAGTCAGTCAGGACCTTTCTTTTTATTTATATAGAAGATAGATTGCACACATTTGGAATTATTGGCGAAATAACGTAATTCTAATCTTTATAGTTTTTGAGAAAGGCGTTCAGAGCGAAAACAGGAATTCAAATAAATAGAGAAAACTGGCCAAAGTAGTTATTACTTCATAGGTACATTTAGGTCATTTGCATACTTTCAGAGGATGAAAATTTTCATGAATATTAACAACTTTTGCTATTGGACGCCTAGCTTCTGACGTTTCATAAGTGCCCATGCAAGTTTATATGAAATAAAAATATTTTTATTTTGGACCAACACAGAAATATCGAAAAAACATTTGCTGTTTCATACAACAATACAATCTCAATGAATGTATTTATGTATGAAACATTTTTTTTTCGCTATTTTATTGTCTCAATGGTCTCATGAATATAAGTTCTTCATATTCTTGAGTAAATAATTACACCCCCTGAAAGATATTAACAATTTTTTTTTTTTTTTTTTTTAAACCTGGAGGTATTGCAAAATTAGTATTGCCTATTTTTTCTTTTGAAAAAGCATTTGGTCTTGGTTTTGTCACAAATTGAACCCGAACTTATCTGCAACAAAAATTAGGTACCATTCAGTTTTGCACCAATTTAAAGTTTTACTGATAAGGATCGTGCAAAAGTAAGTAATATTGTGTGGAAAATTAAAGTGAATGTTTTTTTTGAAATTTTCTTACGTGATATTACTTAGTTGACTAGAAACCATCGCTAATTTTAATTTTCAAAACTGAAAGTTATTAACAATGCTTTTTTTTTACACAGGATATGTGTAGAAAATTCTGCGAAAATTTGGTATTTACTTTAATTCGCCACATTAAATTACTTTGTAAAGCTGCAGATACAAAATAGCATTTGATCCGTATCATTTAAATTATTGTCAATTAGTGGCGTAAGACAGATGGATATTTTTTGCACAAAAGTTCATGTTCGATTCCCGGCTTGAAACAAACTGTTTTTCCTAAACAAAAGTGTAATTTTCTCAAAAAAATTATCACTTTTGGCTAGTTTGCCCTATTTCTAATAGGGCAAACTAGCCAAGCCAGGGTTATATCCCTGCATTCTCATCTCAAAAACGTGTCTTGTTAAGGTATTGTAGAAATTAGTTTTTTTTTATTGTTAGTAAAGTAGATGTTTCGATAGGCAGGTAGGTAGGTATATCTCAACTGCACAAGGAAATTATCAAAGTCCAACTATAATAATCACTAAACAAAAAATTTGAGTAGTAACAAAATTATAAAAAAGCAAAATGTTTTCGGACAGATTTTTTTCTTCGGAATATGTATTCTGACTCAATGTTATGATGTACAGACGCCAGCACATCAAGCTACTCCAATCTGTCAAATTTATTTGATAGATTTTCAACTTTATACCGTAAGTGTAAGGTTCATATTCAATTGGGAAAATTTGACAGTTTCGGGTAGATTGACCTGCTGGCGTCTGTACACAATTCTAGACTAACTTAGAGCAATAACTGATTTACTTAAGAAAGTCTAGCGGTGTTAAAATTAAATTAAAATTGCGTGGCGATATTGTAGAAAAAAAAGTAGTTAAGACCCTACCTATATTTTCTGAAATTATTTTAATTTTTTTATCATTTTGCTACAGATTAATGTGATTTATGTGTTTTGTAAGTTAATTCATATAGTTTCTTAGTTATGTGGCTAAATAAATTAATATTTTTCAAATCATCAATATCTACACATTTTTCTAGAAAAGTATATTAGTTCTTTGTTTATTAATTAATATTTTCTGAACTTCCCGTTATATTGATATTTCAGGTTTTTAATTACTTTAATTAGATGGTAGAACAAAAGTTGTACAACATTGTTGCTGCAACATGTGTTGTGTTGCGGGAAGCTGGTTGCTAGTAACACACCATTATGTAGTATGTGCATGCAACTTGTTTTCATCAACATAAAATCATGTTGCTGCAACAACGTTGTGCAGCTTTATTTACCATAAATACGGGATTTTGCAATTAAAATAATCTGCAATACCAGTATAACACACAGATAATGAATTATTAATTAATTAATTAATAGCGAATTGATGACGCGGTTAAGATGATGATGGTGGTGGTGAGACTCCTTTTTCCGCACGTAGACTCGCATTCGGTCCGTTGTGCGTGGGGGTTCTGGCTAACAGAGCCAGCCTAGCTCCGCCCAAAAGCACAGAAGCTTCCTGGGAGCTTCACAGGCTTCGCGGAGCGACCTCACTGTTCCGAGGATTTCTTCACGTTGAGAAGCCACGGCCTCGTGGCTTATAATTAAAGGGGTATTGAATTAGGGATAAAAATATAATTTGTATGGAGCATCGATTAAATAGAACTCGTTAGTTATGTAATTTTTAGTCGTATACAAAATTATGGTCCAACTATAATAAATAAAAAATCCGTCTTATTTCAATTCGACTTCTTACTTTAGTTAAATGTTAAGAGCGTTTATTCTGAAAGTTGGCAACGTCGCAAATAGCTGTCAAATATTTACCTGTTTTTATTAATTTGTTAATATTACTGTGTGGAAATATGAATATCGCTAACTAGTGACCTAAAATATGAATTGAATGATTTGCAATTATAACACTGAATTTGATGTTGTAGGTAACCGTTTTAGGCGTAAAAAAGACATTTGGAAAGTTTTCAAGTTCTTTTTTTACATCTAAAACTAAATATACGGTGTTAAGATTTTAATTATTGCATTTCATAATTAATATTTTAGGTCACTAGTTAGCGATATTTCATATTTCCATACAGTAATATTGTATATATACTATTAATCAAAACATTGAAATATTTGACATCAAGTTCTTGATAGGTACAAAGTTGTTATCTTAGACTCGATGCTAATGTCAGTTTTTGTATTGAAAAGTTTAAGTTCGTAGAAATAAAGTTCAAACTACAATAAATCAAAGGTTTGAGCTTATACGGAAGTTAGAAATCGTTGTGTAACTATAGACGGTTTTAATCCAAAATGATAATCAGTCATGAATCAGCAGTGATATGCTGTAAAAATGTCACCGTGATAACTTGGGTGAAGTGATCTGCATGTCGATTCTATAACCACCTCACCGCGTGAAGTGAGCTGTCAGTGTCATCCCACTTGCGGGATTGACCAAACATCAGCAATAATATTCTGTACCATCTCACCGCGTGAAGTGAGCGGGGAGTGAGCTGTCAGTGTCATTTCCCCTAATGCTTGGTCTATTCCTATCATCAGTGGGATGACAATGACAGCTCACTCCACGCTCACTTCACGCGATGAGATGGTTACATAATCGACATGCTGGTGGAATGAGACGGACAGCTCACCTCACGTTCACTTCACGCGGTGAGATGGTTACAGAATAGCAATGCAGTCATTAGTATCAATCCCTAGTGCTAGATGGAATGACAGCTCACTTCAACTAAGTCCTCACGGTTCGATTTTAACAGAATAGATCATCTTTTTCTATTTAAAATTAGATGATGTAGAATTGTGATATGAAATCAAGGTTTTGAATGGAGATTCATGCCTGACCACCGTTCTTGAATTCAGACTTGAACCTTATTGGCGCAGTCGTGAGGCACACATTATCTATTTGTATTAGAATTTTATTTTCACTTCTTGATTCTGTTATTTGATTTTTGCGTTTCACTAACTGTGTTTGATAAACGTTTTTCTTTCTATCATATTTTTGGCAAATAGCCGTTGCACTGAAACAACTCATAGTCATCACCAACTCGAGTCTAAGTAAAACATTGGAATGTGAACCTTGTATCAAGTGACGTACAGTGACATTTCCAAAATTATGGAACAGTAGCAACTACTGTTGTAGACGCGTCGTCAACGACAGTACCTAGTTACTGCTTTGAGTTGAGTTGGTGTTGAGTAGTTATGGTCTGTGACGACCATTACTTGACTACTTTATTACATTTCTCTCCTCATAATGATTCTGCAGCTCAACTCTGCGGCTTCGCGTTCGTATGAATTGTTTTAAATAGCCAAACCAATACAAACGGCAAGAATACGGCATATTGTTCACCATGCAAATAAACATATATTCGTTATCTTTCTTTTTTCTTTCAGCAAAGATTATCAGATACATACTTATGAAATAATTCAGATAGTCAAACAAACATAGACGGCAATAATACGTAAAACCAGCGTCAGATAGCACCTGTCTGGCATTAATGCTGAAATGAACCTTTTTGGCGCAGTCGTGAGGCACACACTACCAATTTGAGTTAGAACGTTATTTCCACTTTTTGATTGTGTATTCTATTTGATTTTTGCGTTTCACGTACTATATTCGAATAAACGTTGTTTTTGATTGTTAGTTATTTTCACTTTTTGATTTATTTTTTGCGTTTCACGAACTGTGTTCGAATAAATATTATTCTTTTTTTCTTTCCTTCATATTTTTGGCAAATAGCCGTTGTACTGAAACAACTCATAGTCATCACCAAGTTGAGTCAAAGTAAAGCATTGGAATGTGAACCTTGTATCAAGTAACGTACAGTGACATTTCCAAAATTATGGAACAGTAGCAACTACTGTTGTAGACGCGTTGTCAACGACAGTACCTAGTTACTGCTTTGAGTTGAGTTGGTGTTGAGTAGTTAAGGTCTGTGACGACCATTACTACTGTATCTCCTCATAATGATTCTGCAGCTCTAATAACTATGCTGCTTCGTGTTCGTTAATTGGTGTGAACTGCTTCAGATAGTCAAACACACATAGACGACAATAATACGTCATATTGTTGATAAGCATATTTTTATTCCTTTACTTTATTCTTTAAGCAAAGATGATTTTGTATCTCGGATCATTCCGAATCGCTTCAGATAGTAAAACAAACGTAGACGGTAATAGAACGTCATAAAAAACCAGCGTCAAACAGCATCTGGCATTAGATAATGCTGAAATGAACTTGCGTAGCCGTGAGCTACGCACTATTTGTGCACTATCATAATTTTAACTTTTTGATTGTTATTATTTTCAACAAAAAAAAATGCATTTCACGATCTTGTCGAATAAATGTTATTCTTTCTTTCATATTTTTGGCAAATAGCCGTTGCACTGAAACAACTCATAGTCATCACCAACTCGAGTCTAAGTAAAACATTGGAATGTGAACCTTGAATCAAGTGAGGTACAGTGACATTTCCAGAATTATGAGACAGTAGCAACTACTGTTCTTGACGCGTCGTCGGCGTCAGTAGTTGCTGCTCCGAGTTAAGTTGTTGTCGAGTCGTTAAGATTTGTGACAATTAGGTACTTGACTAAGTACTGTATCTCCTCATAATGATTCTGCAGCTCTAACTGTGGAAATAAACATATTTTCTTTCTTTTTCTTTAAGCAAAGATATCTTATATCCCGGATTATTATGAATAGGTTCTGGTAGTCAAACAAACCTAGACTGCAATAATACGTCATATTGTTGACCGAATAAACATATTTTCTTTCTTTTTCTTTGATTCAGATAGCGAAACAAGCAAATACGGCAGTAATACGTCATATCAATCCAGCGTCAGACAGCATCTGTCTGACATTCATGCTGTAAGGAACCTTTTTGGCGCAGCCGTGAGGCATACACTGCTTGTGTTAAATCATTATTTTCACTTTTTGATTCTGATATTTGATTTTTGCGTTTGTGTTCGACTCAGCGTAATTCTTTCTTTCATATTTTTGGCGAATAGCCGTTGCACTGAAACAACTCATAGTCATCACCAACTCGAGACAAAGTAAAACATTGGAATATGAACCTTGTAGCAACTACAGTTCTCGACGCGTCGTCAGCGTCAGTAGTTAGTGCTTTTTTTTTTTGGGTGGGAAATCATCAAATAACTTCTCCCGCTCTGGGTGGAGCAGGAGGGCGTGTCAGACTTTTACTGACTAAAACCCACCCGTGTTCCCTTAGTAGCCCATATGCCAGGGGCTGTGGTATGTCTTTCGAACAAACCCGCACCCCTGCCAGAGTATGTAGTTACTGCTTTGAGTTGAGTTGGTGTTGAGTCGTTAAGGTGTGCGACGACCATTACTTGACTATTGTATCTCCTCATAATGATTCTGGATCTCTAACTTTGCGTCATCGCGTTCGTTTATTGGTCGGAATACAGACAGCAGATTCTGGTAGAATACTGTGTCCGGTTGAAAGTAGAAACGGACATTTAATTATCTGTTTTTCTTTTATAATGGCGAAAATGACCTCTTTATTTATTCTGTAGCTCCAACTCTGCGGCTTCTCGTTCGTTAATTGGTCGGAACACAGATAAAAGGTTTTCGTAGAATACCGTGTCCGGTTGAAACTAGAAAGGAACATTCCATCACCTTTTTTTTAAAACCGAAAATAGCCTCTTATTGATTACACACTTCTAACTCTGCGGCTTCGCGTTCGTTAATCGTTCGGAATACAAACAGCAGATTCTGGTAGAATACTGTGTTCGGTTAAAAGTAGAAACGGACATTTAATTACTTCTCTGTTTTTTTTTTAATAATGGCGTAAATGACCTCTTTAATATTCTGTAGCTCCAACTCTGCGGCTTCGCATTCGTTTATAGGTTGGAACACGGACAAGTTTTGGTAGAATACTGTGTCCGGTTGAAAATAGAAACGGGACATTTAATCATCTGTTTTTTTTTTGGCGAAAATAATCTCTATAATATTCTGCAGCTCCAACTCTGCGGCTTCGCATTCGTTTATAGGTCGGAACACGGATAACAGGTTTTGGTAGAATACGTATACTGTGTCCGGTTGAAACTAGAAACTGACATTTAATTATCTGATTTTTTTTTTAAATCGAAAATAGCCTCTTAATGATTAGGTATACACTTCTAACTCTGCGGCTTCGCGTTCGTTAATCGTACGGAATACAGACAGCAGGTTTTGGTAGAATACTGTGTCCGGTTGAAAGTAAAGTTTTTTTAATTGTTAATTTATTTTCGACTTTTGTTTCAGCAAGATAATGTTGGTATTTGTTTGGCATTTGCTACAGTATTTTTATCTCACGAAGTAACTCGCGCTTAACTTGTGTTAACCACCACATACACGCTGTGAATGTGTGCGTAAGGACGAGTAGCGTAAACTCATAACACACACATTCACAGCTCGTTTGTACACTTGGTAACCAAAAGTAAAGCGCGCGTTGCTTCATAAGATAGTACTATACTCCTCCGTGATGCAGTACCACAGCCATAAACCAGACTTCTTTGCCAGGTGTCCGCCAGCCCTAAAATGTACAGACGCCAGCACATCAAGCTACACCAATCTGTTAAATTTCTTTGATAGATTTTCATCTTTATAACATAAGGTTCATGTTCAATTGGGAAAATTTTACGTTTTGGGGTAACTTGATGTGCTGGTGTCTGTACTATAATTGTAAATTACAATTTTAATGTAGTTCTTTTAACAATCATGAATTTGTACTTAAGTTAACAACTTAATTCTTTTTTAATAAAGTTATATTTTCATCGGTTTAAACTTGCAATAACTGTATTCTGCGTTTATTATTAGTAAGGTGGTATGAGTATGAAGTGAATACTTCATGTTTTAAAATATGTAAACTACACCTTTCATGTAAATATTATGCCATGCCTTTTCCCAGCTATGTCGGGGTCGGCTTAAGTGTATTTCTTGTATTTTCTTTGTGACAATAAATGATAAGTATTCATAAAAGTACCAGTATTTTGTTTTATTAAAAAAAATCCTTTAGAATTATGGTGAACTTTTGGGAGAACCCTTGTTTCGTTTCTACATACCCCATAAAGAGTTAAAGGTGTATGAGTATCATTGATGTACAGAGGCCAGCACATCAAGCTACCCCAATCTGTCAAATTTATTTGATAGTTTTTAAACTTTAATACAAAGGAATAAGGTTTATATTCAATTGGGAAAATTTGACAGTTTGGGATAGCTTGACCTGCTGGCGACTGTACAAAAAGCCATGATGCACAGTCTCGACCAAAAGTAACGTTCAAAACTGTGTCCATTTATACGTCAGTGGTTAAAAATTCAACCTTGCACGCATGACTTAAAAGTAGTTTTTACAAAGCAATTTCCAAAAAGACTGACGAGACTTTATTGCGCCCTATTTAGACGGTTATTAAAACACAAGTAATCGCTTTATCAAGTTTTATTCAAGCCTTTGAGCTTTCTCATTTACAATGAATTAAGTATTAACCATTATCTATTTGTTCATAGTCAAATAAATAAAATAACTTTTACAACGGTAAAAATTTAATACGAATCGTCGTATTTCAAGGAACTGTTGACTACGCCGATTCGCAATACGCAGTTCCGTATAGTAATATACATGGAAGAATTGCAGAGCTTAATAGTTGTGGTGTGAACAAGTAAAAAATTAGTGCTATATGTTTAAAATTACGGGTCTGCGTATTTCGTATTGGCGTAGTTTGAAAATATCTATTGGGTATTATTCTAATTTAGGGGCAAATACACGCTTACGAATAAAACCGATAGTCTATTCGAGAACTACATATTTTTAGTTCGTTTTCCTTAACTTTTCGGCCCATGGCGTATGCATTCATAAGTCTCGTGATTTAACGAGCCAATCTTTTTTTTAATTTTTTTAAAATATCTTGCTAACATTTATTGCTTTTGCAATTTGAATTTTAAATGATATACGTAAAAATGAATACTAAAACACTGTTGTTTAATTAGTACGCTGGACGTTTTCATACAGTCATTTTACCCAGAATCTTCCTAGACTGGATGACGTGGCCGTAGCAATATTTTTCACATACATGTATATATATCCATTTGAAATAAGATAAGACATTTAAACAAACCATTTTTACAGTCCGTTCAACCGATTTGGACATCTATTCCGTAGGCATAAGGATGGCACTAAAAGGAATAATGTGGTTACAATACCAACTTTTTACGGCAGGTGCCATTTATCACCAATGCACTAGAAGTCAAAATCTGTTGAACAGACTGTAAAAACTTTTATTTATATGTCTAATCCTATTTCAAACAAAGTATAGATCGATTGAGTTCCAGTATTTTACTATCTGTGGCTTCGTATGTCACACCAGCGTTCTAACAACAACATGATCAATAATAAATAAGTAATAACAACTACTTATAATAATTAAGGCTAACAGGCATCCGCCGTATTGGAGGTAATTAATTATTTTTTATACTAAGTCTAAGTACAGTATGTGGCGTAAATATGACACATCGAGGTTTAGAAAGAGACGGCTTCAGAGTGACAAAGAGGACGCTCTAGAAGAGCTTAGAACTTTTTATAACTCGATGTGTTATATTTAAGGCTGTGGTACTGCATCACGGAGGAGTCTAGTACTATCTTATGAAGCAACGCGCGCTTCACTTTTGGTTACCAAGTGTACAAACGAGCTGTGAATGTGTGTGTGTTATGAGTTTACGCTACTCGTCCTTACACACACATTCACAGCGTGTATGTGGTGGTTAACACAAGTTAAGCGCGAGTAAATTCGTGAGATAAAAATACTGTAGCAAATGGAATGCGAATGCTTGCATTAAACTGTCTCGTTTTATGGCCAAGTACCGATTGATCGCATAAAACACTCGCGTAATAAATAAATTTCCAGTAACATTACAATGCAAACTATTGCGTCATCTACAGACTTGTTATTGCAAAACAAACAGGATAAGCACGATGTTATACAATCATCTGAGTACGGTCTAATGATGTATTCCGGTAGCCTTTTTTATCGGTAACACACTTTGTTTTGCAGCTGTTAAAATTAAACGATGTCAGTTTGATTTGAATAAAAAATTGAACACTGACATTCCATTTGATACTTATCCGTGGTCCAAAATATAGAGTGTAAAAATTAGATGGACTTTTCCTTGTGAGGTACCTATACTCCGTTTGGAATAAGATTAAACATTTAAATAAACCTTTGGCATACCATACAGCCCGTTCAACTGATTTTAACTTCTATTGCTTTGGTAGCATGATAAATGACATCTGCAGTAAACAGTTGGTATTGTAAACACTCTTTTGCTTTTAATGCCATCTTTATGCCGAAGGAATATAAGTCAAAACCGGTTGAACGGATTGTAAAAAAAAGGTTAATTTCTGTCTAATTTTATTTCCATTGGAGTATAAATATGATGGACACAGATCACCATTACAATTTCAAGGCAATTGAATATCAGTATTTTAGAACAGCAGCCATCGATTCAGCGGGGTTATTGTGGAACACATTAACATTATTGACATGTAAAAGTGTTTGTACAAACCTACTTACAGAAATAAAATCATTTACCATTTAGGAATGGCTTACATGTTGACAGTTCAGCAACATTCATTGCGTTTATGTAGGTACAGAGGCCAGCACATTAAGCTACACCAATCTGTCAAATTTCTTTGATAGATTTTCAACTTTATTACAAATGAATAAGGTTCATGTTTAATTGGGGATATTTGATAGTTTAGGGTAGCTTGATGTGCTGGCGTCTGTACGTTGATGAGCAGACAAGTTTTTCGAACAATTCGAATAAAACCATATCCTCCGTCCACAAAATCATTTAGATTGTGATTGATAGTGTTACACAATAAGGGTAGAGAACGCTGCAGGTTTGATATTTTTCCCCCGAGTTTGGACACCAATACATTCTGTAAGAACTGTCCTATTTTAAGTTTTTTACACTCAATATTTCATTTAGGTACTTTCTATACGCTAATCTTAACTTTTACCCAATCATAGTCAAAATAGATTATTATTTCAGCTGTATTACTGTGAGGACCTAGCGTTTGACTACTAATTATTGTAGGGATATTATTGTAAGGCAAGTTTTTTTAGAAAAATATCTTCGAATTTCTCCTGTGGCTTGAGCAGAACTGGAGCCGTATTTTGAAGTGTCAAAGCTGTAAATGTTCCATTGCTAAAAAGAGATAGTGCTATTTATTTCAAAGATTTAAATCATCACATTCGCCCGACCGCATGACCCGGTGACGTTTCTCTTTCGTTAACACTGTGATTTGAAAAGTATTGTCTCACTCACTCATACTGAAATTAATATCTACCTATCGTTCCACGTAGGATGTGTGAGCTCACTCTTCACAGACTCTTTTCCGTGAACTAAGTACGGTGAGAGCATAAATCTATTTTTTCCACTGGTGGGACGCCCTCTCTGTGAGAGGGAACAGCCCATAATCCCCCTCACGGGCGGGGTGCGTGTTTGCGGATATAACATGTCTTCGATTCTAGGAAATGCCGGTTTCCTCACGTTTCCATCACCGTTTTGAGAGCAGTGGGAGAGTCGGTGAGAGCAAATCTTAGGATCTAAATCTTTAATTTATCCTGTATAGCTAGACGCAAGCTATACAGGATAAATTTGCCGTCTTGCATCAGATGACTGATGGTACACACACGTTAAACATTGATTTAATGATTACTAGAAGTGACTTTGCACTGAGCGTATGTCTAAGTATAGAAAAATAGGTCGCGTTTGCGTCGCGTATACGCACTAACGCTGGACCACTGTCAGACATTAACGTTTTGTATTATACGGATTAATGTATACTAAGCGAAATAAATATTTACAATATTGACTGTACTTTCTGGGTAAAATTAAGAACAGCATAACATGTTTTAATATTGAAAAACTGTATTAATTTATTATCATACATTAATTATTAATTAATATTATTGTCCGGGAGTATTGGTTTGACATAGTTTTTGCATTTTTTTTTCAACTTCTGATCACAACTTTATATATTAAGAGTTCTGGCAACATTACTAATTGCATTACCAATCTCGTCACACTTATTTTAATACAAATTAGAAAACTCGAGCGTAAATGATACATTGAGCTGTAAGGTCGAGGAACCACGGTAGCTAGCGAAATTCAAATTTGCAAAAACAAAAATGACGTTTTCGTGTAGACAATTGACAGTTTTGTACCGAGAAATGTAGACAAGCGATTTCTATTCCACGGTAGAGTAGAAACAGAAAGCGTCATGGTGAGCCTGCAGGTCAATGTCGTTGAACAAAATATGATTCGTGACCGCAAGACGTATATTTATAGAATTAGCTTTTGTCAGCGGCCTCTCCCGCGTGATGGTCGGAAATGATCTCACAGGAACGTACCAACCGGATAAAAAGTATTGTTAATTTAGGTTATAATCTATCTGTATGCCAAATTTCATGTAAATCTGTTCAGCCGGTTATGCGCGATTGAGTAATAATTATACAAACTAATAATTTGCATTTCGCGAGCTACCTTGGCGCATACTTAGACAACGCTTTATAAACCCGAATTTTGTCTAAAACTCGATATTTACAACCGATTACTATATATTTCAAAGTGTAATTATCAAAAGCACATTAAAAAGAAAAAAATGCAAATAATCACATCATGATTTGTCTGGTAATTTTAAGAATTAAGATCCATTAAAAAAAAATAACATGACCAAATCATGATCATCGTTGCAGATAGTGTGAGCATATTATTGCTTATTATTTGGATTTTGGTTAATTTACCATTACAGAATAATTGGCAATTTGACCAATAACAATATATTACTTGACAATTTTGATTAATAATCGAGAATAGTTTTCCATTGATCCAGTTATGTGCAAAACTGTTTGACACTATTCAAATACAAATGTTACATTAAATGTGACAAGCTTTCCGACATGACTATTCGCATTAGCACTAATTTCACTGTCTCAATTTTATCCTTCTATGCATAAATTATGGCAAACAGAATGAAGAAGTTTTTAATGTAATTAATACTCACTATAATGTGTTTGTACAGTACAGTGCAATGTCCAGTATGGAAACCACAAAATAAGCTAACATTGGAACTAACATTGCCATTTTTTTTTTCAATACATTTGACATATTGCACAAATGTTTGCCAACACCACCTTCTTTCAACGTGCTTCGAGGGCCAGAAATTTGTTTTAGCAATTAAACACAGTACGTAAGTGATGAACAAGATTTTACATACAAAATTTGTTTACAAAAACGTAAATGTAAAGAAAAATACTCTGTAGCGAAAATTCGCCAACATTGCGATAAGTGTGACGGACTTTGCAACATTTCCAAACACCATTCGCACCTGACACAGATCTATTGTGAGATATCGAGCGCATTTCCGAACATAAACGATAATTTCCGAAGCGCATAGGGACCGGGACATCTGTAGACATGATTGTATCGAAATTAACATCACGTATTTGTGGAGTTTATGGAATAAAGCCTGTGCCTGATGCGAAAGGTTATCAAAGAATGTTTTACAATATTTACCGAACACAACAGCGGTTGCAATTCACCAACACTACTACAATAACACTAAAATTCACATTTTCACTTCAAAAAACACTATTCCACCAATACTCCGGACGCTAGATCACATTCACTCAGTCTGTCTGTGTACACTACACTCATATGAGTCCGTGGCGCTTCTTGTACTCTTCTAAGTTGAGTGAGCGCTTGGGGCCGGTCTCTTTCACTTTAGTTGTCACCTGCTTTGGTTGACTCGATACTGATTCTGGAAACAAATGTAGGTTTACTAGTATTGGGGATATTACACAGGGATATGGGATTTATTTAGGATGAAAGCATTATCCCCAAGAGGAATGTATACAGAGTATACAAGGCGTATTAGAATAAATGCAAGTCCTGGAATAAATTTCAGTAACTTTTAACGTAGCAATTTTTTTCAAAAATTTCTTACCACCAATTGAGCAAAAGAAAATTAAATCTTATTTTAAGGCTTTAAGATTCAATTTTAAATGTATGTAGTAATGCTATGTAACACGATTTTCTTTATCGTAATACATAGTTTTAATAATAAGTTTTGGTCATTGTATTATGCTTAAAATTAATTAACTAATAGGGTATTTTCCGATTTGATAAAAACTATTTTAATTTGAAGATTGGGACGATATATTTAACAGAAAAATAAAAATAAATTTATTAATACACATTTTCTCAATTAAAAACGATTAAAATCGAATTTATTTTTCGTTGTTTTGAATTTACCGCCAAAACGCTCCTTACGATGACTTTTTATCACGTGACATGTGACGTCAACTCTGTATAAACGGCACCGGTACAAATACTGAGTTTGGCGCCGTTTTAGAAGTGTTTGTGCACAGAGGCACCGCACACCAGTAATTTCACTTTCTATCCATTAAAAATCTTGTTAATTATAAAATCGACATTCACTTATTTACTTACTAACAACTACTTTAGTTTACACAAAGTTGACGTCTTCGTCGAAATTTGAAAATACCCTATTGGGGTGTATGTCTTATTTTAATTTATGCTACACGTTGTATAGGTATAATAATCATCATCATTTCAGCCGAAAGAGTGTCCACTGCTGGACAGAGGCCTTTCCCAAGCCGCGCTACTTTGACCGATTCTGTGCTTCCCGCCTGCAGCGTTGTTGCTGCGGCTTGCACCAGGTCGATGGTCCATCTTGTGGGAGGCCTTCCAACGCAACGTGTTATATTATAATGGAAATATACTTACTAGCAATAGGTAGATCCAACTCTATATTAATATCGAAGTCGTGTAGTGAGTACATACTCGTGTCGTTCGCAGCCGGCTTATCTCGCTTAGCTTTCTCTTCATCTTGGATTTGTTGCTGCAAAATATAAAAGATACATTAATATAATTTTTAAACGACTTCCAAAAAAGATGACTTTATGCGGCATTCTGGGAGTTTTTTTTTTTAGCGTTACTTATCTTTTTGCCTTTTAAAACACATACGTTACTTAAATGTTCTTCTGTATTTTTCCTTGTCGATAGATACAGGGTGGACTTCGACGCGCAACTTATTACCATTCAGTATATAATTTTGAACCTCAGAGTTGAAGTTTTTCGCTGGTTATTCAAAAAATTATCAGCTGTTCCATATATTTTGACGGCATGGGTATAGAAAAAGAACCGATTTTTTTCAAAATCTCACAATTTCTGCGCTAGAATGCGTCTGCATTTAGAATGGTGTGCTGAATTCAAGGTAACAGTTTGCGCGTTGATGTACCTGCCACCCTGCATACTCATTATGAAATGTAGGTATTTTGTTTTTGTAAAAACATAACCCTCTTTCTGGCGCAGTCGGGGCAAAATATAAAAAGCTTTTATCCAGTTATGTCGAATTTGAACTTGCATATCTGTTGCAGAGTACAGATGGCCAGCACATTAAGCTACCCCAAAATGTCAAATTTGTCCAATTGATCATGAACCCTTATGCTTATGCGATAAAGGTGAAAATGGAGCAAAGAAATTTGACAGACTCGGGTAGCTTGATGTGTTGGCGTCTGTACTTAGTTGATGAAGCTCAAAATCAAAATTAATTGATTCAAACTAGGCTGAGACTCAGCACTTATTGAACGCCAAAATTACATAACAGTCCCCCCAAAATGCCCACCCTTCACCACTTCTGAAAACTGTTTGTACATTTAGTAGCCGCCACCGAATGAATGATAAATGATTTTATTTCTGCAAGTAGGTTTGTACAAACACTTTTACACGTCAATCATATTTTTAAACTAGATGAGGTCGGCGCGTTTCCTATCTGACTACTCTGAGAAGAAAGTCCGAAACAAACTCAGAGGTCACAGTTTGTTTTAAAGTCCAGACATAATCTTGGTCAGATCATGTGAAGACCATGTGGATTGGTGTCTGAAATGGTCTTTTGAGGAAAGAACCACACAGATTGAGTGGACCTGTCCATTCAGGAATGAATCAACTTGGCTTATCGCAGTCCACAGCTGGACATAGACTATTCCCAGGCCTCGTCAGAACACCCTGTCGTCTACATTCAGCATCCAGTTTATCAATGTCACTTTCTTAAGGCTGGCCCTGTTTGTCAAAGGACCGATGGTAGGTAAAGCAAACGAGTCCTGGAGTGGACACTAAAAATGCTGAGGTAAATAGTATAGTATACTTACAAGTCTTTCGCGTTCTTTGTGTTCTTTAAGTGCTTTCTCCTCTTCTTCTTTAATTTTTAATATTTCTGCTATTTCTTCTTCGGTTCTTATGATGTCCTGAAAAAGATGAGTAAATAGGTTAAATTACTGTCATTATGCCATTTTCCCCGAAGGTTTAGATAAAGTAATACCTATAGTACACCTGTAATACGTTAAATCTATATACTAATAATAAAGAGGAAAGATTTGATTGTTTGTTTGTTTGCATGGAATAGGCTCCGAAACTACTGAACTGATTTGGGATTTGGTAACGGGAACTACGCGGGTGAAACCGCGGAGCGCTGCTAGTTCTTAATACAATATCCTAAAATAGACAATGTCTGAAGTCTAAAAAGTCACTACAGCTATGTTGAAAAATTTACAAATGACAGTACTAAATAATATGCTGTCTGTATCCAATAAAGACACTATCTACCAGAAGGAAGAGCATGTATTTAAACATGAAATTATCTGCCAGGTGGTTAAAATGGTATTTTTATTTTTTTAGCCGAAAAACGTCCACTCCTGGACATAGGCCTCCCCCAAGCTCCACCACTTCGACCGGTTCTGTGCTTCCCGCATCCAGCGGACTGCTGCGGCCCTCACAAGGTCATCGGTCTGAACTAGTTATTATTATTAAAAAAAAAAATGTCCTCGATTGGGCCAGTTCAGGCTAGTTAGATGGTATTTTTTTATATTTTGCGAATAATCTCATCAATCTGACGAAATTTCTGCAGTGAAATCAGTGTTATATGACATCAGCTGTGTTATAAAACAAATTCTGTCTGCCAGTGCAAGTCCTTTCAAAATCAGCACTGCCAATAGCCGGAACAAACAACGGTAATTTAGACATTACAAACAGACTCCTATTAGGCCTGAAACTGCGTTAAGCGGACGCCCGCACTGTTTCATACAAATGTGCCCCGTCGCGGTCCCAAGCGAGGGTGTCCGTCGCGGGGTAGCGGTAGCACGTTCCCGTGGGATAATTTCCGCCATCCACGCGGATCCCGCGAAGCCGCGGGCGGATATTATATATAGCGGATATTATTATAAATTACTAGTCGTAAATAAAATGGCCCCGCGACTGGCATCGTCCCGATCCCACCTCGCGTGTCCACGCACATAGACGGGCACCCGCATAACGCAGTTTCAGCCCTTAGAGAATTTTATTTGTTTGTATAAATAATAAAGAGTATTTTGTTCTACATAATGACACACGACAAAGTGATAATTAATAATGTAGTGATTGATTTTAAGGGGCTTAGATGAGCTAAACGCAGGTTTTATAATGCCTAAAAGATTATGATCCACTGCAGTAAACAAAATCAGAAAAATATATGATAATCTTCAGGATATATGCTAGTTAGATAGTGTGTTGAAAACATAATACAACTAATTTCATACGATAGAAAAAATCACGAAGTTACCTCTAAAAATTTCTTTTAACGATTAAAAACCATACTAATAATATTGCAATCATTCTGATTTTTTGTCAGATTATTCTAAAAGCAAAATACTAGCATAATAGTGTTTCAATTTTTTAGTCCGATCAATAGATTTTTTGTAAATCGCATTTTCCTATTTTCGAACATAATACGTATACATGTGTGCGTAAACGCCCGTGTACCGACAGTGCCGGCCGATGCCTGATGCTAGTAGGACGTGTCGCGCTTTTCGCCGCATTATTTCCGCTGAGGTTGTTTACTGTTTTCGTAGACTTTTTTAAACTATTTGATTCTTATATTCTTTCCTTAAAAATTCTTCTTTCTTATAATTATAAAATACTTTTAGTTCAATAGCGTAAAAAACCTTGTACTTAGTTTTTAATCATTATCATTTTGTAAATATGGGAAATAAAGTTAAACCCGTTACGAGAAGTAAAAAACGTTCATATAAATCAAATGCCGAACATAATTATGAACCATAATAAAAGGTGAGAGCGTTTTATTATTACTATTTTTTTTATCAAGATATTTAAGAATTTGGAAAAATGTCGTAACCTTTACGAACTGACTGTACAGACAGTTCGCATACCATCCGTTTTTTCAACATTGTGTTTAGCTGGTACAGTAGCGTATTAGGTATTAGGCTTGCAATGAAGAGTGCTCGGGTTCGAATCCCAGGACATATCGATACAATTTTTTCTTTTTTATTTAAAGATCTACTATATTTAGATATATTTATTAAATACTTTTATAGATAACTAGAAAAAACATTGAAAATTTAATTGTTTTTTATAGGAACAAGAAAGTTGATAATATCAACACAGAAATTATTTCCAATGTGTAAGACTTTAATTTATTGATTTTGTTTTTAACAAATAGGAATTATAATTATGTATGAATGTTAGGTATCTATACTCCATTTGAAATAAAACATTTAAGTACACAAGCATTTTTACAGTCCATTCAACCGATTATGACTTTTATACCTTAGGCATAAGCACTACTTGCGCGCCGTTGCCGCGCCATTTATTAGAATACTCCCGAGTATTCCAATAGATGGCGCGGCAACGTAATCTCCCTTTACCGCTAGTGCAAAACTTCGTATTTGTTTTGTGTGATACTTGTTATGGCCGTCGTCGTTAGATGGCATACACGTCGATTATGTAAATGTGTGCGTGCGTTTTTCAAGGCCACATTAGGTCTTGTAGTCGTCTTAACTACATGCTATCTTATTTTCTTTTATTTTCAGAATAGCAGTGCTCCGCGGTTTCACCTACGCAGTTCCAGTTCCTGTGAAAATACTGGGAAAAATATAGCCTATGTCATCCGGGCATAGTGTAGCTTCCCAACAGTGAAAAACATTTTCAAATCGGTTCAGTAGTTTCGGAGCCTATTCAATGCAAACAAACAAACAAATCGAAAAATCAGCTGTTCCGTACATTTTGACCGCGTAGGTATTGCACTTTTCTATGAAACAGCTGATTTTTTTTGTACAACCGGCGAAAAATTTCTGCCCTAGGGGTTCTAGAATGATATGCTGAATTCATGGTTACAATTTGCGCACTGGATAAAAACTTTTCCTGTAGATAATTGTGAACATTTTAGGTGATGAAATAACTTACCGAAGTTTTACTTCCTCCAGACTTGAAGTTCATCACAGGTTTGGTATGCCGCCTCGTGAACGGGTCATCTGTTTTCTTGCCTTTCATCGCTTTTACCTGTAAAATAAATATTGTTACGTTAATTATTGGTGTAGGAAGAGGAGTTTTTGGCGAAGTAATAAGACTAAGAGCTGCACAGGCCGATCGATCTGGTTATTGGCGAAGTAATAAGAGCTGCACAGGCCGATCGATCTGGTTATTGGCGAAGTAATAAGAGCTGCACAGGCCGATCGATCTGGTTAAGCTACGCTTGACGCGGTCGGTCCATGGATGGATGGACAAACTTTACACACCAAGACCGTTCCGTGCGTTGGAAAACACCATAAGCCGTTGATCTCGTTTTAGATGGATAGACATAAACGACATAAACGTAAATACTCAGTCGTTTTTTTACTAACCGACTTTTTATTAAAAAAATATCTTTTTATTTGAGTTTCAGATTCACGTTTACAATGATGATAGATAGTCATAATAAAAAATTACATTACTTTACTGTAGTCATAAACTTTTCCCACAAACAATGGGATATTTAATATCTTGTAGGAGAGCAGTGGTGGCCCAGTGGTGACGGCCGCGACTTACGCGCTTCGAACCCAGCCAGGCGCATTACTTTGTGTAAATAATTTCATCACCACTGCTCTCAAACGGTGAAGGAAAACATCGTGAGGAAACCGGCATGGCCTAGAACCAAAAATTCGAAGACATGTGACATCTACCAACCCGCACTGGGCCCCCGTGGTGGATTACGGCCCACTCCCTCTCACGGAGAGGAGGCCTGTGTCCCAGCAGTGGGAACGTATTAGGCTGAGTATGATGATGATGAATATCTTGTCCACCGTGTCCTACTGTCTGCACGCTACAGGAGTTGATGGACGTTGCTGAAAGTGCCAAGCTTGTAGCCAAATTCTGGGCCGACTGTGTTTAAATCGCTATCGACATTCTCGAAGATGCTTATAACCGCACCGCGGAAAGCGGAACTGAGCCTATCCCGCGTGGGATTAAATTATGGGCTAAATATCGGGACATCCCGCCCAAAATCGTGATGTCTGGATTACCAGACATTGCTAGCTAGCATTGGCTAGCTAGTATTATTACTTACTTCTTCCATAATGGCTTTCTCGGCAGTCTCCACGTTTAGCTTCCGGTTCCTGTTGTTGATGTACGAGATGCTCTGAATGGACGACGTCCGAGTCTTGTCTAATTGATTCGCGCGTTCTTCTAATTCTTGGATTTTTGCGTTTAATTCTAGTACTGATTCGTCATCGCCCCTGAAAACGTCAAATTGGTAAGTATAAAATCGATTAAAAGAGTGAAGTAGCTATTTAAGAAAATAAATAGCTCAATATTTAGGTGCAAAAATGGATAGAATAAGAAATGGGTTCATAAGAGGATGTCTGAAAGTGGCACCGTTAACTGAAAAGTTTTGTGGAAATCGGTTGTCATGGTATGGACATGTGATACGGAGGAATGAGGAAAATGTCGGGAGGAAAGTTTCGTGTATGAATGTCGATGGCTATAAGTGTAGGGGGAGACCAAAGACACAATGGATGGACTGTGTGAATGATGATATGGTTAGAAAGGGTGTGACTACGGAGATGGCGACTAATAGTGAAGTGTGGAAGAAAAAGACATGTTGCGCTGACTGCAAATAAATTGGGATAAGCACAGAAGAAGAATCAGCCTTCCACGTCATCCTGGAATACGAGGCCGTGGCTTCTCAACGTGAAGAAATCTTCGGAACAATTAAGTCGCCCCGCGAAGCCTGCGAAGCTCCCAGGAAGCTTCTTTGCTTTTGGGAGGAGCTAGGCTGGCTTTGTTAGTCAGAATCCCCACGCACAACGGACCGAATGGGAGTCAAAGTGCGGAGAAGGATGTCCCATCATCATCAAGGGCAGAAGAACCATACCATGACAGTTGATTTCCACACAACTTTTCAGTTACCGTTGCCACTTCCCTATTTTGTCCTCATTTCTCATTCTATCAATTCTTGTAACACCACACATCCCCGTTACTCTAATTTAGTGACATGTACCTCAACTGCGCAACATCTCGTTCCTTCATGAGTTGTGTTTTTTTCATTGCGTAGTTCGTCGGATGCGATCTGAAGCGGTCCTTTTCAGCAACTATCTTCTCCACGTCTTCTTCCTGAAAAAGGTATTCTTGAAATATTGAATTACATATTTTTATTATATACATACAGATGCTTTGTAAAAATGTAAGTACTTTATATTTTTTTAAATTTTTAGCGCCTGTAGCATTTAAGGCAACAAATGGTAAGGTAATAAATAGCTAAGAAATAAGCCGTGAAATGAAATACTCCAAATATTTATTACATTCCACAATGTGAACTTTGTGGTAGGTTTTTAAATAGGCTTGGCATAGTTAAAACAAGTCTCTGATTCAATTCTGACTCAAAAAGCAAAGAGCCTCATTCATGGCACGGTAAATAAATACGTGAGTAGGTAAATTATTCAGAATAATAACTCTGTTTGAGACTGAAACTATTCGGGTAATCCCAAAGGTTGTATGTCAACCTTTAAGCAATCATAGCCAGGTGAAAATGCCTGACAAAAATTATTACATAATTATAATGCTACAAGAATTTTTTGGCGTTCAAATGACGGTACGCTGGCGCTGTTGGTGAACATTTCTGAAACGGTTTTGTAAAAAACAAGATGGCGGCGTTAGTTCCAATGTTGGCCACGCGCCCAAAGAACCTTGTATCGTGGTACAGAATATGGGCGTTAATATTACACATGGCACATCGAGCTTCAGGAAGAGTCTGTCTCACCGGCAGGGCTTGAAATATCGGTATTTTTGAGAACTGGTATCATTGGCCCTGGTGTGATACCAGTAGTAGAGTAGTACCTATACGATTTGTACCGGTATCACACGTAGTATCTGAACCATTGATATTTCTAATCAGTATCGGTACTGTACCGGTACCCAACCCAACAATTCCCGTAACTTTAGAGTGAGAAAAAAGACATAGTAAGTAAAAAGAATATTCCATTAGAAAAATATCTTCCTGGTTGGCGTACGAAAGTCTTCTTACAAATATGAGGTTTGTGATATGCGCCGGGTACCTGAATTTGCTGCCGGCACTTGTTTGTTCGATTAACGGTGGTACCCAGGTACCGATACAGAATCTGTACTTTTGGTACCGGTTCCAAGCCTGGTTACAGGTATGGGTAACTTAGACGATGCTCTAGAAAATTGAACTTAAAACTCTTATGTGGCATTTAATTCTCGAAATAAAAACGTTCAAAATCTAGTCGCAGTCTCATCTCGGCGACGATCAAATGTCAAAAACTTGTCAAAAATGTATGGAAACTAGAGCTATTTTTAATAGATTGAGATCAGACTGTGAACGTTCTTAAAATTACGAGAATTGCCCCTCAGGTTCTTGTACAAAAGTACGTATAAAATGTACCATAAAATGTTTGCGCTTACCTTAAATTCATACATAAGCGCTTCTTTAACTTCTTGTATCTTATTCCTAACAAACTCCATGGTCGGTGGTTTCTTGTTCGCGTCCTTTATTGCCTTGTTCCATTTCTGGAATTCGCTTTCGGTGAATTCCTGTGGGAATAGAATACATATTAGAACATATTATTGAATAAAAATATATGGGGTTAGCTATCTCTTGTCTTTTTGAATTATACCAATGTTGTCCAAGGCCCTCTCATATTCTCAGTAATTTTTTAACAGAGTAACATAAAGACACCAAAATATCCCAAAATTTTGCCTATGTAAAATACTGGTATTCAGCTGCATCCGGTTAGACTGGAAGCCGACCCCATAGTTGGAAAATACCCCAAAATTTCGCCTTTGTAATAAGGGGCGAACCGAGGAGGAACGTAGTAAAATTCCGCGGGGAATCATTATAACCATTCAGGGTATCCAATTTTGTATCGTTATAATGATTCCCCACGGAATCTTACTACGGTCAAACTACGTCAATATCGTGTTTTTTAGGAAATCAATGCAGCGGTGAGGAATCGAAATGTCATTCTGTATGTTCCAAGACAATTTGTGGATATCATTAATACGATATTAGCAGAATTCGTGTGTGATTGACGTGGTTATGAGTAAGGAATCGTTAAGTGGTCATAGTGAATTAAGGCCCAGAATTGGGGCCTTGGGGCGGCAATGTAGGACTCAATGCCCCGCAACTTTTCAAGTCCATATTCATATTGAGCATGGTTGCCATTTCTATTTAATAACTATTAGTAAATTTTTTGACTCTGCTGACGTATTTGTTTAAAAAAAATAGTTAAACTCACCTGATTACTAACAAACTCCAATCGGAACACCCTATCTTGTGTCCCATGCCTTAACTTAAGTCCCTTATTTGTTCTAGTGTTTCCTAAATTATATACTTTCGCCGTTTCATATACATCTATGATTTCTGCTACCTGTGAATAACAAATAAAAAGGATTTATTTTTGTGCCAGGATTTATAATAAGACTTCATTGGCTACAAAATTTGAGTGGCTAGTAAAAAAAAAAAAAAAAAAAACTAGCCAAGAATACTGTCATTTAGAAAAAAAATATCTTGGAGCCATACTCTTAGTTGTTTCCTTGTCGAAATCGTCAACTCCCCTCAGCGAAATTCAAGAAGCCATTTTTATAAACTTCAACAGTCAGAGACTGAATAAAAACAAGGCTTTTGGCTTTTTTAAAGAGAAAAAAAAAAGTAAAATGATTGTAGCCATAGCTACTCTCTTAGCGAACTTGATATCGTATCCGCAGTTCGAAGAACCAAAAAACATTTATATAGAAATAAAAGTAACTGTTTGTAATTCGTTCATAGTAACAATTACAGCATTTTGTCCTTTACCTACCTACCATTAAGAATGAACAAGAAACAGACGTGTCGGGTTCACTGTACAGACGCCAGCACCCCAAAGTGTCTTTTCCGAATTGAACATGAACCCAAAAAAAGAAACCTTACGCTTATGCAATAAAGTTGAAAATCTATCAAAGAAATTTGACAGATTGGGGTAGCTTGATGTGCTGGCGTCTGTACAAGACAAGTTATTCCTTTAAACAAACTCACCCTGTAAACAGGATTCCCGTTATTGTTCCCGATGCCGATGCGTACGAAGCACCCGTTGACGACGCGCGCGAAGAACGGGAGGTGCACCAGGCGCTCCAGTTTAAACCTGACACACGACGATGTACTAGTGCACAAATGTACAAGCGACGCACAACTTGATAAAGATAGCCTTCTCATTTATAAACAATGCTTAAAGTTAAGAGATCTTTAAACGTCAAAAATCTATGGTATAAAAGTCGCTAATAATGACTTAACTTTAATCAGTTTATTAATAAGCGGGAATATGGCTAGAAAGGGAGTCTAATACGATACTTCTATCGTATAGATAATTAATTAATAATTAATTAGGATAAATAATAATTTAAAATTTGTACACTTAATAATTACGCTGGATAGTATTATTCGAACGCAATGTGAATTGTTTACTTAAAAAACAATTTAATTAAAATAGCAAAAAAAAAGAAACATATTTACCTGCTAAGTCTAAGTTTGTTGATCTGTTCCTTTGAGTCTGCATATTTGATCTCTACTTCTTCTCGCTCTCGCTTTTTTACCACTTCTTCTCCACCTGATGATGAGGAACTTGAAGAACTACGGCGACCTGAAGAGAACAGTCAGTTAGTTCCAGTTGAATTGTGACTATGATCATCTGCCTAGCCGTTTCCTAATCATATCAGGGTTGGGTTCCAGTCTAACCGGATGCAGCTGAATACCAGTATTTTACATGGAGCTACTGCCTATCTGACCTTCACAACCCAGTAACAAGGTACCCGTTGGTAAGACTGATAGTCAGTCTTTCGTACTTCTGACGACCCGTAACGACTTTCAAATGGCATTTGTTAAATATTCCATACTTAATAATAATAGTACCTATTTCTCACCCACAATACCACATACTTATTATTTTCAGGCATGCCAAAAACTCAATGAATATTCTATATTTTGTAAGTCACAAAATTTTTCAATGCGATAATCGAGAACCACCACGATTATAATACCTCCTTAGCTACTGCAAAACCTTTCAACAATGTTGCATCTCACTGCTGACACAGACCTCTTTTCTGTGAGAGGGAGTGGGACGTAACGCATCGTGCGGACCCTTTGTGGGGTGGTGGACATCACATGTCTTCGAATTCCTTCGAGGACTCTCCAGTTCCATCACGATGTTTTCTTTCGCCCTAACTTTATGCGTAGCGACATACCTGCCAAAAATTAAGGGACGGAAATTGCCGTGCGCTTATGTTTTCTTTGAAAATTATGCAAAGCATTTTGGGCCTGAAGTTGCGTAAGCATAATTAGCCTATAAATTTTCCCACTGTTGGGACAGGCTGCCTCTCTTCGCGAGGTAGTGAGCCTTCACTCACCACGCGGGCCCAGGGGCCTAAGTCTACTAATTTATAAACGTCACAATGGTCTCTCAATGGTAAGTTTTTGACAGATTTGCCATACAAAAACTGTCAAAAACACACCATTGAGAGACCATTGTAACGTTTATAAATTAGTAGACTTAGGCCCCAGTGCGGGTTGGTAAATGTCACATGTCTTCTAATTATTGGTTCTAGGACATGCCGGTTTCCTCACGATGTATTCCTTCACCGTTTAGAGAGCAGTGGTGATGAAATTATTTACACTAAGTAATTTCCTTTCTGGGTACGAACCCATGACCTACAAACTGGTAAGTCGGGGCCGTTACCACTAGGCATTATAGGTAATTTAAAACACACTGTATTTCGCGCGATTTTCCTCTATGGAGTTGAGAGTTGGACAATTCGAGCAAGAGAAAGACAGAATAGACGCATTCGAAATGTGGTGCTGGAGGCGAATGCTCCGAATACCATGGACAGCCTAATGCACAAATGTGTCTATATCCTAACGCAGCTCGATATCAAGATTGTTTACAATTTGCCTACAGCGTATTTTGACCTACTTCGGCCGCATAACGCGAAGGGGAGATAGCAACCTTGAAAAGCTGGTCATTGTTGGCAATATCGAAGGAAACAGAGCACGGGGCCGGTCCGGGGGCGGTCGGTCGATGGTCTGACCTCATAAAAGAAGCTACGTCCTACAGCAAAATTCAGCAGGTGGTGATGGCAACTTCAGAACGGAGTCGATGGAGGCAGATTGTCCACTTAAAGGGTCCCGTGACCACGATCCTCAGTAATGAGGGACCAATTAAAGAAGAGAAGCAGCGCCGAAATTTCCGTCGCATAATTTCGGCAGATATGTTGCTATCCTTAAATCTTTAAGAACACTTACCTTGAGACTTGTTATCATCAGAATCGGAGCCGGAATCATCAGAATAGATATCTGATGCTTTCAACTTGACGCTCTGTTTGCTAGAGCCGCCGATGATCTCAGCGTCAGCGTCCTGAGAACAAGCGGTGACCTTGACCTTGACCTTCGAGGTTACAACAAGGGTAGAAAATAATAAATAACTGCTTTTTGTGGGTGATGCTTGTGATGGTAGGTGTCTGTGATGCGTATGGACTTTTTTTTTGTTGACGAAAAACTACTCCGTTTCAGTTAGAAATTAATCTGGCTACCTCGAAACTATCCTTACACGTGAGTTAAGTAATGACAAATTATATTAATAAGATAAAATAATGCAAATTAAAGAAGTATGTAAGCATCTTAGCCAGTGGCGTTCTGTAGTTTCCGCCCCATGGCCAGAAAGGCGTATGCATAATATGGATGTGTGTTAATTATTGTCTACTTTTATGTCTTCTTAAAAATATTATTTCAACTTGACGCTCTGTTTGCTTGAGCCGCTGATGGTCTCAGTGTAATTGTCATTAATGTTCTTACAAAAAAAAAAAAAAAAATACAACGATTTAAATAAAAGTAGTAGGTATGTAATTATCACAGGAGGTGGTGTTCTGTGGTTTCTGTCTGCCATGGGAAAAAGGCGTAGGTTATTCCGAAACTATCATTAGGTAACGTACGTAACTAATGTATGTAATGTACACGAGAGTGATAATGTGAAAAAAATATATTAACAAATTAAAATAAAAGGATAAGTACACCCATGGGAAAAATGCGCGATTTTATGTACAGAGGCCAGCACATCAAGCTACCCCAATCTGTCAAATTTCTTTGATAGTTTTTCAACTTTATCACAAAGGAATAAGGTTTATGTTCAATTGGGAAAATTTTACAGTTTGGGATAGCTTGACCTGCTGGCGACTGTACGTAGGTATGTTTTTCATATTAGTATATAGGGTGACTGGTAATTAGTGACCTATATTTAAACACGTGATTGTACTCATCATAACAAACAACTTTCCCAAAGAAACGATTTTTTTTTAAACGCTTGACCGCGGCGTCAAGCATGTCGTCAAGCTGCTGACAGCTGATGGCGCGAGCGCAACCCGTTGTTAAATTAATGAAAAAACGAATAAGTAATGCACGGTAATAGTTATTTATGATACTAGTGCGGTAAGTTGGTTTTTACAAACGAGTTTACAAATGTAAGCCCGAGACGAAGTCGAGGGCTTACCATAGTCACGAGTTTGTGAAAACCAATTTCTGCACGTGTGTCATACAATGTTTTTCAACACATTTGCGAGAAAACAGTACAATATGTAATTAAACAAACCTATACATCATTAAATAGCGCTCTCCAATTTTGGCGGCTAGAGACCGTTTCCTGCAATTTGCGCCTCATTCAAAATATCAGGTGGAGTAGATTCCATATTAATATCAGTTTCCTCGCCTTGAACTCATAATAAAAGTTTGTATATAAATATCAGTCGGAAACTCGCAACAATCTTTGACGTTTCTAATATGAAAATGGCGCGAATTTACAAATGGCGCCACATGCCCGTGGTGAAAATTAGAACTACATCTTTCATCTCATTTAGGTACTCTTTATTATTAAAAGTGAGACAAACGTATTGAGCAAAATCGTTTCCAAGGAGGTTCGATCAGTCAGCTTATTTATTCTCGTAATGTGAAACTCCTTGGACGAAATTCTTATAATATTTTATGGAAATTAAAAAAAAAACCGTAAAGAATACGCACGGTGCCATACAACGAGGTATGCGGTAAAATAGGTACTTAGGTGAGAGTACCTATTTTACCGCACGTTCCGTTGTATTAGTGCGTAATTTTTAACTTTCGAACCATGTATACAGGCTTCGTAAATGCAGTTTTTGAGCAAATGTGTTGAAAAAGTGTTTTTTTGTTTTGTTTGTCGGTAACTAAATTTAATTACAGCTGATGGTGTATTATTCTTGTTAGGTACTCAATATTCAATTGGGGTAATAAAATTGGGTTCAATAAGATTGATTTAAAAAAATCGTTTCTTTGGGAAAGTTGTTTGTTATGATGAGTACAATCATGTGTTTAAATATCGGTCACTAATTACCAGTCACCCTCTATATTTTTTCATTTACCGGCCCTTTCTTTTTTTACCTAAATTGCAGAAGATAGTCTGTATTCCTAGCCCACATCACTCAGATCTCCATCTATTTTTGCCACAATTCCAACATACACCGTGACATTTTAGTCGTCTTTTTTTGTGGTTTATTTACATTTTAGAATCTAATTAAGACACTTTTCCAAAATGGATGTAATACCCTATTCATGGTTATCGTTTTCACATCGATATCCCTGCCACTCTGTTTAAAAAATCGTTACCTACCATGAAGGATCAAACACAAAGTATATACTCACATCATCATCGTCTTTGTCCTTATTAGTCTCCTCTTCCAGTCGTCTCTTCTGCTTGTGCTGTTCCACCCTGCTGGCCTTAGCATCCCTCTGTGCCCGCAGCAGGGCCATCGCGTTCTGTCGCTTGTCATCCACATTGCGTTTACGTTCCGTCTTAGCCCCGAAAAGGGGCGAGGCTGAACGTTCTGAGGGGTCTAGAAGGGAGAAAAACGGATGAATTGATTTAAGGCTAATAAATGTTTTTATTTCTATAAGTAGGTTTTAGTACAAACACTTTTACACGTCAATCATATTTTTTAAACTAGATGAGGTCGGCGTTTCCTATCTGGCTACTCTGAGAAGAAAGGCCGAAACAAACTCAGAGGTCACCGTTCTTTTTTTAAATCCATAATCTTAGCCAAATCATGTAGATTTGTGTCTGACATGGTCTTTTGAGGATAGAACCACATGGATTAGTGGACCTGTCCAGTCAGTGCACGCATTCACATTAATCGAGCTCAACTCAGAACTTAATTCACTTAACATACAGATTATCGAGTAGAGTACGTAAGTTGAACCAAACACAGAACAAAAAAACCGGAGTTGCACTCGTTGCCTCGCACGAAAAAATAATGAGATCACCGTCTAGCATAGTCATTAATGTAAGTTTCGAAATAGATTACAGATCACGGCACGTAAGTTGAACCAAAATCAGCGAATTTGGTTCAACTTACGTGCCGCAAACTGTACTTTACTTTCCCTATTTAGTGTAAGATTAATTCGCTTCGCGAACGCGATGCCAATGCAGCTTGAATGTAACGTTAATGCCGAAAAGCATTTTATTTCTGTAAGATGTCGTATAAGAGTGTCCTAAGACAGGGCGTCCTCTCCCCTCCAGTTTTTTTGTAGTGATTTTCTTTAGGCTTCTCTACACATTGGGTGAAGACGGGACTCTATTTCTAAGTCTCCACTGTTTGTCAGCGGGCTAAATCGTATGTAACGTAATACGCAGACAGTTGAAGTTTTCATAGAGATTTCTACAGCATAATCAGCTTATATCGTTCCCATTGCTGGAACAAAGGCCTCCTCTCGGCGAGAGGGAATGGGCCGTCAGGTTGGTAGGTGTCACATGTCTTCGAATTTTTAGTTTCCAAGACATGCCGGTTTCCTCACGATGTTTTCCTTCACCGTTTTGAGAGCAGTGGTGATGAAATAATTTACACAGAGTAAAGCCTGTCTGGGTTCCACTTGGCAACCACTACTTTTTATTGAAATGAAATAAACTTGAAAATTTAATACAAAAAACGTGTAAGTATAAAAAAAAAATTGTTCTTTCAAATATATAAATAGAACCGTGTGTGTACTTGGTCGACTTTTTTTAGTCTATTTAATATCAAGTTATTGTAGACTAGCAGCACCCCGCGGTTTCAACCGTGTAGTTCCCGTTCCCGTGGGAATACGGGGATAAAATATAGCCTATGTCACCCGGGGATAGTGTAGCTTCCCAACAGTGAAATAATTTTTAAAATCGGTTCAGTAGTTTCGGAGTCTATTCAATGCAAACAAACATACAAACAAACAATCAAATCTTTCCTCTTTATAATATTAGTATAAATTATAAATTTTAATAAAACAACAAATTGTGCACAAACTAATAAGTAAATAATAATGAAAAAAAAAAAAAAAAAAAAAACGATTTTACCTATATTCTCACCTGCGTCCTTAGGGTCATCAAGGATTTCCCCAGGACTTGGAGGTGTCTGCTCCTTTTCTTGTTCAGGCTCTTTAGGTTCTGGCTGCTCTGCTTCCACTTCTGTTAATAAATACAATATTATTAGTAACACTATATATTAATCATCATCATCATCATTATTCCAGCCGAAAGACGTCCACTGCTGGACATAGGCCTCCCCCAAGCTCCGCCACTTCGACCGGTTCTGTGCTTCTCGCATCCACCGGACTCGTGGTGTCCGGGCGTAAAAGAATAGCACCATCCCCTTTCTTCCAGTGGGTGTCGTAGGAGGCGACTAAGAGACGTACTAGAGAGTGGGCAGCAGCGTTCTCTATGCATTTTACCACCATACTGCGATCGCCAACCCGCCTGCCAAGCGTGGCGATTATGGCAAACCCCCCCCCCAAAAAATGACATATATTAATATGTGAAGCAAAAACTTTGTACCCTCCTTTTTACGAAAATTACGCGATACAGTTATGTAGTAGTAAATTTGATGTACTTAGTATGAAACTTGGTATAGTTAAAAAAACCTTTTTTAAGTAAAGTTCTCTTTTTAGGCGGTCGGGCTGCCTAAAAAGTGAACTTTACTCACAAAAGGTAGAAACAAGAAACTTGTTCTAAAATGATGACTATTAGACTGAATACTATGAGTAATCTCATGCAGTCGGAGGCATCTTCTTAAATTTAACCAGGGACCGGACAACCCCGCTTAAGAGTTAAGCCTTTTGACAGGGTAACCCGTACATGGGGTAATTCATATCGCAGTGTTACCTTTTGTTCGAGTTTCATGCGCGAAACCCAGCGAAGTGGTTAACACCTTTATTATGGTAACCACGTGAAGGGGAAGGTTAAGACGTTGAAGGTAACCCCTTCAACGTCTTAAGCCTTTGAAGGGGTTACCTTCACGAAAAGCTTTTATTCGTGTTACCCTGAATTACCTAATCAACTTGAGCTGCATGTTTATACTTGTACCCTAGCGGCGACGCGGCGCGGCGGTGTGGCGCCTCTTAGTCTTACTATTTTTATTTAGTTATTGCGAATTTGACAACAAAGTGACGATAGATATGCGATAGTCCGGTCAAAATAGACATTCACCCTTGCATAAATTCCTAAGAAGCTGAATTTTTACATAAACGTTAGGGATACCATTATAATGAAAAGTCTCCACCGATCCCATGTGTGCAATTGGTTTTCATTCAAGGTCAAACTTTGCTAAAATGAGTTTTTTGGATTTTTTTGCGAAACGGTTAGTTTTATGATAAAAATAGGTCAGATAAAAATTGTAGGTCATGCAACTATGTCTCTACAAAAATTTACCTTACACTTTATTCCCCTTTTTTTTTGGGATGGAAAATCATCAATGACTTCTCCCACTCTTGACGGAGTGAGAAGGCGTGTCAGAGTTTTACTGACTAAAATCCACCCGTGTTCCTTCAGTTGCCTGTGCCAGGGCCACGGTAACTCTTTCGATCAAATCCGCGACCCTGGCAGGCATTGGCCCTAGCGGACCCCTTTCATTATTGCTGACATCTCTTTGACGTGCGCGTGGAACACAACACGCCGTCGACCCGGGCCTGGTCCTTACCAGACGGTGAACGATCCATTGCTCGCACTGCGCAAGCCCGCATCTACGGTGGCCGGGAGTCCGCTACAGAGTCCCGATGCCCAATCCGTCTCCTGTGGCGGCTAAGGGCGCGAGAGCACACGGATTGCCTCTCCCTCACGCTCTCCGCCTCCTTCTTCGCCAGCATTACTGCTTCGCTAAAGGAGGTGACGGCATCCCATGCACTTTCCTCCGCACCATGACCTGGACCAGAGCCGGACGCGAGAGATCGCCGCCGCCGATCGCCACGAGGACACGGCGGTGCTCCGCCCAACCAGGGCAGACCTCCATCGTGCCCTCCTGGCGATCCACACAATGGTGACACCCGGGTTTTTCCTTTGGCCTTATCCAGAATAAGAACCTCCCGAAGCAGCCGTGTCCGGTGAGAACCTGCGTAAGGCGGAAGGTGAGGACGCCGAGACCCCTCTTTCCCTCCGTTCCCAGCACTGGGTTGCGACAATCGCACTTTCCATGACGTCATGAGATCCCACCGGAGCTGTCCGTTGTGCCGTAATTTCTTGCGGCGGCGGAGTTACGCCCCGGCGTTTTGCCTCCTCGCGCCGCTCCCACACATGCGCGAGGACTTTTTGTCTCCAGATCTCATGGTGGCAATCTGGCAAAGAGGCTCGCTGCCTCACCGGAGTTCGGACGGTATCCCGGGACTAGCCGGAACACTTTATCTCCTAAGATTCACCATTTCTGAGAAAAAGCGATTCTAAAATTTACTTAAGTTGTAGGTATTTGCCATAATGTGCACACATTTCCACGCCACCTACGAGGTAGTGTTACTTGACGCGTTTTTTTTTAAGCGCCATTGATCAGGCCGGCTGACCACCAGACGAGCAGCAAGGCATGCACGAGAGATAAAAAAGCTGACTCAAATTGTAACATTGGGCCCTCGAAGTCAGCTCGCTCACCGCCCGCCGACAATAACGCCCAGGAAAGGGCTAACGGGGAGGTGATAGTTACCCAGTAATAGAAAGAAAGAAAGAAAGACCCGGCCCCAGACCTTCGTTTTCTCCAAGCCAATATCAATAGTTGCGCCAGGGCTCAGGACCTTTTGCTCCAGACACGGCCAAGTGGTTGATCAACGTTGCCATCGCCGCCGAAACATACTTTGGTCCTCCCAAGGATGACAGGATGGGTGACATTGATGGCTTGGCGACACTTATCTTGAGGCTGGCCGCTGGCACTCTGTCCCTAGAGACCTTCAGTCGGGACGGGGCTTTTGTAGCGGCCTTAGTCGAAAATATTATAGACGTGGAGATTTATTTCTCACCCAACCGACCTCTCGCTGATTTTGAGACTTTATTTCGGAATTGAACCCAGTCGTCAGTCCCCACCCCTTCCTTTTCATGGGGTACTTCAACGCCGAGTTCACAACTCGGGGTTCCCCAGCAACGGATGCACGGGGTGTGTTATTACAAGAGTGGGCAATGGAGTCAGGCCTACTGCTCCTAAACCGGGGATCTGTTCAGACATGTGTGCGGCAGTAGGGTGGGTCTATAGTGGACTTATCGTTTGCTAGTCCTGCTGTGGCACGCTCTGTTCAGGACTGGCGTGTATTATAGGAGGTGGAGACGTTGTCGGACTACAGATACATCCAGTTTGACGTTTCCGCCCAGACTTCGAGTGGCCCGGTCCAAGCGGCCCCGGCCCGGGTTGAGGATGACTGGCGATGGGTGGTCAAGTGACTGAACCAGGAAGCTCATCTGGTGGCCTCAATGGTGCATGCCTGGTTAGACTCACCAGTCAGGTCTATCGATATTAAGGACGAAGCAGAATGGTTCCGGGAGGCCATAACCCAAATTTGTGATGCTGTGTTGCTCCGCGTTCAGTCTCCATCTGCCAGGCACCAGGTGTGTTGGACGTCACAAGATATTGCGCAGTTGCACATCGCATGCGTAGCGGCGTGGCGTCCGTACACTAGGCACCGACGAATCCGCCGACGAACACCAGAAGCGCTAGTAAGAGAGACGGAACGGTGTGAGGTGTACAAAGTGGCGGTGGCGGATTGATGGTAAATTGGATTGTTAATTGATATATTATTTGCTGTGTCTAATGGACGAATTTAGAATCAATTGATGCTGTGTAGCGTCTGACATCTTATATTTGTACGCCGTTCAGGCAAAACATGACTGTCTTAATCATAATTTGCCGTAACATCTTGCATGCTGTGTGTGTGATATACTCATGTTTTGGACAAATAAAAAATATTTTATCTTAAGAAGGCTCTTCACCTGGAAATTAAGCGGGCAAGGACCGAAGCTCATTATAAATTGCTGGCAATTCTAGGACGGGATACGTGGGGGCGACCTTACCGTTTGGTTAGGGGCAAACTTCGCTCGTGGGCGCCCCATAGCATTGTCCCATAGCCTCCAACGCTGCTAGAGAGAGTGGTGAGCGCTTTATTCCCCTCTCAAGGGGAGCACACACCACCTGATATGGTTCCGCCTACTATAGTGCCCAACACGGAAAACGAGGATGACGACGCGCCTGAAGTGACCCAGGTAGAACTGAGAGCAGCAGTACAAAGGCTTAAGGCCAAAAACACTCCAGGACCAGACAGCATTCATGGGCGTGCATTGGTTCTGGCCATGAGGGCTCTCTGGACCCGCTTAGTAGGACTCTTGAGTGCATGTTTGGAGAGGGGCCAGTTTCCACGCTAGTGAAAGACTGGAACGCTGGTCCTGCTAAAAAAAAGAAGGGCATCCTGCGGGCTCTCCATCCGCTTACCGACCCATTGTGTTGCTGGATGAGGTGGCAAAACTCTTCGAGAGAATTATTGCAAACCTTCTCATTCAACACATGGCAAGAGAGGGGCCGGATCTAATCTGATCGGAACCGGTTTGGTTTCTGTAGGGGGTGCTCTGACGGACAGAGAGTATATTTTAGAATCGCTTTTTCTCAGAATTGTTGAATCTTAGGGTATAAAGTGTAAGGACAATTTATGTATGTACTTGTTTATTTATGTGATAATTGCATGATCTACATTTTTTGTGAGTGAGCTAATTTTATCATAAAACTAACCGTTTCGCAAAAAAAAAAAACATCTTTGCGAACTATGACCTTGTATAAAAAAAATTGCACACAGGGGAACGATGGGGACGACTTTTCACAATTTCATTATAATACTCGTAGTATATGCAACAGTTTTATGCTTCTTGGGAATTTACGCAAGAGTAGGTACGCCTATTTTTCGGGCTAATTTGACCGGGCTATAATAACGGTGTCCAGCATCTTGCCTCGGCTGTGCATTTTCACAGAAACAGTAACTAAATATACATATATAAGTAATAAGAAATATAATAGGCAGTAATACCACACACACTTAAACAAAAACATAGCTAAATTGCTTTTAATATCTTCAGTAGTTCCGTCCGAGTTTCGAATTAAATGACGAATGATGAGAATGTAAACAAGTATAGACACGAAAAAGAAACATTACAATGTTTAGCATGTGCGACAAACAAAATTGAACTGTAAAATCATATTGGCAATAATTAGTATTCCATGTTTACAAGTCGCTCGGTACATGCAACCATGGCGCCGCCGGGCAGAAAGATGTCACGTGCGGTCGTGGTTATAAAATTTTCAAACTTATGTCGATTACAAAGAGTGGATATTACAATGTGTTGGAATGGAATGGGTTACCCTGTTACAGTGTTACAGGGTATTGAAAGGTTAACTTGTTCGGAAGGGGTTACATTGCACCCATTCGACGGTGTAACATGTATCAAAGGGTTTATTTTTTAAGCGCTTAAAAAAACCCCTTCAAAAACCCTTTCAACGAGTATCCGGCCGGTCCCTGAATTTAACAATAAAGACCTTTATTGCCTGCGACTGCATGAGATTGCTGAAGCCGTTAAGGCTACAGAGCGTGCCAGAGATACATTCATACACTCGAAAAACATAACCCTCCTTCTGGCGCAGTCAGGTAAAAAGTTTATATGGCGAAAAGGTGCAGAAAGTTATTGTTTTTTACATAAAATAATGAAATGCATTATTTTCAAACGAATTGTTGTTAAAATAAATACGCAATGCAAGACCGCTTCGTAATAAATAAGCCAAATGAGCGTATAAAATACATCACTGAAAATGAACCGCTGAAGTTACAATGTATTTGGTATGATGTCTGAAGTATTCGCACATCTAGGTCATTGTCTGTCATCTCCCAAAAACGAATGTACCAGAAAAAAAGCCATACTGTTAGGGTTTTTTTATTTTTAGGGTTCCGTACCTCTAAAGGAAAAAACGGAACCCTTATAAGATCACTTTGTTGTCCGTCCGTCCGTCCGTCCGTCCGTCTGTCCGTCCGTCTGTCAAGACCGTTTTTCTCAGGAACGCGTGGAGATATCAAACTGAAATTTCTATATGATACTTAGTTCTACTGTCCCTGGAAGCTGTAGAAAAATCAACCTTCTAAGTCAACGCAATCAAAAGATACAGCCATTTAGCCGTTCAGATATAGGAAAAATTACGAAAACCGTAAATTTTTAGTTTCGTCATATAAAAAAAAAATATTTTTGACAATTTTGAACTTTTACTTATATACCCACAGGTTTGTACGGAACCCTCGGTGCGCGAGTCCAACTCGCACTTGACCGGTTTTTTTATTGTTTCAACTAAATTCTACAATAAACTCTCTGGCTGCTCTGTGAGTTTGAAAATACCATAAATCATATTTTATATTATTTTCACACTTAATAGCAACGGAAGCGTAAGTTGTGTACTTTCGCTGTAATGGTAAAAAAAAAACTGTTTTGTTTTGGCCACTTTAATGTTTAGTTTCAAAACGTTCGAAACTTGAATCTTTAAAAACAAATGTACGCCTTTAATCATACAAGAATGCCAATACTTCCTAGCGTTTAATTGAAAATGCGGTTGCACTAGCGACAAAATCTACCTGCTACAGTGAAACCTGGTTAAGTGGGACCTGGATAAGTGAGAAACCTCTATTATTGAGAACTACAATGAGGTCCCGGCACTTTTTCATCGAATTACCTCTGTTAATGGGACTTTTCGAACTTGGTTAAATGAGATTTGATTTCTAGGATTTTTTCGATGTTTACCTCTATAATTGGGACTCTGGAGCTCAATTCCCTTTATAAGTGAGACAATTTATCAGGTTGGGACAGGTTACGACACGATTGTTTACAAACATTTGAATTTCTTTCGCAAAATTTTCACCTTTATAAATGGAATAACGGTACATTTCGCCCTCTATAAGCGGGCCCTCTGTAAATGAGACCACTAAATTTTAAACCTGTCTATTTGGAAAACTGGATAAATGAAAACCTCTTTAAATGGTACAAAATCCTTGGTCCCTTGAGATCCCAATTAACCAGGTTTCACTGTATCTCTATTACTCACCTCTCTTCTCCTGTCGTTCCCTCTCCCTCTCTCTCTGCCTCTGTTCCCTCAATGCTCGCCTCCTCCGTCTCGCTTCTCTTCTCCTCTGTATTTCTCCCGGTGACGCTGATCGTTCGGCCGCTGAACGTCGCGCTAAGCGTAGTTTGCGTTCTATTTCCCATCTGTGTTAGGTTAAGTTTTTATTATGATAGAGGACATAGACAAGGGAAAGGGTCAGGCTCCATGTATATGATACCTGGGCCTAGAGATAAAATACATTTCTGCTAGCGTTCACGCCAAACGCTACGCCAAAATGTATGGGATTGACATTACCTGCGGAAAGGACACGACGTAATCTTTACGCACAGGTAATGTCATTCCCATTCATTTTGGCGTGAACGCTAACAGAAATGTGATTTAGGCCTGCTTGGCTGCATAGTGGCAGCTCAGAATGATAAATGATTTTTATTTCTGTAAGTTGGTTTGTACAAACATTTTTACACGTCAATCATATTTTTTTTTAAACTAGATGAGGTCGGAATATGAACCGATAGCTTGGACAATTATAATAGGCTGTTTCACTAGTTCAGATAGTAGTACGTTCTCGTGAGATATGTTTCGACTTCCACGCGAGCGAAGCCGTTGGCTAAAGCTAGGATTGAATATTTTCTATGTGTTTTAATGAAAATTGTTTTTAAAATCCATAATCAACACGGATGGCACTAAATAATTTATTATTTTTAATATTGTCAAATAGCCAATTGCCATTACTGCAATTTTTATAACGTTTCTTCGCTTTTATATTTTCGTTCGTGCCACCGTCTTCCGAAATTAAATAAAGTAATTTTTTTACGTTCTTCTGTTTTTTTTGGACGTCGTCGTTGGTTTTTGTTTAAAAGTAGTTTTTACGTGTCAGGTTAAAGGGCAGTGTTTTTTTGATAATCGTTTTTTTTTTCACTCTTTAGCTGTATGAACGCGAACTCTCAAATAAAATTATCTTTATCTTTAAGTGGATTAAATACGTATTATATTATTGAAGTTAACTCAAAAACTACTTCTGCAACCAGATGAAAAATAATTTTCAAAATTGATGAAAGTCAAAGAAATCAGGATTAAAAAAAAAATACACAGACATAGAATCTCTTCCTTCTTTTAAGTCTGTAGAAAATTGTCCTTTGTTGACAGAAATTAATATTCGAATCCTTACCTGGTCTTCATAAGATCCCTCCTTTCGATACGTTTGAAGATCTCTTGCTCCCTCTCTTTCTCGGACATGGCGGCCAGACGAGCTCTATCCTCCTCATCTCCCATGAGGTTCTCATCGTATCTGGGTAAAAAAGGGGTGAGTTTTAGTGTTGAATACTGGTAATCTTTAATGAGAAGTAGTCCAGTGGATATTTAATTTGATTAAATGATGAAAGTACATAGCTATTCACAACTATTTGATTCGCTTCCGTACCGAATCGAACATCAGTCACTGTTATTGTGGGAGTCTTATGAGAGTCACAAATACAAAACTCGAAATTTTTGCCAGTTTCAGGGCAAATTTTTCAATAGTCAGATAACTTTTATCTGAAGAATAAATCTGACAGTTCGGCATATTTTCTATACAAAAGCTGTCAAACTGACATACAGGATTCGTTTTTAAAGAATGCGCAAACTGTAACCATAAATTTAGCATATCATTCTAGAACCCCCAGCGATTATTTGCGATTATTCGATTATTATTAAGTAATTTATATTTTTCGTCAGTTATAAAAAAAAAAAACTGTTTTATAGTAAAGTGCAATACCCTAGGTATTGCACTTTTCTCGTTCAAAATGTAACAGCTGATGTTTTTTTGTATAGGTAACGGACTAAAAATTTCTGCGCTGGGGAGTCTATAATGATATGCTGAATTCATGGTTACAATTTGCGCACTGGTTAAAAACTTATCCTGTATTTATTCCTCAGGTAAAAGTTATAAGTACTGAAAAATCTGACCTAAATCAAATAGACGGTCGCTTCTCTTCCGACAGCTGTTTCCTGTTTGGGGCAAGGGAAATCAGGTTATCGAGATGTGACATTTTCGAAACAATAGCCTGTCTTGTTCTTCTTAACGTATCGATGGCAAAAAATTCAAACATATTTGGCCCAAAATTTAGCTGCGCCTGCGCCGCGCCGATCTGTGGCCTTAGTGTGAGTTTCTTATAACCATCTCGATCTCCCACAAGGTGCACCGATGACCTTGTGAAGGCCTCAGGAATCCACTGCATGCGGGAAACACAGTACCTGTCAAATTGGAGGAGCTTGGGGGAGGCCTATGTCCAACAGTGGACGTCTTTCGTCTGAAATAATGATGATGATGATCTCGATCTAACACATCGACTGCGTTCGGCGCTTTGATTGGCCCCGGATTGGTGAAGGCACAATAGGAGCGCCGAACGCGGTCGATGCGTTAGATCTAGATGGTTAAATTCCGGCCCTCTGATAGCCTGTCGTATGCTTGTGAATAGCTATCTTCTTCTTAGGGAGTAGATAGCAATTTAAATACAGTCAGCCCAGAATTTGGGTACGAGCTTGGCACTTTCAGCAGCGTCCATCAACTGTAGCGTGCAGACAGTAGGACACGGTGGACAAGATATTATGTGCCCCATTGTTTGCGGGACAGTATCACATTTACACTCCCTGGAGTGCGATTTGGCGGAGTCATCTGTGAATCTCCACCTTAGCAGGTTCTCTTTACTTCGGCCCACCTGAGCCCGGAGTCTATTTAAAAACTATGCTGATGGTATATTGTACACCTGATGTTTGGTAACTTCTGTAGCTGTCAATCTTGGTTGTCAGTGGATGCCTTTCGGCTGAAATGATTCGTCGGTGCTTCCAGCAACCAGCTGATATCCACAACAACCGTGTCAATTTATGGACACCTCAATGATAAGCTACTTTCATAGATTGAAAAATTTACCATGTCTTGTCACATTTGCTTGTGTGTAAACCACACGAAAACTGGCGATAACGTACTCACCCATCATCAAATTCCTCTTCAGAATCAATTGAATCATTGTCTGATGAATGTGATGATACCTCGCCTGCGAAAAAAAAAAAAGAAAAAAAATGTTCAGACTGGGTACAGTAAGATCATGGGTGAGAACTAATAGTGCATGCAATGTATTTTTAGTCCTCTGCCCAGCTATGCGTCGATACGCAGCTTGGCCGATACGCACGTGACCACACGTGACGTCAACTTTGTGTAAACTAAAGTAGTTAGTAAGTAAGCAAGTGAATGTCGAGTTTAAAATTAACAAGATTTATGGATAGAAAGTGATATCACTGGTGTCGCGCCTCAATGCGCAAATACTTCTAAAACAGCGCCAAACTAAGTATCTGTACCGGTGCTGTTTACACAAAGCTGACGTCACGATGTCACGTGATAAAAAAAGTCATCGTAAGGAGCGTTTTTGCGGAAAATTCAAAATAACGAAAAATAAATTTGCTTTTAATTGTTTTTAATGGAGAAAATGGTTATAAATATTTTTAATTTTTCTGTTGAATATATCGTCTCAATCTTCAAATTAAAACAGTTTTTATCAAATTGGAAAATACTCTATTGGTGACGGACCAATCGGAGCGCCGACCGTGCTTGATGCGCAAGATCAAGATGGTTAAAAGATTCTGGACACACGCCGGTTGCGATTACTACGAAACTGGCCTTTCTGATGAACATCAACTATGTCCACTTAGTGCTTCCCCTCCCCGGCTTTCGACTCACATCTGCCTTGTTTTCACTTCATTCATCCTCTTAGCATGACCGAACCATCTAAGGATCATCATCATTTCAGCCAAAAGACGTCCTCTGGTGGACATAGGCCTTCCCTAAGCTCCACCACTTCGACCGGTTCTGGTATTCCTGGATCCAGTGGACTCCTGCGGCCCTCACAAGGTCGTCGGTCCACCTTGCAGGAGGTCTTCCAACTCTACGTCTTCCGGTACTCAGTCGCCACTCCAGAATTTTTGGGCCCTCTGTTCTGCGAGCAGTGTGCTCTGCCCACTGCCACTTAAGTTTGGCAATGCTTCGGGCTATGTTGGTTATCTTGGTTCTCCTGCGGATCGCTTCATTTCTGATTCGATCACGCGGAGAAACTCCAAGCATAGCCCTCTCCATTGCCGTTTGGGTGACTTTAAGCCTTCTTATGAGGCCCATTGAGAGCGATCACGTTTCGGTTCCATATGTCATCTTTCGCAACATACCCTGGTCAAAGACTTTCGTCTTGAGACACTGCGGTATGTGGGACGAGAAAATTTTGCGAAGCTTCCCGAACGCTGCTCAGCCGAGTTGGATTCCACGATTGACCTTTTTCTCTAAGTCTCTATATCTCTAATCTAAGGATACTCTTTTTTATTTTTTGTTACTAAATCTTCCTTAAACCAGCACCATTGTATTATCTCTTCATTCCTCAGCCTCATTCTTCGTCACAGCACACATGCTTCGCAAGGAACGCATTTATTCCACTTTCAAGTTTCTTTTGCCACACCCAACATTCACTTCCATGCTTAAGGGTAGGCACCAGCACACCATTGAACAGCCAGTCGACAACCAGCCAGTTAGAAACTACAGTACTCTTACACCAATCTTTTTTAGTTGGCAAACAAAACCTCATTGAGAAGATCTGATTCTCTTGTTATTTCGGGAGATTGGATATACACTAACTATATCAACTTCCTTCTTTCAATGTTTTTCAATTTAAATGAAGAGAAATGTTTTAAATAACTTCTCTTTATTTGGAACGCTACGAAAGCAACTAGCGTAGGTATAGTGAATGAGCTAGGTGTGTAAGGCGGGCGAGTCTACAGAGGAACGCAATAAAATGCAGGGATTCCCCGAGCATAAATCGTGCCTCGTCTGAGTCTGGAAATCATCAAATAACTTCTCCTGCTCTGGGTGGAGCAGGAGGGCGTGTCAGACTTTTACTGACTAAAACCCACCCGTGTTCCCTCAGTAGCCCGTGTGCCAGGAGTAGCGGTATCTCTTTCGAACAACCCGCCCATCCCTGGCAATCGATATATCGGTATCGGATGCATCCCTAGTTATGATGCATTAATTTTTGTGAATCATGGAGGATGATATATTACTGTAATACATAGTAGTTATATATATCATTAACAAACAATTTATGAGACATTTTCATGTTCCTTTTGGTAAGATACTGCTCTAATGGCGTTCGTTCACCGCCGCCGTCACAGGGACGTCACTTGAGATTATTCGAACCGAACCCGACGTCACGGTGACGTGACCTTGTCCACCGCATCTGAAATCGTCGTGACAGACAAAACAAAAACCGGGGAGGGGCGCGGAGCGACGGTAGTGTGTGGACAAGATCAAGTATTGCCGGCACATCGGCCCGTCACAATCTCTGGCAGAGTTCTAGCAATCGTATCGAACTACTCGAAACTTCGTCGTCCGGGATGACAGCGCTCGGGTGACGGACGTGCGGTGGACACGCAGCTATAGTAAATGTATGTATCACTACTTTAGCGACGTCCATGTGACGGCTGCGGTGGATAAACGCATTTAGGGCGGAATTAAATGTGGAAACTATGACAGATCTTAATACCTACTATTATTTGAACTTTATGTACAGTAAAAAAATTATACAAATTCAACATACCCTCTTCAGGTTCACTATAAGTCTCTTTCTTCTTTGTAGACCCTGCACTATCAGTACTTCTTCTAGTTTCTGTCTTTTTGGGCTCCGGTCGCTTCCGGTTATCATCTGAATGATCCGAGGAATTCTTTCTGCTACTTGGAGCCGGTTCTTTCTTTCTTGAAGTATCGCTTCTGGCATCACTTTCAGAATCTGAGCCTGATGATGATGAGGATTTTGCTGGAAGAATATTGATGACAAGTTATTTATAATAAGTACAGATATTGTGATCTTCCAGCCTGAGCTAGTAGCATACCCAAGCAATGTTTTGTAAACCAGTTATGATGGCTAGGCAGTGGCGTAGCGTGGGTGTCGGCCGGCGGTCGTCCGGGGCGGAAGACCCTCTTATTTAGGTATTTCAATTTAATGTACTTATACTATACATTACATACATTAATTTTAGAGAACTTTTCGGCAAGAACAGTCTTTGCAGTATACAGGTTAGATTTTATATAAAAAAGTTTATCTAAGTTTTACCCGTACTTACATATAGCTCTTGCAAATTACGAGCGCGGTCGGCCCTTGGTTGTGTTTAGACGTGTACATGCATGTGACAGTGTGCGTGCCCTCATACGCCCCGCGCGCACACATTAACACCATGCTTGTATAGACGCCAGCACACCAAGCTACCCCAAACTGTCAAATTTTCCCAATTGAACATGAACCTTATGCTTATGTTATAAAGACGAAATCTATCAAATAAATTTGACAGATTGGGGTAGCTTGATGTGCTGGCGTCTGTACACGTCTAAACACAAACAAGAGCCGACCGCAGTCGTGGTTTGCAACAACCGTAATTAATATGCAGGCGTTAATAAACAATATTGAACTTAATACCTATTTATGTAATAGAAGTCATTCTCGCTGATTATTAGTCGTAAACAATCCAAACATGAAATAAAATAGGGGGAATCCCTGCAAGTCAGTGTTGCCAGCAGTCGCTACAAAATATCATTCAAAGGGAGGGGAATCCCCGAATTCGTCACAGAATAAGTAATGAAAAATTCCGTGCCCTTTTCAATCGGTCCGAATTTGTAGTTGGGATAAAAATATGAAACGGTTCAATTATTTTTATTATTTATTGTCAAATTTTGCCGCCCCTTAAAAGTGCCGCCCGGGGCGGGGCGCCCCTGCTGCCCCCACTACGCTACGCCACTGGCTAGGCCTGGTCTTTACTGATGAAAACCATTAATCCAGTTAATCAAATGGCTGACAAGAAAAAACTGCAGATTCTATTAAGCAAATTATGTTTTTTGTAAACTCTTAAATGGGAATATCATTTCTGCTTTCCTTTACAGGTATGGAATTTTAAAGGAGTGAAATAAACCTGAAACTTACAGTTATTCTTTTTATTATCATCGTCATCCCAGTCTGATTCACTGTCAGATCCTGACCCAGATCTCTTAGATTTTGATGGAGGTGGAGAATCACCAGTTTTCTTCTTTTTCTTGGCTAAGTTCAGGAATTGCTGTAAATAATAATAACTAACGTTTATTTCTACCAACAAAGGCTCATAGAATTTTTAACAAAATTAAAAACACAATTAAAAGGATTTCAAGGAAAAGTAATAAGAATAATATTCAATTAGTTATGCTGAGGTCTCTGCTCTATTGCAATGATAGGATGTGAAGTGATGATTATCGGACTGAATACTAATTGTTAGGCATTCACTACCACTAGCACCTTACTGACCATATTTCAGCGTTTTTAGAAAAAGAGAAGAAGAATGTTTCAAAATTCAAATTATCCGCAATTTTTGAAAACATTTATTTACGTAACTTAGGAATGAAAGAACTTCACAGCATTTTACTCTTCTATTAAATATTCAAAGCAGTGGTGTAAATATTTTTCTGTTGGACTATGTCAAGTCATGAAATTAAGATGTATTATTACTCTTCCGTGTTTTTCCCCATCCCATTTCATACCGTGGGTGTCTTAGAAGGCGACTTAGGGACTTCCTAGAGAATGAGCAGCAGCATTCTCTATGCATTTTACCACCATACTGCGATCGCCAACCCGCCTGCCTAGTGTGGCGATTATGGCAAAACCCCCCCTTTTGGGGGAGGCCTATGTCCAGCAGTGGACGTCTTTCGGCTGAATTGAGTGATTATTACTTTTTATGATATTAAAAAGTTACATTGGATGCTACGAGACAGTTAATCTGCCCCTTTTTCCTTAATGCCGAGGACCGCAACCAAATATAATGTGGACCAATTAATGGACCGAACGGGAGTCAAAGCATGGAAAAGGGAGTCCCATCATCATCATAGTTGCTGCTACTATCAGCCTTCTTGATTCATCTTGCCAGGACTCTGCCTTGAGCATGTTTACCTTCCACCCATCCCAGTATCATAACCCTAGCCTTTTCTGACTATGTTGGGGTCGGCTCCCAGTCTAACCAGATGCAGTTGAATTCCATTGTTTTGAATCAGTGTTACAATAGACATTATTAAAGTTAAATGCCAGCTTTAGTACACAACCATACAGATAAATTAGTTGTCTGTTGGTATACTAAAAAAATTGAATGTTATTCATGAAACAAAATAGTGTAAATAAAATATCATTGTTGCCATCTTCTTTTAATACATTAACCTCTCATATTTCCATGACTCATCTCATCTCATGATAACCTAGATATTTTGATTCCACAACAATTTTTAACAGCTTTATTAGTCAATGGATATACAGGATATAATAGAGGTGTGGTTGGTCATTTGGGTCATAGACACAATTATCTAAAAAAACAAAATGAGATAAACTGTCCAATCTGAAGTATTTTGATAATGTTTTGAATGAATAATAAATATAATGAGTTGACACTATTTACCTTTGAAACATGAATTATTTGCATACAAATTGGACTTAATATTATGGCAAGAATAAGCTATAAAATTGAATAATACATCAGTTGAATGATCAAAAGAGAAAGTCTAGACCCAAAATTATATAACCATTGGACATTTCTTGGCTGAATAAGTTAGCAACAGTGCCATGACGAGATCGAAACTTTTTTGAAATCAGCCATAACTTTGAAATAAGTTCTAAAACATCTGTTTTGGAAATATCTCGATTTAATTTAAATTTTGTATTGAATTATCACAAAAATAAAGGCGGGAATGTTGACTTTCATTCATTTTTACATGACTCACGCAACAGAAGCCATTTAATAAAGCTGTAACGTAAACAACGACGTTTTCTAAGAAAAAGATAAGGGACAGTTTTATAGAGATATTTTGGATCCTAAAACATGTTACATACACTTGTTTTTCATGTAATGCGCAAAAGATCTATTTAGAACGAAGGAACATTGATCTTGGCCTATTTACGCAGTCAAATTAATGAAGAATGCCGTCAAAATCGTTACGTACGGACGTGAACTAATAACCTAAGGTTTTTAAAGAAAATTAACTCACTGAGTCCAAATCTGAGCACTCGCTGCTGGAGTCCGAGTCTATCAACGGTTTATTCTTCCTTTTAGCCATTTTGCACTAATATAAAACTGGAAAACGATAATTAAATGCGTCTGCTTGCTTTTTCCTTCTCCTCGAAGTCGTCAATCAACCACAGACTAAAAAGATAAAAACGAATTTTTCCTTGTAACTTTTAACGACAGGATCACACGGAACAAAAAAGTTTAAGCCAAAATTGTGAATGTTCTAGAATTTAAAATATTTTACCCAAAACATCACACTAACTAATAATTATCATAAAAATAACACACCAGTACATCAGTTGGAATTGATTTATAATTTCGCAGTGAAAGTATACTAACAGTAGAAAATAGTGTCTTCTGTGGTAAAAAAACTATTGCAATTTGCAGGCCAGGCACATCACTATTGTAAATTTTTTTCTGCAAAATAAGGATTGCGTCAATTGCGTGTGGCTGTGTGCCATTGTTTATTTTTATCGTAAAAATTCCAGAAAATACTTGTATCCTGATACTGTTTGTGTAATATTATCAATATTGCGTAATTTGCGGTTGCAATTCATATGGTGAAAGTGCAAATCATTGTAGAAACTAGGCTGTAACGGGGTCTCCCGTTATTCTAACAATTTCATCAATATAATACCTTACTATGCCTCATGATCTAAAAGAGTTGGGTGGAAGGAAACCAGTAGTTATGGTGAGTCGAAGTCCTATTAATATGTAAATGAACAGTTTCAGAAGTTATCAGTGTAAAAAACCTATGTTTTGACATTACGTCGTTGTTATCTTGATGTTGCATTAGATTTGTCCTTGGCCTTCGTATTTCACAAGTCGTAGAAGAAGAGGTTCACTATATCGTATCATTCGAATTTCAAGGATCATGGAATTACATTTCAGTTCACAAAGCGCCATTTCCGCATTATGACTAGAGAAGTTCAGAAATTGCTCGTAAATCTAGGAAGTAAAGGTGCCTAAGTTTAAAAGTTGATAATATGTGTGATGCCCCAGATAGAGTGATTTCCTTACTTTTTTATATTTAATAAGTACCATTTTATAGCATCAAGGAATCAGACGTAAGTGCGGACTTCACAAATGAAACTGAACGCAATGAGCACTTTTAGGCCCATATTACAGAACCTCACTCAAGACTCAAGCATTACTTAAAACTAGTATAGAGCAATTTGATTGGTTGAAACTAGTTTTAAGTAATGCTTGAGTCTTGAGTGACATTCTGTAATACGGGACTTCATAACCTGTTATATTCCACAACAATTTTGATACAGATAGTTCTTGAACGTGGTTTAGATGTGCTAATCACAGTCAATGTCATTGGTGAAATTTGCCCTTAATTATCCGAGAATCTAGAATCTTTTTTGCAGATAAATTGATCTCTTATACATACATAGATAGGGTAAGGTTTGACACCAAGCTGTTTAGCATTAAATTCTCTGCATTTAATATTAGAATGTGCTAGTAATGATATCCATTTAGGATTATAACCGAGTGTAAAGACAAAAGTATAATGAGAATCATATATTTTTTGGCTAAATATGCAAAATGCACTGTGAGTGAAGTGACAATATTGTCATGAAAGTCTAAATTGGATGCAACTTTGTAGTATCCACCTAGAGTCTTAATTTGCACCAGTAAAAGGGCCAAGGGCCAACCGGTATGATCTGGATCATTCCCGGCTGGACCCAATCCTGGGTGTAGCAGTCTATTGCTAACACAGTTCTTCCAACTGACCAGACATCTGTAGTGCTGGGGAAGTGATAAATTATTTTACTTGTATAACTAGGTTTGTAGAAACACTGTTACACATCCATCATATTTTAAAAACTAGATGAGGTCAACATTTCTTAAGTAACTACTCTGAGAACAAAGGTCGAAACAAACTCAGAGGTCACAGTGAACAGAAAAACCATGTGGGATGGTGTCTTTACCAACCATTGGTTGCACTTTTTCTTCCCAGCTGAAGCACTGGGAAGTGGTGAAGGGTGGGCATTTTGGGGGACTGTCTTCTGTTTTCTGTTCAAAAACTAAGTGCTGAAACTAAGCGTAGTTAGAATTAATGACTTGGTTTTGATTTTGACTGTTCCATAAACTAAAAAAAGTTTTCACATTTGTTCATACTAGGCTGGACCAATCATGCCATTAACAATTTCTTATCATAGATAACAAACAACTTAATGTAATAAATATGTACCGATGTATCATGGCCACAAAATATAATTATTTTAGTAAGGAACAAATCTTATCTAAAAATCAGGTAAATCATTGTCACATCTGTGATTAAACAAAGTCATACTGATTATCGTAAAAATAGTATTTTATTTAGTCAATTGGCCACTTTGATACGTAATTATCAACAAATAATTGGACAGACTTAGTGTAGTATTGGAAAGATTATGTTCAACTATAATTCAAATTCAAATTCAAAGATTATATTTCAGACCATTGGATCCATATAGTGTTAGTATAAACTTAGCCTATGTTAGTAATCTCAATAAATTATAAATAAAACACCTAAACATTAATTGGCTACATGTACATGTGCACGCACATGTCTGCCAGCCCAGAGCCTGATAAAAGGTCCATCAACCTTGTCCGCCAGTGTAACTAAAATATTATTAGGGCTACCCCTGAATCGCCGTAGCATCGAAGCACACCGTTTGCGCATGATGGCGTGAAAGGTACTAAGTATTTAAAATATTTTCCATAGGTATGTCAGCTGGCACACGCCAAAATATCACAAAAAAAAAAAACATTAAAGAGAATTTACTCAATAAAAAATTATAATAAACAGAACTTAAAACCTAAAAAAGCCTCCAGGCAGTGACCTGCAAAATGCAAAAAAAAAACATAAGAAAATTTGAATTTCGCGGGTTTCCCTGGCGCTCACCTATTAATCCCGTCACACACTCGTTCAAGGTTATCATGTACAGAGGCCAGCACAACAAGCTACCCCAATCTCAGCGTTGCCAGAAGGTTACTTTTGTAACCGTTTAGGTGATTTTTAACTCCCTCAGGTTATTTCTAGGTTACACGACTCGAAAGGTTACTTTTAGGTGATTTTGCGGAATTTGTAGAATATTATTAGTTTCTTACTTGAAAAGGAACGCAATGTTGCCAATATTGGCTAGTAAAACTCCTGACAACTCTTAATAATAAAAAATCTAGTCCGGCTCTTTCGCACTAATGTATTCCCATAACACTTTTCGGTTACTCGCTCGCTCAATCGGACAGATTCGTTCTTGTTCAAGTTCGTCCGTGTTTTGGCGCGCGCTCATTGGTCAAAACTAAGATCAATAAAAAAAAAAAAAATACGCGTCGAATTGAGTAACCTCCTCCGTTTTTTCGTCGGTTCAAAAATAATAAGGATGGGGAAGGCGCAGGTATTTATTGATGTACAGAAGCCAGCACATCAAGCTACCCCAATCTGTCAAATTTATTTGATAGTTTTCAACTTTATCACAAAGGAATAAGGTTCATAATCAATTGGGAAAATTTCACAGTTTAGGATAGCTTGACCTGCTGGCGTCTGTACATATTTATACAAAACATTTTAAAATGATTCTTTGAAAGAAGTTCTTCAATCAGTAGGTTAGGTACGTTTCTATCCTTTTTATGCCACTTGCAAATTACATGAAATAGTTTGTAAATCCAAACTTAAAAATGGGGTTTTACAAAATTAACTATTTTTGTATGTTTCTGTGTATCCACTTTTAATGTTATGGTGGAAAAAAAATGAAAGGTTATTTTTCACACTAAAAGGTTTCTTTTTTATCCATGTCAGGTAACTTTTTAGAAGACCCGGCTGGCAACACTGCCCAATCTGTCAAATTTCTTTGACAGTTTTTCAACTTTATTACAAAGGAGTAAGGTTCATGTTCAATTGGGAAATTTTGACAGTTTGGGATAGCTTGACCTGCTGGCGTCTGTACTATTGAGACTTATCTTTGCCCTCGAGTCTCTACTTCCAAGCTATGGGAAGCTACGATTCAAAAAAAAAACCGACGACTAGTGACAGCATTCTAGGTACAGGCGGCGACTACTAGTCGCAGTCAAGTATCTATTCGTCAAAGATTCATATATTTACAAAGCTGGGACATCAGCCTCCTCTGTTTGATGAGGAGTGGACCGTAATCCACCATGCGTGCCCAGTGCGGGTTGGTAGATGTCACATGTCTTCGAATGTTTTGCGAGCGACCAAACGGTTTTATAAGCTACTTTCTGGTGGTGCTCCTCGCTCGTGATTGCAAGCGCTATAACAGTTTGGTCGACGTCATGGTCTGGCAGTGTTATCAGGTTTTTCTATCTAAAAATTCTCATTAGCTGCCCGTAGTCTGAATTTGTGCCCCACCATTTCAGCCGAAGACGTCCACTGCTGGACATAAGCCTCCTCTAAGCATTTTGGCTGGCGGATTGGCGGTCGCAGTATGGTGATAAAATGCGTAGAGAACGCTGCTGCCCATTCTCTAGTACGTCCCTTAGTAGCCTTAAAAGGCTAAACCAGGCTAAGGTGTCGTAAACGACACTAAAAACACTCACGGGAAAAGATGGGATGGTGCTTTCTTTACGTCTAGCACCACACGGAACACAGAGACAAACGGATTTGTTCCCGGTTGTTGGCTCGCCTCCTATTACATGGGAGAATAATGTAAACATACAAAACTGGTGTAGGTGTACCTATAATACACCTCTGCCCGACCCTTAGGGGATAAACACGTGATGTTATGTTATGTCTGGACTCTAGGGCTTCCCCAAACAACTAGGGCAGACGTTAATCAAGTTTTTACATGCAATATACGCAAAAAAAACCTAAGAAGGTGCTAACGCGCTAGAACCCAATATGCGGCCACCGTTACAGAGAAAAAAATTGCACCTTTCCCTATTTACCTATCTACCGTTTACAAATCAATGATAATATGATTCAATACTTGACTATCCGAATACACTCGGACACAAAAACAAGATAATTTTATAACGTACATTTAGAATTTATCACATCACGGTGACTTGCGATATTCTCTTCGTGTTGCTTCGCAAATTATTTTTTGGCTCATACCTTAGTTGTTCTTTGAGTCAGACTGTGTGATTTTAATGGAATTTTTACTTTTAATTTAATTGTAATATTTGATTTTTTGGTTGATAAACAGGGAAGAGCCATGGATATTAATTGGGATGACGAGGTGAGCCTTTTAATTTAAATTGCTTTAAAAAAATGTTGCATCTTATTGATCTAGGTGCGTCGTCTTCAAGACTGGTTAAAAAGACTCCCTGTACCAGCCTTTTTCGTTTATGCCTACGAGACCACTTTAACTAGGGCATCACACGTAGGTTTAATGCTGGAGTTATCTAGCAGTTTTTCTCTATTTAAAAAGCAGAATGAGTTTTAGTTTTTTTTTTTAATGCTGAACTGTAAATGCCACCCTGTCCTACATTGAAAGTTTGTCTTTTCCAAGTAGGTTAGTGTTTTTTCAACTGCGTCAGTCTATAAAAGTTTCGATTTCAGGTGAAAGTTTCAGGGTAATTCGCGAAATTCAATTTTCTTACGTTAATTGTAATTCGCAGATCCGTGACAAGCTGTGTGTTGAGCATATGATTCTGACCGTAACAAATATAGCTTAACATAATAGGATATTACAGCCATTTTTTTTAAGTATCTTATTTTGATTATAAAATGCTAATACATAAACCACAAAAAAAAAAACAACATTTTTACTGAATCGATTAGTGCCATAAAAATTACATTTTCATATTTCGCACGTAATTTGACAAAAACGCTGGACGCAGTGAACGCCATATTACTCTGTGGGTATGACGTCAGTTTGTTGTGTAAACGAATGCGCTGATATTTTGTATGATTGTTTATAATTAAAAAAATGTGTTATTATTCTACTTATCGTCAGTTTGCTGTTCCTGAATGCAAAATATTGTTTCAATAAAAGTTACGAAAATATTAAAAGTATAGTCGTTCAGTTGATTAGTTTTAAACAGCGGCATGACGTAATAACATGGTGGCTACTATTTCATGGTGCTCAAAAAAAAAAAACTGTATTTGAAGTTATTTCATAAACTAAAACTAACATTTTCCGACGGCTTTTTGCCTAAGCTATCTCCACAACATATTTTTAGATTTTTTTTCCATATAGAGTAAAATACCCTACTATGTATTATCAGTCTTTTTATTTTATTTATTTAAATAGTATGGGAGACTTACAGCTAAATCAAACAGATCAAGGACAGTATATTAGACAGAAATCCAATTACAGGTCTCCACTTATAAAATACAGATTTAAAAAATAGTTAATTCTAAGGACATTCACACTAGGTTACTACATACTACAGCATAATTAATTACTATGTTGCTCGCACTGCATAAAAACCATCTTAACATAACAAAATAAACTACATGAAAAAGTTATATGGCTTAAGCACCTCCTGGGGCCTAAGTCTACTAATTTATAAACGTTACAATGGTCTCTCAATGGTGTGTTTTTGACAGTTTTTGTATGGCAAATCTGTCAAAAACTTACCATTGAGAGACCATTGTGACGTTTATAAATTAGTAGACTTAGGCCCCTGGCTGACGACACACTGGTTAGGAACATCTATATCGTACTGTTTGCAAGCATAAGAAATAGTTAAATGGAATTAAACGATCTTAGAGGGCTGTATTATTGATTTTAATTGTTATAATTCTGTAAATACATACGTGTTACGGTCGAGAATCATATTTTAATCAACATACAACCAGGGGCCTAAGTCTACTAATTTATAAACGTTACAATGGTCTCTCAATGGTGTGTTTTTGACAGTTTTTGTATGGCAAATCTGTCAAAAACTTACCATTGAGAGACCATTGTGACGTTTATAAATTAGTAGACTTAGGCCCCTGGCAACCTGCAATATGCAAAAAACGTTAGAAAATAATTAATAATTGCTTAAAGCACTTCCAATCCGAGAGTTTTGACGGATATTGCTAATCCATTGCTTCGTAGGTTTGAGAACTTGTCGGCTCAACAACGTAAATAACGCAACGAACGTGAGTGAACTGTCATAATAAAATTCTAAACGAAAGTAAGTCGTCAGTTTTGCAAAAGGAACTGCATTTCTATACATACAGGGTAAATTTTTAACCAGTGCGCAAACTTTAACCATGTATTCACAAATCATTTTTCGTCGGTTATACAAAAAAAATCTGCTGTTTCATAGAAAAGTACAATAGCTACCTACGCGGTGAAAATGTATGGAACAGATTTTTTTTTTTTTGTATAACCGATGAAAAATGTCTACGCTACGGGTCTAGAATACGCACGGGTGTTTCCACTGCGAAGATCGCCTTGAGGACACGGTGGAGCACACGGTGGTGGTCTGCCCGGCTTGAGCGGAGCACCGCCATGTCCTCGTGGAGGCGATCGGTGGCGGCGATCTCTCGCGTCCGGCCCTGGTCCAGGCCATGGTACGAAGCGAGAGTGCATGGGTAGCCGTCACCTCTTTCAGCGAAGCAGTAATGCTCGCGAAGAGGGAGGCGGCGCACGTGAGGGAGAGGCAGTATATGCGCCCTCACGGCCCTAACCGCCGCAGGAGACGCCCTGGGTGTCGGGAATCCCAGGCTGATTTCCGGCCACCGTAGGCGTGGGCTTTCGGACGGCGAGTAATGGGTAGCTCGCTGTCTGGTAAGGACCAAGCCCAGGTCGCGCGTTGTGTTCCACGTGCGCCTCAAAGAGATGTCAGCACAAACGTGATGGGGCCCGCAAGGGCCGATGCCTGCCAGGGGTGCGGGTTTGTTCGAAAAAGATACACAGGTGGGGAGGGAACACGGGTGGGTTTTAGTCAGTAAAAGTCTGACACGCCCTCCTGCTCCACCCAGAGCGGGAGAAGTTATTTGATGATTTCCCACCCAAAAAAAATGGGTCTAGAATGAAATACTGAATTAATGATTACAGTTTGCGCACTGGTTAAAAATGTATCCAGTATTGGGTTTTTAATTCAAAAACTGGCTTGGTGGTTAAAACCTGTTCTAAATAATAGCCTTGTTTTGTAATAAGATCGATGGTCACTTTGTGTGTTATAGTGAATTACTTCGCAGTTTTCCTCAATATAGGAACAAAACTGCGATCTTAGTTATACAATATGTAACATAAATTATCGCAAGACCTCATCATACACTGCTATTAGAGTATTGAGTTAAAAGCATCAATACCTTGACCAAAACTTATTTTTTTTGTAAAATCTTAGCATTTAAAATTTAGTCTTACTTCCTTCAAATACGATTGAATTTTCTTTGGCTCAATTGGCGGTAGGTATGACAGTATACATATTAAAAAAAAAACCGTTATTAAATCGATTCAATAGTCGATTAGGAACAAACTTCTGTCAGGTCTTGCGTTTATTCTGAAACACCTTGTATACTCAACATTATTAGTCATATCATACACATCAAATGCAGTAATTTCATATGCGTTTGTTCCAGGCTCCCTTGTCGCCAACGCCATGCGCAGAGATCAGTGATGATGAGCTGGTCTCTATCTCTGTCAGGGACCTCAACAGGCAGCTGAAGATGAGGGGGCTGACCAGGGATCAGATTGTTAGGTAAGTTTACTTCGCTTTTTATCTTCCTGCGCGTGAGACTGTACCACACAATACAAATATAGAAAAACATATTCCGCAAACAAGACATATTACAAAACAAGACAAATATTTCTTATTTCACCTGCGTAGTTCCCGTTCCCATGGGAATACGGGGATAAAATATAGCCTATGTCAAGGGTGACATATTGAAAAATTATTTCACTGTTGGAAAACTACACTAACCCAGGGGGGTTAGTGTAGTTTTCCAACAGTGAAATAATTTTTCAAATCGGTTCAGTCGTTTCGGAGCCTATTCAATGCAAACAAACAATCAAATCTTTCCTCATTATAATATGAGTATAGATTGTGGCTCCCGCAGATAGGTGCGACGCGTTGGTGCGACACGATTCTGGTAGAGATAAATCCATGAAGTTCAATACAAATTATTCTACCGAAGTCGCGCCGCGGTTAATGCGGGAGCTTCATTATCATAATCATTGAATAAAATACATTCGTCAACGATGATGGCTTTATATCCCCTCTACAGTACTTTTTTACGCCATGCGAGTCAGTCTCCGAAAGCATACAACATGTGTGGCTCTATGCATGTCACTGTTTTACTTTCCTTCAGACTTACCTGTGGCATTCAGCATTTTGGGGCACAGGATGGTGTTGAGGGTTCCGTAGCCGAAGAGAAACCAACGGGACCCTATTGCTAAGCCTGCTCGGTCCGTCCATCTGTCTGTCAGCGGTATCTCATGATCCGTAATAGGTAGTCCGTGGTAGTAGTCGGCTTCCATTCTAACCAGATGCAGCAAAACCCAGTTACTGGGTAATACGATACCTCTCGGTAAGACTGGTTTTGAGATTTTCGCGCTTCTGTCGACCCGTGATGACTGTGAAAGATCTACGTATGACAGCCGGGACCAACGGCTAAACGTGCTTCCCGGGGTACAACCAACCGCGGCAAACGTAGCTTAACTGCATCGATCGATCCGTGTGGCTTTTCTTACTTAGCCACGAGGCCTTTTATCGTAATTAAGCTTAAAATACGGTAATTTTGATCGTAAATTGGTTATATATGATTTGTTTAATAACGATGATTGTTTATTCCAGGATGAAACAGCGTCGTCGAACTCTAAAGAACCGTGGCTACGCCGCCTCGTGCCGCATCAAGCGAATAGAGCAGAAAGATGAGCTCGAGACTGAGAAAAGTCAGGTATGAACAAAATATTTGAGTCTATGTTTCCACATTTAACCCATAAAAAAGTCTACCTTCAAAACAAGAGTGAACAGGTATCTTCAGGGTACGCTCGTTCCACCATAGACCTCATTAATCGCTTTTCATCAGGTGTGATGGAGGTAAGAGCAGGCCTAAATAGCATTAAAATAAAAAATACATTAAAAACACAGTTTTAAACATTCTGACCGGCCAACCCGTCATAAGGGGGTGTCCATTAATTACGTGAGGCGTTTAGGGGGAGGAAGGGGCCAAGTCGAATCTCACCCAATCTCACGTGGGGGAGAGGGGGGTCTCGAGAAATATTATGTAATTATGATTATTTAAAATAAAAATAAACAATGTTTAATTGTGAGAAAACCGGGTTAAACTAGGTAACACAAGTTTCGCCGCCAATATGGCTAAATTCTACAAAATAATATTTATCGCGGTTATGCGAACGCCACAAAGTAGCACCGCCACCGGCCAGCTGAGGCAGCCAAACGCAACGAAAATAGGCACAGATTAACGTTTTTACGCTAGAAATACGCATTTTGAAATATCTTACGTGAGATCATTTCGGGCTAAATCTCACGACATCTCATCAGAGGCAGGGTGGGGGTCGAAAAATTGTTTAAATTGCCTCACGTAATTAATGGACGCCCCTAAATAGTTCTATATTATGGTGTTAAAACAAATTTTATTCCAGATATTTTGAACAAACCGGTATCTTGTGGTCTATATCTAGGTTTCTATTTTTATTTTTACTTTTTAGAAACAAGTCCAGTAAACACCTTGGCTTTTTGCACAAATTTTATCTGAAGTTTGGCCGTTCATAATGTACCTACTTGTCATACATTGAATAAGTGAACATCATAGAAACCTCGCACATTAATGGAGATACTATATGACAAACGTTTTTTCCATAAGATTATAAGGCGTTTAAAAAACACATTTCCTGGAACAAGTCTTGTGATATCTCCACGCGCCAATATTCGTTCAATGTTATTGCGTTCTCACTCGCTTGGATGAAACAGCAAGTGATTGAATCATGCTCGCGGTGACAAGAAAGATTAAACGTAAAAGAAATCTTCATTCATATTTACACGACCTTAAAAAAAATAGTGGGTTTGTGTTTTAACCCTCCTTGGGTTAAAACACAAATTTTTATGCAATATCAGTTTTTATTTTTTCTCATTTTTTTATCACTGAGAATTAAAATCTTGGATTTAATGGAAATCGGCTACATACGTACACACTCAGCCTATATGGTTCCTACTGCTGGGACACGAGCCTCCTCTCCATGAGAGGGAGGGAAATCGGTTATTCCGAATGAATAACCGACTTCTTTTACGCTATCTTTTATCACTTTCATACACCAACGCAACTAGCGCTGTCAGTTATCCCAACCCAACAACAACTAGCGCCATCTCTTATCAATTTCCCTCAACTTTCAGGAGTGGCAAGACATGGAACTAATGCAGGACGAAAACAACAGAATTCGGGATGAAGTAGAAGCTCTGAGAGGAAAATACGACGCTTTGAAACGATTTGCCATCATGAAGAACATTCCTTTACCGCCTGAATTGGAAATACAGCCTTAGGTTAATAATTATAAGATCTAGAATACTCTAGGATAAGTTTTGAGATATTATTGTGGTGGCTAGGTTGGTAAGACAATAATTGAATTATATTCCATCAAGTTGTGAATAGGTTACTTCTAGACTACCGTACACCATCTTTGACTACTACTTCGTCACTTACCACTAGCACCCTAATTTGTAACATACTTTTAATCACAATTTGAATCTTTCTGAAAAATATTGCTAATCTATTGCTTTAAAATGTACGAAAAATTAATGTTGTTGAACTGAAAAATCATTCCTACCATTAGTCATCATCTGCCCTAGCCTTTTCCCAACTATGTTGAGGTCGGCTTCCAGTCTTAACTAAATGCAGCTGAGTACCAGTATTTTACATGGAGCGACTGCCTTACTGACCACAATGATGTTTCTATTTAGAACGATACCCCAGTGGGTACGGATTTTATCAAGATAAATCCGTAGAAAATAAAGTTAAATATATGTCGAAAATTCCCAGACGTAATATCTGTGAAGTTTTGCTAATTAGGTAGAATAAAAAATAAAAAATCGGTAGCAAAAAGCTTGCTATGTGATTGTTATCAGCTTTGGTTTTCTGAGTCCAAATCTGTATACAGATGTATGCTACCACGTAAGGATTTTGAGATAATTATTCTTACCCGAAAGAGCAAAAAGCACCGTATTTGCTCATTTTTGTGGTTACGTAGCCCGGTAGATCCTCCTTCCTCTAAAATGAGTAAGCACAAAACGGTGCTTTTTGCTTTTCCAGGTTAGGATATCTCAAAATCCTGACTTGATAGAGCAATTCTGCGGTCAGATTCGGATTCAGCACATCAAAATACTTCGGAAATGTATAGTCTGGTATCTGGGTAATATAATTTGCTGATCAGTGTTATTTTAGTGTAACCCTATTTGTAGATCAGTTTTGTGATTAATTTTTTTTTTGGATACCAACTCATTCTAAAGGCTTTACTATAAATCTTTGTCTACGCCCTGTTACTGACTGTGGACAGACCCTAAAAAATGTATAGACTAAAACATTCATTGAGCCTAGTTATATTCTAGAGTTTTACAAAAGATACCTGAACAATTAAATCAATGATACAGACAGACATTTATTATTTAATTTTAGATTTAAGAGTACGTAATATACCTACTATTATTTACAAGAAAATATTTATTTACCTCAATAAAATCATTATTAAGGAATATTGTTATTTTATTTACCCTGATCTGTTGATACCCTGCTCTAATTTCAACATCGTTTTGTCCACTAAACGACGAATTATTCTTGTCTAGTGACCGATTTCAGCTCTATAACTTCTGATGATGTAATGGAGGAGCTTAAATCGCTACGTCTGTGGGTGCAACCGGGAAAAGTAGGTACAGGAGGATGGTGGGCACTGCAGCAAGGACCTCCTCACATGCAGGAGCGGTACCGCGTTTGTTGTGGTTGTGTCACGAACGACCCCTCTTGCCCTCAACAAGAATAAATAAATAAAATAAATAAACTTTTATTTTCAGAATCACTTCCATATTTGTTAGTAGTGTTAGTAACATTAATTCACACACACGTAAGGAAGAAGCTGCGCCAGGCACGCCGATCCTGGGGACTGTCTACTTGACTGCGTGAAGTCGTATCCACCGCCCCAAGATCGGCGAGTCCCACCTATCAGTCAACGTTCTAAGGATGGTATTGGGGCTGCCGCGAACACGGCGTAGCAGAGAAGCGCATCTCTTGCGCATGATGGCCGAAAAACTATCAACACCTGCGTTCGCAACAACATGTTTGTTACCTTTCACTCCTAAACCACTGAACCGATCATCCCGAAATGCATATCACGAGAAAAACAACAATAATGTTCTTATGATAATAGATGACGCCACGTGGCTTTTGAATCATGATCTATGTAAATAAAAAGAAAGTCCTGACTGACTGACTGACTCAGCAACGCCCAGCCCAAACCCTTGCACCTAGAAATCAAAAATTTTGCACAGAGGTTCCCTTTATAATGTAGATAAGGAATCAGGAAGGATTTTTCGAAATTCAACCCATAAGGGAGTTAAATAGGGGATGAAAGTTCCGCGCGGGCGAAGCCGCTGGAAAAGCTAGTTGAATTATGACAAACAGCAGGTAGGTATACGGCAACACATCAAGCTATACATTTCCAGTTAACGCTGATCTCGCACTGTACGGAAATCCTATACAATGCGAGATCAGCTTAGACTGGAAATGTGTAGCTTGATTGATGTGTAGTCGTGTGTACAACCCGAATGATTGTCAAATTCTAAATTAACGCTAGTCATCGATAAAAGCTTTAAGGTCAAAAGTATGCAGTGTCCTATTGAACTTTTAATATCTATCACTCGTATTGTTTTAGAACTAATAATGTAGGAAGGTAAAAAGATCCCGCCCATACATAAATATCACCCGTCTCGCCACTAGTCCAATGCCTACTCTAGGATGCTTATCTGGTTCGGCTCGCAATCCTTCCCTATTCTAAGGGCAAGTCTTCTCTACAATTACAGAGCGCCCCCCAGTGTATCCTTGATATGCAATGATCTCTATAGCACCATGAAACATAAGCCCTCAGGGGCTAGTGCAAATCTTGGGGTTCATTCCAATCAATCGAGTCAATTCGAGTCTGGTCAAACCAAGCTGAGTCGGTGCATTTCATTTATTCATACATTCACAGTCGCGTCATTACGTAAAGAATAGCACCATCCCATTTCTTCCCGTGGGTGTCGTAGACGGCGACTAAGGGACTTATTAGAGAATGGGCAGCAGCGTTCTCGATGCATTTTACCACCATACTGCAATCGCCAACCCGCCTGCCAAGCGTGGCGATTATGGCTACCACCCCCCCTTTCTTGGGGCTATGTCCAGCAGTGGACGTCTATCGGCTGAAATGATGCTGATGATGTAATTATAGTAGGTAGGGATACAAATGGCCTATGGGGCCGGAAGGTTCTGGAGTGGCGACTGCGCGTACTAGAAGATGTAGCGTTGGAAGGCCTTCCACAAGATGGACCGATGGTTTGGTGAAGGCCGCAGGAATCTGCTGGATGTAAGAAGCACGGAACCGGTTGAAATGGCGGTGTTTGGGGGAGGCCTATGTCCAGCAGTGGACGTCTATCGGCTGAAATGATGATGATGACTAATTATAGTAGGTAGGTACCTATACCTCACAAAAAGCATCTTCCGAAGGAAGTCCAATGAAAAACCTCAACAAAAAATAAATCGATGCTGACCTTCTATCAAGTACCCAGTGAATCTGTACTAACTGGCTCCTTACATAATAAGGAACCTCTAATTTGGTGGAGGACGCCATATTTAATTCCAATAAATATTTTATTGGGGCACTCAGGTACCGTAAGAGCAGGGAACCCTAGTAAATGGACACGAGGTAGTAGCAACAGAAGTTACACTCCATCAATAGATAATATAATGTATTTTGTCTTATGTATTTTGACGTTCGAAAAGTGCTGATTCTCAGCCTAATTTGAATAAATGAATTTTTTTTAAATACAGGATATTTATTGATCCAGTGCGCAAACTGTAACCATGAGTTGAGCATATCATTATATACACTCTAGCGCAGAAATATTTCGTCGCTTACATAAAAAAGAATCAGGTGTTTCATAGAAAAGTCTTAAATGATAAATGATTTTATATCTGTAAGTAGGTTTGTACAAACACTTTTTCACGTCAATCATATTTTTGCAATACTAGTCTTGCAATACCTACGCGGTCAAAATGTATGGAACAGCAAAGTTTTTGGAGTTGAACCATACCAGTAGGGTAATTGCGTAAAACACTAACAGTAGGAATGGCTTTCATTTTGACAATTCCACAATATTCATTGCGTAATTTACGTTGTTGAGCAGACAAATTTTTCGAATTTATGAAGCAATAGATTAGCAAAATCCTTTCAACTTCATTCAGATTCTGATTGATAGTGTGATACGCAATTAAAGTGTAGGGGAAACAAGGAAGCAATTTTTGTTGGGCCGTTGTTTAGCAGCATAAATTATGTAGCCATATGAAGTTGGTCTTCTAACTCATTTCTCTATAGTGACGGAACCCCAGCCACTCAAAGTCAAGAATTACATTTAGGTACGATAGAGTTTTTTGGAGGAAAAAACGTTTGAAAGATACATAGCTACATACCTACCCACCCTACTATTTGTTCAGGTAAGTTATTAAAAGGAAATTTTCCCGAAGTTGAAGCTAATGATTTGTAGTGTCGGGTTGTTTACTTTCGATAGGAGCGTTTCATCTTTTTGGTGAAGATCGCGCTTCGTAATGGGGCGTTCGATGTTTTCTTTAAAGGTTTTTCCTGTTGGGGCTAACGAGCATAAATTAGTAGTGCATCGGGAATAAGAATAAGAATAAGAATAATTTATTGTTTTGAAAGTTACATTCAAATGCGTTGCTTCCTGGAACTCACACTAGGATTCCCTGTGTCGTGAGATCCAGGCTCCTTCGTTCCGTTTACATTTATGGTACGACACAATAAATTTCTTAATTTCTTCTAATCTACTAGAAAAGAATATACAATAAAACAAAACAATCTTAAATAAAAATAATAAAATAATAAAAAACGCGCTGTCTCGCACTGATGGCTTTCATGCCATCATTCGCGGACGAAAGGACGGTAACTATCTATCCTTGATCTGCAGAATGCGTGGCAGCTGCAACGAAATCTTGAAGACGGCCTGATAGGATCTGATCCCCACTTCATTCATTTTAATTTTATTTTGAGACCGGCGGGACACGACTCTAGTATTTCGTACTTACATCAATTTCCATGTAGTTTTCATAAAAAAAATGTTCTACATATTAAAGACGCATTGGGTTCCCCAGCAAACGCTAGGAAGCTCGTATTCGGCCAAGGTTCGATTGCCAGAAGAATGTTGTTAGTTGAATAGGCCCCCAGGGTTTCCTCCAAGTCAAACTCAGAAATCGAATACTCTATACCTACTTTATTTGCATTACACAATGTGTACTTGATGGTAACTTAAAATTATAAGAAGATGAAATTTGGATGTTTACCTACTATAGATTTATGTGTAACGTGACTGTTTATTTGTACTCTACATTCAAGTTACACCTAGAAAATAGGTCAGCTACATATGAAATGAAAAAGTCGCATTGGGACCCGGATATCCTCACTAATGCCTCAACAGGGTAAAACCAGGAGAGTTGCCCCAGGGGTATAGTTGCCCGTATTATAATTGCTCTAGTTTCGCGAATGAATCGCATGCTATTTTATTAATCTATTGAAAGACTCCCCAACTACCATTAAGCTGACCGTGTCCCATGTCTCCGTGCGATTGCATGGGAAGGCAAAATGCGATCAAAGTTTTTGCGGGATAGATGTCTTGTTTCTCGGCGGGGCATTTATCCTAAACGTAATTTACCTATAAGGATTAGTCTACTATCCCGTATGTGTGTCCGTATGGATTGGGGAGTCATGTCTCATATTTAAACGCGGGTAGTAGGTACCAATATTTAATAGTAAATTACGAATTTGTAGTAGGTAAAACCCTTTCAAAGTTACAGGACATTTTATGTAGCTCCTCGATCCTGACGGTATATAAAAAAACAAACATACGTAGATACTAAAGTAGTTGATCAAATCGAAGTTTAATTACGCCAATATTTATTAGAAATTTCTACAAAATTCCAGTTTTACAAATAAAGTATTTTGCTTTGTACTGAGAGAATGGAGTGATTTCAAAAAGCGTGGCTAGTATCCGTCTTTTAACCTACGTCTAAACATAAACAAACACATCCCTTCAGAACGAATCGATCATCCTTCTAATTGCCATGCTAGCAACCGTCAACCCTCCACCGCTGCCAAACTGTGAAGTTTAGGGCACTCGATTGTGCTAACGAGTTCCACCACAGCAGCCGACGGTTAATTACCAGTTTAGGGCTCCGGGATCAATATGTGGACTTGCTTGTTTATTGGTAGGATGTGTCAATCAATCCGGATTGCACTTTGTATTGTGTTCAAAGTACTTAGGTACCGACATTATTAAGCATCGCATTGCAAAAGTTCTCCTATAGCACATACCTACGCTACTTTAACCCCCAACGCAAAAATAGAGGTGTTATAAGTTTTATCGCTGTGTGTCTGTCTGTGGCACCTTACCTCTTAAACGGGTGAAGTGATTTAGGTGCTGTTTTTTATATTTAAAATTAGGTTTTTGAGCGGTGGTTCTTAGACATGTTTTGCTTTGTTGCAGCTAGGCCAGCACAATAGTATACTCTAGAAAAAAAAAAACTGTTTGTGTGTTATAAAGTTTGACGTGTCTTTCTGTGTGTCTGTTTGTGGCATCATAGCTCCGAAACGGCTTAACCGATTTTGTTTCTTGTTTAATCTGAAGGGTAACTTAATCGAGAGTGTTCATAGCTATGATTCAAGAAAATTGGTTCTTTCGTTTGAAGATTATTAGCTCTTTTATGATTGATAAAAGGATTTTTGCAGCTTCCACTGGTCTGATCTAGTCGAATATAGTATTGTCTTACTTCAATGATATTAGACTAATGAAGTAACGTTGAACTGATGCTGCAGCATCACCTGGCATTTCCAGGATACCCAAGTACCTCACCAATAAACGTCAGAAGTATCGTCTTTGGGCTCATTAAAAAGGTCTCAATGAATAGGTCCCTTATAGATAAATGGGGATCTGAAGATGAAGTAGCAACGAGGAATGAGGATGAATTAGTTACATGCTTCACTGTTGGAAACATACGTAACGCTACGTACATTTAAGCGAGACATGTGTCGATCGTAGCGTGTTTACTATTAATATATGAAGTTTAAAAAGCAGGAAATAAATTGTACATTTAAAAAAAAAAAAACAAACAAAAACCTCTAAAAAGTAAAAAAATAATATGTTCTTTGGCCATTTTAGTTTAATAAGAAGTTGTAGGTAATATTTTGATCAAAGCATCGTCACGTCGCCGCGTCGGGGGACGGTTTATAAAAACGCTAAACAGACGAGGCCCGTTAATAATGAATGTAACTATTCTATTGTAGAAAGGATAACATTTTCCCGTGAGAGGCAATGGGCTGTAATACCCGTATTTATTTACCACGTTGGGCCTGAATTCATTATAACTCGTAACCACGTCAATCACACACGAAATTTGCTAATATCGTATTAATAATAATATCGAGAAATTGTCTTGGAACATACCTACAAAATATGACGTTTCGATTTCTTACATTGGTTTCTAAAAAATATTGACGTAGTTTGATCGTAGTAAGATTCCGTGGGGAATCATTATAACGATACAGAATTGGGGCACTGGATTAATGTAGGTTTGTGGATGTCGCATGTCGATGTTTTCCTGCTCCGTTTGTAGAACAGTAGTGATGAGATAAACTGTCCAGTGTCCTTTTTTTTTTAATTAATAGAAAGAAAGCCAACGAGCACGAGACGGCATTTCCTCTTAATTCGCGGCTCAAAATTACCAACAAAACAGCAGAATACAGCCACATTAATCAATTGTTTATTATAATTGAGTTAATTCGCGACAGACGACGGGATATGATCGTTTTGTTGTCTTTCCTTCTGCTACGGAGTTTTGTATTTTTGTCTAAAGGAATTAATTAATAATTTCACAATGGATGGAATCATTTGTTACCGGTGTAGGCTAGGAGAGAACTTTGGACTTGGAACATTTTCTTGATAATTGGGGGTTGGTATATAAGAGAAAACTGACTGTGAATGTGAGTACAATGCAGGTTCGATAACTGTTTGGTGGTTTTGAGTATTAGTAATATGGCCTATGTACGCAAATATCTATGTATCTATTATAGTAAAATGTATCTATATTTTGCAATAATGACAACCCCATTTTATGTCCACACAATCACTGCCCATTCAAAAGGTGGCCTGGAAGAGATCGCAGAAAGTGATAAGGACGCCCATTGAATGTTTTTAGTGTATAATGTTTTATTTTTGTCGTTGAGCTCCCTAAAATGGGTTGCGCTTCACGATGACTGATGCATGGATGCCGTCTGCTGGGACAGTTTGGCTCAAAGCTACAAAGAGGTAATCTTTATTTCAAATTTCACATACAATCCTAATAATGTAGGTAATGTTTGGTGTTTAAACGAGACCATGACCTCTGAGAATGTTTGGGCATAGTCAAGGATATTTATTGGAGGTCGATTGTTCCGTCGACTTCGTACCCAAGTAGGTCGCAGCAAAGACAACCTCCACAAATATGGGTTCATGGTCGGCTCAGACCTCCGGTGTGTATGTGGCGTCTCTCCACAGACAATGGCTCACCTCCTATCTGGTCACCGCATGCCCAGTCACCTGCACACGTGAGGACCTAACGGCTTGGGCACGCCACGATTGCGGCAGTAAGTCCCCTCATTGAGGAGTGGATTGAGAGGCGCCACGGCGTCCTCACCTTCCGCCTGACGCAGATCTTTATCGGACACGGTTGTTTCGGGAGGTTCCTGTTTCGTAACGGCGAACGGTATAAGGCGGGAGGAAACGCCCGGGTGTTACTACTGCGTAGATCGTCTGGAGGACACGGTGGAACATACGGTGACGGTTGCCCAGCTTGGGCGGAGCACCACTGTGTCCACGTGATCTCTCGCGTCTGGCCCTGGTCCAGGCCATGGTACGGAGCGAGAGTGCATGGGTAGCCGTCACCCCCTTTTGCGAAGCAGTAATGCTCGTGAAGAGGAAGGTGCACGTAAGGGAGAGGCAGTATATGCGCCCATACGGTCCGATAGTCGCTGCAGGAGACGCCCCGGGTGTCGGGAATCCCAGGCCGATTCCCGGCCACCATAGGCGCGGGCTTGCGGACGGCGAGTAATGGGTAGCTCGCCGTCCGGTAAGGACCAAGCTCGAGTCGACAGCGTGTTGTGTTCCACGCGCGCCTTAAAAAGATGTCAGCACCCATTGGTATTTTTCGTCAACTCCACAGTTACTGTAGTCGCGCAAGTGGGACCGGCAAAGACAAATTACTTTATTCCCCCCACCTATTTATTTGTCGAGCTTCCCTTGGCTTTCATTATTTTTTTGTTTATAACTGTCCGCCCCTATTTCCGAATCCACTCCGATGAAAATGCTGAAATGCTCGTCAAGTTTTGTTTTGTATTAATTGTTCTTTTTTTTTAGAGATGAAAGCGTAAATATGTGATTACTGTGGAACCCATTCGTGACAATTAGTCAACTCGCACGAATGAATTTACTCGCCCGAATCGAGCGAATGTCACTTAATATTTTCTGTACGCGACTCGCACGAAGTTAAAATGTAAAAAAAAAAAAAATGTTTATGTATGTGTGTAAATGTATTTACTGTACTCTTCCTTAAATTATCATTGTTTCCTTAAAGTTTTATTTAAATACTTATTTATTGAATTTGGTATTGTCGATTTGCCCTCAAATAGATTGACTTCGAGTCAGTGAGTCGCCTAATTTTTTTTTATATTTTTCAAAAGTGAGGATTCGCCGATCGAATAATATGCAGATAGATACAATTAACAATTGGCTCTACCTATTGCATAGTGTCTCTTTTAATTGTAATTACTAAATTAGATTAATACATTCCCACCACTGGGACTCGAACCTTCTCTCTGTGAGGATTAGTGGGCCGTAATTCCCATTTACTCATTAAATAAGTAACAATTAACATTTATACTGACAAAACAATTCGCATCCAATGCGAATAGTTAGAGAAATTGAGCAGTGGTGGCCCAGTGGTAACGGCCGCAACTTACGAGTTGTAGGTCGAAGGTTCGAACCCAAGCTGTCACTTTACTCTGTGTTAATAATTTCATCACCACTGCTCTCAAAACGGTGAAGGAAAACATCGTGAGGAAACCGGCATGTGCTAGAACCAAAAATTCGAAGACATTGTGACATCTACCAACCTGCACTGAGACCACGCGGTGGATCACAGCCCACTCCCTCTCACAGATTGTCCGCTTGTGTCCCAGCAGTGGGAATATTATAGGATGGATATGAAATCACATATTATCATAGAAATGGTCCTTGTAGGACATACCTACTAACTGGCTTCCATTTTTTTAAATAAGATTTTCTATCTGAAAAGCAGTGTGTGATTATTTGCATAGCACTTAGTTCAAAGAACTTAGTAAAAAAAAAGAAAAAGTCAGTCACTTAGTCAAAAATTAATGCTTCATAATAAATTCCCAACAAGATGGCGCTTTTTCCCGCGTTTTCATTTTTGGAATGCAGGTGGCTTCCAAACTTTCAACATTCGTGTAACTTGAATAACTTTCTTTTAATATTTTCCGCATTTCTCTTTCTTCGAAGTTAAAAATTGTAAATATCTGTGCTTTTATTTAACACGAGCATCTACATTTCTTTATTGCTGTATTTCGCAAAATATTAGTAAATAGAGTGACTGTACTTAGGCAATTCATCATCTGCCTAGCCTTTTCCCAACTTCCAGTCAGTTCAGTTCAGCTTCCAGTCTAACCGGACGCAGCTGAATATTAGTATTTTACATGGAGCGACTGCCTATCTGACCACCACAACCCAGTTACTGGGTAACACGACACTCCTTGGTAAAACTGGTTGTCAGACTATCGGGCTTCTGACGACCGGTAACGACTGTCAAAGATCCACGAATGATAGCCGGGACCAACGGCTTAACGTGCTTTGCGAGGCATTCAGGGGTTTTGGTATGTAAAGATGGTTTTACTTTATGTAAACAATTTCATCACCACTTTCAAAACTTTGTAGAAAAACATCGTGAGGAAACCGGCATGTCCTATATAGAACAAAAAATTCGAAGACATGTGACATCTACCAACCCGCACTGGGCCCGCGTGGTGGATTGCGGCCCACTCCCTCTCACGGAGAGGAGGCCTGTGTCCCAGCAGTGGGAACGTTAAAAGCTGATTATGCAAACGAATTAAAGACTGCACCACAGCTAACCACAGTTGCATTGGCGGTGCTAGCTATCTTTCTGACAGGTCCCTTCACTCCCTCTCGTAATGAGGAAAAGCCCTGAAACTCTGTCATCATCATCATTGCAGCCGAAAGACGTCCACTGCTGGACATAGGCATCCCTCAAAAGGGGGGTTTTGCCATAATCGCCACGCTTGGCAGGCGGGTTGGCGATCGCAGTATGGTGGTAAAATGCATAGAGAACGCTGCTGCCCATTCTCTTATAGTAAGTCCCTTAGTCGCCTTCTACGACACCCACGGGAAAAAATGGGATGGTCCTAATTTTTACGTCCACCACCATACGAAACGAAAGTTTCTAATTTGCTTCAAATGATTTTGTATCAGTGTAATGACATTTATGAAGTACTAGGCTTTTGCCAGCGCCTTCGCCCGCGCGAAACTTTCATCCCCTATGTAACCCCCTTAGGGGTTGAATTTCGAAAAATCCTTCCTTATTCCTTGTTTACATTATGAGGGGAACCTCTGTGCAAAATTTGAGCTTTCTAGGTCCAAGGGTTTGGGCTGGGCGTTGATGAGTCAGTCAATCAGGACTTTTCTTTTTATTAATATAGATCTCATTTGAGTATTGGTTTTTAAACGGAACGGAATGGAAATATGATGATCGGGGATTCGCCTAGTTTTCTAAGTTATTTCTATTTGAACTTCGAAATGAGAAGGTTGTCTCAAGAAGTCTAAATTGTTATTATGTTGAATACCTTGTTGATGAGTTTCATATGTATTGCTATATACCAGGTTTGTATGTGGGTAAGAGTTTAAATGCATAAATATTTGTACTGAGAAAGGTGTTTTTATTATTATTATTAACTGGGATTTTTTTTGCAGCAGCACGGAGTATGGATAGGGGATCCATACTCCGTGCTGCTGCAAAAAAAATCTTAGTAGATACTTTGCCTACCAATAAGGTGCGCTTACACGAGCAACTAAAATTGATCCATCTTGGGTAATTCTCGTCAAATATGACGTCACGACTACATCCAGCAATTTAGGGCAATGGCAACATGTAGCAACCTGTTGCTAGAGATACGGCCACGCAATATGGAGGAACTTAAAAAAAAACTAGGAAATGCGCGTCCCCCGCCGCCTCCGCAGCCGGCCGGTTCCTCTCGCAAAAACGAGACGTAGTTATACGTACAAACGAGATAGAAAGAAAATTGACAAAAAAAATCCAAACTGATTGGATATTCAGCAACTCATGAAATATATGGAACAATCAGAAGCAATATTGCCGAAACACATAGGCAATTTATTGTTGTTGCCCCAGATTGCTCCACTTAATTGATCCAGATAGATCCATTAGTGTTGCCGAGCAATAATTGCTCATAAAATTGCCCGTGGGAGTCAACCTTGCAACCACTACAATTACACCAACGCGGCAGTACATTTTTATTATTGTCATAATGTTGGTATAAATTACAATACTGTTCACCAACATAATGAAGGCAATAAAAATGCAAAAATAAAACATGAATCTCCAACTTGTGCTTGCTAACAAGAGCTAATACACTACATTTTTCTTTTATCCAGATTCGTGAATCTCTTTTGTAAAAAAACTGTTTATCATACTTAAATATGATCGCCGCTTAAACAAAGCAAAGGACTTTTTGGTGGATTTTTTGCCCCGCTTTTTTTAAACTTTTGTACACAGTTTCAATTTTGCAGACGTTACGCATGTATAATTCGAGACTCATTTCGGATTTGCCTCCATTTTGATTTCCACTTGTTGTCCAACAATCAAGAAGCAGAAGTTGCGATGCCTTTGCCTCACTGTTTTGTTTTTTTCCTTCTTTTTTAAGTTCGTTAAAGGCACAGGCAATCAACTAGGCGGGCTCGTCCGTTGATTGTTAAGTCTTTGAAAGTTGTTTTTTTATTTACTCTTTTGTTTGTGGACTTTTATCCAAAGGTAAAGTAAAGTATTACCTGGTTGTCTCTGGTGTATTTTTTTTGTCATGCGGCTAAGGATTGTAATTAGCGTTTTGTTGGGTTAGTTCCTTTTGTGTTAATAGTTTGCTTAGCTACTGTAGTGCTAGTGTGCTCTGAGTAAAAGCTCATTTTAATGGCACTAAGTGAGTGGAAAATGCATTTAAAAACTTGTTTAATAATTTATTGAAAAAAGTTCTCTTCGTCTTTTTGTGTTCCCAATCTTTGAGAGTTCCATTCCCGCTTTTATTGGGAAAAAACACAAAATTTCAATGACGTTTCGGAAAGATTGTTCCAAATTAACATGCATTCAGCTAACCTTAACCTTAATTCGTTACTGCTGTTTCGGCCCAAAATTAACATATTTCCTTCACGCTTCCCATTTATGGAAGTACACTCACATTTTAGACAACTGTTTACTGGTTAACGGAGTTTGGAAGTTGGCGGTGTGATAACCCTGCGCCTCGGAAAACACAATAAGCCGTTGGTCCTGCGCTTGATCTCTCTCTGGTCGTGTCGTATTGCCATCCTATCGGATTGTGAGAGTGAGGGAAGAGCGAGTGCACCTGTAGCGCACACACTTGTGCACTATAATATCTCCCACGCCGAAGTCTAGTACTAGTCTCCGTACAGATTGGCCGCCATTGCCGAAATACAGTCTTGAGGACTTTACTTAAATAATAAATAATAATAATCTATATCTATCTATATCTATATCTATATCTATACATATAATAAATCTGTAAAGGAACTTTTTCTGTACATTTAAAATATTTCGAAAATAATTGCTTGGGGTGGTAAGGGATAATCAACAGATGACATTTTAACCCTTATCAAAATTTTTGTCTGTAGCTCGGTTTTCCAGTTTCTATGTTGAATAGATCAAGTATCACGTCAAAAGAACGAAACTAATATGGTTATCTTTCATACTCAAATATTGTTTATAACTCAGAGTTTATATTAGTCTTTGTTTCATCGCAATCGCTTCGGTCAACCTATCTAAATAATTTAAAGTGTTCAAGAAGAATTTATTTACGTAAAATGTTGAAACACTTAGCGACATCTATTGGCGTGAAACGGTACTAACGAATACTTAATAATAACACGTCATTCTCATTTAAGTTACTTACTGTGTCTGTGTTATTTCAAAAAGTAATGATACTGATTACTAAAATCGCTTTCCGTTGGTGGTTGATTCCCACGAATCAAAAAAGCTAAAAGAATTTCAAATAAAAAGTTGTGATAATATTAACTGACGTGGTGTTCTGAGTCATATACCTAGAATGCAATGTTAGATAAATATTTATTAGTTTTATCAATCAAATTAATACAAATAGAGGGGAAGAAATCTCATTTTTAATTGTGATAAAAGTCTTAGTAGCGCCATCTAGCATAATGTAGCAAAATTAGAGCGGCTAGAGGAACATCTCCAAATTCTTAATCTCTAGCGTCAGTAACGCCATCTAGGTTTGAATAGCAAACATGCAAAGACAACAACTTGATTTCGCGCGAAATTTGATAATGTTAAATTTAAATGCGTGTTTACAGCATTACTCGATTCAAATAATGGGAGTTTTGGGAGTAAAGAGTTGTAAATACTTATGTGCTAATTTTCGTGATGTTAGTTTTCGAGGTGGGGAGGGGTTCAAGCTAGGTCGGATGGTGAAAGTCAGGAAAAAAAAATCCAAAATTGCGACCATAACTACTGGTGGATTTGAGTAAATAGATAGGTTTTCACACGGGCAACTGTAGTTATGTCGATGCTCTTCCGAGCAACATCGCTTACAGAGAAGCATTTTCTTAGTTAAAACAAGTTTAAAAATGTATTTATTTATCCATTTGGCATCTCCAACAAAGGATACATTACCTACACAGGAACAATAGAAATCACAATAAGTAAAATATTGACAATTTTAAAGTCGCTTCTTTAAATATAATTATTTATTGGTCTACAAATAAATGTATGGCTGAACAAAAGAAACACTGAAACATTTTTGATTACAATTTACAATAAAAAGGCATCGCAACTGAGAGTCGCGGAGGATCGCTCTGTTACGTCCATTATCCTCGGGATCGGGCTCTCTCTCTTCCTGCTGCCTGCGTCAGCAGCGGGGAGAGAGGTGGGGGCGCGCGCGGTATGGCACTACGTAGCAACAACATCGTACTTACTATGTTCATAGAAAACCCGTGCTTATACAATTAAATAGTTTTTTTTGCCTGGTTTGGTTTTTTTTTCAACAGCGCTTTTAATGTGGATAATGACCGACGTTACGGGGCGTAGGTAATGGTAACATTCGCAGCGAGCATGTCTTTACGCCGTGTGCTAAAATCAGTGTTGCTCGCTCGCATGTTTTGCCGTAGGTACTACTGACTGCACGAATACTTGCTTGGTAACATATTAGGTGCATTTTGACCCGTGACGCCGGTCAGTATCCACCTTTACAGCGTGATCTTTCTTCATCGTGATAACGCCATGGTCCCACGGGCCGTTAACTGACAGGTGGCGTCAGGTGTTACTGCACTGCTACCTGTCGAGGCCTATCGCAGTCCGTGCAGAGCATTCCCACTGCTGTGGTTTTATTCAGTGGTCAACGTTTGTTAAACAAAGCTAAAAGACACGCGCCTGTACGGGCCGAGATAGGCGCCCGCCCCCGCGTGGAATAATGCTTCAGCACACTCAACCAGACGCGCAGTCGATTTATTGAGTAAGTACAGTAAAAGCTCCTTATTCCTGCTTCCTTCATTCGAGTTTTCACTACTCGCGGATTAAAAAAATGCGACCCAATTCCTATATCCGCGGCTAAAGATTTATTTATTTGCGGGTCTAATCGGTACATCGGTACATGGAATCCTTTTTGTTATTTGTTAATATGTATGTATACATATTAACAAATAACAAAAAGGATTCCAATAGGTATCCAACCCAATATCCTTTGTAAACGCGTCGTCAGATGGACTATAAAAAAGTGAAATAGACCTTATTACAACTTCGCCTAAAGTACATTGTCAAATGATATCGCCGCTGTATTGGTTCGGCCTTTGACATCTACAATAGCCGCCTTCGCCGCGGTCGGTGTTTTTAACCGACTTCAAAAAGAAGGAGGTTATCAATTCGACATGTTTATATTTTTAATGTATGTTCAGGCATAACTCCGTCGTATATAGACGGATTTGCAAAATTCTTTTTTTTTTCGAAAGGGGTTTACTCCGAAATGGTCCCATTGAAATTTCATATAGACAGGGCCCGATCTAGCTATTTAGCCGCTCCGGGCAAAAATAACATTCGCCGCCCTTTGCACTAACACCATCAAAGATGGTATGACCATAATTATGTGATATTCTTTTAACTATATAATATTCACATACGTTAGTCTACTACGGCTTCTGAACAAGTATACAAAAATTCATGAGACTAGGTATGTTTGTAAGTATACATTTTGCCGCCGCTCATTTTTGCCGCTCTGAGCATTTGCCCGGCTTGCCCCCCCTTAGATTGGGCCCTGCATATAGATCTGATGATGCGTTTCGGAAACAGACAACGGAACTCTTCAAAAAATTACAGCAAATCAACCGCGAATGTTGCTATCACATAAATAAGTATGCATTGTTTTGACCCAAAGGATGATGAAATTTCGAATTGGTGTATGGTAGGTAACAAAAAAGGGAAAAATAAAAACTTTTTTCAAAAAAATAACAACCGACTTCCAAAAAACACTACAAAGTGCAAAATAACTTTAATTTCGGAAGGCGGTGACAAATAATTAAAATACACATCCAACGTCACCGACTTCCGAAATTAAAGTTATTTTGCACTTTGTAGTGTTTTTTGGAAGTCGGTTGGTATTTTTTTTTTTAAGTTTTTTGAGAATGTAAACAAACATAATGAAACCAACCTCATCACCATAAAGTATATTTATATATCATCATCATCATCATTTCAGCTGAAAGACGTCCACTGCTGGACATAGGCCTCCCCCACATTTATAAATGCTGCGACTTAATAGACATTCCATCCTTTGGTACGAGCCGCTTTGCGTGTTTTACCTATTGTTTCATCTTTCCATTTATTGCAAAATGTTGAAATTTTTTTTTTACTTAAAAACGATTTTCGACGCGAAAAAATCAGTTTAACGCATAGAAATGCTTGATCGTTTACGCTTTGGAGAGTCGCTTGCATCCTTAACACGCTCATACAATTAATCAATATGGTCAAAAACTTCAATTAAATTGTTTTTTTTTTGTCACTTAGGAACGTATCCCCTATAATCCCATATAAATTACCATTCCATAGTCACGGTTTCTGTATTCGCGGTAGGTATTTTACGGAACGTATACCTCGCGAATAAAGAGCTTTTACTGTACCTACGGCAGGTGCACATTTATTATAAAATGAGCCTCGACCAGGCGCTTTGATCTATATTTATTCTTAAAAATCTGAGTGAGACTTCGTCGCAATATCATTATAACCCCTAAAGACGCCTGCAGGCCTAGACAAAACACCTTTCTGTTAACGTTCACGCTAAACTCTACGCCAGAATATATGGGAATGACATTACCGTGTCCTTTCCGCAGGTAATGTCATTCCCATACATTTTGGCGTACCGTTTAGCGTGAACGCCAAGAGTAATGTGTTTTGTCTCTAGGCTCTGGACTGCATTCGAAAGCTGTGGTAGATTCCTACCAGGATAGATCGGAAGATCGGAGGAGTGGTACCTACACCGTCAAAGCGACACATTATTGTTTTCCGACATGCACGCGAACGAAGTCGCGGGCACAGCTAGTAAATAATAATAAAAACTTTATTGCCAAAAAACTTTTACACAGATTTTACATTGGCCCCAAACTGGGCTAGCCTGTGGGTACCAATATCGAGGGTTAACCAGTTTAACATTTACTCTAAAAACATGTTTGGTAATAAACGCAAAGTATGTTTGCTTCAAATTACAAAAGAAAAAACAAATAAGAATTAAGAATCAAAATTTAAATTAAAGGATCAAAATTTAACAAAATCAAATCTAAAATAAAGTGAAATAATAATTATGAAACTAGAAAAACGCTATAATTTGAGTAAGTGTGGAGTGTAACTTATGAATGAAGATAGATCAACCTGAAGAGATATGTGAAGTGCGCGCCAGATGAGTCTGCAGCTGTACACTACTGAGGGTGCTGCTTCGTAATATGTACTAATATGCACTGTAAGTAGAAGACCACGATTAGTGCCGATCATGGACAAGAACACTTATTTGGCATGGACTCGACATAATTTGTAACATATGTATAAAAACAGGCGAAAAACCTCTCAATTCAAAAAACCACAGATTAATTATATACCACATAACCTCAGAAAACATATTTCCTAATTACTTGACTCCCATCTTAAAAAAAAATATTGAAGTCTATACTTAGTTACATATAAATAGCCTAATGAAACAACGTATGTGTAAAATTTTACTAGTCCAAGCATGTTAGGAGAATTGCCACTGTTCTCTTAAAGAATATAATTATACAGTCCATAATATGCAGTTAGACCGGAAAATATTATGGCGATGCCCAAAAAATTTGGAAAGACAAAAGAGAAAGTGTGTGAAAATCGTAATACTTACCTACGGATTCTCCATTAAAAATATCTCTGAAATTATGAAATGATCTTACTATGGAAAAGATTGTAAAGGAGAGGAAGGTAAACAGAAAAAGACTGCACCAAAGAAGCAAAACGACCAAAGGAAAATAACGAAACTAAAATAAAAAAAGGCTTTGAAACACAAGCAAAACGAACCATTCGCAGTCAGATGAGGGTTGGGTTGCGAGAAACCCTTGTGTAGGGTGGTCACACAATAGGGTATAAAACTATTTTAATTCGAAGATTGGGACGATATATTTAACAGAAAAATAAAAATAAAATTTATTAATATCCATTTTCTCCATTAAAAACGATTAAAATCAAAATTCTTTTTCGTGGTTTTGAATATACCGCCAAAACGATCCTTATGATGACTTTTAATCACGTGACATCGTGACGTCAGCTTTATGTAAATAGCACCAGTACAAATACTTAGTTTGGCGCAGTTTTAGTAGTATTTGTGCACATAGGCACCGCACACCAGTGATTTCACTTTCCATCCATAAAAAATCTTGATAATTATAAACACGACACTCACTTGTTTACTTACTAACTACTTTAGTTTACACAAAGTTGACGCCACGTGATAAAAAGTCATCGTAAGGAGCGTTTTGGCGGTAAATTCAAAACAACGAAAAATTAATTTGGTTTAAACCGTTTTTAATTGAGAAAATGGATATAAATCATTTAACTTTTATTTTTCTGTTACATATTTCTTCCCAATCTTCAAATTAGAATAGTTTTTTAATAAATTGGAAAATACCCTATTCCTGCGCCAGAGGAAACGCTGACGATGATGAGGCACACTTTTCTCCACAATATTTTCCTGATTAACCCAGTAACTGGGTTGTGGAGGTCTGATAGGCAGTCGCTCCAAGTAAAATACTGGTATTCAGCTGCATCCGGTTAGACTGGAAGCCGACCCCAACATAGTTGGGAAAAGGCTAGGCAGATGATGATGATTTGCCTGATTAAATTATCTCCTCATTTTGCCCCTTTGCGTTTCCTATTTTGCCCTGACTATGGTGTAATATAAGAAAGACATTTGCTGATTAGTTCAACACAATTAAGAAAATTAGTTGGTTAAGTCTAAAAATACAAATAAAGAAAATGAAATCCTATGTATAATGTTATAAATGTGAACGTTTGGATGTTTATTATTCAATCACGCAAAAAATACTGAACGGAATTGGATGAAAGACACGCAGATACTTTTTAACTTAACACATAGCATACTTTTTATCCAGGTAGTACGTAGTTGGAAGGCATCCCACAAGGTGGACCGATGACCTTGCGAGGGCCGCAGGTGGCCGCTGGATGCGGAAAGCACAGAACCGGTCGAAGTGGCGGAGCTTCGGGGAGGCCGATGTCCAGCAGTGGACGTCTTTCGGCTGAAATGATGATTAATACGTTCCCGCAGGATAATTTCTGACCTCCACGCAGGCGTAGCCGCTGGCAAAAGCTAGTGCGCTTATAAATATTGTTTTTAATTAAAAAGTTTAATACAAATATTGTTGATTTCGTACACATGACTTTTTTGTCTAACTAAAGTGTCCCATTTTACACCATCTGCCCCGAATCGGCTACAATTTTTTTCCTTCGATCCAGTTAATCATCAGGAAACCATCGATGATTCGAAGCAAGTACGTACGTGCTGTAGAGAATAGTCTTTTCTTTTGCCCCTACATCAGGAGGTCAAGGACCGTCCTTCCTTGTTACCCCAGCCTGTTAGCTGGCGAAAAATAGGTTAAGTATTACTCAAGTATATTGCCATAATTAGCTCCCTTTCCAAGCCCAGCTTTCACATATTTTACTCACAACAAAAATCCAGAGAGCGCGGTATTAATACTTTATTAAAAATAATCTCATAACTCTATGGGCTGTTTATTTTTTTTCGCGTAATAGGCGCACTTTTCACATCGCTTTCATTCGGTGGGTCGCCATTTTTTCGGGGAATTTCACCCTCTGACAAATGTGTAGTATTACGGATACACAGTGGGGTGTTACGCGGGGTGATGTGGACAAAAATATTTGATATTTTATCAGATTTTTCAGGTAGGTGCGTATTTTAGCTAGAAGACCAATCGCTCTAAAGGGTTTCAGATATAATACTATTATAGTTTGAAATAAAACCAAACGTTTTGCGTGATAAAAAGTAGCGATAGAGACAAACAGACTGCAAGTCAACTGTACACTTTTTTACAGTGGACATACATAACTGCACTGTAACTGATGTGTTACTGCGTAGTCTACGGGAGGTAGTTAAGTTGAATGCCGAAAGCAAGTGGACCGCTCAATGGCCGGCAGTTTAGAGACCCTCTTAGCACAATAGTTGTTAAAGCCAATGCACAATTTATAGTTTAGTAGACGTCCTGCGGAGCCAGTGCTAATAAAATGATTAAATAGTCCTTATATCTTCACTGTAGTTATTCAGCTCAAAAAGTGGAAAGCACTTAAAAAAAAACGCAAACCTAAAAATTTTGTCCTCGTTCACACCATACTGTACCACAGTCCAAGCAGGCGTATAACAGCAATTTAGCAAGCGATGCTCGTGCGATATAAATCCCTACCTGTAACGCGATTTACTTGATTTAATATACAACGCAATGTTTTTTGTTGGCGTACATATTGGGGCGCGGTGTGGCGTGTGACGTATGATAGACGTCACATTTGCATGCTCGTCATAAGTGGTGATGTATTGGGTTTTTTGGCGTTGTGGGACTGTTTTTAGGCTGTCGTGTAATGGGAGGTAGTTTTTTATAGTTGTGGTGACTTATGATCCTTATACCTCTGTCCTATAGATGGCGTAGAGGGTTTTTACAGATAGTCTCAACGAAATCCAAAATGTTTTCGGATAGTGTGTGGTGTGAGGAGTAGTTAAATCTAGGTTTTTTTTTAAATATTTGTGAACCAATCCACACCGTAATCAATTGAAGGAAAGTTTATAAGGACAGGGCAAATCAAGGTGAAAGTTAATACCTACATATTTGCACCGCACATGATTCAAAATCACACGGCACTTCTGTGTTAAATATTGACTTGCTAGAGCGTTGCGTTGCTTTGTTCGGTAACGTTAAACACCGCTTGCAAGTTTATTTTATACTCCTTCATAATTAACTCTCCAGGGATTATTTCCACTCCGGAAAATACCTGCAGGATTGCATGTAACAATTTGACTGGCACGACATTGTTTGCTTCATGTTTATAACAAACTTGCTTTTGTCAACGGCTTCGCACGTGTCGAAAATTATCCCATGAGAACGTGGTATCGGAATAAAAGTATCATAATGTGTCAAATCTTTCCATCAGGTGTGTTCGAGGTCAAGAGCAGGCCCATAATATAGTAACAAAAAGAAAAAAAAAAAGTTACATCCAGACATCTAAACGATCCCATTTATTATATATATAAGTAGGAATATTAGGATAGAAGGATTACAGTCGAAATAAGACCGGCAAAATGTTACACTACGGTGTGATAGTTGGCCGACTAGATTTTTTGTCTTCTCAAGATTTATAGTGGTTTCTGGTGGAATAGACCTCTCAGGTTTTCTGAGATAAGATTTCCGTCACGCACATAATTGAATAATCTTGTGATGAGGTGTTTCGTATTTTGTGATCATCATCATCCGTAGTCGACTTCGCCCTCTGTTAGGTATAAGCCTCTCTTTTCTTGTGCCAATCTCCACACTTCTGTGCTAGCCTCATCCAGGTTTTATCCGCGATGGCAATAACGTCATCCGCCCTTGTCGCCACCGGACGACCGACATCTAACCTTCCAATCCTTGGACGCCACTCTGTCACATCCTTATTCCACCCTGTTATCACTGCACCTGCGGGTGACCACCAAAAATTTGCGCTGGGCTGTGGACCCATAGCACAGCATCATGCTGAGTGGAAGCCTTCTTGTCACATTGTACATTATTTTATAACCACTGCTCTCAAAACGTTGAAGGAAGACATCTTGAGGAAACTGGCAAAAAATTCTAAGACATGTAACATGAAGACACAAACAAGGCGTGATGGTGTGTGTTCGTGTATAGCCGCGGGCAAAACTGGTTAGGTATGGCCACTTACCAATATCAACAAATTACATTTAAAAAATCGTACCGTAAGGAAGAGTAAAAGGAGAAAAAATCGAACTTCTCTAAACACACGAAAATAGTTTCACAAATCCTTTAAGCTAGGAACACAGTCGTTGTATGCAAAACTTCGCCAGTTTGATCGAAAAGTATAATATCAGCGAGAGATATCGCTCGATTACGTCAAAATAAATCGATTCTACGTCGAAGAGTTAAAAGTGGGGAAAATTTCACAATCTGATTTGGATTTTACTATTTGTTCGCGTGAATGTGAGGAATGGGAATGTTGGTATCTTATTTTAATGGTTTATAGTGCCTTTTGACCTCTTGTTTTTTTTTTAGGAATGCTGAAAGCAGTAAAACTCAGTGTTTTGACCTACTATTGCAATGTGAAAAGCTTTTGAAAATTCTCACACGAGAGTACTACCGAGATAAAAGTATTCTATGTATTATTGCAGGCTATACTTGTGTGCCGAATCTCATTTTTGCGTGATTGAAGTAACAAAGATCCAATCTTTCACATTTATAATACTACTAGGAGGAATACGGAAGTACGATTAGAAGCAAACAAATTAAAAGTTGAGCCAAGTTGCCTACTCTATAAGTCAAAATATACCTACTTACCCATACAGAAAAGCAGGGATATTGACGCCAAAACTAGTTACCGTGGGATCAGTACATGATTCTGAAAGAAAAATTGTAGCTTAAAAAAAATATTGTTCCATAATTTTTTTGTATGCTAACCCCTTAGCATACAAAAAAATTATGGAACAATATTTTTTTTAAGCAACAATTTACAATCTAATCATGTGCTCAGTCCATGGTTACAGATTTGCACGCCGATGTTACTTCCAACCTATATACTATAGACTCGAAGAGAAACCGTTAGCAATCAGTGACGGCCAAATTCACTATCTATTCAAAGCAACAAAAAATACTAAAGTATTTCAATTTTAAACCAATTGCAGGAATTTTTGGACTGGCTAGGAGTCGGTCAGTTGGAAAGATAAAACTAGTTACCCATTCAAAGTCTTCAGTGGCCCAAGGGTTTTTTTTTGGGTGGGAAATCATCAAAGATCTTCTCCCGCTCTGGGTGGAGCAGGAGGGCAGTGTCAGACTTTTACTGACTAAAAGCCACCTGTGTTCCCTCAGTAGCCTGTATGCCAGGGGCTGCGGTATCTCTTTCGAACAAACCCGCACCCCTGGCAGGCATCGGCCCTTGCAGGCCCCATCGGTTTGTGCTGACATCTTTTTGAGGCGCGCGTGGAACACAACGCGCCGGTGGCCCTAGGGTGAGTTTCATTTAACCATCTCGATCAAACGCACCGAGCGCGTTTGGCGCTCCGTTTGGCTCTGGATTGGTGACGGAACAATCGGAGCGCCGAACACGCTCATGCGTTTGATCGAGATGGTTAAGTGAAACTCATACTAGGGCCACTGTATTACCTACACCTACATGTTTACCTACAAAACAAGAGTGAACAGGCGTCTTCTGGGCACGCTCTATACTCATCAATCGCTTTCCATCAGGTGTGATGGAAGTCAAGAGCAAGCCCATTTAGTAAAAAAAAAAACCTGTAAAAACTCTATGTAGGTTGGAATTATTTGTTTGAAATATTACGAGTATGTAAAACAACGTATTGAAACTGAAATTACGTGAGAAATAAAATTTCAATAACCTAAAATCCGAAAACCGATAGTAGCACTCGACTCACAATATAAATGGCGCGATGGGAACTCTTGCCAGCTACTATAACTCAACGCTGGCACTAGCACAGTGATACAACTAGCGCCAGTAGCTCGCCTCGCCTGCTCACCCGATCACATCGTTTGTTATAGCGATCGCATGCTATTGTTTTCAATTTTTGATTAATGGAGGTTGCTACGTTTGTTAAGTCAAGATTTTAGGTTTAAAAACCATAATGTTCCAAGCTTGATGAAATCTTTGTTTGTCTTTGGTTAAATCGTATGTTAGCTGTGGTAATTTGATGACCAAAATTACAAGATTATTGAAGTGAAAAGTTCTCTAGGCGCGTTGAGCACTTTTGGGGTGAACAAAAATCGTGGAACTCGCGTCATCGTCACCGAACGCTTTCCATGAGCTTTATGTATATTGCGTATATATGGGTTTTTTTTTTTTTTTTTGGGTGGGAAATCATCAAATGACTTCTCCTGCTGAGTAGAGCAGGAGGGCGTGTCAGACTTTTACTGACTAAAACCCACCCGCGATCCCTCAGCAGCCCGTATGCCAGGGGCCGTGGTATCTCTTTCGAACAAACTCGCACCCCTGGCAGGCATCGGCCCTTGCGGACCCCACCTGTGGTTGCTGACATCTTTGACGGCGCGCGTGAGGAACACAACGCGCCGTCCCGTCTACCACTTTTCGGCCGCAGAGGATAGGGAGAGCGGCTGACGCTATACCGACACTCCTCTTCCCCTGCGGCCCCACCGCGTCCGCCATCAAACGGTGGCGGCCCCGTCCAGGCCACGGAAGGGAAGAGCGCTGCTCAGAAGCACCGGCACTCCTCCTCTACCGCAGCCTGTAACCCTCAGCCGCGATGCCTCCCATTCGACATCGCGGCCCACCTCAGTTGCGGTGCACCTCACCGCAACCTACTTTTTGGCCGCTACGTCAATGGCTTGAAGGCAAAAGCCCTGACGAGCGGCCCCACCGTTGGGTTCCTCTTGGCTTCACCGTGGATGGGAGACCACGGTTACTAAGCCCCCCCGCAACGACAATGCGGGAACCCACTCGGGGGGGGGGGGGCGTTTATATGGGTGAACGAGCACACGGATGAGTCGCGCGTTAAATGTCTTTTGGAAAAGTCCCTTTCTTTCATTAAGAAATTCTAATTCTTATATCCCTTTCTTTCCCTTTGTATTTTACCTTTAAGGGTACACTAGTCGCGGGCTCGAACTCACCGGTGGGTCTAGCCGAAAAGCACGTTGTCTCACCAGGCTTCGTGTCCGACAGAGGTAGTACCTGTGATGAGCATATTTTAGACGATAGTCTACACGCACAACGTTATTGAGTGAGCTGCAGGATCAGTTAAAGTAAAACAGGCGCGTAAAAAATTAAGAAAAGTCCTTCGGAAGATCGGGTTTTCTGAAAAAACCACTGCATAAATCAATGACCAATTAAGTTTATTGAACTGAGCTTTGTCGGTACGGACTTGGTTTTCGAGATTTTACACTCCTTTTGTTACTTAAACTCGCCCAAAGTTAGGTTAAATTAGCAAGAAAAACGAATCTTTGCTGGCTCATAACTTTTTAATGGCTTTTTATTTTAGTATTCTGTTTCCGTACAGACAATATTAATAATGAGACAAAACAATACCATGTTTTTTTTTATGTACATAGTCAAACAGTGGAGTGAAACCCTCCCGAAGTTGTATGGAAAAAATGTGGACAAGTGTCACCTTAATGGCTGAAGTCGATCGCTCGTTTATCATTTTCTACGGAGAGCAATCAGGACCCAAGGACCCAATGTGAAATCCTGTATTGACGATTTAAAAAACACACACGTAATTGTTCAAATTTTCATTTCTGTCGGCGCTCCCGGAGTGCGACTGTTTTTACATGAGATTTAATCTACGGATAAAATTGATAAGACAAGCGGGATATTGCGTAACACAAATAAAATGCCAATTGATCGCCTATTTGTTCATTTTGACAGTTCAGCCACGTCCATTGCGTTATTTACGTTGTTTAACAGACGAATTTATTAAACATATGGAGCGATGGATAAGAAATATCTTTTAGAACTCTCGGGTTGTGATTGAAACTTTGTGTGATGCCTTGTTGGTTTAGTGGTCGCAGTCGGGACTGCTGAGCCTGGGGTCCATGTTTCGATTCCCAAGTTGGACTAATTTTTAACCGAATTCCAAAAAAGGAGGAGGTTATACATATATTCCACTGTATGTTTTTTTATGTATGTTCATCGATTTCTCCCCCACTTGTGAACCGATTCTCAAAATTCTTATTTATTTGAAAGAGTATAATCCTGAGGTGGTCCCATTAGCACCATGTCAGGATCTGAGGATGGAATCCCAGGGACATCGAGGGCAACCCTCAAATTTTGTAGGTATTAACAATATTTTTTTTTATATTTTCTAAAGCTATTGAGACATTTGCGTATGGTCATCATCATCGCATTAGGCTGAGCTGATGAAGGAAGGTAAAACTCAAACGGTTAGGTTAGGTTAGGTTATTATTGGGGTTTTCCTTTAGAAAGTCGGTAGCAGGATTTGGAATTTCCGGCCCAGACTTACTCCTTCTTATAACATGGGGCTAAACGTAACAAGCTGGTAAACACCCAGTTTTGATTTTTAACGTTTAGCCCCATATTACCTTTATGCTTTCGGCAGATCCACATAATTTGTACACACACAAATTAAGTCTTGAAGATGACTGATTTTATCTGAAATAGCACCACAATGATTATTTAAATTTTGGTTTGACTTCTGTATTTTTTATTTTGACATTTCCATTTTTTTTTAATTAACTCAATTATAATGTATTCCAGCTGTATTTTAATGTTGCGATTAGTACCACATATATTAATTTGCACCCCTCATTAGGTTATAATACAATGAACCTTTTATATCTTCTGTAACACCTTTACATATTTGATTTGATCATTGATAAATAAAATAGGACATTATTTGTCAATAAACTCATTAAAAAACTCTTTTTTGGGTTCGTTGCTGTGTAATAACCGTCACACGGGTCGACCAATCAGGTTAAGCTACACTTGCCGCGGTTTGTCCATCGATGGGTGACCATATTTACATACCAAGACCCCTCCGTGCCTTGCAAAGCACGTTAAGCCGATCCGAAATTCTGACAACCACTGTTACCAAAGGGTTTCGTATTACTCAGAAACTGGTTTGTGGAGGTCAGGTAGGCAGTCGCTCTAAGTAAAATAGTGGTACTCAGCCGCATCCGGTAAGACTGGAATCCGACCCCAACATGGTTCGGAAAAAGCTATACAGATGAAGATCTTTCTTTTAACTAACTCAAAATGTAACACATACATCCTTAATTTTCTTCTATTTTTTATCCTCACCGCAAAGAGCTCAATATTCTTACTAATAATAGGTCTTTACCTATGAAATTGCCGTTTTGTATGAAAAAATTTAAACGAATTTTTTTCATGAATTTTTTATTTGTATTAATCGAAGTAATCACCCATGCAATCAATGCATCTTTGCCATCGCAGTGGCAGTTTATTGATGCCCTTCTTAAAGAAATCAGCTGGACGGGAGGCAACAAATTCTTCAAAGGCATTTTGTACTGCCTCTCGGGTATTAAATTTTTTTCCCGCCAAGAAGTTATCCAAATTCTGGAAAAAGTAGTAGTCTGTAGGCGCAAGGTCTGGTGAGTAGGGCGGATGACGGAGAGCTTCCAACCCCAGTTCTTGCAACTTGGAGACCGTCTGCTGTGCAGTATGAGGTCGCGCGTTGTCGTGCAGGAGCAGCGGAGACGAGCGATTGACCAATGCTGGTTGGAGATGCGCCAGCTTCTCCATCATTGTGTTCAGTTCTTCACAGTACACATCTGCAGTAATGCTCACCCCGTTTGGTAAGAAGCTGTGATGAATCACACCGGCGCTAGACCACCAAACAGTGACCATCACTTTTCTAGGGGTAAGTTTTCGTTTAGGGCATTGTTTAGGTGCTGAACCAGGATCCAACCAACTTGCTGAGCGCTTACGGTTATCAAACAGAATCCATTTTTCATCGCAGGTAACAATGCGGTTCAAAATTCCTTCATTTGTGTGTCTGTTGAGCAGTGCAAGGCACGTCTCGACGCGTACTTCGCGCTGGCGATCATTGAGTTCGTGGGGCACCCATTTGTCAAGCTTTTTTACCTTGCCAATTTGACGCAAATGGACCAATATTGTTTTGACGCTAACGTCGAAAGCTGCTGCTAATTCAGCCGTAGATTGTGTATCATCAGCTTCCACAATCGCCTTTAATTCGTCATTGTCGACCAAAGTCTTCGGACGACCGCGAGGTTCATTTTTCAGGTCGAAATTTCCAGAACGGAAGCGAGCAAACCAATAACAGGTGGTGCGTTGGTTTGTAGTGTTAGCTCCGTAAACGTCGTTGATGTTGCGTGCCGCTTGTGCCGCGTTGCTGCCACGACGGTACTCATATTCCATAATTACTCGAATTTTTAACGTATCCATGATGACGAAAAAGATTGAAATGCGATGAAAATGTAACACTAATCAATAAAGAAATGACTACTTTTAGAAAAAAAAATCCATGTTTTTAAAATAAAATTAATTTGAAATTAGAATTCTTAGCCAAACAAAAATTATTTTGATTTGAAATGGCCAGTACTGCAGAACGGCAATTTCATAGGTAAAGACCTAATATTATAAACGCGAAAGTTTGTATGTTTGCATGTTTGGATGTATGTATGGATGTTTGTTACTCTTTTACGTAAAAACGGCCGAAAGGATTTGGATGAAAAGCATATAGATAGATTATAACCTAGATTAACACATAGGATACTTTTTATCCCGGTTGTACGAGTACGTTCCGGGTACGTACGGGGGATAATAGTTAAAATAGAAATAAACAAGAAATGTTTACCTAAATAAGTAGATCTTTTGTAAATTGGTATTCGGAATGAAGTACCAGGTTGTCATAACTTGGTAGGAGCTTTTTTTTTGGGGTGGTAAATCATCAAATAACTTCTCCCGCTCTGGGTGGAGCAGGAGCGCGTGTCAGACTTTTACTGACTAAAACCCACCCGTGTTCCCTCAGTGGGCTACTGAGGGAACACGGGTGCCAAGTTCACCTTACATAATTGTGTCAGCTAGAAAACGCTTAATGCCTTCGAAGTACCAGGTTGTCATAACTCAGTAGGAGCACACTTACTCGTAACATAGTTATGTCAGCTAGAAGACGCTTTATGTTGCTTGGTCACAAATAGGATACTTTTTTATCCCGGTAGAATGTTCCCGTAGGATATCTTCGACCGGCGCGGGCGAAACCGCTGGCAAAAGCTAGTTCTGCAATAAAACTTTTAAAAAACATTGAAATTCTCTCCAACTGTCTACAGGAGGATATATTTCCGTATTTTCAAAAACTAATTAAAGTATCTGTAAGATGCAAATTCGGACAAAACGTAAACAAACTGAGTTGCAGTCAAACATTGCAAATGTGCGCACATAGCACTTCCACCTATTAAGCGTTGCGTTGTTGTGCAAGTGTGAAATAAGAGTGATTTATAAATGACGAGATTTTACGATTTTAATATGTTTCATGTTGTGACAGTGAGAACCAAGCTTCTTTAGCTCAAGGTTGTGTTAGAATATGTTGGAAAGTGAGAGAAATTATTTAGAAAGTAACACTCAAACACAGGAGCAGTGTTAACGGTTGTGACCCACGAGTACGAGAGACCAGACAGACGCATTACTGACGGCACGACACATTATTTGACGGCACAGTTTGCGAAGTGGTTAAGCGATTGACTGCTGCGCTGCGTCTTGCAGGTTCGATTCCCGCACGGAACAAATATTTGCATGACCTACAAGTAGTTGTTCCGGGTCTGCATGTTTGTGTGTATGTGAGTTTAAGTGTTTGTAAATGTACCCACAGTACAGGAGACATTATTAGTGTGGGGCAAGGTTTTTTGACAAAACAAAAGAAAAAGTAAAATAATACGAGTATGTGTTAATTGCATCACCAATGCTCTCAAAATGGTGAAGGAAAACATCGTGACGAAACCGGCATGTCCTAGAATAAGAAATTAGAAGTTATAGATCGTAGTAGGTGAAGTTCTGTAGTTTCTACTGCATTTCCCAAATGGGAAGTTGTCCGGTAAGGACCAAGCCCAAGTCGACGGCGCGTTGTGTTCCACGCGCGCCTCAAAGGGATGTCAGCACAAAAAGTGATGGGACCCGCAAGGGTCGATGCCTGCCAGGGGTGCGAGTTTGTTCGAAAGAGACACCACAGCCCCTGGCATACGGGCTACTGAAGGAACATGGGTGGGTTTTAGTCAGTAAAAGTCTGACACGCCCTCCTGCTCCACCCAGAGCGGGAGAAGTTATTTGATGATTTCCCCACCCAAAAAAAAAAAAAAACCTACGACCTACAACTCGAAAGTCGCTACTACTGGGCCACCACTACCACCACAGCTTATTATATATTGTATACAACGTGCAACGGAAAGAGTATATATGTTATGAACCAAGTGATTAATAGGTTAGGTGATTAATAAAATATGCCCAATATGAGAGGGCAGTGTGATAACAACTATTGAAACAATCAAATAAATCGGGCACATAAGGGGCAGCACAATTAAAACCATGCCTGCTTGCACGCTGCATGCCTGCTTGCATGCTGCATGCTTGAAGCAAGCATCCTTGTTTACATGCAAAAAAGGATGAAACGACACAGTGCCCCGTGCAAAATACCTGTGTATTATCCAATTGCCCAAAGACCACATGGCAATATTTATAATGACGAGACAATGTGATAAACATGGAAGTTCAAATTATAATTAATTATTTCGCCTAATGTAGCTTGTCATTATTCATATTGGGGGCCATAATAAAAAATACCCGTTTCATTACTTGGTCCATAGCATATACATACCAAGGGCACGGCTTCATTCGATGATATCAAACGATATTACACACATATGTTTTAGAATCCTATCTCTACATGTTCGGAAGTTATGAGAATGTTTATTACATTGATACCAGAAACCGAACTTTTCAAATTGAAATAAACACATCACTCGGACGAGATTTATCGTGATATATTGGCAAGTAACGTAAACGTAGGTCAATAACTTTCCAAGTTATTGACCTACGTAGTGCGGTGACACGTTTGTTATGATTTGAATTTAAGAAACATATGAAACCAAAAATTTGGTATCAATTCTTAGAGTATTTTATTTTGAGCTGAAGCTATGTATAGTGATTCTATACCAGCTGTTATCTTTAGTGCTTAAGGATAGCAATAGGGTTTCTGTTACACCCTGTTTAATGGAAATAGGTTAGTGTTATTTTTATAATGTATTTTTACGGGGTATTCCGTGAAGCACACCCAAACGAAGCACACCCAGACGAAGCAGACCTAAAGTATTCCACTTGGCACACCCGTAGGTGGGCTTCAAATAAAAATTTAAAATAATTAATTTCCTATTCCACGAAGCACACCTACGAATATCACTCGCATAGTGCGGGGACTAAGAAATAAAAATGTCGATACAAGAAAATATTTATTATTTAAAAGACCAACTTAAATTACTAACATCATTCAGTTTCATTATAATAATGTGACACAATATTTGTCATTTTTGTAATCTTACTATTTAAAATCACAGATTGTTTCATAATTACAATAAAAACTTGGACAAATATCAAAAACATTGCAAATATTGTTGTACATAGAGATCTATGCTGATGTTTTCTTATAGCTACCTTTTAACTAATAATAAAAATACTCTAGTTTTATGTAAAATCACAGATTGTTTAAAATCACAAATCACAATCTTTAAGATTCTTAAATAATCTTGAAGAAATGAGCAATTTCGTATCTAAACTTAAATAAAAAATTATTTATCAGAATCTAAATTTCTCTAGACAATGTCCAACTGAAATTAAGCCATTTTTATAATCTTTTATTGTGTTTTCGATTATATAATTTTTTATTTCAGCATGTTTTTGATGATTTGAATAGCTAATTTTTACTCTAATTTCGGCATAATTATTGCAATTTTTTTTAGAAGCAATCTAGAAGTTTTGCTAGATTGATGGCTCTGTTTTTACTGAAAATGTTATTTATTTGAGAGTAATGAGACTGTAATTCTATCGACATTTTTATTTCTTAGTCTCCGCACTATGCGAGTGATATTCGTAGGTGTGCTTCGTGGAATTGGATATTAATTATTTTAAATTTTTATTTGAAGCCCACCTACTGGTGTGCTAAGTGGAATCCTTTAGGTGTGCTTCGTCTGGGTGTGATTCGTTCGGGTGTGCTTCACGGAATACCTCATTTTAACGGTTTGTCTAAATTATTAATTGTACATTTAATCAAACTACTGTTATTCTTTGACAGTTGTATGACGTAATACTGACGTGCGGCTTTGTGTAAGAAATTCGAATCCTTATTTATTCTATGAATATAAATAAAATAATTTAACACATTTAATGCCCCCAAACGGTATTTATGTGTTCAAAGGAATTTCCGAGAAATTCGCGCCTGTACAACATGTAAAATTAAAATTGAAATAAGCCATTCTCAGTTACATTTCCCATTTCAGGTCACATTTGTGTAGGTTTATTCAATATTTATCTTCGTGCGTTACATCTGTATTAATTCATGTGAAGTATTCATTTTGTCGTGTATTTTTAACCGACTTCAAAAAGAAGGAGGTTATCAATTCGACATGTTTATATTTTTATTTTTTATGTATGTTCGGGCATAATTCCGTCGTATGTAGACGGATTTGCAAAATTGTTTTTTTGTTCGAAAGGGCTTTACTCCGAAATGGTCCCATTAAAATTTCATATAGATCTGATGAAACGTTTCGGAGACTGACAACGGAACTCTTCAAAAAATTACAGCAAATCAACCGCGAATGTTGCTATCGCATAAATATGCATTGTTTTGACCCCAAGGATGATGAAATTTCGAATTAGTGTGGGGTAGGTAACTAAAAAATGAAAAATAAAAACTTTTTTCAAAAAAAATAACAACCGACTTCCAAAAACAACACTACAAAGCTCAAAATAACTTTAATTTCGGAAGGCGGTGACAAATAATTAAAATACACATCCAAAGTCACCAACTTCCGAAATTAAAGTTATTTTGAGCTTTGTAGTGTTGTTTTTGGAAGTCGGTTGTTATTTTTTTTGAAAAAAGTTTTTTTGGGTTTGAATTTAATAGCAACATGTTATATTTGAGAGCAATGGTGGTGCTGTGGTAACGGCCGCAACTTACGTGTTTGTAGGTCGTGGGTTCGAAACCAAGCAGGCACTTTATGTAAAACCAGCTCTTGGCAGCGGCATCGCCCCCGCGGAGGTCGGAAATTACCCCACGGGAATGTTCTACCGGGATAAAAAGTATCCTATTTGTGACCAATTAACATAAAGCGTTTTCTAGCTGACATAACTGTTAAGTGTGCTCCTACTGAGTTATGTCAACCTAGTACTTCGAAGGCATTAAGCGTTTTCTAGCTGACACAACTATGTTAGGTGAGCTCCTACCAAGTTATGACAACCTGGTACTTCGTTCAGAATACCAATTTACAAAAGATCTATTTATTTAAGTAAACATTTCTTATTTATTTCTATATTTTATTTATTTATTTATTTATGCATTGCATTCCATATTGTAAAAAAAAAAGATGTAACAAAAGGCTTAAAGCTAGGTACAATATTATGGACCCTGTAAGGGTATAAGCAAAATGATAAAATGAAGGTAAGAGTAAATTAAATTAAATTATATGATATGATTTTAACTGTTACAATTAAATTATTTCACCATACAAAACATTAATCAAAAGTTCATTATATTATACTAAATATTAATTAATTGGGTCATTTTATTAAAATAAATCATTATTGTCCACGCATTTGTTTTGGTCTTAAAAGTAATAAGTAATTTTTTTTTCATTTTTTTTTTCCATTTACATCAAGCATATTATTAAGGTCAATCGATTCACAATTTGTCAGTTTTAAATTCCTCAACGGTATAGTAGCCTTTCTTTATTAGCAGTGATTTCAACTGTTTCGAAAAATTTGAGTATTTTTGTAGGGATTTTAGACTTTCCGGTAGCTTATTAAATATATTAGCTAGTCTTGAGAATGGGCTTTTCCCGATAACTTTTAAGTTTGTGATGGGTAGTATTAGTCTATTCTTGTTCCGTCGGTTATAGTTTTCATTTAGTTCGATATTCGATTTGAACAGGTGCCTATTTTTTCTAACGAAAATACAACTTTGCAGTATATATATTGCTGGTAGTGTTAGAATTTGTTGCTTAATAAAGTGTGGCCTGCAACTCTCTCGTGGACCTATGTTCATTAATATTCTGATACATTTCTTTTGCTGAATGAAGAGGTCCAAATAGTCAGTACTTTCTCCCCACAGAATGATACCATAATTTAGCCACGAGTAGGCATACGCATAATAGGCAGATAACGCGGTTTTATAGTCTGTATTACATTTCAATATATTTAGCGCATAAATAAATTGGGACAATTTTGCTCTTGTACTTTCTATATGTTTCTTCCAATTTAGGTTTGAGTCTAATGTCAGGCCTAAGAGTGTAAACTCGTTAACCTCTTCTAATTTAATTTTTTGCGTTACTATATTTAGGTTTATTGGGGTTCTTTGGTAGGTTCTGAATTGGCATATTTTGGTTTTAGTTAAGTTTATTTCTAAGTTATGTTCGTTTAACCACTGCTCAGTTTCTGTGAAAGTTTTTAAAATAGCTAAATGGTCAACATTCGCGGGCGTTTTAAATAATAAAGAAACATCATCAGCGAACAAAATACACGACGAATTTATCTTTTTTGGCAAGTCATTTACGTATATTATAAACAAGGTACATCCTAAAACACTGCCTTGGGGTATTGAATGATTAATGGTAGCCAAGTCTGATCCCGTGCTGTACATTTCCTGGCTAACGCTGTCGTAATATTCTACTTCTACGAATTGAACTCTGTCTTGTAAATATGATTTGAACCAATTAAAAGCTTGCCCTCTAATTCCCGATCCGTAAAGTTTTTGTAATAAAATTCTGTGTGACACCTTGTCATACGCCTTCGTCATATCTAGGAATAGGCCAATAGCGTACTTTCGTTCGTTAATGCAACTGTAAATTTCCTGTATGTAGTTGTATACCGCTAAAGTAGTTGAACATTTTTTTCTAAAACCGTATTGATTTTTATCCAAAATATCAAATTTTTCTAAAAATCTGTTAACACGATTCGCCATTGCTTTTCGAGAATTTTTGAGATAGTGGGTAATAGTGCAATGGGCCTATAATTACCAGGATTTTCTAAATTTCCTCCTTTTTTCGCAATTGGGCGTACTTTCGCAATTTTGAGTTTTTCTGGGAATCGTCCCTCGTCGAAAGAAATATTTATTAGTTTAGTGAGTGGCGGTGTTAACTCATTTACGCATTTTTTTACTAATAGTGGCGGAATATCATCCACACCAAAGCTACGTTTATTCTGCATTCTGCGTATTATATTAAAAACCTCTCGCTGGTTACCGGCTCGATGTACATGGAGTTTATTGCGGGCGTATGCACCGAATGTACCGATGGCCCACACGGCGCTGGCGCCGCCGCAGCTCCCGTACTTTTGTTGGTATCTACACCTACCGATACAAAATAATCATTAAATGCGGTGCAAACTTGTTGAGGTGATTTTATCATTGTATTATTTAATTTCAACGTAATGTTCTTTAGATTTCGTTTAGTTATACTATTATCATATAATATTTATTTTTTATACTATTATATATAATTATTTTAAACTATTATCCCCCGAGAATGTAATGCCGGGATAAAAAGTATCATATGTGTTAATTTAGGCTATAATCTTTCTGTATGCCCAATTTCATCCATATCTGTTCGGCCATTTTTGCGTGAAAGAGAATTCGCGTTTATAATATTACTAGCTGTCCCGACAGACGTTGTCCTATCCATCCAAAAGTCATTCATACAAAATCTATACCCTACCTACCCTACCTACGCTACCCTACCTACCCTACACTACCCTACACTATCCTACCCTACCCTACACTATCCTACCCTACCTACCTACTCCACCTACGCTGCCCTACCCTACCTACCCTACACTATCCTACCTACCCTACCCTACACTATACTACCCTACCTACCTACCCTACCTACGCTACCCTACCTCCTACACTACACTACCCTACTCTACACTATCCTACCTACCCTACCTACGCTACCCTACCTACCCTACACTACCCTACCCTACCCTACACTATCCTACCCTACCTACCTACTCCACCTACGCTGCCCTACCCTACCTACCCTACACTATCCTACCTACCCTACCCTACACTATACTACCCTACCTACCTACCCTACCTACGCTACCCTACCTCCTACACTACACTACCCTACTCTACACTATCCTACCTACCCTACCTACGCTACCCTACCTAATACCGGGATAAAAATGTATCCTATGTCCTTCTCCTGGCTCTAAACTACCTCCCTGCCAATTTTCAGCTAAATCGGTTCAGCCGTTCTTGAGTTATAAGTGAAGTAACTAACACGACTTTCTTTTATATATATAGATTAGTAAGGATATCTGGATGACCGAGCCTTTCTCGTATTATTTTGGTTTGACGTTTTCTAAAAATTAAACCTGGCTAGATCGATTTATCGCTCCCGAAACCTGCATACTAAATTTCATTAAAATCGTTGGAGCCGATTCCGAGATTCAGATTATATATACTTATACAAGAATGGCTCGTTTAAATGTATTAGACTAGCTTTTGCCACCGGCTTCGCCCGCGCGGAAGTTTCATCCCCTTAGAGGTTGAATTTCGAAAAATCCTTCCTTATTCCTTGTCTACATTATAAAAGAAACCTCTGTGCAAAATTTCAGCTTTCTAGGTCCAAGGGTTTGGGCTGGGCGTTGATGAGTCAGTCAGTCAGTCAGGACTTTTCTTTTTATTTATGTAGATATAAATTAATGAACACTACTGTCGCTACACGTTAAAACCGTTAGCTTTAATAACGAAGTTTCAATTAAAATACTGAAACGCCGAGCTTCAGTAACCTATTTCCTAATAATCTACAATATATCTAAACTCGTAATAAAGCTAAATACTTTTTTTTTGTTTGAACGCGCTTATCTCTGAGAATTTCAACCGAATTTGAAAAAATATTTATTTTCTTTACGTTTGATGGCCCAGTTCTGGTGGCCAATTCTCGTAATTAAATGTAGTCGCAGTGTCATCTCGGCGACAAGCAAATGTCAAAAACTTGTCAAAAATGTATGGAAACTCGAGGTATTTTTGACAGATTGACACTGAGATCAGACTGCGAACGTTCTTAAAATTACGAGAATTGCCCCTCTTGAAAAATACCATTAAAAAAAATTAAAATCACGGTAGGATCCTTGGGAGCCAGCAAAAACAAAAAGAAGAGAGAGAAAGAACGCCCCGCGAATTAATAGCGATAGCAGGCGATGCGATACGATGCAGTGGGTCAAACAAGAAATTTCCACATACGAAGTAGCGGGCAGAAGCTAGTTTGGTTAATAAGTAATCTTAAATTAATATACAGACTGGTCTTGGTTTGTGAAGATAGTCACCCATCTACGGACAAACCGCGGCATGCGTACCTTAACCTGATCAATCAATCCGTGCGGCTATTCTTACTAAGTCACTAAGAAAGTGTCTTTAAAAAATCACCCACTTTAAATAGGGTTTGGATTTGTTGGAAGTTCAACATTTTTGCCGATGACCAAGTACATACCTTTTCAAACGTTGCCTGTATAAAAAGTTTTTATTTTTCACTTTTTAATAAAGTACCTACTCCACACCGATACGAAATTTAATAATCCTTGGGGTCAAAACAATATTTATGCGATAGCGGCAATCGCGGTTGATTTTCTGTTTTTTTTTGCAGAATTTCGTTGGCTGTCTCCGAAACTCATAATCAGATTTATGTGAAATATAAATGGGACTATTTCGGCATAAATACCTTTGGAAAAAAATAAAAATAAATTGCTAATCCGTTTATATATGGCGGAGTTATGCCCGAACATACACAAAAAACCCCTTCTTTTTGAAGTCGGTTAAAAATACTCAAAACACCCAGCGTTATTTACCTACTGCCTAGTAAATTCCCAATACGACCAACGCTGCAACTTGCACCGCGACGCTATAAATCACACGCTCATTGTGCAGTCCACTGTTTCGACTCATTAAGTTCGCAACCATTGTCTAGTTCTACAACAAGTAATTGACGATCGTTGCTGAATGAGTTAATAGTTATGTTGGGAATGCATCATCATCACCATCATCGTCATCATCAACATGGTGGGCAGTGATGGCCCAGAGGTAACGAGATGTACTTAAGTCGTGGGTTTGAGGCCAGACGAGGCGCTTTATTTCTTGTAAATAATTTCATCACCACTGCTCTCAAAACGGTGACGGAAAACATCGTGCGGAAACCGGCATGTCCCAGAAATTCTCTCCTCTACTTTGCTGTGCCAATTTTGTAAACCTATCACCTAAGTTCACATTGGGAATGCAATAATTATTGAGTTGATTTACCTACAGCTTGAAGATTGATGAATCATTTATTTGGCCCAAAACCTATAAATAGACGTTAATCTATATTCTATGTGAATTCTCCATTCGGTGATAAAACTCGTTCAGCATGGCCATGATGATAATGTTCGCATTGCTGAGACTCAAGCTTTCTCTCTGTGCGAGGGAGTGCCGTAATCCACGACACGAGCCCAGTGCGGGTTTGGTTCACATAATCTTCGATTTTTTGGTTCTAGGGCATACCGGTTTCCTCACGATGTTTTCCTTCCGCGTTTTGAGAGCAGTGGTGATGAAATAATTAACACAAACGAATGCGTCTATTAGGGTTCGAACCTGCTCTACTGACTGGTGATAAAACTACATTATTGCCAAAATACGGTTGTATATCTAATACGCCTTTATGGACGGCCTACGCCTCTGCCCACACTTGCGGGGAATACAGTCGTGATGTTATAATATCTAGTTCAACCAGATGCCTAATGTCTGTACCTATATATATACCTGTGTACACCCACGCATGTCCCTAGAACTTTTTCCTCTAATGGCCCAAACGTGACCAGCCGAATACGCGCTCCATACAATATTAACTAAGCCAATACCTTTAATGTAAGGCTAGATATATTAAGATGGGCAACACCAATAAACTTTGTGCGGAGGAATTAATAGAGGTTTAAAAGAATTTACGGTTAAACTTTGGGAAGGGAATTTATATTTTTAGGGTGCTGTACAGTAAGGGTACTTGCGAAACCCTATTAGTAAGCCTCGGCTGTCAGTTCGGCCGTATGTCTGTCAGTGGGCTGTATCTCATGAAAGGTAATATAGATAGGCAAATAAAATATTTAGTGAGTGTATTTCTATTACCGCTGCCGCTGTAACAACAAATAATAAAAATAAAAATTAAAGGCTTTAAAACCTACTAGAAAAAAAAAAAACACTTTTTTTTTAAATATGCTGTGTTTAATATTGTACATCGTCATCATCACTTCAGCCGAAAGACGTCCACTGCTGGACATAGACCTCCCCCAAGCTCCGCCACTTCGACCGGTTCTGTGCTTCTCGCATCCAGCGGACTCCTGCAGCCCTCACAAGGTCATTGGTCCACCGATGACTTTGTGAGAGCTTCCCTGGGCCATACCTCGTAATATTGTACGGTGGTACGGAGCCCTTCATGTTTGAGTCCGACTCGCACTTGGCCGGTTTTTATTAGTTTAGGGGAGCTGAGTAAATATAAAATAGCTGAGCGCCGATACTTAAATGTACCTTCAGCTAACTCCTTGCTTTTTATCAAACTGGGTTCTAGAGGTCAGTTAAGCAGTCGTTCTATGTAGAATAATGTTCAGCTGCATCGGTTAGACTGGAAGCCGACCCCAACATTGGGAAAAGACTAGATAGATTGTTTTGGCAGAGGTTTGACTTGGTCTTATCTGGGAAAGAAAATTGGAAAATTGGACAAAAAACATTTCATTAGTTAATGGAGTGGCACGTCAATGCAGTGGTAACCGCGTAAAAACTGAAACTAAAGTCATTGGCATATACTGGTTGGCGGGTACATCGACGCGCTAACTGTAACTATGAATGAAGCACATTATTCTAGAGCCCTAGAAGCTAAAAGCGAAGAAATTGTTCTTCAGCTAACGAAACATTAATCGTAAATATGACCTCGTTTGTCTCATCGTCATCATTTCAGCAGAAGACGTCCACTGCTGGATATAGGCCTCCCCCAAGCATTTTGGGGGGGTTTGCCATAATCGCCACTCTTTGTAGGCGTATTGGCGATCGCAGTATGGTGGTAAAACACATAGAGAACGCTGCTGCCCATTCTCTAGTGAGTCCCTTAGTCGCCTTTTACGACACCCACGGGAAGAAATGGGATGATGCTATTCTTTACGTCCGGCACCACACGGAACCGTCGTTTGTCCAGTGATCATTAAATATGGCTGCTTCGTTTGTCTAGTGATCGCTAGTGCTACTATTGAGGATTTTTATTTTTGAGTGGGAAATCATCAAATGACTTCTCCTGCTGAGTAGAGCAGGAGGGCGTGTCAGACTTTTACTGACTAAAACCCACCCGTGTTCTCTCAGTAGCCCGTATGCCAGAGGCTGTGGTATCTCTTTCGAACAAACCCGCACCCCTGGCAGACATCGGCCCTTGCGGACCCCACCAGTGGTTGCTGACATCTTTGACGGCGCGCGTGTGGAACACAACGCGCCGTCCCGTCTACCACTTTTCTGCCGCAGGGGATAGGGAGAGCGGCTGACGCTATACCGACACTCCTCTTCCCCTGCGGCCCCACCGCGTCCGCCATCAAACGGTGGCGGCCCCGTCCAGGCCACGGAAGGGACGAGCGCTGCTCAGAAGCACCGGCACTCCTCCTCTACCGCAGCCCGTAACCCTCAGCCGCGATGCCTCCCATTCGACATCGCGGCCCACCTCAGTTGCGGTGCACCTCACCGCAACCTACTTTTTGGCCGTTACGTCAATGGCTTGAAGGCAAAAGCCCTGACGAGCGGCCCCACCTTTGGGTTCCTCTTGGTTTCACCGTGGCTGGAATCCACGGTTACTGAGCCCCCCCGCAACGACAATGTGGGAACCCACTCGGGGGGGTACTATTGAGGATGAGGTCCTGGTTTTGATTCTCAGGTCGGAAAATTGTAATAGTGGATTTGTACCTATCATCATCATTAGTCAGTCCACTGCTGGATAGGCCTCTCCAATTTTATTGCATGCGATTCAGCTCGATTCACGGAAACTCTCATCCAGTTGCTACCAGACACCCTGCGAAGATCGTCGCTCCACCTAGCCTGAGGGCGTCCTACCTTACATTTACTGATTCGCGGTCTCCACTTAAGAATACGTCACCCCACAGTCATCTGCCAGGGGTGCGGGTTGTTCGAAAGAGGTACCGTGGCCGCTGGCACACAGGCAACTGAAGGAACACGGTCAGTGAAAGTCTGACACGCCCTCCTGCTCCCGAGCGGGAGAAGTTATTTGATGATTTTCCAAAAAAAAAAATACTCCTATAGTCATCGGTTCTAGGGCTACTGGCCGGCCCATTGCCACTTCATCTTGGTAATTCTTTGAGTTATGTCGACAACTTTGGTTCTCTGCCAAACTATGCTGCTCTCTCTTTGGTTGGATTTGTACCCGGTTGATGGCAATAGGCTTGCCCCCTTTTACATGGGACTAACTAAATTTTAGTGTACACCTCTGCCTACCTTCGGAGAAATGCATAAGTGATTTTATGATGACTAGTAAAATTTGGCCGATATAGTATAGTAATAAAGTATGAAATGTGTAAGGATCTTGTATCATAATCTGCCTAGCCTTTTCCAAAATGTGTTGGGACCGGTTTCCAGTTTAACCGGATGCAGCTGAATACCAGTATTTTAGCTAAAGCAACTGCCTATCCTGTTCCGTGTGGTGCTGGACGTAAAAGAATAGCACCATCCCATTACTTCGCGTGGGTGTCATAGAAGGCGACTAAGGGACTTACTAGAGAATGGGCAGCAGTGTTCTCTAAGCATTTGACCTCCATACTGCGATCGCCAACCCGCCTGCCAAGCGTGGCGATTATGGCAAAACCCACCTTTTGGAGGAGGCTTATGTCCAGCAGTGGACGTCTTTTGGCTGTAATGCTGATGATGATGACTGCCTATCTGACCTCTACAATCCAGTTACTGGGTTACACGACACTGCTTGGTAATACTGGTTGTCAGATTTTCGAGCTTCTGACGACCCGTAACGACAATCTAAGTACCACGATTGACAGCGATTTAGTGCTTTCCGAGGCCCGGAGAGGTCTTGATATGTAAAGAAGGTCACCCATCCACGGACCAACCGCGGCAAGCGTAGCTTAACCCGATCGATCAACGCCTGCGGCTGTTATTACTTAGCCGCAAGCTCGTCGGCCACAAGCATCGTGTATGTCATTCTTTAGTTTCTGCTTATCCACCTACCCACAGTAATTAAACGTGAGTCTTGCACGTTTAAAAGTTTTATAGCTAAAATATGCAGATACAGACACTTTCTCAACCTTTGTAGTAAAAGGAAAGATCGTATTTTTTAAAACCAGGGATAGATTTCGAGATAACGTAATTACCACTTGTAAGCTCCGATAAGAAATTAAATTCCGGCCTATCGGGATTCGGGATTCGGGGATCGGAAATAGATAGGTAAGTCCAGAATTCCAACTCTGGATAAGTACGGTTTATTTTGATGATCACCTCAAACCTTATACAATGGCAAATGTTAAGCAACTAATCTAATCCAATCTTTTAATGTTAAAACTTTGTTCTTATTTTCTCATCATATTTTTTACTTCTTTTTGCTTGTTTTCTCTTTAAAATTTAAACTCTAAAATTAAACTTTTGTATTTTTCTTTTGTTATTTTTTTTTTTATATTTAAATGTTTCTTAGTCTGAAGTCCGTTCGCATGTATTGTCATCATCATCAGCCCATAATGTTCCCACTGCTGGGACACAGGCCTCCTCTCTGTGAGAGGGAGTGGGCCGCAATCCACCACGCGGGCCCAGTGCGGGTTGGTAGATGTCACATGTCTTCGAATTTTTTGTTCTAGGACATGCCGGTTTCCTCACGATGTTTTCCTTCACCATTTTGAGAGCAGTGGTGATTAAATAATTTACACGCATGTATTGTAATTATCCCAGTTAGACAGGGACACATATGCATACTCTGTAACATATTAGTTTATATCGCTGTTGGTTGCCTAATTAAAGAAAATAAAATAAATCACGATTGTATTTTCCACAGGAGTAGGTACTATGGAAGAAATCCGTATCTATGTATACAGTTTGAAAATAAAATCCCGTGCACACGATGACCACATCTGTTGACCGCCCCCTACCGCCCCCACCGAGCGATGCAAGCAAAAAAAAAAAAAAACAACCAACTTCCGGAAGTCGGTTGTTATTTTTTTGGAAAAAGTTATTATTTTTCACTGTTTAGTTATAGTAAAAAAAACGCCTAAACGTTAGAAGGAACTAAATAGTAAGGCATTCAAGCGACGATTGAAAATGTTTCTTTCGCAAAAGGCATTTTATAGTGTATCCGAATTTCTAGACGAAAAACTTATTGTTTGATTAAATAATTTTATCTTTTCCTGACACTAATTTTAAATTTATTTGAATATGTATTTTTGACATATTAACATAAAATAATTTCTAATTTATAAGTTTCTATATTATAAACTATGTAAATGCCTATTACAGGTACCTATATTTTGTTTGTTGATCTTTTCTGATTGGTTAATTCTTTAATGTTAAGGAAATATTTGTACGCCGATACTAACGGCTAAACATGAATGGACTCAAACGATGTTTTCTAATATCTTGCATGCTCTTGTATGTATACAATGTTTAGACAAATAAATAAATCTTATCTTATCTTATCTTAGCCACCTTCCCCACACCAATTCGGAATTTCATCATCCTTGGGGTCAAAACAATGCATATTTATGCGATTGCAGCATTGCGGTTGATTTGCTGTCATTTTTTGAAGAGTTCCGTTGTCTGTCTCCGAAACACATCATCCCATCTGTATGAAATTTAAATGGAGGACCATTTCGAAATAAACAACAATTATTATTTTTTGCAAATCGGTCTTATGACGGATTTATGCCCGAACCTCCACCTAACTCCTAACCGTTAAAGAGTTTTACCTTCCTTCATCAGCTCAACGTCATGAGATGATGATGACCTTACGCAAATGTTTCAATAGCTGTAGAAAATATATGAAAAACATTGTTGATACCTACAACATATGAGGGTTCATCAGATCTTGACTTGGTGTCAATGGGACCACCTCAGGAGTATACTCTTTTAAATAAAATAGAGTTTTGAGAATCGGTCCACAAATGGGGGAGAAATCGGTGAACATGCATTAAAAAAATACATACAGTCGAATATATAACCGCCTTCTTTCGGTTTCGAAGGAAGTCGGTTAAAAATAGTCCTTAAGGTGAATAGATATCGATGTCCTTGATCGTACAGGTGATGGTACACCCACAGTTTGCCAGTATGACCACTAAGCTTTCACTATAATAATAATAAAGCCTTTTATTCAGATTTAACCTAATACAAAATAAATAGAAATTTAACCTAACATATTAATCTAGTGTAGTTTATTCTTAATTCTAAAACTTATTTACTTTTTGTAAATCTGTTTGCCAGTCGGCAAAGGCCTCCTCCAACCTCTTCCATTCCAATCTCTCTTGGGCCACTCTGTTCCACATTACTCCAGCTACTTTCCTAATATCATCATCCCACCTTTTCTGGGGTCTACCTCTCTTTCTTTTACCTTCTCTGGGGTACCACCTTGTTATTAATTTACTCCACTTGTCGTGTCCTCCTATCATGTGTCCCGCCCATCTCCATTTGAGTCTTTTGATTTTCCCTGTTGCATCTATGGTTTTTGTTTTATTTCTGATGGTACGGTTTTTCAGTCTATCTGATTTTTTGACATTTAGCATGCTTCTTTCCATTGCGCATTGGCAGATTGCGAGTTTATTTGTCATTTCTTGGGTAAGGGCCCACGATTGACATCCGTATATTAGAACGGGTAGTATACAGGTATTGAAAAGTTTGCTTTTTATGTTTATATGAAGTTGTTTATCTTTCAAAACCTCTTTGAAACCCCAATATCTTTTCCAAGCGTTTATAATCCTTCTATGAATTTCTTTGCTCATTGGTTCTTTCTGAGCTATTAGTTGTCCTAGATAGATGTATTCGTCACTGTAACTGATTTCAGTGGTTCCTATTTTTATCGTGTTTTTGCTTCCATTTGTTATCGCTCTAGTTTTATCCGGATTAAGTTTAAGACCTACTTTTTCGCTCTCTGTCGCGAGTTCGTTTATCATTGCACTTAAGTCATCCGAGTTCTTGGCAAATAGTACTATGTCGTCAGCGAATCTCAGATGTGTTAGCGATTCACCATCCACCCTGAGTCCAAGATGTTCCCAGTTGAGGCCTCTGAAAATTGACTCCAGTACCGCAGAGAAGAGTTTTGGAGAAAGCGGGTCTCCCTGTCTAAATCCTACTCTGAATGGGGCACCTCTTTTTTCTAATTGAATCCTGGCTGAACTATTACTGTAGACATTTTTTATTAGTCGGATGTACTTGTGTTCAATTCCTTGATCTTTCAGTGCCTCCCATATATTTCCGTGTAGTATGGAATCGAAGGCTTTGCTGTAGTCGATAAATTCAATATAGAATGTAAGCTGGTATTCGGTGTACTTCTCTATAACTTGACGCACTACATGAATATGGTCGATCACCGAATAGTCTTTACGAAATCCTGCCTGTTCGATGGGCTTTCACTAGGACGTAAAAATATCGCGGTAGGATTTTATCGCATCTGGATTTTCAACACTCGGTGTTGACTGAACATGGAGAAGCTAACAGAGTGCATCCCAGCGCGTCGAAAAACACACTTTTAGATGCTAAATTCTCGTCGCTAAGTAGAGTTTTGAAGATATAGTACGGGAAAAAATCTCGCCGCGATATTTTTCCGTCTGAGCAATCGTGAACTAAGAGCGCTGAGTGACACATTAATAGAACACATTTAATGATGTTTGTTATAGGCCACATTTATAGACCACAAGCTAAGACGTTTCTGTTTACCTCTGGCCAACTACGTGTCACTGGAAAATCGTTTTAAGAGTTTTTTTTTTAAGTTTTGACAACGTTAAGTATTTGTTGTCAATTAATGTATTTATTGCCACGACTTACGAGTTGTAGGTCGTGAGTTCGAACTCAGACAAGCGCTTTACTTTGTGTAAATTATTTCATCACCACTGCTCTCAAAACGGTGAAGGAAAACATCGTGAGAAAACCGGCATGTCCTAGAACCAAAAATTCGAAGACATGTGACATCTACCAACCCGCACTGGGCCCGCGTGGTGGATTATGGCCCAATCTCTCTCACCGAGAGGAGGCCTGTGTCCCAGCAGTGGGAACATTATAGGCTGATGATGATGATGAATGTATTTATTTATTTACCAACTTACTGGAACAGACCTCAAGTACTGAAAGCTACTGTTTTCAAATGTGTGGCGCCATCTACATCGCCACATGCAAACTACGCATCGCACTGACGGCACGCCAAATCTTGCAGAGTTTATGGCGCAACTAGCAATATACAACGTCCCGAGTTCGGAGTTCCCGACATCAGTCTTCGGCCAGTTGCCCATCAGACAACACATCCCACTGGTTGGAGGATCGTCCCTCTTTTATGAAGGATGAGGGAACTTTACACCATGTTCCTTATACCTATAAAATGCACATATTGTTGTGAACCTTTTGCTCACAACTTCCGAATCCTGCAGTACTTAAGTAATTAGGACAGGCTCAGAATCTAGATTATTGGACGTTGAGGCACGATTGGAAGCCAATTAGACTAACTAAGCTTCAGTATTAAGTATGTATTAGTACCTAACTATGTAGGTATCACGCACCATTGAGTATCCGGTAACTGGTTTAGAAGACATAATTATAGGTATATAGTTCAAGTGTCCAGAGCAGGGAATCGCAAGGAAATTTTAACACGCTTTTATTAGCTTCACTTGTAACTAACTATGTATGTAAGAAAATATTGGAATCTTAATTTGACCCACTTCCATGAAGATTTGGCAAAGGGAACACTCAAACTAAATGTCCGATGTTTTTTGTAATTTTTGGTGCGTGCTAAAAGCGTGTTTTTTAGTTTTTTAAACTATTATTTTTATTCTCCTTGTTACTCATGTATTTATTTACAACAATCGCTTGCTGCAATAACAGTAAACACTAAAGCGCGCAGCAAGCCATCAACATATTTAACCTAAATACTTCACATTAACATTAAACAAAGATTTACTGGTTTATACAAATACAAATATGAGGGGCTTGTGGCTAAATAACAATAGCTGCACGGGTCGATCGGCCAGGTTAAGCTACGCTTGCCGCGGTTGGTCCGTGGATGGGTGACCATCTTTACATACCAAGACCCCTCCGTGCCTCGGAAAGCACGTTAAGCCGTTGGTCCCGGCTGTCATTTGTGGATCTTTGACAGTCGTTACGGGTCGTCAGAAGCCCGAAAGTCTGACAACCAGTCTTACCAAGGGGTATCGTATTACCCAGTAACTGGGTTGTGGAGGTCAGATAGGCAGTCGCTCCATGTAAAATACTGGTATTCAGCTGCATCCGGTTAGACTGGAAGCCGACCCCAACATAGTTGGGAAAAGGCTAGGCAGATGATGATGATACAAATATGTCCGGAATTGAGCAATCAGGGCGTTCAGCAGATTGATTGCCTGGGTTGTTTGTTCCTAGAAACAACCGCGAAGCTGCGGAGCTGCGACCGCTGCAGCTGACCCGGAGCAATCAATGAACAGCAAGCTAGGGTAGTCGCGTCATCGATCTTGCTAATGAGTAATAAGTAGTAGTGTATCAAAAGCGCAGACTTCAGTCTCATCTAGCTGATTGCGCATCATCTTCTTCTAAGCGTAACGATGGCAAAAAAAAAAAAAAAAACATATTTGGGCCAAAATTCAGCTACGCGAACTCCGCTCACTGACGAAGTCATAAGATCGTCGAATGCACAAGTAACGGGGATACGGCGCAGGATGATAGGTGAGCCATTGTCTGTGGGGAGGTGTCGCAAACGCACTTGAGATCTGACTCATCCGTGAACCCCCATCTGTGGAGATTGTCTTTGCTCTGGCCGACTTGGGTTTGAAGTCTATTGCGCACCATTGTGTGTTTGCTTGCTCACTCAGCTTACAGAGTAAGCTAGCTGAGGTGGCACAGGGCTGGCCATGTTTGTCGATGGACCGATGGCCAGTGGAGCAGACGAGTCCTGGAGTGGAGACCGCGTGTTGGCAAGCGTAGTGTGGGTAACGTCCCGGCTAGTTAGATCGATGACCTGGTGGAGGTGGCTGGGACAGATTGGATGCGTAAGGCGGAGGAAAGAGTGGTGTACTGCAGCCTGGGAGAAGCCTATGTCCAACAGTGGATTGTAATAGGCTGAGTCGATTGATTGATTGAGTATCCGGGAAAGATAAGAGGACAGAAGTCTATAGTTTAAATGTTCAATGCAGGTCGTTGCAAGGTAATTTTCTAGGGGATCCCTCTCCATTAAGTGTCTGGTAACTAGTTTTCAGGACATGTAATTATGAACGTAATTTTGATGTCTAATTGTCCAGTGCAGGTCATCACAAATAAATTTTCTTTTGATTGCTTTGGGAAAAATCAGAGAAGATCAGATGATTTACTTGTACGGAACCGTACATTACAGACTTATGCGTCGTGTATTCTGCACCCACAGCATTTGTACTTTGTACCCATTATTACAAATAATTACTCGTAGTAAAAATATATTTCAATAAAACAGTGTTTTACCAACATTCACGCCGACGGTTTTATTTCATTATCCCAATAGAAACATCCCGTTAACATATCACCAATTGTAGGGATCAGGTGATCACACCACACCACTACACAATACACCACACACCATACCCCACCACCACTACACAACACCACACCACCACACCACACCACGCGCGAGTGGTACACCACTTCTTACACAATATCAACGAATACCAGCTGCCTGGTACAATACTTCAATATTGGTCCACCTCATACAGAGTTTTGGAGATATCTGTAAGAAAAGATATCTTTATAGACAATCTGAGTAAAAATGTTTACGCAGCTATCTTCATATACTGTTGGGGCAGACTTTTTGTTAGTTCAAATATGAATTTATGACAATTTGTAGTTTTCCAATAATTATTTATTTGACACCGACATGCGTCTGTAGGCACTGCTTTGTTGCACAGTCAAAATTCTATAGAGGTTGATAAAAGTCTGTATCTTGTGGACCACAAAACCATAAAATGTTATACAGACTACTCGGAATGATATTAACAACAGTCGTATTCAAAGCTAGTAAATAGTCAAACAGAGGCAAAGAAAGACGTATTCTCGGTATTCCAATTCAAGATAGATGTAAATGTAACGTTTACTGGATAAGGCTGTTCGGAGATGCTTGTTAATGGACTTGTCTTAATATGACTGACCAGGATATCCCGAAATCCTGACGTGATAGAGCAATTTTGAGGCCAGATTTGAATTCAGCGCGTCAAAATCTTTCGAAGGAGAATGATAATGATCTCAAGCAGTTAAGGGTGGATTTTGAAGCAGGTAACTCGGTCTGCTACCATTTTATGCGTTAAATGACGATCGGATTTGGATGAAATTCAGCATAACGATAGACTAATGTCTTAGGTTAGGACATAGGATACTTTAATGTTTGGAGCACGATCCTGTGGGCTAATTTCAGTACTTCTAATCTTTCAATATCTTTTCTTAATTTCCTAAATAAGACAATTTTCTGATCGTACCCTTTTTAAAAATTATTCGTCAAGTAGTTGTACTTGCGGAACTAGTTTCTTCATTCATAAAACTCTGAGTTAACCATTATTTCTAGCTGCACACTTATCTACTTGAAATTACATCTTTATTGAACGTAAGAAATTTCTTCTAGTACTTTTTAGAAGAAAGAATTTTTAAACTCCAAATTAGAAAAACTGAACCTAATTTTTTGTAAAACAGTACCTTATCTAGCAATCCTGTATATCTTGTCTCTGTCTTTACATAAAAAGGTGTCTCAGTGTCTGTGTCAGAGGTACGGTGCGCAAAAACGTCGCCTGCAGTGCTACGTTTCAGTGAAGTGAGCTCTGACTCGGTAGCGTCAGCAGAGAGAGGGGGAATTAATTTTTAAATATTATTGAGTGGTTGAGTCTTCCTTGCCTTTTTTAAGTGTGTTATGTTTTGAATTGGTGCGGTGTAACTTTTAAGGGCCGCAACTAAATGTTTTTTAGGTTTGCGTACCTAAACTCCGCTGTCGGTCCGTCTGTCTGTCTGTCCGTCTGTCACTAGGCTGTATCTCATGAACCGTGATAGATAGTTGAAATTTTCACAGATGATGTATTTCTGTTGCCGCTATAACAAAAAATACTAAAAAATAGAATAAAATAAATATTTAAGTGGGGCTCCCATACAGTTATGTTTTTTTTTGCCGTTTTTATAGATAAGCTTTTGCCAGCGGCTTCTCCCACGTGGATCGTCCATCCCCTATTTAACTCCCTTAGGTATTGAATTTTGAAAAATCCTTCGTTACTTCTTGTCTAAATTATAAAGGGGATCTCTGTGCAAAATTTCAACTTTCTAGGTCCAAGGGTTTGGGCTGAGCTTTGATGAGTCTGTCAGGACTTTTCTTTTTATTTATATGAATGGTACGGAACCCTTCGGGCGCGAGTCTGACTCGCACTTGGCCGGTTTTTTTAAATAGGATTAGAAGAGTATACACTCGGTTCTAGTAACTACTATTATTTATGACGTAGCAGCGAGTGTATGCCCAGAATGTATGAACGTAAACCAGGGAAATGGTGTTTGTAAGGATCGTAGCAAGTTCTGCCAACTCCATGGGAAGAAAGCGGGAGTTAGAGGGGTCCATGGTCGATAATGCTGGAAAAGATGGAACTGGCTATTACTGAAATAATTTGAAATGTTGAGAGACTTACGAATTCTGGGAAATTTTCAAAAACACATAAAAATTGGGTATTTTTGAATCCCACTCATTTTCACCTAGGCTTGGGGTGCTCAATTAATTCAAGTGGATCACACTAATATATCCTGGAAGGAATACGTCAAATTACAAGTCACCCTGTATAAGAAAGCATAGCAAAACCTTCGCGAGTGACAGTGCAAACAGTACTGAAGAAAAAGTCTCTAAATGCTCAAATAATGGTTATATTAAGCATCTACAAGCAACTAAAGGTTTGTTTAACAAATCTCATTAGCCACATTACATCCCTCCCCATTACAAACTACAGACTACCCTCTTTTTGTGCGACCAGAAAACAAAACTACCCACATAATAATATGCTGATATTTACATCACCCGTTTTTGCTGACCCTACGTCTAATAATTTGCGCCAAGCCAAGCGTCACTTTTAATCTCAATATTGAGATGAGGACAATATGAAACTACGACATCCTCCGTCTCATTCTATCGTGTAACATTTTCTATGTCCATCTCTCTCCCTCTTTCATAATATGTATATAGTTAGGGGTAGACGAATAATTGTGTATAGTGGGTAGGTGTATATGTATGTTTGTGCGTTGGTACATCTAAAATTTCTGGACGGTTTCAAATTGTGCTTTTATTTTTTGTATGTTGTCTATGGTATTTGTTTTTTTTTTGTTACTTTGACAGTGGCAAAATGAAAGAGGAAAGATTTTATATTCAATTTTTAAAATGAAAACTGTTTGTCACTTATTTTTACGAGAGTGTAATTTTCTTTGAAATGAGCAGGCTCACAATGTCGGGGTCGGCTTACAGTCCAACCGGATGCAGCTACTGGGTACACACACACAACCCAGTAACTGGGTAATACGATACCCCTTGGTAAAACTGTTTGTCAGAATCTAGAGCTTCCACTGACGACCCGTAACGCAACAATACTCGAATGAAAGCCGGGACCAACGGCTAAACTTGCTTTATGAGGTACAGAGTGTCTTGGTATGTAAAGATGGTGACCCCTCCACGGACCAACCGCGGCAAGCTTAGCTTGACCTTATCGATCGACCCGTGTCCGTTCGAATTTTGAACGAATTTGTTTAACCAAGAGCTTAATTAAGAAAGAAAATAAAACAAAATAAATTAATGAACATTAAATTAAAATATAAACAACGCAGTTCTACTCAATTTATCGTATCTATCATTTAATTACTTTTCTCTGACAGTTTCAGTATTTGTTTGATGAAACGAACTTGAGTTATCTATTAATCAACATCTGTTTTAGATTTCTAAGAAAAAATACCGAATTCTAGATTAATTGAGTTTGTGTGATTGATTTGAAATGGCCATATTTATTCATTTTCGTAATTGTTCTTTTATTTCTTACTAGATTTTACCCGCGTTTCGCCCGCATGGATATGCCATCGGTACAAAAAATAGCCTATGCCTTTCACAAGATGCCATTTATCTAGTTGCCAAATTTTATCAAAATATGCATACTGGTTTAAGCGTGAAAAGGTCATTTACAGACAGACGAAGATGCTCGGCAGATTGATTGACTTAAAAATAATATATCTGATAAGGGCTGATCTCCATCCTATACAGGATAAGTTTTTAACCAGTGCGCACACTGTAACCATGAATTCAGCATATCATTCTAGACCCGCTAGCATAGAATTTTTTAACGGTTATACAAAAAAAAAAAAAACTGCCGTTCCATACGTTTTGACCGCGTAGGTATTGCACTTTTCTATCAAACAGCTGATTTTTTTTTGCATAACCGACGAAAAATATCTGCGCTGTGGGTCTACTATTCATGGTTACAGTTTGCGTACTGGTTAAAAACTTATCCTTTATAACTATCGAATCATCACACTCATCCTGTTATTATAACAACTGAAATACTGAAACATCAAACCAACTTTCACTCACACCAAAATCTCTTCAGTGGTTTTACAATCCCCCAAACGCGACAGCGAATGCGTCAATTTATCAAAACAAAATTGTGAAAAACTTGTCGTGAAACTCGTCCTTAAACAGGGATTAACTTGTTGTGTAGACAGACAGACAAGCGATTTGTGAAAACCATATTGGGGGCTCATAACACCCGCGGTTGGGTTTTAATGTGGGGTCTCTTACTACAGAATTTTGGAGCGAGTTGTGATCGAGAATGGAATTGGGCACTTTACTGCTAGATAAATGATTTTATTTCTGTAAAAGTAGTTTTTTACAAACACAGTAACACGTCAATCATATTTTTAAGTCTAGATGAGGTCGGCGTTTCCTATGTGATTGAATGCTTTGAGAAGAAAGGCCGAAACAAACTTAGAGGTCAGTCTCTTTTAGTCCAGATATAATCTTGATCAGATCCTGTGAAGGACATGTAGATTGGCGTCTGCATGAAATATAACAATGTGTAAAATACCAAAAATGAATAACTATTTGAAGCTCCCTCTGAATGCCGCGGTGCAATGTTTTGAGAAGCAAAGAAAATTGGTAGAACAACGTGGTTCGTGTTTACTTTGTGTCCAACTTAACATCTCAAACAGATAAGTGTGTTTTTTTTTTATTGACTATACTCCAAAGAGCAAACTAGGCATATGCAATTTTCACCCAGCAGCCATTTTCAAAATATTATATTCATTTATAAAAGGAGGTTACATGACTTCTACGAGGTATCTTTACACAGAACCGAGAACATTCATTTTGTATGCGTTGTATCAGCTTCTCTGTTCTTGATAAAAGACACGGACCATACATGGTATCACAATAGTTAAGTCTTGATAAAATAATGCTATCCACTAATAGCAGCATATAACATAACATACCTAACATATATAGCTATAAGCAGTGATGCTCGCGAAGAGGGAGGCGGCGCACGTGAGGGAGAGGCAGCATATGCGCCCTCGCGACCCTAGCCGCCGCAGGATACGGAGACGCCCTGGGCGTCGGGAATCCCAGGCCGATTTCCGGCCACCGTAGGCATGAGCTTGCGGACGGCGAGTAATGAGTAGCTCGCTGTCCAGTAAGGACCAAGCCCAAGTCGACGGCGCGTTGTGTTCCACGCGCGCCTCAAAGAGATGTCAGCACAAAAAATGATGGGGCCCGCAAGGGCCGATGCCTGCCAGGGGTGCGGGTTTGTTCGAAAGAGATACCACATCCCCTAGCATACGGCCTACTGAAGGAAGACGGGTGGGATCTAGCCGGTAAAAGTCTGACACGCCCTCCTGCTCCACCCAGAGCGGGAGAAGTTTTTGATGATTTCCCACCCAAAAAAAAAAGGTGACACTTGTCCACATTTTTCCATACAAACTTCGGGAGGGTTTTACTCCACTGTTTGACTGTGTACATCAAAAATTTAACATGGTATGGTTTTGTCTCATTATTAATATTGTCTGCACGGAAACAGAATACTAAAATAAAAAGCTATTAAAAAGTTATGAGGCAATAAAGATTCGTTTTTCTTGCTAATTTAACCTAACTTTGGGCGTGTTTAAGTAATAAAAGGAGTGTAAAATCTCGAAATCCAAGTCAGTACCGACAAAGCTTAACTATCGAGTTCAATAAACATAATTGGTCATTGATTTATGCAGTGATTTTTTCAGAAAACCCGATCTTCCGAAGGAGTCTTCTTAATTTTTTACGCGCCTGTTTTACTTTAACTGATCCTGCAGCTCACTCAATAAAGTTGTGCGTGTAGACTAGCGTCTAACTGCTCATCACTGATACTACCTCTGTCGGACACGAAGCCTGGTGACACAGCGTGCTTTTTAGCCAGGCCCACCAGTGAGTTCGATACCCGCGACTAGTGTACCCTTAAATCGTAGTTCCGGATTCATGGTTAAACCAAAGTTGCATGCTATCTCCAACCTATAATTATTATTCCCCGCTGACAACAACTTCTGTCTTGGCTGACAGTATTGCGCACTGTCATTGTGAATGAGTTCACTTTTGAATAAAATTGTGTTCGGCCTTTTCAATGAGATTCAAAATGACGGTTCCAAAATTGAGCATTTATAAAAAACAACATCATGAAAATACAAGAGCTTTCACGAGTTACTAATATTACCTAATAAAATTAGTCAGGCTCACTTACGGGCTAATAGTTTCACCACCATTGCGATTGGCATAGTCTCTCTCTCAGAAGGGGAAGACCTGTGTCAGTGATCATGCAGTTAGTGTGTATAAAGGCTATGCGATTTGGCGATGAAAAGTTTATTGCGTTTTAAAAATAGTTCGAAGTCACTTTTGGCAGTAGGCAAAAATGACTTCTAAAATGAGTGAAAAATGACTTCTAAAATCAGTGAGTTTTAAAATTAGTTCGAAGACACTTTTGTCCCTTCGCAAGTGACAATTCACATTTAAAACTCACCATACTAGATGCCTGTATACGAAAATACAGGTTCCCTTAGTACGGGTACCCTAAAACGAAAACTTTTTAATGCCCCTAAAGTTTGCTCGCAATATTTCAGCGCTTCGTAAACTCCACGCTTAATTGTTCCAGACATGTTTATTGTGATTTTTTTAAGTAAACCTGTATATTTTAGCGAAAAAAACCTTCATTAATTCGTCGGAAATACTAATTGGCTGACGTTGAATGGGAAATACTTCGTACGAAGAAGGTTTTTTATTTTTTTAGGAAAAATGGGGTAAGTTGGAGGTTTTAGGTTTGGGACCTTTAGTGTAGGTACTATTCTATTATGTTCCTCATACATCACGAGAGTAATACAGAAGGCAAAGTCATTTGTTTTTAATCTACTTCAAAAAAAGGAGGTGGTTCTCAAATCGGTTGTATGTATATAAAAAGTTTATACCTGTATGTTTATTACCCTCAGAACTCCATGATTTATAAACCAACGTATAAACTGAATCGAAACATAACCACTGACTTCAAAAAATACACTGGGTAAGTACAACTTATATTTAACTTTAAATTTGGAAGTCAGTGGCAAAAAAAGAAACGAAAATTCAAGTCCAAAAACACCGACTTCCGAAATTAAAGTTCTTTTTCACTTTGTAGAGTTTTTTTGGAAGTCGTTTGTTGTTTTTCCAAATAAACTCCTTTTAAGTCTTTTTGTGAATTTATGGTCAGTTCAAACAGTGTCAGTGTTCGCTAAAAGTATAAACTAACCCAGTTCTGCACGATTAATCATGATCTGTTTCGTTTTGAAACGGATTGTTACTTAACAACGCAAATAACGCAATGAATATTGTTGAACTGTCAAAATGAAAACGATTATGATTAATCGTAAGTTACGCAATTAGGGTACTAAAGGGAATTGTCGGTCACACTCGTTGAAATACAAAAAACTCAAGAAACACAATCAGCGTGCAGCGTCTCAAAAACGTTCGCATAAATAGGGCGCGATGCGAGTCAGTCATCTATCAGTCAGTATTTTTGGACATTGCTTTGTAAAAACTACTTTAAGTCATGCGTGTAAGGTTCAATTTGCTAAAAATGTATGTGTTTATCGTAACTATAAGCACTGACAAAAGTTGGGGACACTTTTGATTGTTACTTTTGGTCGAGACCGGGCATGTTTTTTTTTTTTTTTTTTGTGTATCGATGGTCACACTTATGGGATATTTACACAATACACAAAAAATAGTTTTTGCTACATTAATCATTTCTACGTAATCAATCATAAGATGGATTAATTCAATATCTCAATATCACACCTATTGCGTAGGTGACAACGTACCACAGACAACCATATCGTGACATCTAACATATTCCTACCATCGATATTAATTCTGTAATCTCAAACATCGACAAATCAGTATCAGAGTATCGATTAATGACAGCTCATAAATCGATATGAGCGCCGCACTACGATGTATCGATACTTACAAATTACTGCTCGTTTGTCACATCACTAGGATTTTGCTTAGCTGCGGTATAAATAGTGGTGTGATTAATGTTTTTGTAATTAATTTTAATAATTTTAAATGTAGTAGGTTATTGTAAGATGAGCAGTAGTGAGTAAGTCGTAAGACTCAATCGCTACCATTAGGCGGTAGCGAATGAGACTTACGTGTTGTAGGTCTTAGGTGACCTACAACACGTAAGTCTCAATCACTAGAGACAGGCGTTATACTTTGTGCAAATTATTTCGTCACCACTGCTCTCCAAACGGTGAAGGAAAACATCGTGAGGAAACCGGTATGTCTTAGGGAAGATGTAACATTCGAAGACATGTTACATCTACCAACCCACACCGGGCCTACGTGGAGAGTCACAGAGCCGTCGCCACAACCTGCACCCTAATTGCGTAACTCACGATTGATCATAATTGGTTTCGTCTTCACAGTTAAACAATATTCATTGCGTTATTTATGTTGTCGAACAGACACATTTTTCGAACATATGAAGCAATGGTTTAACAATCCGTTTCAAAACGATACAGATTATTATGAATCGTGAGTTACGCAATTAGGGTACTGTTTGCGCAACTGCCATGTAAAACTGTAGCCAGAGCCGAATCCCCAGTCTGTCATACCTTAAAGATGCTAAATGCCGTGCTGACTGCCCACCCCGAATGTGATGTGTTTGCGGATGAATGGAATAAAATTATGCGTATGTCTGGTGTTCTGTGATAAAGTATGCAAGGGAGTCCAATGTTCCATGTTAGTTTTTAATTTAATCACATAATAATTTGCCACGTTATAATTGTTTCTACGTTAATTAATGTAATTGGTGTTACCGTTTTAACCTATAGATGCGAAAGTAATTCTGTCTGTCACGCTTTCACGCCTAAACCGATGAACCGACCGTCATGAAATTTGGTAGAGAAAGTAAAAAAAAAAAAAAAAAAAAAAAAATTAAACATAAAATTTAGCCTGGGGTATGGAGAAAAACATAGGTATACTTTTTTACGCGATAACTGACATCCACGCGGGCGGAGCCTCTGGCAAAAGCTAGTTCAGTATAAACAAATAAATTACGGGCCCTCTCACCGAGTGGAGGCTTGTGTTCCTGCAGAGGAAATAATATTATAGGCTAATTATGCATTATGCTTAATAGGTAAATAGAAAATCAAAATAATCAGGACCGGACTCAGCGATCATTGGGCCGATAGTCGTAACAGCCAACAATGGCTTGATAGTCAAAACCTGAGGAGGCTCTCGTTGGGCAGCAAGATCAAGGACTTGATTCAGAAAGCGGTGCTTCTGGACACAGCTAGCATTGTTAAGAGGTTCCTCTCTCTGGAGCTCTGGCCGCCGATGCCGGTAGCTTGAATCCTGTTCCCGATACCGGTGGGTTACAATTTATATTCTAATCTTTAACAAATATCCTACCATAATATAAAGTTTGGATGTCTAGATGAATGGATATTTGGATGTATGTTACTCAATCAGATTTGGAATGGAATTTGGCACGCAGATTTAATCCCGTTAGTACCTACCTACGTGACTGTGGTATAATTTCCTACCTCCACGTGGGCGAAACCGCTGGCAAAAGTAAATTTAGATGTATTTAATGAAATAAAGGAAATTGTAATTACTAATTGGTTATTCTATTTGCAAATTACTCAGTAAATCCTAACTTTCTATTCAAAACACTGAAGTCTAAACAAATATGTTTTGTTTGCACTGTACTCGTTAATACAATGCCACATGCACTCAATAATCAGATACTATTGTGCTGCAGAAACACTGAGAGTTGTTACTAGAATCAACTTTGAACTTCACATGTGAATCTTCATTCAGATTGGTATACAATGGGTTCAAACTAATTTGTTCTGTGTGTTGCCGGACGTAAAAGAATAGCACCATCCCATTTCTTCCCGTGGGTGTCGTAGAAGGCGACTAAGGGACTTACTAGAGAATGGGCAGCAGCGTTCTCTATGCATTTTACCACCATACTGCGATCGCTAACCTGCCTGCCAAGCGTGGCGATTATGGCAAAACCCCCCATTTTGGGGGAGGCCTATGTCCAGCAGTGGACGTTTTTCGGCTGAAATGATGATGAAACTAATTTAAAATAAGTTCTGTTGCATTTGTAAAGAAAGGAGGCCATTAAAATATATAGTCTCTGCGATGGAGGCACACTTACGGCGAATTCATGTCATTATGGCTTATTGGTCGATTCGCACGAATTTACTCGCCCAAAACGGGCAAATCGACTTTTTTTTTAAGTGGGAATTCATCAAATAACTTCTCCCGCTCTGGGTGGAGCAGGAGGGCGTATCAGACTTTTACTGACTAAAACCCACCCGTGTTCCCTCAGTAGCCCGTATGCCAGGGGCTGTGGTATCTCTTTCGAACAAACCCGCAGCCCTGACAGGCATTGGCCCTTGCCTTTCGGTTTGTGCTGACATCTCTTTTAGGCGCGCGTGGAACACAACGCGCCGTCGACTTGGGCTTGGTCCTTACCGGACAGCGAGCTACCCATTACTCGCCGTCCGCAAGCTCATGCCTACGGTGGCCGGAAATCGGCCTGGGATTCCCGATGCCCAGGGCGTCTCCGTATCCTGCGGCGGCTAGGGTCGCGAGGGCGCATAGACTGCCTCTCCCTCACGTGCGCCGCCTTCCTCTTCGCGAGCATTACTGCTTCGCCGAAGGAGGTGACGGCTACCCATGCACTCTCGCTCCGTACCATGGCCTGGATCAGGGTCGGACGCGAGAGATCGCCGCCGCCGATCGCCTCCACGAGGACACGGCGGTGCTCCACCCAAGCAGGGCAGACCGCCACCGTGTGCTCCAGCGTGTCCTCAGGGCGATCTTCGCAGTGAAAACACCCGGGCGTTTCCTCCCGCCCTATCCGAAACAGGAACCTCCCGAAACAACCGTGTCCGGTGAGGACCTGCGTCAGGCGGAAGGTGAGGACGCCATGCCGTCTCTCAAGCCACTCCTCAAAGAGGGGACTTACCGCCGCAATCGTGGCGTGCCCAAAGTCATGACCTTTGAGCTTCCGTTCTTTAACTAGAAAGGCGTTAGGCTCTAAAAATTGTTTCTGAGAAAATGGAAAAAATCGCGTGAATGGTTATTTCTCAAAACTGTGAAACTTACGTTTCTGATTGTAGGAAACATCAATTGATGTTTCTTTTTGTTCATCCTAAGGAATCTTTTCCAATTACTGCTTGTAAGACACATCAATCGATATTTATTTCTGTTTATCCTAAAGAATCCTTTCAGTTAACGGCCTACAATTTTTTCATATCTTGGGAACTATTTGTATTCTAAAAATGTTTGTTAGACATAAAGATAGAGAATTTAAAACTCTCTTTTCTAAAAAAGATTCCATTAAAAAAAAAAAAATTACCAAGTGAGGGCAACGCCTTTCTAGTTAAAGGACGGCAGTGAGGTCGATTTTAACTTAAGGAGTTGTCTTGCTGATTTTAAGGATCGTAATTTTGTAAAGACAGATTTGCTTGTCAAATTTTTTATCAACATACAACCTGGACATTATTCTGGAAATTGCAAAAAAAAAGTAAGTTAATTTGAATTTTGAGATTTCGAAAACTCTTAAAAAGTCTGAACCCAAGGCAGTCAGCTCTACTACTATCTACCGATTGCATGTTAACCTCTGTGCCCCATAGCTAATGATATAATCATAAATAATTATGTGAACAGGCTTGTTATTTTTACGACAATATGCGACCAAAACTGTCATTTCAGACAAAGTTATTTTCTTTTTACATAATATTTCGATAGATCAATCTTTCAACTGTTGTTTTAAATCATATTGTCTTTTATTAAGAAGGTATATCTATTTAATTATTATTTATCTTATTTGAGGCAGTTTAAGGTTTAATAACATGAGTTTAATAAACATGAATTTGTCTGCTCCGCTTCAAGCTAAAACCAGTCACGCAATACCGAAACGCTTGCGTAAAACCGAAAACAATCACACACCCAGACATTCCTTTGTGTCACCCCACCTTCACTTAAAACAACACACAAACATACATACAGACAAAACCATAACACCCTCTTCTTACAGTCGGCTAATAACAAAAACTTTCCCCTCACTATACCACTATCTTTAACAGTCAACCACCGTGCTTTATTGTAGCAGGGTTTTCCTTTTTAATCCTGTATCTTCTGCCTCGAGTTTAACTAGGGATGGGGAAATGTCGATAAATTGATTTTCATCTTAAGTTTGCTTGGGGGAAAAAAAGGACGAAAATTGTTAATTGTACACAATTAATGGACAACATTATAAAAACACCGGCCAAGTCCCATATAACAAAAAACAAAAAACGCGGTTACAGGCTGCGGCAGAGGAGGAGTGCCGGTGCTTTCGAGCAGCGATCTTCCCTTCCGTGAACTGGATGAGGCCGCCACCGTTTGATGGTGGATGCGGTGGGGCCGCAGGGTAAGAGGAGTGGCAGTATAGCGTCAGCCGCTCTCCCTATCCTCTGCGGCCGAAAAGTGGTAGGCAGCGGGGCCACTGTGCTGACCCGTCGCAGGGTGACCAAGAGGTCTGCAAGGGCCGATGCCTGCCAGGGGTGCGGGTTGTTCGAAAGAGATACCGTCGCCCCTGGCACACGGGCAACTGAGGGAACACGGGTGGGTTTTAGTAAAAGTCTGACACGCCCTCCTGCTCCACCCAGAGCGGGAGAAGTCATTTGATGATTTCCCACCCAAAAAAAAAACATTCTTCCTCCATACAAAAATACCTTTTGGAAGAAGCAATTAGAATCTATTCTATTTGTAAAAGTGTTTGTAAAAACCTACTTAGAGAAATAAAATACTTTATCAATTATAATGTTTTACAATTCAAGAAGGTTTACAGACTAAGAACAATAAACTAACAAAAATATGCAACTACATAGCTTATCACAAGCCTCCACAGATAAAAAATGTTTTTATTTTAATAACTCGGGCATGACTAATGGTTTATAAATAACCATAATAGCCATACTTCTGGAAGTCTGCGTGTATATTGACATACCGATAGACTCCAAAACTGTCAGTTATCTTGTCATTATGACAAGAAGTAACAAGTACTTGAAAGATGAATAGTAAGTACTAGTTTTAACAAATGTTTAAGTATCTCATTATAAGCGAACTGTTATTTTTAAGTTATAAATAAAATAAAATAAAAAATAAAAACAAAAAATAAAAAGGTTTATTTCAGAAACGTGTACAACTTTTACATTTAATCTTACACTGGGATCTCCTTTTAAGTAAAAGATATACCTGTGCTAGGAGATCCCGCTCTCCTATAACAAAATTATAAAAAAGTAAAAGTGGTGTACAAAAACAAAAAAATACTAGTAAAATTTAAACTAAACAAGACAAGATTTGAATTATACCTAAAACTAAATAAATGAGCAAGGAACCTAAACTTAGAGATACATTCTGAAATAGTGTGAAAGAGTGAGTGTGAAAGTGTGTGAGTGGGTGTGTGTGTTGGTGTGTGTGAGTGTGTGAGTCCGTATGTGTATCTTTTCAACTCATATTGACGATGCTTGCAGTAATAATTCAATGTCGTCGTAAGTCTTGAGTTTTAGCCATTGAACTATTGCCTTTTTACAGTCTTTATTAGTCATAGGATAGATGTTAATTATTTTATTAAGATTATTATAAAGGACAGCGGACTTTGTATTGAATTGCCTTTTGGCGTATGCAGTTTTAACGAATTTCACTGGTGCTACTCTGTATTTTCGTCTTTTTTCCTGATGGTGAGGGTCATAGGGCAGGGCTTTATGTAATTTTAATACAGCATGTAGTATATATAGCTTCCTGACTGTGAGAATACCGCTAAGGGAGTATAGCTCATTGGTTGGGAATCTGTACGGTTTAGTAAACATGACCTTGATAAGAGATCTCTGTGCTCTCTCTAGCTCAATAAACTTCGTTTTTGTCGCACCGCCCCACACGGGTATGCAGTAGGTAAGAATTGATTGAGCCAGAGAAACATAGATTTCAGTTAACATTTTTTTAGTTGTCACATGTCTTAGGTTCTTAAATATCCAGATAAGTTTTCTCATGCGGGCCATGACCATATCTGTATGTGTATGCCAAGATAACCGCTGATCAACGATTATACCAAGGTATTTGATATGAGTCACTTTTTCAATATTTTCACAGGAACAGTTTGTGCTAGATACATTATGACAAGTGTGGATTTTGAGAGATACGTTAGGTCCAAGTTGAGTGTTGTTGTAGATGGTAAATGTAACATATTTTGTTTTAGAGATGTTTAATGTAAGAAGATGTGAGTTCAGCCAGTCAGCAATTTTGGAAAGACCTTCTTCAGCAGATTTGTATACGGATTCCCATGTATCGCCAGAAAAAGCAATAGCCGTGTCATCTGCATATGAGAAAACGCGGCCGTTTTGTAGCATCATTTTGCAGAGATGATTTATGTATATTATGAATAGAGTCGGGCCCAATACGCTACCCTGAGGGACGCCGTAGGTCACACAAGACTCTTTGCTAATATAATCTCCTACCTTAACCTTTTGCCTACGGTCCCGCAGATAATCCATTAGTAATGCCAACGGGTTACCTCTTATGCCTATACCCTCCAGACTACGCACAAGAATGGGGACAGAAACGGTATCGAAAGCTTTTTCAGATCAAGAAATACTGTTAGACATTTTTTTCCTGAATCTACTAGGGTAACAATATGAGTGGTTAGTGCTGTAACTGCGTCTTCTGTTGACAATTTTTGTCTGAAACCGTATTGTGCTTGTGAAATAATATTATATTTATTAGTATAGCTGGTTAGTCTTATATTAATTAGCTTTTCAATTGCAGGCAAGACTGAGATAGGTCTGTAGTTGTTAACGTCATCCCTGTCTCCACCCTTGTGCACAGGAGTAATTATGGCTTGCTTCAGAGCTGGTGGAAATTTTCCTTGGCTAAAACACAAGTTAGCAAGATGCGAGATTATGGGTACGACTAATTCATGGGCAGTTTTTAAAAATTTTGTTGTAATATTATCCCACCCTGGGGCGCTTTCAGATTTAAGACCCATTAGCACGTTATAGACTTCCTCAGGATCCGTTTCGAGAAGCACGAAGGAGGAAGCCTGTGAATTTAATATATGATCAGAAACGTGTTGAAATTGTGATCGGTTTGCGAAGGTAATATCTTCAGCCAAGGTTTTTCCAATGTTAGAAAAGTAATCGTTTATGTGGTCTACTGAAGTTTGAGGGGATGTCTTTATTTCCAGTAGTTCTGAGTTAGGTTTTTTTTTAGGTTTGCGGTGAGTTATGTTATTAATTGTGTTCCATATCTGTTTCGTGTTCTTGTTAGCCTTTAGTAGTTGTTCCTTATCATATTTTCTTTTAAGCTTTTTAACTAAACTATTGCAATAGTTGCGATATGTTCGGTAGGTAATTTGTAATATATTGTTTTGTGGATCAGATCGTAGCTTTCTTTGCATATTATTTCTGTTTTGAATACAGCGCAAAATTCCTAAGGTTATCCACGGTTTAATAATACGATTATTTCTCGGAACTAAAGTAGTAATAGTATTTTGCTGCAGGCAATTTTGAAGTTTATCTATCAATTGTACAGATAAAAAGACTGGATCATCGAATAAAATAAGTTCAGAAATATTATTTCGTTTTAAGGCTGTTATTGCTTTATCAAAGTCCACCTTATTTTTAGTTTTCGAGCATTTGTAGGAATTTACTAAATTTGATAATTTAAGGATAATCATGAAGTGATCCGTGATAGTGGTATTCAATACAGCAACTGAAGCAGTGTTTTTAATATTGTCTAGTTTTATAATAAAATGGTCCAAACAATTTTCGCCTCTGGTAGGTAAGGAATGACCCGGTAACAAGCCATGCATTGCAAGCATATTTAGGTAGTTTAATCTGTTTGAGCGCTCATTCGTTTGTTCAGTAGGTTTATTTATTATGTTAATGTTTATATCGCCTGTTATAATAATATTCTTATATGATTTAAGTGAATCTAGGTGATTATTTAGCGAGTCTATGAAACTGTCAGCATTATTATTTGAGGGGGATCGATAAATAGCAAGGACAACAAGATTAGGCATTATTATTTGTAGGCATGATGCGTGAGTTAATATTATTTCCTTAACAGTAACCTTGCGATCACACTTAACATATACTGCCACGCCATCACACTGGTTTATATGGTTACTCGTAGTAAAAGAAAAATAGTTTTTGATTTCAGGGGTGGGTTTATTTACGTCTAGCCTACATTCATTTAAGATCAAAAGGTCAACACTAAACTTAAATTGTGTTAAAGTGATTAGTAAATCATCTAAATTACTATATAAACTTCTAATATTTTGCGATATTATTGTAAGATCCGATTTATGTACATGGAATTGTTTTAAAAAATCACAATCAAGTTCTTAAGAGAAATAAAGTTCTGTAAACCCAACCAAATATTACAAACGCCAATTCGCGTTGCACCAACTGTTTGTAATGACATGTTTGGCAATTGCCTTTTGCGTGTTGATGTGGTTGAAATTGCAAATTAATAGTTAATGCAACATCAGCATGCATGTAGAATGATTAAATAAGCGTTTGTGACTCCCATTTGTAATGTGACACCAAAATCAAATCACCATAATTACCCATTTTTGTATAATCCGTAATAATAACAGTCTGAAATTATTTTACGACTAGCTTTTGCCAATGGCTTCGCCCGCATGGAGAACAAAAATGTACCCAAGAGGCACGTACTACCGGGATAAAAAGTATCCTATGTGTTAATCGAGTTTATAATTTATCTGTGCGCCAAATTTCATCCAAATCCGTTTAGCCGTTTCTGCGTGATTGAGACAAATATCTAAACATACAAACTTTCAGAATCGACTATCCTGCATACATTTTTATATTTTTGATTGTTTGGATATTTAGATGATTAGATGTTTGTTACTCAATCTCGCAACAACGGCTGAATGGATTTGGATGAAATTTGGCACAAAGATAGATTATAACCTGGATTAACGCATAGGATACTTTTTATCCCGGTAGTACGTGCCTCTTGGGTACATTTTTGTTCTCCATGCGGGCGAAGCCATTGGCAAAAGCTAGTCGTAAAATAATTTCAGACTGTTATTATTACCTTTTATCCCGAAATATGTACACGTGGGATACTTTGCGACCTCCAAGCGGGCGAAGCCACTGGCAAAGTTAATAATATTAGTAGGACGGGTCAAAGCTACTTTGACACATTTTATAACACAACATTACGCCTACATTCCCCGAAGGGTTTGTTAGAGGTAACGGCTAATAGTACACCCACACAGATACAAATTTTAATATAAACACACCCACGCACAAACATACATACACACACATCCTATCTATGGAGGATGGATGTTTTTTACTCTTTCACGCAAAAACCACTGAACGGATTTAGATGAAATTTGGCACACAGATAGGTAATAACCAGGATTAACACATAGGATACTTTGCATCTCGGTAGTACGTTCCCGTGGGAAAATTTTCGACCTCCACGCAGGTGAAACCGCTGGAAAAAGATAGTAAGAATATATACACAAAAACACAAATAACACACACTTATTTATAATAGAAATCATATCTGATTTATTGCTTGAGAAGTGGAACTTCAAACTCCGAGGCAACTTATTATTTTTTATCGATATCGCGAAAAGTGTAGCCATCCCTAGTTATTATAACCAATACAAAGCGACTGTCTATATTGTGTTCTCGAGAATTCTTGTTATTATTGAGGAAACAAGAATAGGTTCCGTAAAAACGGATGATTGTAGGTATATTAAGGGTATTACAAATGTGAATTGTTAACATTGAATTTGATTAGTATTTAAAGTGTCAAAATTCAAAGTTATTTATTTGCAGTAAATGAGGTCCAAAATAGTCTTGTGCCTGCTCGGTCATTTTTGAGATCGCTCCGTACTAGTTCTTTTCTGTCCGTGAACTAGTTCATTCTATTAGCTCTATTCGGTCTTCGCTCTCAGTCAGTACTTCCATAGATCACAGAGCAAAAAAGTCTCACTGAAATCGTATCCGCCAAATCAGTTGCTGTCATTTTCGTTCTCGTTCGGTCATACAGTATGGCCCTTTGTAAATGTACGAGGAGCTATTAGAACTAATAGACTGATTACAAGTCAGCATTCGGAAACGTTTCTTTTAGTACAGTGCAAAGAAACGGTTCCTATTCGTTCATCGTTCACGAACTACACAAGACTAGTACAAAAGATGGTAGGTACATAAATTGTTAGTACGATGACACATATCGCTATAAGTTGGCATGCAAATATTAAAGTAAAATGCTAGTAGGTAGCATGATAAGCAAATCTCTACACAAATGCACAGAATACTATTAATTTATTTAATGTTCATTTTAAGCTTCAAAACTCACCAGTTAAATAACATAGGTAATTGCTATTCCAATTTACAAACATAAAGTTTGTTATTAAATAAAATGAGAACATAAGAAAATAAGACAACATAAAATGCAATACGTACAGTAGGGAAATTGTTCAAACAATATATCATTTCTTTAACCGTGCGTGTCAATTATTAAATTTAAGAGGATAGTAATACTTCAAGACCATCTAGGTCTTGAAGTATTAGGACGTCATTAGAAAGTGGATTAAATACCTATTATCATTGCTTACGAAAAAACTTCCAAAACAAAGCTAATAAAATTTATATGGGACCACCCCTATCCATCAAAAAATAATTTTCTAAATCGATCCACAATTGCCGGAGATATCGCGGAAAACTCAAAAGATTTAACAAACGGATTGAGAACCTCCTCTGTTTATGAAGTGGTCAGCTGTACTTCGGAGAGTGTGCGCAGGAGCTCCACAACCTGATCCCACCATCGCCCTTTTACCTACTACCGGACTACCAGACGCACTGCAGGGTACCATCCACACTTGGTTAACATCCCGACCGACTCCCACTCAGCGCTACTCCTCCACATTTATTATGCGCACAGCCAAAGTGTGGAACTCTCTGCCTGCGTCTGTGTTCCCTTCCACATTTAACCCGTCCACCTTCAAAACAAGAGTGAACAGGCATTTTCTGGGCACGCTCGATCTATCAAAGACCTCATCAATCGCTTCCCATCAGGCGTGATCGAGGTCAAGAGCCGGCCCATTTAGTAATTTAAAAAAAGTGGGTTCAAACTGAATTTGAAGGGTATAATTTTGAACACACTATGCAGATATACGCTTCTTTTATTTATAATACCTTACTCCCACGTATTATTTATTGAACACTAAATATCGTGTCCTGTCTGCGTCTCCTGTTGCACGTTACAGGAATTGATGGACGCTACTGAAGGTGCCAAATTCGTTGCCTAATTCTGGGCTGACTCAATGTAGATTACCTCCCTGATTATGGCCAGTCAATTTCACCACGTCATCCCATCACCTGCCTAGCCTTTTCTCACCAATGTTGGGTTCGGCGTTTAGTCTAGCTAGGCGGTTACAGCTGTTCCCAATGCTGGGACAACAGCCTCCTCTGTGTAAGAGGGAGTGGGTTGTAATCCAACAGCACCGCCCAGTGCGGGTTGGTAAATGTCACATGTCTTCGAATTTTTGGTTCTAGGACATGCCGGTTTCCTTACGGTGTTTTTCTTCACCGTTTTAAGAGTAGTGTCGATGAAATTGTTTACAAAAAGTTTAGCGCGGACGTAAAGAATAGCACCATACCATTTCTCCCCGTGGGTGTCGCAGAAGGCGACTAAGGAACTTATCAGAGAATGGGTAGCAGCGTTATCTATGTATTTTACCACCATAATGCGATCGCCTATCCGCTTGCCAAGCGTGGCGATTACGGCAAACCTCCCCTTTTGGGGGAGACCTATGTCTAGCAGTGGACGCCTTTCGGTTGAATTGATGATGATTAAAGCACCTATCTAGGTTCGAATCTGTGTTCCATAATTCATAAGTCGGAGCCGTAACCACTGGACTAGCACTGTTCCCGACTTATGAGATGATAACCTCACTAACTGGTTAACAGTTCCTCCATGTCATCTCTGCCGTATATTTTCCCAACAAAGTTGGAGTCAGCTTTTAGTCTAACCGGATACAGCTAGGAGATATACTAGTATTCTACATGAAGCGGCTGTCTATCTGACACAGACATCATCAATTCTCGTATAACTAGTGCCGACACGAGAAAGGGAAAGTAAAGAAAGACACATAATAGTTGTTACAATATAAAGTGTCGCCAGGTGATGTGTTGGACTCAATATCTCATGGCAGGGTGCCGTACGTACGGCTCACGCCTACAGGAATAGAGACGTCTGTGGAGTCGCTGTGTAATAGATTATTACAATCTTTTATGTATAGTTCGATTTTGTATTGTATTCGGTAACTTGACAGGTCACAGAAAAATAATATTACCATACTAAGACTAATAGTGTTGGGATAATGAACGATTTTGCGTAAAGAAAACGTTTGCGTTTTAAAACTTAAAAAATCGTTTGTAAGATGTGGATTATAAAAATAGTTAAAAATTTATTAATAAGAGTAGGTAATGATTTTTTATTTTCTTCTAATAGAAACAAACTATAAATTAATTAAGTACCAAACTACTGAATAACATGATATATATCAAAATGTACAATTTTTAATAGTGCATATCATGTTTTAAGACAAGTTATTAAATAAAAAAATTGCATGTAAGTACATTATTTCAAGTTCATTCAATTTCGTTAATTCTTACACCACCTCACTATCTTTTTTTTGTCAAAATCTGGTACCCCTTGAACTGTCAAGTTACTGAATACAATTAAAAGTCGAATAATAATTAGAAAACTTAACGTGACCAGCGTAAGAAACTAACAATCAAAATTGAAATCGTATTGAAAGCTATTAATTAATTCATTGCTTCATATGTTCAAAAAAATTGTCTGGTCAACTAGGTAGATAACGCAATTAATGTTGTTGAGCTGTCAAATTGAAAGATATTCTTACTGTTAATGTGTTACACAATAACCCCTCTGATGTATGCACGTAAACGAAGCGAGTATTAATGGCCCAGTGGTAGTGGGCCCAACTTATGTAGGTTGTGAGTTGGAACCCAGACAATCACTTTATGTACCTATTTAATTTTATCACCACTGCTCTCTAAACGGTGAAGGAAAACAACGTGAGTAATCTACAAGAACCAAAAATTCGAAGATATGTGACATCTACCAACCTACACTGTGATGGATGCCCACTCCTGTTATGAAATGATGCAAAAAGAATAAGTTAGAATCTGCGTGAGATTTACTATATTACTGTATCGATATTGAGGGACTTGTGGCTAAATAACAATAGCTGCACGGGTCGATCGGCCAGGTTAAGCTACGCTTGCCGCGGTTGGTCCGTGGATGGGTGACCATCTTTACATACCAAGACTCCTCTGTGCCTCGGAAAGCAATTTAAGCCGTTGGTACCAGCTGTCATTTGTAGATCTTTGACAGTCGTTACGGGTCGTCAGAAGCCCGAAAGTCTGACAACTAGTCTTACCAAGGGGTATCGTATTACCCAGTAACTGGGCTGTGGAGGTCAGATAGGCAGTCGCTCCATGTAAACTACTGGTATTCAGCTGCATCCGGTTAGACTGGAAGCCGACCCCAACATAGTTGGAAAAAAGCTAGGCAGATGATGACTGTATCGATATTGAATTAGCTGTGATGGTAGTAAATAAAATAATTAAGTACTTTTAACTAATAAAAGTTATGGAAGTACGTATCTAATAATGAAGTCGTTTAAAAATATCACTAAAATAGAAGTTTATAAAAGCCAAAATTAATGATAAACCAGCAACGAGAAATAATAGGTCTTTACCTATGAAATTGCCGTTTTGTATGAAAAAATTTAAACGAATTTTTTTCATGAATTTTTTATTTGTATTAATCGAAGTAATCACCCATGCAATCAATGCATCTTTGCCATCGCAGTGGCAGTTTATTGATGCCCTTCTTAAAGAAATCAGCTGGACGGGAGGCAACAAATTCTTCTAAGGCATTTTGTACTGCCTCTCGGGTATTAAATTTTTTTCCCGCCAAGAAGTTATCCAAATTCTGGAAAAAGTAGTAGTCTGTAGGCGCAAGGTCTGGTGAGTAGGGCGGATGACGGAGAGCTTCCAACCCCAGTTCTTGCAACTTGGAGACCGTCTGCTGTGCAGTATGAGGTCGCGCGTTGTCGTGCAGGAGCAACGGAGACGAGCGATTGACCAATGCTGGTTGGAGATGCGCCAGCTTCTCCATCATTGTGTTCAGTTCTTCACAGTACACATCTGCAGTAATGCTCACCCCGTTTGGTAAGAAGCTGTGATGAATCACACCGGCGCTAGACCACCAAACAGTGACCATCACTTTTCTAGGGGTAAGTTTTCGTTTAGGGCATTGTTTAGGTGCTGAACCAGGATCCAACCAACTTGCTGAGCGCTTACGGTTATCAAACAGAATCCATTTTTCATCGCAGGTAACAATGCGGTTCAAAATTCCTTCATTTGTGTGTCTGTTGAGCAGTGCAAGGCACGTCTCGACGCGTACTTCGCGCTGGCGATCATTGAGTTCGTGGGGCACCCATTTGTCAAGCTTTTTTACCTTGCCAATTTGACGCAAATGGACCAATATTGTTTTGACGCTAACGTCGAAAGCTGCTGCTAATTCAGCCGTAGATTGTGTATCATCAGCTTCCACAATCGCCTTTAATTCGTCATTGTCGACCAAAGTCTTCGGACGACCGCGAGGTTCATTTTTCAGGTCGAAATTTCCAGAACGGAAGCGAGCAAACCAATAACAGGTGGTGCGTTGGTTTGTAGTGTTAGCTCCGTAAACGTCGTTGATGTTGCGTGCCGCTTGTGCCGCGTTGCTGCCACGACGGTACTCATATTCCATAATTACTCGAATTTTTAACGTATCCATGATGACGAAAAAGATTGAAATGCGATGAAAATGTAACACTAATCAATAAAGAAATGACTACTTTTAGAAAAAAAAATCCATGTTTTTAAAATAAAATTAATTTGAAATTAGAATTCTTAGCCAAACAAAAATTATTTTGATTTGAAATGGCCAGTACTGCAGAACGGCAATTTCATAGGTAAAGACCTAATATTTATCTCCAATTTAAATAAACTGACCGATGGCAAAAAAAAAATACCCTAAGCTACTCCACGCCACTTTCTATCCCACAACCTGGCACGTAGTGGACACCAATAAAACGGACATTAGGCCCCGCCTAACTAACTGCCTCCGTACATCGATTTAACTTCAAGACTCACGCAATATTGCTGTCACTAAATTACTGGCGGATAGTGGAATAGGCAAGTTGGTACAGGAAGTAGTTACTGTCACCTTACGGAAATGTTTGTTACTTGTGGAGTTATATATTATCTAATTATATAGGCTGGCAGAGACATTGACGTGCAAACCGATTCTGAACCGCGAGTATCTTCTGCGTTGAAATTTTTCGTTACTTTTTTATCAGCTGCTCTACACATTTTGACCGCAGAAAAAAAAAATGGTTATCAAATCTGCTGTTTCATAGAAAAGGGCAATACCTAATTACACTTTTCTATGAAACGAGCAGATTCGATAACCGTTTTCTTTAAAGCTAAGGCACAAAATAAAGAGAGTACAGAAGGCAATCACATGTATGTACTTCGATTTTCATACCTACGCTCGGCGGTCGCGCTAGGGTTTTCAACTTTGGCTTACGCACAAAAAACTATCGTGGTAGTGGCACTCGTTTTTAGGTATTTGCCATGATCACAATTAATCTCAACTCTATTAGCTTATAAGTACTACAATAAATACCTAATATTAATTGTAAAAATATTACAAGGCCACAAAGTCATTTTCGCTTACCCACAACTAACTAGGTATTCTGTGTTACGTTAAAACGAACCATCGAAACACGAGAAAATACCTAGGTACTCACCTCTCTGGTCAACTGAACAATTGGTAGCTTAAAAAAGGACAATTCACAGTTTTATGTTGAATTTAAACAACCGTCCACTGAACAGTTGTAGTGACTTTTTTGTTGCTCCATTTTTGCATTTCACAGACGCGTGTCTCAGTCTCAGAGAATGGCACTCGCGCTCTCACTGGTCCCAACGGGTCCGAGATATCGTGTCCGTGAGCGGTGTCTATGTGTGCGTTGCTCGCGCGCACTTTGTATGTAGATTGCCTTCTGTACCCTCTGTATTTTGTGGCTAGGGGTTCTAGTATTATATTATGCTGAAGTACAGGGTGGCAGGGACATCGAAGTGCAAAACACGTATCGCTATGTTCGTGCACGATAATGTCCGAAAATACTCAATAGATTCAAATGAAATTTTGTGAATGCTTATAATTGGTTCCAACTTGAAAGATAAGATACTTTTGAACCCAATATGGCGCTCTGTGCAAAGCAGGGTCGAATCGCTAGTAGACATATAAAACTCGATTGTTCACAATTGTAATCGTTGTCTTGTCACTTCTACAAGTGTCGTTACTAAAGACTGACGCATTATTTGTGTCACTAATTTACTGGCGGAAGTGGCGGAGAGTGGAATAGGCAAGTTGGTACAGGTAGTAGTATTACTTGTGGATTTGGCCACATTGCTGATTTACACTTGCGATCCCTACTAATATTGTGAATGCGAAAGTAACCATTCCGCTTTCATGCCTAAACCGCTGACCCGATCGTCATGAAATTTGGGAGAGATATAGCATATAGCCATAGCCATAAGCTCATAGACATTTTTTGTGATAACTGAAAATACAAATACAAAATAATTTATTTGTACATATTTGTAGCGTTATTTTAAGCGAAAAATGCCTGTATTAGGAGACTCCGCTCTTCCATTACCATTGCCGTGAACGTATACTAACACATCATCTGCCTAGCCTTTTCCCAACTATGTTGGGGTCCGCTTCCAGTCTAACCAGATGCAGCTGAATACCAGTATTTTACATGGAGCGACTGCCTATCTGACCTCCACACCACAACCCAGTTACTGGGTAAATACAATACCCCTTGATAAGACTGGTTGTCAGACTTTCGGGCTTCTAACGACCCGTAACGACTGTCAAAGATCCACAAATGACAGCCGGGACCAACGGGTTAATGTGCTTGCCGAGGCACGGAGGGGTCTTGGTATATAAAGATGGTCACCTATCCACGGACCAACCGCGGCAAGCGTAGCTTAACCTGATCGATCGACTCGCGCAGCTATTGTTACTTAGCCACAAGCTCTTAAACTGAACTTGATCTTGTAGAACTTATCTCTGAACTCTGAGTAGATAAAATATCAATCAACTCAATCAACTCAGCCTATCGCAGTCCACTGCTGGACATAGGCCTCTCCCAAGCTGCGCCACAATACTCTATCCTCCGCCTTCCGCATCCAGTCTGTCCCAGCCACCTTTTAAGGTAGTCGGTCCATCTAGCTGGGGGTCGTCCCACACTACGTTTGCCAAGACGCGGTCTCCACTTCAGGACTCGTCTGCTCCACCGTCCATCGGTCCTTCGACAAACATGGCCAGCCCACTGCCACTTCAGCTTGCTCACTCTATAAGCTATGTCGGTAACTCCGGTTCTTTTCCGGATAATTTCGTTCCTGATTTTATCCTTCAAAGAAACTCCGAGCATAGCCCGCTCCATAGCGCGCTGAGCGACCTTAAATTTGTGGACCAGCCCGACTGTCAGTGTCCACGTTTCGGCGCCGTATGTCATCACGGGCAGGACGCACTGGTTGAAGACCTTAGTCTTCAAGCATTGCGGAATAGGCGACGAAAAGACTTGACGTAGTTTCCCAAACGCTGCCCAACCCAACCGGATCCTCCTGTCGGCTTCCGGATAAAATATAATAAAACTAAAATATTATAATACTTAAATATGGTAAACACAATGTCCATTACAGCTGCGCATACATTCTGATTCTGTTCGTAGTTGGTACACACAGACAATGATAATAAATCAATGAGCATAACTTTTACAATTTCAAAATCTGAAATGCCGTTCAATCCAATCCATCCTCCCTTTAAAATGCACCAGAGGTATGAGTAAAAGAGTCTAACTTGCCACTACTGTTTGTCCACAAAAAGTGTGCGCACGTGAGCTCTCTATAGATTTGACTAACACCGCCTAATACCTGCACTCTGCTCTTCGATGTGTGGCTTGGGAGTGTTTTCCAGTATTTTTAGGGCTAAGCGAATGTATCAGTGAATGTACAATGTTTCTGTAATGGAAATGAATTTGGTGTTACTTAACGGCAAACGGTTTGACAGCACAGTGGTTAAGCGATTGACTGCTGCACTGCGTGTCGCGGGTTAGATTCCCGCACGGAACAAATATTTTTATGAACTACAAATAGTTGTTCCCGGTCTGGCTGTTTGTGTATGTGAGTTTAAATGTTTGTGCACGCGCCCACAACACACAAGAAGTTCCTAGTGTGGGGCAAAGTATTAAAAAAAAACAGCAAAAAAACTACCTGGCTGACTTCGTCGCGTAGAAGTCGTAAGACACCATAATTTACTATAATAACAACCTCATTCTATAAAACTTTCCGGTATACTACGTTTGTAGTTTTACAGGTACAGTTTGTAGGTTCAGTACAGTTGTCCGTGTGAGAAGCAGCTTGTCCTGAGGTCGAAACGCGCAGTCTTTAATGTCTGCCCCTATGATTGGTTGATAGTCAGCTTATAGGCCGCTGCATGCGCTTAAATGTATAGTATACGCGGTATTTACACTGTCTCGCCAACTCCACAACCAGTTAGAACTTCCGCCTCGATGCCTTCTCTGCAAAGACACGACTTTAATTAACCAGTTGCCTTCAATTTGCTAGAAAACTGTGGTTAATCGCATTTATAACTTACTAGCTTCTTTATCGCGGGGTTGTCGAGAGTTATCCCACAGGAACACACTACCGGGATAAAGAGTATCCCTTGTGTTAATCCAGGTTTAAAATAATCTATTTGCCAATCATCATCATTTCAGCTGAAGGACGTCCACTGCTGGACATAGGCCTCCCCCAATTTAAGAGGGTTTGCTATAATCGCTACGTTTGGCAAGCGGGTTGGCGATCGCAGTATGGTGGTAAAATGCATAGAGAATGCTGCTGCCCATTCTCTAGTAAGTCCCTTAGTCGCCTCCTACGATACCCACGGGAAGAGATGGGATGGTGCTATTCTTTACGTCCGGCACTACACGGAACATGTGCCAAATTTCATCCAAATCCGTTCAGCCGGTTTAGCGTGATTGAGTAACAGACATCCAAACTTTATTATTTATAATATTAGTAGGATTTTACTTCATACGAATTCCATTATTTCTGGCCGTGAAAAATACTATTTTCGAATATTATAATTTATTGTTTTACGAAAATAAAACAATACTTCAAGGTTGTATTTGTAGCGGCACTACAAATAAAAATGCTTTGCAACAAAAATCCAAGAAACGCAAAAAGAAAAGTGGCGCCATCTACCACAGGCGAACTATCTGAGAAATCCTACATCCCGCAATAAGAGTTTACCACAACACCTAGATAGGTACAAGATTCCGACATCAACTGTCGGGCAGTTGCCCACCAGACACAATACCCGTCTGGTCGGAGGATCCTCCTTTACCAACATAGGAATGAGTGAAATTTAGACCCTGTTCCTCATACCTCTAAATAGTAGTTGACTGTAATTTTGATCGTCCCTATGTCAGACTCCAATAAACTTCTAAGTATTTGCTGGTTTATTGAAAACTAAAAAAACTATTGTTTTTTAGGGTTCCGTACCTCTAAAGGAAAAAACGGAACCCTTATAAGATCACTTTGTTGTCCGTCCGTCCGTCCGTCCGTCTGTCAAGACCGTTTTTCTCAGGAACGCGTGGAGGTATCAAACTGAAATTTCTATATGATACTTAGTTCTACTGTCCCTGGAAGCTGTAGAAAAATCAACCTTCTAAGTCAACGCAATCAAAAGATACAGCCATTTAGGCCGCAAAATTCCGCAAATTTTCGAAACTCGCACGGGAATCAAAACCTACAGGGTACTTCCCGTGAACTTAGAATCTTGAAATTTTGTACGAAGTCACGTCTTATAGTACAGATATAGGAAAAATTACGAAAACCGAAAATTTTTAGTTTCGTCATATAAAAAAAAATATTTTTGACAATTTTGAACTTTTACTTATATACCCACAGGTTTGTACGGAACCCTCGGTGCGCGAGTCCAACTCGCACTTGACCGGTTTTTATTAAACGCTGATACTATATTGAAACGTCTATTCAGTAACAGAAGGGCCATGAGGGCGCATATACTACCTCTCCCTCACGTGCACCGCCCCCTTTTCGCGCGTATCACTGCTTCGCTGAAGGAAGCGACGGCTACCCATGCATTCTCGCTCTGTACCATGGCCTGGACCAGGGCCGGACGCCAGAGATCGCCGCCGCCGATCACCTCCACACTGTGCACGAGTTGGGTTGTATTATGGTAGAGACATAGCTTCTCAACGCTAAAACATAGCTTCCACAATACTACAGGCTTTCCACCCCACCTACATTGCAGAGGTCTACTACAGCCTTAATTTATGGCGCCCCCATTCATTACACCCATGAAATTCACATGTAAACTCCAGCCTCTGCATTCACATGAATTAGGATGAGAATTTCTCGCGTATTCTCCAAACTTGCCTTTGGCACCACAAATCACTTTCTAAACGACTTTAAAAATAGTTTAGATTTGGTCAATCGTTTGAAGATGACAGATTCAGAATGATGTTAAGAGGTATGAGGGTGTAAAGTTAACTCATTCTCTATAGAATAAAACTTTTTACAATAGTGCCTGTTTTATCGACAACAATATTGATATTTTCTTGCATGGTCTACCAATATATAAATGTAAATAAATAAAATTTACCTCTAATCAGCTGCCTACAATAATTATATTCATATAATATTACGTGTCAATAAAAATAATAAAAAAAGTTTTATATTCTATTATTTAAAATGTAATTGATATGTATTTAATGGAATAAAGGAGATAATAATATAATTTTAATCCAATTGTGTTGACTTTTAATTCAATTTAATAATGTGCTCAAATTTAATGTAATACTTAATAATATTTCAATTAAATTGAGCTTAATTAAACCTAGGTACTATATTTGTATTTTATTTCTGTCATTTATATACTTACCCCATGTTATTTCAATATTCAGTTTTGTTGCCGTATATGTGAATATTTTATTTAAATTGTTGTGGTTGTAGTGTTTTAGTGCTATGTGACGAAATCTAATAATGTTTTCATAATTATAATACTTTAATCATTCATAAATGTAATCGACTATTCAATCACCCTTTAATAAGAATGCTGTGTATGCCTATAAGTAATGTATTTACACAGTACTGAAGATTCGTCACAAAAAATCAGCTCAAGGCGTTCGAAAATCTTGTACTAAATTCATGGTAAAAGGTTGCGCGTCCTGTATCCCTGCTACCCCGTACGTTCTACAAAACGTGTAAAATAATGTAATCGTCCAAATTGAGTCCCTACCTTTTATTCTTTGTGCTCCCAAGTCCCAAATCGCTAAGCAAAACTGCAAATATCTTAAAATGTTGAAGACAAAGGGCTGACATCGCCCGGTTTTATTACAAAAGGTATTATGGCCACCGTGGGTGATCATCAAATTTTCATGTTCTGATGTTCTTATTACACAGTCTCTTAGGAAACAGTAAGACAATAGCAACTTTGAGGCCTTAGTATCGTAAAAAAATATTATTTAATTATCAAGTCTACCTAACTAAACAGACCGAGAGATCTGTGCTGCTGGGGGATTTGTTGCGCCACTTCTTCCCAGCTTAAAGCACTAGGAAGTGGTGAAGGGTGGGCGTTTTGGGGGACTGTCTCATGTAATTCTGAAGTTCAAAAAGTGCTGATTCTCAGCCTAATTTGAATAAATGGCTTTTGGTTTTGATTTACAAGTACTTTTAATGTTTTGAGAGTTTTTTTTAATCCCTGTCTAAGCTACATTACTAACGAATTGATAAGTCTTTTCATTACAGCCGTCTAACGAAACCAAAGAAATTCTAGGCACGGGTTCTGGGAACAGTAAAATAGTATGATCATTATTTTATGGTTTTTGAATTTAGGATGCAGTGTCTGTAACTAGAATTTAGTTTTGGTTTGGGAAAATACCTATGTTGTTTACCCAAAAATACCACCTACGGTCGATCAGTAACAACTTTCATCTATAAGTTAGGGGTTACCGATCGATATCGAAGAGTGGTTGTGCATATTAGTAAAAGCCTGACAAGTGCGATTCGGACTCGAACACGAACGGTTCCGTACCACTGCACAATATACACTCCAATTTTTTTTATAATGACACGTTTAATGTTCGGGGAACTGCGTATTTTTTTTCAACTTGTTTTATTTGTTATTAGAACGATAGTAGACTCACTCTGTGAAAAATTCAATTGTCTGCCTATTGTGGTTCACGAGATGCTGATATTGCCCGCTGAAAGACAGACGAACGGTCGGATGGATGAACAGCAGAGGCTTAGTATTAGAGTTCGGTATGCACCTTTCTGTTATGTAGCCCTATTAAATGTATATCCTCACTTCTCTTTTAGCACATTGTCTCTAAAATAATAAAACAACATGACTAGGTATACTAGCTTCCGCTCGCGGCTTTGCTCGTGTGGAAGTTGGAAATTATTCCACGGGAACGTACTACTTGGATAAAAGTATCCTATGTGTTAGTCTAGGTTATAATCGATCTGTATGCCAAAATTTCATTCAAATCCATTCAGTAGTTTTTGCGTGAAAGAGTAACAAACATCCATACATCCAAACTTTCGCGTTAATAATATTAGTAAGGAATAAGAATACTTAATAGTACACCAGAAAAATACAAAACAAAAAATTAATCCAATACCGCAAAACAAACAATGGGCCTTATCGCTATCTGCTTTCTCTTCCATAATATAGATAAGATAATAATTATTTGCTAAGACATGTGTACACATAGAAGAATATAAACCTGCATGCAGGATAACATACAGAAAATTTTCTAGGTTCAGACATGTTTGCCACATACAATGGCGTGCAAATATGAATAGTTCTGATTGTTAACAAATTAATTTAAAGTCAATACAAATTATTTAAAATTAATCCAACAAATAATAATAAATTTAAAATGTCAACGGTAACTAAAACATAATTCACAAAAAAGTCAATAACCAAAATGTACCTGTTTCAGTCAGGAAGTAATTATATAATAGTAAACTTATGTCATGAAGTCAAAATAGTATTATTTATATAAAATTCATAAGAATATATTCCAATTGTTTAATTAATTCATAAAGTCAAAATTTGTCTGCAAGAAAATCTGAGACACTATAATAACATTTTTGACAAACCATAGTTTTAATTTTTGTTTAAACAAATTGACATCATATTTTTTTAGTTCCTTTGGCAATTTATTATAAACGACTCGAGCCATATGAAAAATACTCATAAACATATACATAGCAATATCTTCACAAACGGCAAATATCCTGACGACTTGTATTACTGTCTACTCCTCCACAGTGTACTGCGCACTTTATAGACGATCGTATGTCGTTGCGTCCTCTTTACGAGTATGACCAGTATAAACGCGAACGCATCTAAACGTGATCTTAAAGCCAAGAAAACTATTCTTTTAACTTTGAGTCTTCACTTTGTTAAAGGCATTGTATTGTTTGTCTTAGGTACAGTCTGTCGGTTTAGCGGAAACCTATCTAAGTCTGCTGGACATAGTTTGCTCCCAAGATACGCCACAGAACACGGCTCTGCACTTTCTTAATTCATGAGTCTGTGCGCGGCGCTTCAGGTAGTTTTCAGAACTACCTATAATCCCAATATTGTTTCTGCAAGTGAAATTAATCCGGGTATCCGTTGGATGTGGGAAGCACAAGACCGGTCGAAGTGGAGGAACCTGGGGGAGGGTTATGTCCAGCAGTGGACGTCTTTCGGCTGAAATGATGATGATGATGATGAACTGAAATTAATAACATCATTTATAACTTAGCTGAAAGCGGACTAAAAGTGAATAAAAATGTGCCTACACAAGCTTCTGCTCGTGGCTTCGCCCGCGTGATGTTTTGGCCGGGATCCACCGCGTTGCATCGCCCAACCATACTGTTACTTCGTTTTCACTAAGCGTTTTTTCTGCCTTTTTCTTTTTGTTCGGCTTCTTAGCGTCGTGGCGTGATATTTAATAGCCTATCATTTTCCTCAAGAATTGTGCTATCAATACCACTGTTAGTTCCAAAAGAGGTAGGATACAAAATTCAGGTATACTTTCAGAAATAGGGTTTAATTTACCAGATAGGTACGTGGCGCGACAGCGCAAGCCGCAGCTGCTAGTGGTGCCGAGTGCGCGCACTAACCTGCTGGGGCGCGCACCGCTGACTCGTGCGCTGCGCACTCTCAACACGGTGGCGGATGCCATAGACATATTCACCTGTACACTGGGTGAGTTCACAAGGGCCACATACTGTGTGGCATGTAAGGCATAGTTAAGCATATTTTAAGTTACTTTGTCGCATTAGATTTTATTATCTGTAATGGCAAAGGGTACATGTGTGTGATAAATAAATAAATTAGCGCGATTAAACTTACTCTTCAGCTACATTATATTAGCATAGATGTCATGTATCTAGCTGTGTGGTGGTGTGCTGGTTTTGAACCAAAGACATGGTGATTCTGTTAAAGACACGGTTGGTTCGTCAATAGGTGACCCCCTTCACATACTGGCTGTAATTCGTGGATCGTTGACAGTCGTTACGGGTCGTCAGAAGCTCGAAAGTCTGACCACCAGTCTTACCCGGACTAATTGAGATGTGAAGGTAAGATAAGCGCTCTATGTCAAATACTGGTATAGAGGTATGAGGAACAGGGTGTAAAGTTCACTCATACTCTATGAATAAAGGAGGATCTTCCGACCTGACGAGTGTTGTGTGTGGTGGGCAACTGCGCGACGGTTGATGTCGGGATGTTGTATATATACGAGTCGCGCGGTAAACTCTGCTTGCGCGTGTCATGATTTCCAAATATAAATAAGATTTGTAATAATATTTATCAAATTGAAAGTATCTAATTTCCCTCAAATGATATTGTATCAATGTAGTGACGTTTTAAAGAGTATCTCATTTGACAGTTATCGAAAAAGTACTGGTTTGTATTAACGGAACGAAATGAAAATATGATGTTTGGGATTCGCCTAGTTTGCTAAGTTAGTTCTCTGCTAGCTTCGAAGTGTGAAGGTTGTCTCAAGAAGTCTAAATTGTTATTATGTTGAATACCTAGTTCAAGAGTTTCATATGTATTGGTTTGTATGTGGGTAAGAGTTTAAATGCATAAATATTAATACTGATAAAGGTGTTTTTCTTATTACGCGATGTAGAATTTGTGTGACGTCAAGTCTTTGATGCATAGTTCGCATGTGGCTTTGTAGATGCCGCGACACTGGTATCCATTACATCCGGTTAAAATGCAAGCCAACCCCAACATATTTGTATCACTGTCCATTCAAAGGTTGCCTGGAAGAGATCGCAGATAGCGATAAGGCTACTGTACCAAAATTTTTCGGTATTTGATTTATTTTTTGTTACGTATTTTTTTAGTGTATAATTAACTCAAACTCAAAGCATTTATTTCAAATAAACCATTTACAGGCACTTTTGAATTGTCAAGGTCGGTGACTTAGAAAGATGAAGCTACTTGCCCATTACAATGCGTAGGTATCTATGGAGAAGAACGGCGAAGAAACTCCATGGACACTCTTTTAAAATCATGATATTGTCAAAAAGTTGGTTACATAATAATGTTGAAATTATCATTTGAGAACGATGTAAAAAGATGCACATTAATAGCGTCCGTAATTAAAACAAAAATTAAATAACAATTCAGAAATTATAGTATACGTATAAATAATTAAATAGTAAGGTAAAGGCTAACCAGATAATTAACTAAGAAATTAAGCTAAAGTTAAAAAATACTGTTCTAACTGTAAACCCTAACATTAGGTAAGAGAGATACAAAGGCAAAACTACGAAACCTACTTTGATCAATTTACCAAAATCAATACACCTCGTTCCTAACCGGAGCTTCAGCACAAAGGTCAAACACTTTAAATATTTGATCGCAAGCGATTTTAAGCGAAATAACAAAGAGGTAGGTACTTCAATAAGTTCGATATTGGGTACCTTACACTCTGGTGATCAGGGAATGCTTATCTCGATCCTTCGCGCTTATTTCCTTGGGGGGTTGGCAGAGCTGTCAGCAATATTCGCTTGTAGGCTTTTAAAGGTAGCTGACGCGACTAGTTTTGAAATCTGTTTTGGTGTGATATTTGAATTGCTTTTATGGTAATAATAATACTATGACCTGTTCCAAAAATCTTTGAGGAAAATGTGTCCAAATGGGTCTGAATATGTGCCTGTGGACATCAATTTGCGCCGTTTTAAAATTTCGTTTTGATAGCTTTGTTTTGATTTATGAATGATTATGAAGTCTTCAAATAATGAAATCGAAGCTCTCCGATCTAAAATTCTGTTATTTGACAGTTGAAAATTTTCCTCGATGATTTTCAACTACATTTCAATGTTGTTATTCCAAAAATAATTGTTGGAAAAAGTGTTGAGGTCTACTGATGTAACCTTCTACATACAGATGAATGTGTTATTAACTCCCCTAAGTGAGTGATTGCGTAAGAATCATGTATTTTCATTATAGCATTAGGATTGGCATGATGTCGTAGAAGGCGACTAACGGACTTACTGGAGAATGGGGCAGCAGTGTTGTGCATTTTACCACCATACTGCGATCGCCAACCCGCCTGCCAAGCGTGGCGATTATGGCAAAACCCCTTGGCTTGTGTCCAGCAGTGGAGGTTTTTCTGTTAAAATTATGATGATGATATTCTATCTCTTTAGATTCTAGGTACATAAATTAACTGATTTGGCAGTGTGTTTATGAGTTCAATGAAATATATCTAAACACGTATTTAAATTATGTCAATTAATAGTTGATCCCGGAGTTTGTTTCGGCCTTTCTTCTCAGCGTAGTCAGATAGGAAACGTCGATCTGAACTATAAAGTAAGTATTTAAAATATGATTGACATGTAAAAGTGTTTGGTATGTTCCTACTTAGAGAAATAAAATCATTTATCGATAGTGTGTTAAAGTGAATCGAGGTTCTTAAATTAAGGTAAGAATAAAACATACTTAATACATAAAATACCTCAAAAAGGAGGTATTCAAGTGGTGTCTATAGTTATTTCCTATGCACTGTGTTGATTTGAAATGCCAAGCTTGACATCAATATAAAGAATAAACCCGTACGAGAATGTTTACAAAAATCAACATTAAATTACGTTCAACACTTCATAAAATCATACCGTATATCAGTGGCGAAAGCACCATATTACAAGAGTCCTACCGGCTTCCTTTCGGGGTTTCGCATCGGCATTTTTATATTAGTTTTGGAACAATAGAAATAAACATAGTCGCTTTTTGTGTTTAAACTACGCAACGGATTTTAATGCGGTTTTCATCAATCATCATCATCATCATCATTTCAGCCGAAAGACGTTCACTGCTGGACATAGGCCTCCCCCAGGCTCCTCCATTTAGACCGGTCTTGTGCTTCCCACATCCAGCGGATACCCGCGGCCTTCACAAAGTCATCGGTCCACCTTGTGGGAGGCCTTCCCACTCTACGTCTTCCGGTACGCGGCCGCCACTCCAGAACCTTTCGGCCCCATCGGCCATCTGTTCTGCGAGCAATGTGCCCTGCCGACTGCCACTTAAGTTAGAATAAAACATACTTATGTTTCATCAATAGACAGAGTTATTCAGGAGTAATGTTTATATGTATAGTACACCGACCTCCGCGCGGGAGGAGCCACTGGCAAAAGCTAGTTATTGATAAGACAGTAAGGATAGCGAGCATAAATCGTAGCGGGTACAAAACAGGTTAAAGCCGACTTCGCTTCGGCTTGTCTCTTTAAAAAATTGACACCTCGCCACTGCCTTATATGAAATCTATTTAAATAGTAATTAGTTAATAATAACCATCAACATATAAACAGCAACCGAGCCAAAATATAAACTAATTACTGGCGTTTAAATATAGAAACAGCAAACTTACCAACCATTCTAAAGTCATCACTCAACCTGTCACCGTTGTTTCATTTAAAACAATTATAACTCCATCTAAATAATAAACTTACGATTAAAAATCTTTCCAAAAATGTTTTACTCATTAAGGGGGAAAAAGAGGGGAAGTTCATAAATTCATATTTTCTCAACAACATCCCCCCTTTTCTTATTCAAGATTAATGACACGAAGGAGAGGGAAGTTTTAAATTTTTTCTTAATTACGGAGCTAATTTATCATAAAGTGTTCCTGTTGGCCTATAGTGGCGCAACTTTTCTTGATGTGTCTGGTTATCTGTTGAGTTTGTTTGAAGATAGGTAAGGTTTTGAGCCAAGTTCGTGTGATGGACGAAAAATATATTTGTGTGGCTTAAAAAAAGTTATTTCATGTGAAAGTGTTTGTTTTTACGAGATTTTTGTCTAGAAACGCAACCACAATACCTACAGAAAAATCAACGTCAGTGACAAAAGACCTTGTTTAAAAAAGTAGTTAACAATAACGATCGATTATTTTCGGTAGCGTAGCTCATGTAGATGTCGTAGGTATATTTGCTACGCCGTAGCACAAACTGTTGCTACGGCGTAGCTACCTTTCTGCGACCGTGCGACCGTGCATAGATTTTTCAATGGTTTTGTCGCGGTTTTTATGCTTTATTTCTTGTATATATATAGCTATAGTGAATAGTATAAAACAGACTTTGTTTTATACTATTTTACTTACTTTTTTTACCTTTACTTACTACTTTTCGTGTCTGCATGTGTGTCCCTTTGGTTATTGTGTTTTATATACTTCTAAACTATATCTGCTTAGCCATTCCCATTGGGGTCTGCTTTCAGTCTAACCGAATGCAGCTGAATACCAGTATGTTAACAATAAGCGTTTGACTACGTATCTGACCTCCACAACTCAGTTACTGGGTAACACGATAACCTTTGGTAAGATTGTTTGCAAGAATTTCAGTCTTCTGACGACCCGTAACGATTGCAAAGATCCACGAATGACATCCGGAACCAACGGCTTAACGTGCTTCCCGAGGCACGGAGGGGTCTTGGTATGTAAAGATGGTCACCCATCCACAGACCAACCTTGGCAAGCGTTTTAAGCCTTTTAAGCCTGTATATTCTAATGGGTAGAAAGAGAAGTGAACCATACGTAGGACTGTGCTGCGTGTTTTTTCGGTTTCACGTGCTTTCCGAGGCATGGCAATGCAAATATGTCGATCGAAATAGATGGTCACCCAAGCATGAAACGACCGCGGCAAGCGTAGATTTAATTAAATAATTCATTCACAATAAATTCCATCTGTGATCCACCCGTGAGATTGTTATTGTTTAACTACGAGTCCCCATTTTATATACATCTAAACGAAAAAATGGAATTCTATAGCAATTTGATATTGACGCTGTTATCGAGATTTAATTTTGGAAAATTTGTATAATTTTTATTTAACTTGACTTGTGGTTCCGTGTGGTGCCGTACGTTAAGAATAACACCATCTCATTTCATCTCGTGGGTGTCAACAATCGTAAAAGGCGATTAACTAACTTAAATCAATCAAAATCAAAATATTTTATTACATATAAACATGCATGGACACTTATGAAACGTCAGAAGCTAGGTACACGGTTCCAAATTATTGCTTCCTAAGGAGAAGAGCCGGCAAGAAACTCCACGGTTACTCTTTTAAAAATAATTGGCTTTTACAATGTTTTCAAATTACAGTGATAATAGGTATGCGAGGACAGTGCAAGCCTGTCAATAAGTACCAGGCACTTAGACGAATACATAATAGAAAATCGTCTACAAATCTACAGTCAGTAAGGCCTACAACGTTCTCTCATTCACAATATATAAAATAATCTACATAAATTAAATGAACCTGTTTAGCAGAGTCATTTAAATGAGCAGCATCGCTAGCTGCCTACCAAGCGTGGCGTTTATGGGAAACCCCCTTTTTGTTGTACGTCCCTATGTCCATTAGGGAACGTCTTTCTGCTGAAATGATGATAACTTGAATACAGCACATAAAACATAGGGGAGTGACGTAAGTAAAAATAATATGTTATCACATTTCGGACACGCAATGAGTATTTATTTCTTCATAAGACAATCAGACGAATCATGTTAACAGTGACCCTACAAAGTAGGTTCACCGAATTCTTGCCCACGCAATCTATCAAATGTACCAAAAAATCATGGGGTCAATAATAAAATCAAACACACTTGACACTCGCCTGGGGGTGAAACAACCCAGCGTAACGGGGGTGAAGTAAAACTTACATAAAACTGCCGCCGCGACCTTTTATTTTCATGAGATTCGCTTTCTTTCGGGTTCAGTTTGTTTCCACTGTTTTAGACGGTACGACAATTTTAAAAACGTAACTTTAATCCGTGTGTTGCCGGTCGTAAATAATAGCACCATCCCATTTCTTCCCGTGGGTGTCGTAGAAGGCGATTAAGGAACTTACTAGAGAATGGGTAGCAGCGTTCTCTATGCATTTTACCACCATACTGCGATCGCAAAACCTCCCTTTTGGGGGAGGCTTATGTCCAGCAGTGGACGTCTTTCAGCTGAAATGATTATGATGCTTAGTATTTTCTCAACTAAATTGGGGTCGGCTTCCAGTCTAACCGGATTCAGCTGAATACCAGTATTTTACAAGAAGCGACTGCCTATCTGACCTCCACAACCCAGTTACTGGGTAACACACAATACCCCTTGGTAAGACTGGTTGTCAGACTTTCGGGTTTTTGAAGACCCGTAACGACTGTCAAAGATCCACAAATGACAGCCGGGACCAACAGCTTAACCTACTTCAAAAACGTAAACTTTTAAGCCTGTATTTTGCGATAGCTAGAAAGAGGAGTGAAGAAGACGTAGGGCAGTTGTGTGTAAAGGATTTTTATTTATTTAATGGGTTAACTTGGCTTTTCCATTAATTGTCAATCCTCTATACTACCTCTATCAATACATAGTTTTATGATATCCATTGAAGACACTTATCTTCACAGTATATCCAAAATATAGGCCATTGTTATTAAAGACGAGCATATTGTGATAAACACAAATGATGATTCCGGGCTGATATCCATAATTTACCCGATTATACTTTGCTGGGTATTGAACCTAGTACCCTATTCGCAGCAATTGCGCTCGCTACCATTAGACCAACAAAGTCATATTCACTATAACGTTTATGCTCATTTTCATTTGACTAGGATGTCACCGAGTCAAACAAAAACGGATGTTTTTATGTGTCCACAAAAACAAATCATGAATTCATGCTAAAAGACAATGCGTAAAATTGGTGCCTTTTGTTTTTTTGGCGGCAGACGTTCGTATGTGAAAAAAATGATGCAGAATAATAGAACAAATGAAATATTATATGGGGTCTTATGTCATAAACTCAGTCTGAACTGAGATAAGGGTAATTGAAGCAAACAATAAACCATTGTAAATAATTCAATAATGAACTCTTGAAGTTAGTTTCATCGTTATCTAGATCATAATTCTAACTTCAAAGTGACGCGCTGCTGTCCTTTCCATGCGCTTTCATTGACATCAACACCGGCGGCACTGCCAATTGGCGAGAATGCTAGCCAATCAAAGGTAAAGAATTTTTTACCTGCGCACGAGCTGCTTATGGTATTTTTTGTTTAGAAATTGCCAAACAAAGCACTCACTGTTTTACCTTCGTGGTTAACGTGTACATGTTCTGGAACGACCAGCAGATCCACACATTTTGGAACCAGCAGCGCAACCAAACGTTGTAGAACAGCCATCTGCAGTGGTTCAAGGACAACGCCACTTTCCATTTCCCGGTTATCACCGAGCACCTTTAAATACCAGGGTTTGCATTTTTGCGATGTGTAAAAATCAACACTTACAACGGATTGACAGGTCTTTAAGAGGTATTCTTAAAGAGAAGAAATTCTTAATACCTTTTGGCTCTCGTGTATGTGAAGAACATAGAAATGACAGTGCTTGGCAAGACATCGCACAAAGTACCTACACGCCACGTATACAATATGTTTTCTCCAAGACAATTAATGGAGATGGTGAGACTATTGCAGTCGCATCGGTCACTATTAAACTTCGAACGGCTGTCTTTAATCAGTGACAACATTTTCCACTAATACATTGGGTTTTCGAAGACTCAATTCCAAGAAGTGCTGCAAAGCACACCTTCGATTGCTGATTATAACACAAGAAGGCCAGCTACAGCCTTAGCAACGGTGCTGGTGAAACTGCACACTGGTGATTCCAACCAAAGATTGTGCAGCCTTTTAAGAATGTCCCAGTCTACATTTGAGAGAACTGTGACAAATGTAAGAGAATGCTTGAAGCGAGATTTTATTCCAAGACATCTTGGATACGATCATTAAACTCGCGATGAAATAACTTCAAGGTGTTTGGCTATACCCAATGCTTTATTTGGAAATAATTACGAACGAGCTGTTACAATACACGATGGGACATACATGTACCTCCAAGGAAGTAGCAATTATTATTTCCAGAGAAAGTCATATAGCCTGCATAAGTGGCGCGCAACGACATCTGACTCAGTTATACTGAACAAAATATTAGAAAGCCGAGATGATCCATTTCATTGGGTTTTTAGGCCTAATGATGTTTTGAGTTTGGATCGTGGGTTCAGAGATTCGATTCAACCGTTACAATCATATCGTTACTGTCCGAAAATGCCCATTACAAAAAGCAGTACTGACTCTCAGCTTACGACCCGAGAAGCAAACGAATCCAGGAAAGTAACGATGTGTCGCTGAAACAATAAATTGGCAGGCTGAAGAACCAGTTTAAGCAATTAAGGCACACGAATAATAACCGTGCAATGATACACCTGTTTGATGAAATAAAGATTGCGTGTGCTATGCTCAATGCGTTTGGTCAACCACTGACTGATTACAGGTTAGTGAGTGATATATTGAGTGAGATACACCAAAGGTCCGATATGGAGAACCATCTGAGCAGTTATGTAATTGCAAATAATCTAAATGCTCGCAGAGCTATATTCCGTTCAATAACCGCAGAAAACTCGGAACTCGATCGTTTTCCAACTCTTACCACAGATGACCTTATTTTATATGCTCTTGGTACTTACCGGATAAAACAATCTCGAAGCTATTAAGAATAATGGTCAATATTACATAGAAGTATGCCGTGAACTTAACACGCAAAATATGACACAATACGGAATAGTAGCTGCCAATCCTGTACTACTAAGGGGAAGAATTCAGTCCAGACATCGACAGGCTCGGATATATTATGTTTATATAGTGTATGAAGAAAATGCGCATGGAAGAGAAGCCATAATAGGCCACTACTGTAGCTGTATTGTGGGAAAAAGAACCCTCGGCTGCTGTTCTCACGAGGTAGCTATTGTCTGGTACTTACGATGGGGCAGACATCAACCTAATCTTTCCCCAGCACTATTTTTAGACAGTATAATTGTGAGACACGACATCGAAAATGAGGCTGATGATGAACCCAGCGATGATGATGTCCAAATGTAATATGTTATTTTTTAATAAAAAGTTCACCATATACCGAGTTTTATTATTTTTAACCAATCATAATAAAAATAAATATAATATATTAAATAAATAAATGTAAACATGTATTTGAAGATATTAAGTAGTAACTAAATAGTGAATGTCACTTGGAAAGGCCAAAAATATACTCTGTAACAAGAATTATTCCATAATATATGAAAATATTAGTTAATTTTTAAACTGATATAACTCGGTCCGGACTGCGTTTTCGCTATATGACCCCATACAATAATTCATTCATAATATTATTCTGCACCGCTTTTTTCATATTTCATCGAATGCCGCTAAAAAAACAAAACGCACCAGTCTTCATACTAATTTGGTCATTGTCCTTTATCGACGGTAATTTAAAAAAAAATGCTTCTGCATACATTCTGACTGCGTCGGTATTGCACTCTTCTATGAAACAGCTTTTATTTGTTTTAGATAACTGCCGAGTTGCTACGCTATGGGAATTCAGATTCATGTACTGTATTCATTGTAGCAGGCGGCGATGGTTTTACTCTGTATGCTGTATATAGGCATTCATATTCCTCACAATTTTTTTCTTCACGATTTTGATAGCAGTGGTGATGAAATAATTTACACAAAGTAAAAGTGCCAGCCTCGGTTCGAACTCACGACCGGCAACTCTTAAATTGAGGCCGATACCACTGAGCCACCACTGCTCTTCTCTGAAGACATGTGACATCTACCAACCCGCACTGTGCCCGCGTGGTAGATTTTAGCCCACTCACTGAGAGGAGGCCAGAGTGAAAGAAAGAAAGAAAGAAAGAAAAATAGTTTTTTTTGTCACAGAAACACGTGCATATAAAAGATGACAACATTAAAAATAAAGAAAAAAAACATGATAACAAACACAGATAAGTATACATAGGCATAAAGAACACAAATAGTCGGCAGCTGCACGCCGTGACTGTGACAAGAAGGCTTCCACTCAGCATTATGCTGTACTATGGGATCCACAGCACAGCGCTGATTTTCAGTGGTCACCCGAAAACAACGTACGAAAATCAAGCCAGGTTTTTTAAAATTTATACAAAAACAAGTAACAAATTAAAATAATTATCTTTATTAAACAGTACATATTTAATATTACCCTACAACCAATGATATAAAATGCTATAAGTAAAGTAATTAAATGCGTAGCTACCCAAAATCATAATAAGTTAACATTGAAGAAGAGTGGGAACATTATAGGTTGACTAGCTTCTGCTCGCGACTTCGTTCGCGTCAAATTTCTTGCTCCCCCGACCCCGTTGCTTCGAATCGCCTGACCGTGCGAGAACTTCGTATTCGTGACTTTTTTTCTCTTGTCTCGGCTCCTAAGTTAGCGTGATGTTTTATAGCCTATAGCCTTCCTCGATAAATGGGCTATCTAACACTAAAAGCATATTTCAATTCGAACCAGTAGTTCCTGAGATTAAAGCGTTCAAGCAAACAAATAAACAAATTCTTCAGCGTAATAATATTAGTTTCGATTAGATTTAAATTAGAGGATTATATCCAAGATAAGAATGCTTGGAAACATGCTGGTCCTGCTCTAAAGCACAGTCTAGACTCCAGACAAAATGAAACTGGTTGCTAATTGAATTGTATAATTAATTATATTTATGACATTGATTTACACTCAGTGATTACTTTAACTCACACACTGACTTGTTAGTGTTCTAGGAAAATCGTATACTTACTTTTACAATGTTTGTAAATATGTGAGCACCATGTATCTATCATAAGTTTATATATATATATTGCTTCAATTTCATTCTTTTTACTTATTTTAGTATGGTAATTTAATTCTGGGTGCAACGTTTTCACACATAATGATATAATGAATGTATGTTAAATATACTTAAAACATTTTAAAAGAGTAACGGTGGAGTTTCTTGCCCATTCTTCTCCAATCGAAACTACATTTTGGAAGGGGCAACTAGAATTAATTCTATTTTAATGTAAATGTTGACGTTCAAAAGTGCCTTTTAAGTGCCTCATCATTTCAGCCGAAAGACGTCCACCGCTGGACACAGGCCTCCCCCAGGCCCCCACAACGACCGGTCCTGTGCTTCCCACGTAGGGCTGCTTGTCATTTTCGGGTGTTTTGCCATAATCGCCACGCTTGGCAGGCGGGTTGGCGATCGCAGTATGGTGGTAAAATGCATAGAGAACGCTGCTGCCCATTCTCTAATAAGTCCCTTAGTCGCCTTCTACGACACCCACGGGAAGAAATGGGATGGTGCTATTCTTTTACGCCCGGCGACACATACGGGACGTGACGATTTAAGTGCCTAATTGAAATAAATGCTTTGACGTTGATTATGGTCAAGGTTCATCAACAACCGAGCCTAAGGCTGATGGCCTACTAAATTTTTCTCGTACGACGATGGACACAGCGCCACAACTGACAGCATTTGACATGTGCAGGATATTTCGTACGTTTACGACCGTCTATTTGACGGCCGCAACCCGCTGCCGAATGAAATAGTTCAACATTCACCCCTGGTGCTTATACCACTTATATGTTGGGTATTGTCAATGTTTTGGTCAAACGAAAGCGTTCAAAATTATGTCAGAGTTTGTATTTTTCTGTTATTGTCATAAGCTGGGTAATGGTCCCGCTATTACATGAGATTTAAACTGTGAAAAAATAATAATTGTGAATTCTCTATCATGAAATACAGAATTAATGTCAAGGGAATATATAGCAATGGTGGCCCAGTGGTAACGGCCGCGACTTACGAGTTATAAGGTCGTGCGTTCGAACCTAGCCTGGCGCATTACGTTTTGTAAATAATTTCATCACCACTGCTCTCAAAACGGTGAACGAAAACATTGTGAGGAAACCGGCATGTCCTAGAACCAAAAATTTGAAGACATGTGACATTTACCAACCCGCACTGAGTCCGCGTGGTGGATTACGGCCCACTCCCTCTCACGGAGAGGAGGCCTGAGTTCTAGCAGTGGGAACGTTATAGGCTGAGTAGGGAATATATGGAAGCACATTAAGGTGGATGCGTTGACGTAGACCACGAAAGTAAGACAACAGAAGGTACCAGTAATAATGTTTTTAAGCTCACCATCAACAAGGTATCTTCTAGCGTTCAATTACCTAAATGTAAAAAAGGGGCTAAGCAGAATTCCTTGACATTGTTTCATCAAAATATTCAAGGGTTTTCTTCCAAACAATTAGAAATTGAATTATTTTTAGAAAAAACAATGTTTGATATTATTTGTATAACTGAACACTGGTTGAAAGATTATGAAATGTTAATTAATTATGAGAACTATAGTGTGGGCAGTTGTTTTAACCGACAATCCATGCTTCGTGGAGGTTCGCAAATCTTAATTAAAAATTGTCTAAAATCGAAGACTCGTACAGACATAGTTAAACTATCAGTGGAACATAGCATTGAACTGTCGTGTGTTGAGCTAGATAAGCTTTGTATAGTGTGCGTTTACAGGCCTCCTAATTATCAAAACTACTCTATATTTGAGTCAGTAATGGAAGATGTTTTGGCAAAACTTGCAACTGGTAATAAGTCAGTAATTATTTGTGGGGACTTTAATATTAATATTTTGGGTAAAAAAATCAAATAGTAGCAGATTGTTAAGCCTCTTTAAATCATTCAATCTTTCAAATGTGTTTTTGGAATCAACGCGAATAACTACGGCTACTGCTACATGTATTGATAATGTTTTTTGTGACTGCGACTATTTAGATAAAGCCATTGTAAATTATCTCCCTTCTGATCACAGCGGTCAAATCGTTACTTTTGAGTCCAACACACCAATTCAAAAAGTACAGAGACAAACTAGACCAATAACATCGGGTAATTTAAATAAGTTTAATAGCGCTTTAATTAGCAAGTTAAGTGATCAGGGACTATGTGAATAATGGTAATATTTTGTAAAAAGAATTATTTTCATTAGTACAAACAGAGTTCAATAATTATTTTAGGCAAAAATCTAAAACTTTTTGCCCTAAATTTTTATTTAGTGACTGGGCAACTAAAGGCATCAGGAAAAGTAGAGAAAGATTATTTGAACTGTATGGCCTTAAGCCGTATATTAACACAGAATCTTTTACTAAGTATGTTGCCAGTTACTCTAAAACTTTTAAAAATATCTGCAAAGTAGCTAAAGCTTCATTCATTAGCCACAAGGTCAAATCAGCAGATAATAAAATTAAGGCAGTTTGGAAAATTATAAACAATGAAACGAACAGAAGCAAAAGGCTTAATACCGATTACACACTGGACACTTCCCGCGGTCTCATTAGCGATAACATCGATGTTGCTCAGGAATTTGCAACTTTCTTTACCAATATTCCTATTAAAACTACAGAAACTTTAAATTCTTCGCCCGCACTTGCTATTGATTTATTAAGAGCGAATGTTTCAACCTGTCCTGTGGAATTTAAATTTAAACATATAAACCCTTACTAAAAAACCAACCACAAATGGTGTTATTTGCTGATGACACATCACTGATTTTTAAAGTTAAGAGACACGCACAGGAGCTTGACGAGGTAAATAACGCTATAGTTAAGGTCCATAATTGGTTTACTGTAAATAATTTGGTATTAAATGGAAAGAAAACTAAATGCATAAGATTCACGTTACCGAATGTCAGAAGTAGTGAATGTCACGTTGTATTGAATAAGGAGATAATAGAATTCGTCGAACAGACGGTTTTCCTGGGGATAACGCTTGACTCAAAGCTACAGTGGGGTCCTCACTTAACATCACTTGCAGGGCGGCTAAGTTCTGCCGCTTACGCTGTTTGGAAGATCTGCCAGTTAACAGACGTGGATACTGCGCGACTTGTTTATTTTAGTTACTTTCATAGCATCATGTCTTACGGTATTTTGCTATGGGGACGGGCTGCTGATGTTGAGTCGATCTTTATTCTGCAAAAGAGGGCTGTCAGAGTCTTTTACAACCTCCGCAGACGAGAATCTCTAAGGGAACTGTTCAAAACAATTAACATCATGACGGTACCTTCTCAATATATTTATGAGAACATTATGTATGTTCGGAAAAATCTACATCTTTTTAGTAAGATAAGTGACAGGCATAATTTTAACACTAGAAATAGGAACAAATTAGATTCAACCACGTTCCAGATTGTCTAAAGTGCATACTTCTTTTATGGGGTACTGTGTAAAATGTTATAATAAACTACCAGTCGATATTCTTGAACTAAGTGAAAATAAATTTAAGTATGTAGACAAGCGTATTATAAGTTAGATGATTATATCTTAGATAAAAATGCCTGGCTTAATGCTTGTCCTGCTCCACAGCCACCTGGGCTTACTAATTAACATTTTAATATTTGGAAGAGATGCTTCCCCTTTTTTGTTATGTTTTCTGACATTACGAACAATTCTGTTCCTATTATTATTATTTTTCTGACATTGCGAACATTTCTATTCCTATTGTTATTAATTTTGTGACATTACGGATTTGTTTTTGATTTTACTGAACCAAGTATTATTTATTAAAATTTCAATAGAAATTATTTATTTTTCTTTCTTTTTGGAAGTCAAATTTTATGAATTTTTCAAATAGGATTGAAACTATAGTTTTGTATAATTTAGAAGCATTTTGTCAATTTTTTGTAAATGTGAGTACCATGCATCCTTATAATATGTTGTTTTGATGTACGTCGACTTGAAAAAACGTGGTAGTTGAGAGTATGTCATGCTCACTTAAATGTCTCACTGATGGTGGCGTGTGTGTTGGATCATTCGGTTCCCTAGAAAATGGTTGAGCTGGATGGTGCTGATCCATGCGTCAAGTTCGTGAACGGGCGCCGTCTGTTGAGACTGGTCATCTCTTATCTGCCATGGCTTATTTTGAATCTTAATTTTTTAAATTTATTTTTTACATTGTTCTCACATATAGAAGCACCAAGAATAATGTTCCCAAAATTTTGTAATACCCACGATTTAAAAGAGTGTCCTTGGAGTTTCTTGCCCGTTCTTCTGCATAGAGATCTACGTTTTTGGAATGGGCACCTAGCTTCAATTTCGTTTTTTGTTTGACAATTCAAAAGTCCCTGTGAAAGGTTTAATTGAAATAAATGCTTTGAGTTTGAGTTTGAAATTATTATATTTTTGTATTTCTTTTTGCATTTTGTAGGTCAGTTTCAGTTCTATGTGGTTTAAAATATGATTCTTAACCGTTAGAAATATTTTCCAGGGGTGCGGGTTGTCTGCCAGACGTGTGAGTGGTTCGAAAGAGATATACCGTGTCCCCTGGCACACAGGCAACTGAAGGAACACGTGTGGGTTTTAGTCAGTAAAAGTGTGACACGCCCTCGCGCTCCGCCTATAGCTGGAGAAGTTTTGGGAGGATTTATCATCCTTAGAAAAAATTTGGTGTACTGCTGGACATAGGCCTCCCCCATGCTCCGCCACTTCGACCGGTTCTGTGCTTCCCGCATCCAGCGGATTCCAACGGCTTTAACAAGGTCATCGGTCGAATAATAGGCCCAATATTGGTTTACATATAATTATTTACACAAAATAACCCTCCCAAGTTCATTTAATTCTATGAAACGAGTTTTTCACGGAATAGTCAATGGGATTTAATTTTCTTTACCCTCAACACATTTGCAATTGTTTTCTGTTTTTTTAAAGATACTTTTAAAGTTTTTTAAAAGATATTATGTCAGTGTGCGCATTTTTTTCTTTCTTTTAATGATGTTGCACTATGTGTGCAGTGGCTGTACGATTTGATTTTGCGCAATGGCTCCTATGTTTGATTACTGCACGGAACGTTTGTTTGTTTATCCTGTGTATCCATGATACGGGAGTTCTAACAGACGTTTAATAATCTAAAAAAGAATATAAAACAGCGTAGACCTCATTACTAAAAGAAAAACAATCTCACTCAAAGATTTATGCAGCCAACTCATTACCAAAGCAAACAGAACATAACTTTAAATACAGAACATGGATTAAAAGAAAAACCGTTAAAAACTGTTTGCGATTCGGTGCAAATTCGAATTACAAATTTGAACATGGCTAAAGCGAGTGTTGCCGTATAAAAATGAAATTTTAAAATGGTATTCTGCGATTTAAAACTACTCGCTTTCACAGGGTTGCCAGCTGGCATATTCTTTTATTCATGTTTTTGTTTTAAGATGGTTTAACATTGATAGTTTTGGGTCTAATGACGAATTATATCGTTTTTGTGTTGTAAATACATGAATAATGTTCATTGGCAGTTTTTATTTACTTTATGAAGAAAGCGCTTTTTAACCGACTTCAAAAAGAAGGAGGTTATCAATTCGACATGTTTATATATATATATTTTTTTTGTGTATGTTCGGGCATAACTCCGCCGTATATAGACGGATTTGCAAAATTCTTTTTGTTCGAAAGATGTTTATTCCGAAATGGTCCCATATAAATTTCATATAGATCTGATGATGCGTTTCGAAGACAGACAACGGAACTCTTCAAAAAATCACAGCAAATCAACCGCGAATGCTGCTATCGCATAAATATGCATTGTTTTGACCCCAAGGATGATGAAATTTCGAACTGATATGGGGTAGGTAACTAAAAAGTTAAAAATAAAAACTTTTTTCAAAAAAAATAACAACCGACTTCCAAAAAAACACTACAAAGTGCAAAATAACTTTAATTTCGGAAGGCGGTGACAAAGAATAAAAATACCTACACATCTAAAGTCACCGACTTCCGAAATTAAAGTTATTTTGCACTTTGTAGTGTTTTTTTGGAAGTCGGTTGTTATTTTTTTGAAAAAAGTTTTTTATTATTATTTTGGACAAAATTCATTCATTCAACTTTCCGTATATGTGGCAAGAATTTACGAAAATATTAATATTAATTTAGTTTCAGCTCTCCATGCCGTACACCTCGTAGACCTTTACTACTACGCCGTAACCATCTGCTACGAGGCTACGATATTCTTTTAATCAACGTTAGTCACATTTTTTTATCTATCGATATATACATGCTTGTGGCCAAGTAACAATAACTGCACGGGTCGATTGATTGATCAGGTTAAGCTACGCTTGCCGCGGTTGGTCCGTGGATGGGTGACCATCTTTACATACCGACTCTTTACTAAGGGTATCGTATTACCCAGTAACTGGGTTGTGGAGGTCAGATAGGCAGTCGCTCCATGAAAAATACTGGTATTCAGCTGCATCCGGTTAGACTGGAAGCCGACCCCAACATAGTTGGGAAAAGGCTAGGCAGATGATGATGATATACATTTATACAAATTAGATAAGAGAGGGGGATTGTGAGAGGGGCTTGTGGCTAAGTAATCGAGCCGAAAGGGTCTATCGGTTTGGTTAATCTACGCTTGCCGCGGTTGGTCCGTGGATGGGTGACCATCTTTACATACCAAGAACCCTCCGTGCCTCGGAAAGCATGTTAAGCCGTTGGTCTCGGCTGTCATTCGGGGATCTTTGACAGTCGTTAGATGATTATGACACCTTTATAAATAAATAAAATTGAAGTGTCTGTTTGTAATGTCAAAATGGCAGGTTTAACTTATTACAGAAACATATTTTTTTAAATTTTTTGTCTGTCTGTTTGCTCTGGCTAGTCTCCGAAACGACTTGACCGATTTTGACGAGCCTTTCACTGGCCGATAGCTGATATTATAGGAGTAAGATAGGCTTCTTTTCGTCTCGGTAGCAAACAACAAATATTAATCAAACATTTACAAACTAGAAAAACATTTTTAAGGGATATACGTGTTTTTGTACCTGTAAAAAATATAACACATTTTCCTTCCAAGAAAACTCTTTTCACTTTGCAACTAACAAACTAAGATACAGATTAGAAAATAATCCTTGTACGCACAAATAACTAATTTACTACAACCACACAATATATATCAGTCTTATTGTACAAAGTTGGATCGATAGTGAAAAGCAATTACTTATATTAGAGCTGGGAACATGAGCTATCGGCAAATCCGCTTATGTGGCACAAAATTGTTGGGAAACTATGATGGTGATACGGAAGTGTATTGTGCGCGGGCAGGTTGACAATTTCTCCGTTTTCAGCAGTGAGTTAGTTTCAGCATTTTTTCTCAGAGACTGAAAGACAGGAAATTTATTTATTTATTACACATAGTTACAAAGATATTTTTCCAGACGGTTAATTAGCTTTGTAAACATATGGCATCCTGACTCTGAAAATAAAAATCGTTTTCATCTATCGGCTTTAGGTTTTGAGACATGGCATATGTGAATTAAAAAAAAAATGAATACTACAAAAAATATTTAATTTTCGGAAGCCGCCAAAAATGATTTTTTTAATGATTGTCTTGCATGTGGTAGGTCTCGTTTCAAACTCCAGCAATAATCACCCATCATATGCACATCCCATCTGCCCTTATATTATTCCTCCATGGTGCGAATTTCTTGATGGAATCTTTTCCTTGTTCATCACTAAAGTAGTCAAGATTTTTAGGAAAGGGTTCTAGATGGGAGTGTAAATAATGAATTTTACGCTCATGTTGCAACCAAGATCCTTCACCAAATTGTACTTGTACTTTAAAATAGTCGGTAGGTATACGCGATTTTTACGAAATCTGTCACCGATTTTCTATAATTTTAAAAAACATATTAACCACAAATAAAGCAAAAATACTCCGGATCATTTAAACAACGTCTCCTTGTTGTGGAAATCGCAAAATTTTTATCCTAACTGATATCAACACTGTGTTAAATTCGTAAATGTGCGCCTACCCTCACATAAAATACCAAAAAGCGGTGTACGAAAAATAAAAGCTGATGGGTAGAAACGGCTGGTAGATTTAAATTTACTGCATCAAAAGATGAAGGAAAAGTGAAAAAAACTTCCGGAAATTTTTTATGAGTAAAATTTTGTAATTATGTGTTATTCGTATCACAACTAACATTACAGGTTGCTCCAAAACGGTAGCATGGTCTTGACCAGTATTTATTTTATTTTGAGCTGAAACTATACACAGTGATTCTGTACCAGTGCTTAAGGATAGCAATAGGGTTTCTGTTACACCCTGTATTTGTTTCTGTGTTAGAAGGTTTTTTCCGCACTTAGTCCTACAAGTGGACCATTGTGCGTATGCCATTGTGGCCATTGGTGGTTATTCCAAACAGCCCACCGGGCTCCAGAAGTTGATTATATATATCTCCTGGTTTGTTAACATCTGTGCAAAATCTGGATATCTCGATGGTTACTACCCTAATCCGCGCGTGCATTTAAAAAGCGCATGCGCAACGGTTTCCTCAGCCTCGATGCAAGCCCGGACCGAGGAGAGGACTATCTTCTTTGCGCAATGAGACTATTGCCTCTGTTTGTTTTGGCCTTTCTTCTCAGAGTAATCAGACAGGAAACGCCGTCAACCTCATCTAGTTTAAAAACTTTTTAATAAAAAAAAAACCGCCGAAAAACCGAAAAGTATAAAATAATAAACTTGCTTGTCCAACTCCAATAACTAAGTTCGGAAGGCGGTGACATATATAATTAAATACATATCCAAAGTCACCGCCTTTTTTTATTAAAAAGTTATATTTTACTATTTTTTGTGGCTGTAATCTACTAATTACTACATGCTTAATTTTTCATTACTTTTTGTAATACACAACTCAGTATTAAAATCTGTGAGTAAACAATCAATCATCCCCTGTTTTCTTACCCTTAGGGTCGAAATCTATATGGGACCAACTTCGGGGTATACCCATTTCAATAAAAAAAGAATTATCAAAATCGGACTACTCTGAAAAAAGTTATGCGTGGTCATACATAAAAAAAAAGAAATATACGCGTCGAATTGAGTAACCTCCTCCGTTTTTTCGTCGGTTAAAAAATATGACTGACGTGTAAAAGTGTTTGTACAAACCTACTTCCAGAAATAATGTCATTTATCATTTACCTATTGTGTGTTTGTTTAGCGAGCGGTGTGCCGTGATGGTCCTCGTCATCAGATGCAAACAGTTCCTGTCCAGGTGTAGTAAACGTCTGGTTAGCCTGTTTATCATATTAAAAAAAAATCTCAAGCATTCACGTCCACATTCCCCTCCCGTATCCTCTCACACAAAATGACGAACAGGTTACTTCGCAACCCGTAAATTTCAGCGTCGCCCGAATGAATCGTAACCGATAATTTAGTGGCGTGACGTCATCGAACTCGTTGACTGTGCCTTGTGTAGTTTAGAATACAGGTATCTGCACGTGTAGGCACGTTTGTGGTCAGTTCTGATTTGAATTTATTGGTGGTGATCGTTTAGGGCTATATTAACATTATGGAAGTTCATTTAGTATTATTATTATTTTTTTCCCTATGTGTTTAATAACTCTGACAGTTCAATCTGACATTTTATTGAAAATCCGATTTTGTTACATGATATTTCATTTCTGTGATTTTATTTTTTTTCTCTCTTAATGAAATTTTGTTCTTTTCTGTTGCAGTATGGTAAAATTTTATCTTATTTTAATTTTAATTTGAAATATGGGTTTCTTGCCTGGAATAAATGAATTTAATTTAATTTATTTATTTATTATTTCTGCATGCATGCGTAGTATTCGCAACGGCGTGCGTGTATGACCAGTGGCCCTAGTGTAAGTTTATTTTAACCATCCCAGCTTTACGTATCGACCGCGAACTTCTCCAATCTAGGGCCAATGCCCTGGATCGGTGAAGGATCTCAGATGTGTGAACATAAACGAAGTAAAAGGAGTGTGTAAGAATCTTAGTAGATGGCGTTCTGAAATAACTTCTGCCTACCCCAATGGCTAAAAGGTGTGTGTTTGTGTTATATTAGCAGCGTTCCGCGGTTTCACCCGCGTTGTTCCCGTTTCCGTGGTAATACGGGGATAAAATATAGCCTATGTCACCCGGGGATAGTGTAGCTTCCCAACAGTGAAAGAATTTTTCAAATCGGTTCAGTAGTTTCGGAGCTTATTCAATGCAAACAAACATACAATCAAATCTTTTCTCTTTATAATATTAGTAGATTATATAGCCATTTCTCAGAAAAGTGCAATATCAGAGCGGTCAAAATGTATAGAACTGTAATTTTTTTTCAATAACCGACGAATGATTTAGAGGCAGGGGCTCTAAAATCATGCACTAAAACTATGGTAACAAGTTGATCGTTTATGTCCCCGCCCGCCCTCCTGTATAATTAGCAAGGAAAATAACAGCAGGACAGGTGTTTTTTTTCCAATTCCTGAAAGCCTATTCCAATGATATTATAAGTAAAAGGAGGGAGATAAGTTATATACGTTCCGCAAGTGGCACGGCACAACTTGGCTAGTTAGCCTAGTTGGATATCGTCTGGTTCCTTTTTAGCTCCCGCAAATTACGACGTACCGTCCTACTTCGGCAGCACCAACAGTATTCTCCATGTATTTGTAGATCGATTTCACCGTTTTGTTTACACTGAGGTCACAGCCGTGAACAAAATTAAAAAAAAAATGCATAAAATATATTTCGATTTTTTGAAATATTTTTTCCGTCGCTAAAATTAAGCATAGATTCCCTCATTTCGATATGCGCAAATTATAAATACTCACACTGTTTAATTGTTAGTATGTGTCTGTGTTCTCACATTCAGCCTAAAATGTTCCCACTGTTGGGATACAAGCCTGCGCTCTGTGAAAGTGAGTGGGCATAATTCACCACGCGGGCCCAGTGCAGGTTAGTGGAAGTTACTTGTTTTCGAATTTTTGCTTCTAGGTCATGCCGGTTTCCTCACGATGTGTTCTTTCACCGTTTTGAGAGCAGTGGTGATGAAATTATTTACACAAAGTAAAGCGCCCGCCTGAGTTCGAAGTCACGAACTCGTAAGTCAGAGCCAACCAATGGACCATTACTGTTCACTGCTGTCTGTACCATACTAGCAGGAGAAGTTAAGTAAAACTGGTATAAGATAAATTTAATTTTTATTTATTTCTTTAGGATCTCCAACAAAGGATACACATTATTACACATATACATTACAAATTAAAGTAATATCAAGGTTCTTTTACTTGCGCTCCTTCAATCACAGGAGACCACAGCATGCACGTAATAATAACTAAGTGTAAACACGATAAACATGAAGAAAACAATGATAAATGATGAGATTAGAGAGAATAAAAAAATAATAATAACAATTTAACATGTAAGATTGAGCATTTAAATATCGATTCTGCAAGTAGGATAGAACATAAAAATACATGATTAAATTTGAGTAAAGTTGAGTAAAATTAAACATGTCACGATTGAGCATTCTTAAACAATTGGTTAGTAGTTAATGAATTTTATTTCTGTAAGTAGGTATGTACAAATACTCAATCATATTTTTTAAACAAGATGGGGTCTGCGTTTCTTATCTGGTCTGAAACAAGAGGTCACAGTCGCTTTCTTCTGTATGGAATCCTGTCTAAAATAATATTTAAAGAACCTTCAACCTTCCAATATCTTTACATCTACAGTACTTGACGTTGTCAATTACATTAGATACTCAGTCACGACACGAAATTGTTTTGTATTTGATTTCAAGCCTTTCGCTCCAAAAAATATGCTCGAAAATGTACATACAAGCAACAATTACCAGACATGCACGCAATAAACAATTATGTACACGCAGGGCCTGTGCTTCACAGAAAACAATGTTGTAAACGCGTACACTCGTACAGTGCGTGGTTAGGGCGTGGCTACATGAATCAACTTTGAACATTGATCTCTTGACTTTAATGGGGTTTTGAATGACAGAGCTTTGGTTTGGGGGCTTAATTATAACTGCTGTGAGTGTCTTTGGAAATTCTATCATTTTATTATAAGGGAGGATTAATGAAAGGCGGCAAACAAAAGATATTCACAAGGCATATGTGAATGGAAACACTGAAAGGGGACGCTCTAGGAAGACGTTTTGTGACCTCATTGGTGATGATCTTCAGAAAATTCAGGTCCATAGTAATCGTAACCAGCTTGCGAGTGAGCAGGGCCCAAATTCTGTATGGTTATAATGATTCCCCGCGGAATCTTACTACGTTCAAACTATATCATAACTAATATCGTGTTTTATAGAAACCAATGTAAAGGTATGAAATCGAAATGTCATATTCTGTGTGTTTCAAGATATTTTGTCGATATTATTAATACGATATTAACAGATTTCGTGTGTGATTGACGTGGTTACGAGTAAGGAATCGTTGCGTGGTCATAATGAATTCAGGCCCAGAATGTAAATCCTCGTAATTGAAAACGTACATAATCTAGTCTCATTTTCAACTCAGCGACAAAGCCCAATGATTTCTACTGATATTTAAACATAATTTTTGAGTCTGACAACCAGTCTTACCAAGGGGTATCGTATTACCCAGTAACTGGGTTGTGGAGGTCAGATAGGCAGTCGCTCCATGTAAAGTACTGGTATTCAGCTGCATCCGGTTAGACAGGAAGCCGACCCCAACATAGTTGGGAAAAGGCTAGGCAGATGATGATTTAAATATAATTTTCCCCATGGGGGTAGACAGAACCTGCCGAATGCCACTTGCTACGATCCTTTTTAACCGATTTCAAAAAGAAGGAGGTTATCAATTCGACATGTTTTTTTTTATGCATGTTCAGGCATAACTCCGTCGTATATAAACGGATTTGCAAAATTCTTTTTTGTTCGAAAGGGGTTTACTCCGAAATGGTCCCATTGAAATTTCATATAGATCTGATGATGAGTTTCGGAGACAGACAACGGAACTCTTCAAAAAATTACAGCAAATCAACCGCGAATGTTGCTATCGCATAAATATGATGCATTGTTTTGACGCCAGGATGATGAAATTTCGAATTGGTGTGGGGTAACTATAAGTGAAAAATCAAAACTTTTTCAAAAAAATAACAACCGACTTCCAAAAAAACACTACAATGTGCAAAATAACTTTAATTTCGGAAGGCGGTGACAAATAATTAAAATACACATCCAAAGTCACCGACTTCCGAAATTAAAGTTATTTTGCACTTTGTGGTGTTTTTTTGGAAGTCGGTTGTTATTTTTTTGAAAAAAAGTTTTTAACATTTTTTTTTCTGTCCGGCTGCATGTTTGTGCCGGCTTAGCTCCAAAACAGCTGAAGCTGAAGTATCACGGGCTTTTTGTCCCCGTAGCACGTTCCCTTGGCATAATTTTCAACATTCACACGGGTGAAGCTATATATATAATATAATGTAATAATAATTCTTATTATTATAATAACAATTATTATTATTGAAGGGATAAACTGGTTTTAAAATAATTAAGCGGTGACTTTGATGATTTTTTTGATGCATTAAAGTATGTTCAATTATGTTTTGAGTACCATCACTGTATGCAAAAAAGACTTGAAAATATTATTATTATTTTTTTGCTTTCAAGATTATTTACGGTTAAAGAGATACACTGGTTTAGAAAAACCACCATTTTGAGCGTTTTTATGAAATCTCCACCTTAAATAGTTTTATTTATATATTTATATTTTATTACAATATTATATGTATACTTGAAAATGATTTTTATTGATAGTTGTCACGCAATTTGAGTGCTGATTTTGTAAATATTTTCATGTTGGTACTGTTCTGTAAAATAAACTCGTTATAGAACCTGTCAAGATTGCAGAGAGTCATTTTTTCAAAGGCAAACACATAACTACCTTTATCACCAACCAGTCGGTTAAGTAGTGGTATGTATGAGTCCCAACTCGTCCACACAACGCTCATACAACAGTGGGTGATGCGAGAGAAATAATTGTTTCGCTTGTTCGCCCGACTGTGACGCGCATGCCAATGAAGAGACTGTTGTCGTTGTTATATTTATAAGTATCTATATTTGACATTTTACCACCATACTGCGATCGCCAACCCCCCTTATGAGGGAGGCCTATGTCCAGCAGAAGACGTCTTTCGGCTGCAATGATGATATTTGACACAGGTTTCGAAATATTTTGGTTTAATTGCTATTAGATCCAATACTCGTTCGTTAGTCGCTCCATGTAAAATTCTGGTATTCAGCGGAATCCGGATAGACTGGAAGCCGACCCTGTTGGGAAAACCCTAGGCAGATGATAATCATGATGATGGCTGATGGATGAGCGACCACATACGACGCGTGTCCAAGCGTCCATGCGGTCTTCTGCAGTGTGGACCGTTCGGTTGATGCTGCCTTCAACAGCTTCTTCTTTATATCGGCTGACTCTCTTGCTCACGCTGTACCTTGATCGTGTTAAATAACACATCTAATTAATTGCTAAATGACCTGAAAAGAAAGAGGTTGAAAACGTCGTCTTATTTTTAGTACATGTATTGCATTTCATTTTTCTGTGACCTTCTTCAAAGGGACAACTAGAATGTTTTTCGTCTACACCGATTTTATATTGTTGGGCAATGCATTGTGGAAGTTTATGAGTATTGTACTACAAGCAATTCTTTGCTTAAAAGGGGACTCCAAATGTTGGAAATAAATGCAGTTATGTTCATTAGTATAATCAGCCTATTATGTTCCCACTGTTGGGACATAGGCCTTCTCTCTTTGAGGGGCTGTGATCTACCACGCGGGCCCAGTGCGGGTTGTTGAATGTCACATGTCTGCAACTTTTTTGGTTCTAGGACATGTAATTTCGGCTAAGTGTAACTTTGGTAAAAAAAAAAAACAGCCAAATGAAACGTCGAAGTAACAAAAATAATCGATTTGATAATAGATCAACTGATACAGTGGCAAACGTGACTTCGATGAAGTAAAAGAAAAACGAAACTATGTAGTTGAAAAGTTTTACTGAAGTGAAATTTTGTCAAATATTTTTCGCACTTATGATAGGTAACCGCCGGTTTTACATTGATGAAATAACTTACACTCGGTTATAGAGTGTTAAAGTCAAAGTCAACGTCTTTTAATGTGTAAAACATAGGTAAAAAGGTGTTGTGTCTAAAATATGTACAAGCACACCATGTTTTGCCGTTGACGGCGTACAAATATAATTTAAATACTAATGGTAAGTAATGGTAATTAAATCTACATTTTATAATACATTTAGGCTAAATGTAGTTAAAATAAAATAACTGCTACTACTTACAAATAACGAAAAAAATATGATTATTATTGGACATATTTATCCTTATACATAGCTATCATTATAATATTCTAGGTATTCATTAACTGAATAGTACGCCTTCTGCGCTAAGAAGCTGCTTAATAGTTTTTTTTTAAATAACACAAATCGCATTTGTCTCGAATAGGCTTCGGTATTTTGTTGTACAATCTGGGTGCCATACCTAAAAATCTTTTTGTGTAGAATGCTGTGTTGCGTGTATTATCGCAAATTTCATTGTTGCGACGTTTCGAATTAAGTGGTTCGAATTGATGTTATCTCCATTCTGAGTGTATTTTACAACCTCGGCTTCTTTTGGGTAACCCGTCATCGGGTAGAAACATAGCAACCAGCATAAATTTCAAATAGTCTGTCTATAACATGTTTGTTGTTTACCTCTTCAATTATACTCTGCATGCGAAGCACCGGATAACGACCAACACTGAAGTGAAATAACATACGTTTGAATTGATGACGTTTGTTTCAACTTGTTGAAGGGGCTGTGGGAATATTTTTGATTTGTGTATTGTTTTATTAGTTGCTAACTTTTACCAGTGTTTTTGCCCACGTGGAGGTTCATAATTATCATGATAATATAAATTAAAGTAGGATGTAGGCAGCATAGGTAGATACAGAATTGCAATATAACAATAATTGTATTATTAATCACTTATTTTGGGACACAGTTAAGGTGACACTTGGCCACATTTTTTCCATACAAATTTCGGGAGGGTTTTACTCCACTGTTTGACTATGTAGGTACATCAAAAATTAAACATGGTATGGTTTTGTCTCATTATTAATATTGTCTGTACGGAAACAGAATACTAAAATAAAAAGCCATTAAAAAGTTATGAGCCAACAAAGATTCGTTTTTCTTGCTAATTTAACCTAACTTTGGGCGTGTTTAAGTAATAAAAGGAGTGTAAAATCTCGAAAACCAAGTCGGTAACGACAAAGCTCAATTATCGAAAAGTTCAATAAACTTAATTGGTCATTGATTTATGCAGTGGTTTTTTCAGAAAACCCGATCTTCCGGAGGACTTTTCTTAATTTTTTACGCGCCTGTTTTACTTTAATTGATCCTGCAGCTCACTCAATAATGTTGTACGTGTAGACTAGCGACTAACTGCTCATCACTGATACTACCTCTGTCAGACACGAAGCCTGGTGAGACAGCGTGCTTTTTAGCCAGGCCCACTAGTGAGTTCGAGCCCGCGACTAGTGTACCCTTAAGTGTGATAAATCTTTGCTGTTCCCTTAAAGAAATACATGCGTGATGTTATAAACACGTGTATTATCCTGTCTTATTATTAATATTTCATCTTACCATTGACACCATAAAGTAAAACACAACCTATACAACACTTGAACTCAACCCCATAACTTACCCCCAATTGACCCCACCATAGATAATAAATAAATTGCCTCAACCATAAACAATATACATCATGTTATACATACTCTATGGCTTGACCGGTCATTTCCGGTCACCGATAACCGGCCGGCTGTGACGTAGGTTGTTACTTGTGTCTGCAATATTGTAGGGTAGTCTTGTCCCCTTTTGATGTGTAGGTATGTAGCTAGGTAGAAGCGTGTGGGATAATGTTGGATAAGTTTTGTACAGCTAAAACAGAATGTACGTTTTGTTGATATTTCACTGAATTTAGAGATGGATAGGTAAATAAGATAAGTCTTTATCTGTGTATAATTAGACCCAAAAAATATGGTTTCATTAATACGCTCGTATTTACATATCAATAGATAATAATTTGAGAAGCCATTGTATTGTTTTGTTAGGGTTGGTGGCATACGACCACTTTTAAGAGCGTTTAGTTCAAAACCTAAAACCCGACTACTGAACAATCTTTTCAGTAATCGGGTTTTAGTTTTATGAACTTGTTTTTTTTTTATTCCTTTGGGGTTAGCTAATAATTTAAATAAATAAAATAAAATATCCTTTTATTTCCGGCTGTTTCTAATTAAAAGTATAAATACTGCATGTAATCATAATTTAACATTGATCTCAGTTTATAATATATCTTTGTTTTCATTTGACTTTACTATGCCTATCTTATAATTATAACAATAAAATACAAATTAAAAATAAAAATGAATCATTTTTTACTATTATTAAAGATTAAGATTATTTGCATTGATACATTTAATTTTATAAATATTTTAACGATTATTTCAAAGTAATTTTTTTTAAAGCTGAAATATATGTTTATTTACTTGAAATGTGCTAATTAAGGCTTGTTCTTTGATACCAAACTCGGGTTCATTTTTATTTTTTTAGTTTTTCCTGTATGACAGCCCATGACCAGCGGACAATCAAGACGCTTTCAACTAGGGTTGCTAGGTATTAAAACCGAAAAGCCAGACAGACCAGTCTGTTTAGCCGGACATTTAGGTAAAAAGGCCGGACCACCTTAATTTTTCAGTCTTATTATAACACCACAATTAAAAAAATCATTTACCATAAAACCTTCTTAAATTCTAATGAAACAACAACAAAATTTAATTAATCGCTCTGAAACAAGACTTTGTTTATTATGGACAGTGCTACTCCGCTCGCTTGCGCTAGCGAAACAAAGTAAGCCGGGCGGAGCGGAAACCGACACATGGCCAATTTTTAAAATATTGTCAAATTACAAAAGCCGGACAGGCCGGATTCCATATAATTTGGCCGTACACGCAACCAAAGAGCCTGACTGTGTCCGGATTTATCCGAACGCCTGGTAAGTACCTAGTTTAGAAGTTATAGCGGAACTGATGAACATACATCCTTACATATTCTCATACATACAAACATACATGTCAACATCATCCCCTCTTCATTCGCTGTTGTCGTCGTGTAAAAACTTGGATAACACCTCAGATTATAAAACGAGGCAGATAGACCGCGCGGAACACCAGAGTGAAGCCAAAAAACCAAATACTAAAGCGTCGTATGTATATAATTCGAGTATTTGTTTTTTTGTGAGTATTCCGCGCGATTTATCTGCCTTTTTTTTCTAAACCAAAAAAAAATAAAAAAAATACTAAAGCGTCGCATTGTATGTTATATAAAATGCGAAGCTTTAGTATTTGGTTTTTTGGCTTCACTCTGGTGTTCCGCGCGGTCTATCTGCCTTTGTTTTATAATCTGAGGATAACACATAAACCTTTACAAAACCGCGTAGCAACGATTCATGTTTTCCTTCCACCTTTTATCCAAACACTTTTTAAAATAATCCCACCTATTGTACTTCAAATAGAAGAGTATGGAACCCGTGTTTTACTGACCCGAAAATCGTTCGAAAACGCATTCCCACTGTGTAGGAGCACGGCCCAGAGGATTTTATCAAAAAGTGATTTGCCTGGCATCTATTCAAGAACATGCTCGGTCTATATTGGTCGTGAATGAAAGAACGGATGAATTCGAATGAACTTTGAATGGCATTGAACTTAATCGTTTGAGTTGTAGGTGGGAATATGATCTTGAATTCATACCCACAGAGGTCGTTATGGGTAGTCCAAAGTTCGAATGTGAAACACAAACATTTCAACCAAGAGTCATTTCGTTCCCTTGTGGAAAATTCTAGGCAAATGATGAAGAAGCCGATAAATGTAAGTGAGCATCATTACCTACTTCATTAACGTGCAGTTGATACTACGGCATCAGTGGTGAGGGGTAGAATTATGGCGAAGGTAAGCCGTTTGTATGTTTGGAGGTTTGTTGCTCAATGACGCAAAAACGGCTAAGTGGATTTTTATAAAATTTGGCACACATACAGGGTAAGTTTAAAAAAAAATTTGCTGGTCCATACATTTTGACCGTGTAGGTATTGCACTTTTCTATGAAACAGCTGTTTTTTTTTATAACCGTCGAAAAATTTCTGCGGTAGGGGGTCTAGAATGATATGCTGAATTCATGGTTACAATTTGCGCACTGGATAAAATCTTTTCCTGTAAGTTTATAACATTATTAAAAAAAAAAAACATGTCGAATTGATAACCTCCTCCTTATTGAAGTCGGTTAAAAATGGATTTTGTAACCATTTTTAAATTCAGCATTTCATCTGAATTCATGGTTACAGTTTGCGCACTGGATAAAAACTCTTCATGTATAGTTCATAACCTGGAGTAACACACATGATACTTTTCCGTGGGATAATTTCCGACCGCGACGCGAAAAAGAATCGCCTAGAAAACAAATAATATATTCTTCCGTAACCTCATGTAAGGTAAGCATATCAAATCATAAGTTAAGAAAACTAATTCTACCAAAAAGTTTGATTATATTTCATATGAATCCCTTTTCCTGTTCCCTATCGCTGAGTCGACGAGTTGAGTTGCAGATAGCGGTCAGGATCGGGAAACTTAGCAAATTACTGCTTCTTTTTATCCTCTCTGGTTTGTTTTTCTTTTTGGGCGTTACAGACGATATTGTGAAAGGAAAACTTTGGAATTCTAGGCGTTTTCTCTTAGTTCAAATGTCTAAGATGAAAGTTTTGTTTCATAGATAAACTAGCTGACCCGATAGACATTATCTTAACTATGATTATTTAATTTGCATAATATATAAATATATACATATATAAATACTAACTGTGTTAAAGTAATTTTAAGTGAATATTTACGTTAAGTATTTGTAAAATTTAGAAACTAAGCTACTCTTCATTTATAAAAGTATTTGTGTATTTTCAACTTGTGATTATTTATTAAATTTGTAACACTATTTTAGCTCTTTTTGCCTGAAATACAGGATTACCTAGTTCAGGCACGTAATTCTTAGAAATAATATTTATTACATTTAAGCAAAACTGTACATATTTTTAAGCCTTTTATTTTTTGAATAAATATATTATTATTATTATATATATATATTACGCGCAACTTTCTTATTTTTTTCTTTCTTATGAACGTTCTCCTGATAAATAACAAACGCAACAAAAAACATGTATGTAAATACATAAAAATGAATTTCTATTTGCCTTGGTCACGGCAACACGCATGACCGGCTGGATTAATTTTGCGCAATTTTTTTTTTGCGATTGGTATTTGCGTTAGATTGTGAACACCGTTAGTTTATAATCTATCTTGCGAGATTAAAAACTGTCGATAAATTGTGAACTGCACCATACTGCTTATCGACCGAATAGGTTAGGTTAGAACTGCGACCAAACGCGCACTACTTCCAAGATAGTGGTAGTTACTTGACTATTTAGTAATAGCTCAAGGCACTATCCGTCTTGATACCAGTTCACAATTTGATGTACCTACAGATTATAAACTATCGAAAAAATGGTGTGTTAAATTGTAAATGGTTTTTGCAGTTCATAATTTATCGATAGTTTAGATTATAAAGTAACGGTATTCACAATTTCACGGTGACATGTAGATAATTATAATATATATGTATAGTTAAATAGATGTTGTCAAAGATAAAACTCAAAGCATTTATTTCAAATAGGCACTTAAAAGGCAGGCTTGTGGCTAAGTAACAATAGCTGCACGGGTCGATCGATCAGGTTAAGCTACGCTTGCCGCGGTTGGTCCGTGGATGGGTGACCATCTTTACATACCAAGACAACTCCGTGCCTCGGAAAGCACGCTAAGCCGTTGGTCCCGGCTGTCATTTGTGGATCTTTGACAGTCGTTACGGGTCGTCATAAGCCCGAAAGTCTGACAGCCAGTCTTACCAAGGAGTGTCGTGTTACCCAGTAACTGGGTTGTGGAGGTCAGATAGGCAGTCGCTCCATGTAAAATACTGGTATTCAGCTGCATACGGTTAGACTGGAAGCCGACCCCAATATAGTTGGGAAAAGGCTAAGCAGATGATGAGGCACTTAAAAGGCACTTTTGAACGTCAACATTTACATTAAAATAGAATTGATTCTAGTGACCCCACAACACTACTGTCCTACAACATCATCATTCGCCAGCCTTTTCTCAACGATCTTGGGGTCGGCTTCCAGTCTAACCGGATGAAGCGGAATACCAGTATATTAAATGGAATGCCTATCTAACCCCCACAACCGATGAAATCAAAATCAAATCAAAATATTTTATTTCACATAAACCGGCATGGGCACTTATGAAACGTCAGACGCTAGGTGCACGGTCCCAAATTGTTGTTTCCTATGGAGAAGAGCCGGCAAGAAACTCCACGGTTACTCTTTTGAAAATAATTGGCTTTAACAATGTTTTCAAATTACAGTGATAATTGGTATGGGAGGATAGTGCAGGCCTGTCACCGGCTGTCATGCAGTTACTGGGTAATATGGGTATGAGTTCAGCTGCATGATTACTGATAAATGCGTGCACTGGTTGGCCAGGTCCACTCAATCTGTGTGGTTCTTTCCTCAAAAGACCATTTCAGGCACCAATCCACATGGTCTTCACATAATCTGTCCCAGATTATGTCTGGAGTTTGTTTCGGCCTTTCTTCTCAGAGTAGTCAGATAGGAAACGCCGACCTCATGTAGTTTAAAAAAAAAAAATGATTGACGTGTTTGTACAAACCTACTTACAGAAATAAAATATTCGATAATTTCTTAAAATTAAACATTTCTCAGTGCGCACTGAAACTTCCTTCCTCCAAATTCTTATTCACCCTTTCACCAAAAACCTTGAAGAAAAATAATTAAACCGATCTCAAACGGCTTTGGAATCGAAATGCAATGACCGAACTTAAGATCAGAAAGTTTCAACAAAAACCAAGTCCTTATCTCTTCGCCTCGGGCTAGTAATTTTACAAATAGTCCGTTTCCAAACTTTGATCAGAACTTTGTCCTCATTGGTGGAAATGAGTTCTCTTTTATTCTGATTGAGTCCTTGCAGTCTTACTTTGTAAAGGTTTATGTTTGATGGAGTTAGTTTTCTTTGTAACGTGCCGATGTTTCTTTCTTTCTTTCTTGGAGTCTGAAGTCACGCTTGTTGTGTTTGTCTGCGGCTGAGCTGATGAAAAGACGTTGCAGCAAAAGTCAATCGATCTTCCTAGCTTTTCCCAACTATATTGGGGTCGGCTTCCAGTCTAACCGGAAGCCGACCGTAACTGGCCACGTGCGAGTCGGAATCGCACACGAAATCAAAATATTTTATTTTATATAAACCTGCATGGGCACTTATAAACCGTTAGAAGCTAGGTGCACGGTTCCAATTTGTCGCTTCCTATGGAGAAGAGCCGGCAAGAAACTCTACGGTTACTCTTTAAAAAAATAAATTGGCTTTAACAATGTTTTCAAATTACAGTGATAAAATGTGTGGGAGGACAGTGCAGGCCTGTCAATAAGTACCAGGTACTTAGACGAATGAAAATACAGAATAGAAACTCGTCTACAAATCTACAGTCTGTAAGGCCTACAAAAGAATCCATACCATCGTACAATTTTTAACATTATTTGTTTTTACACAAATAATACGTTTCTTTTATGGGGACGATCTTTTCTTTTTATTACTTGGTGTTATGGCGGCAATCGAAATACACACTCATTGACAATTTCAACTGTCTATCTATTACTGATCATAAGATACAGCCCCGTTGAGGGACGAATGGAGAGCGGAGGCTTGAAAACAGGATTCTGTTGGCACCACTTGTCCTGCTCACTTAAATGTCTCACTGATACTGGCGCGTGTGTTGGATCATTCGGTTCCCTAGAAAATGGTTGAGCTGGATGATGCTGATCCACGCGTCAAGTTCGTGAACGGGCGCCGTCGGTTGAGACTGGTCATCTCCTAACTGCCATGGCTTATTTTGAATCATATATTTTTTACGTTGTTCCCACATATAGAAGCAACAAGAATAATGTTCCCAAGATTTTGTAATACCCATGATTTAAAAGAGTGTCCTTGGAGTTTCTTGCCCGTTCTTCTCCATTGAGATCTACGTTTTGGAACGGGCACCTAGCTTCAACTTCGTTTTCTTTTTGACAATTCAAAAGTGCCTGTAAAAGGTTTAATTGAAATAAATGCTTTGACTTTGAGTTTGAGTTTGACCCTTTGGGTATGGAATAAATAATCATGGGGTTGGTCAGTCAGAAAGAGATGACTAATTGCATCTGGCTGTCACCATTTTGAATTTTGAGAACCTACTGTCATAATATATCTTAGTGCCACTCGCAAGATTAAGAGAAACCGACTGACGGAAGAATCATCAAAATTAGCCCACGTGTTTGGTATCTAGAGTGTCACTAAGGAACATACCTAGGCTGATAAACACATTACTCTCCTTCGTGTCGCGCAGTCGGGTAAAATCGATACCAAAGGTTTGTACCTAATACCTTATTCTGTACTTCTCCCAGCATGATTAAGATAAATACTGGGTCCATTCTGACTTTTGCCAGCGACTTCGCCCGCGTGGAACTTTCATCTCCTATTTAACTCCCTTAGGGGTTTAATTTTGAAAAATCGTTCCTTATTCCTTGTCTACATTATAAAGGGAAACTCTGTGCTAAATTTGAGCTTTCTAGGTCCAAGGGTTTGGGCTGGGCGTTGATGAGTCAGTCAGTCAGAACTTTTCTTTTTACTTATATAGATTGAGGACCGTGGAGTAAGAAAACATTACTTCCTCGCCGTGACAGGGAAAATTTTAGTGTCACTAAGTAAAAATATTACATGGAATGATAAAAACTTAATATGAAAACCTTCTTGAAAGATGGGATATTCATTATTACGTTAAGAACGAACCGACGACCTCAATAAAAAATACAGTCGGTACCAACAACGTTGCAACGTTGTAACGTACTTTCCGAGGCACGAAGGGGTCACGTTTTGTAATAGATGGTCAACCATCCACGAACCGACCGCGGCAAGCATAATCAGTTATGCTTAACCCTAAAGCAGGATACTTGCGCGAAAGACATTTCCGCGAAAGGACTTTTGCACGAGTGGACATATACGCGAACGACACTTGAGCAAGACACTTGCGCGAATACACTTACGCGAAATGAGATTTCTTTATAACATCACGCCTGTATTCTTGCAAAGGGTTGGGCAGGGGTGTACAGTACACCCACAATCACCAGTTATGTTCAAGTTACAGACATACTGGAAGTAAGCAGTCACTTGGGCGACAATAGTGATCGTCGTAGTTTTGTTGTTGCACATTTTTTCATTCATTTATTTTCTTAAAATGTAAAAAAAAAAAACACACATGACATTAGTAGAATAGGATGTGATAGTTTATGTGTTTAGATGTTTGTTCCTCAAACACGCAAAACCGGCTGAACGGATTTGGAAGAAATTTAGCATACAGATAGTTAATAACCTGGATTAACACATAGTATACTTTTAACCCAGTAGTACGTTCCTGTTGGAAAATATCTTACCTCCACGCGAGCGAAGCCGCTGGCAAAAGCTATTGTGTAAATAATTTCATCACCACTGTTCGGGATCAGTAAGGAGTAAACTCAAAGACAGGTTCACTGTAGTTTAAAATGGGTATAATCCGTATAGGTACAATTTATGAGTTGGTAAACGTATGGAGTGCGCGCGCGTGCCGTCGTTGGAGATCGGTAGTGAAGGGGTTCGACGGCCCGCGTCCTGCACGCTGGTCCTCTCGTCGCCGCCACTTCCAGCCGCCTTCCGCTGTCTCACGACAGCAGCCGAAGATTGCCGAGCGATTGTGTTCGGGCGCCTCCGACCACTGCTCCCAAAACGGTGAAGTAAAACATTGCGAGGGAACCGGCATGTCCTGAAACCAAAAATTTGAAGACATGTGACATTTACTAACACGCTCTGGGCCCACGTGGTAGATTACACATCCTCTTGAAGAGAGGGGGCCTTTGTCCCAGCAGTGGGAACATTATAGGCTGATTTTGTAGAAGACCATTGCACGAAATCAACTCCGCATCAAATGTGTATCTCAAGCCAAACCTTAAGATTAAAGAAACAGCATCCATCAAGCCAAAAGCAGTGTTTTAAGACAAAGGAGAAACTCAACAGAGGCGTCTATTAACTAAGAGCATAAATAACTTAGTCGCACAACAATGGGAAGAAATGACGCGATTGTGAACCTTATTGTGTTGGCATAGGGACGGCTGCAAATGACGGCCGGAATTGTGTTGGGTCTTTTGGGGAAGTTGGCGGTAGAAGGTGTAAGGGGTAGATGAGGTAATTTATGGATTACAAATTTTATTGTGAAGATTTTTTGGAGTTATTTTATTTGTACTATGGTGAATTTTCAGGGAGGGGCTTGTGGCTAAGTAGCAACAGCTGCGCGGGTCGATCGATCAGGTTAAGCTACGCTTGCCGCGGTTGGTCCCTGGATGGGTGACCATCTTTACATACCAAGACCCCTCCGTGCCTCGGAAAGCACTTAACGTGCTGCCGTTGGTCCCGGCTGTCATTTGTGGATCTTTGACAGTCGTTACGTGTTGTCAGAAGCCCTAAAGTCTGACACCCAGTCTTTAGCAAGGAGTATCGTATTACCCAGTAACTGTGTTGTGGAGGTCAGATAGGCAGTCGCTCCATGTAAAATACTGGTATTCAGCTTCATCCGGTTAGACTGGAAGCCGACTCCAACATAGTTGGGAAAAGGCTAGGCAGATGATGTGCATTTTCAAAGTTAAATGCTAATTTCGAATTCATATAAAGCCTTTATCTTGACTTTAAGATGCCCTGGTTACAAAAATCTGTTGCAAAAATGGCCACATTTTCATTTAATTCCAAATCGGAAATTGAAAAATCATCAAATAACTTCTCCCGCTCTGGGTGGTGCAGGAGGGCGTGTCAGACTTTTACTGACTGAAGACCCATCTGTGTTCCCTCAGTTGCTTGTGTACCAGGGGCCACCGTAACTCTTTCGAACAACCCGCACCCCTGGCAGGCATCGGCCCTTGCGAACCCCACCAATTGGTGCTGACATCTCTTTGAGGCGTGCGTGGAACATAACGTGCTGTCGACCCGGGCTTGGTCCTTACCGAACAGCAGGCTATCCATTACTCACCGTCCGAAAGCCCGTGCCTACGGTGGCCGGGAATCAGCCGGGGAGTCCCGACGCCCAGGGCGTCTCCTGCGGAGGCTAAGGCCGTGAGGGCGCATAAACTGCCTCTTCCTCACGTGCACCGCCTCCCTTTTTGCGAGCATTACTGCTTCGCAGAAGTAGGTGACAGCTACCCATGCACTGTCGCTCTGTACCGTGGCCTGGACCAGGGCCGGACGCGAGAGATCGCCGCTGCCAATCGCCTCCACGAGGACACGGCGGCGCTCCGCCCAAGCCGGGCAGGCCTCCACTATGTCCTCAGGGCGATCTACGCAGTGGAAACACCCGGGCGTTTCCTCCCGCCTTATACAAAACAGGAACCTTCCAAAACAGCCGTATCCGGTGAGGACCTGCATCAGGCGGAAGGTGAGGACGTGGTCGCCTCTCAATCCACTCCTCAAAGAGGGGGACTTACCGCAGCAGTCGTGGTGTGCCCAATATTGTCACATTTGGTTTTACTTTTTGTAATTACCTACCTTAAACGCTCTGAAATTCTGTAGTGAATATTGTTGAATTGTCATAGGTAACGTAAGCTATTGTGAGTGTTCGTGAATTACGTAATTACCGCGTTGTTTTCTATCCGAAAGAATGCTAATTTTTACGCTGTACTAATGCTGCACATAAGTCAAAAGCCTCTCCACACACAGAACAGTTACATCAATTAGATTTTCACGTCACTACAATGATACCAATATAAAAAAATATGTACCTAAGTAATTAACGAGATTAAGCAAAATTACCCTCTACTTTTAATTAATTTTACCTCCTCCAAACCTTCCCACATCCGCCTATTATGAAATCAGTTGTCTTGAAGGAGTATTAATCTCGGCCATTGCCGTGTAATTGCATATTGTTTCGCCTCTTTTCAGCCAGCGTCCTCAAATGAACCCCTCCTGAGGACCTGGAGGGGAGGAACAGATGATCATGATCAACCAGAAAGTTTCGGTTTTGAGGCAATTTGTAATGGATATTCGGAAAGGGTGTACTTTTGAAAATCTATTTAGTGTGAATTTTGAACCGATTTTGGTCAATAATGATAAGGTTCTATAGGAGACTGGGCTTTGTCATTGTCCTGGCTTCTAGAAACATAGGGCTTATGTATGTTCGTACCGTGTGGTGACGGACGATACCGTGTGGTGCCGGACGTAAAGAATAGCATCATCCCATCTCTTCCCGTGGGTGTCGTAGGAGGCGACTAAGGGACTTACTAGAGAATGGGCAGCAGCGTTCTCTATGCATTTTACCACCATACTGCGATCGCCAACCCGCCTGCCAAGCGTGGCGATTATGGCAAGCCCCTCCAAATTCGGGGAGGCCTACGTCCAGCAGTGGACGTCTTCCGGCTGAAATGATGATGATGATGATGATGTATGTTCTAAACGAATAGTTTTGTCATAATTGTGGGTTCAGATTTTGATTTCCACGTGCACCAGGTTATACATGAGGGTGTCCCTACACAAATACCAAAACCATATCGGTATATTGGTCTACTATACAGGGTGTAACATAAACCCTATTGCTATCCTTAAGCACTTAAGATAACAGCTGGTATATACTATACATATTTTCAACTCAAAATAAAATACTTTAAAACTTGATACCAAATTTTCGGATTCAAATCATAACAAACGTGTCACCGCACTACGTAGGTCAACTTTCCACGTTACTTGCCAATATCACGATAAATCTCTTCCGAGTGATGTGTTCATTTCAATTTGAAAAGTTCGGTTTCTGGTATCAATGTATTAAAAATTCTCATAACTTCCGACCATGTAGAGATAACATTAAAAAAAACCTTTCCAATATCGTTTGATATCATCCAAAAAAGCCGTGCTCTTGGTAGTATTATAGCCTTTCCGTTACAGGTGTTTCCAGTCTCCTTTATTCGTATTTTTTCGTACTTATTCAAACTCAAACTCAAACTCAAAGCATTTATTTCAAATAAACCAATTACAGGCACTTTTGAATTGTCAAGGTCGGTGAGTTAGAAAGATGAAGCTAGTTGCCCATTCCAAAGCGTAGGTACCTATGGAGAAGAACGGGCAAGAAACTTCATGGACACTCTTTTAAAATCAAGATTTTGTTACAAAAAGTTGGTTACATCATTATGTTGAAATTATCAATGTGAGAACGATGTAAAAAGTGCACATTAAAAGCGTCCGTAATTAAAATAAAATAACAATTAAAATAAGCCGTGGGAGCTAAGAGATGACCAGTCCCTACTGGCGGCGCCCGTTCACGGACATGACGTATGCATCAGCACCATTCAGCTCAACCATTTTGAAGGGAACTTAATGATCCAACACACACGCCACCACCAGCGAGACATTTGAGTGAGCTGCCAGGGCACATTCAAGTCAATGAAAGACGTACCCTGTAAATGTTTGCATTTCAGTAGGAACATAGTGCTCACACATATGCTATGCAATTATACAATACAAAAATTTGAATTTATACAATGCAAAGATATCTAGCTTTTACAGTCTTCAGCAGCTCCAACAATGTTTTCAATGTTAATCAATTTAGTTTAAGCTACCTTGTGGAGCAGGACAAGCAGCGTTTAGCCAAGCATTTTTGTCAGCGATGTAATCCCCCAACTTATAATAAGCATGGCTGCATAGTGTGCGTTTTATACAAGATTTAAATTTCGATTCATTCAGTTCGAGTATGTGGGGAGGTATTTTATTGTAACATTTTAAACAGTACCCCATGAAGGATGAGTCTACTTTAGCCAGTCTGAAGCCTGGTTGAACCAATTGGTGCCTATTTCTCGTTCTAATGGTGTGTCTTTCACCTCGTTTACCGAAAAGATTTAAGTTTTTCCTAACGTACATGATGTTCTCATAGATATATTGACAAGGTACCGTCATGATATTAATAACTTTGAACAGTTCCCTTAGAGAATCCCGCGTACGGAGGCCATATATTGCTCTAATGGCTCTTTTCTGCAGAATAAAAATAGACTCGATATCTGCAGCCCGTCCCCATAGTAAAATACCGTATGACATGATACTATGAAAGTAACTGAAATAGACTAGCCTCGCGGTTTCTACATTAGTGAATTGGCGGATTTTTCTTACAGCATATGCTGCTGAACTTAGCCGTCCTGCAAGAGCTGTTAAATGAGGACTCCACTGTAGTTTTGAGTCGAGCGTGATCCCTAGGAAAACAGTTTTATCGACGATTCTTAAAACTGACTTGTGTATCTTTGCTGTTTCTATGTTACACTTTGCGCTGTGAGGCCCAATACCTAGCTTTCTTTCTGAACGGCTAAATATTTTAACAGAACTAAAATCACGTATGATTCTTATGCCAAATATATGTATGTGAAACGTTCACAAAACAAAGCAAATAGACAAAATATCTACGTGGTGTACATTTCATAAATAATAATGAATTATCATGTTTTTGTTTTTAATCAAAGGAGCTATCGTAAAATAGAAACAGTTTTTTTTTTCTAAAATACTTATCCTGTTTTTGATTTTAGCCATACAAATATGCTTCTGTAACTAGATAGCGCTCTAAAATGAGTACCTACCTAAGGAAATAAGCTACCTATCATAACAATAATACACTCGAACTAAATCCTACACTTTATAGAGAACTAAAGAAAATAGAATAATAGTACATAGAACTTTAAATCCATATAAGTTTTCAACGTTCACAATCAAAGGGCTATAGATTGTTTGAAATCTCATTATGGGGTACAATAGCCCAGATCCTGGGCTATTAGTTGGTTGGCTACAGGCCAACGGCTCTGAGTTTTATTGGCTTCGGTGAATTTTCAGCTCGAATTATAGCCGGGATCCGATAGACATTCGGTGGTTGGATAGAGAAGTGGAGTCGTCTTTTGAAATGGTTTTTAATTGATTTAACTTATAATGAAAAGTTATTTGTTTAGCAGAATAGCATAATCAGCCTATGTTCCCACTGCTGGGACACAGATCTCTTCTCTTCGGGAAGGAGTGCCTGTCTCGGTTCGAACCCAATACCTACAGGTTTGACTTGACTCTTCAAATACGTGACCTACTCGTACATTTGCATCTTTTGGAACAATGAGTACTACAAATAAATGGCATTTAAGTCAATCCTTGGCTAGTCTCATCCAACTGCTACCCTGCAAATATTATCACTTCAGCTATTTTTTAAATAACCTACGCTGTCCCACTTCTTGGCAAATGCCTCCCTCCAGTCCTTCCATCTTTCGCGTGCCCACGCGTCCTCTCTTCCAGTTTTGACAGAGCCTATCCAGCTCGTCCCACCATATCCTACGTGGTCTGCCGAGAACCCGCCTTACTGTCTCAGGGCACCAATTCTGTGCTGTGCCTAATTTGGGCAGCCCTTTGAGCCACGTCAACCTATCTTTGTTTTGGATTACAGTACTGTGTTTCGAGCACGATCCGTTAAAGTAATTTTAATGCTTTAAAATGTTAAAAAATTTAAATCATAGTGGAAGTCTCCACCCCCTTTTCTGTTCCATTGTTTGAAGTGTGCGTAATTAAAATTGGCGCGATATTAGTTCTCACCTGGGGTGGCGGGTATTGCGGTCTATTACGTGTCATGGCGACAGCGGGGGCGATAGCAAGAGGAATGAGGGTTGATATTTTTGGTGCTATTTGTTATTTGTGGTGCCATGAAGGTGATAGTTAGAGAAATTATAGGTAAGTACGGGTAAATATTTTTGTAGACGAAAAATAAGTGGGAATTAAAATGTCAAGTATTGCATGAAGATTCTCCCTACCTCTATGGCAAAAAGGTGTTAGTTTTAAGATATAACATAATCAGCCTATAACGTTCCCACTGCTGGGACACAGGCCTCCTCTCTTCGAGACGGAGTGGGCCGTAATCCAACACGCGGGCCGAGAGCTGCTTGGTAGATGTCACATGTCTTCCAATGGTTAGTTCTAGGACATGCCGGTTTCCTCACAATGCTTTCCTTCACCGTTTTGACAGTTGTGTTGGAATAATTTACACAAATTAAAGCGCCCTGCTGGGTTCGAACCTACGACGTACAACTCGTAAGTTGCGGCCGTTAAAACTTGGCCACCACTCCTGACCTGTTCGTTGTTGCTTCTGTGTTTACGGTACAAACGGGCATAACTCAGTAACTGGGGAGTGGAGCCGCTCCTTGGTAGTGTTCATCTGCATCCGGTTTGACTGAAAGCTTACCTCTTCATAGTTAGGAAATAGCTAGTCAGATATTGATGAAGAACGGGCAAAACTGCCCGATCAGTTTTGAACTCATCGAAAGCCTGAAATAATAAGTTACCGTCATAATTATTGGTGTTTTTCGTAAAAAAATTAAGATTAATTTAAATGGAATACCTTTAAACGAGCAATTCTTGAATACCTTTAAACGAGCAATTCTTGTATATATCTTAATATTTATAAATTACGTGTCACGTTGTTTGTCGGCGATGGACTCCTAAACTACTTAACCGATTGTAATCAAATTTGTACACCATGTCCAGTTTGATCCAACTTGAAAGATAGGATAGCTTACATCTCAATTTATGGTAGGTAGGGTATGGTAGGGTAGTGTAGGGTAGGGATTTTGTATGAATGACTTTTGGACGGACAGGACAAAGTCTGTCGGGTCAGCTAGTATAAATATATAATCTGAATCTCGGAAACGGCTCCGACGATTTTCATGAAATTTAGTATCCTGGTCATACAGATATTATTTAACAAATGAAATAAAAGGGGATAAAATATCAGCGGTAACACAGAATGGTATGTTGCATGCACGCGTGGTTGACCGTTTCATGTGTCCAAAACTCCCTTTGTCAAAATGCCTATTGTTGTTAAAATGTAGAATTGAAAATATTTTCTAGCAATTGCGCGTTGCTCTGTTTCCGAGGTTTACAATCGGATTACTTTGTTTACTGAAACTTTTTGACGATTTAGGACGCTGTTTTACTTATAAATGCTCGAAATGGAATCGCTCTGGATATTATTTCCATTTTCTTTTTTGGTATAGTTGAACAGACAGCTGAGCTGCTGGGGAGTTTGTTGTTCTACTTCTTCTTACCAGCTAAAACACTAGGAAGTAATGAAGGGGTACCGTGTGGTGCCGGACGTAAAGAATAGCATCATCCCTTCTCTTCCCGTGTGTGTCGTAGGAGGCGACTAAGGGACTTACTAGAGAATGGGTAGCAGCGTTCTTTATGCATTTTACAACCATACTGCGATCGCCAACCCGCCTGCCAAGCGTGGCGATTATGGCAAGCCCCCCCAAATTGGAGGAGACCTATGTCCAGCAGTGGACGTCTTCCAGCTGACATGATGAATGAAGGGGGACTGTCTTATGTAATTTTAACGTTTAAAAAGTGCTGATTTTCAACCTAAGTTGAGAAAATCCCTGTTGTTTTTTTATTTAGCTCCAGACTGGTGGTTTTAAATGCTCTAAAAAAATACTTAGTTTGAAGTTAAAACAAATACTGTATTTCTTAAGGTAGGTATAATTATTGAGACGACCCATGGCACACTTAAGGTGTCGACGAGCGTGTGAATGGCGACCAGTACTTTAAAATTATGCTGTGATGGCGACCGAAGATTGCCATCGCCATTTGTTCTGAGGCCCGATGTGACGTCAGCGTCAGAAATTTATTTTATTTATTTATTAAATATGGATGACTTACAGCTAAAACAAACAGATTAAAAAATAGTATGTGAGACTGACAGCCAATTAAAAGTCTTCACTTCTAAAAAGAGATCGGAAAAAAAAAAGTGTGAACAGCACAACACAGCCACCGAAAAGGAACAGGCAAAACAGTATAACATTCAAGCTCAAACTAAATTCACATTTCAAAAATAAAACAGAAATACTTAAATAGATAGTAATAGAACCGCTTGTTAAAAAAGATGGTCCAGATCTATGAGCAGCATATAGGCATCAATTTCCTCCAACAATGCACTGCTATCAAGAATGAAAGGTGTCGTGGTAAATACGGACATTTCAATATATGTACGTGTATGTATATTTGTGAATTTAATTAAATGAATATTTTAATGTCCATCAAAAGATATCCATAGCAACTAATTACGGACACGTAATAGAGTCAACAAAAGATTTTCATTTCAGAAGTGCCGACCGAATTCCATATGCTTAGCAATTGAATAGAGATCACGGTAACGGAATTATTCGAATATTTAAAGGTCTTCTTGCAGTGTTTTATGGTGTAATCAACGGTTTTTTAAACGATTTATGAATGTTGAATGGGGTTGCGATAAAAACGGAAGATAAAAGTGCTGATAATGGCGTTCCGGGGCCTTTCATAATTTTTCAGGCTATGGAAAGTATCAAAGCTATTTATATTTAACTTATGCGGTTCCATTGCGGGATAAATATCGTCTTTACAGTTATTAACTACTTTTTTGTCATGAAAGCGTTAACAATAAAATTAGTTTGTAAAATATTTACAGTACTGTGTGACTTAAACCCACACTTAAGTCACGTTTTTCTGTGACTTAAGTTATCTATTTCTACACAGAAATGCGTGAATTTTTGTCACACGTGCTTCATAATAGTATACAATACGTGTGATTTAAGTAATCTATTTGCGAGGGTGCTGAAAGCCTTGCATAATGTACTATTACTTAAATACTTTATTTATTCTCATTAAAAACATTTTGAAATATTTACAGATTTTTGTAAACATTCAAAAATATGAAATAATATTAGCTCATCGGTATCGGGAACAGAGTCCAAGCTATCAGTGGTCAGGGCTCCAGAGAGAAGAACCTCCTAACAATGCGAGCCGTGTCAAGACGTACCGCTTTCTGAATCAAGCTCTCGATCCAGCTGTCCAACGTGAACCTCCTATGGTGTTGGTAGTTTTTTGATTATTAAGCGACTGGCAGTTACGACAGTGACCGTAGATTCCATGTAGCACATGTCGAGAATCTTGGGAGCCAAGTCAAGAGACTTGATTTGTTTATCTTTCTCGCCTTTCACGACGTTCCCGTCATTCGGAATCGCGATATCAACAATTATTGCGCACCGTCCTACTCAATCCACCACCACTATATCAGGCTTATTGGCAGCAATAGTTGTCAGAGATGATGGTTCAGTCCTAGTACATTGTGATATTTCCATTTTCTAGAACTAGTTCGGCACATATATTATCTACAAGCTTAGTTTAAGTATATGCGAAACCCGAAACACACGTCTAGTACTTTTATGTAAAGAGCCTAAGTACAAAATTTCAAAACTGTTTCATGAAAAATCACAAAGCTTGTTATAATGTTACCTGGTTGTCTACATTAACATGGTCACCACGCGGCTCCTCGCGCCGCCCCACACTGGTCCCAAATTAAAAAAAAGTGGACATTGATAGTAGACCGCTGATATTTTTTTTTATTGTTGATACAATGATAACAGATAAGGCAAAAAAATATTATTGTCCTACTTCAAATACTTTTCTGTAAAAAAAATATTTCTTTTTTTTTTTACTCAATTTCTCAAAAACTTTAAGCGATGTCGAGATGGCAATCACATATGTTAGAAAACTAATAATTCTGAGTATTTGGCTCGAAGAAACTTATTGCTTATCTCTGCGTACTTTCGAGATAATAGTGACAGAAAATAACAATTTTTTTTAATGTTAATTGTTTGCTTTTTTTTAATCATAGCCTTACTTTAGCACATAATTATGATGTATGCGTAATGTCAAATAAATAAAAAGAGACTTCTCTGTAAAAGAGGTTATGGGGGCTCACTAATGACTGAAAAGCTATGACCTTTCTGAAGGAGTATTTTCATCAGTTTTAAAAAACAATCAAAATGAAGACAAATAAAGCTGCAAACATAAAGTTGAATATGTTCACAAACGATTCTGAAAAAATATTATGGTGAAAGATTAATATTTGGGTCTATATTCTCTTGAGAAATCTCTATTTCCTCGTTTTCCAACGAAAGCAATTCATTGTTCAAGATCAAAGCACTAGCCTCTGGAAACAACTGTTTATGTAAACGAGCAAACTTTGGTTTGATATGGCTGATGTAAGGATCTGAGCTAATTAGAAAGCTGTGGATAATGTCTAAATTAGTCTGAACTCTAGCGATTTTTCTTGTATGTGCCATTCTAACATTCCGGAAATCTTTATTCCTCGCTTCGGAAGCTTCTTCGGAAAGCATGCCTATCGGAATAAAGGAGAAATTTTCACAAATATCAGCACCGTGTATCAACAATTTATGGACACTTGAAGGCATGTAATACCATGGATATAAGTTTACATACAGCATTGCTGTTTCTTTACAATATTCCCTAAACAAGTTGGTATTAATAAGTTGACCAGATGAAATTGTTTGTAAAATGACTGCAAATCTCTTGATTAAAACAGGGTGGATACCCGTTATTTCAGCAGATACTTCATAATTTTCAAAAAACCTTCTTGCCGTGTTACCGTCATTGGTTGTACCAAATCCCTGTTTTACTATGTCAATTAACAAACCAGTTCTTTTCCGGAATTCTTCTTGTGTCAAATTCTTTTTAATTTCTTTTAACAATTTATCTTCTTTTCGTGCAGCCCACTTTTTGAAGTCTAAGTTGTACGAAATGTGTAAAATACATTCCATACATCTTATCCACATATGAAGCGAAGACAGACCATATTTATACATATCTTCTTTTGGATACAAAGTCCAAGTCATTCATTTTGCTAGGTAGGGTATTGCAAATATTACAAACAGCTGAAGAAGAAGTATTGGAAATCACAGTAGAAATTTTCCCATCAATCATGGTCATGTACAAAACATGTTTAATATCAAAATTATCTACAATTGTGGGAACAAGATTACGAATTTCTTCCTCTAAGGATGCACTTTCCTTCTTTATCAATTCATTTGTTTCTTTTGCAAATATAAAGCCAATTGGACGACAATAGTTTGTTGAAGAGGGAGCAGGATTTTGCCACAAGATAGTACCACTCTCTTCTTCCAAACGAAGCGGAACCAAACTAATCATGAAAACTGAAGAATCGTCAATTTTAGTGTCGGAGTGTGACTTTTGTTTATAATTACTTTGAGAAGATGACCCGTCAAAACCCCATTTGCTTATTAGTTTTAGCGATTTTTTGTCGGCAGAGTTGTGCTGAATTGTTTTTAATATCCTATTGGTTGTCAAATCTAGAAGCGATTGAAGTCTTATCTTAGCATCAGATTCAGTTACAGTTATGTCTGACTCTGGAGGATAACAAGTTTTTTTAGCTTCCAGGAGCTTTTGATAGGATGGAAGACCATACATTTTCTCTGAAGCAAGAATAGTTCCTAAATTTCGATATTGCCATTTTGACAAATTTGTTGAGGTGTAAAGCGCTAACGTTTTATCATCTGGTAAACACGGTTTGTCAGTCTTTTTAGTGAATAGTACATCATGTACCATCTCACATTTTTCCTTGTTTTGGCTGAGTTCGTTTAATATAGCTGCTAATTTTGTTTTTTTAGACTCTTTTAATTTGGCACATAAAGCATAAACTAATTCCTCCTCTGTGTGATCTAGAAGTGTTAGAGAACGCCTTTTCTTCTGTTTATCAGATATATCAACAAATGGTTTTTTACTTGTACCACAACTTAATTGATGAGTATCCACTTGCGTTTCGAAATTTGGAATTACTTCCTCGGCAACTTTAAAAATGCTGCTTAAATCGATATTTTGACATTTTGGCCAAGCTATTTGGGATTGTAACCAGTCTGAATTTTTGTTAAGAAAGGTCTTTTGAGCTCTACTGGAAGCAGACCATCTTTTTGAGATATTACTTGAAAAATTACGACAAAATAATTTAATATTACTCAAATCTTCGGAAGACAATTCAACACCAATACGTTTAATAAGGGCATTAAATAAAAATTCGACATTTTTAAAACCACCTCCTGATTTAAGAACAACGTATAAGTCTAAGTTGGTGACAAATGCGGACATATTATAATTTTAAGGAAAATTGAAAACAAATTAGAATCAAAGATATCAAAGACAAAGTGACTTTGATTTTAACAAAAAAAAAATTACGAAAACAAATTTGACGAAAGAAAGACAAACAAAAATTATTTGATTTTAAAATCCAAAGATTCAAAATACAACAATAACAAAACAAACAAACAACAAGCATTTCTTCAAGCGCACAGAAAAAATAAGGACACGTCTTATCGCAACCACATTTAGTTGTACACTGAGGTGTACGCGCGCGATTCGTGACCGTATTACGTTACGTCATGAGAGGCGGCCATCTTGTTATCCCGGCAAACTCGCGTCGAAGCTCCATTTTGCTGGCCAGCGGACCCATTGCGATATGAGTAAGGCTATGAATAAAAAAAAGCGAACAATTAACATTAAAAAAAATTGTTATTTTCTGTCACTATTATCTCGAAAGTACGCAGAGATAAGCAATAAGTTTTTTCGAGCCAAATACTCAGAATTATTAGTTTTCTAACATATGTGAATGCCATCTCGACATCGCTTAAGGTTTTTGAGAAATTGAGTAAAATGTAATCACTCCCATACAAAAAAAAAAAGAAATATTTTTTTTAGAGAAAAGTATTTGAAGTAGGACAATAATATTTTTTTGCCTTATCTGTTATCATTATATCAACAATAAAAAAAATATCAGCGGTCTACTATCAATGTCCACTTTTTTTAATTTGGGACCAGTGTGCGCCCGCGCGCTCAGCCTCGTATTGTGCTCATTGATAAATAATTACGCAGTAGGTACCTAAGCGTACGGCGATTGTATTGTAATTACCTGGTGATAACATTTTTCATCACACTTGCAAAACTTTTTTTGCAAAAAGTATAACATGGTGTAAAAATTATTGGAATCGATTCAGATACTTATTCTAAACAAACTATATTCAGGTTTCGCATATATTAAAAATAATGTTGTATAGTACGGCACTTTCAACTGTAGTTGTATTTTTATTAAACTACAGTACTGCAGTTTACATTCATTAAGTTAAAATATAAAAAAAAAAAGATTTATTGGTAACAACAGTATGGGTATAAATACGAGTAACATTTTTGTGATTGGATCCTCCTTTTAGGCAAATAGTGCCTGTATTAGGAGAGTCCGCTCTTTCACAGCAAGACGTGTTAGGCATATTAAAAGCAATACGTTTAATTCTTAGGCTTATTCCCAAAGTGCTCCATTCTTTTGTTCTAAAAAGATAAGAATCTCATACATTCGTTCCCAAATTACTCCACGGAAATATTATTATTTAAAATACTTATTATTTTGTTCCCATTCTGCTCCATAGGTATCTGGAATCATTCTCAAAGTGCTCCACCGATTATTCGTTATCAGTTCCCAAACTGCCTACATATTTAATAACAGTCAGTCACAAAAATTTTGCATTTTGTTATAACGTCAATCCATATTTAAAATTATAGGCTTTTTGAGATAATCCCTCGCAAACAATTTGTAGATTGTGAGATTTAAGTCTATTTTCGAATCACAGTATTTTTTGTGCGTCATCTATCGGATAAACTCGACACTTTTAAAATTCAACTAACAATAGGGTATTACACCCATTTTTGAAGTGTCTTAATTCGATTCTAAAATGCTAATAACCCACTTCAAAACGTAAGATTTTTATTTAATCGATTAGTGCCATAAAAATACATTTAAATTTTACATTTTCATATTTCGCGCGTAATTTGATGAAAACGCTGGACGCAGTGGACGCCATATTGGACTGTGGGTATGACGTCAGATTGCTGTGTGAATAAATGTGTTGATGCTTTGTATGATAGTTGTTTATAATTTTAAATAATAGTTATTATTCTTCTTATCGTTGGTTTTCTGTTCCTGAATGTACATTTTTTCAATAAACAATAACATCGGTTACAAAAAATAAAATTACAAAGTGGGTCAGTTGATTAGTTTATACAGTGGTATGACGCATAACCTGGCGGCTACTATTTTCCGACTGCTTTTTGCCTGAGCAATCTCAATAATATACTTGTAGATTTTTTTTTTGTTTAGAGTAAAACACGTGCGCTTAATTGCCAGATACCATTTAAATCTTATTATTTGTTTTTCATGTTTTTAGACTTCTAAATCCAAAGCCCCACTTTGTTAATTTTGTCAGTTGATTTTTGAATATATTTAATTGTTGAATTAAAAAAAAAAAAGACAAAATGATTGTTGAATCATATTATAAAGTGTTTTATTTAAAAAAATATCCTTAAAAATATATTTGCGAAGCTTTTGAGCCTGACTGTACGTCAGCTACCCTTTTATAGTAATACGGTACATATTTAAATTATTTTTTTGATTAAAATGCGGTGGAGTACTTTGGGAACATTTTAATATTATCATGGAGCAGAATGAAACCTCATTAAAAATAATATTTTTTCATGGAGCACTTTGGGAACTCTTTATGGAGCACTTTGGGAATAAGCCAATTCTTATGCTAAAACTACATAAATTAACATTAATTTAAATTAAATCAAGTACGTGTATGAGTGGGTGTAAGTATGTGTGTGAGTACCTACCTATATGTGAGTGAAAGTAGGTGTGACTGAGGGTACATGTGTGTGAGGGTGCGTAGTTTCAGAAGTGTTTCGGTTTCATTGTAGGTTATCTTTTGTATCCATTCCATTACAATTTTTTTACTGTCATAGTACTCTTTGGGATATATGTAGATTATGGATTTTATTATATAGCGCAGCAGATCGTTTACTAAATTGCATACTGGCAAACAAAGTTTATATAATACGAACAACATTTGAACTCCAAATAAAAGGCATTTTATTCATAAGGTTTTTCATCACAGCACGTGAAAATACAATCCTTTTACAAATCCAATTACAAAAATGCCTTCCATACGAAACACGTTCATATGACGATCACATAGTTAACGATTGATGTATTAATCAGTCAGTTATCCGGTGTAAGTGATTGGGCGGCTGCACTACAAAAGCATTAAACTTTCATATCCAATCACTCCCTGTGCGGTTGGGGTCAGGGTAAAGTGGTGAGCGGGAGCGGGGAAGCTGGTAAAAAAAAAAAAAAATTTTTGAAGTGAAAACTTTTTTAGCGGCGTTGTACACTTTTTTTGTAATGGGTAAAAAAAAATAAACTCGCGTCAGGACACGTGACCTGATCGAAAATTCGTAAGACGGATGGAGAGTAGACAACTGGCGCGGCGTAGGAGAGGAAGTATCACGCTCTCTTTCTACGGCGCGGCGAAAATGTACGCCTGCGCCTGTTGTTTCGTTTAGGCGGCGCAGGGCGCTTGCGCGAATGTTCGTGTGTGTTTATGTTACAGCGTGCCATGCGCATCCATGGATGGTGACAGCTGATGGCTTGATTTTTCTGAGAGACAAACTTTTTAATGTAATATAAATTGTCAAGTTTGTGCATGATAGCGCAATAAATAAATAATGTATTCTACCACATAAATGATAGTAATTTTATACTGACAATTAAAGCAATTCGTGCAAAATTATTCCCTAACCATTCCAAAATATCAAAAAAGCACAACGTTAATATTCAAGTTTTCACTACTGCTGGCACTCCCGGAGTGCAACCCATCGTTTTTTTTTGTCTGGGGAACAACCGTACGGGTCCATCGGTCAGGTTGCCGCCGTAAGGCCGTGGATGGTTGACAACCTTTAAACGTCAGGACCCCTCCGTGCCTCGGAAAGCACATTAAGCCGTTGGCTCCAGCTGTCAATCGCTGCTCTTTGACAGTCGCCTAGTCGTTACGGGTAGTCAGAAGCCTGAAAGTCTGACAGATAGTCTTACCAAGGGGTATCGTTTTACGGGGTAAAATATTGATACTCGGCTGCTGCTTCTGATTAGACTTGAAGCAATGTGACAGGCTAAAAGCTACAAGGCTTTTATTGAATTATTATTTAACTGATTATGCGTCTGTCAAACTCCAGGCCAATTCGACTTCTTCATTTTATCGTCTTTGCTAAAGAATATCAACCTTCGTTGACAGGGTAGACTTCAAAATCTGATACGGTTTGTTGGTATCTAGGTTACCATTTTAAAAATCACTGCTGGACCAATTTTAACCATTCTTCCACCGTTCTAATTGACATAACTCCAGAAAGATTTGAGGAAGTCAAAATAAAACTTGATTTTGAGAGCATTTTTCCACTCTAACCATAATTCTTATAATAATTAACCCGCTATAAGCCTTAAACTTGGCCCACCTGCGGTATCCGTGAAACCGGATGTAACCAGTTTATTGGTTTAACAGCACCAGTTCAAATTGACTTGACCTCTGAAAGGGAATTTTATAAACTCCGCCATTACCCGTTGAGAGCTCGCATATGAGATGCTGTGGATTTATCTACTGCTATGTGGGCAATGGATGGCGATATGTGTATTGTAGATAGTTGGGTGTATGTGGCGATGTTTCCTGTGACTTTTTAGAGGTTTAACGGAGTGTTTGTTCAACAGTGAGTGATTGCTCAGCTTTTTTTTGAGGATGGGCAATCATCAAATAACTTCTCCCGTTCTGGGTGGAGTGGAAGGGCGTGTCAGACTTTTACTGACTGATGCCCACCCGTTTTCCTTCAGTTGCCTGTGTGCCAGGAGCCACGGTATCTCTTTCGAACAACCCGCACCCCTGGCGGGCGTCGGTCCTTGCGGACCCCACCAGTTGGTGCTGACATGTCTTTGAGGGGCGCGTGGAACACAACGCGCCATCGACCCGGCCTTGGTCCTTACTGGACAGCGAGCCACACATTACTCGCCGTCCGCAAGCCCGCGTCTACGGTGACCGGGAATCAGCCTGGGATTCTCGACGCCCAGGGCATCTCCTACGACGACTAGGGTGCAAATACTGCCTCTCACTCACGTGCGCCACCTCCCTCTTCGCGAGCATTACTGTTTCGCAGAAGGAGGTGACGGCTATCCATGCACTCTCGCTCCGAATCATGGCCTGGACCAGGGCCGGGCGCGAGATATCGCCTCCGCCGATCGCCTCCACAAGGACATGGCGGTGTTCCGCCCAGGCTAAGCAGACCTCCACCGTATGCTCCATTGTGTCCTCAGGGCGATCTTCGCAGTGGAAACACCCGGTCGTTTCCTCCCGCCTTATCCGAAACAGGAACCTTCCGAAACAGCTGTGTCCGGTGAGGACCTGCGTCAGGTGGAAGGTGAGGACACCGTGGCGCTGGCGCCTCTCCATCCGCTCCTAGTGATTGCCCAGTTGGTCTGCTGAGAGTGGGTTCAGGGTTCAATCTCTAGGTTGGGCTGTGTTATTGGATGTTGCATAAGATTAAGTCTTCTGCTAACCCCTCCGAGAAATATAGTCTGTCACATAACAAAGTAGTGGTACTGTCAGTTCATATTGATATTCGTTTAATTGTTTCAAATTACGAATCCGTTGTTTTTAAATTATGTTCTAAAACGGTTTCACAAAAAAAACACCGTAGACAACAGTGATCCATTTTACGTTAGTACGTTAGGTATACAAAAAAAAACCTCAAAGCTATGTTATTGAGGTTATAAAATTAGCCTCAGTTGGCATATTAAAAAAAAGATGCCCTACAGGCGTTTAAAGTGGTTTAAAATTAGAATTTGTAAGTCTGCATTTGTTTTTTTCATGTACCCACTGACAGATTGACACACACTCACTCACTTTACTTTTTTTAAACTTTTGGAACAGACCAAAGACGTCGCGGTAGTTTATTCAATGCCTACTTAACCAGTTTTTTATGTTATTTGTACAGTGAACATTCTGCTTTAGTGTTTATTATCGATGTTATTGGCCTCCATAGATAAGTTTTCTGCAGGTTTAGCCTGAAGCTTTCTATTTCTACTCTACTATAGAATAAAAATCGCTGGTCTACATTGCTCGGTGAAAAACTGTCAACTGTCTATACGCAAACGTCATTTTTGTTCCGACGACAAAACGCTTGTCTATGGTTCTCGTGCTAAGCCTGGAGATCCATTTGCTTACATTTTCATCTACTACTATTCAAACAGACTATAGACACCGTAATAGTTTTCAATACTTAGCCAGATTTTACGTATTTTTTAAAGTGAACATTTCTTCTTTCGTGTTGGCACCAGTTTTTTTTTTTTTTTTTTTTTTTTAAAACGTTGCCCCACACTAGGAATTTCTCCTGTATTGTGGGTGCGTTTACAAACATTTAAAACTCACATACACAAACAGCCAGACCCGGAACAACTAATTGTCGGTCATACAAATACTTGTTCCGTGCGGGAATCGAACCCGCGACACGTAGCGCAGCAGTCAATCGCTTAACCACTGCGCCAACCGTGCCGTCTAAGTTATGTTGGATATACCTAGTCTTACCCACGGCTTATCGCAATCACAGGCTGATATAACTCCTTAAATTAATCAAAGGGAAGTCAAAGGACAGCTCAAACAATATAGTCTGGTCTAAAACCCTAACTAATTCTCCCACAAAGGTTCCTAACCGTCTTAAAGCCATTAGTTCTAAAACAAAAGCGGTCGACAATAGCTGCAGGTCCGTTTTACCCATCAAATATACAAACAAGATGGCGGAATATATGAATTATTTATTAGAATAGTCCTCATTAAGCTTCTGTAATTCGATTGGTCCGGCTGTTATGACCGGTTGCTTTGATTAGATATTGTTAAAGGAAAGGGTATCTAAATATTGTTGTAATGGACGAATAGTGGTGTTTGTGAAAGCGCTGGTTCGGGGAAGTTCTGCCAATAAATCAATAGTTTAGTTCTTTCCCAACTAAATTGGGTTAGTTTCCAGTCTGATTGGATGCAGCTGAGTACCAGTATTTTACATGCAACGCCTGCCCATCTGACCTCCACGAGTTCCACGACCCAGTAACTGAGTAATACGATACCCTTTGGTAAGTCTGGTTGTCAGACTCTCGGGCTTCTGATGGATCGTATCGATTGGGGAGTTTGTTGCGCTACTTCTTCCCAGCTAAAGCACTAGGAAGTGGTGAAGGGCTGGCGTTTTGGTGGGATTGTCTTATGTAATTTTGACGTTCAAAACGAGCTGGCTCTCAGCCTAGTATGAATAAATGACTGTTTTTTGTCAAAGGGCTACGATTGACTGCCAGGACCAACGGCCTATCGAATCGTTGGGGTCTCGGTGTCTAAGGATGATCACGAATCCGCGGATTTACCTACCTTGGCACGAGTACCTTTGCCTTTGTTTCAAATAATTAGTTTTGTAAAAATGATAAAATATACTTAAATCTTTATATATGAAGAAGCCAGAAGGTGTAACTTCTTCCACTTCCTCATTTCCTTATCCTATGCAGAAACGAAGAACCATGGTTCAGAAATAGTTTATGCTTTTGTCAATTACACTTTTTCAATTCAATTCAATTCATTTATTTCAGATAAATTACAATAATATTGTTAGTAGCTATCTTAATCATCCATAGGTAGATACATGTTTCTTTTTTTAATAATACAATAATAAAAAAAATACAAAAATAGACACAGAATAGTAGAAACATAAACACTGGATCAGGACTGCACTACTCGTACATGCAGTTTTGTCCAATGCTCCATGAGGGAGCAATCTGCGTCCATTCTCCCTGTAATAAAGAAAGAAAAGAAGAAAAAGAAAGACCTTTTGCTCATCATCATTTCAGCCCAAAGACGTCAACTGCTGGACATAGGCCTCCCCCAAACGGGGGTTTTCCCATAATCGCCACGCTTGGCAGGCGGGTTGGCGATCGCAGTATGGTGGTAAAATGCATAGAGAACGCTGCTGCCCATTTTCTAGTAAGTCCCTTAGTCGCCTTCTACGACACGTGGGGGAAGAAATGGGATGATGTTATTCTTTTACGTCCGGCACCGCACTGAACAGACTACTCAACACCCTCATTTTTGTATTTTTTGTTGTTTAAGATCATTCCTACTCCACGTCTTCCGGTACCTACGCGTTCGCCACTCCAGAACCTTTCAGCCCCATCGGCCATCTGTTCCACTGCCCTGCCCACTAACACTTAAGTTTGGCAATTCCTCGACCGCGGGTAGACGTAGAGTAGGAAGGACTCCCACAAGGTGGACCGATGACCTTGTGAAAGCTGCGGGAATCCGCTGGATGTGGGAAGCACAAGACCGGTCGAAGTGGAGGAGCCTGGGGGAGGCGTATGAGGACGTCTTTTGGCTGAAATGATCACGATGATGATGATGATGATTATAAGATCATTCATTGATGCATCTTTTTGCACGTTTTTGGGGCTAATGTATTAATTCTTGTCTGTTTTGAGGGGTCTGGCGCTGTATGCCGAAATACGGGACTCGTTCTAGTTCGGCTACAGATACTCCCATGTTATACACTCCCAAGTAATAGCCTATAAGTAGGTATGTGTAATCGGTTGTTTTAATTTTTGGTTGAAAACTTTAGTGTTCCTCACGATGTTTTCTTTCACCGTTTTTAGAGCAGCACTACTGCTGTCTAGGTTCGAACACACGACCTATATCTCGTAAGATGCGGCCATTAACACGGGGCCAACACTGCAATCACATATTTTACATGGAGATTTTACAACGTCTATTGTGTTACTCAGTAACGTAATTAGACGTTGTAAAAAATCTCACGTTGGTATTTACTTATCAGACTATTAAGCCCCCGACTACCAGTAATGACTGTCAGAGATCTACGATTGACAGCCAGGATAGTTTATACCCGGTAGATGTTCCCGTGGGATAGTTTCTGACTTCCACGCGGGCGAAACCACTCTAAAAGTTAGTAAATTTAAATGTATAAAAAATATACTTATCCCTTATTTTTCTGATATATTTCCCGAAGACTTATTTTTCTGCTTTTGTGATTAATAGAGCTATTTATTATTCTTACTATATTATACAATAACACGGCTTAACCTTGGTTGTCGCATAGCAACCCTCTTTCACACATACAATAGTCAACAATCAGTAGGTTTGTATCTGTATCGTCGATTGCGCGAGCCTCGGCAAATGGCGCGACTTACGCACAATCTTTACTAATACTTTAGCGAACGATGTACAGTTAGCAGAAAAAGCTTGAGTTTGTTTTTTTAAGGAAAATAATATTTTGGAAAAATGGATTAAAAACTAAATGTTATCCAGTTAAAGAATATTTCATTGTACTCGTGACTTAATAATAATCATATTGAGCCATATACATCTGCCAGGGGTGCAGGTTGTTCGAAAGAGATACCGTGGCCCCTGGCGCACAGGCAACTGAAGGTAATATGGATGGGATGGGTATTAGTCATTAAAAGTCTGACACGCCCTCTCGCTCCGTCCAGGGGGCTTACTCTTGAAACTAATTTTAATTTCAATCTAAACCCAATACAATTCCACTCTCTTGAACACAATAGTGTCAACATTGGATTGAAATTGGGATTGCCCCGCCATTATTTTATTCAACGTGAAGTTAGCTACGTTACGGGCCGCAATAGTGTTGTTCGACTCATTACAATAAAGCGGTAATAGAGAATCGCTCACGAGAATCGCGAATCGAATTAAAATGCTTTATCCTTTAAATAACGCGGCCAATAAATAAATATCATAAAGATAGTTGCTTAATTGAGTAATTGTGACGTAATCAATTCATTTGGGCGTAAGGAAATGATTAAAATCGTAAAATTAACCATGACTTTGGCTGCATGCGGTAGGATCGTTGCCATGCCCTACACTATCTACTAATAAAAAAGACGGCGTAGAAGGTCTCAATTTTCTATAGTAAAAGTAGTCAAGTTTTAGTTTGTTTAGAACAGTTAGATATTGTTCGCGTTTGGTTCCTTTGTAGTAAGAAATACCCAATGGCGTTCTTTATTTATGTAAAATAACAATATTGAGTGTGTCTAGTAATAATAAAAAAACCTAGAAGAAAACCGATGAAAATGTAGTGTGGTATATTTTCTCTTACATTAAATCTTGAATATCTTTGGAAGCCGTGGTACGCTTTACATAATTCCAACTGTAAAAATGGTTTTATCCATAGATCTATCGTTTAAAACCAAAATAAATAAAAACTGTACATAAATAAGAAATCTCATTTTCAACTTACGTAATTATACGAGAACCTTACATTATTTTCAAATATTCCGTATAAAACTCAAATAAGTACAACTGGATTTTATTATGAAAACTATGTAGATAGTAATGAGATCAATTTAAATTAACTAGTTAATTAGAAACCTATACATTGAGTTGAGCCAAAATCTCATAACATTTCTCGTCTTTGTTTCCATTCTTTTTTAGGGAATTACGTAAAACACTGTTTAATACTGCTAATCGTGCCATATTAAACTCCTTTTACTTGTTTAAAACCAACTAAAATGCAAAACAATTTCAAAAAAGTTACACTTTTGCTATTGGAAAAATCACAATCTACAAACAATCCCAGCGTAATATTGATGCAATACACAGCTGTCAAAAAAACTCAAGAGTAGCGGTTACCGCGCGCCAAGCCCGATCCCGATTTCATTTAGTTCTCCAAAAAGACACGCAATTTAAACACAATTTGGCGCTAGCGTCGAACTCAAGAGTACGAAACGTCACAATTCCAATGTCGATCGATCGGAATTGAACTCAAGAGTAAGCACACAGATAGGCAGAACTCATTGATGATTTCCCACCCTTTGGCTTTTGTAAATAATTCTGTTTACTTACTCTATTTTATTCTATGATAATTTCGTTATTTAGGTAGAGAACTCCAGGATACTACGCAATATTCAAATTTTCTTTACGTTTTTTGTCAGTGCCAGGTTGTATGTTGATAAAAATATGATTCGTGACGGTAACACTTATGAATTTACAAAAATAAAATCAATAAAATAATTAATGCAACGTTTTTAGTTTATTTAATTTATTAATGACTTTTCATGACTGTCATTCTGTTGCAGTCATGATCGACAAATACACGATCAAGATCGGCTGGTTCTGACAGTTCACATTATAAAAACCAATAAAATATTTACGTAACATTTTTCTGGCAACCGTCCTATCTCCGAATTATCTGGGCTCAAGATATTTAGCCCATTAAACCTTCGGAAAGTCGACAACCTCGCCCCCTAACGGAATTTCACTAATACGTCTACCCCACCCAACCCCTATGGTATTCGTGCAGGGTTCCACTTTCATCCCCAATTGGGGGTTAAATGTTATATAAAGTTAAATTAGATTTTGTTATTTTTTAAAGCTTTTTAGTTGAAAAAGGGAAATTAAAAAGCGGCTGAGTAACAATTGGGGCTCATTCTCGGCAGTTAGACCCACTATCATTTTTGATTTTTTTATCACGACACGGCCAATTCTGGAGAACTTGTTGCCCCGTGGTATCAGGCAGTGGGAACGTTATAGGCTGATTATGGCCAATTCGCATCCGCAGGTCTTGTAGCTACGAGAATTAATAGCCTACATAGACGTACTGATTATTAAAACCTGATTTTTGGAATAATAAGGGTTTTCATGAATATTCAAGCCACCAGTTGGCACCACTTTGACAAGAGGTCTTCCAGTTCGAAAATGAACTTAAAATATTTGATGTCATTCGTTTCATTCATTCGTTCACCATTCAGCTCATAGGCACTTCGACACTTTTGAGAGGTGCCCGGACCTGACGCCTCAGTGCTGCAACCTGGTGAACGTCATTTTAAGAAAACCCTCATTCAATCTGCCTAGTCTTTGCCCAATTATGCTGGGTTCGATTTCCAATCTAGCCGGATGCACCTAAATGCCAGTATTTTACATAAAGTGACTGCCTATGTGACGACACTGGGTAATACGATACCCTTTGGTGAGACAGATTTTATCAGATTTTTAGACTTCTGACGACCAGTAACGACTGTCAAAGATCCACGAATGACAGCCGGAACTAACGGTTTAACGTGCTTTCCAAGGTGCGGAGGGGTCTTGGAATATAAAGATGGTCACCCATCCGCGGGCCAACCGCGGCAAGCGTAGCTTAACATCTTTCGATCCGTGCTACTGTTTTTACTTAGCCACAAGCCAGTTTATAAAAACCACAAAATAATATGAAAAAATACTTTCCGAATTGGTATTCAGCTGTATCTGGTTGGATTGGAAGCCGACCCAAACATAGTGGGGAAAGGGCAGACATTTGATGATGGTGACTTTCCGAATTTGGTGTCAATAAAAACTTTTTAATAAAAAAATTGAACCGCCGAAAAACCGAAAAATAAAAAAGGAAGGCGGTGACATATAATCAAATACATATCCAAAGTCACCGACTTCCGAACTTATTTATTGGGGTTGGACAAAGCTAGTTTATTATTTTATATTTTTCGGTTTTTCGGCGGTTCAATTTTTTTATTAAAAAGTTTTTATTTTATAATTTTTTGTGGCTATAATCTACTAATTACTACATGCTTAATTTTTGATTTAATACACGACTCAGTATTAAATCTGTGAGTAAACAATCAATCATCCCCTGTTTTCTTACCCTTAGGGTTGGAATTTTTCTTCTAAATTTATATGGGACCAACTTCGAGGTATACCCTTTCCAATAAAAAAAGAATTATCAAAATCGGACTACTCTGGAAAAAGTTATGCGTGGTCATACATAAAAAAAAAAAAAAAAAAAAATATACGCGTCGAATTGAGTAACCTCCTCCGTTTTTTCGTCGGTTCGAAAATATACTGAATTCAAATCTCGGTTTTACTATTGGCACCATATCTGTAGTGGCCGTTAGATCTTGAGGCTGCACTCTTAAAAAAAAAAAAAACAACCGACTTCCGGAAAAACACTACAAAGTGAAAAATTACTTTAATATCGGAAGGCGTTGACTTTGGTTGTGTATTTTAATTTTTTGTTACCACCTTCCGAAATTAAAGTTATTTTTCACTTCCTAGTGTTTTTCCGGATGTCGGATGCTTTTTTTTCGGAAGAAGTTTTATTTTTCACTTTTTAGTATAGTACCTACCCCAAACCAATTAGTAATTTCATCATCCTTGGGGTCAATATAATGCATATTATGCGACAGCAGCAATCGCGGTTGATTTGCCGTAATTTTTTGAAGAATTCCGTTGTCTGCCTCGGAAACTCAATCAAAAAACTCTCACACACACACACACACTCACATCTCAATAAATGATCAGATCTATAAGAAATTTAAATGGGACCATTTGGGAATAAACCCCTTTTGAACAAAGAGATTGTTGCAAATCCGTCTATATACAGGGTAAGTTTTTATCCAGTGCGCAAATTGTAACCATGAATTCAGCATATCATTATAGAACCCCTAGCGTAGAAATTTTTCGCAGGTTATACAAAAAAAAAATCTGCTGTTTCATAGAAAAGTGCAATACCTACGCGGTCATAATGTATGGAACAGCAGATTTTTTTTGTGAATCCGGCGAAAAATTTCTGCGCTAGGGGGTCTAGAATGATATGCATGGATTCATGGTTACAATTTGCGCAGTGGATAAAAACTTTTCCTGTATGACGGACTTGTCTATACTTACACCGATCAATTTTAATGGTTGTTTTCCCGCAGAGGTTTTGTCTTGGTAATAAAATCGTTTTCTAAACAAATAAAGTATTAAAAACCAAAAAGGGCAGATTAACAATAGGGTATTTTCCAATTTAATAAAAACTATTTTAATTTGAACACTGGGACGATATATTTTAACAGAAAAATAAAAATAAATTTATTAATATCCATTCTCTCAATTAAAAACGATCAAAATGAAATTTATTTTTCGTTGTTTTGAATTTGCCGCCAAAACGCTCCTTACGATGACTTTTTATCACGTGACATTGTGACGTCAGTTTAGTGTAAAAGGCACCGGTACAAATGCTTAGTTTGACGCAGTTTTAGAAGTATTTGTGCACAGAGGCACTGCACACCAGTAATATCACTTTCTATCCATTCAAAATCTTATTAATTATGAAGTCGACATTCACTTGTTTACTTACTAACTACTTTAGTTTACACAAAGTTGACGTCACGTGATAAAAATTCATCGTAAGGAGCGTTTTGGCGGTAAATTCAAACAACGTTATTTTTTTTCGATTTAAATCGTTTTAAATTGAGAAAATGGATACAAATCAATTTATTTTTATTTTTCTGTTACATATTTCGTCCCAATCTTTAAATTAGAATAGTTTTTAATAAATTGGAAAATACCCTATTGTGAAAAATCACCACATGCGAGAATTTTGCTTTGAACATTTATGGATCGCTGTTTCCTTTGTCGGCAGCGCGTGCGATTCGAGTAGTACCTACAAGTCACCTCTAGAGTTACTATTGATACTCACGTTTTCGAGTTTATGAATATTATGTTTAGTAAAAAAAATAGAAAAATAACATTTTTTTACTTTTACTCTATGCTTCGAAAGTTCTCCTTGTGGCAAGTTGTTCTGCCGCGGGAAAATTTGTAAAAAAACATGTCGAATTGATAACCTCCTCCTTATTAAAGTCGGTTAAAAATTAATTTTGTTCAGATACCACAGATTTGATGGTAGAACTTAGAACTGACTATGTGAAGTCTTTAGGATAAAACAAAACTTAAATGTAGGGTTTAAAAATTCAGAGATAGTATTAAAATTTTCTTACTTTGTGTTTAAAGAAAGATGGTGAAGTTAAGATACATTGTAGTGTTTAAATTAATAGTCTTGTTTAGAGATGCAGTTTATGTTGAGTTTTATAAAGTCAATTTCTTTACATTGTCTCCTTGATTTTTAAACAAGATTTTGTATTCTGAATTGCCTGGGTAACTATGTTTTTTATGTTATTGGATGACAAAGGAGTCAAAATTCAATTTAGTTATCTAACGTGAAGACATGCCAATTGCCTAATACGTGTTTCTGGAATAGTTGGTTCGCCCACAAATAAATTAACATCTTGCGAGTCACCGTTTGAAAATTTATCATTTAAAGCGACAAATTGCCCGATTTGCAAATTCAAATAGTTTCATTTGTAGAACATAGGTAAAGCACAGATGTCAATATTATTAAAAGAATGAACGCTATGTCTTGCCGTCAACGGCGCACAAATATTCTGATTATAATTTAATTAATTAGTAACAAATAGGACAAAACATTAATTTAACATTACAACAAAACAAATTAATAAAAAAAAAACTTTTTCAAAAAATAAAATAAAAAAATACAACCGACTTCCAAAAAACACTAGAAAGTGAAAATAACTTTAATTTCGGAAGCCGGTGACTTTGGATATTGTATTCTATTAATTTCTTGTCACTGCCTTCCGAAATTAAAGTTATTTTCACTTTCTAGTGTTTTTTGGAAGTCGGTTGTATTTTTTTTTGAAAAAGTTTTTGTTTTCACTTTTTAGTTATAGTACCTACCCCACACCAATGTCATCATCTTTGGGGTAAAAACAATGCATATTTACGCTATAGCAGCAATCTCGGTTTATTCGCTGTCATTTTTCGAAGAGTTCCGTTGTCTGTGTCCGAAACGCATCATCAGATCTATATGAAATTTAAATGAGACCATTTCGAAATAAACCCCTTTCGAACAAAAAAAGGATTTTGCAAATCGGTCTTATGATGGAGTTATGCCCGAACCTCCACCTAACTCCTAACCGTTAAAGAGTTGTACCTTCTTTCACTAGCTCAGCGTCATGAGATGATGATGACCGTACGCAAATGTCTCAATAACTTTAGAAAATATATAAAAATATTGTTAATACCTACAAAATTTGAGGGTTGCCCTCGATTTCCCTGGGATTCCATCATCATATCCTGACTTGGTGCCAATGGGACCACTTCAGGAGTATACTCCTTCAAATAAAAAAAGAATGTTGAGAATCGGTCCACAAATGGGGGAGAAATCGAGGAACATACATTAAAAAAAATACGTTCGGTGGAACATATAACCTCCTCCTTTTGTGGAAGTCGGTTAAAAATAAATAAAACAAATGTCAGTAGATTTCAATTGGTCGTCAAGGTACTCATTAATTGTGTAATATGCTTTTATTTTTAATAAATTAAGGACAGCCTTTTTGAAATTGTGTAAGTCAAGATATTTAATTAAATTGGGTATTTTTTATATATCTTGGGTGCCATTCTTAAAAAGCTTTTCGAATATAGCGCAGTTTTGTGCGGAATAGCACATACTCGTATCTCTTTGTTTGGGTCGTCTTGATCTCAATGATTTAATTTTTTTTTTAAACAACTGCAAGTTAGATTTTACAAACACTGCCGTCTCGTATATGTATAATCAGGGCAAAGTCTGAAGTTTACTCAGATTACAGGAAGTTTATTTTTCTTAAAAAATGGACTACAACTATCAGTCTTTTTTAGTTTAGACACAGCACGTACACATCTCTTTTGAGCTTTGAAAGCGATTTGTTTATCAGTGGAATTTCCCCAATACATTATTCCAAAACGTAACGTTGAAGAGACATAAGCTTTGTATGCTATCAAAAGTACGGACTCATTAGCTATTTTTGCAAGATTATAAAGCGCATAAGAATGCTGGGTTAGTTTTTTACACACAGTTTCTATATGATATTTCAGATTTGGGTGAGTTAATTCGTGTAAATTGACATATATACATCATAAAAAGTACGATGGCAGCGACTCATTTACAAGGAGCTTCACAGCTAAAAATAATACAGTATCTTAAAAGTAACAGTAATAGCAACAGAGTTCAGTACTCATAAATAAATAATTTCCATAGGCCTCCACCTTGCAGAGAGATCTCATATGAATTTTTTACTTTTTAATTTACTGCCTTGCAAGCGAAAGTGTTTGGTATACGATTTTGTTTGTTTTATGAGGAACCCTAAGTTATTTTTCACTAGCTTTTGCCAGCGGTTTGCCCGCGTGGTGGTCGAAAACTATGCCATGGGAAAGATATTTAAACTTTCTGTGTGCCCGTCTAAATTCGTTCAACCGTTTTTACGTGATTGACTAACAGACATCCATACATCTAATTACACAAAGTTTCACATTTATTATATTTCAGTAGGATAGTAGAACCAGCTTTGTCCCGCGGGTCCGCCAAGATAAAGATCTTCGACAAACGGGATAGCAAAGTATCCTATATTGTATGTCCTAATCTTGCACTCTAATTGCGTAACTCACAATTCATCATAATCTGTTTAGTTTTGAAACGAATTGTTAAACTATTGCTTCATACGTTCGAAAAATGTGTCTGCTCAACAAAGTAAATAACGCAATAAATATTGTTGAACTGTCAAAACAAAACCGATTATGATTAATCATGAGTTATGCAATTAGGGTGCGGGTCGTGGTCTACTAATGTGCCGAAATCTTTTCAGCCATTAAGGCGAAAAAAAAAAGTAATAGTCGGAGTACTTTTGTATTTATAATAGTACGGATCTGAATGGATACGTCGTCAAAAATAATCCACGATATAATCCACAACAAAAGGCCGTATTTTTCAATTATAAAATTGGAAAAAAACAAACTAGAGTTACCAAGATAATTGGTGCCGAAAATACATTTTGATTGCATTTTCATCGATACGGCAAAAAAACCGGTAACATTTTTACTATAGAGCAGGGACTATTGTTTTCACGAAATTATTTGAATTCCCAATGGTGGGGACATGATAGGATAAGGTGGATAAGCTGGTTATATGAGAGATTTATTTAAATATGTGAAATTGTTTCAAGATATTGGGTACAAACACCAGGGTTAATTATTCCTGCTGTTCCTATAATTGAGAACAAATTAAAAAAAAAGAAATTAAAGAGATAAGGTGAATCTTGTCGACATGTATTCCAAATAAACTCGCGACTGTATTAATTTACATCAAAAATTTAACATGGAATGTTTTTGTCTCATTATAATTATTAATATTGTCTGTACGGAAACAGAATACTAAAATAAAAAGACAAGAAAGATTTGTTTTTCTTCCTAATTTAACCTATCTTTGGGCGTGTTTAAGTAATAAAAGAAGTGTAAAATCTCCAAAACCAAGTCGGTATCGACAAAGCTCAAATATCGAAAATTTCAATCAATGTTATTGGTCATTGATTTACGCAGTGGCTGATTCTGCATCTCACTCAATAACGTTGTGCATGTAGACTAGCATCTAACTGCTCATCACTGATACTACCTCTGACGGACACAATTCCTGGTGAGACAGTGTGCTTTTTAGCCAGGCTCACCAGTGAGTTCGAGCCTGCGACTAAATTCCCCTTAAAAGATGACCAGTCTCAGCGGGTGTACCTGACAGGTTTCTAGAGATGTTTGTTTATGTCTCAAAATTGTTATCAATTGTTCATTCTGTTGAGTAATGCTTTGATTTTCTACAATATTGACTCATCATCTTCATGGCCTTGTCTCATGTTTACTTACGCGCATTACGTTTTCTTCTTCCTTCTTCTCTGCCTCACGCTATTATTCGCTCCATCCCTCATCCTGGCCCTTCCTCTCTTCCCTCCTCATCACATGCCCATACTTACCCAAACGATTTCCTTTGAACTTTTCTGTCACTGCCCCACTATCGATCTTCCCGTTATATAGTATTTCTAACTTTATCCATTTTCGGCATTCTACCTCACCTTCATCTTTCAAATTCATTCATTTTATATTGACTGCTTACAAAATTAAGATTCCCATATTCATTTCTTTAGAAATCCAAAAATACCAAAATATTTAGAAATGCTGAAAATTCTCAATTCAATTCTTTCTTTCAATTCTTTCAATTCTTTATTGCGTACCATAATGTATAAAGTTGGAAGGGAAATAAAATTAGTCACAATTATGGACCCTGTCGGGCACAGCATAGATCAAGTAGGAGAGAGGAGGAAGAACACTGCGTGTTTAATGAGATAATTAGTTGTCAGCAATTTATAGTGATTTATTATAGCAGATTTTAATTGAAGAATTATGATTATTATTTTATAAATTATACACATTTATTTGTTATTTTATTTACTTATTATTATTATTTATTACGTAATTAATATTAATAATTATCTGTAATTTAAGTTGTTTATTGAATGTGTCATCATTATTTAAAAGGTATTTTTCGTCTTATGAGTAAGTGGAGTATTTATAATGCTGATTATTTATACTTTTGTAGATACAAATAGATAGGAATGTACTTATAACTTATCATTTAGGTATTCGCTTATACTATAGTAGCATTTGCTTAAAAGGAAAAGCTTCAATTTATTGATGAAGATGTTATATTTATCTAAGTTCTTTATTATTTCCGGTAACTTATTATACATTTTTATGGACATGACAAAGGTACTATTGGAGTGCATTTTTAGTCGCGATGTTGGTAAGTTTAGTCTGTTTTTATGTCTTAAAATAATTTTCTTTTGTATGTCTTCTCGTTTCGTAAAGAAATCTGGGTATTTACGCACAAACTTACACACTTCAAGTATATAAATACAGGGTAGGGATAAAATCTTTAGTTCCTGGAAGTGGGGGACACAGCTGTCGGTGGCTTCAATATTTACCAATATTCTTATTAGTTTTTTTTGTAGGGTGAGTAGTGTTGGCGCGTCAGTGCTGTTGCCCCATAAAATAACACCGTATTTGAGCCAAGCGTATGCATACGCATAGTACGTTACAAGTGCAGTTTTTAGGTCTGTAGTTTTTTTAATCTCGCGGAGGGCGTATGAAAATTTAGATAGCTTAGCCCTTACTTTTTGAATGTGTGACTTCCAATTTATATGTGTATCAATGTTTAGGCCCAGTAGGGTGAATTTATCAACGACTTCCAATTTATTATTTTTAAAGTTATAGTTTATATTTATTGGTATTTTTTGGCTAGGGTGGAATGTAATTATTTTAGTTTTATTAAAGTTAATTTCTAGGTTGTGGTCAGTCATCCAATTTGTTGTAGAATGTAGTATGGTATTTAATTTCTCATTTAAATTGATGTTATTTTCGCATGAGGTAAGTATAGATATGTCATCCGCAAACAGGACACATGGTTCATTTATATTACTAGGAAGGTCATTTACGTAAACGAGAAATAGGAAACACCCTATTACGCTTCCTTGCGGGATTGAGGCGGTGATTTGTTTGCTGTCGGATCTGATTATTTCTATTTCGTTTCTGCTGCTGTTGTAATGTTCGATTTCAACTATTTGTTCCCTATGTTTCAAATAAGATACAAACCACTCATAACATTTGCCGCGAAGTCCTATACTATATAGTTTATTTAGTAATATTTCAAATTGTACTTTATCGTATGCTTTAGTCATATCAAGCAGGAGGCCTATCGCGTATTTTTTATCGTTAATGATGTCAAGGGCTTTCTGAATATATTTGTAAATGGCCAAGATGGTAGAACGGTTTTTCCGGAAACCGTTTTGGCAGTCATTAAATATATGATATTTTTCACAAAACGCATAAACTCGATTATACATAGCCTTTTCGAATATTTTGGAGGCTGTCGGTAAGAGGGCAATGGGGCGGTAATTATTCGGATCAGTTTTGTAATTCTTTTTGTGAAGAGGTTTTATAAGAGCTTTTTTTAAGAGATTGGGAAAACTTCCTTCTTCAAATGATTGGGTTAATAATTTGTAAAATGGTAAGGTTAACTCGTCTGCGCATTGTTTTAATAAGGTAGGTGGAAGTTCATCAAAGCCGTGACTTTTTTTGTTTTTCAATTTTTTTATTAAAGTGTTCACTTCGTAAGGATCAATTGGACTGAGGAAGATTGAATTCTCTGTAGGGCATACAACTGGAGATCCTTTCGGTTTGACGGTTGAATTTTTCGTGGCCTCCCCGATTGAAGCGAAAAAATCATTAAATATGTTTGCTACCTCTTTGGGTTCAGAAGTTACGCGATTATTCGTTAGTAAGGATATGTTACATTTCTCACTTGCAATTTTTTTATTTGTCCGTTCGTTAATTATGCTCCACATTGTTTTGACTTTATTATTAGAGTTAATTCTGTGGCCTATCCCTGCAAAAATGGAACATACATTTTATTTCAACCGCCTCTCACTTTACTCCACAAACGACGCAGACGTCACACATTTAGCACATCACTTCGCACCAACCATAAACAACCACATATTCACACATTCTTCGCAAAAAGGCCGCAACCGACCATAAATTCATCAGCTCCACACTACGCTAGCCGTGACGTCACGCGCGGGACAATTAAACGCTGCCGATCGCGCTGCAAACGGTAAAAATAAACGAATACTGTGCAATGACGTCATGTGACGAGTAGCTGGTTAGTGTTTGCTGCATGTAGGTTTTATTTTGATGCAACTAGATTGAGTAAAGTATTCAGGTCAGTTTTAGTGTATTTTAAGGAAACAGGTGTGGCGGCATCTACATCGCCACAGGAGAATTAAACATTACGACGACGACACCGAAAATCCTGCATCGCGCAAGTGAAGTTTATGGCGCAACTATGTTTATGCAACATCCCGACATCAATCGTCCGCCAGTAGTCCGCTAGACAACACCCATCTGGTTGGAAGGTCCTCCCTTTTTATCGAGGATTAGTGAACTTTACACTCTGTTATTTATACATCTTTAGGACCAAATAAAATAAATCTAGTATTATATACCCAGGCGCAGTCCGAGAGGCCCCCCAAAGCCGCAAACGTAAACCTTCTTAAAATTTTAATTTTCTTATTAATTTGTAGTATTTGTCTGTGACCCACCCCCAGTCTTTGGTTGATTTGACACCCATTGAAGTATTAACGAAGCTAACGCAAAAACTATACAGCCAAAGTAATAGACAGCCCTGACCAGATCCTTGAGGCATACCCTTTCTATTAAAAAGCAATTTCGAAATTTAGCCACAATTCCCGGACATTAAACAGAACATCTTTCGGCTGAAATGATGATGATGATGAAACCGAACATCGTCATCATCACCAGCCTAGCCTTTTTCCAACTATGTTGGGGTCGGCTTCCAGTCTAACCGGATCTAGCTGGATACCAGTACTTTACATGGACCGACTGCCTATCTGACCTTCACAATACTGGGTAATACGACACTCCTTTGTAGACCTGATTGTCAGACTATCGAGCTTCTGACAACCCGTAACAATTGTCAAAGATCCACGAATGACAGCCGGGACCAACAACTCAATGTGATTTCCGTGGCACGGAGGGGTCCATGTATGTAAAGATTGTGTCTCCCATCCACTGAAAAAACTGTGACAAACGTAACTTTACCTAATCCATCGACCCGTGGAGCTGGTGTTATTTATTCACAAGTACCTTCTTAGTAGAAGTTTTGGAAGCCAGCATACAACTATGTAACAATTGTGTCAATTCTTCTAATTTTCTAAACACACTAAAAATCGACTACACATTTACAGATTACACTAGTTAGGGAGATGGAAGTGAAGTTTTAGCCACTAGCCTCTGAACGACACAAACCCAATTTCCCTCACTATAAAGGTTTTTGGGACCTTTGTTTAAAGTTGATCTAGGTATACTTTAGGCTATCGGGTTAGTAGCTTAGGCATCCTTTAGTTTGAGAGGTGTTTGAGAGCGTTCGATATTAAGTTTGTCGTTTCGTGGTCTTTGTGAAAGGGCTAGCCGTAACTTGATGGGTGTTCGATGGAGTATAGGAGTCAAGTGAAACTTGAGGTGCTATATCAGTGTACATTTGGCTGTTATTCTAAGTTACTGATTTCAAAGTTATCGACGCTTAGCACAAAAATAATGTATCTGCGCTAAGCTAACCCGTTTTCGTTTTTGAGGATGAGCAATCATCAAATAACTTCTCACGCTCTGGGTGGAGCAGGAGCGCGTGTCAGATTTTTACTGACTAAAACCCACCCGTGTTCCCTCAGTTGCCTGTGTGCCAGGGGCCATGGTATCTCTTTCGAACAACCCGCAACCCTGACAGGCATCGGCCTTTTCGGACCCCACCAATTGTTGCTGACATCTCTTTGAAGCGCGCGTGGAACACAACGCGCCGTCGTCCCGGGATTGGTCTTTACCGGAAAAAGAGCTACCCATTACTGACCGTCCGCAAGCCGGCGCCTGGGGTGGCCGGGAATCAGCCTGAGATTCTTGACGCCCAGGGCGTGTCCTACAGGGGCTAGAGCCTTAAGGGCGCATATACTGCCTCTCCCTCACGTGCGCCGCCTCCCCCTTCGCGAGCATAACTGCGTCGCAGAAGGAGGTGACGGCTACCCATGCACTCTCGCTCCGTACCATGGCCTGGTCCAGGACCGGACGCGAGAGATCGCCGCCGCCGATCGCCTCCACAGAGACACGGTGGTGCTCCACCCAAGCCGGGTAGACCTTCACCGTATGCTCCACCGGTGAGGACCTGCATCAGGTGGAAGGTGAGGACGCCGTGGCGCCTCGCAATCTACTCCTCAAAGAGGAGACTTACCGCAATCGCATCGTGGCGTGCCGAAAGCAATCACGTGAATCTTCTTACTTTCACGCAAAAAATTCGGTACATTTTCATGTCAGGGTAATTATTTAGGTTCTATCTATATTCTTAGTCTACGATTTTTTGCCGCACTGGGATTCTCAATGGACGAATCTACACCGACAGTTCAAAAATAAAATCCTACCGCGATATTTTACGTCTGTGCAAACGTGGTATCATATTTTTGACATCGACATTCAGGGCTACTCTTACGCAATTTTAATCGCATATAGAAGTTAAGTTCAGCTAATGACAAGGTAGTTATTATGTTATTTTTCGGATGAAAATGTATATTTATTATTTTCTATAGACGAGTTAATTTATTCGTGGGCTAATCGAAAATTCCGAGAATACGTACAAGGCAATGTGCACGTTTTGAATATAACGTTAAGGTAACAACGAAAAATTTTAAAAAAGTACAGTAACTTTATTACATGAAATAGGTAGGTATTTCTGGAAATGTAGATTTGCCCACAAATGAATTCGTGCGAGTGGACTCATAAGCCGCTGCATCTGCCATAGTCTAAAACCACAATATTATACATATTTGGAATGAGTCTTGCTCCTTCACGATGTTTTGTTTCTATTTCTTTTCTTATGTAATATACTCGGCTTATAGACATGTGACCTAGAGTGTGGCTTTCCACGGAGTATTATTTTCTTTTCCTATGTTCGTAGTTCCGTAACCGGTTGTCATTGTCGCCTAAATACAAGATTCAGGGCCAAGGCTGCGGCGATCAAGTTACATCAAACGCGTTGCGGAGCCCTTTTCCGGGAAATTGGCCTTTATATCGCAAGGAGATAATAAATTAATTGTGTAACACTATATTTACTGGGTATTATGTTGGCGAGTAAGTAGTTGTTAATTTTTGTCAGTGCTTTATATGATCTAAGAGACATAAGAGCATCTATATTGATCCATGGATTATACGAACATTTAAAAAGAGTAACGGTGGATTTTCTTGCCGATCCTTGTTCTATCTTTTGGAAGGGGCGATTGGAATCAATTCTATTTTAATGTAAATGATGACGTTAAAAGTGCCATAAATGTGTCTTTTTGAAATAAATGCTTTGATGTTGACTATTTAAATTATTTTGGGGTTAGCTCACAGCTTAAGTAGGTATCATTTTTTTTTTAATGTTCTATTTAAGCATTTTTATTTGATACCCTTTTTTTAGTTCATGACTATGTGATCTGGAGAGCGCCTTATTCAATTGAATGTGACGTCACATAACCTTTATCAGAGGACGATCAAGATTTGCCAAATGATTATAAGTAGTTTAGAAGTTATAAGGGAACAGATGAACATACATAGGTACCCATCATACCGATCAAAATCATAACACTCCTTTTTGCTTCGCCGTAGTCGGGTAAAAAAACAAAATGAAGTAGGTACCCTAGGTAGGTACTAAGTAAATAAACAAAAACTATGATAGCTTTGCTACTTAATTTGTTATCAACTCGATACATGAAACCTCTTTTAATCTTCTAGAAATGCTTAGAAATCTGTTCAATAGTTTTGGCTTTCCTACATTCTCAGGAATGGGCTACACTCATGATATTCCTGGCTTTTCCGTTCTGTTCCTGACTTGTTGTCGATTTTTTCCCCATCACCATGTTCCTGACCTTCTCCCAACTATGTTGGGGTCGGGTCAGCTTCCAGTCTTACCGGATGCTGTTGAATACCAGTATTTTACAGGCCCATCTGACGTCCATAATTCAGTTACTAGGATACGATACCCTTTGTTAAGACTTGATTTTCTATCTCACTATTTGCCTAATTGTTGACAAGCCTCTCATTCCCTCCACATTCTGGTTAGGTACACAACACACAATACATATTCTTATAAAACAGATATACCTACATACACCGAGAACCCTAAAAAGCTTACGCAGGAAAATTCCTTCGTAATTGAAAGCAGCGTTATATCCGAGTCTCGTGCGACGCGAGATTCATAAAAACACAACAAATTGTAATAATAATATTTGTGAACGTCTCCATGCTGGAATTGTTGCAATATGGCCGCCGAATCTCGTGTAGGGCTGTCGAAACGTTATAGTGAATTATGAGAAATAAATTGATTGAAAACATTTACCAACGCCTGTAGAATTAGGTATACCTAGATGACTGGTTGACTTTGAGATTGTACTCCTAGTAAGTACTTAATGTAATAACAAGAAATAATTGATCTAATTGTTTATTAGATACGTTTTGTTCTTTATTTTCTGTTGCTTCCTGTAATTTCTGCAGTGTTTATAAACGTTGGTAAATATAAATTAATTAATTCTTTGACCGATGACTTTGTAAAGGCCGCGGGTATCCGCTGGATATGGGAGGCACAAGACCGGTCAAAGTGGAGGAGCCTGCGGGAGGCCTATATCAAGAAGTGAACGTCTTTCGGCTGAAATGATGATGATGATGATGAATTCTTTTTGTATCTCTTGTAACATAAATACATAAATCTCACATACAGTAATGTAACAACTATCTTTAGGTAATTAAAAAAAGTTATCATGTGAAAATCGAACTTCGGACGCTTAGATTTCTCTAATCGCCAAGGTTCGATTTAATTCTTTTGAAAGAAATAAAGAAAGATCCTTCTATATCTGTATATACAATATTATAAATGTGAAAGTTTGTATGTTTAGATTTTTGTTACTCAATCACGCAAAAACAGCTGAACGGATTTTGAAAGAAAGAAAATACGTTTATTTGCGGTTAACATGATGCAAAAAGAAACAGGTAAATAAGAAAAGGTTGAGAGGAACATGAGTCACATCCACGCAAAACGGCTATCGCTCAGCATTATGCTGCGGCCCTATGCAAGACAGAGCCTCAGCGCTGGTTTTCAGCGACAGCCGGCTTTGACGTAATAACGTCGCCCGGTGCATCAAACAATAATTAGGACAATGTACTGGTACAGCAAATAGGACACTTTTATCCCTATAGTACGTTCTCGTGGGATAATTTTCAATATCAACGCGGGCTAAATCGCTAGCAAAAGCAAATAAAAACAAAATAATCCATCTTCTGCCAGCCCTAACGAACATACGCGCTGTAATATCAGAAATGAATCCGTTTTCGTGCTTTGATTAGGTGTCTGTATACGAATGTGCGTTTATCGACCCCATCGATGTTCCGGAACCCTGTTATCAGCCTTGCGCCTTATGTCAGGACATGTGACGTCATAGCATATGCTGATCGGAGCGAAATACTTTGCTTATTCTTCCTTTTTGTGATGTTTGGGGCTGTAAGCAAGGTTGGGATCGAAAGAGCATCTATGAATGATGATGCATAATGTTATGAGCCTATAATGTTCCCACTGCTGGGACACAGGCTTCCTCTCTGTGAGAAAGAGTGGGCCGTAATCCACCACGTTGTCATGTTTTAACATTTTTTTCTAGGACCTTTCCTCACGATGTTTTTCTTCACCGTTTTGAGAGCAGTGGTGATGAAATAATTTGTACAAAGTGAAGCGCCTCTTGGGGTTTGAACCTATGATCGAACTCAGCCGTTATCACTGGGCCACCGCTATGATCATACTTTGACATAATATGTAATCGAGTTTCGCCAATCTATAATTTTACGTACAGATGCCAGCACATGAAGCTACCCCAATCTGTCAAATGTATTTGATAGATTTTCAACTTTATCACAAAAGGATAAGGTTAATGTTCAATTAGGAAAAATTGACAGTTTGGGATAGCTTGATGTGCTGGCGTCTGTACAAAAGGCCGCTATTTTTAACAGATTTTAAAAGGAAAGTTATTTATTCAACCAATGTATGTATATGTCCACGATTATGCAAAAAAAACTTAAATATAACACGATACCTACCCCTTGGAAAGAATGGTTGTCAGACTTTCGGGCTTCTGACGACTCGTAACGACTGTCAAAGATCGACACGAATGACAGCCAGGAACAACGGCTCAACGTGCTTTCCGAAGCAAGGAGGTCTAATTTTAAAGTATTTTAAAGAAAAGATAAACTACATAAAACATATTAGTTTTAGGCACTTTATCTTTTGTTTCGTATCACCCCTTGCACGTTTCAAAAGACGGTAAATGGATGATAATGGTATTGGAAACAAAGCATTTATTATGCGCATAATAGTGTGGTTCAAATCGAATACATTACTAGTTACTGGTGCATCGACAAAACAATGATATTTTGTCGCATCTGTTTGAATAATATCATTGGACTAACAATTTTATGGAGGCAAGCTTGTTGTTCTAGAGAGGTTTATATTTAGTTGAGGACTTTAGTCGAATCAAGAGGTACATAATTGGTGACGAAAGTAGATTCAATCTGCCTAGCATTTTCCCAACCCTGGAATCGCCTTCAGACTAACTGGATGCAGTTGGATATCAATATTCTACATGGAACGACTGAATTTCTCACCACCCAGTTAACATGATATCCCTTGGTAAGACTGGTTGTCAGACTTTCGGGCTTCTAACTGTCAGTAACGACTGTTACAGATCTAAGAATGGCAGTCGGGACCAACGGCTTAACGTGCTTTCCGAAGGCACGGAGGGGTCTCGGTATGATATGGATGGAAACCCATACGTGAACCGACCGAGGCAAGCGTAGCTTAATTTTCGATTGCCCCGTGTAGCGGTAATAAAGCCACGAGCCCCTAATTAAGTTAACGGAGTGTTGTTTTAAAATCATTGCTCACGCCGCATGTACACATAATATTTTATCCTATAACCCTATAGGTTTAGGTAGATAAAATCAAGGTAAACAAAAAAAAAAAACACGTGACTCATAGATGGGAAACCTTTTATTTCAAATGTTAAAATCATGTTATTAATAGTAACTTATTAAAAGGCTCTATTCTGAATCTGAATTAGAATCTGATGAACTTTCTGTCACATTAATACCTAATAAATCGTTTTGTTGCATCATCTATTATTTTATCTAATTTACAGTTCTTCTTTTATTATATTTATTTTATTTAATCGACTAAACGCAAAAACTATCACTCAACCCAAAATCAGTAAGTTTTAGTCGAAATTGAAATGTATTGTCAATGAAATTTTTTCCAATTCCATTGCTCGGATGCGACGGAATTAGCGAGCCATAAACCTTTTCCACTGGAAATGCCATTTGCTAATTGAAATTAGATTGCCGGATTGTATACCGATTTTTTTCGTCCTTTCTCTGCTTTCCAATGTCCTTTAGACTACACACTAGCTGCAAGTTTGACAAGCCTGCTTACAAAAGTCTTCAAATAAAGAGTTGGCAATTTATTGACGTGCTCGTTCCATCGTAGACCTGCTGCATCGCTTTCCGCCAGGCGAGATCAAGGTAGTTAGATAGATAATGTTTATTTGCGAAAACAGTAATTTATTATTCCTTATAGTATACATTGATAGCTAGGTTTACATAAAAATTTAAAATAAATAAGGAAGCATTTTGCTTGTGGACTCCACAGTAGGTCGAGCCCGTCTCGTGGAGTCCTTGGTAGTTATTGCTAGGTATATAGTGAAGTGCGCATTACATGACTACTGATGCATTATTTTTTGCATTTGAGAAGCACATGAAAAACTCTTATTCCTTTTCTCTTATTCTAATTACAGATCGCGGCACGTAAGTTGAACAAATGTCGGATTTTGTTTCAACTTACGTGCCGCGATCTGTAATTTATTTCCTAATTTCAGTACACATTACATCAATGACTATGCTAGAAGGTGACAACGTTATTTTCCGTGCGAGGGAACGTGTGCATGTGTTGTTTGTTCTGATTTTGGTTCAACTTACGTGCCGCAATCTATAAAACATCGAAACATTGTCTACAATTTATTAAAAGACTGAAAAAGGTTTAACAATAAAAAGGTTAAAGGAATATTTTGATCTTAATGTGGTGCACTATGTGTATGTGTGTGTGTGTGACAGAGTGTTTATGCATGAGTGTACCTTTAAGAGAAATTCGGATTCACTGTATGATTGGGCTAGCAGCCATTTGCGGTAATGTTTTTGCCTTGGCTTGTTTTAGAATTACAAATGCCACACATTCTTACGGCTTCTTGGTGAAGTGGTACATGATCATTCTGTAGTAAAAAAAGTACAGTAGCAGCCTGAAGTCTGGATTGGTGCACAGTAAATGACCATATTCTCACCCCTATAACATGGGACTTACATAATTATAACAGGTGAAATGTGGGTTTATTAGACAGCCGTGATGTTGTATAAAAGTGGAATAATGATTAATAAATAACATAATTATATAGAGGCTTAGTATGATTGCCGAAATTGTAAATTTTAGCCCCCCCCACGTTTACTAGTCAAAAAGTCCAGGAGTTTTATCTTGGAAGAGGTAGCGCAACAAAATCATCAAAACAATACCAACAAAAAGAATAGGTAGTAATTGTTCGCTGTGATTAACTCAAGACAATGTTTATGTTCTTTCTCCAGAATTAGCATACCTAGTGACAGGTTATGTGGGTTCATATAATTATTTATATTTTTTTTAAATAATGACCAAGTATTTTTTATTATTAATAAATATTATGTCATCAGTTATTGACATGATCTACTCCGAACAATAATCCAGCATTGTACCTATATTATGTAAGCTATCACGCCCTTTATGCCCGCCCAGGAGGCTTTTATTTTGTTATTATGCTTTATTGTTTATTACTTTGCCTATGTATATATAGAATCAAGTCCATCCGACTTAACAGACAGCTGTGCTGCTGGGGAGTTTGTTGCGCCACTTCTTCCTATCTAAAGCACTAGGAAGTGGTGAAGGGTGGGCGTTTTATTGGGGGACTGTCTTATGTATTTTGACATTCGAAAAGTGCTGATTCTCAGCCTAATTTGAATAAATGACTTTTGATTTGATTTGATTTGAGTAGCTGGTCCACGCAAGCTGGTCAATATTGCAGTATTGTGTGGCATCTTTAGCTGAATGTATTAGCGATTGATTACTGAACGTTAGGAGCCGAATGATTGGATTCTTGTGAGCTGGCAATGTGCCAAGAATTGAAGGCAGATATCGTTCGTTTTTTAGGGGTCAATGGTGGACTTTTAGGGGAATTAACGGGGTTAAGATGTTATTTTTAATGGGTCAGTTTGTGTATGAAAATGTCTTGCACTATCTTAGTTGAGACAAAAAATATTCGTTTTCAGTATTGCAGTAGCGTTAACAGACTCTGAAACGCTGACAATCATGTTCAGGAACAGCCACCTAAATACATATAGACCATTTATTATGTATACCAATTTATACCAGCCAATGGACCCCCGATGTGTCGTGGCACGTTCCTGTTTCAGATAATGCGGGAGGAAACGCCCGGGTGTACCCACAGCGTAGATCACTCTGAGGACACGATGTAGCATACAGTAGAGGTGGAGGTGCCCGGCTTGGGCGAAGCACCGCCGTGTCCTTGTGAAGGCGATTGGTGAAGGCGATCTCTCGCGTTCGGCCCTGATCCAGGCCACGGTTCGGAGCAAGAGTGCATTGGTAGCCGTCACCTCTTTCTGCGAAGTAGTAATGTTCGCGAAGAGGGAGGCAGAGCACGTGAGGGAGAGGCAGTCTATGCCTGGCCACAGTAGGCGCGGGCTTGCGGATGGTGAGTAATGGGTAGCTCGCTGTCCAGTAAGGACCAAGCCCGGGTCGACGGCGTGTTGTGTTCCACGCGCGCCTCCAAGAGATGTCAGCATTATCTGGCGGCGTCCGCAAGGACCGATGCCTGCCAGGCACAACAACCCGCTCCGGTTGTTCGAAAGAGATACCGCTGCCCCTGGTACATAGGCTTCTGATCGAACACGGATGGGTTTTAGTCAGTAAAAGTCTGACACGCCCTCCTGCTCCATCCAGAGCGGGAGAAGTTATTTGATGATAACCAGGCTCAAAAATAAACCCTGATGTTTTCGTTCACTGATATCAGTGATGTCCAAGGTAAACTTGGAAAGTAAGTACATATGAATTTGAAAAACGCACAGTTGTAGGTACATACTTGTGCGAATTTAAACCCATTACTTCAGGTTTAGACCACTGGGCCATCACGGCCATTCCTATTATAAATATTGATTCCTGTTTTTTTTTGTCAGGATCGAGCAGAGGTTAAAAGATCAAAAGTGAAAAGGTTAAACTGGCATACACATGATGATAATTATTTTTAAGCCCCAAAGCGCGCGCGCGCGTGTTTGTGTGTGTGTATCTGTCTGTCTGTCTTTGGTATAGTAGCTCCCGAACGGATGAACCGATTTTGATTTTGTTATTTTTTTGTTTGAAAGATGAATTAATCGGAAGTGATCTTAGACATGTTTCATCAAAATCGGTTCAGCCGTTTGAAAATTATCAGCTCTTTTCTAGTTGAGGAAGGGATTAGAGCATCTTCCACGATTCTGATCGAGGTGAAATTGGTATTCTACGTATACTTATATTATAGGTGCGGTTATAGATAAATGGTGATCGCGGTCTGATGATGAAATAGCAACGAGGAAGGAGGATAAATTAGTAGCAAGCTTTACTGTGGGAAACATACGTAACGCTGCGCAGATTTAAGCGAAACATTAAGTTTAAAAAGCAGGAAATAAAAGTTAAATTTAAAATTAAAAAAACCCCGATCCAAACAAAAACCACTAAAAAGTAGGTCGGGGTTTAAAAAAAAATCATTTATAAATCAAGCGTCGCTCAAAAACACATAAGTAGCTCAGAATACTATTTTCCATATCGACGTCCAACTGCCCTCTAGGGCGCGATGACAATACCGCGAAAGTTTTTCAAATCTACCCACTTTTGGCACATTTTTATTTACGATCACTCCCATCGTAAGTTATCTCATAACTCCAGATTATTGACTTTGATTCTACAATTTATCTCAAAATTGATTTATAACGGAGGCTGGGGAAGCCATTTTTTTCATACCTTATTTTTTAGTTGGAGTGAATTTATTCTTTATGACTTTTTATGGAGCGATGATTGTATTCAAGAATAGGGGAGTAGAATGTTGAGATTGATGTTGCCTCCGCCATCTTTTTTTAGGGTTCCGTTACGATGTTGATGATACCTTGTTGTGAAAAATTAATTAAAATCAAAACTCTCGTCTAGTCCGTCCTAATTTTTCGAAACAAATTACGAAAAACTCAATTAAAGTTTTAAATACATAATTGAAAACATAGTCGGGCTTAAAATTTGTTTTTGTATTTAGAACTTTATCTAGGTCGGACTAAAGATCGAAATTTACATAAAAATACATTCTCATACATAAACTCACCCTTTCTTCCTGCCAGGGGTGCGGGTTGTTCGAAAGAGATACCGCGGCACACAGGCTACTGAGGGAACACGGCTAGGTTTTAGTCAGTAAAAGTCTGACACAGTCCTGCTCCACCCAGAGCGGGAGAAGATATTTGATGATTTTACACGCTAAAAAAAAATCTTTCGTCCGTTATTTATTTATTTATTTAAACTTCTCGCACACAAAAAGATACAAAGGCGGACTTAATGCCTTAGGCATAAGTAAAGACTATTGATTGATTGATTGATTGCTACGACCCTTAAATAAAATATACCTACTCGTCTTGATTCATTAGATAGATAGTGTTCTGTATAAGATAGACTAACTATTGCCGCCGATGCCCGTTATTTTGTTTTAACCTTTTTGATTAACACTCTTAATTCCGTCATTAAACAAGAGGCATCTATCGATTGACTAAAAAAACTCGTTCCTGCCTACAAGACCCGTGGATCACCACAGCGCCATCTAGCGACCTGCATTGTAACAAATATTGATCTTGCCTTGTAGTTTCCCTTTTGTTTGTAGATGGCGTTACTTGTGCAATTCACTCCCAAGGAACTTATTGTGGTGTTACTAAAGCCTTCCTCGATAAATGGGCTATCTGTTACAAACTCCTTTATTATCATAGATTTATATTGGTTGTCATAAAAACAAAAGTCACTTGTTCCTTCACCTTTTGCCTGTCTGTCTGGTTGACAATTAAAATAAAATACAACTTAATGTTCAAGCAACACTTTATATTATTGGCGACGAGGCAAATTGTGTTATCAGTATCCAAACAACATGAATACTGAACAATTCGCGGCTTTCCTTACCGCACAACAGGAACAACAAAAGGTACTAACAGTCCTCTTACAACAACTCGTTCAACAGCAACAACACCAAGGATGCCCCTCAACAAACAGCAGCGTGTCTAACAACGATGATAACGCAGCACCTTCTACGTCAAAACATAACATTGTCAAGCACTTCAAGTGCGATAAATTTAACCCCGACACAACCGCTGCAGAAAACTTTGTGGACCTATTTGAAGCGAAATGCCGGATATGGGGTGAAGAATGTGTTAATATTCAAAAAGACCTACTCATAAACTGCATTACACCGGAAATATACCATGAGCTGAAAGTAGCGTTAACTCCTGACTTTGACACAGCGACATACGACGACATAAAAATGAAATTTTTGGATTTGTATAGAACAAAGAAAACGCGATACAAAGCCCTAATTGATTTTTGGAACTCTACGAGAGAAACCGACGAAACAATGGAACATTATTCTAATAGACTGAAAGAACTTTCAAAACACTGCGGCTATGAAGGGACCTTACTGGAGAGGCAACTCCGTGATCGGTTCGCAACTGGGTTGAACCACACACAGCTGGAGATAGATTTAAAACAAAAATGGCCAGAACTACGCGAAATCACAGGTGATAGCAAAACGAGAGAGATAACATTTGCAGAAATATTTACAGTTGCCCAGTCACGCGAAACCGCAGAGAACGAAATTAGCACCGAAAGTAACAAACTCAGTGACTATATTAACAGAATCAAACAGAAGAGACAAAGCAAACGCACTCTTACTACGGTCAACAACGAAACACCCAGGAAATTACGTCTAGACCAATGCAGACGATGCGGAAAGCGAGACATACATGACTATGAGCACTGCACAGCAAAAAACCACCAATGTCAAGCATGTCAGATGACAGGACATTTTGAAAGTGTATGTATTAAATCAGGTAGAGCGTATTTATCATCACAACCCAGACACTCACAACGCAAAAACAAGACAGACAAAAACAACAGAATACAGAAGCTTAACGATCGAACGGAGACATCAGAGACCCCATCAACGGCATCGTCAGAAACAGACTCCTCCGCAGAAGAAAGTGATAGCATGACCAACCCTGTCTACATCATTAAAAAAAAAACATCTCGCTGCAAGAAAATTGACGTTATCATCAATGGTGTAAAATGCACGATGGACTGGGACCCTGGATCAATCTACTCAATAATTTCTACTAAAATGTGGAAAGAGATTGGAGCCCCAGCATTGTTGAAGGCGCCGAAACTCCAAGCCTATTGCAATTTTAAACTGAAACCGAAAGGTATAACAGACGTAACAGTTGAACTAAACAACATACAAAAAATATTACCTGTTGTCGTCATGGACAAAGCAGATCCTATACTTTTCGGATTACAATGGAGCGAAATGTACGAAATGACATTTCCGGAACCGGTTTATTCTATCAAACGTACCACAGACACATCACTGGGTGCCGTGCTAGCTACCTACAACGACCTATTTGACAATAAATTAGGGAAGGTAAAGAATTATCAAGTGAACATCCACATCAAACCTGGCAGTGAAGCAAAACATCTGCCAGCACGGCCCATCAAGTTCAGCATACGCAAGAACATAGAAATAGAACTAGAACGGCTTCTACGCGAAGGAATAATAACAGAAGTGGATCCCAACAGGACACCCTTAGAATGGGCCACACCCACAGTCAATGTTTTGAAACCAAATGGCCAAGTACGGATATGCGGCGACTACCGAACAACGATAAACCCGGTACTTATCAAACATACTCATCCCGTACCCCTTTTTGATGAGTTAAGACAACGTCTGGCACATGGGGATAAATACTCGAAAATCGACCTTAAGGATGCTTACCTACAGTTTGAAATATCACCTGAATCAAAAAAGTACCTAACAATATCAACCCACAAAGACACCAAACTGACAACAGAATGCCTTTTGGTATTGCAACAGCGCCTTCAATTTTCCAACATTTTCTTGACAAGCTACTCAATAGTATACCAAATGTCGCTGTATTTTTTGATGATATTGCCATTACTGGGGAAAATGACGAAGAACACATTCAGACTCTCTCAATGGTTTTCAAGAAATTGAAACAAGCCGGACTGAAAGTAAATCTAAAAAAATGCACTTTCTTACAACCAGAAATCGAATATTTAGGACATATTATTGACAAAAATGGAGTACGACCAACAAAATCTAAAATAGAAGCAATTTCGAAGGCACCACTGCCTACAAATACCAAAGAACTTAGGGCGTTCTTAGGACTCATAAACTTTTATGAACGATTTATCCCACACCTACACAGCGAATGCGCCGATTTACATGAACTAACTGGTGACCGCCGAAAATGGCAATGGACTAATCATGAGAACGAAATATTTATTAAAACTAAGAGATTAATAACAAGATCTAAATCGCTTGTTGCGTTTGATGAATGTCGACCTCTTTACCTCTCCTGCGACGCCTCAGAGAAAGGAGTAGGCGCAGTCTTATACCACAAGGATAAAGAAATCGAACAACCTATTGCATTCGGGTCAAGAAAACTTAAACCGGCTGAAAGCAAATATTCCGTTATAGACCGCGAGGCATTAGCAATATTCTATGGCATTCAAAAATTCGATCAATATCTCAGAGGTACAAAGTTCACACTTGTAACTGACCACAAACCACTTATTCACATATTGGGCCCACAACGAATCCTCCCAAAAATTGCTAATAATAGACTTGTGAGGTGGGCACTCGTGATTGGAAATTATGATTATGACATAATTTATAGGAAAGGGGAACATAACATCATTGCTGATTATCTATCCAGAATGCCAAATAGCACTGAACAACCGAACTATCCAGAGGTTTCGATATGCAAAATCACGGATTTGATTCAACATAATAAAATGAACGACTTGTGTGAAATGAGTGAAGAGCATATTAGGGAAGAAACGAAAAACGATACCACACTAAAGCAAGTCCTGCAATTAATCAAAACCGACTGGTTTGACTGTTCACAGACCGATCTGAAACCGTTTATCAGAAAACGCAGTGAACTGTCTATAGAGAACAAGGTCATCATGTGGCAAGGTAGAACTGTTATACCTAGTAAATTAAGAAGTACATTTTATTATTATTAGTTATTTGCATATTGGCCATCCTGGAATTTCTGCAATGAGAGCTCTTGCACGCTTTTATGTTTGGTGGCCAACACTCGAAGAAAACATTGAAAATTTTGTAAAAAAATGCCAGAAGTGCCAGGAAAATAGACCCAACAACTCAGAACTTCCTCTATACTCTTGGTCGATTCCAGAAAAGGTATGGGAAAGAGTTCACGTCGACTTTGCCGGACCTTTTGAGGGCAAGTATTGGCTAGTGCTGGCAGACGCATTATCAAAATGGATAGAAATTAAACCTATGGCAAAGATAACCACCAGAACGTTGTGTGAGAAACTAGATGGCATTTTTACTACATTTGGATTGCCTCAAATTATTGTCTCTGACAATGGACCTCAATTTACTTCCAAAGACTTTCGAGAGTACCTATTACAAGTCAAAGGGCATAGTGCACATAACATCTTCACCATACCACCCAAGAACCAATGGATTAGCCGAACGACTCGTGCGAACCTTTAAATCCAGAATGGCGTCAAGTGAAGCAGACAGGGGAAACCTAAAACAGAGACTTCAAAACTTTCTCTTTTCATATCGCAACACACCGCATACTACCACAGGAAAGTCCCCAGCCCAAATGATGTTCGGCAGACAGCTAAACTGCTTACTGGATAATGTGAAGCCAAATATGAGAAGGGTATTGCGATATAAAAACATACAAGCGAATATTCAATCTGAACAAAAGACGCCGAATTTCCAGAATGGGGAAGCAGTGTACATCCGTACCAAACTAGAAAATAAGTGGAAACCGGCTATCATTGAGGAAAGAAAACACAGGTATTCTTATGTGGTTAGAACTCCAGAAGGAGTCTTAAAGCGCAGACACGCCGACCACATACGTCCCAATGCAAGCGTAGCTCAGTCACCAACCAACGAGCCACACATTTCGATGAAACCATCGTCATGGACTTCCACACCACATCAAGTACTACCTGGTGCCAGTTCAACTCCATTGAGTCAACCTCCAATTGAGACCGTTTCCTACTCACCGCCAACACTCGAGCAGACGCCGGTGTTGAGGCGTAGTAAGAGAACAGTACGCCCACCACATCGCCTCATAGAGCAAATGGACTGAAGCCGGGAGGAATGTTACAAACTCCTTTATTATCATAGATTTATATTGGTTGTCATAAAAACAAAAGTCACTTGTTCCTTCACCTTTTGCCTGTCTGTCTGGTTGACAAATAAAATAAAATACAACTTAATGTTCAAGCAACACTTTATATTATTGGCGACGAGGCAAATTGTGTTATCAGTATCCAAACAACATGAATACTGAACAATTCGCGGCTTTCCTTACCGCACAACAGGAACAACAAAAGGTCCATCGCTAACTCTTCATCTTCATAATATTATTATAGTATAGTATAGATAGGTACTATAACAGTAATATTTTATAATACTGTTGGCTCAAAAAAAAGATGAATTATGCGTTCGATTTTGGAGAAATGCCTAAGTTAATGAAAGAAAAATGTCTAAATCGCAGCTGTTTGTAAGACTCAATGTCTCAAATATTATTTAAAAACCATAACAAAGACATTTAATCTACATGACAATTACAATAATGAATATTCATTCAACAGTCCTTGAATGTAAGAAATTCATGAGAATATATTTTTAAATTATGTTTGTTTAAACATACTTATACATAACGACACGCACTATGCCGGAGAGGGTAGGCAGAGGCGAAATGTGAGTCTTCTTCGTCGTGTTGAAAGCACGTGTTGGTACTGAACTTCGCTACTTCCACGGCATCGTCGGTGACAGCGCAGAGGTAACTAGGTATGCCTCCATTTCTTAGGGTATAGAGGGCAGGAAAGGAGGTAGAAAATAGTTTGCACCAACGCAGCACCATTTAAGTGAAATTTAGGTAGACTCTGTCTAACCAAAGGGTACCCGAAAGCGGGGATTCATAATCATCATCATTTTAGCCGAATTACTTCCACTGCTGGACATAGGTCTCACCCAAGCTGCGCCACTTCAACCGGTTCTGTGCTTCCCGCGCCCATCGATTCCATAGGTCCTCGTGGGAGGCTTTCCAACTCTACGTCCCCACAAAACCTTACAGCCCCATCAGAATCTGTCCTTTTTCGGGGATTACAGGCGTGATAATATTATGTCACAAAACCAATTCTGACTGGAGCGTCGCAAGCGCTACTACGAGCATGAGGTCTTGGGCTCGATTCTTAGGGCGGGCAAAGTTTTCTGTCTAGAATTTCTTAGTATGAGCTATGAGTCCGGATGTGTGCCCCGTTGATGGTAATAGGCTCGCCCCGTACTTCATCTATACGTCTATACTATTATTATATATAAAGAGAAAAGATTTGATTGTTTGTTTGTTTGCATTGAATAGGCTCCGAAACTACTGAACCGATTTGAAAAATTCTTTCACTGTTGGGAAGCTACACTATCCCCGGGTGACATAAGCTATTTTATCCCCGTATTCCCACGGGAACGGGAGCTACGCGGGTGAAACCGCCGCCGCCCCGCCGTTTCACCCGCGTAGCTGGGACATAAACATAACTCGCGAAATGTGAATGTATTATAGGTACACCTCTAGCCAGCTCTTCAGGGAAACAAGGCGTGATGCTATGTTTATGGACACAAAACCGGTCTTCGGGCTACTGTACCGTATTACCGGATAATCATAAAACACAATAACTCTGGCCGACTTAGGGATTCATAGTTTACAGTTACTAGAGCAATGAGGAAAACAATTAAAATAGTCTGAGAATCAGCACATAATTACATAAGACATTCCCCAAAAACGCCCGCTCTTTCACCACTTGCTAGTGCTTTAGCTGGGGAGAAGAAGTGGCACAAAGTACTCCCTAGCAATACAGTTGTTAAGTAAGAAATCAAAATCAAAATATTTCACATAAGTCTGCATGGGCACTTATGAAACATCAGTAGCTAGGTGCACGGGGCAATTTGTCGCTTCCTGTGGAGAAAAGCCGGCGAAAAACTCCATGGTTACTCTTTTAAGAAGAACTTGAATCGCAATATGCGTTTACAACAACGATTACAACTGGATTAACATGGCACAGCCTGTCCAGTCAATACACTCATTTATCTAGCTTTTGCCCGCGGCTCCGCCCGCGTGCATGTCGGTCATCGCGTAAAAAAGTAGTTTGTGTCCTTCTCCTTATCTCAGGCTTTATTTCTGCCAAATTTCATGACGATCGGTCCAGTGGTTTAGGCGTGAAAGCGTAACAGACAGACAGAGTTACTTTTACATTCAAACTCAAAACTAAAACTCAAAGCATTTACTTCAATTAAACCATTTACAGGCACTTTTGAATTGTCAAAAAGTTGAAGCTAGTCGCCCATTCCAAAACGTAGATTTCAATGGAGAAGAACGGGCGAGAAACTCCACGGACACTCTTTTAAAACTAGTTGGATATTACAAAAACTTGGGAATATTTTTCTTGTTGCATGTGAGAAAAATGTAAAAAAAAAAAACTAAAACAAGATTCAAAATAAGCCCTGGAAGTTAGGAGATGTCCAGTCACATATTTAGTTGGGCTTAGTAGGGATCATGCAGCAAAATTCAGAATTTAAGGAGCTCAGCGATGTTGCTTTACCACATTGCACGGCATATCTGACCCGTTGGTCACTGTGAGCACCCCGACTGCTCCCCCCGCAATGCCCGTGGCTACAAAGAAAACGAACCGGGCTGATGATGACGGCTTCGTGACGGTGCAAAGGAGGAAGCGCCGACAGAGTAGCTGTAAGAACCGCTGCGGCAAGGCTCCTACGGAGCCCAACGAAAAACTGCGTGCTGCGAAGCCGAATACCCCGGTGTATATTTCCCGTCTCCACTACACCACCGACGCGGAAGACATCGTGAAGTACGTGCGCCAAAGGCTGAATTACGCACCGAGAGTGCAGCTGCTGGAGTCGCATTGCAACGTCAACTTTAAGGCGTTTGTGGTGCGCATACCAACATGCTACCTGAATCTGGTGATGGAAGAAAGCTTTTGGCCACAGGATGTGGTATTTCGTCGCTTTCGCGGACTAGTGCCACCGGAACGCACAAAGACTTAGTGCAAAAAGTGACACTAACATAGTTTTCAGTTTTATTTACTAACGTAACCTGTTATTATAATAAAACTGTTTTGCATTAAAACAAAACAGTTATTATGTGATGAAAAGCATAAAGCATTGGATTTGAAGATACGTCTAATATTTTACCGCATTTAAGTTCAATAATGAAAGAAAACATACCTTCCTTCCTCGATTACCTGTGGCTTCACACCATAGCAGCGCTAGCGATGACCTATGGTACAGCAAGCTGTCACTTGTCAACTGTCAATTCATAGAAGTCTTCAGATCTCCAGCAACTTGCTCCAATGCTTTATGCTTTTCATCACATAATAACTGTTTTGTTTTAATGCAAAACAGTTTTATTATGTTCTTTCAGCATAAAGCATTGGATTTGAAGACCTGTTTGTTATCTGCTGGTGAAGAATACCCTAAGGATGTAGGCGCTATGTGAATTAAATATATATTATGTGGAATTAATGAATATTTTGGTTTAAATTAATTAACTGTAAAAACTAAATATTTAGAGTTTTCAATCGATTAAATCCAAGAAAACGCAGAAATAAAAACATCTTCCATAAACTGTTTTATATAAATTGCAAATCTATTTGCCTTTTAATACGTCAGCATGAAATTTTTATATTAAGCTATAATGGTTATTTTAAATCCATTATACAATCTGAATTAAATAAACATCTCATTGCTCAAGGATAATTGGATCACTCATTCATATCCATAATTAATACAAGTTAAGTAATATACTTGAAACTTAAGAGATTAATATTTCTAGACATACTGTTTTAAAGATGTGTTATTTTTTATTGTCGTACATGACAAAGTTAAAATTCCCCTGAAACTGAAATTCTTTCAGGATCTTTTTATTATAGTGGTCAAAATACATTAAGCTCATCTGAATGATCTAAGAAGGGGCATTCAAGTCCCTTCATTTATCAATTAAGACTTATAAAATGTACCTACCAAAACATTTTTTAAATAATTTCATAGAGAATCAAAATTCTCATGTGATCATCCTTCCCTCTCACAGAGAGGAGTCTTTCGTCCCATCAGTGGGAGGTTTGAGACAACTTCTCTTGAGGCCCTTTCTTTTACTACATCTCAAAAGTGATAATTCTGTAAGTCTAGTGGCTCTTTTAATGTAAGAGGCCATCTTAATTTCATCTGTTGTGCTAATCACTAGTCGGCCTCCCGAAGGCTACCACAGACGTTATACTTTTTTGGAGGCTCTTCTATCGTAGTTTGCTTAAAAATCTTTTAAGCAAGCTTAGCCATACCTATCATTGTCAACAAAGATTATGGTAGATTTTAAGTAAACAACTTGATTTTCAATTTCTATGAGCCACAATGGCCAACCTGTTATTTAACATTTAAAAGTTGTGAGATATCTTACTATATGTATGTAAATCTCTGCCAATCAAGGGGGAAAAATTATCTATTTCACATGGGTTACTTTCTTGGTAGTGGTTTAGCTAAGGCTAATGCTCCTTTCACTTACTAAATGGACAAGAAAATGTTTAGATCTAACATCAGATCTGTTGGTACAGTAACTGCCTCATGCAAATAAATAAGTAAATTGGGATCAGGTTATTTAGGACTATTGCCATGCAATCTACACCATGACATTCACCTCTGAATAGAAGCTTCATAAGTAATAAGTGTGGATTATCTCCAACTATATTTTAGCAAATCCCTTGTTCCTGTACCAACCACTGCCTCTTGCAACCTGACTGCCTCCCCCCCCCCCCCAATTTGCCGGGTAGGAGTAGGAGCTTGTTAGGTCTAAGAGGTTCTTACATAGGTCTTGTATAGGTATTGGCTCTCCGAGACCTCTCGTCTCCAAGTACGGGAGCCAGGTACACTGGGTTCAATATGGGGCCATTTATACATATAAGCACCCGACCCATCTCCGAGTTCAGAGGACTGAGCGCTCAGTTCTAAATTGGACTTGAAGAGAACACCGATACTAATAATTGCAGTCACCTCTGACTGAAAGCATCGCAGAAGCTTGCCAAGCCTTCATTTGAGTCCCATATGACGTTCTGTCGCACAACGGCCGACTAATCTTGACACGAAAAGGTCGACGTCAGGGACGCCCCACTTTGTATACATAGCCTCCGAGGCCTGGGGCCTGGAGCAGCAGGAGCCCATCTGGCTGGCCTGTTCAAAAATAAGCGGTCGGCTAAGCCGTTATAACACTTTTAAACTCCCCGGGAGGTAAACCGCTGACAGAGTAATATCCAGCAAACCTGCCTAACTTCGTAATTTTGCAAGTTAGGTTCAAAAATAAGCGGTCGGCTAAGCCGTTATAACACTTTTAAACTCCCCGAGAGGTAAACCGCTGACAGAGTAATATCCAGCAAACCTGCTAACTTCGTAATTTTGCAAGTTAGGTTCAAGGGCACTAGGGAAGCGAATCCCTCACTCATCCCAAATGTGTGACAAATGTTGCTGTTGGATTGAACTATATGTACTCTCAAGACTGGCTTTTTGGCTGCTTATTACTGCGTTTATGGCAAACCTCCCCAAGTTCGAATGCCATTTTTTCTGGTTTGGTCAAGTTCCTGAAAAGAGTAGGATATAATACCCATTCTTTATAATGTACACCTTATCAATTATAAATATGAAGTGTACAATATTTTACAAAGGGTGGTACAATGAGTGATTTTATCACTAAAAGCGATCTATTAAAGACATTTTTTGAATGTATAGGGTAGCCCTTTCATGTGGACTCCTTACCCTTCCTCCACTGCATGTGTGGACAAGAAGTGGGTTTCCTTACTCATGTGTTGAGGAACTGAGCTGTGGTTTATCAATAGCCTCTAGCTACCACATTAATTATGGCCAACCAGTAGAGCAACCTTTTTCTATTTGTCTTGGTCTGCCCTTCTCAAAAACTTTTGAGACTATAAGCATTCCCTTACAAGGATTGCAAAAATTATATATGGAACACCTAAATTTAATACACTTTGAACTAGGTTCAGGGACAAAGTACCATTTTTTTTTTTTTTTTTTTTTTTGAATTTTTGATATTATCATCTTCCTTTACACCTTGCCTGCACACAGGGTCTTATAAGTATCAGTGTTCCAAAGAAAGCTTACTTGTTTTAACTCCTAATGGAAATTCAGAATTGACTTAGGATTTTTTTTTTTTTTTTTAATTCAAGTAAGACAGTACAATAAAGAATAACTTAACATAAATGAGCTTATACTAAATAGAAGTTCGGCAAGACATCTGTGTCTGAACTAGATAAATAAATATCTGTATCTCAGACAGCAGCGCTCTTCCTTCGAAGACAATTTGTCACCTAAGCTTTATTAGGACTTACCGTCTCCGAGACACAAACCATAAACTGAGTTTTCCTAGTGGGCCAGCTAGCTAATTTCAATCTGAATTACATTAACCAGAATGCGGATACCACAGGCTCGCAAATTCTTTGCCACACAGTTGGCTGATTGTCCAGAGAACTCAAGAAAGGCCAAAAACCATAATTTTCTGGGTTCTAAAAGACTCTTCGGAGTTGTTGGTGTAGACTATTACATGAAAAACTGCCTTTAATTAACATATCAATACTCTTGTTTTACTTTTTAATAATATTGATGTGTAATGTAGGTATTCAAACAAAAAATATTTATTTTATATTGTTGGTTTAATAGAAATTTGCATAAATTATTTTGATTAAAGATACTTATTCTTATACAAAATTGAATTGTTGTGAATATAAACATATTCAGTGTTGGACTTCCTGTGATTATCTTCAGTATAAAAACAGAAATGAAACAAAAAGGCCTTTAATTCTAAAGTTTTTACATGTTTCTTTAGGAAGTCTGATTTTTGTCAAAAGTATCTTTGCAATGTTTCCCATTTATCAAGTTATTTTATTTTTTTATTTTTATACAAGTATTACTTCTAATAATAGCTTTAAATAATATATTGTTAGTTTTAAATTGTGTGGTGGATGTATTTATTCCCCTTAATATTCTGATAGATCAATGATCCTGATCATAACTATAAGATTTCCTTAATTATTACAAAATACAGCAGTATAGCATAGTAAATTAAATGTTCTAAATGCTATATAAATCTGCTAGATTTTAGAGTTCAAGAGAGTTCAGCTCTTCATTTGAACCACTGTAATTTAACAGCAGCTTGCCACTAGACAGCAATAAACAATTTAAATTAAAATACACTTCTGGAAGAAACATTCTCACTACTTCCAAAGGTGACAGTAGGGTACAAGCCTATTGGGTAGGTTGCTGCTTAATTAACAAGTCCTAGTAGACCTGCTTTAGCAGCTAGCTCCTTCGGCTACCCACACCCACCCACATTAAGCATCCAACCAAAACTCCCTCCGAGGGAACTAAGTAACCTTTAGTTTGGTTTAGTGGCTTCTTCTAATTCAGAGTGAGAAACATGTGGGGTAGATGACCATAAATTTGAGGTTTTCTTTAATGGGTATTTGGTTTATTTTATTTTTATATTGCTTGAAACAGGAATATCTGTCAATGGGTTGTCTTAGGGGCAGAATTTACGAGTATCTACCTAATTATCTTATTTTACACTGAAATCCTTCAGTTGTAACACTTCTGTCTCATAAAACAAATAGGATTGTGTATTACCTATACCACAATGCACTTCCGAAGTGGATATTTATATAACCAAAACCAGGTTAGAAGTTTGATAAGTGTTTTTGTAAAGTTAGTGATATGATGTGGAAAGTGGAAATTGTGTCATGTTCACAGAAATTGAACACTTACTTGGCTACTTATTCCATTGTAAATGCGTAGGTCCACTTGACAGTAATTGGTCAGCAGTGGGAAACGGCTACTTTCTTCCTCCGAGGATGAAGAGCGCTTTTTCGCCACTTACGCACTTAGGAGAATTCGTCGCTCAAGCTCGCTACAACGGTTGCTTTAAAACGGAACCGGCGAACACGTGTTGTGAGCCTTCAATTTCGTATTTCGGCATTTCGCTGACTAACTATCAGCGTAACACTATGTATCACTTACCAAAAGCACTATTATTCACTTTCTATAAAGTTTTACCAGAAACTTTAGTAATTTTCTAAGAAAATTAACGAGAGAAAAAATTTTACGTTCATGGCGGCAAAATTTTTAGACGCTATGAATTGACAGTTGACAAGTGACAGCTTGCTGTACCATAGGTCATCGCTAGCGCTGCTATGGTGTGAAGCCACAGGTAATCGAGGAAGGAAGGTATGTTTTCTTTCATTATTGAACTTAAATGCGGTAAAATATTAGACGTATCTTCAAATCCAATGCTTTATGCTGAAAGAACATAATATGTATATATAGGTTAAGGTATTTATCCATGGGTCTTTGTAACCTGAAAATAAATGGTTTTATTATTGTTATATCATTCGAAGCGAAACATAGAAGTGTACAATAAAACCTTTTGCTACTGTTTCGTGTTGGATAAACTGGTTTCAACAAGTGCAGGATGTCGCTTCTTATCTGTAGTCTTGACACTCTACCAGTTTGTAATTAGTTGGCTATACGTATATTCTTGTTTTTTGTTAATTATTGCCTAGAAGTTTTTTCAGTTAAATTGTAGTGTTATGTCGTAATGTAGTTTAAACAATGATAAGACTTTTAAATTGGATATTCTTGCAGGTATGTAAAGGTGTACGGATCTATAATTAAGTAGCCTTTATTGACAATGTTAAAATTTAATTGTTATTTCATGATTTGTTTTCTACATTCTCCCGTAGGGCTCAATCGTGGCTTTTCCATTTAAAATCTGTAATTCAATTATATTTGTATAATTGAAAGACTATGTATACAAATGTAGTTAATGTAGAAATCATCATCGGCTGATATAGTTATTTCATTGGTTAGTCGAAACGCCATTGAAATATAAGATGGAATGTGGTCATATCCACCTATAAAATTATGTTTTCAAGTGGTTTAAAACTGTTGGTTTAAAAAAAAAACCTATTTCAATTTCAATCGGCAATGCTGCTTGAAAGCAAGTATGAGTTGTAGTTATGTAACATTTTAATTTGCTGATGATCAGCCTGGGAAAAGGCTAGGCAGATGATGATGGTGATCAGGATCTTGGCTCTTGGCTCAGTGTAACGGATGCGATTTTCGAGTTCTTAGTCATAGGTTTGAACCCAGGCAGGCGCTTTACTTTGTGTAAACTATTTCATCACTGCTCTCAAAACGGTAAAGGAAAACATCGTGACTCGTAAGCAACTTAAGACCAAAAATTCGAAGACAGGTTCGTACCTACGACTTTACAACTAATAAGTCGTGGCCTTTATTACTGGGCATTCAATGCTCCCCAAAAATATTACCCACCTTCAAGTCAAGACTATGATTACACCCCTCTATCTAAACTTTAACAAACTTTATAACCATTTCGTTAGATACAAATAACATGTTTGTGATCAAAGACGCCACAAATTGTAGACAACGCCGGATCATTTGCTTGTATTAAAGTGAAGTGTAGCTGCAGGCTATTTCAAGAATAATTTCATACGTTTCCAGTGATAATTAGGCTGATTTTGTTACAAAAAAAAATTACCGCCGAAAAAACTAAAAAGTAAAAATAATAAACCTGTTTTGTTTAATATTAATATCTAACTTCGGAAGGCGGTGACATAAAATTAAAATACATATCTAGAGTCACCGACTTTCGAACTTAGTTTACTGTTATATGGGACCAATTTCGTATACCCTTTCCAATAAAAAAAGAATTATCAAAATCGGAGTACTCTGAAAAACGTTATGCGTGGTCTTAAAAAAAAGGAAAATTAAAAATACGCGTCGACTTGAGAACCTCCTCCGTTTTTACGTCGGTTAAAAAGATTTGACGGCTGATCGGTTGATTCGAACGAATTTACTAGCCCGAAACGGACGAATCAACATAAATCGAACGCAATAGCAATAGTTTGATTATTACATGTATTTAACACAGAATAAGTTATTTCCTCACACAAAAAATAAATAGTGTTTGTTGGTAATATCAAAATAATAACATTATTATGTATTACTAAATGTTCTCAATGTTCTGATAGCGAAAAAAAAATAATTGTCTGTCTTTCGTCTGACTGTTTGTTCCGGCTAATCTCTGAAACGGCTGGACCGATTTTGGCAGAACTTTCACTGACAGATAGCTGATGTTATAAAGAGTAACATAAATTAGGCTTTTATTAGCATATTCCCACGGGATAATTTATGACACCAGGCGGGCGAAGCCGCGGGCAACAGCCAGTTCTGCAAATAAAGCTAAAAATACCCAAAAATCCGATTCACAGAAATTAATCCTTTTATATCACGTATTTCCCTTTGTTTTGAAATTCTAAAAATTAATTAGTATCTTCGTTACAGTACCTAATTAAAATAATGTTAAGCTCATGTCATTGTGTAGCTTTTATTAGAAATATTTCATCTGTTTTCAGTCTAGTGTAGGCTTGCTAATCCGTATTTTTACTCGACTGCCCGCAAACGCACCCACGGTACAGGAGATATTCCTAGAGTCAATGTGAAAAAAAAAAATACACAAGTTTTTATTTTCGAACCGACGAAAAAACGGAGGAGGTTACTCAATTCGACGCGTATATTTTTTTTTTTTTTTTTTTTATGTATGACCACGCATAACTTTTTCCAGAGTAGTCCGATTTTGATAATTCTTTTTTTATTGGAAAGGGTATACCTCGAAGTTGGTTTCATATAAATTTCGAAGAAAAATTCCAACCCTAAGGGTAAGAAAACAGGGGATGATTGATTGTTTACTCACAGATTTTAATACTGAGTTGTGTATTAAATCAAAAATTAAGCATGTAGTAATTAGTAGATTATAGCCACAAAAAAAAATATAAAATAAAAACTTTTTAATAAAAAAATTAAACCGCCGAAAAACCGAACAATAAAAAATAATAAACTAGCTTTGTCCAACCCCAATAAATAAGTTCGGAAGTCGGTGACTTTGGATATGTATTTGATTATATGTCACCGCCTTCCGAACTTATTTATTGGGGTTGGACAAAGCTAGTTTATTATTTTTTATTTTTCGGTTTTTCGGCGGTTTAATTTTTTTATTAAAAAGTTTTTATTTTATATTTTGTGTTTCACGAACGGTGTCCAAATAAAAGGTATTCTTTCTTTCCATAATTGGGCTTGTAGGTATACACATATTTCACCTCCACGCGGGCGAAGCATGGGCACGCCACGATTGCGGCGGTAAGTCCCCTCTTTGAGGAGTGGTTTGAGAGGCGGCATGGCGTCCTCAACTTCCGCCTGACGCAGGTCCTCACCGGACACGGTTGTTTCGGGAGGTTCCTGTTTCGGATAGGGCGGGAGGAAACGCCCGGGTGTTTCCACTGCGAAGATCGCCCTGAGGACACGGTGGAGCACACGGTGGCGGTCTGCCCTGCTTGGGCGGAGCACCGCCGTGTCCTCGTGGAGGCGATCGGCGGCGGCGATCTCTCGCGTCCGGCCCTGGTCCAGGCCATGGTACGGAGCGAGAGGGCATGGGGAGCCGTCACCTCCTTCCACGAAGCAGTGATGCTCGCGAAGAGGGAGGCGGCGCACGTGAGGGAGAGGCAGCATATGCGCCCTCGCGACCCCAGCCGCCGCAGGATACGGAGACGCCCTGGGCGTCGGGAATCCCAGACCGATTTCCGGCCACCGTAGGCATGGGCTTGCGGACGGCGAGTAATGGGTAGCTCGCTGTCCGGTAAGGACCAAGCCCAAGTCGACGGCGCGTTGTGTTCCACGAGCGCCTCAAAGAGATGTCAGCACAAAAAGTGATGGGACCCGCAAGGGTCGATGCCTGCCAGGGGTGCGGGTTTGTTCGAAAGAGACACCACAGCCCCTGGCTTAAGGGCTACTGAAGGAACACGGGTGGGTTTTAGTCAGTAAAAGTCTGACACGCCCTCCTGCTCCACCCAGAGCGGGAGAAGTTATTTGATGATTTCTCACCCAAAAAAAAAAAAAAAAAAAACGCGGGCGAAGCAACTGGCAAACACTAGTACATAATAAATAAGTTTGTCCGTATGTCCCACCATACATAATTCGGAAACACAAATCTCTAACAATTCAACACCTTTCCTTGTAAAGGCGTCCCGGATCCGGAAGTCACTCGTTTCCCGCCAAAAAACGCTCGTAATTTTTTCCACCGACGCTTAAGCCTTTATGACGTTACTTCCGGTTGGATTTCCCGTGACGTCACGTGTCGCGTGACGCAGTTCCGGTAGGATTATGTTACGAATTTACGATGTGGTTTTTTATTATTATTGGGTTTTCAAATATGCTTTTATGTATAGATTTGGTGTGGGTTTAAGAGAAGTATTAATAAACGATTAAACTTGCCCTGCAACACACTATCAATCAACAAAGGTACCAGGATCCAAGGCAACCGACATAGTCCGAAGAATTGCCAAACTTAAGTGGCAGTGGGCAGGGCACATTGCTCACAGAACAGATGGCCGATGCGGCCGAAAGGTTCTGAGTGGCGACCGCGTACTGGAAGACGTACTCGTAGTTGGAAGGCCTCCCACAAGGTGGATCGATAGCCTGGTGAACGCCGCAGGAATACTCTGGTTTTGGGAAGCACAGCATCGGTCGATGTGGCGGTGCTTTGGGGAGGCCTATGTCCAGCAGTCGACGGCTGAAATTATCATGATGGTAAAGATAGAAGATAAAGATGCATCTACTCGTATTTGCATAAACATTTGTAACAGTGATATATAAATAAAAAGAAAAGTCCTGCCTGACCGACTGACTCATCAACGCCCAGCCCAAACCCTTGGACCTAGAAAGCTGAAATTTTGCACAGAGGTTTCCTTTATAATATAGACAAGGAATAAGGAAGGATATTTCGAAGTTCAACCCCTAAGGGAGTTAAATGGGGGTGAAAGTTCCGCGCGGGCGAAGCCGCTGGCAAAAGCTAGTTTTACATAAAGCGATCACCTATTTGGCCACCTTAACCCTATGACCCCTTGGTAAGACTGGTTGTCAGACTTCCCAGCTGCTGGCGACCCGTAATGACTGTCAAAGATCCAAGACTGTCAGCCGGGACAACCTTACACCGTGCACCTTAACATGCTTTCCGAGGCACAGAAGGGTCACGGTATGTAAAGATAGTCACCCATCCACGAGCAAACCGCGGCAAACGTAGCTTCAACTGATCGATCATCGGTTTTTATTTACAAAGCCACGAGCCCCTCTTAGAATTCTACTAGTTGGCTTAGAATTACGAGTAAATTTTCAGTGGCAAGAGAAGTATGTATTTATGAAATGCCAAACAAATAGTTTGTTGTAAACATATTTTTGGTGACATTCTCGCTTTGTAGGTCAGACAGTATTCTAAGTTTTCACTTTGAAACTTGTTTGATAGTTTTGTAATAATGTTAGACCCGCTATTTAGAACTTTACTATTGCTAACACAGTGTTTACGATGTTGTATTCGCTTTGGCATTCCTAATAAGGTAGGTATTGTGAGAACTCTGCCGAGCTCTCAAGGTACCTACCGGCGATTATGGTGTGTATAAATAAAATAGGTACTTGGTGATCTTTTAACATTGGGACTCTACCTTTAATAAGGAATTAGCTCATTACAATGTCGCGCCTGACAATCGAGTGAAGCTTCCGCAACAAAACCGAAGTAAAATTATTTGACATTCTAAAGATAAAAACTTCTCGATTATTCGAACATAGACACAGCCTAACTATTGGCTGCCAGCATGTACGTGAGGTTCCTCGTGAAGCGAACAACCTCTACAGTATCTAATCATTATTTTAATAACAAAATATGTATTATATTAATTAATACCAGGAGACTTTTATTTTTGGTAATATGCGTTATTGTTTATTACTTTGCATATGTATGTATAGAATCAAGTCCATCCGACTAAACAGACAGCTGTGCTGCTGGGGAGTTTGTTGCGCCACTTGTTCTCAGCTAAAGCACTAGGAAGTGTCGAAGGGTGGGCGTTTTTGGGGGACTGTCTTATGTATTTTGACGTTCGAAAAGTGCTGATTCTCAGCCTAATTTGAATAAAAGACTTTTGATTTTGAATAGTTTCGCCGACCCTGGAGGATAAAATGGAAATCGGAAAAACTTACCTTTGCAGGTAAAAAAAAGCCATTTTTTGACGACTACTCGCCATTCGACACACAAAAGTAGAAGCGAGAGAGCAAACAAAAAATAATATTTTTAAGTACTATTTTAGTATAAGAAAATCGTTAACTGTGTCAAAAGACATTTATTCAATTGAGGCTGCGAATCACCACTTTTAGAATGTTAAAATTACATAAGACAGTCCTCCAAAACGCCCTTCAGTGGCCGTCACTAGGAAGTGCTTTAGCTGGGAAGAAGTGGCGCAACACACTCCACAGCAGAACAGCTGTCTGTTTGGTTACATAAAGATGATTTTAAACTACAGTTTAAAGACAAAAAAACATAGTTGAATGTTAAAAGTTAAGTTAATACCAATAATTTTTTAGTAAAAAGTATTTGCGCTAAAAGTTCTCATGGTCCGTTGTCATTTAAATTCTTATAAATTTTGTAATTTTATAACATCACGCAAGGCAAACATGTACTAGTTACATTTCATCAGTCATGTATCCCATCGTAATTTTATAAATGGTGAGTAAAAACGGGCTCTATAGCCAATTGGTAAAAACAGAATCCTTATAATAATGTCATCTTGTCGGTCTTTTCGTCCGTCCATTAACCTGTACAAACGTCCATTCCAGGAAGCAAATAGTCATTTCATTTGGGGACTTTTGGCATCGAAAATGACACAGAAAAATTAGAAAGGTGTATTCTGAGCATTATCGATGCTGTAGCAAGTATGTTGTCTGTTGAACATTGAAAAAATAAAATTCTATTTTTTTGGGTTTTGGCTTCGCACAGTTTGTGCATTTAGCCAGTGTCAAGTAATTTTACTTTTCAATCAAGTAAATGGCCCGATATCAGGCACGAAGTTACAAAAAACTCATAGTCAGTCAAGTCAAAGTTATAGTAAAGCGGTAGTAACTTTACAACAACCTATTAGGAGTTTTGGGGGGAACATGAAAAGTCCACGTTAGTCACTTATTTTCACCTTCACAACACTTGTGCACTCACACGTAACTAAATTGAATAATTCACTACCAAAATTATACAATTTAATTCGCTATTTCACGAAATTTCATGAAAGTAAAAATTCGTGCGACATGTTCCAACGCGATCAGCCAAAAACTCAAAAAAGAAGAAAAAGAAAGAAGATAAATAAAATTCAATCTAATCACAGAAGAAATAAGACTCAATTTTAAATGCATAAATTAATGGGTCGACACGTTTTTCTTAATAATATCAGTTAGCTTTAAAAAAAAATAGTTTTGGTCATCGTATTATACTTTTAACTCCATACTTTAATTGGGGTGTATGAGGTCTTGCGTTAATTATGTTACTCGTTGTATATGCATGTTGGAAATCATCGGAACCCATAGTTAAAGGGTGATGATGTTTCTGAGTCACTTTTTTATTTATGACAATAGTTTGTGAGACATGGAATGTTTTCAGTTACAGATGCAGAAATGACTTTGGTATTCAAAGTTTTTCTCAGAAATACCGACTATGAAATACAAAAAAACAAAAACTATAATAACTCTTATTATTTTTAGAATTCTTCTTTATTGACATAATAGGTTACATAAACTTGTTTGAAGCCTCTGACTCCTGAACTACGTGTACCTGTATCTCGGGAGTCAGTGCGAATAAAAATCTTTATAACTCTACAAGAGTACTACCTAACCTGTAAAAGGAAAGCGTGAAGTAGCACAGAAACAGTCGATTGGCTCCGGAATGCAATATCTTTGAGCTAAGACCGAATAACTCCGAGGAATTCTGAATGAATGTACCTACTAGTTATCTACGACTAGATGTATACAGGATGAGTTATTTTTTACGAATAAGTTACTGTGGTGTACTGGTTGTTAGAAACAGAAAAATTACTTTAATTTTACAGAAAAAAAGTTAATATAACAATATAATTTATTCATAGCAATTTTGCCCCTCAATACTTATTATTCTTTCGGTTTCACACACAAAAACATGTTTCCTGTGCTTAAAATCCATTGTGAATATCTTAAAACTATTATGATTTTTTTTAATTGCAAAAAAAAATCTTTAAAACCTACTCCACATAAGTATACAAGATAACTGGTTATTTTTTCGCGATTTTGTCCGTTTGCTCTCTTGCACACTCTTAAATATGACCACTACTTATTAATAAATAGCATGGGGCTAACCTTGGCATAACTTATTCAGCCTATATTGTTTCCACTGCCAGGACACAGGCTTCCTCTAGTTATTTACCACGCGGGCCCAATGCGATCACATGTCTTACAATTTTTGGTGCTATAATAGGACATGCCTGTTTCCTCACGATGTTTTCCATCACCGTTTTGAGAACAATCGAGATGAAATAATTTATTCAAAGTAAAACGCCTTTCTGAGATCGAACCAACGACCTCTCGTAACTGGGGCCATTACCACTGTTCCAACGCTGTGAGGTTGACCAACTGCCAATGAAATTATGTTGTTTAAAACAAATAACACTCCTTTTTTGGTGCAGTCGTGTAAAAAAAAATACTGGTCATTAAGCCTACCTTAGACTCAAAACCGACTACTTAATTCTACTAAAAAATTGTATTCAATGTGCGAAACATAAATTTAATCAAGAATATCATTAATCTATATAAATAAAAAGAAAAGTCCTCACTGACTGACTGACTCATCAACGCCCAGCCCAAACCCTTGGACCTAGAAAGCTGAAATTTTGCACAGAGGTTCCCTTTATAATGTAGACAAGGAATAAGGAAGGATTTTTCGAAATTTAACCCATAAGAGACTTAAATAGGGGACGAAATTTCCACGCGGGCGAAGCCGTTGGCAAAGCTAGTCACTAATAAATTTCTAGAATTTCAGAACAAAAGGAATACGTGAAATAAAAGGCTTAATTTCTGTGAATCAGAATGTTAGTTCGACTTACGACATTACCGACTGGACACCACTCTAAAATAACACGCGTTCCCAGTTAAAATCAGCCTGTATACACGAGCTGGTGTTTTCAACTGTCATGGTGTAAAACATCTCAGGAAGTTTCTTGTTTAATACTTGGTTGCTTAAAGCAAAAACATAGCGTTTTATTAACTGATTGTTAATTATCATCTTTTACTGATTAATACAACCCACCCGTGTTCCTTCAGTTGCCTGTGTGCCGGGGGCCACGGTATCTCTTTCGAACAACGTTTAGTCCACTTTGTGTATCTTGATAATGTTCGAATACTTGCTGTCACTATTGTATACATATCAAGTTGTGGTAAATGAATTGGTGTGGGTAGGTAAGGTGATAAGTAAAAAGAAAAAAAAAACGAAAAAAAAAACGACTTGCAACAAGACCACTACAAAGTGTAAATTAATTTTAATTCCATTTTAGTGACAAGGGGAAACATTTAAGAGAATAAACCAGAATATAAGCATTACCAAATGAAGTATGCAAGGATCGTAGCAGGTGGCGTTCTGTAGTTTCTGCCTCCTCGGGGAAGAATGCAGTGTGTTGATTTACGTATATATACATGGTGTAACAGAAATCCTATTGCTATCCTTAAGCACTAAAGCTGGTATAGAATCCCTATACATAGTTTCAGTTCAAAATAAAATATTCTAAGAATTGATACCATATTTTCGGTTTCATGTGTTTCTTAAATTCAAATGAAAACAAACGTGTCACCGCACTACGTAGATCAATAACTTAGTTTCAGTTCAAAATAAAATACTCTAAGAATTGATATTAAATTTTCGGTTTCATGTGTTTCTTAAATTCAAATGAAAACAAACGTGTCACCGCACTACGTAGATCAATAACTTAGTTTCAGTTCAAAATAAAATACTCTAAGAATTGATATCAAATTTCCGGTTTCATGTGTATCAAACGTGTCACCGCACTACGTAGGTCAATAACTTTCCACGTTACTTGCCAATATCACAATAAATCTCTTCCGAGTGATGTGTTTATTTCAATTTGAAAAGTTCGGTTTCTGGTATCAATGTATTAGAAATAACTTCCGAACATGTAGAGATAGTATTAAAAAAACCCTTCCAATATCGTTTGGTGTCATCCAAAGAAGCCGTGCCCTTTGTATGTGTATAAGTATGTGTTAACTTAAAATATTTAATCGCTACTGTATTTTTTTTTTTTTTTTTTTTGAAGAATAGTAAAATAAATTTTGTACCTTAACATTTTAATGCTCACTTTTGTGACTCACGCAAAATGTTTCAGGTGCGAATAGTAATATATTACAAATTATTTGACAACACTTTAATGATATCGAAACAATACTATATTAGGACAGTTGTTACAATAAGTTTGAGAGGCCATCTTTAATAATGTGAATTTTTAGGGATCCGTACCACACCGTATTTAATTCAGTAATTTACCGAGTCGTTTCATTACTGCCGCTCTGCAGCTGGCAGAAGCTAGTTTTCTTATAACATGCTTTATGTTTGTGCAGAATAAAAAAAAAAAACTTTATTTTCCATTCATGTTGACACCGCTACACTGTCAATCTTTTCCGCCCATTTTGATGAATGACTGATGATATTAGTGACAGCAGAGTCTACTACTACCTGACTACTTGTGTGAATGTGACGTTTTTACTTATTTATTAAATAGATACAATACACCTATCATGGACTTTACAGGTGCGTTCCACTCAATAGACTGTCGTTGGAATGTGTATTTGGCCTCGAATTACACCAAGAACCATGCCTATTAAACCGGAACACATTATGGCATTGATACAAAGGTACAGAACTCGTGGCAAGGGAGTCCAAGTCGCTCTTGTCACCTTTCCAGTGTCATGGTTATCATTTATGAATAGCGAAATACACACACACAGACACGTACGTATCGAATTTAATAAAAGTAATTTAGTTAAGATTATTACTATACAATTTGTATTGAAACAATTGTTGCAATGCAAATTTGAGGAAAAAATTCAGGAAATAATGTTTTTAAGCAAGTTACACAAGGTTTAAGCAAGTATAAAAATATCATCAACTAGCTTTTGCCAGCGGCTTCGCCCGCGCGGTACTTTCATCCCCTATTTAACTCCCTTAGGGGTTGAATTTCGAAAAATTCTTCCTTATTCCTTGTCTACATTATAAAGGGAACCTCTGTGCAAAATTTCAGCTTTCTAGGTCCAAGGGTTCGGGCTGGGCGTTGATGAGTCAGTCAGTCAGTCAGTCAGGACTTTTCTTTTTATTTATATAGAATTATTTATTTAGAATTATTTCAGCCGAAAGACTAGTCTACTGCTGGACATGGGCTTTAAGTAATCATCTCTTTTCGACCTTTTTTGTGACTCTCTCTCGCATCCAGCGGATTCCTGCGGCCTTCATACGGTCGTTGGTCCACCTTGTCTGAAGCCTTCGTTATTCGTAATGGCTCCTGCAGTGTGGCGCGATAAAGTTTGAATAGAAATTGTCCAACTAGAGTCACGTCATGCATCGCGCACACTCTGAAACCTTTCAGCCCCATCGGCCATCTGTTCTGGGAGCAAGTTAGCAATGAAAATAAAGGGATAAGTAATTCGACACAGCTATAAAATAAGCATATAGCATTCATCTCCCTAGCCTTTTCAAAACTTTGTTGGATTTCCAGTCTTACTTGTTGTTGCTGAATTCTATTTCACTGCCTTTGTGACATCCACAACTTAGTTATCGGGTAATGCAATAACCCTTTGGTAAAACTGGTAAGCATATACCTAGCACACTCAGTGTCATATTAAAACTGCTGTAGTGAATACAGTGAATTAGCAGGCCTATAGCTTTGAACACCTCCGAGTCAGATGGACCGACAACTTAAAAGGAAAAGTTGTCACTTTTTACTGATGTTACCTATCCCATACCAATTCGTATACCTAGATATTTAGACAACCGTGATAGAAAGTAGTAGTTTTTTTTTTTTTTAAATCAACTAACAATTGCCGGAGATACACACGAATTGAGAACGTCCTTTCTTTTTGAAGTAGGCTACAAACACGGCGTGACTGCCTGTTTTCGGAAGGAGGAGAACCGGCTGTTGTGATGCAAGTTGGCAGAGGACTAGTCTGCAGTGGCATACGACAAATTGATTTGATGTCGTAGTCATGGATTTCTTAGGGAAATTGTTACATAATCTCGTAAAGCTGTCAAAACCCAGCCTTATTTTGGTAGGTGTTAAAAAAAAAATTCTGTATTTACTTTCAATTTCAATTTCATTTCAATTATATTCATTATTTGTTATGTATTTAAGTGTGAACATTGATAGGTATATATATCGAGACGTTTTGCTGTATCATTCAGAAGTGAGACGAGAGAATTTTGGGTTAGTAAATGATCTGAAAATTCGGAAAATTTATTTTTAATACCAAAAGATTCGGAACTCAGGTGAGATTTTGTTTTCCTTTCGACACCAATTTGTATTGTCACTTTACGTGGCAAAGTTATGGTCTGTATGTAATCTTGGACAAACCATTGTTGTCATCAAAGTGTATTATTTAAAATCGTATATAAAAACTTTTTTCAAAAAAATAACAACCGACTTCCAAAAAACACTACAAAGTGCAAAATAACTTTAATTTCGGAAGTCGGTGACTTTGGATGTGTATTTTAGTTCTTTGTAACCGCCTTCCAAAATTAAAGTTATTTTGCACTTTGTAGTATTTATTGGAAGTCGGTTGTTATTTTTTTGAAAAATGTTTTTATTTTTCACTTTTTAGTTACCTACCCCACACCAATTCGAAATTTCATCATCCTTGGGGTCAAAACAATGCTTATTTATGATTTGCTATAATTTTTTGAAGAGTTCTGGTGTCTGTCTCCGAAACGCATCATCAGATCTATATGAAATTTGAATGGGACCATTTCGGAATAAACACCTTTCGAACAAATAAATAAATTTTGGAAATCCGTCTACATATGACGGAGTTATGCCCAAACAAACATAAAAAAAAACATGTCGAATTGATTACCTCCTTCTTTTTGAAGTCGGTTAAAAAAGGGGTTCGAACCCTTATAAGAGCTTTATTTTGTGTAAATTATTTCATCACCACTAATTTCAATACAGTTAACGTAATCATCAATAGGAAACGAATGGCATGGCATGTCCTAGAACCAACTATTCGAAGACATCCCGCATTGCTAGATTACAGCTCACTTTCGCTTAAAGAGAGGAGTTTGTTTTCAGCAGTGGGAACATTTTCAATTGATGAGCTAACTTCATCTTTCTGACTGGCCGACCCCTTGACAATTCAAACGTACCTGTCATTGGTTTATCTATCTATTCATATAGCTATACAGGGTGTAACAGAAACCCTATTGCTATCTTTAAGCACTAAAGATAACAGCTGGTATAGAATCACAATACATAGTTTCAGCTCAAAATAAAGTACTCTAAGAATTGGTAGCAAATTTTTGGTTTCGTCGTCATCATAACAGCCGAAAGACGTCCACTGCTGGACATAACCCTCCCCCAAAAGGGGGGGGGGCGGGGGGATTTGCCATAATCGCCACGCTGGGCAGGCCGGTTGGCGATCGCAGTATGGTGGTCAAATGCATAGAGAACGCTGCTGCCCATTTTCTAGTAAGTCCCTTAGTCGCCTTCTACGACACCCACGGGAGGAAATGGGATGGTGCTATTCTTTTACGTCCAACACATAAAAGCCGATAGCTAATAAAATAATAATGAAATAGAAATACATTAATTTAATTAAAAAAATAATGGTCGAAATTGACCACAGGGCGACCAACAGTTTCAAATAAATGCTTATTTGAGTTTGAATTTGATCATTCTGGTCAAAACTTTATCCTTCTTATTACAAAACGCGATCTAATTGTAGTTCTAGCCTAAAACTCTCAGTCAGTTTTGGTATTAACTTTTCTTCTATTTGGGTAAAATTCTTAATACAAAAATTACAATTTAGCACTGGACTAAGTTGTCAGTTTTGTAAAAGGAGCTGTATTTCGATTTAAGTGAGACAATGTTCTTTACTGTTTACCATATCTGACATATTCTCGTCATTAATTGACATTACACATCAATTTGAATATCGACAATTTTTTAGTGATTGACATGGAAATCATGTCACTTGGTTTAAATAGTTCATTTTATTTATGTAGATTATTTTACATATTGTGAATGAGATATTTTACATATTGCGTTGGGGGCCTTACAGACTGTAGATGATTTTAAATTCTGTATTTTAATTCCTCTAAGTACCTGGTACTTATTGACAGGCCTGCACTGTCCTCCCATAACTATTATCACTGTAATTTGAAAACATTGTTAAAGCTAATTATTTTTAAAAGAGGAACCGTGGAGTTTCTTGCCGGCTCTTCTCCATAGGAAACAACAATTTTGAACCGTGCACTTAGCTTCTGACGTTTCATAAGTGCCCATGCAGGTTTATGTGAAATAAAATATTTTGATTTTGATTCTTATTTCAAAAACAGGCTCGACGGTTTAAAGAAAAACTTAGTTTTGTAATAAGGGGAAGGAGTTTCTGAGTCAATACTCATTTTATTTTTAAAATAAAAACTTTTTAATAAAAAAAATTGAACCGCCGAAAAACCGAAAAATAAAAAATAATAAACTAGCTTTGTCCAACCCCAATAAATAAGTTCGGAAGTCGGTGACTTTGGATATGTATTTGATTATATGTCACCGCCTTCCGAACTTAGTTATTGGGGTTGGACAAAGCTAGTTTATTATTTTTTATTTTTCGGTTTTTCGGCGGTTCAATTTTTTTTTCTTGCTATATTTTTGTTCTATCGTTTTGTTGCAGAAACGATGGTGGACGTATCATCAATTATCACTATATTGTTAGCCACTGCATGGAAAGGAGCTGTGTTTCCCCCACAAGCGAAGTTAGTCAGTAAGTACTCAGGGTTGGATTTTAAAACAACGTGTATTCATAAGGTGTGGTCAAAATTAAGGTGGTGGTACCGACCACGACCATAAGGGTAAAACCAGGTTATATGCGCCAGGGCTACTCGAATAGTTGCCCCGATTGTAATCGCTCTAGTTTCGCGGATGAATCGCTTACTATTTTATTGATCTCTCGAAATACTCTCCAACTACCATCAAGCTGACCGTGTCTCCGTGCGATTGCATGGGAAGGCAAAATGCGATCAAAGTTTTTGCGGGGTAAATGTCTTGTTTCTCGGCGGAGCATCTATCCGTTACTTAATTTATATGGTTTAGGCAACTATCTCCCATGTGGGATAGATGTCCCAAAATATAGAGGTCCGCAAATCAGTAATACCTACTCAGGAAATATTAAAAATAATGTATTTTACTTTTCATAAATTTGTAGATGTAATACCAAAATATTGGCCAGTTTTACAAATAATGTATTTTGATTTTTGTACCGAGAGATATAGAGTGATTTTAAAAAGTGTGGCAACTATTGGCTTTTACCCCAACTGAACTACTTTCTTCCTAGGATCAAAATCGAAAAAGTTATCAGTCGTCCTATTCTATACTTTAATACCAACCCGATCCAAATGTAGGTTCTGCAGATTGACAAAAATCTAACAAATGTCTCACCTAATGGGCCCAAACAGTATTGCGTGATTGCGGCGGTAAGTCCCCTCTTTGGGGAGTGGTTTGAGAGGGGGCATGGCGTCCTCACCTTCCGCCTGACGCAGGTCGTCACCGGACACGGTTGTCTCGGGAGGTTCCTGTTTCGGATAGGGCGGGAGGAAATGCCCGGGTGTTTCCACTGCGAAAATCGCCCTGAGGACACGGTGGAGCACACGGTGGCGGTCTGCCCAGCTTGGGTGGAGCACCGCCGTGTCCTCGTGGAGGCGATCGGCGGCGGCGATCTCTCGCGTCCGGCCCTGGTCCAGGCCATGGTACGGAGCGAGAGGGCATGGGGAGCCGTCACCTCCTTCAGCGAAGCAGTGATGCTCGCGAAGAGGGAGGCGGCACACGTGAGGGTGAGGCAGCATGTGCACCCTCGCGACCCTAGCCGCCGCAGGATACGGAGACGCCCTGGGCGTCGGGATTTCCGGCCACCGTAGGCATGAGCTTGCGGATGGCGAGTAATAGCTCGCTGTCCGGTAAGGACCAAGACCAAGTCGACGGCGCGTTGTGTTCCACGCGCGCCTCAAAGAGATGTCAGCACAAACATTGATGGGGCCCGCAAGGGCCGATGCCTGCCAGTGGTGCGGGTTTGTTTGAAAGAGATACCACAGCCCCTGGCATACGGGCTACTGAAGGAACACGGGTGGGTTTTAGTTAGTAAAAGTCTGACACGCCCTCCTGCTCCACCCAGAGCGGGAGAAGTTATTTGACGATTTCCCACCCAAAAAAAAATATATGGGCCAAAACAGTATAATATAAATATACCGTCGATACGACAAGAAGATTAAGAATCGTTGCCACTTTCGCATCTCTTGGATTACCCAAAACGGAACACACAAAACAACATATTGACGTTCGAAAAGTGCTGATTCTCAGCCTGATTTGAATAAATGACTTGATTTTTTGATTTTGAAATGTTCTTTTATTTCAGATAACACAAATTTCGACTATATCATAGCTGGAGGAGGTACGGCAGGTTGTGTTATCGCCAGAAGATTGGCAGAAGACAAGAACTGTAGTGTACTGGTACTGGTAGATGGCGGGGATCCAAATACATTTGCAATGGTAAGATTAGATAGAAAATCTTAATCATCACGTGACAGTTTTTGTCAAAATATTCACTTGCTAAAGGTATACATAGTTGCAACACAACATGTAAGGTAACACGCAATGCAACGTTTTCCATTCATTTTAATTTGTTTGCAAGCGCACTACGCGCCCACTGTACTAAAGCACGTTGCGTACACTTCAAAATCTAGAGGCTCCATGGCGTACGCGCTCGAGACTGCCCGGAACATACGTTCGCTATTAAAGCGCGCAGCGTGCGCGGAGGCCATACACATTATACTCGTGGTTGCATTGCATGTTGCGTTGAAAATAATCTGTATCCAGCTTAAGAGAGCACGGTAACCCGGGATATATCATTAGATAAATGCATTTTGTAGACTCACGTCCTGTCACATGAGACTTTAACATACTATTAGGAACATCCATATCTACAGGGTACATTTTCAACCAGTGCGCAAACTGAATTCATGAATTCAGAATATCATTCTAGATCCCCTAGCGTAGAAAATTTCGTCGGTAATACTAAAAAGAAATCAGCTGTTCCATACATTTTGACCGCGTAGGTATTGCAGTTTTCTATGAAACGGCAGATTTTTTTGTATAACCGACGTAAAATTTCTGCGCTGGGGGGTTTAGAATGATATGCTAAATTCATGGTTGCAGTTTGCGCACTGGTTAAAAGTTTGTCCTGTATACACCTTAAGGACTATTTTTGCTTACAGCGCTCGGTCGCTAGCCGGTAGAGGGCGGTTAACAGATTCCGTAGTACATAAACTCGCGCCGTTTGAAAAAAAGAAAGACTCCACCAGCTACGATCCTTACATACTCATTTGCCTCGTTTACGTTCACATATGTACAGCCTAATTACGTAACATGGTATCAAACTCTAACGATATTGCTCATTCATTTCTTCATACGTTCGACAAAACATTCTGCTGAACAACGTAAATAATGCAATGAATGTTATTGGAATGTCAAATTAAAGACATTTCTACTGATAATGTGTTACCCAATTACCCCGCTGGTCATACACGAGTTGGACATAGGTATATATTTACTAATGGAAGTGTGGGTAATATTTACCACTGCCTTAGCCTTCTGGAAGTACAGGTGTAACGTTGTTATGTCTTTAGAAAACTTTCCCCAAGCTGTTATTTTTTTCAATTTTTTTTTCAGTCGCCAGGACTATTTTTTGCTTTGCCGAAAACAGATATCGATTATGACTACAATTCGACTCCTGATCCCAACGCATTTGGCCAGGGTAATAAAACAAGACTTACAGCTGGACGTGTTCTCGGAGGCAGTAGTTCTTTAAATCACTTACTATATACAAGACCTCCCCCATCAGATTTTGACAACTGGGCAGCTTTTACAGGAGATGACTCATGGAAATATGAAAATTTTCTACCATACTTTAAAAAAAGTGAAATTCTTAAAGCTCCGGAAATCGCTAATGAATATTACCACGGAACTGATGGACCCACTGGTGTATCAAGACTAGTAAGTAACGAAGAGGAAGTTGAAAGATTTTTTAAAGCTCAAACTGAGGTTGGTAATCGAGTAGTGGAAGATTTAAATGCTGAAAATAATACAGGGTATGCACAACCACAATATACCATAGGTAGCAATTACGAGGAAACTGTTGGAGGGGTACGGCAAACAACAGCTTATTCCTACTTGTATCCCATAAAAAACTACTCTAATTTATACGTATCCAAAGAAACTAGAGTAACGAAAATCATCATTGAAGATAAAACTGCTGTTGGCGTAGAAGCGGTTTACAAAGGAGAAACTTATACGTTTAAAGCAAATAAGGAAGTGATACTAAGCGCTGGTGCCTTTAATTCACCTCAAATACTACAGTTATCCGGTATTGGACCTAAAGAACACCTGGAATCATTAGGAATAAATGTTGTAGCTGATCTTCCCGTTGGCGACAAATTGCGAATCCCAAGTGCGGTTGTTTTAGTTACGAAGACTAAAAAGCATTTCTTTTCCATAAACATAGAAGATCTTTTACCAGCTTTAAATCCTACAAAGTTGCCATTCCCTGTGCTTCTAGGTTCAGGAGCCTGGAACAAGTCCAGCAATGTCCCCAATCATCAGTCGTACAACTTAATGCTAGGTCACGATACACCGTTCGAACTAATAGCTTGTCAATTTGTCTATGGATATTCTCTTGACATTTGCCTCTATTGGCAAAAGCAGATCGCATTCAGAGATGCAATACACAGTGTTTTGGTGAACTTAGAAGCAGAATCGACAGGCACTGTTCGTTTGAATTCTACTGATGGTTTCGACGACCCTATCATCACAACTGGATTCTACAGTAACTCTGAAGACTTGGAAAAGTTCATAACGTCTATTATTGACTTCCTTTCATTTGTTGATGCGCCGACGTATAAGGAGTTGGGCGCTGAGGTGGTTGGCGTAGATTTCGCTGAATGTGCTCACTTAGAATTTGGGACTCGTGATTTTTGGAGATGCTACATTCCATACAGGACTATTAGTCCCTTCCTTTACTACGGTCCATGTGCTATGGGCAGTGTTGTGGATAATTACTATAAAGTCATAGGAATTAACAAACTGCGGGTTGCGGATGCCAGTGTAATCCCTGTAACTATGCGTGGTGCTATGAACTCTGTTGTATTAGCATTGGCAGAAAAAGCGGCTGATCTGATCAAAGAGACATGTGATTACACTGCCTAAATTAATAACGCATACCATATAGCAAATTACTAATATGTTTTTGTTATGTAATAGCAAGATTCACATAATGTACTGACTTGCTTTGCTAAGTAACGTGAGCCATTTATTTGAATATATTTCTTATGATTATGTTAATAATGTTGGTATTCGTATAAGATATTTACTTAGCTCAGCAAAGTCAAAATATGTCTAAGAAACTTGTTCTTAATATCTACTCCGTACCTTAAATCAATCAATTTAACTTATCTCTACCCGCAGTTCAACATTAAAAAAACTTCTTGTTTCTATGTCTATTGTTTTATTTAAATAAACTTTGTTATTGTACATCGTTTCAATCAATTAATCTTCCTAGTCTCTTCCCAACTATGGTGGTATTTAGTCTAACCGCATGAAGCTGAATACCAGTATCTTGCATGGAGTGACTGCCTACCTGACTTCCACAACCCAATAGGGTATTTTCCAATTTGATAAAAACTGTTTTAATTTGAAGAATAGGACGATATATTTAACATAAAAATAAAAACAAATTTATTTATATCCATTTTCTCCATTAAAAACAATTAAAATCAAATTTCTTTTTCATTGTTTTGAATTTACCGCCAAAACGCTCCTTACGATGACTTTTTATCACGTGACATCGTGACGTAAGCTTTGTGTAAACAGCACCAGTACAAATAATTAGTTTGGCGCAGTTTTAGACGTACTCGTATTTGTGCATAGAGGCACTGCACACCAGTGATTTCACTTTCTATCCATAAAAATCTTGTTAATTATAAACACGACACTCAGTTGTTTACTTACTATCTACTTTAGTTTACACAAAGTTGACGTCACGTGATAAAAAGTCATCGTAAGGAGCGTTTTGGCGGTAAATTTAAAACAACGAAAAATTAATTTGGTTTAATTCGTTTTTAATTGAGAAAATGGATATAAATCAATTTAATTTTATTTTTCTGTTACATGTTTCGTCCCAATCTTCAAATTATAATAGTTTTTAGTAAATTGGAAAATACCCTATTACTGGTTGCTTGGACAGCCTAGAAACCAGTAATAACAGTACAGTACTTAATAACAGTAGTATGTTATATTCTTTGTTTAATAAAAATCAAAATGTGTTGCATGAGTCTTTTTTTATATATTATAAACCTATTATCGAGAGCAGTGGTAGCTTAGTGGTCACGGCCGCGACTTACGAGTTGTGTAGGTCGTGCGTTCGAACTCAGCCAGGCGCATTACTTTGTGTAAATAATTTCATCACCACTGCTCTCAAACGGTGAAGGAAAACATCGTGAGGAAACCGGCATGTCCTAGAACAAAAACATTCGAAGACATGTGACATCTACCAACCCGCACTGGGCCCGCGTGGTGAACTACGGCCCGCTCCCGCTCACGGAGAGGAGGCCTGTGTCCCAGCAGTGGGAACGTAATAGGCTGAGTATGTATGAATGTATGTATTATTTTCCTACTGCAAGCAGCATGCTAAATCTCTTCTCAACTGTACAGTTGCAACGAGGATTGATCACAACGCTTGCTCAAGGCGGATTGGCGACCTTAAAATACTAATTAATTCCTCATACGTCGAATATTTTCTTGATTAAAAAAACTGCCTCATTGGTATAGTGGTTGCAAGCGCTATATGTTGAGCATCAGATTCTGGATTCGATTCTCGGTTCGGACAGTTATATTAGGTTTTTCTATCTGGAATTACTCAGTAGCAGCCCGGAGTCTGGATTTGTGCCCGATTGATGGCAATAGGGTCGCCCCCAATTACTGAGACTAAAACATAACTGGTGAAATGTGGATATAGGTATACCTCTGCACAACCCATAATTACGCATAAGAAGAAAACAGGGACATGGTAGTAGATATACATCATTAACCAGAGATAAAACAGAGGATTATGTTCGTTGTGGAATGAACGCCAACAACCACACGACCGCATATCCTCTTAATTATAAGCCCAAGTTTCTTGACAATATATTCTTCCACCTCCAAGATGAAGAGAAACGTTACGTAGAATAAAAACCTACTCACTTACAATTTTAGGCCCAAAAGACATCTGTATCAATAAAAATGTCCTATTGATACAAGATTTCAAACCTACTTTTTAAACTTCTAAAACGTGACCTACAATAGGTATGTCAAATGTAAATAACGTACCTAATATAATACTGAACCGCCATTTTATTTCTGCTACGTCACATCCGTTGGATGTCAAAGGGAATTCGGAAAATTTCAATTTCCAACGATTTTGGTGAATTGCATCCGGTTTCTGCGGAGCTACGATCAAATTGGGGTTGAATTGGTGGAAACAGATTTAACCAGAGTTACTCCTCTATATTTTTGTTTAATCCGTCTCAAATCGTATAGAACCAAGTCATTTCTACGTGTTCGTTTGTGTACGAATGCTTTGCTATGCTTTGTACTATAGATGTATTAGGAAAACGGTGTGAAATCTTTCATTTTCCCTAAAAGAGGAGATCCTCCGACCAGACGGATTTTATATTTGGTCAGCTACTGCCCGACAATTGATGTCAGGACGTTGTATATGTCGACGTATGATTGTGAACACCGTTAATCTATAATCTATCTAGCGAGATTATAAACTGTCGATAAATTGTGAACTGCACCATACTGCTTACCGACCGAATAGGTTAGGTTAGGTTTGAACTGCGACCAAATGCGGCAGCAGCCAACAAGCGCTACTTTCAAGTTAGTTGCAGTTACTTGACTATTTAGTAATAGCGCAAGGTACAATCCGTCTTAATACCAGTTCACAATTTGACGGGCAGATTAGAAACTACGACTAAAACGACTTTTACAAGCAGTAGGTTAATGAGTATTTTGATACATACATATCTACACTCAAGCCTTTTCCCCATAAGGGTAGGCAGTTATTACATAACGCCACCTGCTATGATCTTTTCTACATACTTCCTTTTGCTTTATCTAAGTTCCTGTATCGGGTCATAAATGTGGTTGCGAGTACTCCACATGTGACTGTTCTGAGGAACCACACAGATAAGACCACTATCATGTCCTTATAAGGCGTTTTCATACTCACATCTGCTTCGTTGATCAATTTTGTTGCTCGCCTTTCAATCTATACTTTCAATATGATCAAACCATTTAAGAATACTCTCATCTCTTAGTTTTTTTAATTTTTAACGTTGCATTCCTAAATCGTTCCTCAGTGTATCATTCTAAGTTACACACAATTATTTCACTTACTCGTAAGTTCGTAGCTCTTAGCAACGATTCAATTCGACATAGTTTTATAAATCTGCCAAATACCGGACGGTACCGGACAACCGGAATGCGACTCCGTATTGTAGGAGCGTCATTATTACCTGAAACCGGATCCAGTCCGGAATAGCGTGGGGATTATCGGATTTTTTGAAAAAAATATAGTTGACAGTTTTTTAATTGCTTTTAATTCCTAGGTCGGGCAAAGTGATACAACAAAACACAAAATGATACCACAAAACTTGGGTTTAAGAAAGGAATGTTTCCATAACATTTAATAGAATTACTAGCTTCTGCATGCGACTCAACGTTCATTTTGATATATCATAATTTTTCCAGAATGTAAGTAACTTCATCATTTCAGCCGAAAGACGTCCACTGCTGGACATAGGCTTCCCCCAAGCTCCTCCACTTGGACTGGTTCTGTGCTTTCCCGCATTTCATTTCATTCATTCATAAACAGTGAATGCCAGCGCCCTTCACAAGGACATCGGTCCACCTCGTGGAAGACCTTCCAACGTCACCTCTTTCGGTACGCGGTAGCTACTCCAGAACCTGTCGGCTCCATCGGCCATCTGTTCTGCGAGCAATGTGGCCTGCCCACTGCCACTTAAGATTGGCAATTCTTCGGGCTACTTCCTGCGGCTCTCTGCATTCTTGATTGCTGAATGAAGCATAGCCGGCTATGCTTGGAGTCTCCCTACGTGATCGTTAGTTACTTAAAGCTACAGGGCAATGGCATTTGGGAGATTTTAAGTAACGAATAATAAAATTATAATTCTACTGTTCCAAAAACAGTGTTACAGAATATTTTTCCATCAGTTTTTGATAAATCAAAAGCTATGTAATACAATACAGTACCAAATATTCGCGGAGAAAGATCACCTGTATACTGTACTAGTTAAAAAAACTGTATCATCGGAGACAGGGCTTGCCGTTTGAAATGAGTTAGTGTATTGATAATGTTTGTGAGCTGATATTGGATTATTGGAAAAAGCTAATCCTACAATGAGATTATAAATGTGAACATTGACAACATTGAAATTTTGTTTAGGGATCAAACACCCCTTACTCAATCACGCAAAATCTATGAAAGGCACAAAGATAGATTATAACTTGGATACTTGTATCCCGGTATAACGTTCCCATGGGATAATTTTAGAACTCTACACGGATGAAGCCACTGGAAAAAAAATGAAACCGCCGAAAAAACTGAAAAGAAAAAAATAATAAACCTGCTGTGTTTAACCTTAATAACTAAGTTCGGAAGGCGGTGACAAAAATAAAATACATTTCCAAAGTCACCGACTTCCGAACTTAGTTATTAAGGCTAAACACAGCAGGTTAATTTTTTTTTTCTTAAAAAGTTTTTATTTTACAATTTTGTGTGGCTTTAATCTACTAATTACTACATGCTTAATTTTTATTACTTTTTGTAATACACAACTCGGTATTAAAATCTGTGAGTAAACAATCAATCATCCCCTGTTTTCCTACCCTTAGGGTTGGTTTTTTTTTTTCTAAATTTATGTGGAACCCACTTCGAGGTATAGCCTTTCCAATATAAAAAGAATTATCAAAATCGGACTACTCTGTAAGCAGTTATGCGTATTTTAAATTACAATCAGTGAGTGAATAATCAATCATCCCTGTTTTCCTACCCTTAAGGTTAGATTTTTTTTCCAAATTTATATGTGACCAACTTCGGGGAATACCCTTTCCAATAAAAAAAGAATTATCAAAATCGAACTACTCTGTAAAAAGATATGCGTGGTCATACATAAAAAAATATATATATATACGCGTCGAATTGAGTAACCTCCTCCGTTTTTTCGTCGGTTAAAAAACTAGTAGGTAATAAATAAAATCAAATCAATTTTTTTTATTTCATATAAACCTGGATGGGCACTTATGAAACGTCAGAAGCTAGGTGCACGGTTCCAAATTGTCGCTTCCTATGGAGAAGAAAAAAGGATACATAAAAAATTAGGAAGTAGTTGATAATTAGAATAAGGTTACATGTAGGTGGTGTTGTGTACGTGTTTTGTGTCAGTGTGGTGTGTGGTTTCTATAAGTTGGTGTAGTGTGATTATGTGAGTGTAATTGTGTATGTTATATTGTGTATATGTGTGTGACTGTTAAAATTTTACTGTATAACTAAATCGGTTATGCAAGAAGGCTTTCGGTATCACTATGGATAGTTTGAACTAAATCGCGTTGGGCCCGCGTGGTAGATTATGGCCAACTCCCTCACAATAGAGGAGGCCTGTGCCCAGCAGTGGGAATATTGTAGACTGATTATGCTACATGAAAATTTTATCAGCCAAACACGCAGCAGTAATTTGCACTTTGAGAATGAATGCACGAAAATGTTGAGTGGTTTGTTGGCTTTGATATAAAGACGAGGACCTGATGTCTTCTCTCAGGTCACAGGTTACCTATCTGTCTTTAATAGCAATCGGTTGGAGTGGTTTAGACGTGAAAAGATAACATTTTAGCCATCATCAACATCATTGTAGCCGAAAGACGTCCACTGCTGGACATAGGCCTCCCACAAAAGGGGGGTTTTGCCATAATCGTCACTCTTGGCATACGAGTTGGCGATCACAGTATGGTGATAAAATGCATAGAGAATGTTGCTAACCATTCTCTGATAAGTCCCTTAGTCGTCTTCTACGACACCCACGGGATGATGCTATTCTTTTACGTCCGGCACCACACGGAACGCAGACTAGTGTCCGGCCAAAAATGTATTTTCAGTCGCAAAGGAAAATGATCATATTTCCGCTGTATTAGTAGTGTATGCGAAGAAAAAATACAACATAACCTTGCGCGATTTTGTTTTGAAATTGTGAAAATTTCAACGTGTGACAATTCACAGTCTTCTGATCTTCGGTTTTATCTTAGCTTAAAGCCGACAGTTACAGACTTATTTTTGCATATATAAATAAATATTAAAGTACAAATTCATCGAAATAGCTTCGACCTCTCAATTGACAAAACCTACCAAATCATTCAACGGAAAAACATAAGACATTGGAATTATTACATAAAATTGAATTCAAGTCGAAACCCACGACACCATGACATGACCAAACGCTATGCTTTGTCACCATTAGGAACAATAAGTCCCTAGCTAGGCATCGAACTGTGAACCTATTGTGAATTTGACACACCGACACACCACATCGGACTATGCCTCTATGACTCAACACCCCATGGTGTTGAGTCCAAAGACCTCAATTGTTTAAATAGCCCCACAGAAAGTTCTCTAAGAAAGGAATAGGAACGAATAGCCAGGTTAGTGTTACATAATTATCACGTTCGTACTATCCGTAGAGGTGAGCAGAAGTTTATGCTACACTAACAATCCACCTGAGTGCTACAGATGAGTCCAAAAAGTGATTTTTAAGGCCAATTACAAAGTTCCAGATTTCATAAACATACATAGGCTAGGGCTAGGACAAATTTAGATACTAAAGTTTTCCCCTTTGTCAAGGGCCGCTCGTATTATTATTAATATGCCGACAGAAGATGTTTTCGATGACCTGCCGAAATTTGCATCAGGAGCACAAAGATGCATTGAAGAAGGCGTACATATCTGAAGGTGTGATTTTTATTAAATCTTTTGTTTTATGTTTATTGTTAAATTTTATGTTAGTGTATTTCATGGATATAAATAGTTTAATATGTGTGTATAACATCGTTTTACACACTGTAAGATGTTGTACTTACTGGTGTTAGTAAATAAATAAATAAATAAAATTATGAATAAGTTCTTGACATTCGATTAATGAAAATCCACTCAAAAAAACCTAGCTTGTTCTTATGTTGGGATCCACTTCCAGACTTACCGAATGTAGCTAAATAGTATCCGTATGTTTTGAGGAGCCATGTCTCATATTTAAACGCGGGTATTACCAATATGGAGCAGTGGTAGCCAAGTGGTACCGGCCGCGACTTACGAGTTGTAGGTCATGAGTTCGAACCCAGCCAGGCGCTTTACTTTGTGTAAATTATTTAATCGCCACTGCTCTCAAAACGGTGAAGGAAAACATCGTGAGGAAACCGGCATGTCCTAGAACCAAAAATTCGAAGACATGTGACATCTACCAACCCGCACTGGGCCCGCGTGGTGGATTACGGCCCACTCCCTCTCACCGAGAGGAGGCCTGTGTCCCAGCAATGGGAAAATTATAGGCTGATGATGATGATGATGATGATGATGATGATGATGATGATGAATACCAATATTTAGTACAAAATTACCCGAATTTGTAGGCCCGATCCTGGAATTTGTAGTCTCCCCCAAAAACTCCATCCCTTTCAAAGTTACAGGTAGTTTGAGGTGGCTCCTCGATTCAGACGTCTGGATTGAGGAGCCACCTTTGAACTCGGAAACTGGCCGATGGATATTTCTGAAAATTTAGTAGGAAATAGTAGTGTTTACGCGTAAACTGTACAAAAAAGAAATGGATTTTGTACGGATGAATTTGAAATAGCTACAATGTTTTTATTTCTGAAAAATCCATAAATTTCCCCGCGCTGTTTCTCGGAAATCAATGAAGCAATTAAAACAGATTTTTAGTACAATTTAGAACCTAGTAAGTTTGTTTTAATTTCTAGTATGAAAATAAAATCATGCTTCATAATTTCTGTAATACAATACATTTTATGTGGCTCCACAATCCTGACGGTCGGACGGAAATAGTAAATGTACGTAGCTACTAAAGTAGTTGATGAAATCGAAGTTTAATTACGCCAATATTTAGTAGAAATTTCTACGAAATATTGGCGTATTCAAACTTCCTCTACATTCAGTATTTCAAAAGGTATGAATAATTTCCATTTTCCTTAACAATTTTGTGTAAGAGGTGACCATAAATAATTAAAACTGTGTTCATAAACAGAACTTTATTTACACATGAATCATTCTTCACCGTTCAGTATTTAAATAAAGATACACAATATATTAAACACAAATAGTAAAAAAAAAAGAAAAAGAAGCGCTTTATCCCAAATGACCTTTTTTAAAATCTCTAATTTCTAAACATTATCTCTATCTCTATAATCTCTTCTATTTATCTCTAATCTCATCCGTTCTCTTAAATCTATTTCAAAATGTTATAAAACAAAGCCGCTTTTTTGTCTGTCTGAGTGACCGGTTTGTTTTCCCCTTACTTTTTTTTTGTGTTTGCGTTTAAATGAGTAATAAACGAGTTTTCTTTCTTTTAACAACTGTGTGTGTGTTTCAGCTTTCTTCATGCGTAATGGCGAAATACTCTTCTTCATAAAGACCTACTACACTTTTTAACGGGCAACTAGCTTCATCTGATTGACCGGCTGCTTGACAGTTCAAAACTGCCTGTAATTGTTTTATTTGAATTAAAATCTTAAGTTTGAGTCAATTAAAATTAAATTTCATTCTGTTTTTTGCTCACATCTTCGAATATAGCCTTGTTATTATGCTAATTCGAACGCAAAATCAGATGAGAGGTGGACCGTAAGGGCGACACGGTGGAGAGGCCCAAGTGGGAAACGCCACAGAGGAAGACCGCTTACGAGATGGGCGGACGACATCTGTAAAACGGCTGGCCCCAGCTGGATGCAATTAGCCCAAGATAGAGAGGGCTGGAATTCTTTGGAAGAGGCCTTCACCTGCTGTTTTATATTAAGATTAGTTTAATTTGTTATTGCAAGAAAAAAGTTTTTTACAAAAACATGGGTGACCTAAAATTAAAATACATATCCAAAGTAACCGACTTCCGAACTTAGTTACTAAGGTTAAACAAAGCAAGTTTATTATTTTTACTTTTCAGTTTTTTTGGCAGTTTTTTTTTTTTGTTAAAAAGTTTTTATTTTATCCTTCTTTGTGGCTATAATCTACTCATTACTACATGCTTAATTTTTGATTACTTGTTAACTCAGTATTAAAATCTGTGAGTAAAACAATCAATCATCCCTTGTTTTCCTACCCTTAGGGTTGGTTTTTTTTTTTCGAAATGTATACGGGACCAACTTCGGGGTATACCCTTTCCAATAAAAAAAGAATTATCAAAAACGGACTACTCTGAAAAAACTTATGCGTGGTCATACATTAAAAAAAAATACGCGTCGACTTGAGAACCTCCTCCGTTTTTTCGTCGGTTTATAAAAGGCATTTTTTTATTTATTATTATACCAATTCGCAACCTAATTTGATGACCGACTCTCATTTCTTGAAATGACACAAATACAACCTGCAGATGGGAACCCCACCTTGCGACAGGTGCATGAGGTGAGCAGAAAAAACGTATTAATTATTTGTTCTTCACCTGTTGAGCTTTATAATTACTACTATTAGTTACTGGTGGGTTAAGGGGGGGATTAGTGATTACCATGCCGGGTGAGACGAAAGCCTTTGCACATGTCTATGAAATACCAGATTTTTGTATTATAAGTAGTGCACAGACACAGGTGCACTCTCTTCCCTGACTCTCACAGTCCGATGACACGGCCATCCGACCAGGAGGAACAGAGAGATCAGGCGCGGGAGCAACGGCTTAACGTGCTTTACGAGGCACGGGGGTATCACAGTTTTTTTTTTTGTTTGGGATATCATCATATGACTTCTCCCGCTGGGTAGAGCAGGAGGGCGTGTCAGACTTTTACTGAATAAAACCCACCCGTGTTCCCTCAGTAGCCCGTGTACCAGGGGCGGCGGTAACTCTCTCGAACAACCCTCTCCCCCGGCAGGCATCGGCCCTCGCGGACCCTACCAGTGGTTGCTGACATCTCTGACGACGCGCGTGGAACACAACGCGCCGTCTCGCCTACCACTTTTCGGCCGCAGTGGATACGGAGAGCGGCCAACGCTATACCAACACTCCTCTTCCTCTGCGGCCCCACCGCGTCCGTCATCAAACGTTGGCAGCCCCGTCCAAGCCAAGGCCTCCTGCAACCTGTAACCCTCAGCCGCGATGCCTCCCATTCGACATCGCGACCCACCTCAGTTGCGGTGCACCTTACCGCAACCTACTTTTCGGCCGCTACGTCATTGGCTTGAAGGCAAAAGCCCTGACAAGCGGCCCCACCTTTGGATTCCTCTTGGCTTCACCATGGGTGGGAGACCACGGTTACTGAGCCCCCCGCAACGACAATGCGGGAACCCACTCTTTATCACACCGTCAATAAACAAACTCCGGGCTGATAACCTCTATAACACTTTGCCCGGACTGGAAATCGTACCGACAACCCCATGCTCCCTTTTTTTTGTGTATGGCATCTCGTAGTTAACCATGAGAAGCCGTAACTACTTAACCGGACTTTCCTGTGGTTGCCTTAAGAAAACTTAAAGCCTCCAGCCAGGGGCGTAAAACTACTTAAGCTAAGCGACTGTTCGCTGAGGGCACCTCCTGTGGGGTACGGGCCTCGGCTCATGGCGTCTCTAATAGGGGGACGGCAAGTTGGAACAGGCTGAATCAAATCATTATTATAATTATCAATTGGGGAATTTAACTCTACTGGCTCAGCTGCGGCGCGGGCTGGCACTTCAACGAGCAAGGGATGGTCGGGACCCTATGTTCCGAAGTCGCGCTTGCTTAAGAGCGTTCATTCGGTGCGGGCTGGCAGTGTAGCATTTCTTTCGTGATTATCTTATAAGATTTCACTCAAGCACCAGATCGTTGGTATTTATAAGTTTGTATGCTATTGGTTATCCGGTTATTTTGGTATTTTCTTATAGAGGTAGACATACCGTAAATTATTTTCCATTTGCAGTATTTATTACGATTAAATATTTTTCATCATTATCATAGCCGAAAAACGTCCACTGCTGGAGATAAGCCTCACAAGCCACAAAATGGGGGATTTGCCATAATCGTCACGCTTGGCAGGCGGGTTGGCGATCGCAGTATAGTGGTCAAATGCTTAGAGAACGCTGCTGCTCATTCTCTAGTAAGTCCCTTAGTCGCCTTCTACGACACCCATGGGAAGAAATGGGATGGTGCTATTCTTTTACGTTCGGAACCACACGAAACAGATTGTTTTATTTAAGAATAAATGTTAAAAGTAATTATAAATACCAACGATCTAGGGCTACTTTGATTTGTATTTAATTAAATAATCACGAGAAACCACTATAAACGCGATGTTGCCAGCCCGCGTGGGATGAACGCCTCTAATATAGTATTTTAAAACGCATTTAGTGATTTGTAGTGCATGTGGGAGAACTAATATATTTCTAATCTAAGTGAAAGCCAACAAAATATGAATACGGAATCAAATAAAAAAGATGACCCTAAAAAAAACTCTTCTTAGACATAAACCATTTTTTTCTATCCATAACGTTTTTTTTGTGACAAAGAATTCTTATCATTTCCTGCCTAGCTTTTTCCCAACTTTGTTGGGGTTGGCTTCCAGTCTTACCACATGAAGCTGAATACCAGTTTTTTACATGGAGCGACTGTCCATCTGAACTCTACAATCTTACTGATCCCCAGTACATGTTGGTGAGACTGGTTGTCAGACTTTCGGGCTTCTAACGACCCGTTACGACTGTCAAAATTCACGAATGAAAGCCGGAACTAACGGCTTAGCGTGCTTTCCGAGGCACGGAGGGGTCTTGATATTTAAATTTGGTCACCCTATGGACATCCACACCACATCTATGGACCGACTGCGGCTAGCGTATCTTAACACAACACAAGCCCCTAAAACTATCCCTAAAAAAACCTTCGTCTATGGAGAGCTCCCCCTTAACGCCGCACGCGCCGCGCACCTGTCGGCGTCGCGTGCCAGGAGGCTGCATCTCAACGAGTTCATATTGTGTGTGTCTCAATGCGCGAGCGCAAGCGTGTGTGACCACGTCCTCCTTCTTAACTGCGAGACGGATTTTGATACAATTTTTACCATCGGAAGGTTATTTGTATAATAGCATCACATAGCATAGCATATTCAGCCCATATTGTTCACTACCTCCTCTCGATGAGATGAGAGAATAGGTGATAATCCACCACGTAGGCCCAGTGCGGATTGGTAGATGTCACATGTCGCGAAATTTTGGTTTTAAGAAATGCCGGTTTCCTCAGTTTTTCTTCTCCGGCTTAAGAGCTGCGGTGATGAAATAATTTACACAAAGTAAAGCGCCTGTCGGGGTTCAAAACTACGACCTGCAACTCGTGAGTTCGGGTCGTGAGGGGCCCCATTGGTCCAACCCTGCTATGCTGCTGGTTTTCAACATATATGTATGTATGTGTTATGACTAAAGAAAAAGTCAAATAAGGTCAGTCATAATTAGAAGATTTAATATGAAGAAGATACTATCAATTTGCTTAAAAAATCATTTCCCTGAGTTGTGGTTAAAGCATTTCTCTAACCATACAGCGATTATTGTTCCGTGTGGTGTCGAAGAAAAAAAAAATGGCACCATCCCATTTCCTACCGTGGGTGTCGTAGAAGGCGACTGAGGGACTTACTAGAGAATGGGCAGCAGCGTTCTCTATGCATTTGACCAGCATACTGCGATCGCCAACCCGCCTGCCAAGCGTGACGATTATGGCAAAATCCTTTTGGGGGAGGCTTGTATTTTAGCAGTGGACATCTTTCTGTTGAAATGGTGATGATGATAGCGATTATGAGAAGCTCGTGGCAAATTAACAGCCGCACGCGCACGGTTCGATCAAAGGTTGTCTGTGGAGGGGCGACCATCCAATACACAATATCATAACATAAGCTTATCCGTGAAGGCATACATCGTGAGGAAACCGGAATGTCATAGAACCAAAAATTCGAAGACGTGTGAAATCTACCAACCCGCACTGGGCCGGCGCGTTAGATTACCGCCCTCTCCTCCTCGAAAAGAGAAGACGAAATCGCTAGCGCTCATGCCACGCACCACACCACACCTAGCATCTAAAGTACCGTTAAACGCTACAAAAACCTAATTAGTTCTTACAACATCACCTGGTACTAAGATGAGATAACTACCTAGGACATAACCTAGGTATACCTAGGCATAATAAGGATCAAGCCTACACCTGGTGTTAACACTGATGATAAGGTTTTTTTGTCAGGTGGTTCGTATCGTTGTTAAATTAGTTATGGTGACCTTACAAGTTTAAAATATATGTACATACGTCTTGTATTCAAGGGTGTTTGTCGTATTGGCTGGCACGAGCCAGCTGTTTTAGCTCGAGGCTTTTTATAAGATGGAGCAAGATCGGAATATGGCTTCCATTGCTAAAATACACAAAGTTGCGAAGTTTTTTTATTTGTAAAAAAGAATCATGTTTTTTTTTTATTGTGGTATATAAGTAGCAATTTTATTCTAGCTGCATCGTCTTCTCATAATTACTCTGCTAATATTAAAAATGTGAAAGTTGTTTCGATGTTTGTTACTCAATCACGCAACAACGGCTGAACGGATTTGGATGAAGATTGGCACACAGGTAGATTATAACCCGGATTGACACATAAGTTCCGAGTTATCCCGGTAATACGTTCCCGTGGGATAATATTTGAGCGCCACGCGGGCAAAGCCGCTGGCAAAACCTAGTTATAAATAAATGATTTGACTTTGACTTTGACAGAAGTATAGGAGCTTGAAAAAGACATAATACTAATTACTAATCAATTTCTACTAATATTACAAAGTGGAAAAATTTGATTGTTTATGTGCATTGAATAGGCTCCGAAACTACTGAACCGATTTGAAAATTTTTTTCACTATTGGAAAGCTACACTATCCCCGGGTAACATAGGCCACCCTATCACCCTTTATCACCCTATTTCCACGGGAACGGGAACTGCGAGGGTGAAACCGCGGAGCGCTGCTAGTACTATAATATTCAGGATGAGAAATCCTGAATATTTTCATTAAAAATGATATAGGTAATTAAAAAAAAATACAGTCACTAAGAAAATACACTACAAAAAGAAAAATAGAAAATACAAATCCAAGACGAACAATTCTTTCGTTCGTCCGTACCATCCTTCCAGAATCAGAAATAAAGAAACAGCTGAAAAAATAGTCTCTTTACAGACATACCCTCGTCTTAAAGAACTTAATTAAACTGAAAAAAAGATGGACTCTTGACAATAACAAAGGGTGGTAAAAATCCAATTAATTTTCAAGTAAATGCTCCGGAATTCTCTGTGTTAACGCTAGTTGTCGACTAGAGATGAGCTGAGAAGAGCGGAGCAAAGCTGAGCGGAAGTGAGATTAACGTAATATTGGAATACAAACACTGCTTGACTATTGAAAAAACCTAGTGGTGGCAAGAATGATCGCAAAGCCTGGGTTCCTAGATTCGATCTTTGGAATTGGTAAGAAAGAAAAGAAAACGTGTTTATTCATTTCATTTGCGTTCTACATGGTAAAAAAAGATGTAACCATAAGGCTTAGAGCTAAGAACCATTGTAGACCCTGTTACGGCACAGCAAAAGGAATTTAAATGATCTATTATTTAAAAATCTAAAACATAATAACTAAAAATTAAAAAAAAAATAGCATTACCTAAAGCAAAAAGCAACAAGAAATATTGTAATTACCTCTATGTCTCATATACAGTTATCGCTCTGTTATATCTGTTGGTTCTCTCCTATTAACAAAAAAAATATTATAAGCCAGTCCCGAGTGGTGCCGGGCGTAAAAAAATGGCACCATCCCATTTCCTCCCGCGGGTGTCGTAGAAGGCGACTAAGGGACTTACTAGAAAATGGGCAGCAGCGTTCTCTATGCATTTTACCACCACTCTGCGATCGCCAACCCGCCTGCCAAGCCTGGCGTTTATGGAAAATCCCCCCATTTTTGGGGAGGCTTAAGTCCAGCAGTGGACGTCTTTCGGCTGATATGATGATGATGACGAATGCCAAAAGGCTTCAGCTCAGCATAATATCAGATGACAACACAAGGTACGCCTCCTGACGCTGAATTTTCACCTACAACCCTGTATCCCACAGTTTTTTGAAAAGAAAACTTCTTTAGGTGCGTTGGGCATTTTTTGAGACGGGAAAAACAATTGAACTCGCGTCACTGTTAAAAAATTACACACGTAAGGGTTCGAGTTTTCACTTCTTTTTATTTGGGAAAGATCTCGCTGTTCAACCTAGCAGATTCTTGCCGGACTTGCCTGTGGCTACCTCAAGAAATTAAAGCCTTCAGCTTAAAAAATTAAACTTAACTTCCATTTATTAGCGACTGTTAAACCATAAATTCTTGTCGTTTAAACATCTCTTAACTTTAATCAACCTCTATGAATATGCCTCTTATTAGATTACTTTTTATAACGCTTTTATTAGCTCGGGTTGTATGTACTCGTATGTATTTATTTATTTATTTATTTATTTATATACTCTTTATTGTACACCAGAAAATACATGACAAAAATAAAACATTAAACACTAAAAACATACAATGGGCGGCCTTATCGCTTTCTGCGATCTCTTCCAGGCAACCTTGGAATGGACAGTGATTGCGTGGACATAAAAATGGGGTTGATTTTGGTGCAAAAAATAGATACATAGATATATTCATATATACTGTATAATAGATACTTAAATACATACATACTAACTATTTAAGCAAAGAAGATAAATGACGACTACAGATTAAAACAGCTACAACAAAATCACAACAACAAGTAATGCTCCTTCACGAGTCTCTTGAACACAGGTAAAGATTGCGCGCGTTTTATTTGAACTGGCAATGCATTCCACAAACGAGCGGCCTGAACAGAAAAGGATTTGTCGAAGAAAGTTGTGGAATGCATTGGCATTTTAAGCTTTAAGTTGTCTGATGACCTCAACAATTTTGTGTGGGAATCGCAAAGATACTGGAAACGTTTTTTAAGATAGAGAGGGGTGTAAGGGGAAAAGAGCACATTATATAAAAGGGAAAGAATATGGGCATTCCGGCGAAGGCGAATTGGTAACCACTTGAGCTTCACACGAAATTCGGAAACATGGTCATATTTGCGCAAACCGAATATGAACCTTATACAGACATTTTGAAGCCGCTCAAGCTTATCGAGTTGGTCTTGGGGAACGTCAAGATAGCTGGCATCAGCATAATCAAGGATGGGTAAAAGAAGTGATTGTGCAAGCGCAATCTTGGTGGCAGTCGGCAGAAAATTACGCAGTCTTTTCAAAGATGCAGCGGATGCAAATAGCTTGCGGCTAACTTCCTGTAGCTGGGCAGTCCAAGAGAAGTTCTTGTCAATGAAGATTCCCAAGTTTTTTACTTTTTCGCTGAAGGGGATAATAGAGTTGTCAAAGGAAACTTGGGGAAGAGTCGTCCAGTCAATTCTTGAGACCGTCCTAGAACTGCCAACCACAACAACCTGCGTCTTAATGGGATTGACCATAAGTCCATACCTCTTGCTCCAGTCGCATATCCGGGCTAGATCGCGATTAATCACCAATATAGCCTCGGACAGATTTCCAAGAGGAGCTCGAGAGTAGATTTGTAAATCATCTGCATAAAGATGGTAGGAAGAAATTAGTTCGTTGGAGATAGAGTTAATAAATACTGCGAAAAGTAAAGGAGAAAGAACGCCACCCTGTGGCACACCAGCAGAAGTATTACACCAGGAAGACAAAGTCTCTCCGATGCAAATACGTTGCCGACGTCCGAACAGGTAACTACGAAACCAGTCAATTACCGATGGAGATATATTAAGAGAGCATAGAATACCAAGCAATACATCGAAATCAACAGTATTAAAAGCATTGCTGAAATCCAGCAAAGCTAAGACCGTTAGATTACCATTTTCCATGGCTGACCTTATATCATCCGTAATATTCACAAGCGCTGTGGTGGTGCTATGACCAGGACGGAAACCAGACTGGAAAGGGTTGAGGAGATTATTTTTGGAGAGGAAAATGCTTAATTGATCGTGGATTAACCGCTCAAGGACTTTGGATAGAAAAGGTAAGACGGATATTGGACGATATTCAGAAAAGGATGAAGGATTAGACTTTTTAGGTAATGGAATTATTTGAGCATCTTTCCATGAACATGGAAAAACACCACTAGATGCAGAAAAATTGAGGATATGACAAATGACGGGAAGGATTTCATCCAGCACAGGGACTAACATATTACGGCTGATACAGTCACTTCCTACCGCATTGGAAGTAATTGATAGTATGCTCTTCTTAACATCACATGCGGAGAATTGACCAAAAACAAATGGAGGAAAACTGGGAGTCGGAAGAGAAGAAAGATTATGCAGTGTATTCAATTTTATTGTCCTATCAAAATCGGACGAAGCAGTAAAATGATTGTTCATTGAATCTATGTCTAAATCTTTTGTGATAGTCTCTTGTCGGGATTTACCGACCCCCAATGACTTAAGAAATTTCCAAACTTTGGATGTGTCCCCATTTTGGACAGAAGTATGGATGTGATGGCGATTGGCATTCCTACACACCTTATTGCAGTGAGTGCGGATTGAGACATAATTTTCCCTGTTAGTATCATTAGGCCTACGCTTAAACTTAGACTTTGCCGTTACTTTTTTGTGCATTATTGTTTTAATCTCATCTGTGAGCCACGGCGCCGGCAAATGTCTAACCTTAACTGCTCGAACAGGTGCATGATGGTCATAAAGCTCCATAACTTTAGCCGCAAAAATGTTGACTTGCACATCGACAGATGTAGCGGCAAATAGAGCAGACCAATCTATATTGTTGGCATCCCTGCAGAGATCGTCAACATTCATACCTCCAAAATTACGCTGCATGAGAATCTTCGGTTTTGCCTTAGGTGGGCGAATTTTGTATGATAGAAAGATCAGGTCATGATATGAAAAGGCATCGGCTGAGCATTGGCCATGCTTAGCGACGCGATCAAGAGAAGAAACGAAAATCAAGTCAAGAAGCGAAGGAGTACAGTTAGGAAAATGATGAGTGGCACTCAGCGGTAAAATGGAAAGGTTGCTGGAGGCCGAAATATTAGTCAAAGAAGAAGAGCGGTAGTCTTTTTTCAGAAGACAAGTATTAAAGTCACCCATGATTATACTATGACTGTAAAAAGGGATCAGCATTTCTAGTAGGTTTTCAAAAGATGAAAAGAAATTAACGCGTAAAGAGGGACAGTAGTAGACTCCAAGAAGTAGTTTTGAATGGTGCAGTTCAACTTCAAGAAACAGATGTTCACCAGCATTTGATGGCGGTGGCTGCGCTGACACATTGATAATTGAGTAGGGAATATGTGTGCGAAGATAAATGGCAACGCCACCACCAGCACCAACCGACCGGTCGTTTCTTATAAGCTGGAAGCCAGGAAGAGAGTAACTTGTTGAAGGGAGACAAGGTTTGAGCCAAGACTCGGAAATAAGAATAGCATGTATGTTTTTACAGTCAAAGCTTGCCAGCATATCATGGAAATGAGCCGGAATGCTCTGAGCGTTAATATGTATAACGTTAAAATTCTTGGGCACATCAGAAAACTTCGCTGTAATACTCTCTGCAAGAGAAGGAACACTCGCAAAACTGTCGTTGCTGGTTGGAAAAGAGAAAAAACTATTACTATCACTGCTTTCATCGATAGACATAAATAACAATAATATAAATATAATGTTAAGTCTATGCAATATAATATACCATACAAAAAAAAAATAACCTAATTTAAAACGGTAAACTAAATATTTAGTCCACCTGCCGGTTGCGTTATTATACGTAAAAATTAAAAGTTACGCAGTCCGGGCAACAAAAGAGTAAAATAAAATAATAAAAAACAAACGTAAAAACTTTTGAGGAGACAACACGACAAGAAAATAGTAAATAAAAACAAAACATTTAACAAAAATTACGAAACTACCAGTCTCAGTCCGCTCTTGCACCGAAGCCAAACGGAACGCATCGATATGAACTGACATAGGCGGTGACTGACACATGACTGACACTGACATTGTCAAAATAGATAAATGATGCCGTGTTCCGAAATGCAAAAAAGTGATAATATCGCGAACCCGACCAAATTGAATAGTCAAAAAATTTAAGAGCTATCAGATCATTAGTACTGATTTTTATTTTGGTTGGCTTCGCGATAATTTCACTATTTGTCTAATACGGAATGCGCTCTATAAGTGTCAATTTGTCATGTCGGTATTTGGAACTAATTGTCGAGGCTTAGTAAATATTAAACGGAAGGTATAAACAAAACACGATAATACCCGGACTTTGAAGAAACATTCATAAACACATCACTTTTTTAAAGCAGTAGAACGCTTCAACCTTGCAGTCTTCGTAGCAGCAACGACCGGGGCAGAGACTGGCGCAGCCGATATTGATGGGGCCGATTCACTCTGCTCTGGCTCACTGGGATTCGGTGCGATCTTGTCCAATTCAGCGAGAGACTCAATCCGATGCCGCGTATCATTGGGACCAAGGACATACACGCAGCCTGCTTTAGTCCAGCTCTTGGTGACACCACATCGTTCCCTCGCAGCCAGGAACACATCATGTCGCCCTTTTGTTAGGAACTCGGACATGGTGACGCCTGTGGCCTTCAATTTGGCTTTGGAAAACCATATCTTATCACGGACTGCAAGATTGCCGACCTTGAACAGGATAGGCCTGGTTTTATTGGCAACGGCTCGTCCCATCCTGTGACATCGGCTGATGTCTGCAACTGTGAAGTCACTCAACTGTAGTTTATTACATATCACCTCCGTAATCACCTTGGCAGTGTCCTCTTTTTGCTTCTCATCAACACCATGCAACAGCAAGATCTTCCTACGTCCCCGCATCTCAATCTGGTCGACACTACGAGCTAGTAGCTCCACCTGTTGCTGTACACTGTTAAGAGCCTGTGTGATGAATGTCCGGAACATTGTAAACTCCGCAGCCAAGCTGGAAGTTGTGATAGGTGTTGCAGGGGCCTTCTGGAGCTCATCTTCAAAGGCGGACATCTTTGTGTGGAACAACTCCTTTAATTCACTCAGAGTGCTTGCTAGTGAATCCATGGTGATGTCAGTAAAGTGATGTAGATTGTAAGAGACAGAAATGTGGAGAGATAACGCTACACCAGCAGGTACTAACTATTGACTTTTAAAAAATACCATAAATAATTATAAATACTGATTCTATTAAATTATATTCAATTTAAAATAAGAGCTAATTTTTCTTTGTGTAACTATTTCAACTACCCACAAGCCAAAAAAAGTATTTATCTATGTATGTAACGTAATCTTTGAGCCTATTTTTCACTGGTTACTAGACGTCTGATCACACGTCTTAAGGGTCGATGACAATGCAATAACCCGATAAAAAAATTCAAAATAAAAAAAATAATAATTAATAAAAAATAAAAAAAAACATTTTTAAAATTTTCCCGATAAAAATTTGATCGAACTAAAAAATGGAAAATAAAATAATAGTTTAAAAAAACACGCTTTTATTGCTGACCGAACTAAAAAGTAGAAAATAATTTTTAATTACAAAGAGTTTATGTTACAGCAGTAGGAAATCAATAATTCAATTCAGAGTAAACAGCGTGGGGTGCTTCATATTTTAATTTATACAACTATTCTATTGGCAACCGTCTATGAGAGGAGAGTCATGAAAATATAGGATAATGCACCCCACGCTTTTTACTCTGAATTGAATTATTGACTTCCTACTACTGTAACATAAACTCTTTGTAATTAAAAATTATTTTCTACTTTTTAGTTCGGTCAGCAATAAAAGCGTGTTTTTTTAGTTTTTTTAAACTATTATTTATTTTAAATGTTATTTGGAATGGACATTTTAATGACAGTAATTCATATTTTTATTGACTAATTTATTTAATGACTACTTTGACATTGTATTGTATCTAAAAAAAATATGCTTTTTGAATTGTATTTTTAATAATGATGATTTAGTACCTACACAATGTCTTCAATGTAATTTCGATTAATATTATCATGGTTTATCCACCATCTCTTCCGACCACCATCTCTTCCTACCAATTTGTACGCCACTATATGCGGCTGAACATGTCAGAACTTTTTTTACCTTGTATGTAATGTATTATGTACACCATGTTTAAACAAATAAAAAATCTTATCTAAGCTTAAATTTTTAAAATTCGATACAAATATATATACGAGAGGTATTGACTAAGTAAAAATAGCTGTGCGGGTCGATCGATCTGGTTAAGCTACGCTTGCCGCGGTTGGTCTGTGGATGGGTGGCCATCTTTACATACCAAGACCCCTCCGTGCCTCGGAAAGCACGTTAAGCCGTTGGTCCCGGCTGTCATTTGTGGATCTTTGACAGTCGTTACGGGTCCTCAGCCCGAAAGTCTGGCAACCAGTCTTACCAAGGAGTATCGTATTACCCAGTAACTGTGTTGTGGAGGTCAGATAGGCAGTCGCTCCACGTAAAATACTGGTATTCAGCTGCATCCGTTTAGACTGGAAGCTGACCCCAACATAGTTGGGAAAAGCCTAGGCAGATGATGATGATGAGGTAAAAGTCACATAGGTACAAGCCAGGTTTTGAAACCGCATCCCTGTTCTCAAGGAGAAAGCCTTCCACAACATTTTAACTAGGCATAATAATAATAACATTATGTAGATGCACACCATCTTAGCCTGTTTCTTAAAGAGAATGAAGGTAACGATTACCATGTTTTTCAAGACACCCATAACAATTTACCTGACATCTGCCTCAAATGTCAAACGTCTACTTAAAACAACCCCGCACACTTTACCATGGGATTTTGAACTTTAATCGTTACAAGTTAGGGTTGTAAATGAGATATTACAGTGCTCGCAGTTAATGCAAGGTGTCAAATGAATAAAAAGTGGAGTTATGTTTTGTTTGAAGACATTTGCAGTCATCTGATGTTTGTGAACTGTAGTACGTACATACGTAGACTTTATTTCTTAAAAAATAATAGTTTAAAAAACTAAAAAAACACGCTTTTAGCACGCACTAAAAATTACAAAATAATTCGGACATTTAGTTTGATGACTCAAGAGTTGTCCCTTTGCCAAACCTTCATTAGATCGTAGGTACACATAAACAATTTCAGTTCGCGATGAACGATAAATAATTACCTATGCGAAATGGTTATAAGTAGGTAATCATGTTTATTAAATATTTACTATGATTTATTATGAAAGAAAGCGTGGAGCGTTTTGTCCAAAAAAGAGTAAGGGTAACCCTTACTCTTTTTTTTTATTTTGTAATTTTTAGTGCGTGCTAAAAGCGTGTTTTTTAATTTTTTGTACTATTATTTTAATTTTATACTTTTTAGTCTTCTTATTATTCAAACTTTTCATATCCCATTCAACAAACCCTTTCATTTAATACCCATATCATGGGGGTGCATTTCAAATAGCCAATCCGCCATCTTGGATGTCCGCCATGTTGGATTTAAGTCACGTGACTATTTTTTTCGTATTTCTGACAGCAAACCCTTTCATTTGATACCCATATCATGGGGGTGCATTTTAAATAGCCTCTCCGCCATCTTGGACGTCCGCCATATTGGATTTAAGTACGGGACTATTTTTTTCGTATTCCTGACAGCAAATCCTTACATTTGATACCCATATCATGGGGGTGGATTTCAAACAGCCAGTCCGCCATCTTGGGGAGGCCGCCATATTGGATTTGTAATGACGTTTCTTAGCTAGTCATGTATTGTCATCAGAACTCAAAGCGTGTGCAAAATTTCATCCTAATCGAAGAGCGGGAAGTGGGTCAAATTAAGATTCCAAGATTTTCTTACATACATAGTTAGTTACAAGTGAAGCTAATAAAAGCGTGTTAAAAAGGTAAGCAGAATTGAACTACTATATTATTTACCAGGGTTATTTTAAATTGGCTAGCAAAACTCATTCTGCAGGCGTGATGAGTATCGATATTAAAAACGATAAAGAAAAATACGTTTTTTCAACTCGTACTTTAAGTAACAACACTAACAGAGGTCGATGACTCTCCAAAAACCACGTTTATGAAGTTTATGAACTTATAATTTAAGTGACTACAAGTAACAGAGGTCGACGACCGCAAAAAAAATACATCTTTTTTTTGTTTTATGTTTTATCATGTATAAACAATGACTATGGACAGTTCGCGCTTCCTTCGTTAGATTATTTCAACATCCATGGCTGGTTAAATTATTTTAGGTGTTGTATGTATCAACGTAGGAGTACTGCGTACCTACCGATAATATAAATCTACATTGAAATAAAGGAATTGTTATAAAAAATACAAAAAAATAGTAAGAGGTATATCCAACTCATCATCTGCCTAGCCTTCTTTCAACTATGTTGGGGTCGGCTTCCAGTCTAACCGGATGTAGCAGAATACCAGTATTTTACATGGAGCGACTGCCTATCTGACCTACACAATCCAGTTAGTACAATACGGTAAGACCAGTTGTCAGACTTTCGTGCTTCTGACGACCCGTAACGACTGTCAAAGATCCACGTTTTTGGTATATTATGGTCACCCATCCACGGACTAACCGTGGCAAGCGTAGCTTAACCTGATCAATTAATCCGTGCGGCTATTATTACTTAGCCACAAGTCTTTCCAATTATCACTACATATATTATACAGGGTAAGTTTTTATCCAGTGCGCAAATTGTAACCATGAATTCAGCATATTATTCTAGAACCCCTAGCACATCAATATTTCGCCGGTTAACCAAAAAAAATCTGCTGTTTCATAGAAAAGTGCAATACCCACGCGGTCAAAATGTATGGAACAGCAGATTTTTTTTGTATATCCGGCGAAAAATTTCTGCGCTAGGGGGTTTAGAATGATATGCTGAATTCATGGTTACAATTTGCGCCCTGGATAACAACTTTTCCTGTATAAAACAAAGCCCCCATCGCGTCTGCCTGTCTTGCTTTCTGTTAGCAATAAACTCAAAAACGACTAAACGGATTTCATGCGGTTTTTTAGCAACAGACAGAGTGATTCCTGCGAAGGGTTTTTTTTTTTTTGGGTGGGAAATCATCAAATGACTTCTGCTGAGTAGAGCAGGAGGGCGTGTCAGACTTTTACTGACTAAAACCCACCCGTGTTCCCTCAGTAGCCCGTATGCCAGGGGCTGTGGTATCTCTTTCGAATAAACCCGCACCCCTGGCAGGCATCGGCCCTTGCGGACCCCACCAGTGGTTGCTGACATCTTAGACGGCGCGCGTGTGGAACACAACGCGCCGTCCCGTCTACCACTTTTCGGCCGCAGGGGATAGGGAGAGCGGCTGACGCTATACCGACACTCCTCTTCCCCTGCGGCCCCACCGCGTCCGCCATCAAACGGTGGCGGCCCCGTCCAGGCCACGGAAGAGAAGAGCGCTGCTCAGAAGCACCGGCACTCCTCCTCTACCGCAGCCCGTAACGCTCAGCCGCGATGCCTCCCATTCGACAACGCGGCCCACCTCAGTTGCGGTGCACCTCACTTCAACCTACTTTTTGGCCGCTACGTCAATGGCTTGAAGGCAAAAGCCCTGACGAGCGGCCCCACCTTTGGGTTCCTCTTGGCTTCACCGTGGCCGGAATCCACGGTTACTGAGCCCCCCCGCAACGACAATGCGGGCCACCCACTCGGGGGGGTTCATGCGAATGGTTTAGATGTATAATTTGTTAAAGTTTTGTGAAAATTGGTTGACGCGGGCGGAGACGCTGGCAAAAGCTAGTGTAGTATAAAGACCTTACATCATAAATGAAGAATTTTTATCGTCACTCTTGTCTTGCGCCATCGCAGGAATTTCTTCCTGATCAAGAAAAATTACATCGAAAGGTCAAGGAAATTTATACTTTACCATTTTACTACCAACTTAAATTGTCCGTTTATCCAAATCGCAAAGTTCATTCTTTGACAGTTGTATGAAATGGCGATAGCACGGCAAATTGACGTAGCATGTCAATTTGATATACAATTTATCTCCTTGACCATTCCAATGAAGTAAAAGTAATTCTATGCATGTTGTTGGAATTAATTTATGCCCATACAAGTTGATTATTTAGCTGGAAATGTGGCTCATAGCTAAGTAATCGCCGATTGCTGCTATGATGTTGATGATGCAGATTAGCGTGGCTAATTTGCATTATCAACATCGTAGGTGAAATCTTCGAAGGGGTAGGCATTATAGATGCCATGTTTTATCAGATTACTTATGTTGTTTTTTTTTTTGTGGTTTTTGGTTATTCCAGTAATCGAACTGCATTGGTTCCAAAAGAATCTTATAACATCGAAAACCATAAAAACGACACACATGACGAAAAATTTAAAAATTTGGCGTAGCGGCTCGCCGTCTCGGATTTTCACTTTTACCTCACTACCGGCTTCAGAACCCTCGAAAACCATGAAAACTACACCTCTTTGAAATTTTCCTCATTTCATTTAAAAATAATATCAAGTTAAAGACATAATATAATTAGTTAAAACAACAAAACAAAAACAATGTCAACGAGAAAAAAAACAAAAATAACTAAATACATGTCACTAAATTAATATAAACGTGTCAGAATCAGATTATTAAATATTTTCGTAGTCATAATCTTGAATTTTCATTTTAGAAGTTCAAATTAAAATTAAAGATTGTACGCACGGCTACACATCAAGCTATACATTTCCAATATATGCTGATCTCGCATTGTATAAGATTTCCGTACAAAGCGAGATCAGCGTAAACTGGAAATGTATAGCTTGATGTGTAGCCGTGTGTACCACCGGCTTTAGCACCCTCGAAAACCATAACAACAACACCCATGATGAATAATTAAAAAAAATTGGCAGCGGCAATCTCGGAGGTTTTTCGAATCGTAGGTAGCTGCCCCGTCTCAAAAATCCTATCTCCACACCTCTATCTATCCCTACTTGGAACAGTTGTGGAGTTAAGAACTTCATAATTAATTATCAGTTTCTTAAAACCTATGACGTGCAGACAGGCATTCAACACTTCGTACTAGAATCGTATCTTTACACGAAGTGGGTAATTATTTATTCATACGATATGAAATGGATATCAATTATCTATAGCTTGCTACCTCCTCGAGCAAGCCTTTAGGTTGTGCCTTAAGATCATAGGCGGTTTATTAATCTTTTTTACATACATTAATTCAGGCAGCACGCTAATTGTGTAACACAGGGTTTTGCTAATCCATTGCTTATTAATGTTCGAAAAACTGTCTGCTCAAAATCGTACACAACGCAGTGAATGTCACAATGAAAGCCTACTATTAGAAAATAAAACAAAATAATTATTTGGTACAAATAAGACGCACCTATGCACATTATTTCTTAGAAAGGAAGGTACATATTATTACAAAATAGTAACGAAGTCAAAACAATCCATTTAAAACGTAGGCGTGGGAAAGAGTCTGATGTCAACAATTTTTGGAATTTTGTCCGTTTGTCTGGATTTATGTTTCTGATTGGTCCAAAAATAGCTCAACGGATTTGGATGAAATTTGACAGACAGCTTATAACCTGCAATAACACATCAGGGTACTTTTAAGCCCTTTAGTACGTTCCCGTAGCATATCTTCGAGATCTGGGATCATCATGGGAAAAGCTGCGGCAAGCTAGTTGTAAAATATACACTAGTGCAAAAGTATTCGAAACATAAAAAAAAAACTATCATAAAAAATAAAAAAGAGAAAGTCCTCTTTTTTGAAGTCGGTTAAAAACAAGATGGCAGCGTTAGTACCGCTTTAAATCAGAATACGTGCTAAGTTACGTTTGTAGATCTTGGCCAGATTGTGTGAAATCGCTCTTATCTTCTCCACTGAACACCAACCTATATTATGCCTGTATGAATCTGAAGATTTGCATATCATACATTAGTAGTGTATAGTTTATATTGAGTAGGTATTGGTTTTCTACTAATGATTGTTAATGAGCATGTATCTCTAATTGACTTCAAATCCATTCAGCTGCTTACGCAGTAAGAAAAAATAAGGCAGTTGACTGATGTAGCCACAGCTAGGTTAGTTTACTTTGCTTCATCATCATCATCATAATTTCAGCCGAAAGACGTCCACTGCTGGACATAGGCCTCCCCCAATTTGGAGGGTTTTGCCATAATCGCCACGCTTGGCAGGCGGGTTGGCGATCGCAGTATGGTGGTAAAATGCATAGAGAACGCTGCTGCCCATTCTCTAGTGTAAGCAATTGCAAAATAAATTAAGATGTTGCATCATGAATTTGATTTTATTAGTACGCAACTTGACTAGTAACAGTAATTTGGTTTGATAAATATGTTACTGCGTTTAAATATTATGCTATGGTTAAATACATATAAATTAACCATAATGCAAATACAAAGCAATAATGCTTAATTTAATAAATCGTTACCATTTTAAATAAGTTTAACGTTCGTCTATTGACTTAAAATTCGCGCGCTTTGCCCCACTTTGTGACGTTGACACAGAGCTGTCAAGTAAATCGAATACTGGGCACTGCGGCAGTATACTTTGAACTGTCGAGCCGTAAAGGGCAGACTTTTGGTATTAATGTTGTGAAATTGTGTATTAGTACTAATAAGTGTTAATAATTAAAATAAAAGTATTTACCACAGTATAAGTGAGTTATTTTTCTTTCAGTTCAGAAGTGGGATATTTCACGTAAGTTTTAATGCCTTTTATTCCGTTTCTTTTCAAATGACATAGTGTGAATCTCATCCTTATGTTGTGCATATTTGAATTTTACGTGATAAGTTTGTTAATGTTGTATCGCGACCAATGTTTTATTTTTTATTTAAATTGGAACAACTGATCACTGCCGATTAAGCCTCCTGCCAACCTGAGAGTTGGAATTATACCAGATATTTCATACTTTCACGACCTTTTACCGTAAATAGGTCTAGCATATTACGATATTTTTTGTGGTTGTATGATGACAACGGTCGCTGTGGTTTGAAATAAAATCGTTACAAAATTACATTACCAATTTTATATAGAAGTACCTTCATGATCTGTGATCTTTTTTGCCGTAATCTAGCCATGCAAATGGTTTAAAGAATAGCTGTGTCCGTATATTATTTTTCTGACCAGGTCTACAAATGGATGACGATCGTGATGAAACTTTGGCTCAAACGCCGCGAGCCACATCGCCAGTGTTGGTCAAGCAGAGCCGCAGGCGAAAGTGGGAGCCGAGCCGCAGGCGAAGCCGGGAGCCAAGCCGCAGGATGAACCGGGAGCAGAGCCGCAGCCAGTGTAGCAGGCAGAGCCGCAGCCAGGGTAGCAGGCAGAACCGCAGCCAGGGCAGCAGGCAGAGCCGCAGCCCCAGCCGCAGCCCCAGCCGCAGGCAGAGCCGCAGCCCCAGCCGCAGGCAGAGCCGCAGCCCCAGCCGCAGGCAGAGCTACAGGTATAACAGCAAGCGCAGTCGTGTGTGGAACCCTGGTCACCGAATTCGACGGCTTGAGACGCCGCCGCCGCCGGGAAGGATTGCAACACATCGGAGTCGCAGCCCAACCAGGGAGAATCCTGGTTCATCGGGGAAGCGACTCGGCGAAAATTGCAGATCACGGTCAAGACGCAGCACGACCAAGACGCGGAATCACCAGCGAAGCCGTTATAAACGAGGCAACCGTTCACCAAGCAAAATAACCAGTACACGTGAGTCATTTCCTACAATTGATGTGTTTTCTAAATTTACCGACATTCTTGATAAAATTTCGAGTAGGGGTAGTGAGAGAATAAGTAATTTTAACGTAGTTCCTGAGTTTGACCCTTCTTCAAAAAACCAAAACATAAATAATTGGGTACACAAAGTAAACGAAATAGCAAGCATATATAGTTGGACAGACCGACAAATCATACACAATACGATTCCTAAACTTACTGGCAATGCAAAGCGGTGGTACGAGGGTTTGACAACCGTTAATTATAGCTGGGTTGAGTGGCAAGAAAAGCTCAAAGCAGCTTTTCCGTGCGATGAAAATTATGGCCAAATGCTTTCGGATATGTTGGACAAACGGGCGAAATTTGGGGAATCTTTGGAGGATTATTATTATGATAAAATGGCATTACTAAATAGGTGCGAAATTAAGGGCAAAAGGGCTGTTGAATGCGTGATCTTTGGTATAGATGATAGGGCTATTAGGATAGGAGCAGAAGCAGCTCAATTTGATAATCCTGACAAACTTTTGGCATATTTACGAAATGCAAAAGGTATAAGCAAGAGAAATGATAATATCCAAAGATCTGCCAATAAGAAATTTCCGATTAAAGATAAACCACCTGTTAATAATAAATCAAATACAATCAGGTGCTTTAATTGCAAGGAAGAAGGGCATATTATGAGTAAGTGTACTAAACCATTAAAGAAATGTACTAACTGTTCAATAATTGGTCACGATTCTGCTGAATGTTATCGTAAGAAGGAAGACTCAAAATCTGTCTTAGAAATTTCAACCACCAAACCTAAAATTAATGATAAATATGTACAAACTGTTTTGATCAACGGTCACGAAAAAGTAGGTTATTTAGATTCAGGTAGCGAATGTACACTCATTAGAAACTCGGATGCTGTAGAAGTATTTGGTAAATGGGATAAAACTTATTCAGTGGCAATGACGGGTTTTGGTGGAGCGGTAGTTCATGCGATGGGTCGATGTGCAGTAGTTTTGGAAATTCAAGGCGTTATTGTCGAATTAGATGTTATTGTTGTACCTGATCATTTTTTGAAATACTCAATGTTGGTAGGTCAATCATTTACCGAAGCAACAGGGGTTAAAATCATAAAAACTGATTATGAATTAATAATATCCCGTGAATTTCCAGAGACTATTGGCGTAGTTAAGCTTTTTTCAAAAGAATTTTGTTCAATTCTACCCGGATGTTCCTATGTAGAGGTTGATTCGTCCCCTGATATAAATGGTTCTGTATTAGTATACGGAAGTTATAGATCCATCCCTAATTTAGAACATCACATAGAAGAGGGTGTTTATTCAATTGAAAACGGCAAAGGTGTACTATTAGTGGATAATATTTCGTCTAACGTTATAACTTTTAAAAAAGATCAGCTAATAGCTAGAGGACAATTTTTGCAGATAAAAATTTTAAATTGTCCTACTATAAATAAGATTGACGTTGCAAGCCCTTTAGAACCCTTTCTTTTAAATGACTTGTCTATGGACGATAACTTAAACCGGGAACAGAAATTGCAACTATTGGACCTTGTAAATCGTTATCGGACGTGTTTTGCTATTAAATTATCTGAATTAGGCTGTACTAATGTAGAGACAATGAACATTGACTTAATGGACCCCCAACCCGTAGTTTACAGGCCTTATAGGTTGTCTCATACAGAAAAACAAGAGGTTAGGGGTATGACCGACGAATTGCTACAATGTGGTGTCATAAGAGAATCTTGTTCGCCGTTTGCAAGTCCAATAATTTTAGTTAAAAAAAAGAACGGCGAGAAGCGCCTTTGTATAGATTACAGGGCTTTAAATAGGAAAACTGTAAAACAACACTACCCTTTGCCTAGGATAGAGGATCAGATGGATAGGTTAGCGGGGTATAGTCTGTATACTACCTTAGACCTAGCGTCAGGGTACTACCAAATAGAATTGGCTGAAAGTGACAAACAAAAAACTGCTTTCGTCACGCCAGAAGGGCAGTTTGAATTTAATAGGATGCCTTTCGGTCTGACAAATGCTCCAGCGGTATTTCAAAGAACCATCAATAAAGTCCTTGATAACTTAAGATTTGACACGGTTGTCGTATACATGGACGACGTCCTTGTACCTTCGGTTTCGTTTGATGATGGTTTGAAAAAACTAGAAATGGTATTTGATAAAATCAGAAAAGCAGGGCTTACATTGAAACTCTCGAAATGCAACTTTTTCCATTCAAAAATCGAATTTCTTGGCTTCGAAGTTTCTGGGAATGGTATTAAACCGGGGAAGTTTAAAATAGACGCGGTTGATAGATTTCCTACCCCTAAAGATGTCCATAATGTTAGACAGTTCTTAGGCTTGGCCAGTTTCTTTAGACGTTTTGTTAAAAACTTTGCGATAATTGCTCGACCATTGACCCAATTATTAAAAAAAAATGTTTCATGGACTTGGGGCAAAGAAGAAGAGATCGCATTCACTCAGTTAAAAGCAAAATTAGTGTCCCGACCAATCTTAACTTTGTACAATCCTAATGCTGCTACCGAGTTGCATACGGATGCCAGCAAACACGGTGTAGGTGGTATGCTTTTGCAGAAACAAGATGACGAAGTTATGAAACCAGTCGCTTATTTTAGTAGGCGTACCTCACCAGAAGAGCAACACTTTTCATCTTATGAATTGGAAACCCTGGCGGTTGTAAATAGCTTGACTAAATTTCGATGTTACTTAATAGGGATAGAGTTCACTATTGTTACTGATTGTAACTCGTTACGTGCCACTTTTACTAAAAGGGATATGATTCCGCATGTTGCTCGCTGGTGGAGTATGATCCAGGAATTTGACTTTAATATAATTTATAAACCCGGGAGTTCTGACGCACGTAGATGCATTAAGTCGGAACCCTCTGCAAGAAAATACTGCCAGCACCGATTCTGTTGATTTACAAGTTTTTCATATTACTGTAGATTGGTTAGCCACGGTTCAAATGAATGATGATGAGACACAGAGAATTAAACGAGTTTTAGATGATAAAGATTCAAATATAATTAATTATACAAAACAAAATTTTATTTTAAAACGTGGAGTAGTTTACAAAATAACGGATGATGGACTTAGATGGTATGTGCCAAAAGGTGTCAGATGGCAAGTGTTACGTGCTTGTCATGATGACATAGGTCACTTTTCATATGAGAAGACTTTAGATAAAATTAAAACAACCTACTGGTTCCCAAAAATAAACAAAATTGTTAAAAAGTATTGTCAAGCATGTATTCAATGCGCTCACGGAAAGGTGCCGGCTGGAAAGAGGTCTGGGTTTTTACATCCAATACCGAAGGTTTCTGAACCTTTCCACACCATACATGCAGACCACTTAGGTCCGTTTAATGAGAGCAAAAGAAAGAATAAGTACATATTAGCCATCATTGATGCGTTCACAAAATTTATTATCCTAAAGCCGGTTAGAAATACGAAAACTCACACAACTATTTCAGTTTTTAAAGAATATTTTAGTTTGTTCGGGGTACCTTCACGAGTAATAACAGACAGAGGTACTACTTTCACGAGCTCAAAGTTTAGACAGTTTTTATCAGAAAAAAGTGTGAAGCATATTTTAAATGCGGTTGCTACTCCTCGTGCAAACGGGCAGGTAGAGCGCTACAATAGGACGGTATTAGATTCATTAACGGCTATGACCTTCGAAAAAGACGAAAAACTATGGGATGAGTATTTGTTACAAGTTCAATGGGGTTTAAATAACACCACCAATAAAGCAGTAGGCAAAACCCCAGCTCAATTGTTATTTGGGTTACGGCTGAAAGGATTGACTGAGAGTGGACTGGCTTTACCAGTTCAGGAAAATAATGATACTAAAATTAGTAACGTAAAAGATATTAGAAACGAAGCACTAGATAAAATAGTACGTACTCAGGAAAAGCAGAAGCAAATCTTCGATAGGGCTAGAATTCCCCCACGTCAGTTTGATGTAGGACAACTGGTTAGGGTAGAAAGAGAAGTAGGTCAGAAAGGGAAAAGTAAGAAATTGGTTCCAAAATGTCTAGGCCCTTATCGCATTACCAAAGTGTTACAGAATGACAGATACGAAGTCGAGGATACGCCTATCACTAAAAAAAAGGGTAAACAAAAATATGTAGGAATTTTTTCGGTAGATAAAATTTACCCTTGGCTTGTGTATCAGTCGGTGGACGAGAGTAATGAAGACGATAATAGTAATAATTCGGATATGGATACAGACCACTAAATTGTGGAAGTATTGCAATTAATTAATTAGTTATGTTGAACAGGTTATGAAGTTATGAGTTTTAAATGTAGAAAGACAAGTTTCGTTGGTAGTAGTTGCGAATAATATGACTTGGTTAGTAAGATAGTATGGTAGTAGTGGTAAACGCCTTTGACAGGCTAGAATCTGCTTTAATGGCTAGTATGGTAGTATGGTAGTATGGTAGTACGGCAGTATGGAGAAATGGTGAAACACCACTAGTTGGCGAGATTCCACTAACATGATAGTATATAGCCTGGTGATAATAATGTGTTATGGTAATGTGGTTCCAGTAATGATATGGAACGAGCGTAAATTGCGAATTTGGGACTAAAGATTGTCGGAAAGGGATTGAATATGTTCTAGGTTCAGAAAATGTTGTTGATGTATTACACACTTAGTTAATTATTTCTGATAACTATTATTTAATTTAAATCATTGGAAAACGTATAATTATTGTATTTTTTTTGTATGTTTTGTGTACTTAGTTGTTTCAGACAGATTGTTGATAACTAATATTTAATTTAAATCAATGGAAAACGTATAATTATTGTATTATTATTTTTTGTTTGTTTTGTGTACTTAGTTATTTCAGACAGATTGTTGATAACTAATATTTAATTTAAATCAATGGAAAACGTATAGTTATTGTATTTTTAGTTTTGTTTTTTGTTTTGTGTACAACTTATTTAGTAAAGAAATCGTTAATATTATTTAAAATAAAAAAAAAACAATTTTGTATTGTGTGTGAATACAAATGTTTATTTTTAAGTATTTCGCGAGGGCGCGAATTATAGGTCAGGATGGACGAATGTAAGCAATTGCAAAATAAATTAAGATGTTGCATCATGAATTTGATTTTATTAGTACGCAACTTGACTAGTAACAGTAATTTGGTTTGATAAATATGTTACTGCGTTTAAATATTATGCTATGGTTAAATACATATAAATTAACCATAATGCAAATACAAAGCAATAATGCTTAATTTAATAAATCGTTACCATTTTAAATAAGTTTAACGTTCGTCTATTGACTTAAAATTCGCGCGCTTTGCCCCACTTTGTGACGTTGACACAGAGCTGTCAAGTAAATCGAATACTGGGCACTGCGGCAGTATACTTTGAACTGTCGAGCCGTAAAGGGCAGACTTTTGGTATTAATGTTGTGAAATTGTGTATTAGTACTAATAAGTGTTAATAATTAAAATAAAAGTATTTACCACAGTATAAGTGAGTTATTTTTCTTTCACTAGTAAGTCCCTTAGTCGCCTTCTACGACACCCACTGGAAGAAATGGGATGGTGCTATTCTTTTACGCCCGGCGACACATACTTACTTTGCTTATTTCACAGTATTGTCTTATGACGTTTTGGTGTGGGGATCGGCGGTTGACGTAGATTCAATTTTCATTTTACAAAAGAGGGCTTTCTGCGCAATGTATAAAATGGGGCCTCGTGAGTAACTTAGAAACAAATTCAGCGAAATTGATATACTAACTCTGCCTGCTCTTTATATCCTAGAAAATATATTGTATGTTCACAAAAACTTAAGTGTTTTAAAAAAAAGATGCGATTTCCATAATCTAAATACACGTAGTAAAGATGAAATTGTGATTCCATAATTTAGATTAACTAAAACTAGCAAAGTTATTTCTAATAAACAGTATCCGTTTCTATAACAAATTACCAAAGTCGGTTACAGAAAACTCACACCAAACCTGTCCATAACAAAAAGCATATTATAAGATAAAAGACTACGTTGAAGACAGGGAACTTTGGTATTAATTCCTTCTGAACTTGTGGCTTACCTGGTACCACATTAACAGCAAAACTATGTGAAAGTATTAACTGCTCCCAAATTACAATGTTATTTTTTATTTATTTTAAAGTGTCTGACTTATTCTCGTCATTATTTGACATTACACATTAATTATAATTTCGACAATTTATTAGTCTTATAGCCATCGACATTCATACTCAAAACTTTCTTCACGACATTTTCCTCATTCCTCATACATGCGCCATAAATATAACTAGTAAAATGTGGGTATACTTGAAACATCTCTGCAAACACCTAAAGGAAATAGAGGCGTGATGTTACATTAAATACAGCTCCATTTCGCACATAATTCAAAAAGACTAGCAACACTCAAACATTTTCACTTGAGACTACACAGGATGTTCCGCTACCTACACTAAACAGGGTATTCACTGTTCACTGTATATATAGGGTGTGCAGGTTGTGTGTGTACTTGGCAAACAGTGGGGGTTAATTCTCACCCCTTTGTACTAGTACCTCTTTCCTTAAACTAGCGTCCGTCTGCAACGGAATTCCGTTTTGTTTGAGGGAGAGTAATCGTGAAGATTATGTAGGGTAGGCAGGGAAGGTGGTGGTGGAAGGATTTTTTTTGTGCCTCTGTGAGGAATTTTGGTTTTGGGGGAATAATTAGAAGCAAGATTTCAAGATTAAACCAAGTGCAAAAAAGATATCCTCATTAGTATTTAAAGAACATACATTAACATTGTTGTGGTAGCCAGAGGTGTGGTGTGTGTGTTGCCAGTGATGACCTATGGTACAGAGACGTGGTCGCTCACAATGGGCCTTATCAGAAGGCTCAAAGTCACCCAAAGGGCAATGAAGAGGGCTATGCTCGGAGTTTCCCTACGCGATCGAATCAGAAATGAAGAGATCCGCAGGAGAACCAAGGCAACCGACATAGCCCGAAGAATTACCAAACTTATGTGGCAGTGGGCAGGGCACATTGCTCGCAGAACAGATGGCCGATGGGGCCGGAAGGTTCTGGAGTGGCGACCGCGTACCGGAAGACGTAGAGTGAGAAGGCCAGACAAGGTGGACCGATGACGTTGTGAAGGTCGCGGGTATCCGCTGGATGTGGGAAGCACAAGACCGGTCGAAGTGGAGGAGCTTGGGGGAGGCCTATATCCAGCAGTGGACGTCTTTCGGCTGAAATGATGATGATGATGACATTAACATTATCTCGATTCCCCGATCGGTTACGCAGATTTGAACCTATAGTACACTCACAGTCTGTTCGCCAGTCATTTCAAAGTCCCATGTAATAGAGGGTAAGAATATTGCCAGCAAATAGCAGACTGGAGTCTGAATTTGGGCTTCAAATCTATTCTCCGGGTTGCTGCTGAGAAGTTCTAGATGATAAAAATCATTAACACTTTGCCCGGCACGGGAATTGAACTCCGGATCTCATGCTCACTAGCGCTTGTGACCAATAGACCAACGAGGTAGTCATTACATTATTTTTATAATCCGATAGCTCTGTAAAATAGTTGCTTAATCCTTACCAATATTTTAAACACGAAAGATTGCATGTATTTATGTTTGTTACTCTTTCACGCAAAAACTACTAAATGGATTTGCATGAAATTTGGCACATAGATAGATTATAACCTAGATTAACGCGATTAACTTTTTATCCCGGTAGTACTGATTTTATCCTTCAAAGAAACGCCGAGCATAGCCCGCTCCATAGTGCGCTGAGTGACCAATAATTTGTGGACCAGCCCAACTGTCAGTGTCCACGTTTCGGCACCGTATGTCATCACAGGTAGGACGCACTGGTTGATGACCTTGGTCTTCAAGAATTGCGGAATAGGCGACGAAAAGTCTTGACCTAGTTTCCCAAATGCCGCCCAACACAACCGGATCTTCCTGTCGGCTTCTTTCTCAAAATTGTGTCTACCGAACTGGATGACTTGCCCTAGGTAGACGTATTCCTTCACAACTTCCAGAAGCGACCCTTCGATGTGGATTGGACTCGGCAAGACGTGAGAATTGCACATGACTTTCGTCTTGTCCAAATTCATGCCGAGACCAACCCGCCAAAAGGCTCCGCTTAGGCTGTACAGCATCTGGTCTAACTGTTCCAGTGTTTCTGCCATTATGACGATGTCATCGGCAAACCGAAGGTGTGAGATGTATACGCCGTTAATATTGATACCCTGTCCAGTCCAGTCCAACGTCTTAAAGATGTTCTCCAACGCATTGGTTAACAGTTTCGGCTATATAACATCCCCCTGTCGCACCCCTCTGAGCAGTTGGATGTGGTTTGCTTCCTTATCCTGTATCTGGACAGTCATCGTAGCAGCGTCATACAAACATCTCAACACCTCGAAATAGTGCCAGTCAATTTGACATCGTTGCAGAGTGGCCAGAACTGCCCATACTTCGATGGAGTCGAAGGTTTTCTCGTAGTCCACAATTGCCATACACAGCGGTTGGTTGTACTCTTCAGTCTTCTGTAAAATTTGCCGAAAAGTATTGATGTGGTCTACGGTACTGAAGCCTTTTCGAAAACCAGCTTGTTCTGCGGCGGCTGGAACTTGTCAAGTGTTCTGGCGAGACGATTCGTGACGACCCTCGAGAACAGCTTGTAGACGTCCTATCTGTGACCTAACTTAATCTATGCCCCCTTCATCACTTCTACTTACCTATACTTATATGAAATAACTTGCTAGTTGCACTAGCTTTGATACCTGCAAGCAGATGCGCAAAACTTCAGGTACCTACTCAACCACATGGATACTTCACCCCTACAATGGCCCCATATTAGCTGTCTCGGGTAGTTTGCGGCTTAAAATGCGTTAAAAGGGTTCGCTATACCTGCGTATGGAATTATGACGGTTGTATGAAATTATTCTACTGTTGTACTGTGACGTGCCATTTCATTTTATGAATTTCTATGTCTCGATCTCTGTATCTATTAGTGAGCTTATAACTCAAGAAACGCGTGGCCAAATTGCTTTGTCTCGCGTAGTTTCTGCTTATTTACGACAGATTTTAATAATACTACTGTTGCACTGTGAGCTGTCATTTCATTTTATGAAACTCTAAGTGTCATTGTGTCCGTTTGTCTGTACCTTCAAGGGTCAAGTAATTAACACAATTACTTCTCTATTGTTAACAGACTCAATGAATCTGCCTAACAGCCGAGGGTTTGAGCTTATAACTAAAGACATGCTAAGACAAATCGATCTCTGTTTTTTTTTTTGGGGTTTGGCCTCTAGACGCATAATTGTGTAAAAATATAGTACAGCTAGTCTCTGAATAGAAAGAACGAGCACCATGTTTACTTCATGTTGACGATTTCTGACTATTAAATTGAGGTATTCTCATTATATTTTGCTTCATTACTATTTTGAAACATTGATATTAAGTAAATGGTCACTGTATTTATGGATGTTCTTTTAGATTTGTAAATTACTTTGATTCAAATACTTAGTCTTTTTACTGCCGATAAATAATAGGTGGTAATAATCCTTCTAGGGTCGGCGGAATATGTCTTTCTCTTCTATACTTCTCTGTTAGTCATCATCTCGGTACTCACTCCCTTTCTAACTACATCATACGAATACAAATACAAAATAGTTTATTGTGACAAATAGAAAATTACAAAACATTTAAACGTGTTTGGAGCCTCCTTTTAAGCAACAATGCCTGTATTTGCCTCCATCGTTCTCGCATTCTGTCCATCGTTTCTTTGGTCATATTTGGTCATCCATTTTTAGGGTTCCGAACCTCGAAAGGAAAAAACGGAACCCTTATAGGATCATTTTGTTGTCCGTCCGTCCATCCGTCTGTCAAGACCCTTTTTCTCAGGAACACGTAAAGTTATCAAGCTGGAATTTATATCTAATACTCAAGTCTACTGTCCCTTGAAGCTGTGAAAGAATCGAGTTTTTAAGCTAACGCAATCAAAAGATACAGCCGTTTATGCCGCATTTTTCCGCAAATTTTCGACACTCGCAAGGTAATCAAAACCTACGGGGTACTTCCCGTGAACTCAGAATCTTGAAATTTGGTACGAAGCAACGTCTTATAGCACAGATAAAGGAAAAATTGCGAAAAGCATTATAAATTGTTAGTTACATCACATTAAAAAAAAAAAAATAATTTACGGAACCTTCGGTGCGCGAGTCCGACTCGCACTTGCGCGGTTTTTTTTATTAATCGTTTAATTTACACAAGTTTCTGTTTCACATTTTTTTTTTAACTAACATTAACGATCATTTGAACGAAAATAACTGTGTAGGTAGATGCAACAATAAACATTGTCTGCCTATTCTCTTAAGCTAAATACTAGCGAGTATGTCAGGAATTTCTCCACTTTGACATGATTATCTCATCCTTTGTAGGAGTAATCCGTAACACTGTGTTAGGGTGCGTGCATTGTAACGCTATCGTTGTATCTAGCTGTGCCCGCGAGCTTGCTTGCGTTGGGAAATTACAGCACCCGAATTGCGTAGCACGTTATTAATCTGAGAGGGGCTTGTGGCTCTATAATAACGGCTGCACGAGTCGATTGATCAAGTTAAGCTAGTCGATGTCAACATACCGAAACCCCTCCGTGCCTCGGAAAGCACAGGTCCCGGCTGTCATTTGTTACGGGTCGTCAGAAGCCCGAAAGTCTGACAACCAGTCTTACCAAGGGGTATCGTATTACTCAGTAACTGAGTTGTGGAGGTCAGATAGGCAGTTTAGTTTATCTTTTAGTGATTGTCATGTTAATCATGTCACTATGTTTAGTTAGGTTCATTTTATTTATGTAGATTATTTTACATATTGTGAATGGGAGAACGTTTTAGGCCTTACAGACTGTAGATTTGTAGACGATTTTCTATTCTGTATTCGTCTATGTACCTGGTACTTATTGACAGGCCTGCACTGTCCTCCCATACATTTTATATTTGGAAACATTGTTAAAACCAATAATTTTTTAAAGAGTAACCGTGGAGTTTCTTGCCGTCTCTTCTCCATAGGAAACAACAATTTGGAACCGTGCACCTAGCTTCTGACGTTTCATACGAGTAAGTGCCCATGCAGGTTTATACGAAATAAAAATATTTTGATTTTGATTGAGTCGCTTCATGAAAAATACTGGTATTCAGTTGCATTTGATTAGACTGGAAGCCGACCTCAACATAGTAGACAAAAGGCTATTTCTTTTCAACTTTTCTGTCACTGGCGCCACTTTCAAACCCCCTATATGCTTATTTTTGACTTGATCCATTTTCATCACTCCACACATCCATCTCAAACCATTACTATTCTGTTCATAGCACTATATTAACACTAAAGGTACCAAGTCGCAAAACCAAGACGGTCACGTCTAAACTCACCTTTATATCTCACTGTTTGCGTGTACCGACAGCAGAATAAACAAGCGAAATGCTCAATTCAAAGTTTCTGAACAAATATAAGACAAAACAGCCATGTCTTATATCCTTGAACGGCAATTCTTCATTTATCTCATTCAGTGACTCTAAAAATGTTTCGAAGCTTTTTTTATTTTTTGGGAAAGTATCAAAGTTTTCTTTGATTCGTGACATCGTCCTATTTTGAAAAAATCCGAGGACGTATTCCTCGGATTTTTTCAAAATAGGACGATGTGAGACTATTTTTACAGGGATTTAAGCATACACTTACTTCATCATAAAATTAAATCATTTACCTAGCCTATTCTTACCTATGTTGGTGTCAGCTTCGAGTTAAACCGTATGCAGCTGAGTACCAGTCATCATGTCAGCCGAAGAACATCCACTGCTGGAAATAAGCCTCACCCAAAAGGGGGGTTTACCATAATCGCCACGCTTGGCAGGCGGGTTGGTGATCGCAGCATAGTGGTAATATGCATAGAGAACGCTGCTAGTACTAGTATTTTACATGAAACTAACCGTTTGGTAAGTGTTTGAAAACATAGCATTACGCCTTGTTTTCCCAAGGTGTTACGCAGAGGTATACTCACCCATAGTACAGTCATGCTCACTTAAATGTCTCACTGATGGTGGCGCGTGTGTTGGATCATTCGGTTCTCTAGAAAATGGTTGAGCTGGATGGTGCTGATCCACGCGTCAAGTTCGTGAACGGGCGCCGTCGGTTGAGACTGGTCAGCTTCTAACTGCCATGGCTTATTTTGAATCTTAAATTTATAATTGTTTTTTTTTTACATTGTTCTCACATATAGAAGCAACAAGAATAATGTTCCCAAGATTTTGTAATACCTAACAAGAGTGTCCTTGGAGTTTCTTGCCCGTTCTTCTCCATAGAGATTTACGTTTTGGAATGGGCATCTAGCTTCAACTTCGATTTTTTTTGACAAGTTAAAAGTGCCTGTAAATGGTTTCATTGAAATAAATGCTTTGAGTTTGAGTTTGAGTTACTGTGCACGTGTATACGTGCACAGTAATCCTAGATAAACGCACACATGCAAGCTGTTTACTCCAAATTTGGTGCACACGCAGACGTACTGATTGCATACTAATGCATTACTGGTGTAAAGCTCTCAACCCATCTCGTTCTTCATAAAGGTCTGGTGCATAGTCTTCGCTACTGCGTGTGTGACCAGATCATCATCTGCCTAGCCTTTTCCCAACTATGTTGGGGTCGGCTTCCAGTCTAACCGGATGCAGCTGAATACCAGTATTTTACATGGAGCGAATGCCTATCTGACCTCCACAACCCTCCAGTTACTGGGTAATACGATACCCCTTGGTAAGACTGGTTGTCAGACTTTCGGGCTTCTGACGACCCGTAACGACTGTCTAAGATCCATAAATGACAGCCAGGACCAACGGCTTAACGTCGCTTTCCGAGGCACGGAGGAGTCTTGATATGTCAAGATGGTCACTCATCCACGGACTGTGACCAGATCTATAAAAGAAAGCAAAATGCATTTATTGGCATTACGTCTTAAAGAACCTTAAAACTATAAATGAAACGTAAAACAATAATAATAATGCGAAAAGGGCCTAAGCTCAGAACGTTAAAGAACCAAAAGGAGTAAAATGGATCGTAGTAGGTGGCGTTCTTTCTGCCTACCCCCAAGTAAGTTAAAGCAATTCACTAACCTGCACCCTAATTGCGTAACTCACGATTCATCATAATCTGTATCGTTTTGAAACGGATTGTTAAACCATTGCTTCATATGTTCGAAAAATGTGTCTGTTCGACAACATAAATAACGCAATGAATATTGTTTAACTGTGAAGACGAAACCAATTATGATCAATCGTGAGTTACGCAATTAGGGTGCCGTACGAGCTTCTGAGACTTAAAGTAAAAAAATATATCTGAAATTATGCAAGTAAGCTTAAAAACAAAAGATATCAATCTCAATGTATTGATAAAAATTCGTACTAACTTAACTTGCTAACGTTACTTCGAAGAATTTACAATTATTTTATTGCAAGTCCGCGTGGTGTGCTGTTTTATTTCTTTTTTTTCTTTCGCGTCCATACCTTTGCACATTTTCTGGTGCATTCCTCATATCTTTGCACTTTTGTTTGTCAAGTAAATTAATTTTTTGGTTTGACTTGCCACATATTACCCTATACTAAGTAAACGACATATTTTATGTTCAAGAAATGATTAAAACTACGTTTATAAAATTGCAGTCTTCCGCTGTACAGTCAAAACAATGCAAACTGTGATGTTTTATACATAAAAGTAAAAATTCAGTTTACGTAATAAGATTACAACATAATATTCTTGTTTAGTTGTGAGCGTTAATTTCAGGACATGTGTTTCACAATCATGCAGCTTCATCAACCCTCTATTGTCTAGAAAAACTGCAAAAAGCAAACTTTCATATTTTCCTAAAATTAACGCCCCATCTAGCCTTCACATAAGAAACAACAGCTTTAAAAAAAAGAGCTTAAAAATATTTAAATTTAAGGCTGGAACTAAATTCCGGGTACCGTTTGTTCTCGGGCTAAGCGTCAAATAATTTCACCCGGAGAATAATTAAATGTGTGCACCCCGGCTTAGCTGGTCCATAGATGGTAGATATTGTGGATACGATTTATAAAAAATAGCACCCGATTAAAAATGTATTTTCAGTCGAAAACGAAAAAGAAGCTTCGGCTTTAGTCTTATTTTCGACCAAAAACTATTAAGACATTAAAAAATATGTTTTAATGTGTACTTCTTAAGAAAAAATACTGGATTACTGGATTATAGCTTTACCAGTTCAAAATAAAATCGCGTCCGTTTATGTCAGCTAAACGACACCACGAGCGGACTCGATCCACCCCGAAGTTAGCCGAACGTCACCTACTATTGCTGAACTTTACAAAGTAGCTTTATGACGAGCGACTATTCGCGAACTTCTGATTTTCGGCTTGGCGATGCTTAGGCAGGTTTATCGCCGAAAGCGAAAATTAGCCTGAATCATGAATTTTTCGCCGTAAATTAAAACAAAGCTTCGGTCGGTCGCATGACATCCACCAACCGAAACTGAGCCTGAGTTGTGGGTTACGGCCCACTCCCTCTCACCGAGAGAAGATTTGTGTCCCAGTAGTAGGAACATCATACGCTGATAATTATAAATATTATTTATTAATTAGCCACAGAGTTTGGCATAAAACACTTCACTTAGGTACCTACTGGTTTTCTTTTTAAGTCAGTTAAAATATTTTAACTGTCTTATGTGAATATACAACTTAAGGTGAATCTAGTCCATATTTTTCCCGTACAAACTTCGGGAGTGTTTTACTCCACTGTTCGACAATGGACATCAGAAATTAAACATGGTATGGTTTTGTCTTATTTTTAATATTGTCTGTACGGAAACAGAATATTAAAATTAAATACAACAAAGATTCGTTTTTATTGTTAATTATACCTAACTTTGGGCGTGTTTAAGTAATAAAAGAAGTGTAAAATCTCCAAAACTAAGTCAGTACCAACGAAGCTCAATTATCGAAAAGTTTAGTAAACTTTATTGGTCATTGATTTATGCAGTGGTTTTTTTCATAAAACCCGATTTTGCGAACTTTCTTAATTTTTTACGCGCCTGTTTTACTCTAACCGATCCTGCAGCTCACTCAATAATGTTGTGCGTGTAGACTAGCATCTAACTGCTAATCACGGGTACTACCTCTGTCGGATACGGAGCTTGGTGAGACAGCGTGCTTTTCAGCTAGGCCCACCAGTGAGTTCGAGCCCGCAACTAGGTTGCCCTTAAGCCATAATTTCAATTTTTATTAATATTTAGCAATGACTCATCTATGAAAGTGAGTTTTTTATTGTTGTAGAAATACATGCAGATGAAAAATATAGCAGTGTTTCTTATCCACATTTCTATCATCCACGACACTAACGCTATTGCAGTAAAGGGATAGCCAGAGGTAATAGGTTTTCTTTGAAGGCGTCTCTTGCTTAATAATTGTTACAGCTTTTGTGTGCTTTGTACAAAAGATGGTGAGTTTATTAAGATATTTCAAAGTAAACTAAAACTAAACGTCACTTTAGAAATACATTAAAATTAATATTAAAGTATATACATAATAAGGAAGAAATCCATATCTATACAGTTTGAAAACAAAATCCCGTGAACAGGATGACCACATCTGTTAACCGTCCGCTACCGTCCCTGCGGAGCGCTGCAAGCAAAAATTGTCCATAAGGTGTGTAATTATGGATATCCCTGACAGTAAATACGCTCGATTCTGGGTTGAGGTAAAAGTGTTATTGGGTTTTTAAATCTGGATTTTCTCAGTAGCAATCCGAAGTCTGGATATGTCCCGGTTGATGGTAATAGGCTTCGCCCCCCTTTAACTTGAGACTTAAACATAACTGGCGAAATGTCGGTATAATAGTGTTTATAAACATATATTTAGTTTGTTCTGAACTGCATATCTGTTTTAAATACACTCCTACATCCTATTTCCTACTATTTTAAATTAATGCGAATGTTTGTATGTTTAGATATTTGTATGTTTGTTACTCAATTACGCAAAAATGGGCAGAACAGATGGCCGATGGGGCCGAAAGGTTCTGAACTGGCGACCGCGTACCGGAAGACGTAGAGTGGGGAGGTCTCCCACAATGTGGACCGATGACCTTGTGAAGGCCGCAGGTATCCGCTGGATGTGGGAAGCACAAGACCGGTCGAAGTGGAGGAGCCTGGGGGAGGCCTATGTCCAGCAGTGGACGTCTTTCGGGTGAAATGATGATGATGATGATGGGCAAACAAAACACAGGATTAGCAATAATAGAATAGAATATAGAAAATAGAATAGATAGGAAACAACATTTTGGAACCGTGCACCTAGCTTCTGACGTTTCATAAGTGTCCATGCAGGTTTATGTGAAATAAAAATATTTTAATTTTTTGATTTTAGAAAACATTTTTTCGAGACAGATACAACACAACAGCAACAAACACATTTTAAAAGAAAAAAAAAGAGAACAATAAACATAACAATTGCAGTAACAAGTGTGCTGAGCGTACCCATACCGAAAGGGTTACCATCCATCGCAGCTTTGCTGGGCATCACACACCCAGCGCTGGTTTTTTGTTGGCATCGCATCACAACCAGTGTACAACAAGGTTAGTTTCTGTACTATGAGATTAAAACGTAGGATACTTTTTATGCCGGTAGTATATTCCCGTGGTTTAATTTCCGTCCTCCGCGCGGGCGAAACCACTGACAAAACCTAGTTATTTCATGATTTATTAGAATAATATGGATTTTGTTAGAATGTACTAAATAAGGGACAAAGGTAGCTTAATTCTACAGAAAATATATTCAGCAAAACTCATTTGTTTTGGAAATTTTAACCAAATATGTATGTTCTATGTTCTATGTTATGGGGTTTGGTTTCCGCACTTAGTCCTTTAAGTGGACCATTGTGCGTGAGCCATGGCGGCCTTTTGGTATTATTCCAGCCAGCCCACCTCCCTCCAGAAGTTGGCTATGACTCCTGGTTTGTTCAGAATATCCGTGTAACATTTGGGTTCCCCGAGGGTTTCTGTTCTAATCTGTGCTACGCCTGTGCATACGAAAAGCACGTGCGCAACGGTTTCCTCAGCCTCCATGCAGGCCCTGCACAAGGGGCTGTCCGTTATGCCTATTGTGTGGAAGTGTTTGTTCAGCGAGCAGTGTCCTGTGATGGTTCCAGTCACCAGACGCAGGTCTATTCTGTCCAGGCGTAACAGACGTCTGGTCAGCCTGCTATCCAGGGATGGCATTGCTTCCCTAGACTGCCTGCAGCCTGGTGTCAGGGTCCACCAGCTCTCGGCTTGTTTGTGGGTGTATTCCTGGAGCCACCTGCGTAGTTGGTTGAAGGGTATGGGCACAATGGGCTCGGGACCATAGACTGACACGCTGGATGCCCTTCTGGCTAGTTCGTCTGCGGCGTCGTTGCCCAGTGACCCACTGTGTCCTTTTATCCATTGCAGTGTCACAGTGTTGCGGTTGGCAACCGTTATTCTTTCTAGTACATTGTGACATTCTAGTGCTAAGCTCGATGTGATGTATTTTTTCCGTAGGGATTGAAGAACTGAAGCACTATCGGAGAGTATACGTATGTGTGCATCCGTGACCCTCCTGGCTTCTATGGCATACGCCGCTTGTATAATGCCCACACATTCCGCTTGGTATACGGTGTTGAACATTCCCAGCGGGCTGGATATGTTTATGTTAAGGTCTTGTGAGAAAACTCCGACTCCGGTTCCAGAGTCGGTCTTTGATCCGTCAGTGTAGACTCTAAGCTCATCCGGGCCTGAGTAGTCGTTCTGTTCTCCTGTGAGTACTACGTTGTAGTGTCTCTGAAAGTAGTGCAATTTCGGGGTTTTGTCACAGGGTGATGCCATCATCGGTTGTCGTTTGATCGCATCTTCCTTAATGCGTGTGTGCTTGACTCTGGAGTCTTTGCTTAGGTTTCCTGCTATGTCGAGCCTCAAGGCAGCCAGTGCTGCCTCCTCCCGCACGATGAGGTGTAGAGGAGGCAGCCCCAGCATTGCCTGTAGGGCAGCGGTGGGCGTAGTCCTCATGCAGCTGGTGATTGCCACACAGGCGCACCGCTGCAGTTTTTCAAGGTCCTTTTGTGCTGTGCCTAAGTCCGTTCTGGGCCACCAGACTATTGAGCCGTATGTAATAATTGGTCGAATAACCGTGGTGTACAGCCAGTGGGTGACTCTGGGGCTTATGCCCCAGTTCCTGCCAAGCATTCGCTTGCACTGCCACAGGGATATGCTGGCTTTTGTGGTGATGTAGTTGGTGTGTTTTGCCCAATTCAGCTGTTTGTCCAAAAAGATGCCCAGGTATTTGGTTTCAGTTGCTAGGCTTAGAGTAGAGCCAAACAGACGCGGAAGTTCCAGTTCCGCGAGTTTCCTCTTTTTTGTAAAGAGGATCAGTTCGGTTTTTGTAGGATTTACTGATAGTTGGTGTTTGTGGCACCAGTCCTCGACTATTTTAAAGGCTTGGCGCATAAGGTTACATAGGGTATTTTCATGGGTGCCGTTTATTATTATGGTTAGATCATCGGCATAGCCTACGGTGAAGTAACCTTTGTCATTCAGTGATTTGATGAGGCTGTCTACGACCAGGTTCCATAGAAGCGGCGAGAGGACGCCCCCTTGTGGACAGCCCTTCGCCACTACTGCCCTTGTAGTGTCGTTTACGGTGACTTGCACCGCTCTCAATTTGAGCATGTTGGTGATCCACCCACTCAGGGTCGTGTCTATGTTGTGTCTGTCGAGGGCCATGCTAATGCTATTGAACATAGTCTTGTCAAAGGCGCCCTCGATGTCAATGAAAGCTGCCAGTGCTGAGCATTTATGGTCCACTGCGCATTCAATTTTGGATACTACGCTATGGAGCGCGGATTCTGTTGATCTGCCAGTGGAATAGGCGTGCTGTTGTTTATGGAGTGGTTTTACTCGGAGAGGTCCGTCTCGGATATGCCTATCACAGAGTCTCTCAAGGGTTTTCAGTAGGAAGGATGTGAGGCTTATGGGCCTGTAGGCCTTGGGTTCTGTATAGTCTGTTTTTCCCGGTTTGGGTATGAAAATGACTTTCACTTCGCGCCACGCCAGGGGTATGTAACTGAGTGCTATGCAGGTACGGTAGATCTTCACCAAGCATGGTGTTAAGTGGTCAACCCCCCACTGCAGTAGGGCTGGGAAAATTCCGTCTAGTCCTGGGGACTTGTAGGGCTGAAAGGTGTTTATAGCCCACTTTATCCTGTCTTCTGTTACTATGCTGTGGGCTCTGGACCAGTCTTGGTCTGTAGGTGTCCGTTCTGGCTCAGCCTCCCATGTTCTGTTCTCTAGGAGGTTGCAGCCTGGGAAGTGAGTCTCGAGAAGGACTTTACTGGTTTCATGGTCGGTTAGTGTGTAAGAGTTATCGGGTTTCTTCAGCGCGCCGAGGCTTCGATCCTGATCAGTCGATAGGATTTTTCGTACCCTTGCGGCTTCATTGTGGGTTTCTATGGATTCGAAGAATTTCCGCCATGCCGCTCTTCTGGCAGTCCTAATTCGCTTTTTGTATAAGTATTGGGTTTCTTTGTATTGCTCCCAGTCGTCCGGGAGCCTAGTGTTTTTGGCTCTATTGAATTGTTGCCTGAGTGTATCTCTGAGTTTACCTAGTTCAGCGTTCCACCATGGGTTTCTCACGCTGTTGTTTGCTGGCGCCCTCAGTTTGCAGCATGCGTGGTATGCTTCAATTAGGTACTCTGATAGTTTTGTCACGGTGTATTCCAGTTGTGTAGTAAGCTTATCTCTTTGTTTAAATCATTCAATTTAAAATGTATATTTAATGAAGCGACTAGAATAACAGCAACCACAGCTTCATGCATAGACAATGTATTTACCAATTACAAAATAAAGGACTCATCCTTAATTAGTGGCGTCAGGTCAGACCATACTGGTCAGCTTGTATCGTTTGACTTAGATAAAAAGTTACATCTAGATAAAACCATTGAATTGAGACCTCTGACCAAAAATAAACTGAAATCTTTTAATAATAATGTTCTTAGCAATCTATCAACAGCGAGTTTTGATTCACAAGACCCCAATATAAACTACGGCACATTTTTTTCTACAGTATGCAAAGAATTCAATAAAGCATGTCCTGTAAAAAAAGTTACAATAACTACTAAACCAAAATTTAGCGAATGGGCCACTACTGGCATTAGAAAAAGCAGAGATATATTATATAATTTGTATCACGAAAAATCATTGACTTCTGATCAGGCCCTTCATAATTATGTAAGAAAATATTCTAAAATATTCAAAAGAGTCTGCGCTCACGCTAAATCTAAATTAATAAGTAACAAAATTAGTACCTCTAAAAATAAAATAAAAGCTGTGTGGCAGGTAATTAACAAAGAAACTGGAAACACAAAACAGCGAGATCAGAATGAGTTAGCTCTAAAAATTGATAATGAAATCATTTCAGATAAGTTACAAGTTGCTGAGACTCTAGAAAATTTCTTTACCAACATCCCAATAGAAGTTACGAAATCTCTCCCCTCATCATCTGTATTAGCTGAATCTCTTCTTAAAGAAAACTTCAGCAAGGACATTCCAAGTTTTGAATTCAAACCCATATCTATTGCCACAATTAAAACAGCATTTAAAAGTCTTAACATAAAAAACACTGAAGACTTATGGGGGATTTCCGTTAAGGTTCTCGAAAATATCATTGACACAATTGCCCCTGTCCTAACAGGCATATTTAATCAATGTTTAGACAGCGGTACGTTTCCTGACTTAATGAAACATAGTAAAGTAGTACCAATTTTCAAATCAGGTAGTAAGAGTGATCCCTCTAATTATAGACCTATATCTGTGCTTCCAGCATTGAGCAAAATTTATGAAAAAATCATGCTAGACCAGATGTTGTCACATTTTAACTCAAACGGTATTTTACATAGTCGACAGTTTGGTTTCACGAAAGGTCGGTCGACGACTGACGCAGGAGTAAAACTCATCAGTCATATTTTGGAATCCTGGGAGAATTCCCAGGACGCGATTGGCATTTTCTGTGACCTCTCAAAAGCGTTTGACTGCGTTGACCACAATACACTTATCTGTAAATTACACCACTATGGAATTCGTGGACAGGCTGCTGATCTTGTACTTTCCTACTTATCAAACAGGCAGCAAAAAGTAAACGTTAATGGGGCGACGTCCTCGGGGTCTCTAGTTAAGATGGGCGTGCCTCAAGGTTCAATTCTTGGCCCTTTTTTATTTCTAGTTTATATTAATGACCTTCCTTACTTGATGGATAACTTCTCGGATATAATTTTATTCGCTGATGACACTTCTCTTATTTTTAGAATAAATAGAAAAGATACAGATGTCTTACATGTGAATGATAGTCTAGCTGTTCTTTCGAAATGGTTTGCCGCTAATAATCTTTTACTCAATGCGAACAAAACTAAATGTCTTAAGTTCTCGTTACCAAATGTACCCCAAGTAGGTCTAAACTTAAAACTTGATGGGAAGAAACTAGATGCTATCTCGGAAACTGTATTTTTGGGAATTACTTTAGATTCAAAATTGCAATGGGGTGCTCACATTAGAGCTCTTTCAAGTAGATTAAGCTCAGCTGCTTACGCAGTAAGAAAGATAAGGCAGTTGACGGATGTAGCCACAGCTAGGTTAGTTTACTTTGCTTATTTTCACAGTATTATGTCTTATGGCGTTCTGTTGTGGGGATCGGCAGCTGACGTAGATTCAATTTTCATTTTACAAAAGAGGGCAATCCGCGCAATCTATAAAATGGGGCCTCGCGAGTCTCTTAGAAACAAATTTAGCGAAATTGATATTCTAACTCTGCCGTCTCTTTATATCCTAGAAAATATCTTGTACGTTCGCAAAAACTTAGGCCTTTTCAAAAAACGTTGCGATTTCCATAATCTGAATACACGTAGTAAAGATGAAATTGTGATTCCAAGATTTAGATTGACTAAAACTAGCAAGTCATTTCTAATAAACAGTATCCGCTTCTATAACAAGTTGCCAAAGTCAGTTACAGAACTTAGCGATGGAAAGTTTAAAACGCACATCAAAAGTATCCTTATCAAAAAAGCATATTATAAGATAAAAGACTACGTTGAAGACAGGGAAGTTTGGCATTAATTCCTTCTGCACATGTGGCTTCCCTGGTACCTCATTAACAGCATATCTATGTGAAAGTCTATTAACTGCTCTCAATGTTCTTTTTATTTTTACAATGCTGACATATTCTCGTCATTATTTGACATTATACATCAATTTTAATATCAACTATTTTTTAGTGATTGTCATGTTAATCATGTCACTATGTTTAATTAGGTTCATTTTATTTATGTAGATTATTTTACATATTGTGAATGGGAGAACGTTGTAGGCCTTACAGACTGTAGATTTGTAGACGATTTTCTATTCTGGATTCGTCTAAGTACCTGGTACTTATTTACATGCCTGCACTGTCCTCCCATACATTTTATATCTGAAAACATTGTTAAAGCCAATCATTTTTAAAAGAGTAACCGTGGAGTTTCTTGCCGGCTCTTCTCCATAGGAAACAACATTTTGGAACCGTGCACCTAGCTTCTGACGTTTCATAAGTGCCCATGCAGGTTTATATGAAATAAAAATATTTTGATTTTGATTTGATTTGATTGATTTGTGCAGTGTCCTTTACAGTTACTTGTGATAGGTGTCTCTCTAGTAGGGCCGCCAGAAGCCGTTTGTACTCGGGCACCTTAGTGCGACGTGGGTTACGTTTCGGCTCTGGTTCCTTTATGTGGGTAGCTAGTGTAAATCGGATTCTTCTATGATCTGAGCTGGAAGGCTCGTCCGATACGTGCCAATTAGCGATGAGGTTTGTCGCGGTTTCTGTAGCGAGAGTTAGGTCGATGATTGTCTGTCCTCGGACTGTGACCCAAGTGGGTTCAGAACCTCGGTTAACAATGTTAAGGTTAGTAGAGAATAAATAGGTGGATAGTACCTCTCCTCTGGAGTTCGCTGAGTCACTGCCCCAGAGCGGGTGGTGGGCGTTGGAGTCGGTGCAGATGATCAGTTCCAGCTTGGCGCGCTCACAGTGTTGTACCAGATCGGCCATCTCTTTTGGCGGGCAATTCGCCTCCTCGCCTGGCATGTACACCGAGGCCAGTACAACATCTGGAACGTCACATGCGGTCTGGAGCCTGACAGCTGTTAGGTCTCTGGAACAGAATTGAGTAAGTGTCGTGGTCGGGATTTCTTTGGGAATGTAGACGCAGGTACGTGGTTTTTCTGCACCATGCGTGTCTAGGATTAGCTTACCTCCGATATTACCGAGGCCGCAGATTCTGTTGTTCCTGATCCACGGCTCTTGGATCAGTGCGATGGTTCGGGGCTTAACCTCCAAGGCCCTGCGTAAGCTAGCCGTGGCAGTCTGGCTGTGTTGGAGGTTAGTTTGGATGATATTTATGGGCGGTGACGGCGGTGAGGTGGAGTTAGTCGGAGATGGATCCATCGGATAGCCTCTCCGCCGCCTCCACTCTGAGCTGGTCTTCGTGTGCGTCGCCCGGCGACGAGGCAAGCAATTGCTCGTTCCAGCCAGGCGATGAGGGTGGTATGGCGTCGTCATCGTCGTCCATCGCTGCTCGGGCCATGACCTCCTCGAGCTGGGCGATGTCGGTGTCATTCGTCTTTGTCATTGTCGGTGCGGTCTTTTCGTCTGTGCAGTCAGTCTTAGTGTCACAGGGTAGGGTCGTGGGCCAGAAGCGCACGTATATCGACCCCAAGAGGTACGATATCCGTCGCTCCCGGGCTAGGACCCTTTCGGCTTCCTCCGGTGGCACACCTAGGGTCAAGTATGTCCCGTAGTTGTCGCCACCGACGGTAGTCGCCCTGTACAGTGACCACCTCGCGATGTCGTACCAAGTGTTCTGACGGATCAGAACACTTTGGAGCCTTTGGCTATGTCGCCCTTGTAACGGGGGACAAAAAGCGAGGCTCGGACACGGGTGGGCACGTCGGACTGTTTGACTACTGTCAGTGCAAGGTCAGTGTCTGTGAGTTTGATAAGGGGCACGTTTTGGGTTAGCCAGGTCAGGGCATAGTCGTCCTCACACCACATCTGCACGGTGCCTTCCGCTACCCGTGGGTATCCACGGAAGGCCGGGAGTGGTGTCGTCGGGTCTGTGTCCATAAGTCGGGCTTCTAGGTCGGTCTTAACGTGCTCAGCCTCTTCCCTGGTCAGGTCACGAGAGGGTGGAGGGAAGCAGATTGCTACGGCCAGCCTCGCAGGAATATCCTTCGTGGCTCGCGCATAGGTTCTCTGCTCCCCCTGAGCGGAGTGAACCCTCACACGTTTGGCGTGCCCCTGTAGCGTACTCGGCGAAGCCGTGTCGTCGGGGCGCTCCCTCTTCGTCGGCCCTGTACCACTTGGTCCAGGCTGCGGCTTGGAGGTGCCCGGCATGGTGTCAGTTGCCGGCGCCTGTGCGTGTGCTGGTCTATACCGCCTACCTCTGTTCTGTTTTGGTCGAGGTCGGTCGATGGTGTTGTCGGAGTTTTGGGGTCGGTTGTCGGTCCCGGCAGACTTTGACGCGTCCGGCCGCGTTTCGCGCTGGGTTTCCCCCTCGCGGACTAACGGTCGGTCGCGCGGCACCGCGTCCGGCCGCGTTTCGCGCTGGGTTGCCCCTCCGCGGACTAACGGCTGGTCGCGTGGCTCCGCATCCGGCCGCTTTTCGCGCTGGGTTTCCCCCTCGCGGACTAACGGACGGTTGCGTGGTTCCGCGTCCGGCCGGTTTTCGCGCTGGGTTTCCCCCTCGCGGACTAACGGCTGGTCGCGTACTGCCGCTGCCTCTGCCTTTTCGGCGGCCGATTGCGCCTCGCGTTTGCTACTGCCTCCGCGGGTATGACGCTTTCGGTCGCCAACTCTTCTTTCCCGGGCAGGGATTTTTCCGCGCTTGTTCAGCAGGCGTACTTCATCAACCGGGAAAGTGTTTGAGCTGCCAGGCTCGTCTTCCTTCCCCGTCCCTCTTCGTCTGTGTCGGTCTTGGTCGTTGTCTGGGTTGGTGATGCTATTCCGCACAATACTCTGTTGCCAGAGGCTCGTGGGTGGCATACACCGGGTCGTGGGTTGTGGCGCTTGGGTTGCGGCCGGAGTCGGGTTTGAGGGCGCGTTGGTCGCGGCCAGAGTTGGGTTTAGTGGCGCGTTATTCGCTGCCTGAGTGTTGGGCGCTGTATCAGCAGCCGGCTGCGCTAAAGAGCGCGGCAAAGGTGTGCAGTCGGTTGCCCCCCCCAGAATACGATGGGGGCTGACCGCCGTAGCGGTGTGGGATTCCCCGGCTTGGCCGGGACCCACCTGGGTAGGTTCTTTTGCCTTCTGCATTTTCTTTGTTTTAATTGGGGGGTGGGCTTTTTTGGAAGCGAGGTTACCCCTCCTCTAGGACCGACAGGATGTAAGGACAGGAGGGAGGTGTTTTGGTGGGAAGGGACGGGTTTCTTTTGGGGTCACCTTAGGTCTGGGATTTGGCCCAAGGGTTTCGGAGTAGGCGGGATGGTCTGGATAGGTAGGTGTGGGCTTATTGGGGTGTTTGGTCCATAGGAAGAGGTGCATAGGTTACCCTAAGCCTGGGATTTTGGCCGTCGGGAACTTCTCTTGTCCGGGATCTTTACAAGATGCTCCGGGTGCAAGTTCAGCCATTATGATCGACCTCGCCCCCGGAGTTGGGCTATCCGCAACCTGCCCACCCGCTCGGTTGCAGGAGAAGAAGTGCCTGGCAGTCTGATTACCCCACCGCGGATGTACGTATATATCAGCGTTGGGGCAATCCAACCGCCCCGAGACCAAATATGTAACACAAATATTTGAATACGGTCCTATAGGTACATTTGTGCTTAACCCTTCGGGAATTTCAGGCGTGATGTTATTTATATTATAAATAACATTTGTAACAAAAACCTTTTACATACAGGCACGTAATACGATATCGGTTGACTAGTTCCAACAAGATATAGAATAAACCTGTTATTGTCTATGGCCGATAGGAAGCGTTACGACTCGCCCATTAGGAAGGTTCCCATGTCAAAACAAAAGTATGAAGTACAATAGAGAGTATTAATGCTTGTGCTGTATGTGTAGCTAAGCGATGCGAGTGTTACTTGTGTGCTGGTGACGTTTGCTACTGAACCGATGGTTGTTTCTCCTGGCAAAGTTTATTTTGTTTATTACAGTGAAACCTGGTTAATTGGGATCTCAAGGGACCAAGGATTTTGTACCATTTAAAGAGGTTTTCATTTATCCAGTTTTCCAATTAGACAGGTTTAAAATTTAGTTGTCTCATTTACAGAGGGCCCGCTTATAGAGGTCGAAATGTACCGTTATTCCATTTATAAAGGTGGAAATTTTGTGAAAGAAATTCAAATGTTTATAAACAATCGTGTCGTAACCTGTCCCAACCTGATAAATTGTCTCACTTATAAAGGGAATTGAGCTCCAGAGTCCCAATTATAGAGGTAAACATCGAAAAAATCCTAGAAATCAAATCTCATTTAACCAAGTTCGAAAAGTCCCATTAACAGAGGTAATTCGATGAAAAAGTGCCGGGACCTCATTGTAGTTCTCAATAATAGAGGTTTCTCACTTATCCAGGTCCCACTTAACCAGGTTTCACTGTATATAAACAATATACTAGAGGACCTGATAGACGATGCCATGTCCTACCTGAACAACGCCAGCTACCGGGTCCAATTGTGAATCTAAACCATCGAGGCACCCACCCATACACACATGAAAATAATCATCAAAATCGGTCCACATAAACACGTATTTATGAATGATATACAAGGATAAGTTTTTAACCAGTGCGCAAACTGTTACCATGAATAACAGAAAATCATTCTAGACCCGCCAGCGCAGAAATATTTCGTCGGTTACACGAAAAAAAAAAAAAAAAATCTGCTGTTCCATACATTTTGACCGCGTAGGTATTGCGCGTAGGTATTGATTTTATCTTTTTTTATAGTCGACGAAAAATTTTCTTCGCTAGGAATCTAGAATGATATGCTGAATTCATGGTTACAGTTTACGCACTAGTTAAAAACTTATCCTGTTTATAGATGTGTAATCAGCTTAGCGTATCGCAATCCACTGATGGACATAGACCTCTCCCAGCCATTCACTATACAACATTATTTTTTTCATGTAACTTCATTTCAATCTTGTAATTACAAGATGTCGTATCGCAGTATGCTAATAATCTTGAACTGTTAGTGAAGAAACAACCAATCTTATTAAAGCACAAGGACTGATTGTAGATGGAAGAGGATTAACAAAAAAAAAAAAAAATACTTCATTTTACGTTCTCACATACTCATACAACACTGGGTTCCAAACAAAACTAGTAAGAGAAACGATAGCAAACATTTTACATCTTTCAGTGTACCCACAACTTTGATATCTGCGAAATTACCAAAGAATACAATACGTCGGCCACTGGCGAAAATTCCCAGGGGCAATGTAGCTACTGGGAAAGTAAAAATATGTGTTATTAGCTAAATGCCCATTTTTAATTACAGACTACCTCACTTCCACGATATGGGAAACAATGGTAACTGGCCTCCCATAGGAAATGGAGGGAATTTTAACATGTGTACCATTGATTTTTCTTAAAGAAAGATTTTTATCATCTCCCTAGCTTTTTCCCAACTACGTTGGGGTCAGCTTCCAGTCTAACCAGCTGCAGCTGAATGCCACTATTTTACATGGAGGGACTGCCTTTCTGGCCTTCACAACCCAGTTACTGGGTAATACGATAACCCCTGGTAAGCCTGTTATCAAAGATCAACGAATATTAGCCTGTACAAACGGATTAACGTGCTTTCCAAGGCATGGCGGTATGTATTATGTTAAGAAAGATACTATACTACGATAATCATAAAGGTGTAATGAAAAAGCTAAGCAGGTAGGTAAATAAAAATCATTATTTTGCAGGAAGCAATATTTTCCACTGAAATGAGCTTAAGGAAAGTCTCTGCTATTTCACTTCGATAAAATTGTTTTACCAACCAATTTAACAACAAAATAACAGGAAAGTAGTTGAAACTTCAAATATAGACTTACCGACGATTTTGTATACGCTAACACTTTGGAGACAATGGGCAAACTTCGAGCGAAAAAAAACAACAATATTAACATGGAACATGCGAAAACCAACCTTACAGAAATTGTGCGAAGGTTCATTTTTCAGTGGTGATGAGTGTTAAATTCAGTGACGCTTATCTCAATTCAACAAAGTCTAATTTCGCGTAACGCAAACGCTTTTCAACCAGAAGAAAGGATGTACGTAAAAAATTGAGCAAAGCAAACTTATAAGTGCGTTTACGAAAACAGTTTAGAGTTGAGCTTTGTTTGGGAAAATGTGTTCGGAGCTGCAAAATTAAGTTTGTTTTTCAACCCTTTCGCTGGCGAAGTTTCTTGAATGCAGGTTTTTGAGCATAAAAGATAGAAGGGGAGGGTTATCGGGAAGGAGACACTATAAAATCTTTATCAATCGATAAGTAAGGGTAATGCTTAATTTGTTTCTTCATGTAATTCGAATAACAATAGGTGTTTTGGTAGAATCTTTGCCGATTTTAAATAAAAGCATGAACAGCGAATAATGTTCAGTCCTACTCTCGATGCAGTGAGTGCAGCGTGGGTTGGTAGATGTCTTCGAATTTTAGATTCTAGGACATGCCGGTTTCCTCACGATGTTTTCCTTCACCGTTTATAGTACAGTGGTGATGAAATAATTTAATCAAAGTAAATTGAATCTCCGACCTAAAACTCGTAAGTCGCGGCCATTGCAACTGTGTCACCACTATGCTGCCATAAATGAAACGATGATGAGCTGACACACTCATCAGCTATCCTAGCTAGCTGTTCCCCTACTAAGTTGCGGTCGGGTTTCTGTCTAACCAGGTACAGCTGAATACTGATATTTTACATGGAACGTACGTATTGCGTATCTGACCTCCACTACCCAGATATTGGGTAGCACCCCTTGCCTTGGTATGACTGGTTGTCAGACTCGACACTGTCGGGAGTGATAGTCGCGGGCTCGAACTCACTGGTGGGCCCGGCTGCTGAAATCACCCTGTCTAACCAGGCATCGTGTCCGACAGAGGTAGAACCCGCGATAACTCAATAATGTTGTGCGTATAGACTAGCGTGTAAGTGTTTACACGCTAGTCTATACGCACAACATTATTGAGTGAGCTGCAGGATCGGTTATAGTAAAACAAGCGCGTAAAAAATTAAGGAAAGTCCTTCGGAGGATCTGGTTTTATGAAAAAAAAAAAAAACAATGCATAAATCAATGACCAATAAAGTTTACTGAACTTTTCGATAATTGAGCTTTGTCAGTACCGACTTAGTTTTGGAGATTTTACACTTCTTTTACTAATTAAACACGCCCAAAATTAGATTAAATTAGCAAGAAAAACGAATGTTTGTTGGCTCCTAACTTTTCAAGGGTTTTTAATTTTAGTATTCTGTTTCCGTACAGACAATATTAATAATGAGACAAAACCATACCATGTTTAATTTTTTATGTATATTGTCTAACAGTGGAGTACTACACTCCCGAAGGGCATTTTCACCCTCAAAGGGGTTAATTTTTTAAGTCTTGTTTCTTTTACGTTATTTGACTTATAGGTTATTTAAACCAATTTTCGAGTTAATCAAGACACGCAGTAAAACCATCCCTTGTGAAATTAACTACCCTTTTTTACCCCTTTAGGGGTAGATTTTCGAAAAACTCTGAAACACATTATTCTTTATTTTTGGTTTTAGGTATTAATACTGCCTTTCAAGTTAATCAGACCACGCGTAAAAATTCTTCCATTCAAACTACCCCCCAATCCCCCTTTAGGGGATGGTTTAGAAAAACAATAAATGACCAACTTTATAATTTACTTAGATAAGTATTCGTGCCAAGTTTCAAGTTTATTAACTCAAGGAATCAGATGTTTCATATCAACAAAATCCCCCCTTTTTACCCCTTTAAGGTCGAACTTCCAAAAATCTCTCCTTAGTGCTCCCCTACATTATAAAAGGAAGCCGTGTGCAAAATTTCACGTTCCTAGTCCTAGTGGTTTCGGCTGTGCGTTTTTTACTGACTAAAACCCACCCGTGTTCCTTCAGTAGCCCGTATGCCAGGGGCTGTGGTGTCTCTTTCGAAAAACCCCGCACCCCTGGCAGACTGCGCGTTGATTTGTCAGTCAGTCAGTTTCTCCTTTTATATACAGGATAAGTTTTTATCCAGTGCGCAAATTTTAACCATTAATTCGGCATATCATTCTAGACCCCCGACCGCAGAAATTTTTCGCCAGTTATACAAAAAAAAAACAGCTGTTTCATAGAAAAGTGCAATACCTACGCGGTCAAAATGTATGGAACAGCTGATTTCTTTTTGTATAACCGGCGAAAAATTTCTGCGGTAGGGGGTCTAGAATGATATGCTGAATTCATGGTAAAAATTTGCGCACTGGATATAAACTTATCCTGTATTTAGATATATAGATAGAAGAAGATAGATAAAGTCTCCCTCTATTATTCTTTTTATTTTTCGGTGTTCTTTGCTATTGACGTACTGTTTAGAATAATAATCATGTTATAAGTACTTATTGTCAACTGCGAAGCTACCTAATTATATCAAAATAAATAAGTTAGGCGGGATTTCCTAATTGTTGGTATTAGATCTTACATTAACACCATAAATGGGACTAAGTGCCTTATTAGGAGTATTTAGGGCTGTTCGCACTGTCATTTGAAGTAACCCAACGAGTTTAGTATCTACTTAGCCAGAGTTATTTTTTTTGCGGCAAAATTGTCAAGGCGACATTTATTTTTAAGTTTTTTAATCCTCACTAATATTATGAACGCGAAAATTTGTATGTATGGATGTTTGTTACTCTTTCACGCAAATACTGCTGAACCGATTTGGATGAAGTTTGCACACAGATAGATTATAACCTAGATTAACACATACATAGGATCCCAGTTGTACGTTCCCACGGGATAATTTCCGACTTCCAAGCGGGCGAAGCTGCGGGCGAAAGCTAGTACATTTATATACTAGATACTACTATATGTATGTGTAATTCTTCTGTACGTGTGTATGTCACTGAACTCCTTTTAAACCGCTGGACCGATTTTTATGATTTTTTTAGATGTGTTTGGTTGGGTAACCTGTTGATGGTTTTGATTCACAATTGGACTCAGTAGGTGGCGCTGTTCGGGTAGGACGTCTGCCAGAATGTATGGTCCTCCTGCAGTCCGTATTTTGTTTGGCCATGCGTCCAATCTCAACAAGTGTGTGCGCAGACACTGGTACACTCGCTCTTCCGTCACTCTCATAATGGGATGGCAATCCGAAATGACCGGAGAGATGCAACAAAATAGTAAAGAAGTCAAAACTGTCCATTGAATATTCGTCGAACAAAATAGATTTCAGTTTTTTTCCGTTTGTCTATCTGTATGGATGTATGTTCCAGATTGATGCCAAAACGGCTAAGTTGATTTGGATTAAAGCCACATAGATAGTTTATAATCTGCATGAACACATGGTGTATTTTTAAATGCGGGCAAAGACGCGAGAAAAAGCTAGTTTTATTTTTAAATGTCGCAGCATCATGTTGAGATACTGGCCTTGTACAGGACTATTTTATACATAGTTTTTTATATTTTTCTATATCTGTATCATAGTGTTTAGTGAGTAGAGTGGTGGCTCAGTGGAAACGGCTGCGATTTACGAGTTTGTAGACCGTGGGTTCGGATTCGAACCTAGGCAGGCACTATAACTTTGTGTAAATGATTTCAACACCTGCTTTCAGAACGATTGAAGAAAACATCGTGAGGGAACCGGCACGTCCTAGATTCAAAAACTCGTAGACATGTAATGTCTACAAAGCTGCAATGGGCCCGCATGGTGGATCGTGTCCCAGCAGTGGGAACACTATATGCTGATTATGCTATTTAGTTAATATAATTCCTGTGCAAGGCAACCGACATAGCCCGAAGAATTGCCAAACTTAAGTGGCAGTGGGAAGGGCACATTGCTCGCAGAACATATGGCCGATGGGGACAAAAAGTTCTAGAGTGGCGATCGCGTACCGGAAGACATAGAGTGGGAAGGCCTCCCACAAGGTGGACCGATGACCTTGTGAAGGCTGCAGGAATCCGCATCACAATCATGAGTTCAAAAATTGTCGGCATAACTTATGTCGTAAGCACGTGATTCAATTATCTAGTCATATTATTCTAGGTTTCCTCATTAAATTTTCCTCAGGAGATTTCTCTCCCTGATTAGCGGCAGCTTTGACCATGTTTCTGATGCCGATGGACCACATTTTCTTAAATGTTAAACCATAAAACTAAGGAATTGACCAATAACGTCTTTCTTATTCACAGTAACTTGCAATAAGCAAGTGTACTTTAATAAAGAACACGTGAATCAAGTGTCTTCCCCAATTATAGTGAATAAGCAAGAAGTTATTGGACGATTTCTTAGTTTTGAAAGCCTTTTTAGTCTTCGCACTAATTCAGTGTTGTCAAGGAGTTGGATGGCCTCTACATTCACGTGATGATGAAGTCTGTGTTCATGAGCTTCTGCATATTTTTGTATAACTATGTACAGAGGCCAGCACATCAAGCTACCCCAATCTGTCAAATTTCTTTGATAGTTTTTCAACTTTCTAACAAAGGATTAAGGTTCATGTTCAATTGGGAAATTTGACAGTTTGGGATAGGTTGACCTGCTGGCGTCTGTACCAGGGCACGCTTACGTAGGTATCCCTTAGAACTTTGGTTTGAAAATGTATCTAATATGTAAAAACTATAATGAACGGAAATAATCTAGTATTTACATCCACACACCTACAAGCCCATTTTGCTAACTTGTAGCATTAATTATTATTACAATTCAGAGAGCCATCAATCTATGTCGAGGAATGGATAGCAGCCGCAGTGTACTACAAATAATTTAGCGCTTTATGATGTATATGGTGACCGTTCTCTGCCATAGATTATGTATGCAAAGTTTGTGGCTATTGTGATGATCTATCTTTGAGGGTAAGCAGCGGTGGTTACGGGCAGTTTGTGGATGGGTGATCGTTTTTGAAATAGCGGGAGAGGTCTCCTAAAATAGGAAATCTCGTGGCCAAAACTGTATGCATGTTGCACGTACATATATTTGAATTATAATAAAAAAAAGATAGAAGTGAAAACTTGAACAATTACGTGTGTATTTTTTGAATCGTCCGGAAATATTTTTTGAATCGGCAAATTAAACAACGTTTAACGTACGTTCAACGTTGTTCGTTCGTACGTTCGTGTTGTCAGTGATGTCAGTAACCGTGTCGCGAGTTCAATAGGTTTTTCTCATCTCAAAAATGCCCAAAGTGCCTAAAGAAGTTTTCACTTCAAAAAACTATATAATATGGCTGAAAAACCGCAACCGCTTTTTATACTGTTCTCTCTCACTGACTCCGTGGAGAACGGTCTTAGGAAGGCCATTGGCTTAAAATGTGACTTACCAAACCCATTCGTTTCACCTGGACCTCAGTTCCTTTGGCTTACCTGAAAGTCTTTAAAAAGACTTTCAGAATCAGGTAGGCTGAAGCAAAGAGAACCTATTCAGGTGAGATTAACAGATGACTTCACCGTGTGTAAACGTGGTGCTGACCCACAAACAATGGGGCAATTGATATCTTGTCCAGCGTGTTGTTAGGCTACAGGAGTTGAAGGACGCTACTGAAGGTGCCAAGCTCATAGCCAAATTCTGTACTGGCTGTATCATCATCAGCCTATAATGTTCCCACTGCTGGGACACAGGCCTTCTCTCGGTGAGAGGGAGTGGGCCGTAATCCACCACGCGGGCCCAGTACGGATTGGTAGATGTCACATGTCTTCGAATTTTTGGTTCTAGAACATGCCGGTTTCCTCACGATGTTTTCCTTCACCGTTTTGTGAGCAGTGGTGATGAAACAATTTACACAAAGTAAAGCGCCTGTCTGGGTTCGAATTCACGACCTACTGAAACAATTTACACAAAGTAAAGCGCCTGTCTGGGTTCGAATTCACGACCTACAGCTCGTCAGTCGCGGCCGTTACCACTTGGCCACCGCTGCTCTTGCTGGCTGTATATAGATTGCTATTGACAAGCTAAGAAGAATGTTGTTCAAACAATAGTGGTTGGAAAAATGGTGAAACATAAAATTAGAACTTTCTAATTCCCTTTAGTGAGTGATTGCGTAAGAATTTAACCTGAACAGTTGTTTACATTTTCGTCAGATACTTTCATAACAGACTATACATAGTTAGGTACAACTGGACTGCACTAACAAGCGAAACGAAGCACATGAACTATTTACAAAACATAAAAAAAAACAAAAACAAAAAAAAAAACAACTTGGATTCGAATCCCTAACTAAGGTGAAATGAAGCATGAACGGCTTCCAGTGAAACCGACTCTGAAGTGGAAGTCGGAGTCGGTGAAACTTTATACCTGTATAACTTTGAAGTGTATAAACTTGCTTTGGTTACAGATTTGCATATGCTGGATGAGTCTTCGCACGTGTTTCTGTTATTGAAAGGATTTTGTTGTATTTGGATCGTTGCGATTCGAGTTGCGAGGCTATTCGCTCATTATGTCGTGGTGAAAAGAAGTCTGCTAGAGCAACCTCGACGCGGTTGGTCAGTGGATGGGTGACCATTTTTACATAACAAACCTCTCCATGCCTCGAAATGCATGTTAAGCCGTTGGTCTCGGCCCTCATTCATGTATCGAATGGAATAGAATATAATTTGATTTGCTATTTACAACAATATTTAAAAATCCTTGTACATTCTACCATTTTGGCATGCAAACATTGATGCAGTTCATCATCAAACATAATGTACAAACTAAATTTTTACCAATACACAACACAACGTTTTTTTTTACGAATACATAACTAATCTTTATCAGCTAGAAAATGCGATAGAGAGTAGTAACATTTATTTAATAGGAGTAGGTACAGTTAGTTTGTTTTTGAAAGTTGTTACTGGTTTATCTTTGATGGAATTAGGATTGTAGTTAAAAATAGCCGGTGCCATACCAAAAACACTTTTCCTCAACAAAGCAGTCCTAAATAGTGTTGATAGACAGTCACTATAGCTATCGTGTTTGATGTGGAGCTACACAAAATACTCAATTTTGAATTATATTTTGTAAAAAAATAATCAGCTTAAATAAATAATAGATAAATCTATGTTGAATATCATAAAGCCGAAGAATTTGTTTGGATGATCGCGCTAATCTCAGGAACTACCAAGTTGATTAGAAAAAATATTTACGGATTTGATAGCCCAATTTTTAAGGAACGCTTTATGCTGTCTAACAGCTCACTAGGATACTTAGAAGCTGAGCAAAATGATTAAAAAAATATATGAAGTGCTCGCACGGGCAGGTGATTGATGTGACGGGATGGGTCGGGCAAGAAATTTCACGCAGACGAAGTTGCGAGCAGAAGCTAGTAAAATTCAAACAAAATGATATGATTGCTATGAAAACTACAAATTGCTCATCATAAGAGAGCAGTGTGAACAACGCAGCAAACAAATGGGATGTTCCGTATGGTGCCAGACGTAAAGAATAGCACCATCTATTTCTTCCCGTGGGTGTCGTAGAAGGCGACTAACGGACTTACTAGAGAATGGGCAGCAGCGTTCTCTATGCATTTTACAACCATACTGCGATCGCCAACCCGCCTGCCAAGCGTGGCGATTATGGCAAAACCCGTCCTTTGGGGGAGGCCTATGTCTTTCGGTTGAAATGATGATGATTATGAAATGGGAAAGCCCGCAACTTAGTGTAAAATGTCTAAACCATGGCACATCCAGCTACTCAATCCATTTCAGCATCTAAAATACTAATCTAAGAAAACAAACTCAAAAATTCCCAATTCCGCATCCATGTTCAAAATTTGTTTCAATGCATTATTAAAGAGATCAACTTTTAACTATGAGGAGTTTGGGGGTCGGTTGAGAGGGTAGGTACGCAAGTTATAAACTTAATTTTAGGCTTAAAAGTTTTTTTGCTTAGAAAATAAGATCAGGCTTTTTACCCTTGATGTTCAAAGAAAAACAAATCCTTTTTTTATTCTTTAAATAGATTATTTCTTGAACGATATACAGGGTTATTGGAAAAACATCAACAACCTCTTAAGAGGTCATTGTACTCATCATTATGAACAACTTTTACTATGGGACCAAACCTGAAATCGCGAAAAAGAAATCAGCTGTTCCCTACATTTTGATGAGTTATACGAACATAAATGTAAGGAACAACAGATTTTTTTTTTCGCGATTTCAGATTCGGTCAACTATTTCGAATATTTATTGACAACTTCTTTCAAAAATCTATTGTCTATCAAAAACCAGGAAACAAAACATGACAATAAAGAAAAACAAAATAAAAAAACCTTACTGCCTAAAAAGTGAAGTTTTTAAAAAAAAGATGGAAACAAGAAACTCATTTTAAAAGGACGACTATTAGACTGAATAGTATAAGCAATCTCATGCAGTCAGAGGCAATAAAGGTCTTTGTTGTTAAATTTAAGAAGATGCCTCTGACTGTATGAGATTGCTCAAAGTGTATCATACACTCGAAAAACATAACCCTCCTTCTGGCGTAGTCGAGTAAAAATATACGCTTTCATTGCAATTTACCTCAGTGCGCCTGTCTAAACCAGAACTACTCTAAATTAAGCACCCAATCTTATTTTTCGTACGAATGCATCCGACTTTACCGCAATTATGCAAATGGCAACCAGAGCTACCCCTAAGCGCGCTTTAACATCCCCTAATCTTTGGGGCTCGATGGCGGCTATTTATCTGACACTGCGGTACCACCGACTTGACTTTTTGGGGATCCCTAAATGTACAATTAATGATTTTGGATTAACTTTGTGGGGATATGGATTGACATCTTATCTTTATACTAATAATAAAGAGGAAAGATTTGATTGTTTGTTTGCATTGAATAGGCTCCGAAACTACTGAACCGTTTTGAAAAATTATTTCACAGTTGGGAAGTTACACTATCCCTGGGTGACATAGGCTATATTTTATCCCCGTATTCCTACGGGAACGGGAACTACGCGGGTTAAACCGCGGAGCGCTGCTAGTTTCCTATATTTTGCTTGATTTCAAAAGTAGGTAAGCAGAGGCGTAACTAACAGGTAACCAAAAAGAAATGTACACATTGAAATGAAAATAAATGTTTGTCTATGTAAGTAGATCTTGTAAGACACTTTAACACGTCAATATTTTCTTTGAACAATATTTTAAATACCCCAATACACCTTTTTTGGAGGGGCTGCATTGACGCCGAGGAATCAGCCGCCCATGTCATCCTGGATTGGGAGGCCGTGGCTTCTCAACGTGAAGAAATCCTCGGAACAATGAGGTCGCTCCATGAAGCCTGTGAAGCCCCAAAGAAGCTTCTGTGCTTTTGGGCGGAGCTAGGCTGTCTTTGTAAGCCATAATCTTCACGCATAACGGACTGAATGGGAGTCAAAGTGCGGAAAAGTGAGTCCCATCATCATCATGCCTCTTGACACAGTACTATGCCACACCATGGTACTGTCTCATGGGGCTTGTGGCTAAGTAATAACAGCCCCACATGTTTAGCTATGCTTGCCACTGTTGGTTCGTGAATGAGTGACCATCTATACACGCTAAGACTCCGGCGTGCCTCGGAAAGCATGTTAAGTCTGTTCAGTTCCTAGCTGTCATTCGTGGATTTTTGGCAGTCGTTACGAGTAGTCAGACGCCTAAAAAGTTTGACAGTCTTACCAAGGGGTATCTTACTACCCAGTAGCTGGGTTGTGGAAGTCAGATAGGCCATCGCCATAGTACTGTTTAAATGTCTACAATGAAGTACCCGAAGCGTGATATGTTTATTGTAATACCCATGATTTAAAAGAGTGTCCTTGGAGTTTTTTCCTCGTTCTTCTCCATAGAGATCTAGGTTTTGGAATGGGCACCTAGCTTCAATTCAAAAGTGCCTGTAAAAGGTTTAATTGAAATAAATGCTTTGAGCTTGAGTTTGACTAAATATTGATGCAGTTGAAACGTACACAGTTTTTCTAGTAGATGTAAATATTTTTTATATTCTTGCACATAAAAATCTGTATGTATTATACCAATATTTAACAAACTATTTAATCAGGTACTCAATATAATGTCAGTAAGTATAGACTTCTTGAGCTTGAAGAGAACTAATTTAAACAGTAGACGATGATTCCCCAAAGATCATTTATTTCCATTCCGTTTCATTATAAAATCATTACTCTTACGGTAACTGTCAAATGATCTCATCAATTCACAATATAATGACTTGAACACTGTTTCGGCTGTTGCCGCTGTTGTGATAAGGTTCAAGTTTCTTCGAATAAATGATGAACCGTATTGCTGGCTTAAAATATGTATTCGTGAAAGGTTCTGGTTTGTTCTGATAGTGATAACTAAGAAACGGTTCTGTTTCGTACGTCCGCCATAATGATCAATGATTTTGCAACGACCCCCGGCGCCCCTAACGGTGCGAAGAGGAAACGCCGGCGTTGCGGCATGGCTGCACGCAGGCACGGCGGTGGTAAGTCCTGCCGTGCGCCACTGGCGGCGGCGGCGGGGCCGCAACAAATACCACGTTTAATACCCCAGTTGGGTCTTTTGCTTCTAATAGTTCCAATAAACACAATATTTTTATTAACTTGCATTTATATTTTATTTTTAATGTAATGATTTTAATGTGTAATGTTTTAGTGTACTTATAATGAATTCTTACGTATATTTCTATGTAATTTGTAGTGCTTATTATGGGAAAAAAAACCTGAAATAAATGATTATATAATTTAATTAACACATGTCATACTATTTACACTGATATATAAATTATTTTAGGCAAATGAAATACTTTCAATTTAGTGTTCAAAATCACTACAAATTTAATTAAGGTGAAACAAGTCCGCATTTTTTCCATACAAACTTCGGGAGGGTTTTACTCCACTGTTTGATAATGTACATCAAAACTAAAATATGGTATGGTTTTGTCACATTATTAATATTGTCGGTACGGAAACAGAATACTAAAATAAAAAGCCATTAAAAAGTTATAAGTCAACAAAAATTCGTTTTTCTTGATAATTTAACGTAACTTTGGAAACTTTAAGTAATAAAAGAAGTGTAAAATATCCAAAACTAAGTCGGTACCGACAAAGCTCAATTATCGAAAAGTTCAATAAACTTAATTGGTCATTGATTAATGCAGAGGTTTTTTCAGAAAACCCGAAGGAAATCTTCCGAAGGATAATCATTTTTTACGAGCCTGTTTTACTATATTTGATCCTGCAGCTCACTCAATAATGTTGTGTGTGTAGACATCGTCTATCTGCTCATTACTTAAACTACCTCTGTCGGACTCGAAGCCTGGTGAGACAGTGTGCTCTTAAGCCAGGCCCACCAGTGAGTTCGAGCCCGCGACTAGTGTACCCTTAATATTTTGAAATCATGTTACAATAATAAGGAACAAAGATTGCAGACAATTTAATAAATGCTTGTATTGTAAATTTTTTGAGGCTGATTGCAGGAACACTAATTTTTGCTTATTATGTTCCCATTGCCGGAACACAGGCCTCTCGATGAGAGGGAGTGATGAGTGAGCTGTAATCCACCACGCAGGCCCAGTGCGCGTTAGTAAATGTCACATGTCTTCGAATTTTTGGCACGATGTTGTTCTTCAGAGTTTTAAGAACAGTGGTGATAAAATAATTTACGCAAAGTAAAGCGCCTGTCAAGATTGGGACTGCTCTGTATGTATGTTTCTACATGACATTAAAAACACTTGACCCATCAATTCCCCGACCTCAATCCAAGTAGCTTAACCTCGAAACTATTACAATGACTTAGCGACCACGATAAGGGCCGTACCATGAAACATTTGAAACATGGATCAAAGGGTTACTCCGCTAACTAAGTTTCTTAAGGAATTTCACATAGTTTCGACTTAGGGCGAGGGTAGACTGGCAATGTTAAGGGTAATTCAAAATTATTATTACAATGTTTTAACAAAACATAACATGGCGCTTGTATTTCCCAAGAGGGTTGGCAGAGGTGCTCACGTAAATATTTCATCATTTACATTTTATTACCATGTAATACAAAATTACCCTTCATGGCCCTACATTGTTGGACTCACATAAAATTATACAGGATAAGTTTTTAACCAGTGCGCAAACTGTAACCATGAATTCAGCATATAATTCTAGACCCACAACGCAGAAGTTTTTGTTGGGTACACAAAAATATCAGCAGCTTCATAGAAAAGTGCAATACGTACGCGGTCAAATATCGACCAGCAGATTTTTTTCTTTTATTACCTACGTTAAATTTCTGCGCTGGGGGGTTTTGAATCATATTGTGCTGAATTCAAAGTTACATTTTGAGCACTGGTTTTTAAAAAAAATTCAAAGTTACATTTTGAGCACTGGTTCTTTTTTTTTTTTTTGGGTGGGAAATCATCAAATAACTTCTCCCGCTCTGGGTGGAGCAGGAGGGCGTGTCAGACTTTTACTGACTAAAACCCACCCGTGTTCCTTCAGTAGCCCTTAAGCCAGGGGCTGTGGTGTCTCTTTCGAACAAACCCGCACCCCTGGCAGGCATCGACCCTTGCGGGTCCCATCACTTTTTGTGCTGACATCTCTTTGAGGCGCGCGTGGAACACAACGCGCCATCGACTTGGGCTTGGTCCTTACCGGACAGCGAGCTACCCATTACTCGCCGTCCGCAAGCCCATGCCTACGGTGGCCGGAAATCGGCCTGGGATTCCCGACGCCCAGGGCGTCTCCGTATCCTGCGGCGGCTGGGGTCGCGAGGGCGCATATGCTGCCTCTCCCTCACGTGCGCCGCCTCCCTCCCTTCGCGAGCATCACTGCTTCGCTGAAGGAGGTTACGGCATGGTGACATGGAGAGAGCGATTGTCGCAACCCAGTGCTGGGCACGCCACGATTGCGGCGGTAAGTCCCCTCTTTGAGGAGTGGTTTGAGCACTGGTTAAAAACGTATCCTGCATAGTGATTGGACTTTAAAAGAGACCAAGATCTCTAAGTTTATTACGGAATTTCTTCTCAGGGATACTGATCCCTACTAAAAAAAAAGAAAAAAAAAAGAAAAGTTTCTACTGAAACAGTCTACATCAAAACAGGACCTAGACAAAGATCGTTAGAAACGGAAGACAAAATGACAGATTATAGAAGGATTTCTACGGTGCGGTGTGAAAAATATAGAAACGCAATGTCACTTTTTATAGAAAAGTCAAAGTCAAAGTCAAAGTCAAAGCATTTATTTCAATTAGGCACTTAAAAGGCACTTTTGAACGTCAACATTTACATTTAAACAGAATTGATTCTAGTCGCCCATTCCAAAATGTAGTTTCGTATGGAGAAGAACGGGCAAGAAACTCCACCGTTACTCTTTTAAAATGTTTTACATACAATTTATACACACATTCATTATATAATTATATGTGAAAACGATGCACCCAGAATAAAATTACTATACCAAAAAAGGTAACAAAATGCAACTGAAGCAATAAAGATAAATTAATTCTATGATAGATACATGGTGCCCACATATTTACAAACTTTGTAAGAGTAAATACACGTAAGAGTTGAGTCTATTCTTCGTAGAAATACGAAGAGTCATGCTAAGCCAGCTGTCTGTAATTTTCCATCCTTGCTTCCTGCCTGTAACTTTTAGCTTCAAACTCATCAATTCTGGACAAGAAATATTGCTCTGTCCACCCCCGAAAATAATAAAGGTTGAAGTAACAAGAATAACGCAGTAATTTGTCTTCTTCCTCAAGGTTACTGGGCTTACAACAAATGACTGTAACTATTAATTAAATAGGCGGAGAAACATAGTTTAATATGAAAACGTAGGTACTTTTAGGAAGATTTGAAAGTTGTATTTGGAGGTCAGATAGACATACATACATACATACATACTCAGCCTATAACGTTCCCACTGCTGGGACATAGGCCTCCTCTCAGTGAGAGGGAGTGGGCCGTAATCCACCACGCGGGCCCAGTGCGGGTTGGTAGATGTCACATGTCATCGAATTTTTGGTTCTAGGACATGCCGGTTTCCTCACGATGTTTTCCTTCACCGTTTGAGAGCAGTGGTGATGAAATTATTTACACAAAGTAATGCGCCTGGCTGGGTTCGAACTCACAACCTACAACTCGTAAGTCGCGGCCGTTACCACTGGGCCACCACTGCTCTCGTCTCGATAGACAGTCGCTACATGTAAAATACTTTTATTCAGCTGCATTCGGTAAGACGGGAAGCCGACCTCAACATTGCTCGGAAATGGCACGCAGATAATGATTTGAAAGTTGATTGTGAAGCTGAGAAAGTCTTTTGGTTTCAATTATCACTCTTGCGATTTGTTAAGTAACATATTCTAATAACATCAGATATAAACTGAATAATTGTGGCTCATTTAAAAATACAAAACTCTGCCTATCCTTCAAGTAAATCATCACATCAAATACATTTTGGTAGGAGTGTTCGTAACGGAGCACTGAGGAAAAAAAAAATATTATTCGCAAATCGTAAGGTTTCTTGATTCATTGTATAGAAAACCTAAATATGTGCACTAAGCTTTAAAAAAAAAACAGTAAAATTATAATAAACCAAAGCAAGTAATGACACGCCTTCACTAAATCCCTCAACCCATAGAATCAGTATACAAACCAATTTGTCCCTATTCTAAAGTACTTATCATCGCAACAGAGACTCAATTCATTTGAACCAGTTATAGTTTTCGGAATGAACTCCCAAATTTTGACGAAGCCAAATTGCTTTGTCAAATCAGAACTTGTGGATGGAGTCCTTGAGAATCCTTCCACTAATGCAATGACCATTTTGAGATTAGGATTTGACAGGCATTCAAGAAATTTAAATTCCGTAGGACAGGCTGACATATACGCTCTTAATACTCGTAAATCAATAAAAAGTGAGGGCGAGGAATTTAATTTTTCCATAGTTTTAATAGGTATTTTGGTAAAGAAAGTTGCAAATTCCTGAGCAACATCATTTTTATCGCTAATCAGACTACGAGAAGTCTCCAGGGTGTCATTGTCATCAGTATTGTGTATTTCTTTCCTGTTCGTTTTATTGTTAATCATTTTCCAAACTGACATTATTGTCCTTGTTATTAATAAATGAAATTTTAGCTGCTTTGCGGATATTTTAAAAGTTTAAAATTTGCAGTCCGATACTTTTTAAAGTTTCCTTGTTAATATAGGACGTAAAGCCATATAGTTCAAATAGTCTTTCTCTACCTTACTTGATGCCTATATTTGCCCAGACACTGAATAAGATTCATCGTTATAAGAATTATTAAACTCTGTTTGCATTAGTGAAAAGAATTCTTCGTACAAAATATTACCATTATTTATATTGAGATCCTACTAATGAAATTTCTGTCAAACTTATTACGGTTAACGATACCTGGTAACACTGGTTGTAAGACTAAATTTATGAGTTCTGACTAACAAGTTGCTGCCAGTCAGAAATAAGGCAGCCAGTCCATTTATTAATATTTCCATCTTTTTTCTATTTGTTAAGAACTGAAGGAAAATAGCTCTTTTCGCGAAGAAAAAGATCAAAAGGGTTGAATAAAAAAACACAGTTTTCAAATATTTTATATTAAATTTTGTATCCTTGATGAAAAACAATTATCAAGAAATATACGATATCTACATTTACAAGGTGTACCAGAATAAACGCAAGGGCTGAAAGTAGTAACTAGTTATTGTATGTATTTAAATTAATACTCTAATTGGGCTGTATGAGGTCTTGCTCCTTATAATGTAACATGTTGTTTATTTAAAGAAGGGAAATGCTGCTCGTTGATTGGCGTATCACTTGATTACTAGTTTTGCTGTTTTTTGCTTATAAATTGTACAAAATAGTCCGAATTTGTTTTATAGGGAATTAAATATTTCATAAGTTGCCCGGAAAAACAGAACGTATTTTTGTTCTATGAAATTGTTCCATGAAGTCAAGACTATATAGAAATGTTGACGGGACAAAGTCTGTTGGTTCTGCTAGTTATGTATGTGGTGTTTATTTTCGTAATCTTTGGAACGCCACTAACAGGTTTCCTAGACAAGACTTGATAGAAAGACGTTTACATGTGCAAACATACCAAATAGGTCATAAAAATGAAGACACAAATAAGTGGGTAAAGAAAATAGTTTAAAAATTGTATTGAATTGGTATTGGTAGGATCTTTTCTAAAGTAGTAAAAAGGAAAAAAGATGGAAAAAAAACACGTATTTTTGAAGAACGGATAGTCAAACTGCCCATTTCAATTGTCATTGTTAAGTATGTCCGCGGATGCTTTCTCTGCTAACATCAATACAGCAGCATTAGGAGCTGCTCGAGGAATATTGGGCATCACACTGGCGTCGACTACCCGTAGGTTTTCTACCCCTTTTACCCTTAATTTACCATCTACCACTTCGCCCATGGCACATGTACTAGTAAAATGATAGGGGCTGCTAGAATGGTTTAAAATGTAGCATTTCCAAAATTCGTCAGAGCCCTTTTTTATTCCAGCACATTCTGGGAGATCTAGCCCTGCTAATTCAGCATCAATTTTTCTAAAGTATTTTGTACCACCGACTGTTACGAAATCCTTCACATTATTCAGCATGTCTTTCAAATCGTGTTCGTTGGAGTAGTATCCAGTTGTAATGATTGGATCTGCGAGTGGATCGTCGCTCGCTAAACGGACAGTGCCTTTAGACTTCGGTTGGAGAAGAGCAAGTACAGTGTACAGTGAATCTCTACCTTTAACCTGTTTCTGCCATCGGTCACATATTTCGGATCGTAGGCCAAAAACTGTGGCGCAGGCGATTGTCAAAAACGGTAAGTCGTGTCCGAAAAACAGATTGTAGGTCTGAACGTCTGGGCATGTCTGAGACTTGTTTAATGCAACTGACCCTACAACGGTTGGGAAAGGAAATCTCAACAGGTCTGGTACAACAGGTAGTATATTAGGAATTGGAATTAAATGCTTTTTTAACTTATGTACCAACGTGACAGAGACTTGGTCAACCAAATTGTTTCCCACAGGTAAATCTTTTAATACTTTTATGTTAAAAGATTCCAAGTGTTCTTTAGGACCAATGCCTGAAAGCATAAGTATTTGAGGGGTATTGAATACTCCGGCACATAATATGATCTCTTTTTTGGCTCTAAATGTATAAGTTTTACCTTTGTAAATAGCTTCGATAGCAACAGCAACATTACCCTCAAAAATGATTCTAGTTACCCTTGTGTGTTTGGAAACGTGAAGGTTGGAAAAATCTTTGACAGGTTTTAAGTATGTGTAACCAGGTGTCTGCCTTTTATTATCAGCAAGCATATACTGTGGTTGTGTATAACCCACACATTTATCAGCGTTCAGGTCTAAGACGGTTGGGTTGCCGACTTCAGCAAATGCTTCTAATATATCAACAACTACTTTTTCCGGTTGCCTTGTAAGTCCCGTAGGTCCATCGGTTCCATGAAATTCACCATATTGGCTGAGAATTTCATCATCATAAGCAACTCTTTCACTTTTCTTGAAATATTGAAGTACATTTTCGTATTTCCAGGAGTTGTCTTTGGCGTAATTGGCCCAGCAGTCGAAATCTGATTTGCATCCTCTAGAATGTATGAAATGATTGAGAGAAGCGCTGCCTCCAAGCATTTTGCCTGCTGTTATCATAGTGTAGTTGTTCTGACCTCTTGATGCGTAATCATCTCGAGTAGACGTGTAATCGTGGTCCACGGAAGTGTGCGGGAGTAAATTGAAGAGAAGGGCTATCTGAAAAGATAATAAGATTTTTAAGATTGTTGTCCTATCATCATATCGTTAATTCTGGTACCGCACCAGACATAACGGTGACTAAACGGTGATTACTTTGACACTTTTATGTATATTTAAGAGATTCATTTATTAAATAACCTTCTTTCTTTTTTTCAAAAACTCAAAATATCCTGTAGCATTATAGTATAGTATGTATGATTAAATATACGTCTTCAATATTTAAGGTAAAATCAGGGAAATCAATTGATAAACAAATAAACTACCAACTTAAATTGTCTGTATATTCAAATCACAATTGTAATTCTTTGTCGGTTGTATGAAATGGCTATAATGCGGCAAATTGACGTAGGGTTAATAATTTTCCCGATTGTACAAGACCCGTAGTGGTACTTTCCACTAAGCAATCTGGGGTGAACTGTAGAATCTTAATGTAGCGTCAATCATAGTGACGTCAGCTTGATGTTTGATGGCCTATGACGTCACAGTTTGACGTGACGCGTAATTGGTCAGGTATACAGGCGACTGTGAGTGATACGTTCAGACAGAAATATATTACATATAAGTTGGTTACCCGAAATTCAAAAGATATATTTTATGAATGAAGACTTGTCAATTAAATTTTTAAAGGAAAGAAAATACTTTTGAAGGAATTAGGACAGTAATACGTTTTATGAAAATAAATTAACGACGGAACGGGAAAATAGCTGATCATCACATTGTAACTGGCAGGTTGTCGTATTATGTCCATTTTATGCAAGTGTCGAAGAATGACCGTTGTATTTCGGACAAAGTGACAATTTAAGTTGGCAATCAATTTGCCAGACAACTACTATACTGACTTTACCATGACATGTGATATAACAAATATTGTGAATAGAAGAGAGAAGGATTGCCCATATAGTATGTAGCTATATATGCAGTATGTAGCTTCCCACAGAGTCAATAAAAACTCTTGATGCACTTAGTATAATTAATCTAGAAAACAGGAATACCGTTTATTTAGACACAGTTTGTGAAAAACAAAATACAAAAAACAAAGTAAACAAAGTGAAAAAATCTATCAGTATATGTTTGGCACGATTCATTTCAGCATTCGTGCTGAAACCGATTAACTATTAGGGACAAGTGACTAGTAATTATTATAAATATAATTAAAAAAACTAATCTAAGATATTGTTCCCACTCCTAGGACACAGGCCTTCTATATGTGAGAAGGAATGGACATAGTGTGGGTTGATGTATGTCACTTATCTACGGCTTTTTAGTTCTACGGCATTTACGATGTTGCCATTTATATATTTATAATCATTTATTTCTACAATAGAAATAACGAAAGAGATACCACAGCCCCTGGCTACTGAGGAAACACGGGTGGGTTTTAGTTAGTAAACGTCTGACACGCCCTCCTGCTCCACCCAGAGCGGGAGAAGTTATTTGATGATTTCCCACCAAAAAAAAAAAAAAACAGTCTGCGGGCTTAGCATGTCGCTTTGTATTTCTACGAAGAATAGACAGTGCTTTTTCAATATAAAGTGATATTTGTTCCTACATTTTTGACATTGCACCGTAGATATCCTTCTACAATCTGTCATTTAGTCTTTCATTTCTAACGATATTTGTCTAGGTCCTTATAAATGTAGACTATTTCAGAAAAATATTTCTTCCCTAACTGTCAAAATCACACTGACAATAAAACTTTCTGCTGGTCGGCCACAAAATAAATACGATTATCTACAAAATCATGATTCGTTTAGAACGCATAACTGTGCTAATTAATAGAAAAACATACCTTTCTTATCCTATTAGTACATCATTTAGTTAATAGTCATGTCTATTCTTCCGTGGACAAATCGGTGGACGTGCTAAGCCTGCATCTATTACTTTTAGAATGCTGTTGGAGCTTGCTCGGATACGGTGCAATATGGAGGCCGCTCGCTTTCTCATGCAAGAGCATGAAATAAGTCACATAGAGTAAAGTGTTTGGCTGGGTTCGAACTTACGACCAACACTTCAGTGGCGGCCGTTACCACTGAAACACAACTGGTCTAGAGTACTTACCAGGGCTGATAGAGGGGGATTGCCACCTTCCTCTACCATTAGAACAGTATGGTTCCTGTCTTCTGCAAGTCTTCTAGACACCACGCAACCTGCAGTGCCGCCTCCAATCACTATATAGTCGTGTGATGCATTGTCTGAAACCAAATACACCCACCCTCTTGATAAATGATTTATTTCTGGAAGTAGGTTGGTCCAAACATTTTTACACGTCAATTGTGAGGCCGGCCTTTTCTATCTGACTACTCTGAGAATAAAAGCCGAAACAATCTCAGAGGTCACAGTCCCTTTTAAAGTCCAGACATAATCTTGGTCAGATCATGTGAAGACCACGTAGATTGGTGTCGGAAATGGTTTCTTGAGGAAAGCACCACACGGATTGAGTAGATCCTGTCCAGTCAGTGCTACGCTCTTGTCAGAAATCGTGCTGCTCAACTCAGAACTTAAGGAGCCCAAAGATTTGACGAACATTATAACAGAAAGGACACTTATTGGGTATGCCGCATGACACAAATCACGTGAATCACGAAACACTTCTCTTGAAACTTGAGCATTATGGACTGCGTGAACTTGCGCTTAGCTTGGTAAAATCGTACTTGAATGATAGACTGCAGCAAGTTCAAATAAACGATGTGAATTCCTTGGGCTTAAAAGTCAAAATGGGAGTACCGCAAGGTTCAATATTGGGTCCGTTCCTATTTTTAGTATATATAAATGATTTACCTCATTTACTAAAAAACCCTCCACAAATGGTGTTATTTGCTGATGACACATCACTGATTTTTAAAGTTAAGAGACACGCACAGGAGCTTGACGAGGTAAATAATGCTATAGTTAAGGTCCATAATTGGTTTACTGTAAATAATTTGGTATTAAATGGAAAGAAAACTAAATGCATAAGATTCACGTTACCGAATGTCAGAAGTAGTGAATGTCAAATTGTATTGAATAAGGAGATACTAGAATTCGTCGAACAGACTGTTTTCCTAGGGATCACGCTTGACTCAAAGCTACGGTGGGGTCCTCACTTAACATCACTTGCAGGGCGGCTAAGTTCTGCCGCTACGCTGTTTGGAAGATCCGCCAATTAACAGACGTGGAAACTGCGCGACTTGTTTATTTTAGTTACTTTCATAGCATCCTGTATTACGGTATTTTGCTATGGGGACGGGCTGCGGATGTTCAGTCAATCTTAATTCTGCAAAAGAGAGCTGTCAGAGCCATTTACAACCTCCGCAGACGTGAATCTCTAAGGGAACTGTTCAAAACAATTAACATCATGACGTTACCTTGTCAGTAAATTTATTTATGAAAACATTATGTATGTTCGGAAAATCTACATCTTTTTAGTGAGATAAGTAACAGGCATAATTTTAACACTAGGAATAGGAACAAATTAGATCAACCACGTTTCAGATTGTCTAAAGTACATACTTCATTTATGGGGTACTGTGTAAAATGTTATAATAAAATACCAGTCGATATTCTTGAACTAAGTGAAAATTAATTTATGTCATGCATTTATAGAGGTATGAGGAACAGGGTGTAAAGTTCGCTCATCCCCTAATGAAAAGGAGGATCCTCCGACCAGACGGGTATTGTGTCTGGTCCGGGCAACTGCCCGACAGTTGATGTCGGAATATTTTATCTATCTGAGTAGCGTGGTAAACTCTGATTGCGCGATGCAGAATTGCTCAGTTAGTTCGCCTGTGGCATTGTAGATGGCGCCACTTTTCTTTTTGTGTTTTTCGATTTTGTTGCGATGCATTTTTATTTGTAGTGCCGCTACATCACTCCCCCCCGGAGACCGGAGGTCGATAGTGGGCTGAGTCAGTGCATATGTGATGCTTGCCAGTGCCAGTTGTGGTTCCAGTGGGTCGGAACCGGGTGTCACATAGTTCGCGGTGAGTCGGAACTGTCTGCGACGATTCCCCAGTGAGTCGGGGTTGCGCTGCGTTATGCTCCAGTGAGTCGGATCTGGTACAGCGCTGGGTTGAGAGGTTGAGGCTGACTGCTGGCGTCGACCGGGAGATTAGGCTCTCGACCGGCCGAAAGTGCAGTGTGCTGGGCCATGGTTGCTGATGAGGCTGTGGGTGATGACCAGGCATGCGGTTCGCTGCATGCAGGTGGTCAGGATACCCGTTGAAGCCGTAGGGTGCTGGCTGGCTGTGTGACTCGCCGCTCGAAAGCTTGAGGAAGTGGTCTTGATGTGATGAAGATGACGTCACGCCGAAGTATTGCACGAAGGCTGCGCTGACGTTCTTTCACGGGGTCACCAGTATAGAGGATGAGGAACAGGGTGTAAAGTTCGCTCATCCTCTATTGAAAAGGAGGATCCTCCGACCAGACGGGTATTGTGTCTGGTCCGGGCAACTGCCCGACAGTTGATGTCGGAATATTTTATCTATCTGAGTAGCGTGGTAAACTCTGATTGCGCGATGCAGAATTGCTCAGTTAGTTCGCCTGTGGCATTGTAGATGGCGCCACTTTTGTTTTTGTGTTTTTCGATTTTGTTGCGATGCATTTTTATTTGTAGTGCCGCTACACATTAAACGCACACTATGTAGACAAGCATATTATAAGTAAGATGATAATATCTTAGATAAAAATGCCTGGCTTAATGCTGTTCCTGCTCCACAGTCACCTGGGCTTACTAGTTAATATTTTAATATTTGGAAGAGATGCTTCCCCTTTTTTGTTTTCTGACATTACGAACATTTCTGTTCCTATTGTTATTAATTTTCTGACATTACGAATTTGTTTTTGATTTCACTGAACCAAGTATTATTTATTTATTAAAACAATAGATTTCTTTCTTTTTGGAAGTCAAATTTTACGAATTTCTCAAATAGGATTGAAACTATATTTTTGTATAATTTAGAAGCATTTTGTCAAAATTTTGTAAATGGGAGTACCATGCATCCTTATAATATGTTGTTTAGATGTTACGAGTATACAGTTGACGTACGTCAACTTGAAAAAATGTGGTAGTTGAGAGTATGTCATGCTCACTTAAATGTCTCACTGATAGTGGCGTGTGTGTTGGATCATTCGGTTCCCTAGAAAATGGTTGAGCTGGATGGTGCTGATCCACGCGTCAAGTTCGTGAACGGACGCCGTCGGTTGAGACTAGTCATCTCCTAACTAGCAACAGGCTTACTTTGAATCTTATATTTTTTATTTCTTTTTTACATTGTTCTCACATAATATAGAAGCAACAAGAATAATGTTCCCAAAATTTTGGAATACCCATGATTTAAAAGAGTGTCCTTGGAGTTTCTTGCCCGTTCTTCTCCATAGAGATCAACTTCGATTTTTGTTTCGCAATTCAAAAGTGCCTGTAAAAGGTTTAATTGAAATAAATGCTTTGAATTTGAGTTTGAGTTTGACACATAGTTCTCACATTGACATTATTCAAAATAATATAATTATTTACATAGTAAATGTTCATATCACGGTATATTTATTTAGTGGTGTCAATGTGTATTAAATAACTAGACATGGTATTCTCCCCCTGTCCGGGTACCCCCGATATCAACCACGAATACATTCTACACTAATTTTTCCGAACAAAATCCGAACAGAATTCGTAGATCGGTCCTGGGCCAGAATTCCGTATCGTTACAATGATTCCCCGCGGAATCTTACTACGTTCAAAGTTCAAACTACGTCAATACCGTTTTATTTCGAAATCGAAATTTCACATTCTGTATGTTCCAAGATAATTTGTCCATGTTATTAATACGATATTGGCAGAATTCGTGTGTGATTGACGTGGTTACGAGTAAGGAATCGTTAAGTGCTCATAGTGAATTCAGGCCCTGTTAGACAGAGAAACAGGGTGTTTTGGCGCAGCCTGGGAGAGGCTTATGTCCAGCAGTGGACTGCGATAAGCTGAGTTGATTCATTGATAGATTTTCTTACACTTTGAGCCTTTGTACCTTCGAGTATAAAACTATTGCATGACATACAACAATAGGAATGGTATTCATTTTGGACAGATCAACAAAATTCATTGCGCTATTTACGTGGTTGAGCAGACATATTTTTCGAAGATAAGATTTCGAGAATAGATTAACAATATCCTTCAAAATATAAAAATGATATAAATACTTTTAAGCATAAAGTTAACGAAATAGTAAAAATGGCAAAAAACAAAAAATTAAAGGAAGACCGGTGCGAGGCCTAAAAATTATCTCAGCATGATGCTGGGCAGTTAGCCACGCTGTCTTACCGCCGGGCTATAATCAGCCTATTGGCCTCAATGTTGGTTTGTGTTTACCACGGGTACCTCGACATGGTTAATATGAATAAATAAAGCGACTTACCTTCAAGAGTCGCCTGTTCTGGCCATAAACTTCCATCAAGCCCAGAAGCAGACAATGATGAGAAGGGAATCTGAGCCAGCGATGTGAGATCGCTTGACACACTGGACCCCATTTTCTAGCTGTACCAAAAAAAAAAATATGTTAGAAAAATTCGAAACTAAAGTCACAGAATAAGGTATAAGCTTCCTTAAATAGGATCTAATTAAGGTTTTATTTTAAGGTGGATGCGATAAGGCAGGTCAGTGTCAAATTGTATTATAAACACAATATGATTCTCTCAAACATCACAATATATATTTACAGCATAATAATCATAAAAATTATCAATACACCCTTTTTTTGAGGGTGGGAAGTCATCAAATAACTTCTCCCGTTCCGGGTGGAGCAGTAGGGTTTGTCAGACTTTTAGTGACCAAAACCCACCCGTGTTCCCCCGGCCAGTTGCCTGTGGGGCTACGGTATCTCTTTCGAACAACCCGCACCCCTGGCAGGCATCGGCCTTTGCGGGCCCCTTCTGTTGATGCTGACATCCCTTTGAGGCGTGTGGAACACAATGCGCCGTCGACTCAGGCTTGGTCCTTCCCGGACAGCGAGCTACCCATTACTCGCCGTCCGCAAGCCCCCGCCTACGGTGGCCGGGAATCAGCCTAGGATTCCCGACACCCAGGGCGTCTCCTGCGCAGGCTAGGGCCGTGGGGGCACATATACTGCCTCCCTCACGTACGCCGCCTCCCTCTGCGCGAGCATCTAAGTTCATTTATGCTAGGTTCTTAGAAAAAAAAACGGATTGTTTCGCTTACCAATGGCAGCATTTTTATTGCCAAACTGGGCATATAAATAGATTCGTAAGCTAGAGCTAAATTTGACCAGCGATAGCTAATTTTAAATGTCGTATTATCCCCACTATGAGAGAGTCTACCGTCCAAAACTATGATGTCGTTGCTTTATTATTGGCAAAGATGCAAAAGTCCTAATTTTAACCAATATAATGTCATCATCATCATCATCATTTCAGCCGAAAGACGTCCACTGCTGGACATAGGCCTCCCCCAGGCTCCTCCACTTCAATATAATGTAAATTATACGAATCGGCCATTAATCCAAATTACTTTTTCATGAAATAGGTATCAACATAAAAACCTGACTATAAAACCTTAAATCTGCAAATTGTAAGAAAATTTTAATTTCGCGAAAGTACCTTAGAACATCCACCATAAATATTTAAGTCGGCCTAGAAACCTCGGAGAGATCGGTAATCGCAGTAAACACGGAACTAATTCAAAAACAAAAGCCGCGTGAAGGTTTTATACTTTATTTTTCATGGAAAAATATTTTGTTTTTACAATAATCGAAGTCGACAGATCAGCGATTAATTTTAAAACGAAATAGGATTTCTGTGTGTCATGGTATTTACTGGGTACGTAAATACCGAAATTTCATAATAACTATGACTGAAATACCGACGTATAGAACAACGAAATTCAAAATACCGAAAGTTTTAAATGCCGATTGTCTCGAAACATACAATACCGATGTATAAATGCCCGAAAGGATGAAATCCCGAATGGAAGAATAATGTAATGTGTATTATTCCGAAAGTTCATTTATAAATTAAAAAATGTTAACACAAAAATGAGGTATTAGTGGCAGAAACGAATGTCTGTAAATCCGACTCCACGCAGTCTTGTCTGCCCTACCCCTAGAGTCTAATTTAGAATCGCGTAGGCGCGGAGGGGCGAGGCGGCTCGCGAGTTGAGGAACAGGTGGTTGTAACGCTCGCCGCCTCAGCTGAGGATGGCCGGCAAATCCGGCCAGCAAGCCGAAACTGCGTTGGTGAACGTTAAACCATCTGCGACGATGAGCTCGCGTAGGACCGCCTGAGCCCCGGAGCACCGGAGCGGTGACAGAAACCATGCCTGCTGCATGTTGCATGCTCACTTGTATGCTGCATGCTTGCTAGCATGATCTTCGGGATTTGAACCTTTCGGGCAAATTAACTTTCGGGATTTAAAACTTTCAGCCAAACAATCATTCGGCGTTTAATTTTTTGGGATTTCTTCCATAGGTATTTTGAAATACGGTCTTTTAAACGGGATTTTCATACGTACCCTTTTTACTTGAGTGAGTTACGAATTCAACTTTACAGAATAGAACGCCAGTAAGTATAAAAAGAAATTGTTTAAAAAAACATGAATATTGTCGAAAACATCTGCAATTATATTTACCTTTGCACGCGCTAGCAGCACTGACAAACAAGAAATGAGTTCAAATAAATTAATGTATTTTATTTTATACGATCGTCACAAAACTTGCACAAGAACCAACTAATTACATTCAAAATAGAAAACTATGTAGGGTAAGTACTGATAGATACGCTTTGGGATGGGCAACTAGCTCATCTTTCCGACTGCCGGATCCCTTTGCAGTTCAAAAGTGCCTATGAAATAATTTTGTACCTATATGTTGTCAGAACATTATTACAACACTACAGCTAACAGCTGATTTAAATTTGTTCTCGTAATTTTAATTTTGATTTATTATATTTCGTTGTTTTTGTGGCCTATTTCCAATTACTCTTCAAGTAAATAGGATAATAAGTGTATTAGATATCAAATTCACATACGAAGTGCAAAATAAGTGTAAATATTTCAATGTGAATCAGTGACAGTTGCCGGCACAAGTAAACTTTTGCATTGTCATCTTGAAATCAGGTACAATACTTTGTATTTTACGTGCTTTTAGTTTGTTTGCGTACTCCCTTTTTTTTTACCAGCTATCGCATTGTAAACTTTTTAATACGGCTACTTAAGCCAGTGACTTTTGAACGTAAACATAACCTTAATTTGGTGTGGTGACAGGACTCCTTCTTTACATCTAAATTTCATTTTTCCGTTAAAAATAATCATCTCTTAGACTGCTGGCATAACTACCTTCTCTCTTTCACCTTCTTGTCGCTTCCTTATTAGTTATAATCATGATTATGACTCGCAGCGCCCGTGCTCGCCTCGAAGAGTCCAAACTCAATCAGGCTTTGAGCGAATTACAGGCGTCAAAGAAGTCCTGTGACCAACTCAATAAGGAAATTGATGACAATGAAAAGGTGCTCTTTGATGCCCATGAAAAGAATAGGAAGTTGAAAAGTGAAATGGCTCAGATATATACTCAATACACTGATGCCATAGAAGAACGCGACAGACTTCAGCTCGTTGTGGACGGATTCAGCCAGTGTAGCATAGAGTACGAACAAGCTCTTAGTCACAAATATTTACTACAACAGCAGCTACTTGAGGCTCATAGTCAAATAACTGAACTTCAGACTACAAATCATAACATCACTGCCTCGCTGAATCAAAGTCTGTTCGATGAGTTGATGCCGGTTGCCCCCTCAATGGTTTCTGCCATAAAACCATGTTACACTATTGATTTGACAGGTGATAATGATTCAAAGTCATGTCACTCAGTGAGGGTAGTCACAAGTAGAAACAAACTTAAAAAATACATAAAAATTAATAAATACATTGTAAAAACAAAAAGATTGGTAAAAAGACATAAGTTCTTCATTAAAAATGTTAAACTCAATAGAGAACGATTAAACTTACTCAAACTATTAGATATATATTCATCTAATTTGGAACAAAGTACTAGGAGGTACAATATTGACACAGAGTACTTGCAATCTGAACTTGACCATTTACAGGAGAGACTTAGTTCAATGACTAAAAGATATAATACCTCAGAAGATCTCATGAGGGAATATGTGTTGGCAATGAATGAGCTGGTAAACTCACAAACAAACAATTGTGAGCAGTGTCAAACCCCATCCAATGTACCTACACTGGACCATTCATTGACAACATATAAATCCACCTTACCGCAGCCCTGTGTTGATTTGTCATTTCCTGTAATTAATAGTACCAATAAACAGTGTAAGCCAATTGGAAAAAATGATATAGTTTTATTCTGTGATGAGATTGGAAAAGAGTTAGGCAACTTCTTGACGGATGAATATCCGGGACATTCCATAATAAATTATTGTATGCCTGGTTGTTCCTTATTTAATATTATGAAAGAAATTATCAAATGTAATTTTAACCAGAACACCACATTGTTAATTTTAATGGGTAATAGGGGAAAATTGAACAAAGGAGAATTGCTCCAATACTATAGAACATTAAGCAATCTTAGTTTAAGTAAAATTGTGTTGTTTACATTCCCATATAGTAACAGTTTGCCACAGGAAGAAAATAGGTTAAGATTTGAAATTAATATGACATTGCATAATTTGACATATAATAATAATTTGTTTCATCTTGTTGATACTAACAATTATGTTGGTAATAATTTGCATTTGACAAAAGATAGATATAGTATTGTGATGTACTACCTTTCTAACTATCATAAAAGACAGATAGCTGTGTCGCTATCATATTTTTTTTCCATTACAGCCAAGAATTTGGCTAAACAACTTGCTCCTTTTGAGCAATGCAATGACTTAATTACCTATTCTGCCAATAATTTGGCAAATAAAAATGACATTGATCATCATTTAAATTAGAAATTAAGACAACAGAGGCAACCTCTTGCAAAAATGTAAGGATGGCAAATGAAAGTGTAAAAGTATTACATAGTATCAACCTGGTGCATCAAAACATTCAAGGGTTTTTGAACAAAGATTTAGAAGTAGATTTATTTCTTAACTGTAACAGTATAGATATTCTGTGTATGACAGAACATTGGCTTAAAAGCCACCAGTTCATGTTTAATTTTAATCATCACCAGGTTGGTAGTTCGTTCAGCAGAGTAAATGCTATACATGGTGGCTCATTAATTTTAGTAAGTAACCTGTTACAATTTAAAGAACGTAAGGATATCGTGAGCCTCTCTGTTGAGCGGACAGTTGAAATAGCCTGTATAGAATTGGAGCGGTTTGTTGTATTAAGTGTGTACAGACCACCTTCAGGATTGTATGACTGCTTTGAAAAGGTAATGGATGAAGTATTACACAAGATTTGTAACTCGAACAAGTCTATTATTGTTTGCGGTGATTTTAATGTTAATTTATTAGATAACTCAGGTTATAGTAGTAAAATAATAAGTTTATTTCAGTCGTACAATCTTGTTAACTTATTTATGGAGCCCACAAGAATAACCCCTAGTAGTGCCACATGCCTAGATAATATTTATACAGATGTTGTACCGAGCCACAAAGAAATTATTAATTTACTAGAATCTGATCATTGCGGGCAACGGATTACCATTCAAAATCAAAATAAAAAAATGGGTAAAAAGGATATCACTGTTAACCCCAAAACTGCATTTCGCCTAGAGGCCTTTAAAGTTAAACTTGAAAATAAATTACCCGTTTTATCTGCAAATGCTGATCCTAATCACCTATATGGTGATTTTTTTAAGATGTATTGTAAACAATTTAATTCCACTTTTATTCCCAAGACTATCTCGATTAATAGTAACGTATCTTTCAGTGATTGGGCTACCATTGGTATTCATAAAAGTAGAACACGACTTTATGAGCTGTACAATGAAAGGACTTCTGTAAACACTGCTGAATTTAATTTATATGTTAGAAATTATTCCAAATTATTTAAAAAAGTTTGTTGGATGGCCAAGTCGCGTTATTTGAGTTCTAAGATTAAAAACAGTAGTAATGTAATTAAAACGACTTGGAATATTATTAATAGTGAAACGGGAAAGTCTAGCAACCGAAATACTGACTACAGCCTGTCTATCAATGACAACATAATCACATCAGACTCGCAAGTCGCCGCAGCTTTTGAAAATTTCTTCGCAGATATTCCCGTTTCTACTACAAAATCACTAAACTCATCACCTTCTGTTGCTGAGTCTTTACTTAAGGAAAATGTTAATGTTTGTGATTCAGAATTCCATTTTGAACATATTAGCTGTAGAGATATAATTAAAACCTTTCACACTTTAAATGTAAAAAAGACTGCAGATCTGTGGGGTAATTCTGTAGAAGTTGCTAAGTCTATTATTGACATTGTAGCACCTACTTTAGCTCTTATATTTAATAATTGTATAGACTGTGGGGAGTTTCCTGACCTAATGAAGAATAGTAAAATAATACCTTTGTTTAAATCAGGTAGTACATCAGACCCCACTAATTATAGACCTATTTCAGTACTACCTACCTTTAGTAAAATTTTTGAGAAATTAATTTTAGAACAATTGCAAAGATTTTTTAATAAACATAATTTATTACATAGCAAACAGTTCGGTTTTACAAGGGGTCGTTCAACTACCGATGCCGGTGTTGAACTCTTAGGGCATATTTACAATGCATGGGAAAATAAAAACGATGCCTTGGGCATCTTTTGTGATTTATCTAAAGCATTCGATTGCGTGCTTCATGAAACTTTAATCAGGAAACTCCGCCACTACGGGATCCGGAACACCGCTCTGGATCTTCTTATTTCATACTTGTGTAATAGGATTCAGTGTGTTGATGTAAACGGAAAAAGATCTCCCGGATCCGTAGTATCAATGGGAGTCCCACAGGGCTCGATTCTTGGTCCTTTCTTGTTTCTTATTTATATTAATGACTTGCCTTACCTCATAAAGGATAATCATGATATAGTGTTGTTTGCGGATGACACTTCACTTTTGTTTAAACTTGAACGTCAGCAACTTGTTAATGACGATGTAAATAGCGCAATCTCAAAAGTAGTTCACTGGTTCAATGTTAATAATTTACTTCTTAATGAAAAAAAGACCAAATGCATTAAGTTTACGCTACCTCACGTTAAGCAGGTGAAAACTAATGTGTTGATAAAGGGCGAAGAATTGAATCCTGAAAATAGCACTGTATTCTTGGGCTTAACTTTGGATGCCAAGCTTCAGTGGGGCCCACATATAGCCAAATTATCGAAAAAGCTAAGCTCTGCAGCATACGCTGTTAGAAAAATTCGTAATTTAACTGATATAGAGACAGCCCGCTTAGTGTACTTTAGCTATTTTCATAGTGTAATGTCGTATGGTATTCTATTGTGGGGAAATGCCGCCGACATTCAGACTATTTTTGTCTTGCAGAAAAGAGCTGTTCGATCAATTTATAAATTAAGTCCGAGACACTCTCTCAGAGATAAATTTAAGGAGATTAATGTAATGACTGTGCCTTCACAGTATATTTATGAAAATCTTTTATATGCCCATAAAAATATTAAATTGTTTAAAAAATACAGTGATATCCATAGTATAAATACTAGGAACAAACACAAATTTGTTGTACCATCAACAAGGCTCAAGAAAATAGGTGGGTCATTCAGATGTCAATGTATACGCTTCTATAATAAACTTCCAAGCCATGTTCAAGATCTAAGTCTCAATAAATTTAAATCATTCATTAAACGTAAGTTGTGCCTGAAAGCCTTTTATACCGTTAAAGATTATATTGAGGACAAAAAAGCTTGGGATTGACCTGCTCCAATTTTGTATAGTGTTTTTTTTTTTTTGTATATTTTTATTTTGCTCTTTGACATTCGATTATTGTTATATACACTTTGACATTTGATTATTATTATATACACTTTGACATGAATATTTACTTTGAGAAGTATAATATTATTTTGCTTTAATTATTGTGAATCTGAGGACTATGTGGTATTTTTGTTTTTGTGTTTCATTTCTTTCTCAGTTCATTTTTAAAGTTAATCTGGCAGTTTGAGTACTTTATGTGGCCTACCCTAATGTCCTTTCTTTGGTATTGTTCGTCAAATCGTTGAGCTCCTCAAGTTCTGAGTTGAGCCGTATGATTACTGATACATGCGTGCACTGATTGGACAGGTCCACTCAATCTGTGTGGTTTCTTTCCTCAAAAGACCATTTCAGACACCAATCCACATGGTCTTCACATGATCTAACCAAGATTATGTCTGGACTTTAAAAGAGACTGTGACCTCTGAGTTTGTTTCGGCCTTTCTTCTCAGAGTAGTCAGTTAGGAAACGCCGACCTCACCTAGTTTAAAAAATATGATTGACGTGTAAAAGTGTTTGTACAAACCTACTTACAGAAATAAAATCATTTATCATTTATCATTTATCATACATTAATTAATATAGGCACGTGTATTTTTGATGTAACCACCCATTCATATGGTTCTGTCACTCATATATATTTTTAATTAAAACCTTAATGCCGCTACCTAAAGTTCTGTTTTGTCTGCACTAAAATGATTTTAGGAAGTTAGTAATTGGTGCCGATTCTGTTGTACACCGAACTAAACTAACTAAACTGTAACTAAAATTCCTTACTTTTTACTATGAGATTCTAAACGCTATTCTGCAAAAAAATATCTCTAAATTTAAAAACTATTTTGACACAACTAAAATCGAATTTGACAATCGCGACTTGCACGTGGTATGTTTTGGCTTCGCAACGTGGTACTTGTTTGCCCTACCCCGTGTTTTTTTTTAGAGCCAGCAGCGCGCCGGGGTCAGCAGCCTCGACGTGATTTATATGGAATTTTCATGGAAAATATGAAAAATTATTATCCACATGTTGAGTTTTAGAGGTGTTTGGGGTTACATAAAGGGGGTCGACATTTTCATTATTTTTGCGATAGGACACAGATACACAGATTTCGAGATAAAAGCAAAAGAAAAGAAAAAAAATACAGTACTATAATATTTTTGCACCAGAAGTCGAGGTGTCGGTGTGAATTTTAGTTCTTGACAACTAATTTTATTCCACACCTATTTAATCGCGATAAAAAATAGTCAGATTTAGTTAGACAACCAAAATTTTAGGTTGAATACAATAATGAAATTGACAACAACAGAATAGCAAAATTACCATTTTCACTAAACTAATAATTCAGTGCAATCTTAGTGCTGTCAAACTAAAATAATTAGTTAAGTTGTGTCACTTTAGTCAATTTCAGAATAGGAAATCGTCGTTTGACAGGAATAAACTAAATTTTGGTGATTTTTAGTCTAGTTTAGAGAATTTTGTGACAACAGAACACCATTGTTTACATAATATAGTCTCAAACATTTATAAATTTGTCTCTGTGTTTTAATTAATCAAAAATTAAAGTAAAGGACGGGAATCGAAAATAAAGGCAGACGACAGTCCTAAGGTTTATAAGACTTAAAGGAGTAACGAAGAAACGCAATTCCACAAGAATGGTGCTACAGGAGGCTAGTGCCCATCTTCAAGAACAAAGGTGATGTACAGACGCCAGCACATCAAGCTACCTCAAACTGTCAAATTTTCCCAATTGAACGTGAACCTTATGATTCATTCATGAACCTTATCATTTATAAAGATAATTACCAAATAAATTTGACAGATTGGGGTAGCTTGGTGTGCTGGCGTCTGTACAGGACTGCAACAACTATCGAGGGCTCATGTCACTTATTATGAAGGTATGGGAGAAAGTAATAGAAAATATTTCAAGAGGAGAGCGAGGTTGCTTCGGCGACTACGACCACGGCTTCCAGGGGAAAGACTTTATCAGAATTGAAGTCTTCTGACTTCGAAATCGGGGCGGGTAGCTTATCGGAAATAAGGCAGCCAGTCCCATGGTTACCTAGATGATCTGCATTTTCCCTCGTGTGTCATCATCATTTCAGCCGATAGACGTCTACGGCTGGACATAGGCCTCCCCAATAAAAAAATGGGTCTTTTGCCATAATCGCCACGCTTGGCAGGCGAGTTGGCGATCGCAGTATGGTGGTAAAATGCATAGAAAACGCTGCTACCCATTCTCTAGTAAGTCCCTTAGTCGCCTTCTAAGACACCCACGGGGAGAAATGGGATGGTGCCATTCTTTACGTCCGGCTCTTGTGTGTGCATAAACTTAATAAAAGTAGCACATACTGTGATAAAAAAAAAAACCAAGGCATTAAAAGAAAAACAAGACCTTACCTGAGCTCCTGACGTTTTGGTTTTAAAAATATATTTTTAGACTTTTCAGATCATTTATTAACCCAAAATTCTCACTTCTGAATGATATTGCAAAACGTCTGGATATATATATCGACATTCACACTTAAATACATAACAAATAATGAATAAAATGAATATAAAATCAAATCCGAATGTAAACACAGGACATCATCCGATATAAGGCTGGGTTTAGACAGTTTACTTCGTCGTATAAGGCTGTCAGTCCATCTAATTCGGCGTTCAAGACTGCGCCTGCCGATGCACTTCATTTACTACAGCACTATACTCCATTTGAAATATGATTAGACATATAAATAAACCTTTTTCACTGTCCGTTCAACCGATTTTGACTTCTATTCCGTAGGCATAAGGATGGCATTAAAAGCAAAAAAGTTGTTACAATACCAACAGCTGTTTACTGCAGATGCCATTATCATGAGCCATTTTAAATGTGTAATCTTATTTTAAACGGAGTATGAAATAAGATTAGACATTATATTAGTATATGGCATTGACAGTGCTACATAAGTAATAAATTATTTTATTTCTGTAAGTACGTCAATACAACACTTTCTATATGTCTGTTTGTACTTAATATTAAAATAAATGCTCTTTAACTAAATGCATTTTGGAAGTATACACGGTACACATACCAATTTTTTTTAAAATTTTTGTCTCTCTGTTTTTCTGTTTGTTCCGGCTTTACTTTTATTTTAGAACTTTTATTTATTTTTATGAATACAGATAAATAAATAATAAAAAATAACTATTCCGCGCGGACGAAGTCGCGGGCACAGCTAGTCAATCATATTTTTACAACTAGATGAGGTCGGCGTTGCTTATCTGGCTACTCTGAGAAGAAAGGCCGAAACAAACTCAGAGGTCACAGGCTCTTTTAAAGTTCAGACATAATCTTGGTCAGATCATGTGAGTATGAACATGTAGATTGGTGTCTGACATGGTCTTTTGAGGAAATGACCTGCCCAGTCAATGCACGCATTTGTCACTATTCGTGCAGTTCAACGCTTATCCTAACCAGTTTTACCGAGGGGTATCGAATAATCCAATAACCTGGATATGGAGGTCAGATAGGCAGTGGTAAGGAATTCAGCTGCCTCCAGTAAGACCAGAAGCCAACAATGTTGGGAAAAGGCTAGGCAGATGAATGCTGTGTGGTTATTTGAGAGCTTTGTCGAATTTTCAGCTTTACATTTTCAGTGTTAACTTAAAGAGAAAGTGCGAAGATCGCCTGCGAAATTTAATAAGTTTTCTTTTTTTAAATATAATATAAATATTGTTACATATGCACCCTGACACTGACATTCGAAAAGAAGAAAAAGTAAGAAAATTTGAATTTTGCGGTCTACTTTAGCGCATCCTCCTTAAGTGACAATGGGCAGGGTACATTGCTCTCCGAACAGGCCGATGGAGCCGAAAGGTTCTGAAATGACGACCTAGTAAAGGATGACGTAGCGTCGGAAGTCCTCCCACAAGATGGAACGACGACCGTGTGAAGACCGTAGGAATCCGATGGATGCGAGAAGCACAGAACCCGTCGCAGTAGAGATGATTGGAGGAAGCCTAGTCCTTGTCCAGCAGTGGACGTCTTTCAGCTGACATGATGATTATAATATTTTTAGACTTGCTTAAACCTTGTGTAACTTGCTTAAAACGCCATATTTCCTGATGTTTTTCTTTAAATTTACGAAATAACAATTGTTTAAATACCATTTGTATCTTAACAGAGCTTTTATTATTTCGATACGTCCATGTGTGTGTGTGTATTTCGGTGTACATAAATGGTAATTATGCCAGTGATACCTTGCTTGGCCCCCTGATCGTCTAACTAACAATGCTGATTGTCATTCTTAATTATGTCCGATGCTTTTTCAGCCAACATTAATAAAGCAGCATTAGGAGCTGCTCGAGGAATCTTAGGCATTACACTGGCGTCAACTATTCGAAGTTTTTTTACCCCTTTTACCCTTAATTTGCTATCTACCACTTTTCCCATGGGACATGTACAACAGAAATGATAGGTGCTGGCAGTATTTTGCAGAATAAGGCATTCCCAAAATTCGTCTGAACCCTTTTCTTTTTCAGCACACTCTGGAAGATCTAGCCCTACTAATTCAGCTCCAATCTTTCTAAAGTATTGCGTGCTGCTAACAGATATGAAGTCTTTAACAATGTAAACCATTTTTTTCAAATCGTCTTTGTTGTTGTAGTATCCAGTTGTAATGACTGGATCAGCGTAAGGATCGATGCTTCCTAAACGGACAGTACCTCTTGATTTTGGTTGTAAAAGTGCGAGAATATTGTACATTGAATCACTGGATTTAACCTGTTTCTGCCATCTGTCACATATTTCATCTCTAAACCCAAAAAGTACGGCACAGGCGATTGTCAAGTATGGTAAGTCGTGTGCAAAGAACAAATTGAATGTCTGATAGTCTGGGCATGTCTGAGACTTATTTAAGGCTACTAAGCCTATCAATGTCGGAAAAGGAATTCTTGAAATTTCTGGTATCTGAGCAGGTAGATTGGGTATCGGTATTAGATACTTTTTTAACTTATACACCAACGTGGCAGAGACATGGTCAACCAAATTGTTTCCCACAGGTAAATCTTTTAATACTTTTATGTTAAAAGATTCCAAGTGTCGTTTAGGACCAATGCCTGAAAGCATAAGTATTTGAGGAGTATTGAATACTCCAGCGCATAATATTATCTCTTTTTTGGCTCTAAATGTATAAGTTTTACCTTTGTAAATAGCTTCGACAGCAACGGCAACATTACCCTCAAAAATTATTCTAGTTACCCTTGTGTGTTTCGAAATGTGAAGATTGGAAAGGTCTTTGGCAGGTTTCAAGTATGTGTAACCTGGTGTCTGCCTCTTCTTATCAGCAAACATATACTGTGGTTGTGTATAACCCACACATTTATCAGCGTTTTGATCTAAGACAGTTGGGTTGCCGGCTTCAGCAAACGCTTCCAATATATCAACAACTTCTTTTTCTGGTTGCCTTGTGAGTCCCGTAGGTCCATTGGTGCCATGAAATTCGCCATATTGGTTGAGAATTTCATCATCATTAGCGACTCTTTCACTTTTCTTGAAAAATTGAAGTACATTTTTGTATTTCCAGGAGTCGTCTTTAGCAAGTTTAGCCCAGCAGTCGAAATCCGATTTGCACCCTCTAGTATGTATGAAATGATTGAGGGAAGCGCTGCCTCCAAGCATTTTGCCTGCTGTTATCATAGTGTAGTTGTTCTGACCTCTCGCTGCATAATCATCTCGAGTCGATGTGTAGTTGTGGTCCACGAAAGAATTCGGGAGTAAATCGAAGAGGAAGGGTATCTGAAATGTGAAAATTATAAAAAAGAAGCTGCTTGAATTTAATCTATTTAGTTTGTTGTTTTATTTTCGATTCTTTGAAAATAAACATGAACAGTTTTGGAATGTGTATCTATGTTGCTACGGCATCTAAGCTTGCAAACAGTTTAGTTTTTATTCATTTTGTTCAAAAGGCATCACCTTTCGAACAAAAAAGAAAACCAAATTGGTTAATTGGTAATCGACAGTGTTCTAAGACATAATTCAAAAAATTCTTTTAATACGTTTATGGATTTTCACTATTTTCTGAGGAAGCATCTCATGATCGAGTAATCGAGACTTAAATGATAGCAAAAGAACATTGTAACTACAAATCCTCAACTAAGATACTCAACTTCCTTACCAACTTTCAGCAGAAGTTTTATGGCTGGGCTCATTTATGGTCTCAATCAATATGTGGATAGATGGTGGTCAGGGTCTGATGATGGGGTAGCGAAGAGAAATGAGGATAAATTAGTTACTTGCTTCAGTGTGGGAAACATACGTACATGTACGATTGTGCGTAGATTTAAGCGAGGTTTGTGTCGATCGTAGCTTGTCCACTTTTAGTATATGAAATTTTTAAAGCAGGATACAAAAGTATAACTGAAAATTTCGAAAGGCCCCGACACAAAAAGAAAAACAAAAAAAGTGACACGTAGGTATTATTGGCAATTTAAGTTTATTTTATTTATTAAAACTTAATGCACAAGTAAAAAAATACTGTACAAAGGCGGACTTAATGCCTGAGGCATTTTCTACCAGTCAACCTTAGGGTGATGCAGAGAGAAAACATGGCAGGTACACCATAAGGGATAGGTTACTCGAAAAAAAATACATACTAATACATACATACATATAACGAACACAAAACTTTGTCTTGAGAAATAACGATAGGTAGAGTAGAAAACGAATCTAGCAAATCAGCGCTGGGATGATTCTGCCAAGTTCTTACGAATATGCTCACGAGCCTTCACTTTAAACGATAACCGACTGGTTGCCATCCTGACATTCAGAGGGAGCGCATTCCAAAGAAACACCGCCTGGACAAAGAAAGAAGATTGAATGAAACCAGAGTGGTGAGAGGGACATCGTAGAAGACGATTATTGGTGGAGCGAAGGTTGTTACTATGCGCAGCGCACAAGTATTGAACCTGGGATGTCAGGTAAGAAGGAGAAGTGGGTTTGTTGAGAATGGAAAACAACACTGACAGAGCCCTCAACTCTCTGCGCTGACGGATGGGTAGCCATTTTAAAAGCAACCGGTGCGCGGACACATCATCGTACTTACCAATGTTTAATGTTAGTTGTAGATATTATTTTGATCAAGACATCGTCGGCGACTAATGAGAACACCAAACCGACGAGGCATATTTAATGAATTTATGCTATTGTAGAAAGAATAACTGCTGTTAACTTTCCGTTTTCAGTAGGGTCCCCGACACTTTGATAACTACCTACAACTTCCATTAAACTTAAAGGGCCAATTTCTATATATATATTTTTGTGTCGGATGTTTTAATTTTTTTTTAATTTATATGTCACCGTTAAATCTCAAACGCTCTTGGTCACTTTCGTTGTTATTTTTATATAAAAATGCTTTTAAAATATTGTCAAGGATTAACAGTTGTGTTTAGAATAAACGAAAAAATTAAATTGGTGGTAGATTTTGTTTAACAATTAATTTTCAATGTGATTAACAAATGTTACGAATTAAAAAGAGAATTGGCGTACTAAAATTTTCCTTCCAGAAGAATGGGCAGATGAAAGTACAAGTTACCTCTTGGGTTACTTACCATTGCTGATATGGGCGGATTACCACCATCTTCTAACATCAAAACAGTATGGTTCGTAGCTTCTGCGAGTCTTCTGGAAACCACGCAACCAGCAGTACCGCCTCCAACCACTATGTAGTCATAAGACGCATTGTCTGAAACATACACATAATTGGACCACGTACTTTTCTCTAAGGAAAGTGTGAGTACAATGACCCTTTTTCAGGTTATCAGGTATTTCAATTACAGCAGTATTTAAAACGAAGATTTTCACCGTGATGTCGTAAACTCTTTCTCGCCAAATACCTACTACTACTTGCAACATTTAAGAAACTCATTTTTTTTATGGTAGTCATGGAAACTATTTGTTTGTTGCTAAGTAACTACAGCCGCACGGGTCGTTCGACGAGGTTCAGCTACACTTGCCGCGGTTGGTCCGTAGATAGGTGACCATCGTGCCTTCGAAAGCCATTAAGCCGTTGGTCGTCCAGAAGCTCGTTAACCTGACAACCAGTCTTACCAAGCTAGGGGACTCACCCTAGGTAGACATACCTCAGAACGTTGAGAACTACACTTTACACTCTTTCTCTTTCTACCTTTTTTTATTTACTATGTCTTTTTTTGTCCAGTCCAATCCACATCGAAGAGTAAAAAAACCCTTAATTGTGGATCTGACTCGGCGAGACGTGTGATTTGCACATGACTTCCGTCCCGTTCAAAACCATGCTGAGACCAACCCGCCGAGAGTCTCCATTTAGGCTGCGCAGCATCTGGTCTAACTGTTCCAGCTTCTCTGCCACTATGAAAATATCACCGGCAAAGCTAAGGAGTGAGATGTATTTGCATGGAATTGGTATGACAATGACAATTCAAGTACGTGACAAGTGACAGGTATTTGCAAAAAAAAAAATACTCGTATTTGAACACTGCTTAGCCCTTTCGTTCCTTGGATGACTTCTTCCATTAATAGCCCTGGTTGCTGCGTCTACTAACACCTTACTGCCTGTTCAATGTTTACCACAATTTAAGCTATTCTCGTACACTTCGTACCGATACGAGGGAAGTGGGTACGTACCTTCAAGAATTGCCTGTTTTGGCCACATTTCTACATCAAGACCCAAAGCAGTCAGTACTGCGAAAGGGATCTGGGCTATCGAAACGAAATCGCTTATTACACTGGACCACATCTTCCTATAAAATATAAAAACAATTAAGGTCACTTTTGGATTAACTGCGATCACCTATATGAGGTTCGAAGTCAACTGCCCAGAATAGCAGTACGAAATAGGAACAATCTCAAATACTGCCCCAAAAATAAAAATAAATAGAGCATCTTACTTTAGCAAATCAAATTCCATTAAAAAAATAATGCATAAAGTAGGCTGCCAATATTTGCATAACGCATTCACTTTAAAAAGTTATCGAATCTAATGTAGAGCCAAGCCCTAACTCTGACCTGACTCTACAAACCTTGGTCAAAATGTATGGCTTGGCCATTCCATTGAACTATTGCATGACTAACTTACCGTGTGCTGCAAGACGTAAAAGAATAACACCATACCATTTCTTCCCACGGGTGTAGCAGAAGGTGACAAAGGTACTTATTAGAGAATGGGCAGCAGCGTTCTCTATGCATTTTACCACCAAACTACGATTGCCAAGCCGCCTGCCAAGCGTGGCGATTATGGCAAAACCCCCCCTTTGGAGGGAGGCTTATGTCCAGCAGTGGACATCTTTCGGCTGAAATGATGATGATGATGATGACTGTGACTTAATTTCTCACCATAAGCTCATAGGAGCATCTAGGTGACAGATGCGAAGCGGCCAAGCCATACATTTTGACCAAGATGCAAGGTTTGTAGAGTTAGTTCAGAGTTAGGGGCTTGTAAGTAAGCTTTGTAGAGTCGGGCTTTGTAGAGTCAGGTCTTGGCTCTACATTCAATCTGATAACTTTTTAACAGTATAAGCGGTATGATTATTTTTTAGTGGGATTCAATATTACAAAATTATGATAAAATGAGGCAAAGGAGTATGACACTTTAAGAAAACATGTATTTACCTTAGTAACTAATTGCACTAAACAACTAGAAATGAGTTCAAATAATTGAATGTCTCTTCTTTTATATTTACATGACTAGCGATCCGCCCGGCTTCGCACGGGTGCAATTTTATTTCTTTGTGAATACGGAATTCTGTTCACGACACTTTGGGCACATGTTCTTAGCAGTGACCTTACAAAAAGTACTAAGCTTGCATGAATTAAAGAAAACATTTCAACAGTATTATTAAGTACTTATTTCTGCACATTTTTACATAATATCTTCATGTGGAATAATGTGCCTTGCAAATTGTGAAATAAATTTTCAAATTGGAGCTATTCTTCCGACGATTACCGTCGACATATGCAAAAACTCACAAAATTCACTCTCTGTATATAATATCGATTTAGAGTAAATATACGTAGTGTATATAGATCGGAACGAAACTAGAATAAGACTTGGCCAATTAATTACAAAAAACGAAACGATGTAACTTGGGTACTGATACATAAATTACTGTAGATACATGTATTTTGAAGTATTTTATTTATCTATCTATATATTTGTATGTTAATCTAAATTAATTTCAGCCAGCTCATTATTATTTCAGCCGAAACACGTCCACTGCTGGACATAAGCCTTCCCCAAAAGGGGGGCTTTATAATAATCGCCACGATTGGCAGGCGGGTTGGCGATCGCAGTATGGTGGTAAATTGCATAGAGAACGCTGCTGCCCATTCTCTAGAAACGTCACTGCATAGATATTAATAAAAATAAATAAAATTTCTCAAATAAAAGTAGCCTAAGTTAATCCTTATTACAACTGCTATTTTCGTCTCTCTGTCTGTTTGTTCCGGCTAATCTCTGAACCGGCTAAACCAATTTTGATAGGACTTTCACTGCCAGGTCACTTGAATCGATAAATGATTTTATTTCTGTGATTAAGTTGAGCAAACACTTTTACACGTCAATAATTTCGTTCATATAAGATGCTCCCCCTACATTTTTTGTTTGTCATTTTGCAATACGTAGGTACGCGGTCAAAATGTATGGAACAGCAATTTATTTTACTTAGGTACTACCACAAGAACACAGCAAAATATTACCGGGGTGCAAGCAGGGTGCTCCTGACGTGTACATTTAGACATCTTCTTCCGTATGTTTTACAATATTTTTTCTTTATTGGACCTAGTAACTGGGTGTTGGAGTTTAGGTAGGCAGTCGCTCCATATGAAACACTGGTATTCATCTACATACAGTAACACTGGAACCTAACCCCAACATAGTTTGGGAAAACGCTACGCAGATGATGATGATGGTTTCTAGAGCAGGTATCCATCCAGGGTACTCAAAATCAATATCAAAAGTCATTTATTAAAATTAGGCTGAGAATCAGCACTTTTCGAACGGCAAAATACACAAGACAGTCCCCCAAAAACGCCCACCCCTCGACTTTTTGATTTTACGGATGAACTTTAGTATGTTTTTTTTGATGATGGGAATTCATCAAATAACTTCTCCAGCTCTGTTTGGAGCAGGGCAGGCTCTATTTGGGGCAGGCATGTCAGACTTTTACTGACTAAAACCACCCGTGTTCTTTCAGTTGCCTGTGTGCCAGGGACCACGGTATCGCTTTCGAACAACCCGCACCGACAACTAGGATCGTGAAGGAGCTTATGCGACTGCCTATCCACCTTCGCCACCTTCTTTTGCAAAAGAAAGCGTAACCATACACTCTCGCTCCGTACCGTGGCTTGGACCCGGGCCGGACGCGAGAGATCGCCTCCGCCGATCGTCTCCACAAGGACACGGCGGTGCTACGCCCAAGCCGAGCAGACCTCCACTGTATGCTCCACCGTGACCTCAGGGCGATCTTCGCAATGGAAACACCCCCTTTACCCGTTGCCTCCCGCCTTTTCCGAAAATGGAACCTCCCGAAACAACCGTGTCCGGTGAGGACCTGCGTCAGGCGGAAGGTGAGGACGCCGTGCCGCCTCTCAAGCCACTCCTCAAAGAGGGGACTTACCGCCGCAATCATGGTATGCCCAGCACTTGGTTGCGACAATCGCAAATTTTAGTATGGTCGGAGGTCCATTTCATAAACCAAATAATTGCTAAGTATTGAAATTACTGACAGGACTAAGACACAATACTAAGTATTTGACCAAGTCCCTGAGAATGGCAACGCTTTGCAAAACACTTCAGCAGTTTCTATGGTATTCAGATGCATTTGATTAGACTGGACCACAACATAATAGGGTATTTTCCAATTTGATAAAAACTGTTTTAATTTGAAGATTGGGACGATATATTTAACAGAAAAATAAAAATAAATTCATTTACATCCATTTTATCCATTTAAAACGATTAAAATCAAATTTCGTTTTTCTTGATTTGAATTTACCCCCAAAACGCTCCTTAAGATGACTTTTTATTACATGGCATCGTGACGTCAACTTTGTGTAAACAGCACCAGTACTTGCAAATACTTAGTTTGGCGCAGTTTTAGAAGTATTTGTGCACAGTGGTACCGCACACCGGTGATTTCACTTTCTATCCATAAAAATCTTGTTAATTATAAACACGACACTCACTTGTTTACTTACTAACTACTTTAGTTTACACAAAGTTGACGTCACGTGATAAAAACTCATCGTAAGGAGCGTTTTGGCGGTAAATTAAAAACAACGAAAAACAAATTTGGTTTAAATCGTTTTTAATTGAGAAAATGGATTTAGGTAAATCAATTTACTTTTATTTTTCTGTTACATATTTCGTCCCAATCTTCAAATTAGAATAGTTTTTAATAAATTGGAAAATACCCTACTGAGAAACGGCTAGATAGCTGATGAATTCACATCATAGAAATCCACAATTTGTCCCAAGTCCCAGTTTGTAAACATCAAAAAATCCTCGCCTTATGAATTCACCTCGTAGGGTAAAGGAACAAATAGTCGTCCGTCACACAAGTGGCGGTGTATGTAAAATAAAAACGAGTTAGTACATAACAAACGGTCATGCGGGCATGGACAGCGCAGACTTTGTTCGCCTCGGGTGGAAATGGGGTGGGCAGAGTTCTTGGTTTAGGGAGACTGTCTTGAGATATAAGGGTTGAGATTTTTCTTGAGATTAGCGAGTCTTTCAAGGCTATGCTAAGGTTTTCTTTTATCCAATGTATTTAGATAAGATACCTAATTTTCGGGAAAACTTCTTAAATTTTATTTTTTGTTGCAATTCCAATTCGATTAGGTAAAGGTATTTTTGTGCTCACTGTGTTCAGATACCTAAAGCCTGGATCTTCATTATCTTACAAGTGCTAATGTTGCATGTAGCAGTACAGCCTCGCTTACTATTAAAAGCTGATAAATGTGTGCACTGGTATGGACAGGTCCACTCAATCTGTGTAGTTCTTTCCTCAAAATATCATTGCAGATATCAATCTACAGCGTCTTCACGTGATCTAACCAAGGTTATGTATGGACTTTAAAAGAGACTGTGAACTCTGAGTTTGTTTCGGTATTTCTTCTCAGTATAGTCAGATAGGGATCGCTAACCTCATCTAGTTAAAAAAATGTGATCGACGTGTAAAATCGTTTGTACAAACTTACCTACAGAAATAAAATTATTTATCATTTATCAGACATATAAGATAGTAGTCACACGGGGTGTCCGAGCAATAAAACATAAAACGAAATAAAATTGCGGAAAATTTTGAAAAAATATTTTCCGGAAAAGTCCTTCAAATCACAAACGCATATCTACCGTCATCCTAGGCAAACTAGAAAGAAGAGATGGAAAAATAACCTCGTTTAAAATGTAGACTCTACGCAGTTGCCTTTTTAGGGTTCCTTAGACAAAGGGTGCCAACGGGACTATCCGAAACCGCACTGTGTTTGTGTCTGTCATTCGCAATTCAGTGTTGTATCTTTAGAACAGTAATGGCGAACCTAATTTCGTAAAATTCTAACTATGACTACTATCTTGGCAGGTTATAATAAAATAACAAGTTTAAATCCAATGCCCTGTTTTTTTTTTTTTTGTAAAGATTTTTAGTTTTGCCATAATCACAAAATTAATTATGGTCTGTATTTGTAATGCATGGTCTGAAATAAAGTTATTTATCTTAAAAACCGAAAGTAGCACTTTGTAGTGTTAAGTTTGATATGATTGAAGTGCATACTTTATTTAGAGCTCTACCAGAAGGAAATGGTTAAAAGAATATCATACAGCCAGAAAGCGTTTTAATAAGAGTAAAAGTAAGAAGACAGTACAGTACAGTTAGTAACACTAGTTATTAATGCACAGTGCAATCAGCATTTTATTTTTGTTATGATTGTTATTATATAATTGCCAGTGTCGTAAAGCAGATCCATTTGTATTGTCTTTGGTCCCTACCCCTGACATCAACAAGCAATGGACAAGATTGTCAATCTTTTTTACTTAATTACGGGGCTTTTGGCTAGTACGTTTGGGTGCATTTTCTTTTTTGTAACTGTCGTTTTGTTTGTCCAGAATAAACAATTTATCTTAATTTTTTTCTTTTCTTCTTAAGTAACTGGAATCGTTTTGGTGGTGTAGACAGAACTCTTACTGTGCGTGTCGTACTCGCACTTGACCAGTTTTTTTAAAGAAGTCTTGCGACAAAGCTGTAGCCAAGGGCTTCAAATGAACAACGGTATGCAGGATGGATATTAGATCCCTTTTTTCATCTTGTTCTTCCTTTAAAGATAGGTGCGAGATGAACATTGTTTTAATTTTCATTAAAATTAGTTTCTCAGCTCGTTGGTTTTTCAATTCGCTTTGTTTATTGCTTTGGGTTTGTAATTATTTGTGATTATTGGTCTGTAGATTATTAAATTTGTGGTGTGTTTTGTCTCTGTTAAATGGGAATAAATTATCTTGTTAATTTTTATCCCACAACTAGCTTTTGTCAGCGGCTTCGCCCGCGTAGAAGTCGAAAGTTATCCCACGGGATCGTACTACCGGCATAAAAAGTATCAAAGTGTTGTATTTACTATTGTCCACGCAATGTTTTTTTAAACTTTCCATGTGCCTTAAGGAACATACGAATTTATTTTTTGCCGATTCGGTCGAGCCGTTCTCGAGTTTTGCGCTTAGCAACATTTATTTATATTTATATAGAACTAGCTTCCACCCGCAGTTTCGCCCGCGTGGAACTCGGAAATTAACCCCCGGGAACATACTACCGGAATAAAGCATATACTATATGTTAATATAGGTTATAATCTATCTGTATGCTAAATTTCATCCAGATCCGTTAGGCCGTTTTTGCGTGAAAGAGTAACAAACATCCAAACTTTCACGTTTATAATATTGGTAAGGATATTATATTCGTAACATTGTACGTGTGAAAGTTTGTACAAACATTTAGATGTTTTGATGTTTGTTACTCAATCACGTAAATACAGCTGAACGGATTTGGATTAAATTTGGCAAACATATAGTTTACAACCTAGACTAACACATAGGATACTTTTCATTCCGGTAGTACGATCCGTGGGATAATTTTTGCCTTCTTTTTTGCTGGCAATAGCTAGTAGTTATTATATTCTTTCTTTTTTTTATTATAAATTTATCTTATAATTTGATTTTCTTGAGACAATGCGTAGCGACATCTACAACGCCATATGCGAACTACGCATCAAAGACTTGACGTCACACAAATAATCCTACATCGCGCAATCAGAGTTTACCGCGCGACTCGTATATATACAACATCCCGACATCAACCGTCGTGCAGTTGCCCACCAGACACAACACCCGTCTGGTCGGAGGATCCTCCCTTTTCCATAGAATATGAGTGAACTTTACCTCCTGTTCCTCATACCTCTATAAACGTATAAAGATACTGATCCGATTACAACAATCTTCATGTTATCTCACACTATTGCTTAGTACCATAAAATCATCATCATCATCATCATTTCAGCCGAAAGACGTCTACTGCTGGACATAGGCCTCCCCCAAGCTCCACCACTTCAACCGGTTCTGTGCTTGCATCGAGCGGACTCCTGCGGCCCTCACAAGGTCATCCGTCCACCTTGTGGGAGCCCTTCCAACTTTACGTCTTCCGGTACGCGGTCGCCACTCCAGAACTTTTCGGCCCCATCGGCCATCTGTTCTGCGAGCAATGTGCCCTGCCCACTGCCACTTAAGTTTGGCAATTCTTCGGGCTTTATCGGTTACCTTGGTTCTCCTGCGGATCTCTTCATTCCTGATTCGATCACACAGGGAAGCTCCAAGCATAGCCCTCTCCATCGCCCTTGGGGTGACTTTAAGCCTTCTTATGAGGCCCATTATGAGCAACCACGTTTCGGTTCCATATGTCATCACAAGACTTTCGTCTTGAGACACTGCGGTATGTGGGACGAGAAGATATTGCGAAGCTTCCCGAACGCTGCCCAGCCGACCATAGAATACGTTTATGTAATAGTTGACAGAAGTCTAAAGAATGGCAGGGAAATCGACACACAAACTGTAATCATGAATTTCAACACAATGTGATTACTAGACCCTCAAGCGTAGACATTTTTCGACGGTTATAATAAAAAAAAAAACTACACGGTGTTAAGGAACAGCTAATTAACAGACTTCAAAAAGGAAGAAGTTCTCAATTCGATTGTTTTTTTTAAATGTATGTACACCGATTACGCTGAGATTTATGATCCGATTTACGTGATTCTTCTTTAGTTTGTTGCGAAATAGTTTTGCCATTTGGTCCCATAAAACATTTAACATTTGGTCGAGTAGTTTTCATGTTATGAACATTTTTTTTTAATGAACATTTTTGGTCACGTGGCCGATGTAATTTAGTTTGTCTAGGGTTTTTTTAGGAGTTTTCGTTTTGACCCCAAGGATGATGAAATTTTGAATTGGTGTGGGGTAGGTATAAATACAAAAAAGTGAAAAATGAAAACTTTTTTCTAAAAAAAAAGTTTTTTTTTTAAGTTTTTTTTTTTAATTACCACATTCCGAATAACGACTACATGAAAACAGGTGTAATATAAAATCACGCTTATATTTCCCAGAGAACTTCTAGTATTTTTTAAAGCAATATTTCATAATCATAATCGGCCTATAAAGTGCCCACTGCTGGGACACAGGCCTCCCCTCTGTGAGAGAGAGTGGGCCGTAATCCACCACGCGGGCCCAGTGCGGAGTTGGTAGATGTCACATATCTTTGAATTTCTGGTTCTACGACAAATATTTACCATTACGTTATGCCAAACATTTGTCATAGAACCAAAAATTAAGTAAATAATGATAAAGTTAGTCTAGACTTACTACAATTAATTATCCATGTCTTCTTATCCCACCCGTCACCATATATAATCTAAACAATTTTTAATTAACAAACGGTAAGTTTTGTTCACTGAGCTCACAATTTACGAATTAATTATGTCCCGGCGCAACGCAGGCTCTTGGCAAAGCGCAGGATTACCAGTTGGCAAGCATTTTACTATTATTTAATCCGAATACTGGGATATTTGAGGTGGATACGGGAGGAGATTGGGTCGAACATATTGGGAGTTTGTCTCTTGGTAGATTTCGGTTGTTCCCAGCAATTAATTCCACTTTAGTCCCTGCATCAGTTCCGAACTCGTGGTGATTACAAGAAATTGTATGGCAAAGATAATTTCCATGTATACATGATAAGTTTTTATCCAGTTCGCAAACTGTAACCATGAATTCAGCATTGAAAAAAATCAGCTGTTCCATACATTTTGACCGCGTAGGTATTGCACTTTTCTATGAAAGAGCTGTTTTTTTTTTTATAATCGGCGAAAAACTTCTGCGTTGTGGGTCTAGAATTATATGCTGAATTCATGGTTACAGTTTGCGCACTGGATAAAAACTTTTCCTGTATAACTACGTTTTTTTTTAATAATCTGTATAAAATTCAAAACCTGCCGAATATCTAGTACCTATTTCTAGAGTTGCCGATTCACCCACGTGGAAAAGACTTTTTCAAATGTAGTAGACAAATTAGGAAGTGACAGGTTGTACCTATGTTGACTATTTCATGAAAAAGTCATTAAATGGTAAATGAACTTAGAGCGTTGTATTTGGCATTAAAGAAAGAAAGAAAGAAAATTGCGTTTATTGGCATTATATCGGCAGTAAAAACCTTAAATTATTAACATTAGGTTATATTATTCGATTTTAGTTATAATAATTCCATAAATACAAACTTGTTACTGTCATGAGTCGTATTTTGTTCAAAATAGGAACAGCCTAGCGGCACAAATTTGCAATTTGCAAAAAAAGAAGAAAAGAATTGAATTTCAGGGGCTATCCCGGAGTTTCCCCCTTAAGTTAGATTTAAAGTATTGTTCATGACGGTGAAAGGGAATATAATCTGGAGAAGTTATCATCTCATCATCAGCCTACAGCAGTCCACTGCTGGACATAGGCCTCTCCAATTGCACGCCATTCAGCTCGATTCTCGGCAACTCTCATCCAGCTGCTACCAGTAACCCTGCGAAGATCGTCACTCCACCTAGCCTGAGGGCGTCCTACCTTACGTTTGCCGATTCGCGGTCTCCACTCAAGAACACGTCTACCCCAACGGTCATCGGTTCTACGGCGAATGTGGCCGGCCCATTGCCACTTCAGCTTGCTAATTCTGAGAGTTATGTCGACAACTTTGGTTCTCTGCCGGATCACCTCATTCCGGATTCTATCTTTCAGAGATATAATAAAGTTATCATCTAGTTTTAGCAAAATATGATTGACGTGTAAAAGTGTTTGTATAAACCTACTTACAGAAAAGAGTCATTTATCTAAGTATCTTTCTGAAACCCAGCCCAACACGCTCGCCAGAACAACCTCCCGTATCCTCCCACCCCTAACTTCGAAGGAGAGAGCTATCCCATGTTAGTCGCACACAAATTTACTGCACTGCCATCCACCTAGTCTGACGCTTACTTGGACATCACCCATGTTTAAAGCTTAAGTCCAATGCTGACCAATGTCCGAGGCAATGAATAGTTAATAATATACTAGTTCATTGGAAATTCTCTCTCCTGTGCCCGGCCTGGGCAGAGCAGCGCCGTGTCCTTGTGAAGGCGATCGTAGGCGGCGATCTCTCGCGTCCGGCCCTGGTCCAGACCATGGTACGGAGCAAGAGTGCATGGGAAGCCGTCGCTTCCTTCTGCGAAGCAGTAATGCTCGCGAAGAGGGAGGCGGTGCACGTGAGGGAGAGGCAGTATATGCGCCCTCACGGCCCTGGCCTCCGCAGGAGACGCCCTGGGCGTTGGGAATCCCAAGCTGATTCCCGGCGACCGTAGGCACGGGCTTGCGGACGGCGAGAAAGACGTAGCTCGCTGTCCGGTAAGGACCAAGCCCGGGTCGACGGTGCGTTGTGTTCCACGCGCGCCTCAAAGAGATGTCAGCACCAATTGGTGGGACACGCAAGGGCTGATGCCTGCCACGGGTGCGGGTTGTTCGAAAGACATACCGTGGCCCCTGGCACACAGGCAATTGAGGGAACACGGGTGGGTTTTAGTCAGCAAAAGTTTGACACGCCCTCCTGCTTCACCCAAAGCGGGAGAAGTTATTTGATGATTTCCAACACTAAAAAAAAAACTTTCCGGTCGGGTCGGATTGCCGGCCCATCAGGCTATGATAGTGATAGAAGAGGGAGTGCACCAGCGTTTGCGCACAACCTTTTACTCTATAATATCTCCCGCTGAGATTTGCTGCCATGGCCGAAATTCGGTCTGGAAGACTATTGTGTAGGAAATTAGAAGTAAAAGAGATAGTCCATTACTGGACGCAATGGGGAAAATCGCCACTGCAATTTTTTTATGGGCGTCTCGTACGTAGTTGCCTTAATTGTGGGCGATCGACCAGTTTTGAAATACGTACTTATTAGGCAATTTATAATAATGTGAATATACTTGCTTGCTTTATACGTTTTAAATTTTATTTATTTTATTGCATGTACTTGCAATAATATCTATACTAATATTATAAAGAGGAAAGATTTTATTGTTTCTTTGTTTGCATTAAATAGGCTCCGAAACTACTGAACCGATTTGAAAAATTCTTTCACCGTTGGAAAGCTACACTATCCCCGGGTGACATAGGCTATATTTTATCCCCGTATTCCGGGAACGGGAACTACGCGGGTGAAACCGCGGAGCGCTGCTAGTATGGAATAAGACCGTTGTATATGGAACGAACTTTTTTTAACGCAGCTTGGGGTAGGAGTAAAATTTTAGAAATCATATTTTTCTTAAATCTCTCCCTCATAACTGAGGACCGTGGCGAGTGGGCCTCTTTAAACGGACAAGAAGGTTTTAAGGTAGAAATCGTCACGAAAAAAGCGTTACTCAACAAAAAAAAAACAAGGAAAATATATCTATAAAGCACAGATTATAGGCACACAATATGTAGCAGAAAATAAATAATAAAGTGATAATGAAGTGCCGATAAAAGAGACTGGCATTATAGTGTGCCTCATAATAAAATGCCCAGTGAAGAAAAATTGTATGTTAAAATACTGGCGCAGAAAACGACGGGACTTGAGCATGGAGAATATGGTTAAATTTAGGGACTGCTTAAAACATTTGACTTTTTCGGAAATATATGAAACTGAAGATCCAAATATCGCGTTTAACATATTTATTGACAACTTTAAACTATTTTATGACCTTTGTTTTCCATATAAGCTGACAACGATAAACGTAATTAAAAAATCTAAATGGATCTCACATGGCATAAAGTTATGCAGCAAAAAGAAACGTCAATTGCTCTGGCATTACAGATTAAAACCAAATATGACCAATAAAAAAATTTTTAAGAATTACACTAAAAGGTTTAAAAAGTTATGAGATTGACTCGACATGCTCAAAACAATTACTCAATTAAAACTGCATCAAATAAATCTAAAATGACATGGAATATAATAAATAAATTGAAACCGTTTTACCTAAGGAATCCATTAGCTACATAAATGTCGATGACAAAATAGTACATGACCCTCTAGAAATAGCTAACGCATTTAACAATTTTTTCGTAGACAAAATTCAACCAACTCAGGGTTCGGGAAGCAAAGTAACAACGAATATTATAAAACGGAAAGACTCAATCTTTGTTGCACCTAGTATACCTGTAGACATATTGAACATAATTAAATCTTTAAATGCCACAAATAGTACAGGGTATGATGGTATTTCAACAAGGGTTATAAAGTATGTGTCTGAAACCATTTGTACCCACTTCAGCTACCTAATAAATCTGTGCATAAGCGCAGGTGTATATCCGGATGCTCTAAAGGTTTCAAGAGTGAAACCATAATATAAAAAGAACAATAAGGAAGACATGGCTAACTATAGACCAATTGCCTTAATTCCTATAATGTCCAAATTTTTTGAAAAATACGTTTATAAAGAACTGTACACATACCTCGAAAAGAAAAATATCTTTAGGGAAGAGCAAAAGGGGTTTAGACAAAACATGTCAACCAGTATGGCCATTTTTGACTTTTTATATACCGTTATGATGAAGATGGACAGGAGAATCCCGGTATGTGCTATATACTGCGACATGACGCAAGCTTTTGACTACGTTGACCATAGCATATTGCTACAGAAATTAGAAGCTTACGGCATAAGGGGAAACGTACTAAATCTAATACAGTCATACCTTACTAATAGGAAACAATACACAGAAATTGAGAGAATTAATTTTAAGACAAAGAAAGAGGAAATTTATGTATCAAGCGAACGCACACCTATGTACGGTGTTCTTCAAGGCAGCGTACTCGGATCTTTATTATTCATAATATACATCAATGATCTGCCCAGTGCTATTGACCACCCCATGACTCTATTTGCCGATGACAGCACTATGACTATAACATGTAAAAGTAAAGACATATATGAAAATGACATAAATGAATCTTTGACATCCATAATATCATGGTTAAACAGGAACAACCTTAAAATAAATCTAGATAAGACAACAATTATGCATTTTAGGCAACGGACCCAGGCTTTATGTGACCTTAACGCAATGTACAAGGACACTGTACTTAATAAAGTCGACACCACAAAATTTCTAGGAATTATTATTGACTCCAAATTGAACTGGAAGGCACACATCGAACACCTAAGTAAACGACTGAGCTCCTGTGCATACGCCTTATATAAACTGGCCCCAGAGCTTAACACAGATGCCTTAGTAACAGCCTATCATGGTCTAGTAGCATCGTTATTGCGCTATGGTATTATATTTTGGGGGAATTCCACAGACAAAACAATAGCGTTTAAGGCCCAAAAGAGATGCATTCGTGCGATGTTCAATTTGAAGTCAACCGACAGCTGTAAGCCATTATTTAAAAAACACAAATTGTTAACCCTACCATCTCTTTATATTTTTGAGATTGCGACATTTGTTAGGGTAAATCAATGTTTATTTCCACGACTAGCTGACAGCTTCCCCCGTAATAGGCGTGACAATAATTAATTGTGTTCGCATACGTCAAAGACTGCATTAATGGGAAAAAGCGTTTTCTGTGTGGCTCCAAAAATTTATAATAAAATACCACAGTCTTATAAAGCATTGCCGGTAAACTTATTTAAAAAAAAGATGCGAGATTTAGTAACGGACAAGTGACAAGACAAGACAAGACAAGATTTATATGACTTTTTAAATGACACTATTTGAATTTTTTGATTTTTTTTTTCTATTTCTTTATTTTTAATTTTATATTTTCCTTAATTTTTGAACATTTTATGTGTGATTAATTCTACTGACATATTTTTGTTTACTAACCATTGTGTAATTTTATTTTGTAATTTTTTTATTTTTATTTTATTTTATTCTGTAAATTTTATAAATTTGTACGCCATACGGGTGAAACATGTACGCACGAATCATTAATATTGTGACATCCTGCATGCTTAATTTGCATGTATACACATGTTTTTGACAAATAAAATTATCTTTATCTTTATCTCACGGATGCGCCAAAAAGGTCCAGTTCAGCAAATATGCCAGACAACACTTGTATCTGGTGGTTTTGAACTAAACCTGAAGTGTGAGGTGAGGGATATTTAAATCAGTTTTGCAACAATACTGAAACATGACGTGCCTATGCATACATAAATAAAATAAAATAAATTTGTGTCAGATAAATTATTAGGTGACGAGTATGTACATAAATAATGTGATATTGTGTAAAATTGCAAAACAAATCAAATAGGCTGGTAAATAAACACGTGAGACGGATGCAAAAAAGCGTTACTTTTTATTAAATATTCATATAGAAAGATACAGAGAGAGATTGAGATAGTTTTCACAATTTCCGTGGGTTGGCAGTGAAAATTTTCAACGTTTTCATCATGGGTATGGTTTTTTTTTTTTTTTTTTGGGTGGGAAATCATCAAATAACTTCTCCTGCTGAGTAGAGCAGGAGGGCGTGTCAGACTTTTACTGACTAAAACCCACCCGTGTTCCCTCAGTAGCCCGTATGCCAGGGGCCGTGGTATCTCTTTCGAACAAACCAGCACCCCTGGCAGGCATCGGCCCTTGCGGACCCCACCTGTGGTTGCTGACATCTTTGACGGCGCGCGTGTGGAACACAACGCGCCGTCCCGTCTACCACTTTTCGGCCGCAGGGGATAGGGAGAGCGGCTGACGCTATACCGACACTCCTCTTCCCCTGCGGCCCCACCGCGTCCGCCATCAAACGGTGGCGGCCCCGTCCAGGCCACGGAAGGGAAGAGCGCTGCTCAGAAGCACCGGCACTCCTCCTCTACCGCAGCCCGTAACCCTCAGCCGCGATGCCTCCCATTCGACATCGCGGCCCACCTCAGTTGCGGTGCACCTCACCGCAACCTACTTTTTGGCCGCTACGTCAATGGCTTGAAGGCAAAAGCCCTGACGAGCGGCCCCACCCTTGGGTTCCTCTTGGCTTCACCGTGGGTGGGAGACCACGGTTACTGAGCCCCCCCGCAACGACAATGCGGGAACCCACTCGGGGGGGTTAAGCCAGGGGCTGTGGTGTCTCTTTCGAACAAACCCGCACCCCTGGCAGGCATCGACCCTTGCGGGTCCCATCACTTTTTGTGCTGACATCTCTTTGAGGCGCGCGTGGAACACAACGCGCCGTCGACTTGGGCTTGGTCCTTACTGGACAGCGAGCTACCCATTACTCGCCGTCCGCAAGCCCATGCCTACGGTGGCCGGAAATCGGCCTGGGATTCCCGACGCCCAGGGCGTCTCCGTATCCTGCGGCGGCTGGGGTCGCGAGGGCGCATATGCTGCCTCTCCCTCACGTGCGCCGCCTCCCTCTTCGCGAGCATCACTGCTTCGCTGAAGGAGGTGACGGCTCCCCATGCCCTCTCGCTCCGTACCATGGCCTGGACCAGGGCCGGACGCGAGAGATCGCCGCCGCCGATCGCCTCCACGAGGACACGGCGGTGCTCCGCCCAAGCAGGGCAGACCGCCACCGTGTGCTCCACCGTGTCCTCAGGGCGATCTTCGCAGTGGAAACACCCGGGCGTTTCCTCCCGCCCTATCCGAAACAGGAACCTCCCGAAACAACCGTGTCCGGTGAGGACCTGCGTCAGGCGGAAGGTGAGGACGCCATGCCGCCTCTCAAACCACTCCTCAAAGAGGGGACTTACCGCCGCAATCGTGGCGTGCCCAGCACTGGGTTGCGACAATCGCTCTCTCCATGTCACCATGAGATCCCGCCGGAGCTCTGTCCGCTGTGCCGCGATTTCCCGCGGCAGCGGACTTACGCCCCGGATCATGGGTATGGTTATCATGGTTTTTAAGGGTGCTAAAGCCTATAGTGAGGTAAAAATGAAAATTCAAAATTACATCTGCGAAAATTTATAACTTTTCATGGTTTACGAGAGTGTTGAAACCAATGGTGCGGTCAGAAAGAGTTTGACTATTTTTAAGATAGAATAAACGATGTAAGAATTGAAGCAAAAGTGTGAGCAACTTCGGTCCTAACCGTCCCCGATCCTGTACGTTTTTTGTTATCCGTGACGAAATAATTCACACTCTTTCCTGTATCTTTACAGATACACATCAAGGTGCAACACACCACAAAACCCCCATTAAACAAAATAACACATACATACTGCCACACCATTTAACAAAACACCGCACCTTGATCAACCGACTTCGAACGACATTATTGTGACCAAATTGTCCGTGATTATCCCGAGACGGGGTACAAATGACCCCATTAAGGGGCATATAAAACTATTATTATATCTTTAGTTCATGTAATGAAGGCTGGTTAAAGGTTATGTGTGTAGCGTTTATTGGTGTGTAGATCTGTGCAAAGACGATTTTCTGAAAAAAACTGAGGTTTACACTTACTCCTCCAAAACGTAATAAAATATAATTATGTACACACACTTAACACAAAATCAGCCTAAAATATTCCCACTGCTGGGATCCAGGCCTTCGAATTTTTGCGTCTAGGATTTGAGATTGAGAGATTTGTTTCACCATTTTGAGAGTAGGTCTACTAATGTGCCAAATTTTACACAAATCCGTTCAGCCTATTTTGCGTGAAAGCGTGACAAACAATCATGTGCAAGAAAACAAATATTTTCTGTTAGAAAATTATTGTTAGTTTAGATAAACTGCAGAAAACAGGTTAATATTTCTCCACGTATCAACAATATAGCCATAAACCCTTCAAAGAAGGACAGTCTTTCACGCACAAAGAATATACAAAGCAAAATAACATCTAAGTGAACCATCGCCTTGAAATGTATCCTTTATGTAGCGCCGTGTATATAATATAATACATACATGTCGTCATTTACCTGGTTTGTCCGCCACTACCCCTCTTACGCTTTGAGGGATAAATGCACTGGTGGCGGTAGGGTTGGCGCGAAGAAAAGTAGATTATTCTTTTAAATAGTTTTTGAAAGAAAGAAAAAGTATGTATTGTGACTCGCACAGGAAAATCACATATTGAAAATCACACATAATCATACAAAAACACTTTTTTTACTGTTTAAATTCAAATATCTTACCTCCACAACCGAATTGGTTTGTGGAAATCAGATAGGCAGGGGGGGTAATACAATACTTCTTGGTAAGACTGGTTGTCGGACTTTCTGGCTTCTGATTGCTCGTAACAATATTAATCTGAATTACTAAACATATTTTTTTATTTTACAACAACGAAATAAGTACGCCGTAATTATTACAGATAATCAACCGGGTTGTTACTGAAGACCAGATGTATGAAGCTCTATTGGTCTTAAGTAGTCATTCAAATTGCAAAAAAAAAACCTAACAAAATTTGCCTTGCACGGTCTAGCCTGGGGTTTTTCTCTTAAAACAGTTTAATTCAGAAGCATATTTCATCATTTCAACCAAGAGACGTCCACTGCTGGACATAGGCCTCCCCCAAAAAGGCGTTTGGCCACAATCGCGACACTTGGCAGGCGGGTTGGCGATCGCAGTATGGTGGTAAAATGCATAGAGAACGCTGCTGCCCATTCTCTCGTAAGTTCCTTAGTCGCCTTCTATGACACCCACGGGAACAAATGGGATGGTGCTATTCTTTTACGTCCGGCACCACACGGTAGAAGTATATTTATCAAAATATTTTATTTCATTAATACATTAGTTTGGATGGAGCCGAAAGGTTCTGGAGTGGCGACCGCGTACTGGAAGACGTAGAGTTGGAAGGCCTCCCACCAGGTGGACCGTTGAGCTTGTAAAGGCCGCAGGAATCCGCTGGAAGCGTGAAACTCAGAACCGGTCGAAGTGATGGAGTATGAGGGAAGCCTATGTCCAGTAGTGGACGTCTTTCGGCTGAAATTAAAACGATTATGATACATTCGTTTGATAAACCATGACAAACTTAAATTAAATAAATATTTTAGCTAGAGACACAGCCCTTACACGTGCAGTTAGTTCAGTTCCGGTTCGCTCTACCTCCCTGACTCCGTGCAGTCTATAAATACTGAGTACCTACTAGGACCTTATAATTTTCACTTTTCTTTTAACTCCAACACTAGTTTCATGTCATTATAAAGTAAAAAATTGTGGGTTCGGGACGACCCCCGTGAGGAACGATGTTCTTTACGCTTTTTCTTCTACTCCGAATGTAACGTCGTTTATTCTATCTTTACAATACTTAAACTTTATTTTGACCTCACTTTCAGCACCCTCGGACACTATGAAAACGAAAATGTAAAAAAAATTGCAGCCGCCATCTTGGATACTTTCAAACCATGAAAACGACACCCGTGATGAATATTTTGAGAGTTTTCGCAGCTGCCATCTTGGATTTCATGTAAACCTCAATTTCGGCTTCGGCACCATCGAAAACCATGAAAACGATACTGATGCTGAAAATTTTGGCAGCTGCCATCTTGGAGTTTTACTTAGACCTAACTTACGGCTTCAGCACCATGGAAAAACATGAAGTCGAAACCTATGACGAAAAATTTCTAAATCATTTATATTAGACTCACGAGGTCTATATACAACGTGTAACTGAAAGTGATATATGTTACCGTTACAAAACGAAATACGTTAATATGCGCATTAACTAGGTAATCTGCAAATTACCGGAAAAAATCCAGTAGTAAGAAAAAATAAAGTGTGAAATTTGATTTAAAGTAGCAGATATCCCCACTTTACCTAGTTAATCTGCATATTAACGGTTGCTACATCGTTAAATCGCGGAGGACAGATATACTTGGACGTTAGTCTGCAGATTACTCGTACCTAGGAAGTCTGCAGATTATCTAGTTAATAAAAGAACTTAAAAAAAAAACCACTTTACCGGACTCAACCAGATAATCTGCTGATTAACAAGTTAATCTGCACTCTAACTGATTTACGCACATTAGCGGTAATATCGACATTTACATACCAAGGGCACGGCTTCTCTGGATGACATCAAACGATATTGGAAAGGTTTTTTAATTCTGTCCCTACATGTTCGGAAGTTATGAGAATTTTTAATACGTTGATACCAGAAACCGAACTTTTCAAATTGAAATCACTCTGAAGACATTTATCGTGAAATTGGCAAGTCACGTGGAAAGTTATTGACCTACGTAGTGCCATCTTTATCACTTCATACAACACACATAATCAGCCTATAATGTTCCCACTGCTGGGACAAAAGCCTCCTCTCGATGAGAGGGAGTGGGCTACAAATCCACCACGCGGGCCCAGTGCGGGTTGGTAGATGTCACATGTCTTCGAATTTTTGGTTCTAGGACATGCCGGTTTCCTCACGATGTTTTCCTTCACCGTTTTGAGAGCAGTGGTGATGAAATAATTCACACAAAGTAGAACGCTCTGGGCAATTGACCCACCACTACACACACCACTTTAACCATTGTTTAAATGTTCGTAGAAACTGGACAGAAATACATAATTATTCTACTGCAGGCTTAGCACGAGCACCGATTTGTCGACGGAAGAATATACATGAATATTAAATAAATGATGTACAATAGGATAGGATAGCTACGTTTTTCTATTCATTTTCACAGTTATGCGTTCTAAACGAATCATGATTTTGTAGATAATCGTATTTACTTTGTGGCCGTCGATTAGAAAGTTTTGTTGTCAGGGTGATTTTGACAGTTTGGGAAGAAATATTCTTCTGAAATAGTCTACATTTATAAGGACCTAGACAAATATCGTTAGAAACGAAAGACTAAAAATGACAGATTGTAGAAGGATATCTACAGTGCGATAGCAAAAATGTAGGAACGAAATGTCACTTTGTATTGAAAAAGCACTGTCTATTCTTCGTAGAAATACAAAGCGTCATGCTAAGCCCGCTGGACGCAAGGCTAGTATTAAGTAGATACCGCTTGCTTTGTACCCTCAACAATAGAGGTACAGAACTTCTAACTTATTTACCTACCTATGTGTAGTTGGAACAATGGTTTGACTACTGTAATACTAAGTTTATACCTAGGTTGAACATCTAGCAAAACGGTTAGTCACCGCTATCGTGTAGGCATCAAAGTTCTTTAAAAACACGTAGGTATATTGTCTAATCCTGGATTCAATTTTGCTATGTGGTTTTTTAGGTATGAACCCGACTTGCCCTATGGTTTCAAAAACCATGGATAAGGTAACCATCCTCAATTTATAAGAATTTCAATAAACGCTTAAGTATTGCAAAATACTTATGCGTTTGACAGAACTTTACATACCTATTGGTTTACTATCATATTGCGCTTGATCTTTAACTTGCTAAAAAGTTAAGGGCAGTTCATTAAGGACAAGAAGTGGATATAGGCTTTGTAAAGTTGAATACAATACATGCACATTCATGTCTTTTTCATTGTTAATCCAATGTTTCATTTGTTCGAAAAAATTGTCTCTTTAGCGACGTAAACAACGCCATGCATGTTGGGGAACTCTCGAAACTAAAGCGATTTCTACTCACACTGAAAATACGCAATTTTAGTACGCAATTACCCCTTAACTTTATAAACGGATAAATTAGTCAGAATTGCTGTTTGTTTGCCAACAAAATCTAGCAAAAATTTTTTGTTAGAAATAAATACAGAATACGTAAAACAAAAGTCTTTGTCGTACAGTTAAATTGAGGATACAAAATACTTTAAGCAAGTGAAGTCATGGGTAAAAGTAAGTAATCTCTAAGCAAATAGCGTTCAGTAGCTACCAGAATCGATTAGCAATAGAAATGAAACAATGGTATTGACGTGAATGTACCGGTTAATGTGTATAAGTCGGTAATATACCGGGAGCTGGGACTAATTCTAATCCAAAATATAATAATACGTTGGGTCAGCTTCTGGTCTCATCAGCTGCAGCGGAATACCATTAGTTTACATAAATCCCTCCTGTAAACTAATGATATTCCACTATAAAAATACTTTGGGTGCCAACTACATCCTGGTTTAGTCGTCACCAGGCCATCTGCTAAAGGTCCTAGAGTCGATCGCCAGGTTGAGAAAAGTAGGTAATCCGATGATGACCGCCGAAAAATCTAATGAAAGTGGACCCAAAAATTGTTGCTAAGCAGATGCCTAGCCTTTATCAACAATGTAAGGGTCAGCTTCCAGTCAAACCGGATGCAGCTGAGTACCAGTAGTTTACATGGAGCGACTGGGTATCTGACCTACACAACCCAGTAACTGAGTAACATTATGTTACTCAGTAACCGGGTTGGTGATACTGAGTAGCTGATACTGGTTGATAGACTTTTGTGCTTTTGACTACCTGTGGCGACTGTCAAACATCAACAAATGACTATAAAATGTGAATTTCAACGTATTCATGCTCTTACCTGTCTTCCAATGTATCAAAGTTTTATTTAGTCCTAACTCGAAGTATTTGCAAGCAATTATACAGTTTGACGGACTTCAGACGGACTGAAATTCCTTTACAGTTGAACATCCGAAATAAAGCGTTGCAAACACAAAAACACGAGCAAATGAAAACACAAAACTCCCTACCATGCAAAAAGTCTGAAAAGAATTTCCCAACTCCCGGCATAAGGCTTTATCGGCCTCCCGCCGCAGTAGGCAATAAACCCACGGTATTAAGGAAACATTAAAACAATCATAGGCATTGATTGATTTATATCATATTTATGACTATTAACCTTATATGGGATATTATGTTTTCTTTGGTATTTTGATGTGAAAAGTTACAGCATCATTGAAAAGGGAAAACTAGAAAGAACGATATGTAATTTACCTGTGATGTTTCCATTGTAGGGAGTTAGGCCTTCTCTTTGTGAGAGGTAGAGCTGAGAGTAGGCTGTTTTCTACTGAGCGGGCCCATTGCGGGTTTCTGGATGTCATATGCATATGAGAGGGGTTGTGGAGTAATTACAGACGCACGGGTCGATCGATCAGGTTAAGTAACCTCCGTGCCTCGGAAAGCACGTTAAGCCGTTAGAGCTTTCCAATGCATGGAGGGGTTTTTGGTAAATAAAAATGGTCATGGATGTGGCAGCGTTCGGGAGGCTTCGCAATATCTTTTCCTCCCAAATACCACAGTGTCTCAAGACGAAAGTCTTTAACCAGTGTCTGTTGTCAGCGATAACCTATAGTACAGAGACGTGGTGGCTTACAATGGGCCTTATCAGAAGGCTTAAAGCCACCCAAAGGGCTATGCTCGGAGTTTCCCCACTCGATCGAATCAGAAATGAAGAGATCCGTAGGAGAACCAAGGCAACCGACCGAGAATTGCCAAACTTAAGTGGCAGTGGGCACATTGCTCGCAGAACAGATGGCCGATGGGGCCAAAAGGTTCTGGAGTGGCCACCGCGTACCGGAAGACGTAGGATGGGAAGGCCTCCCACAAGGTGGACCGATGACCTCGTGAAAGCCGCGGGTATCCGCTGGATGTGGGAAGCACAAGACCGATCGAAGTAGAGGAGCCTGGGGGAGGCCTAAGTCCAGCAGTGGACGTCTTTCGGCTGAAATTATGACGATGATGATGATGAAAGATGGTCACCCATCTACGGGCCAACTGCGGCAAGTGACGCTTAACCTGTTGGCACGGACCGCTGTTTCGGGCATATTTGAGTTTGTATAGCTAATTCAGTATACAGTTACCTATGTAAGGACCAACTGCATAGGTCTAATCTTATCACAGGAAATCAAACAATCAAGTCGTTAGCGGATCAATAAACGGTTACAAGCATTGATTGATTTATTACGTATAAATAGCCTATAGAGTAAGCTGCGATAAGCCATTTGTTAAGACGGGTTCACGTCCTTAGTATAGTAAAATAAGTAGAGAATATTTCTGTTTTTAACCGACGAAAAAACGGAGGAGGTTCTGAAGTCCACGCGTATTTTTTTTTACGTATAACTTTTTTCAGAGCGGTCCGATTTTGATAATTCTTGATTGATAATTCGAAGTTGGTCCCATATAAATTTCGAAAAAAAATTACAACCCTAAGGGTAGGAAAACAAGGGATGATTGTTTGTTTACTCACAGATTTTAATACTGAGTTGTGAATTACAAAAAAAGTAACCAAAAATTAAGCATGTAGTAATGAGTAGATTATAGCCACAAAAACTTATGAAATAAAAACGTCTTAACAAAAAAATTAAACCGCCGAAAAAACTAAAAAGTTAAAAATAATAAACCTGCTTTGTTTAACCTTAGTAACTAAGTTCGCAAGGCCGTGACATAAAATGAAAATACATATCCATTCACCGACTTACGAACTTAGTTATCATGGTTAAACAACACAGGTTTATTATTTTTCAGTTTTTAGTTTTTTCGGCGGTTAAATTTTTTTCTTAAAAAGTTTTTAGGTACTATTTTTATCCTTAGTATAATAAATTATCTACACAAAACTGCTAACGCTTGATAATTAGAGAAGGAAGCGCGAATTAGGGCGCAACATGTCATTTTCTTCCACACTTCTCTATTAGTCGTCATCTCCGTAGTCACACTCTTTCTAACCATATCATCATTCACACAGTCCAGCCATCATTTCATTGATCTCCCCCTACTTTTATAGCCATCGACATTCATACTAAAAACTTTCCTCACGACATTTTCCTCATTCCTCCGTATCACATGCGATGACAACCGATTTCTACACAAGTTTTCAGGAACCAGATTTTTTTTTTACTTTGAATACAGTCAATCCCTTTAGGCACGCTCTACAAAACAAGAAACACAGCTACTTCAACAAATGTTTAGCTCAGCCGAGTTACACGAAACATTTTAAAGAAGTGCACCACCAAAAAATAGTTCAACTTAAAGTTTAAAACTATGTTTAAAAGTGTTTGAGAGTTGTTCCGAAATGTTTACAGTATTGCTTTGAGGACTGCAGTCGAGTTTACTGCTGCTAAGCAAAAGAATAAAACATTTTAAGAACCAGTAACTGGGTTGTAGAGGTCAGATACGCAGTCGATCCATTTAAAATACTGGTATTCATCTGCATCCGGTTAGACTGGTAGCCGACCCCAAAACAGTTATGAAAAAGGCTAGCCAACATGAGAACAGCGCCACAGTATCTGCTTCACTGACTTAGTGGTCAACAATGCTGAGCATAGGATCCCAGATTTGATTCCAAGGTCGGGCAGTGTTATTGAGTTTTTTGTCCAATAATGCATGTTTTCGTTGAAGGAAACTGGCTCGCCCCCCCCCCCCCCCCTTCCATATGGGAATTAAACATTACTGCCAAAACTTTACTGCTTTCTGCCGAAATAATATGCTTGTGCTAATCTCTTCGTGGAAGATAGACGTGATGTTATTTTACGGTGACGGTTTTAGATCGTAGTTCGTACCCCAATCACATTTTTTAACAAAATATTAGAATAACGGAATAACATAATAATTCCTTCATTTTGTTCATCTTAGTGATAGCTTACTCTAAACGTTACATTGTTAGCTCTGAGCAATATAAACCTTTTAAAGTTATTTGAGTATTTAAAGTGACAGTTGTCCACATTTTTCCCATACAAACTTCGGGAGGGTAAACATGGTATGGTTTTTTCTCATTATTAATATTGTCTGTACGGAAACAGAATACTAAAATAAAAAGCCATTAAAAAGTTATGAGCTAACAAAGATTCGTTTTTCTTGATAATTTAACCTAACTTTGGGCGTGTGAAAGTAACAAAAGGAGTGTAAAATCTCGAAAACCAAGTCGGTATTGACAAAGCTCAATTATCGAAAAATTCAATAAACTTAATTTGTCATTGATTTATGCAGTGGTTTTTTCAGAAAACCCGATCTTCCGAAGGACTTTTCTTAATTTTTTACGTGCCTGTTTTACTATAACTGATCCTGCAGCTCACTCAACAATGTTTTGCGTGTAGACTAGCGTCTAACTGCTCATCACTGATACAACCTCTGTCGCACACGAACCCTGGTGAGACAGCGTGCTTTTTAGCCAGGCCCACCAGTGAGTTCGAGCCCGCGACTAGTGTACCCTTAACTTAGCAGCGTAACGTATCCCATCAGGTAACACTTAGGTCCCACATTTTCATCACCTTGGAAAGACATTCAAGACATTCGGGCTTCTGACGAATAGTAATGGCCGTCAAAAATCTGCAAATGACAGCGGGGACCAACGGCTTAACCTGAAATCCGAGGCACGGAGGAGTCTTGATATGTAAAAACCTGTATTTCTAGACCGCTTTATAAGATAGGTATAGAAAATCAAAATAACAGGTTTATAAGACAAAAGCTCACCTGCCTCTTTATATTTAGTCCGTGACCAGACGACACCTGGGTTCAAACATTCAAAGTCACGGTACACAAAAAGACTCGAAGCACTAGGTATATTGACGACCTGCTTGTCATTCAGACGCTTGATCCTAATCTATTTTCGTAATCTAGGTTGAATAATGGTTTATGTACGATGAGCAGCTGCGACCTTAAGTATTATAGGAATTTTAGATTCTTGTCACCTATAATAGTATAGGAGCTACCAACGTTTTCGAGAAAGAATTTTAGGTCAGCTGATTTTGTGATATGTCGTCCTTCTTGCACTTTCGGTTAGAGTCTGGGCTATCTGGCTGGCGGTAGCGGTTGCGTTCATTAGTGCGCATCCTACCTGTCTAGGTAATAATCCTGGATTTTAAAAACATTTTAGAAGGCGTAATTTTTAATTTTTTGTTTTTAAATAAGTCTACCTGACATACTTTTTTTATTGCCAGACATTTTTGACAATAAGTGCCATACGCGATTTTTTCATTTTTTTAATAAAAATTTCAAAGTATTTTATAATGTCTGTAATTTTAATATTATATTATTTAAAGATAAGAAAAACTTAAAATAAATTTGCCAGACATTAATTCGATTGTTAACCCTTAAATTAATCCAGCACCATGAGGGTGCTGGATTAATTGGAGCAACGTATGTGGCACTGAGTCATAGGCCTTCTTGTAATCAATCCAACATGTCGAAAGATACTGCGAAGATCGCCCTGAGGACACGGTGGAGCACACGGTGGCGGTCTGCCCTGCTTGGGCGGAGCACCGCCGTGTCCTCGTGGAGGCGATCGGCGGCGGCGATCTCTCGCGTCCGGCCCTGGTCCAGGCCATGGTACGGAGCGAGAGGGCATGGGGAGCCGTCACCTCCTTCAGCGAAGCAGTGATGCTCGCGAAGAGGGAGGCGGCGCACGTGAGGGAGAGGCAGCATATGCGCCCTCGCGACCCCAGCCGCCGCAGGATACGGAGGGAGACGCCCTGGGCGTCGGGAATCCCAGGCCGATTTCCGGCCACCGTAGGCATGGGCTTGCGGACGGCGAGTAATGGGTAGCTCGCTGTCCGGTAAGGACCAAGCCCAAGTCGACGGCGTGTTGTGTTCCATGCGCGCCTCAAAGAGATGTCAGCACAAAAATGATGGGGCCTGCAAGGGCCGATGCCTGTCAGGGGTGCGGGTTCGTTTGAAAGAGATACCACAGCCCCTGGCATACGGGCTACTGAAGGAACACGGGTGGGTTTTAGTCAGTAAAAGTCTGACACGCCCTCCTGCTCCACCCAGAGCGGGAGAAGTTATTTGATGATTTCCCAACCAAAAAAAAAAAAAAAAACATGTCGAAAGATCCTTTCGGGAACGGCGAACCTGTTGGCTAATGGCCATATCAATGAGGAGCAGCTCCTTAGTACCGCGGGACCCGTTCCGACATCCATTTTGAGAGACAGACATGATGGAATTATTGTCAACATGGTTGTAAATTTTAGCTCTCAAAATGGATGTAAGAACTTTATAAACCGTCGGTAAACACGTGATCGGCCTATATTTTTGGGTTCCGCGGTACTACCTGATTTATGGAGCAGGTGGGTAACTTCTGTTGTCAGGAACTGGGGTAGCGAACCAGACACCAAAGCAGCCTGATACTGAGCCGCCAAGCAAGCATGCGATCCCATGAACCATTTGATTCAGAAGTTGTGCAGCCCGTCCGGCCCTGGAGACTTCCAGTTGGGCAGCGGACGGACTGCACGAGCTACATCTTGGGGGCAGATGGTAATAGCCCCATTTCTGGTATGGGATTGCAGGTTCGCTCGACTTCTCGAGCCCAATCACCTTCGGTGTGACTGACAGGCACCGACCAGATATTGCGCCAAAAAGAGCACATGGCGTCATCTTCCGGTAGGCGCGTATCAGCCACACCTTGGTCCGGTCGCTCCCAAGCCCTATAGACCCACCTTTCATCACTCTGGAAGGTGCGGTTCTGAGTGTATCGGTTTACTCGCCGCTTGTACCTACGGATACGGTTTGCCCATGCATACACTTTCTGCTTCAGGAAGTCTATGCGCTCTGTGACACGGGACATATAATCTTGAGGGCTGGTATCAGTCCCTGAGAATGCCTACCTCACAAAGCGCATCACTCTAGGGACAGTGTTGCCCTCCCTGAAGCAGATTAGTTTGCCGATGAGGGCTCTGGCCTCACCAGTACGACTTTCAATCCTAAACTGTCAAGCTGATTTTGGTCGCGTAGCTCTAGAGTAATTTGCGAATTTGACATGAGCTACACGACATGCCACCACAGCCGCGCAGTACAGAATCGAATGAGTATCGGCGAAGTCTTCGCAGTCATCAAAATAATTTGACAACTGCGAATCCAAAGCCGCCACCAGCGCCTTATTCTTGTTATGCATGGGCAAACGAGGTAAGCGTGGCCTAAGTTCGGGTGACATGAACTGATATTCTTAAATTGCACCCTCCAAAGCACTCCTCAATTCTTCACTGCACTGGGTACTTACGTTTGTAGCCCTGTCAACACTCCCCTCGTCAGCTTGAAGCGCGTGACTTGTGGTGAGCCGTGGTGGTACCACAACTGTCTGCGACGGGGGGACGATGACATGGCTACTCTGCATTTCCTTTTGCAGGCGATCAAGTACAGTGTCATCCAACATATAATTACGCTGGATGACCCGCACCTGATCCGACATTCGTTGTGCCGAAACGTTGACAGCTGGCTCAAGCACCTGAAAAAGAGAGAGCATCCGAACACGGTACGCGGTCCGATTATTTCCCCCTTCTGTAGCCCCATAGTATGAGCGCATGACGTTTTCGTTGACGGATTGTGTCCATCTCATGCGCTTCACACTTCCGCCGGGAGCTGGGACCTTATCAGAGGCCGGTGGGCCTCGAGGTCCTAAGCCGTCCAGCGGCCGGCGTTTTCCTCGTCGACGAGCAGGTGGTGGTGTCGTGGGCAGGGAGAAGTACTCGTCGCTCGAGCTCGACGCAACTACCACGGCTGGTGCCATTTTTTTTTTTTTTCTTTTATTATATGTACAGTGACAAGTAATTTCCTTGGAGTTTCTTGCCCGTTCTTCTCCAGAGAGATCTACGTTTTTGGAATGGGCACCTAGCTTCAACTTCGATTTTTGTTTGACAATTCAAAAGTGCCTGTGAAAGGTCTAATTGAAATAAATGCTTTGAGTTTGAGTTTGAGTTTTACTTTTGTAATGGTTCTCTGTATCATTCTCGACTTATTCTGCAACTGTCTCTCTCGGATTACTAGCATTATACTGCAAAACTTTTCATGACTTTTTCATTTTAATTCAAGACTTAACAATCGAATTAGTGTCTGGCAAATTTATTTTATGTTTTTCTTATCTTTAAATAACATAATCTTAAAATTACAGACATAATAAAATACTTTGAAATTTTTATAAAAAAAAAAATCGCATATGGCACATAATTAGCATTGTCAAAAATGTCTGGCAATAAAAAAGTATGTCAGGTAGACTTATTTAAAAACAAAAAAATAAAAAGTACGCCTTCTAATTTTTAAAAAAAAATCCAGGTTTAATACCTGGACAGGTAGGATGCGCACTAATGAACGCAACCGCTACCGCCAGCCAGATAGCCCAGACTCTAACCGAAAGTGCAAGAAGGACGACATATCACAAAATCAGCTGACCTAAAATTCTTACTTTTCAAACGTTGCTAACTCCCGTACCATAACGGGATTAGAATTTTCAGGGTGATGCGTTTTTGTTTTTAAATTCTGATGTTTCGGCCATTTATCTATTTATTTAAATAAAAAGTCCTGACTCATCAACACCCAGCCCAAACCCTTGGACCAAGAAAGCTGAAATTTTGCACAGAGGTTCCCTTATAATGTAGACAAGGAAAAAGGAAAGATTTTTCGAAATTCACTCCTAACTGAGTTAAGAAAGTTCCGCGCGGGTGAAGCCGCTGGCAAAAGCTAGTCTTAAATAAATTGACGATGGTCATGCTTTAAACATCATTGATTTGTTTTTTAATTTTAACTTTTAATTTTTTATTGGCCCACGCTTTTGTAATATTTAGCAAAAGCATTCATTATATTTTTCACGAGCCCGCACGTCCTCCTTCCAGTTTTGACGGACCTATACAGCTATTCCTGCCATCTCCTACGTGGTCTGCCAAGACACCGCACACTGCCTCACTATCTCAGGGCACCAAATCTGTGTCATTTAGGTCCAAAGATTGTTCGGAATGTGGCAGACATGTCCTGCCCATGACAGAAAATTATTTAGAAAGTTTTTTTTTTTATCAAAGCTTATAATTATTTTTCAAACCGTCGTATTTTACCGGAGACTTTGTTTAATGTAGTTGCTGAACCCATATTATAAAGAATACTAATCAATTCCGTCTTGTATGAGAAGAAACCAAAGCACAAAGCAACCTACAAGCCAAGCCAAGCCAAGCCAAACCAATCCAAGCCTGTAAGCCTACTTTTAAATGCACATCATCATCTCCTTAGCCTTTTCGCAACAAGTTTCTGGGTCGGCTTCCATTCTAACCGGGTGCTCTAGATAGGATGTCGCTCCATGTGAAAACTGGTATTCAGCTGTATCTGGTTAGATTGGAAGCCGACCCCAACATATTTGGGAAAAGACTAGGCAGATAATGAGACCCTTTGCAGTAATTTCGATATTAATACTTAGTCTATGGCAACTGAATGAATGAATGAACGCATGTGTAAGCGTAGGTTCACAAAATGAAAATCTATTTAGGATTTTCATTTTAATATTATCTCTGTACTAACTCATCATCTGCCTAGCCTTTTCCCAACTATGTTGGGGTCGGCTTCCAGTCCAACCAGATGCAGCTGAATACCAGTATTTTACATGGAGCGACTGCCTATCTGACATCCACAACCCAGTTACTGGGTAATACGATACCCCTTGGTAAGACTGGTTGTCAGACTTTCGGGCTTCTGACGACCCGTAACGACTGTCAAAGATCCACAAATGACAGGCGGGACCAACGGCTTAACGTGCTTTCCGAGGCACGGAGGGATCTTGGTATGTAAAGATGGTCACCCATCCACGGACCAACCGCGGCAAGCGTAGCTTAACCTGGCCGATCGACCCGTGCAGCTATTGTTATTTAGCCACAAGCCATCTCTGTACTAACTACACAATATTACTGAATACGTACTCTAAAACTAATAGGTAATGATTTAGCCGGTCATCACACCGACACCATTAATTTGAGCAATAGAACTCACTATTTTTAACCGACGAAAAAACGGAGGAGGTTACTCAATTCGACGCGATTTTTTTTTTAATGTATTACCACGCATAACTTTTTCCAGAGTAGTCCGATTTTGATAATTCTTTTTTTACTGGAAGGGGTATACCCCGAAGTTGGTCCCATATAAATTTAGAAGAAAAATTCTAACCCTAAGGGAAAGAAAACGGGATGATTGATTGTTTACTCACAGATTTTAATACTGAGTTGTGTATTACAATAAGCATGTAGTGATTAGTAGATTTTAGCCACAAAAAATTATAAAATAAAAACTTTTTCATAAAAAAATTAACCGCCGAAAAACCGAAAAGTAAAAAATAAAAAACTTGCTTTGTCCAACCCCAATAACTAAGTTCGGAAGTCGGTGACTTTGGATATGTATTTTACTTTTCGGTTTTTCGGCGGTTTAATTTTTTTATGAAAAAGTTTTTATGGTTTCGCTTTTATGGAAGTCATCATCATCATAATTATCAGCCGAAAGACGTCCACTGCTGGACATAAGCCTCCCTCAAAAGGGGGGTGATTTGCCATAATCGTCACGCTTGGCAGGCGGGTAGGCGATCGCAGTTTGGTGGTCAAATGCTTAGAGAACGCTGCTGCCCGTTCTCTAGTAAGTCCCTTAGTCGCCTTCTACGACACCGACGGGAAGAAATGGGATGGTGCTATTCTTTTACGTTCGGCACCACACGGAACAACGGATTTATATAAGTACCTACTATTATTTATATACACAATGTGAGACATGAATTATCGATGCATATTATGAAATTAGTTTGTACAGATTCGTTTACTGAATCTATTTTTGGTAATTTTTTATAAGTAGGTACAGAACATTCTTTTTTCTAAAATTAAAATAATTATTAAAACTACGTAACTCACAGTCACACTTCCACTGTACTGTCAAAACATACCAAAATGGGCGCTGCTTGAAATTTACCAGCGTAATAATTTCCTAAGCTGATTTTAATAATGATTTTTGATATTATTGGCGACTAGCTGTTCCCGCGACTTTGTTCGTGAGCATATTACATTTCGGGAGTTTTTTTTTTTTCGCGGGGATCCGTATTTTTTTCCCGTCAAAATTGGTCCAACCGTTTTGGAGATAAGAACAAACAGACAGAGACACAAAAATAAAAAATTAAATGTGACACAGGCGTGAAAAAAAGTGTTGTGATTTTAATGAAACTTTTATACTAGTAATGGAGATTTGCACTAGATAAACTTTTTTGATAATAGTAGACTTCTACTTTTTTCTAGCAAAATAAAAACCGTACGTGAACGAAGCAGGAACACCTAGATAATTACATTTTTCTTATGAAACCAGTCCTGCACCAAGTTTCCTTTTAGAGAAAAACAAGTCGCTAGTACATTACGCTCTGTGAGAATTAATTTTATGCCTTTTACAACTTTTAATTATAATATTAACGCGTTATTTATAAAATGTGTTCAACATAATTCATTACGTTATTTACGTTACTGAGGAGACAAAGTTTTCGAACATATGATACAATGCATTCTTTCAAAATGATTCAGACTGTGATTGATATATTTGTTTTTTTTTTTCGCGGATGGGAAATCATCAAATAGCTTCTCCCGCTCTGGGTGGAGCAGGAGGGCGTTTCAGACTTTTACTGACTAAAACCCACCCGTGTTCCTTCAGTTGACTGTGTGCCAGGGGCCACGGTATCTCTTTCGAACAACCCGCACTCCTGACAGGCATCGATCCATGCGGACTCCACCAGTTGATTCTGACATCTCTTATAGGCGCGCGTGGAACGCAACGCACCTTCGACCCTGATTTGATTCTTACCGGACAGCGAGCTACCCATTACTCACCATCCGCAAGCCCGCGCCTTCGGTGGCCGGGAATCAGCCTGGGATTCCCGACGTCCAGGGCGTCTCCTGCGGCGACTAGGGCGCATATACTGCCTCTCCCTCACGTGCGCCGCCTCCCTCTTCGCGAGCATTACTGCTTCGCAGAAGGAGGTGTCAGCTACTCATGCACTCTCTCTCCGTATCATTGCTTTCGTATATTTTGCATGGAGCGACTGCCTGCCTTGGCTTGCTTTCCTATGACGTAACTTACACAAATCAGTTGCCTCATTTTCTTTATCTTTCTATCACGACGTAGAGACTAACCCGAGATTGTGTCGCCACAATCAACAAATAACAAACTTTATTATATTAATCTTTTAAACATCAGAATTAGTACTTAGTCTTTTTAGTCTGAATCGTGAGAACCATTTGCACAAACTTTTACCAACTTGCCTTACACTTGTATTGAACCTTAACTTTTTGGAAACAAAGTTGGTTTTCATTTGTTTCTGAGGTAAATAAGTTGGTAAAGGACTAAAAAGGGCAGTTTTAAGCGAGTTCGATTTATTTGCAGCATTGAAAACAAAATTAAAAATAAGGTTTGCGCACATGTGCGGTTAATTTAAACGTAAATGACTATGGGAACAGTTAGTATTTGACGTAATTTAAGTTGCTCCATTTTTGAGACTTGGCTGATTTTGTCAATGAAACTGAACGTAATCAGCACGTTTAAACTGCGTTCAAGAGCTGTCAATGTCATCATTGTCGTGGAATGACAGTGACAGCTCTTGAAATCACATCAGCTGATGGCGTTTAATTTAATTGTCGAAATTGGCAAAAAACCTGAGGAAAACCTATTTATTTATTATCATACAATGGGCTTCCTTATAGCTTTCTGCGATCTATTCCAGGCAACCTTGGAATGGACACTGATTGCGTGGACATAAAAATGGGGTTTTCATTGGCGCAAAATATAGATACTACTATTGTATAGATATTACTATTGTAGATCATAATCTGTAAAGCCTTGTCTTAACTTTGTAGGATTATAATCCATAATTGCTTGTAATTATCCCACTGCTGGGACACAGTCCTCCTCTAGTGGGCCATAATCCACAAGACCGGCCAGTAATAGTTGGTAGATGTCACATGTTTTAGAATTTTTGGTTCTAAGACATGCCGGTTTCCTCACGATGTTTTCCTTCACCGTTTTGAGAGCAATGGTGATGAAATAATTTACACAAAGTATAGCGCCTGTCTGGGTTCAAACCTACGACCTTTTTACCACTGGGCCACCGCTGCTCTATAGGATCATAATGGCTCCAATCGAATGCAGTTGAATATCAGTAAATGTTAATTATGGACGAACTGGCATCTTACCTTCACAACCCAATTAATAGGCAATAGGTAAGTGCTATTGAAAGTAATGACAGTTTTCAAACGTTTATCTAGGCGCTTTATCTGAACGTGGAAAATGAGATATCGAAGTGCTCGGATTATAAAACAAAGGCAGATAGACCGCGCGGAACACCAAGAGTGAAGCTAAAAAACCAAATACTAAACCGTGGCATTGTATGTAACATACTATGCGACGCTTCGTGGCGTACTAACTCGAGTTTTGAATCAGTATTTGTTTTTTTGGCCTCACGCTTGGTGTTCCGCGCGGTCTATTTTTTGTAACGCGGCCTTTGTTTTATAATCTGAGTTGAAGTGGTTATTGGTAAAGTGGACAAAGAAAAATTCTTAAGTCATGTATTATCTCACTGCTGGGCAAAATCCGGTACTTTAAGAGCTAGTTCATTGCGATCTAAGTGATTAAACAAAGTAGCAATGTAGTGCCATTATCCTACATCCTACTAATATCATTAATGTAAAAGTTTGTATGTTTACATGTTTGGATGTTTGTTACTTAATCACGCAAAAACGGCTGAACGGATTTGGATGAAATTTGGCACACAGATAGTTTAGAACCTGGATTAACTTATACTTATAGGATAATATTACTCCCGATAGTATGTTTCCCTGGGATGATTTCCGACTTCCACGCGGGCGATGCCACTGGCAAAAGCGAGTAGGTAATAAATAAGTTATCTTTTCCGTGGTAGGAGACCTGCAGGTCTAGACTGGGAATGACATTACCAGCGGAAAGACACGACGTTACCTTTCCGCAGGTAATGTCATACCCATACATTTCGGCGTAGCGTTTGGCGTGAACGCTAACAGAAATGTGTTTTGTCTCTAGGCCATGAGCGGCCTATTAACCTATTGAAATATCCGCAGACAAAACAATATATTCGTTCAACACACAAACAAAACACGACGTATGTCTTCTTATCACTCAATTGCTCCCCTTTCTCAAGTTTATGGTAGCCCATAAAATACATGAGTACCCCATAGACAAAGGTATAAGAATCCCACGCTCCCCTCGACTACCGTTCGGTTTTTTACGTCAACGCTCGGTTTTCTTCGTCCCACGTTTGAGGCACGCGTGTCGACCATTCGGCGTCACTCGTACGCCTTCGGGATCCTTCGGCCCGTAAGTCCGTAACCTGTTCCCGGCTACCGGTCGTTTGGTCCTTGACCTACCCAGTTCTTTTTTTGAATTTGTACTTCTCGAAGCGTTAAATGTTTTGTAACTTTTTTGTTTATCGCTTTGTAGGTTTTTGAATGTGGAATTCGGAGGTTCTGTTTTAGAATGTTTTAATTTATAGTCGTTTTTCTTTTTAAATCTGGTAATTCGGGGGTTAAAGGTAACTTGGTAAGGAAAAACGGTTAAAGCAACTTGGAAATACACAGATAGCATAAAAGTCTACTTTCTTATAAAAACATTCATAAATAGAAATATAATATTGTGGATGGCGCCAATAGACAACAAGAGGAAGTACATTTATGGGAACGCCATAGATAATTAGAATTACCACACTTTCATGCTTCCGGAGGATTCGTGATATAATTCTATTAAACCTAACGGTACCTAATTGTAGCTTCACTTTATTAACCAAGTGCCGGCAGAAAGCTTTTTCTCATACAGAAAAGGAACGACATTTGTTACAATTTTGTTCCTTATAATAACTAGTGTTTTTGTTTTAAACTTAACTTGCTAATCCTTTTTAATCGCACAGCAGTACTCTTTCACAATCCAAAAACGACTGATTTTAGAGATAACCATTTTAAAATGACTTTTTTTATATCTACTTTGGCAACACTTAGAAATAGCACCAGCTGCCATATTGAAAACAACTTAAAAGTTTGTTACAACATTTAGTAATTGGTGTATTTATTTGTGTTCCGCTGTTCACACAGACCTCTCCATATGGTTCTTCTTAGCGTATCGATGGCAAAAAGTTCAAACAAAAAAAAAATTGCTGCTCAAACTCCGCTCACTGACACAGTCATAAGATCATCTAATGCACAGGTGACACGGCGGGCGTCACAGGATCGAAGGTAAGCCATTGTCTGTGGAGAGGAGACGCATACGCACTTGAGATTTGAGCCATCCTTGAACCCCTGTGCATTGTCTTTGCTCCGGATGACTTGGGTCAAAATCTATTTAGAGATTTCCAAGATGGCCACAGTAACGCGTACCCGACGAAAGGCTCTCAGATGGTTCGATAAAATTGTGAGCCACGTTCATTGCCATATTTACGTTGTTGAGCAGACGAATTTTTCAAACCTATGAAGCCATGGATTAGGAATTTTGGTTGGAGTGTAGCCTTAGGGGCACTATGGAGCGAGGACTTTTTTTTTCGGAAATTTTCAAATTTTATTGCAGTTTCGGGTTGACCTTCGCCATAGAAACTATTTCAGTTCTGGGAAGCATGGCCCTCCGACCTACCGTTTCCGAGTTAGCTTTGGTTTAGGGGCGCTACGGCGCGAGGACAAAAATTTAGCCAAAAAAAAATTATTTTTGTAAATCGTTTATTTTTTCGATTTTATCGTATAAAACACCTAAATATTAGGTCTTTACCTATGAAATTGCCGTTCTGCAGTACTGGCCATTTCAAATCAAAATAATTTTTGTTTGGCTAAGAATTCTAATTTCAAATTAATTTTATTTTAAAAACATGGATTTTTTTTTCTAAAAGTAGTCATTTCTTTATTGATTAGTGTTACATTTTCATCGCATTTCAATCTTTTTCGTCATCATGGATACGTTAAAAATTCGAGTAATTATGGAATATGAGTACCGTCGTGGCAGCAACGCGGCACAAGCGGCACGCAACATCAACGACGTTTACGGAGCTAACACTACAAACCAACGCACCACCTGTTATTGGTTTGCTCGCTTCCGTTCTGGAAATTTCGACCTGAAAAATGAACCTCGCGGTCGTCCGAAGACTTTGGTCGACAATGACGAATTAAAGGCGATTGTGGAAGCTGATGATACACAATCTACGGCTGAATTAGCAGCAGCTTTCGACGTTAGCGTCAAAACAATATTGGTCCATTTGCGTCAAATTGGCAAGGTAAAAAAGCTTGACAAATGGGTGCCCCACGAACTCAATGATCGCCAGCGCGAAGTACGCGTCGAGACGTGCCTTGCACTGCTCAACAGACACACAAATGAAGGAATTTTGAACCGCATTGTTACCTGCGATGAAAAATGGATTCTGTTTGATAACCGTAAGCGCTCAGCAAGTTGGTTGGATCCTGGTTCAGCACCTAAACAATGCCCTAAACGAAAACTTACCCCTAGAAAAGTGATGGTCACTGTTTGGTGGTCTAGCGCCGGTGTGATTCATCACAGCTTCTTACCAAACGGGGTGAGCATTACTGCAGATGTGTACTGTGAAGAACTGAACACAATGATGGAGAAGCTGGCGCATCTCCAACCAGCATTGGTCAATCGCTCGTCTCCGCTGCTCCTGCACGACAACGCGCGACCTCATACTGCACAGCAGACGGTCTCCAAGTTGCAAGAACTGGGGTTGGAAGCTCTCCGTCATCCGCCCTACTCACCAGACCTTGCGCCTACAGACTACTACTTTTTCCAGAATTTGGATAACTTCTTGGCGGGAAAAAAATTTAATACCCGAGAGGCAGTACAAAATGCCTTTGAAGAATTTGTTGCCTCCCGTCCAGCTGATTTCTTTAAGAAGGGCATCAATAAACTGCCACTGCGATGGCAAAGATGCATTGATTGCATGGGTGATTACTTCGATTAATACAAATAAAAAATTCATGAAAAAAATTCGTTTAAATTTTTTCATACAAAACGGCAATTTCATAGGTAAAGACCTATTATAAGGCTAACAGTGTCTTGGTGTTTTTTGTCTTCGACTAACCGTTTGTCGTAAAAACAAAAAAAAAAAAAAAAAACCTACCTAACCTAGAGATCCATAGGTTAGGTAGGTTTTTTTTTTTTTTTTTGGGTGGGAAATCATCAAATAACTTCTCCCGCTCTGGGTGGAGCAGGAGGGCGTGTCAGACTTTTACTGACTAAAACCCACCCGTGTTCCTTCAGTAGCCGTTAAGCCAGGGGCCGTGGTGTCTCTTTCGAACAAACCCGCACCCCTGGCAGGCATCGGCCCTTGCGAGCCCCATCATTTTTGTGCTGACATCTCTTTGAGGCGCGCGTGGAACACAACGCGCCGTCGACTTGGGCTTGGTCCTTACCGGACAGCGAGCTACCCATTACTCGCCGTCCGCAAGCCCATGCCTACGGTGGCCGGAAATCGGCCTGGGATTCCCGACGCCCAGGGCGTCTCCGTATCCTGCGGCGGCTGGGGTCGCGAGGGCGCATATGCTGCCTCTCCCTCACGTGCGCCGCCTCCCTCTTCGCGAGCATCACTGCTTCGCTGAAGGAGGTGACGGCTCCCCATGCCCTCTCGCTCCGTACCATGGCCTGGGCCAGGGCCGGACGCGGGAGATCGCCGCCGCCGATCGCCTCCACGAGGACACGGCGGTGCTCCGCCCAAGCAGGGCAGACCGCCACCGTGTGCTCCACCGTGTCCTCAGGGCGATCTTCGCAGTGGAAACACCCGGGCGTTTCCGCCCGCCCTATCCGAAACAGGAACCTCCCGAAACAACCGTGTCCGGTGAGGACCTGCGTCAGGCGGAAGGTGAGGACGCCATGCCGCCTCTCAAACCACTCCTCAAAGAGGGGACTTACCGCCGCAATCGTGGCGTGCCCAAGGTTAGGTAGGTTAGGTTAGAACTGTGACCAACTACGTACGCTACCTCGAAATTGGTCGCGAAATTTTTCTAAGTAATTTTTTCATAGTGCCCCCAAGACGACACTCTGACCGGAATTTTCTTTAAAACTCTTAGATTATGATCGAGAGTGTCTTCCGCAAGTAAGCTGCTGGTCATATTAGTAGTATTTAAATATGTTTAGAAAATAATGACATAGGTACTATTGATTTGAATTTTTGACATTGTTTAGGGATTTATTTTGAGCTTATTAGCAAATTGTATAACGTATTAATGTGAATTTATTAAATGGTATAATTTTAATGGAATAATTTAAATGGTATAATTAAGGGGATAACTTTAATAATAATTTTAATTTTGCATGCCTGAATTGGTGCAACACAGTGGACTGCACATTCACTTGACATCTAGAAATGTATGATTATGCACTGTGTTGAGCAATAAACATTTGAATTTGGAATTTGACAGTGAGCTGGCCATGTTTGTCGAAGGACTGATGATCGCTGGAGCAGATGAGTCCTGGAGTGAAGGCCGCGTATGGTGATGATGACGATGATGGGACTCCCTTTTCCGCACGGAGACTCCCATTCGGTCCGTTGTGCGTGGAGGCCGCGTATTGACAAGCGTAGTGTGGGATTGCCCATTGGGGGTGCCCTCCTGACTGACAACCCTTAAAAGGTGACTGGGACAGACTAGATGTGGAAGGCGGTGGATCTGTTGTGGCGCAGCCTTGGAGAGGCCTATGTCCAGCAGTGGACTGCGATATGCTGAGTTGATAGAAAAAGATATGTACATTTTTTATCTAGTCTGTTGGTCCATGTAGTAGGTATGTACCTAGTGCAGGCAAAAAATAGTAAGCACACAGAAATAAACAAGAAATATTTTAAAATATTCCTAGAAAATATATAAAAGCAATTTATAAATCCGGCCACCCACAATGTTTATATTATATTAATAGTTTTTATTACGCACGTTTCGTTCGTACGTCTGTCCCTTATAAGCTATAAAACATGAAAATATAAACGTGGTAGACATATGTGTCTGTTTGTGTGTTTTATCCGTTATATGAAACATAACTTTATTTCGTTATTTAGTTTTTATTTCCGGTGATATTTGGGGCGGGAGTTCGTGGTTTAATTATTATTAGAGATTTTCTGAGAAACTAAGAGGTAAATTCGAAAGGGTAACTTTTTAAGATCTTCATCTGCCTAGCCTTTTCCCAATGATGTTGAGGTCAGCTTCCAGTCTAACCGGATGCAACTGAATACCAGTAGTTTACAGGGAGTGATTGCCTATCTGACCTCCACAACCCAGTTATTGGGTAATACGATACCCCTTGGTAAGAGGTGGTGGTCTGACTATCAGTAACAACTGTCAAAGATCCACGAATGACAGCCGGGAACAATGGCTTAACGTCATTTCTGAGGCACGGAGGGGTCTTGGTATGTAAAGATGGACACCCATCCACCGACCAACCGCAGCAAGCGTAACTCAACTTTTTTAAGATAGGTAACAACTTTTCTCTTCCTGATAACATTGTAATTTGTAATAGATAATTGATAATACTTACAAATAAACAAAAAATTAAGTGTTAAAATTAAAGAACTATCAATATGCCAGTTAGGAAAACAGCGGGGATCATGTTAAATATATTACTTGTAACACGCACACAATTAATCGTAGATAAAAAGTCGTGGGTGTCAACGACTTGATATGATAATAATACAAAACAAACAGATAAAAAGAAACAAAAGATGAAGAAAAAGGGAATCAGGAAATTAATAGCTTAGCCGTTTGACACACCAATACATCAACTGGCAATGTGAAGTCAGATAAATTAATTGTTAAGCAGATTGACACACTACGTCAATTTATTGTAATTGCCATTTCTTTACGACTGTCATAGAATTACAGTTGTGATATGAATATACCCAACACGGACTCCCTGGCTTTATCTATATTTTTTTCGCCTCAGAAATAACTACTTTTTTATCGACGAAAATACGGAGGTGGTTATCAAGTCGACGCGTATATGTATGACCACGCATAACTTTTTACAGAGTAGTCCGATTTTGATACTTCGATTTTTTTTATTGGAATGTGTATACCCCGAAGTTGGTCCCATATAAATGTGGAAAAAAAAAACAACCCTAAGTCGAGGAAAACAGGGGATGACTGTTTACTCACAGATTTTAATGCTGAGTTTCGTGTTACAAAAAGTGTTCAAAAATTACGCATGTAGTAGATTATAGCCACAAAAACTTATTAAATAAAAACTTTCTAAAAAAATATATAAAGGGTGACTGGTAATTAGTGACCGACATTTAAACACATGATTGTACTCATCATTATGAACAACTTTTACTATGGGACCAAACTTGAAATCGTTAAGCCGCCGAAAAACTGAAAAGCAAAAAATAATAAACCTGTTCTTAATAACTAAGTTCGGATGACGGTGACATAAAATTAAAATACATAAGTATCCAAAGTCTCCGCAATATTTTTTAAAGCATTATTTTACCAAAACATGCCTTGCTGAGACCCACCATAGTACACCCACATTTCGCCAATTATATTTTAAGTAGGTAATACGGGCGAGCCTATTGGCATCAACCAGGCCCTAATCCAGCCTCCAGGCTGCTACTGAGATATTCCAGCTACAAAAACCCTTCCCCGATTTACCCGACCTGCGATCGACCCCAGGACCTCATTCATGCACGGCAAAAGCGCTTGCGAATTATCGAACTAAAGTGCATAATTAAAATCAACTTGGTATTAGTAACAGATACAGGCCAAGGGAACTCAACCTATCACGATTTAACAAGTTGTCTAATAAATATAACACTTAACTAACTCTGTGCAAAGGTTGTAACTGACGGTTGATTTACCTACCTTGTTAGGGTAATAGCGTGATGATGCCATAGATTTTTCCCACCTTTGGTTGAAATAAAAGTTGCCAGCAGTGTTAAAACATTGATGACTTATGACTTTTGTAATGTCTTATCTTTTTTGTAATCATTTACTTAATTTATTCCTATTTTATCTAATTTTATATTATTTTTTATATTATAAAACAATTAACATCAGTTCGAAATTCGAACGGTTAAGCGCTACAAGATTAATTATGGCGCGTGGCCAAAATAATAAAAAACGCCGCCATCTTTTTTTCCAGTACATTTCACAAATCACTAAGCTATTTGACAATATGAAATGTAATTAATTATGTATTGCAATACCCGTCGTAGGTATATCGTTTGGCTTGGTATGGTCATGTGAATATGATAAGGAGGCAAGATAACGTGTGAAGAAAAGAGAGGGTTGAATAAAAATGTTGATTGATGGACGAGAGGGAGAGGCCCAAGAAAAGAATGGAAAGATAGAGTGAGGATTGATATGAAAGAGAAGGGAGTGAATGATAGCGTGACGGTTGAAAGGAGCGAATGGAAGAAGAAAATGTGTTGTGAAAATGGGACAACGTCAGGAAGAAGATGTTGTGCATGTGGATGTACAGGCGCCAGTACAGCAACCTATCCCAATCTATTAAATTTCCTCGATAGATTTTCAACTTTAAAACATAAGCATAAGGTTCATATTCAATTGAGAAAATTTGACAGTTTGGGGTGGCTTGTTGTAAACCGTCCTAATCTAAGAAATTTTTGATAAATCAAAAATCAAAAACGACTATAATTTGGTCACAGATCAAGGTATCTACATAAATATAAACAAACACAGTTGGAGTATAAAAAAACAAGATTCTTAGCATGATCAGCTTAGTATCTTGTCATTATACCTATTCAATATTAGTGCTCTTTTTTTGCTCAAAATATATGTCATGGTTATAGTCATTTATTCAGTAACAATAATTTGTATCTGAATTTACATATTAACGTTACATTTAAATTAAATTACATACAATACAGAAGCAAACAACTTTGAAATTACAAAATTAATTCTAATTAGGTACTTAACTGATATATTAATTCTAAATAATACAATAATCAGATAGGAATCTACAAATCTTCAATGGTATGTAGACATTTGTTGAATAGGAATTATTTTAGTTTTGTTTTAAAGGAACTAGTGTGAACCATGCTTTTCAGATCTAAAGGCAACCTGTTAAATAGTTTTACTTATTGGTATCGGCGACTGTGTTTCACAACATTGAACATCGGATTGATCACACCTTTTAGGTATTTTCTACGGGTACTTTGATGATTCAATATCTTAGTATTTAGAGAGATATAGTTTTATATTGATTATTTTAATGATTATGTAGCGGTACTACAAATAAAAATGCTTCGCAACAAAATCGAAAAACGCGAAAAGAAAAGTGGCGCCATCTACAATGCCACGGGCGAACTATTCTTAGAAATTCTACATCACGCAATCAGAGTTTATCACGACACTCGAATAGATAAAATATCCCGACATCAACTGTCAGGCAGTTGCCCACCAGACACATTACCCGTCTGGTTGGAGGATCCTCCTTTACCATCATAGGTATGAGTGAACTTTACACCCTGTTCCTCATACCTCTATAATTACAATACAAATACACACGTGGTACGATCGCGAGTGATATTTTGTTCAACATACATTTATGAGAGGGCGTATTGAAAATTTCAGAAACACGTTAAAACGTGCCAATGGCCTATACGTTTTGAAATTAATGTAATAAAGTTAAGAAAAAAAAGTACGTTTCTTACTAGAATTGAGGAAAAAATTGAACTGATGCTATTAATTATTACTTGATTCGGGCGAGTAACTTCGTGTGAATCGACTAGTAAGCCGATAGTTTCTGTAACGTAGCTGTAAGTAAATAGGTATAATCTAGGTATTAAAGATTTACTTATCGTGTTTTTCTAAAGTATGTTTCGTAAAACCGCCTAAAATGTCGCCCTAATAATTTTTCCAATTTAAATGATAAACTGAAATAATGAAATATAATTTAATCATCAGATTAACATTGAAACCAACATTAATATGTATTTAATGCTTAATTACAATAAATTCAAGTTATAATAAGCTTATAAAATAACTATGTTAAAAAAAATCAACTTCATTCACAAATATGTTAAAATATTTAAATTCAAATAATATTACAATACATAAAAACTTAATACCTATGCCGATTACAAGTCATTGTATTTAAAAACTCACTATAAATATTAAAATTCGCTTAAAAATACCATAAAATAAATGACCACTATAAAATATGAAAGAAGAATCACTTTTTAACCGACTTCCAAAAAAGGAGGATGTTATACAGGAAAAGTTTTTATCCAGTGCGCAAATTTTAACCATGAATCCACCATATCATTCTAGACCCCCAAACACAGAAAATTTTCGCCGGTTATACAAAAAAAAAACAAATCTGCTGTTCCATACATTTTGACCGCGTAGGTATTGCACTTTTCTATGAAACAGCTGTTTTTTTTTTGTATAACCGGCGAATAATTTCTTCGCTAGGGGCTCTAGAATGATATGCTGAATTTATGGTTAAAATTTGCGCACTGGATAAAAACTTATCCTGTATGTTCCACCGAACGTATTTTTTTTATGTATGTTCCTCGATTTCTCCCCCATTTGTGGACCGATTCTCAAAACTCTTTTTTTATTTGAAGGAGTATACTCCTGAGGTGGTCCCATTGGCACCAAGTCATAATAGAAGTCTAAGAAGTCTTCTTATTCTTCACGCGTGTGAGTCTAAGCATATCTATAGACAGTGGTAAGTACACTAGCCAGTCGGTAAGTTTAATAGCCACCTTAAATTTCTTTGAATGCACCAACCACTAAATGGTTGGTTGACATTGGGCACGCCACGATTGCGGCTGTAAGTCCTCTGTTTGAGGAGTGGATTGAGAGGCGCCATGGCGTCCTAACCTTCCAACTGACGCAGGTCCTCACCGGACACGGCTTTTTCGGGAGGTTCCTGTTTCGAATAAGGCTGGACGAAACGCCTCGGTGTTTCCACTGCAAAGATCACCCTGAGGACACGGTGGAGCATACGGTGGAGGTTTTCTCAGCTTAGGCGGAGACACCGCGTTCTTGTAGAGGCGATCGGCGGCGGTGATCTCTCGCGTCCGGCCCTGGTCCAGTCCATGGTACGGAGCGAGAGTGGATGGGTAGTCGTCACCTCCTTCAGCGAAACAGTAATGCTTGCACAGAGGGAGGCGGCGCACGTGAGGGAGAAGCAGAATATGCACCCTCACGGCCTTAGTCACCGCATGAGATGTGGTGCTGGGCGTCGGGAATCCCAGGCTGATTCCCAGCAACCGCAGGCGCGGGCTTGCGGACGGCGAGTAATGGGTAGCTCGCTGTCCGGTTAGGACCAATTCCGGGTCGACGGCGCATTGTGTTCCACGCGCGCCTCAATGAGATGTCAGCACCAACTGGTGGGGCCCGCAAGGGCCGATGCCTGCAAGGAGTGCGGGTTGTTCGAAAGAGATACCGTCGCCCCTGGCCCACAGGCAACTGAGGGAACACGGGTGGGTTTTAGTCAGTAAAGGTCTGACACGCCCTCTTGCTCCACCCAGAGCGGAAGAAGTTATTTGATGATTTCCACCGTCAAAAAAAAAAAAAAACAATTTATGTGGAACTGATACACCGATCATATAAAAACGATTACGTTTATTCCACGCTTTCTTGTTAATCGCCCCGTGGCTGTCTTTTCGAAACAAAAAACCTTATTCTAAAAACGCTCGAATCGAATGTGAATAAAGTTATTTTTCCGCCAGCTTGGAACATGAGTTCGTTTTTTGCAGTCAACCTTAACAGTAATTTTTTGATTTCGTGAGTTGTGTGGGGTAGAACTTGTTAAATGTAAAATACCGATATTCAACTGCATCCGGTTAGTTCGGAAACCGACCTCAAAATAGCTGAGAAAGGGCTAGGCAGAATGATTGCGTGCAGTGAAAATTCTTTATATCTCTTTTATTGTGACATCATTAACCATACAATACTATAATCAATAAATTTTAATGGCATCATGTATTATGCTTTTGTCTTTTTATTGGTTATAGAAGTTTTTTATAGTCTGTGACTTGAATTTCTATGGGCTTAAATAAATAACAAGATTAACAATTAAAACGAAACTCCGATTTCCATTATGTTTTTTACATTAATATTCCCATAAAATGGTAGAACAGTTAAAGTTCTGATTGTTACTAATCCGAACGAGAACCAATTCGACTTTTTCAAGTACATAATCAGTGTACTTTCATGGGATGCTGAAATAACATAGAAAATACAGAAAGGGGATACTATTTCCCGGAAACGTTTTCTCAATTCACATACGAGGAGACAAAAATATACTTAATATTTATCGAGGTTTGGAGAAGTAAAATATGTATGATGTAAAACATACGTCCATTTATGTTCATGAACGTAGGTATGTTGAACAAAAGGTGTCGTAGTTGGCGTTTCTGCCAACTCCCATAGGAACAAAACGTGAGTTCATATTTGTAAAATGTTAAAAAAATGTAACGAAATATAAGTTACTAGCTTTTGCTCGCGGTTTCGCCCGCGTGGTTGTCGTTCACACTATGTGAAAAATGCTGATACATGTAATTACTAATTATCAACCAAAAGGCTAAACACAATTTTTTCATGGTTTGAACTACCAAACTAATTGATAAATGATAAATGATTTTATTTCTGTAAGTAGGTTTGTACAAACACTTTTACACGTCAACCATATTTTTTAAACTAGGTGAGGTCGGCGTTTCCTAACTGACTACTCTGAGAAGAAAGGCCGAAACAAACTCAGAGGTCACAGTCTCTTTTAAAGTCCAGACATAATCTTGGTCAGATCATGTGAAGACCATGTGGATTGGTGTCTGAAATGGTCTTTTGAGGAAAGAAACCACACAGATTGAGTGGACCTGTCCAATCAGTGCACGCATGTATCAGTAATCATACGGCTCAACTCAGAACTTGAGGAGCTCAACGATTTGACGAACAATACCAAAGAAAGGACATTAGGGTAGGCCACATAAAGTACTCAAACTGCCAGATTAACTTTAAAAATGAACTGAGAAAGAAATGAAACACAAAAACAAAAATACCACATAGTCCTCACATTCACAATAATTAAAGCAAAATAATATTATACTTCTCAAAGTAAATATTCATGTCAAAGTGTATATAATAATAATCAAATGTCAAAGTGTATTATAACAAGAATCGAATGTCAAAGAGCAAAATAAAAATATTAAAAAAGAGAAAAAAAAACTGTATACAAAATTGGAGCAGGTCAATCCCAAGCTTTTTTGTCCTCAATATAATCTTTAACGGTATAAAAGGCTTTCAGGCACAACTTACGTTTAATGAATGATTTAAATTTATTGAGACTTAGATCTTGAACATGGCTTGGAAGTTTATTATAGAAGCGTATACATTGACATCTGAATGACCCACCTATTTTCTTGAGCCTTGTTGATGGTACAACAAATTTGTGTTTGTTCCTAGTATTTATACTATGGATATCACTGTATTTTTTAAACAATTTAATATTTTTAAAAAATACAGTGATAATAAATTAATTGATTTCCCATTTATACTTTCATCCCTTATTTTACGACCTTAGGGGCTGATTTCTCATAAACACTGAAATACGTGGCTTTTAATTTTTAATCAGAATGATAAACACCAATTTTCTTGTTTTAAACTACAAAAATGATGATTTTCCATACAAGTTTTCATACCCTATTTAACTCCCTTAGGGGTTGAATTTCGAAAAATCCTTCCTTATTCCTTGTCAACATTATACTAGGAACCTTTGAGCAAAATTTCAGCTTTCTAGATCCAAGCGTTTAGGCTGGGCTTTGATGAGTCATGTAGTCAGTCAGGACTTTTATTTTTATTTATATAGATTTTATATACGACTAGTCAAAGCATTTATTTCAAATAGGCACGAGTTTGAACGAGTATTAATTCTAGTCGCCTTCTCTTCCAAAAGGTAGATTCGTATGGAGAATCATCAATAGAAGGTTAGTCCAACCCGAACCAGTCTAGTATTAGAAAATTATCTGTCTATTACATAATAAATGAACTAACTTAATAAAATAATTAATTTCGCTTTCACCCCAAAACGGTGAGCAGAAAGCTAGACAGTCCATCCACACCTCACATCTTTTATCCATCGTTAAGTCAATTAAGTGACGTTAAGCAATTGCTTACTTATTAGTAACTTACACCTACGTGGTCCTAACTTAATAATTTATTTGTGTTGCAAGTCATAAGCGACGATGCGGCTATCAATTTTAAAATGATTGAAGGTTGGTCTAAGTATTGGCGATTTTGCCTGCAGCGACAAAAATCTCGGTTGAACTGCTAACCACTTTGAAATTTTAGGGGGAATACTATATAATCGTCCAAAATGCCTAAGAGCCAGACTTCTAAAGTAGTAATGACGATTCTCCTCAATATGGTAGGGGCAGTACGTTCTAGAAAATAGGACCAATTTTTACCCCCTCCATTGTATCTGACGCCTTCAGTGGACTATGAAAGGTACAATGAAATTAAACAATGGCTCTTCTTATATATATATTGGCTTCTCCCAAAAGACGGAAACAACACAGGATGGATGGCTAAAACAGGCAGGTTGAACTTATGAAAAAAACAAAAAACAGTGGCGTGTCTAACATCTACTTGTAGGTCGTACAAATATTTGTTCCGTGCGGGAATCGAACCCGCGACATGCAGCGCAGCAGTCAATCGCTTAACCACTGCGCCAACCGTGCCGTCGAGTTCGTTCGTATTGTTAATGGTATTGGTAACAGTGTCGCGAGTTCAATTATTTTTTCCGATCTCAAAAATGCCCAACGCGCCTAAACAAGTTTTCACCACAAAGAATTTAGTTGACATACCAAGGTAAATTGGAATAGCATAATATAGCAATACGCAATACGAATAGCAAAACGCTCGCCCTTCACCACTTCCTAGAGCTTTCGCAGAACTGGGTGATGTAGTGCTAAAATTATGATGATCGTATGTATCGATACGTGGCTTAAGTTGATTGATCGCCCGCACGTCCACTAAGCTGTTAATACTTAGCCACTAGCTCTCCCAATTTCAGAAGTATAATTTACTTCTATACAGGGTTATTGTTAAAACACCAACAACCTCTTAAGAGGTCATTATACTCATCATTATGAACAACTTTTACAATGGGACCAAACCTGAAATCGCAAAACAAAATATCGCGAGTTATACGAACATAAATGTAAGGAACCTCAACATCATCTGCCTAGCCTTTTCCCAACTACGTTGGGGTCGGCTTCCAGTCTAACCGGATGCAGCTGAATACCATTATTTTACGTGGAGCGACTGCCTATCTGACCTCCATAACCCAGTTACTGGGTAATACGATACCCCTTGGTGAGAGTGGTTGTCATACTTTCGGGCTTCTGACGACCCGTAACGACTGTCAAAGATTCACAAATGACAGCCGGGACCAACGGCTTAACGTGCTCTCCGAGGCACCGAGGAGTCTTGGTATGTAAAGATGATCACCCATCCACGAACCAACCGCGGCAAGCGTAGCTTAACCTGGCCGATCGACCCGTGCAGCTATTGTTATTTAGCCACAAGCATATAAATGTAAGGAACCTATGATTTTATATCGCGATTTCGGCTCACCGACCATAGCCAATATTTCTGAAAACAAAACGCTGTTTTCTTGTAACTTATGCCACACTTGACCACTGACCTCTTACCCACGCCATCCGGCCAGCAGTGGGCATCATAACTCATGTCGTTAAAAACTGTGTAACACTTTCCATTGATATATTAAAGTTTTGCATAGCATACGGTAAGAGTTCTTAGTTAACTTGTCGAGATGGCCCGAGGTTAAGGGCAGGGCTTTTAGAGTATGTGGTTGTGGGTTTAAGATTCGGTTTTGCTCACTTCTAGATTTTGTAAAGTATGTACTCTATATGGGGAAGGACATAAAAAGGTAATCAATGCTGTTTTTGGTCTGTATGACACATGCATACAAAAACATAAGATTCCTCGAATAGAAAACGTAAAAACAAAACAGATATATACTTACGAACGTAGAACGTATACATAATAGTCGGCAGCTGCACGCCGTGACTGTGACAAGAACGCTTCCACTCAGCATGATGCTGTGCTATGGGACCTACAGCACAGCGCTGATTTTCAGTGGTCACCTGAAAACGACGTCTGTAAACCAGCACTCTATTTGCGTAATTGCATAACAATCATAATCTGAATCATTTTCAAACCGATTGCTAATCCATTGCTTCTTATGTTCGAAAAATGTGTCTGCTCAACAACGTAAATAACGCAATGAATATTGTTGAACTGTCAAATTGAAACAGATTATGATTGATCGTGTGTTACGCAATTAGGGACCATGGGATGGGGTGCTGGTCATGTTTAGAGATTTTTCAGATTAGATAAAAACAAGTAATCAAGTAAAATAAAGAAAGTAGAAGTACTATACAACGAGTAACATAATTAACGCAAGACCTGAAACACCCCAATAAGAGTATTGATTTAAAAGCATAATACGATAACCAAAACTTTTTTTTTAAAGCCAACTGATAATAATAAGAAAAACGTGTCGACTTAGGTGCATAAAGTAATGCTTGCATTACTTTATGCACCTAAAATTGAGTCTTATTGCTTCTAAGATAAAATTGAATTTTCTTTGGCTCAATCAGAGGTAGGTATGACAAAATACATAATAAAAAGAAAAAGAAACTTATATTATATTAAAAATAACTGAAATCGTTTCAGTAGTGAATAAGCCTTGCTGTTAGAATAGTTCACACTGGTAGTGTCTCATTTTTCCCATAGATATTATTTAATTTTTGTAAATAGAATGTAAGTAAAATCCGTTTGCAAAATCTATCTATTTATGTAAAAGGAGAAACTGACTGACTGATCAATCAACGCACAGCCGAAACTACTAGGACTAGCAACGTGAAATTTTGTACACGGCTTCCTTTTATAATGTAGGGGAGCACTAAGAAGGGGTTTTTGGAAATTCGACCTTTAAGGGGTGAAAAGAGGGATTTTGTTTGTATTAAAAATCTTATTCCGTGAGTTAATAAACTTGAAACTTGGCACAAATACTTATCTAAGTAAATTATAAAGTTGGTTATTTATTGTTTTTCTAAACTACCCCCTAAATGGGGATTGGGGGGTGTCAAAGTTTGTATGGAAGAATTTTAACGCGCTCTCTGATTAACTCGAAACCACGTTGGATACTTTTTATCCCGGTAGTACATTCCCGCAGGATAATTTCCGACTTTCACGCGGGCGAAGCCACGGGCGGAAGCTAGTTCTATATACATATTTAGCCATGCAATCTCACTAACTACTTTATTGAATTCAATGTTTCTGAACTAACAAGTCCGCTGCCCGTATCAACAAATTTGGAATCATTATTAAATACTTATCTGACGAGATGATCCAGTGGTCATAAGTCCTGATTAGGTCTTGAGTATGATTCCCAGGTCGGGGAAAGTGTTATTGAGGTTGCCATCTCGAATTTCTTAGTAGTCCGAATTTGTGCACGGTTGACAGCAATAGCTTCGCCGCCTATTTCGGGCCCAACGTAGATGATCTATGGTACACCTCTGCCTAATCCTTCTGGGAACACAAGCGTGATGTTACATATTAAAATACTTCCATTTCCCCCATTCCTCACTCCAAACACAATAACACGACCTCTATACATCATACACCCTCAAATCGGCCGCAAACCTAACCTCATTATGGGCCTCTAAAACGGATGGATGATCCAAAAAGTCCATTTAGTTGGCCAACATGGCCTCACACGGTTTAGATTTAAGGAACAGTGCCCACAACCTGACCGAGCGTAGTGTGGAAATGTTACGTAGGTATAGTGGACGATGACGAAGATCTAAGTTTTAATGGAAATGGTAACGAATAGTTCGAAGAGCACTGGTGACCCAGTGGCAATGGCCCTGACTTACTAGTTGAAGGTCGTGAGTTCGAACATAGGCAGGCACTTCCACTGACAGACGTCCACTGCTGGACTTAAGCCTCCCCCAGAAAATGAAGGTCTTTGCTATTAATTACGTAATTTTAGAGCCCACAGTAATATTATTAGTTTTAAGTTATCTTGCTGCGCCCTAACAGGGTTATGTACTCAATAGTTTTAAGCCTAGCATATAAAAATGGTGGTGTACATTGTGCATTATATAATCATCTCATTTTGCCATTTTATTCTCTCTTCACAGAGCTGACTTAAATTTAAAGTGTACAAAAAAAATTAGTCATCTTTGCGAAGATTATAAACAAAAAAAAAACGTTAATTACGTACCCTAACATTGTATAAAATCAAATTTTTCTAAGTTAACAGACAGCTGTGCTGCTGGGGAGTTTGTTGCGCCACTTCTTCTTCCCAGCTAAAGCACTAGGAAGTGGTAAAGGCCGAGTGTTTTGGGGGACTGTCTTATCTAATTTTGCCTTTCAAAAAGTGCTGACATCAGCATAGTCTGATTAACAATAATAAACCATTTATTTTCAGGTTACAAAGACCCATAAATAAATACCGTAACCTAAAATATACATATTATAATAACAAATTGTGTTAGTAAATAAAACTTAAAACTATGTTAGTATCACTAAGTTTTTGTGCGTTCCGGTGGCACTTGTTCGCGAAAGCGGCAGAATACCACATCTTGTGGTCATTTTGATTTTGCATATTAAATAATCACCACGCTTGGCAGGTGGGTTGGCGTTCGCAGTATGGTGGCAAAATGCATAGAAAACGCTTCTGCCCATTCTCTAGTAACTCCCTTAGTCGCCTTTTACGACACCGGGAAGAAATGGGATAGTGCTATTCTTAAGTTCGGCACTACACGGGTGGCACTTTGCGTAAATAATGTTATCAGTACTGCTCTCAAAATGGAGGGTTATACAAAAAAAAACAGCTGTTCCATACATTTTGACCCGCGTTGGTATTGCACTTTTGGAACAGCAGTTTTTTTTTTTGTATAACTGACGAAATTTTTTTGCGCTAGCATGGGTCTAGAGCTGAATTCATGGTTACAGTTTGCGCACTGGTTAAAAACTTATCCTGTATAGGAGCCACTTCTAGTACCATTTTAAATCCTGCATTACCCTTAACTCTTAACACAAAATGGCACCTAAATTAGGTAGAATTCAGTTTAGTTCGCACGGTATTATATTACATTTTAGAACTCACGTTATCATTTTCTGTCTCGCTTTCATTGTTCATTTAAAGTCCATACTGATGGTTAAAAATCAAAATTTATAATTAAAGAATAGACCACCCGTGAGTGTCGTTTAAGGCAACCTACAGATCATAATTATTAAAAACACAACTTTCACGGATAAGTAAAGCAGATTAAGTTCCCTTCAATATGGTTGAGCTGAATGGTGCTGATCCGTATCTCATGTTTCTGAAAGGGTGCTTTCAGTAGGGACTGGTCATTTCTTAGCTGCCACGGCTTAATTAAATTTCTCAATTGATTTTACTTGGACAATAATAAAATTAAACAAAATTAAAGGGGGTTTATTTTTTATTATTTACCGACTATTCCTGTGATTAATATGTATGTATATACATGCCAAATTACAGCTCTCTAGTACACACGGCTACACATCAAGCTATACATTTCCAGTTTATGCTGATCTCACATTGTATAGGATTTCCGTACAGTGCGATATCATTGTAAACTGGAAATGTATAGCTGAATGTGTAGCCGTGTGTACAACATATTTTTTCATCACAATATTACGAGTATGTTTGCTCTTGGGATAAATTCATTCCACCTATGGAATCAATCATTGTGTGTAGTCCGACACGCACTTGACCGCTTTTTTTACAGAAAAACTGCTATAGTACAGACGCCAGTAGATCAAGCTACCCCAATCTGTCAAATTTCTTTGATAGATTTTCAACTTTATGACATAAGCATAAGGTTCATGTTAAATTGAGAAGATTTGACAGTTTGGAGTAGGTTGATGTGCTGGCGTCTCTACTATAGCAGCTTTTGCCATTTCACTGAGATAACCTAACTTTTACATATTCATTAACATAAAATTGTATTCATAATAAAAACAAAGATACCATACGATTTTATTACCTACGTTTGTATGAATGAGCATTATAAATTAATAGCTTCACTGACCGGTTTGTTAAGTTTTATGTATTAATTTAAATAATATATTTTACGGCGCCCACGTGCTATAACGTAAAGGCTAAAAATATTCTTATGAGCAATGATATTGTAGATGCTTTACCGACACTCAACTTGGCAAGATAAATGACAGGTAATTGCCTGCCATGCTATTAGTCACGTACCATCCAGTGACGCGGTGCAACGCTACGCTGATGTAACTAAATATGTATATTGTATTGGTAGGTGCAGCTTAGAACAAATTTAAGTTATGATGAGGCTGACATGCCACTGTAGATAAATGCCTCCTTCAAAAATTTAGAATAAAATAAATAAAAAATATGTACATTTATATGTTAATCTCTTTCTAACAACAGGAATCGTATGGGTCTTTCCTATTCTTCTACATTCATGGTTTACGCTGTTATTGACTACTCTAATGTTCGTATATGATGCGTCTATTAATACGTCATTGCTGATAAGTATTTGTATAACACAGAATAACATTACAGGTGTTCCTAGAGTTTATTTACATTTCACCAGCTAGTTTAAGTTCGATATAATACGGGTTGAGCCTAATGCCAGCAACCGGGCACATTCAGACTGGCCAGGCAGCTTCTGAGAAATTCCTGCTGACAAAACACTTTAAGAAAATGAAATGTTGATTAGTATCTCAGAATATAGGAGAGAGATAATTTCCTATCGTATTTCCTACTAGTTTTATAAATATGAATGTTTGTATGATTGGATGATAAGTTATGTGGATGTTTGTTACGCAATCACATAAAAATGGCTCAATGGATTTGAATGAAATTTGGTACTCATATACTTTTTAACCTGGAATATCTCATAAGATATTTTTAATCCCGGCCAGTACATTATCGTGGGATAATTTCCGACATCCACGAGGGTGAAACCGCTGTAAAAAGCTAGTATACAGAAAATAAATTTAAGAAATAATGGATTACAAGAGAATTGAAACCATCCACAGTTTGACTCGATCGATAGTCTAGTGGTCGAAACACGACTGTTACTTGTTGGAGTTCGGACCCTGGGGCGGGCAGTTGGCGCCATTTTCAATTAGAAATTTCTCAGCAACAACACGGAGTCCGGATGTGTGTCCAGATAAGATAGACTCGCTTCTACTACACGGGAATTATGTGAGTTTACCACAGGGTGCGTTAGCGCTTGTCATTTTTGTGGGGGTATTTTGGGGGCCTTGTGAAGGCCTATGTCCAGCAGTGAAGCAGTCTTTCGGCTGAAATGATGATGATGAACACCACAGGCTGGCAGGGACATGGACGCGCAAATAATTGGCTGTTCCGTATATTTTGACTTTATTCATTCACCGCACCCTTTTGCTGGTAGCGTCAAAGTTCCCGTCACCCTGTACCTATATAAGGTTTCTGAAGGATCTTGTCGACATTAAATCCGTAAAAAAATCGGGAGTGTATTACTCCACTGTTCGACAATGTACAGTAGCCCCCACTAATGGTGCCCCAATCTCAAAAAGCAATAGATTGACACTTCGCTTTAACTTACGACCTTCTTATAATAAGCAATTTCTATAGGCTATAATACTATATACACACACACTCTCATACGTTTACGAATGAATGTATTTCCTAAATTCAACCGTTAAAGCAAATGGCATGATAGCTGAGCGGTTACCGCACTTGATTATCGCGTTTGAGCGCAGCGAGTCGCGGTTTCGAATCCCATTCGCTGTGTGATAGTCTTTTTATTGTTTTAAAAATCACTTTTAAGTATAGTTTCTTGTTCTGTTCTTCTTATTCACTAAACTCGCAAAACTTTATCATTATACCCACAGAAACCTAAATAAATTTAAATGATTTACGACTCATTCACCGCGACTTATAGAACGGTGTTGGTTGATATTGTGTGCTAGTGACGTGTGTTTCATCTATTAGCGTTCTTCTAATTCATTTTAAAATGTAAGCAAATTTAAATATAGAAATGAAAGCGAATATTATTGCGCTGCATAAAAGTGGACTTAATACCTATATCACAAATACAGACCTATGTGATGAAACCGGACTGAGTGTGAGTATTATGATTTAAATATAAATATTAAACATTTATTTAATTAAAGTATAACTGCTGATCCTTGTAGTTATTTTTAAACGTTTTATAAATATCACAATGTCTAAATAGAATAAAAATATAAAATTTCAATGTAAATTTATTTCCTAGATTAAAGAACGATGAAAATAACAATAAACTTAATATCTATGTGAAATTGCCCTTTTAAATAATTTTGTTTCTAAATAGTAGGTAATACATAAAGTGTGTATTTTGCTTAGTAGCCTAACAGTACCCCTTTTTTGTTTTAGTGAAATACTGTGAGTCGGTGGGTGAAAAGATATGAGAAAGGCGGTAGCCTTGCCCGTGGAAAGCCCCCAGCTCCTATAACAAGCACACGTTCAGCGAATATGAAACAAGTGGTTTCAAAACGACAAGACATTTTGCCGAATTATTCGACACATCTTTACGAACCGTGCGCCGTGCACTTCACGCAGAAGGTTCGCATCAACTAGCTCGAGAATCAGCTCAAAAAACATAATTAACGGAAAAAACATTAACATTAAGTTATAAATTACAAATATTTATTTATTTTAGTAATATTCAAATAATATTTTGTCTTATCCGTAATCTGGATTATTTTGAGGTTTAGTTTCAATCTTCTTTTCGGAATGAAAATGAACACTTAAGCTATAACCTCTTTAAGTCCTATTAAATACGATTTGTTAACTTTGAGGTTTGAGTTAGAACGAACTCACTCGCAGTTGAATAAAAGTAGTACTACTGAGTCATTTAATTGTATTGTGACAACTTGTCTGCATTTGTTACTTTTACGTGGGTAGATTTTTGTAGAATATTGTGATTTATTTAGAGTACCGACACACAGTAGTAATCAGCACAATATTATTATATTACTGTCTGCGCCATTCGCATTATTTTATCTATACTTATTGCAATTATTAATATATCTAATTATCTGTTGAAATCATAAACGCGTGCTTGCAACACTACATTACACCTCACTCATTAATTCACTCGAGAAGGATCTTCCATTCAAAATCGATTCCTTTCAATCCTTTCCTACTCTCACTCTTCCGGTTCCGTTCATTCGGACAACCCCCTCCCTCACTCCATCTTTTAACAACCGCCCCGCTTACTGGCAACACGTATGTCCGTGCGCCCGCGCTTCCGAAAAAAACTCTAAGTGATAAAAATATTGGTGTTGTGTGGTGAATTCTCAAACTCTCTCCTCTCGTGACGCTTGGTGGAAATATTGCCTGAACCGGTGTGCTGGAGGCTGCTATCGAAGGGACGCATCATTTTACATCCTCCTGTAAGTTCCTTTTCCAACCAAGATTCTGGTCCTTCGAACCCAATAAAAAACGCATATCTACTACGCATCTACGCTACACTCATCACACGCATCATATTTATCGCGTTTATCTATTTATTCGCATAAAAACGCTCAATAACGCATCCGCCATTACCCGTCTACGTGATAATACACGAGACGCGCCCACGAGGGCACAGTTCCCGCTCAATTTCTCATCAACGCTAAGTTGTTTTTATAAAAACGCATCTTATTTCAAAATAAGCACTCTTTATCTAAAATATTATAACTATACTTTATTCATCTCACGCATATTTTCGTATATTTCTCAAAACATAACGCACACGGACAAGTCCATTTTGTTCACGTAAGTTCGCATACCTACATTCACTCGTTCATCTATTTTATTACACGGTTAAAAACTCGAATAGGTATTTTTCAACGCATAAAAATGACTTCCACGCGTAGTAAGGCTAAGGAATCTGATAAAGAATCCTATACTTCTATCGAGGAAGATCCTAAAGTTCTTTTATTTGAGTCTAAAAAAGAAAATTTATTCCAAATTTTGCAATCCATTTACGATCTCGGCCTACAAGTTTCCGTAAATAATTCATTGAAATCTCAATTTCTAACTCGAATTAGCTCCCTTGAGCAAATTAGAACAAACTTTATGGAAAGTCTTGATGCTTATAATTTAGCTTTATTAGAAACTGGTTCGACAAAACCGAACTACGCTCAGTTATCCGCATTTGATGAAATCTAAAAATAAGATAAGATACAATAGCCTGATTATCATAGTTCACCAACTAGCTTATTTACTTCAATAAATTGTTCTTTATGAGAAAATAAACGGTTTTAACAAGAAGTTATTATTAGTTATTTTTATACATTCTTCATGAAGTTATAACGAATAAACATTTTGTAATCATTTATTATTGTTAAACCTTTATTTAAATAACAATACGAGTAATAATAAAAAAATGTTACATTATTATTCTGGTATATTAATAAATCGAATAATAAAAGAACAGATGAAGATGATTGTTGAAAAGAAAAATTAAAGCTTCATCGCGAGATTTGAACCTAGACCTATGAGTTTCTTAATCCAAGACGATACGCTGCACGCTACCGGAACTCAAATTATAAAAGTAAATTTTAGCAATGGTATGAACCGACCAAGGTCATGTCTGTCGTCGCCGACGGTATGTATAAAATACAAAGAGTAACGCCAGTGTGTGAGTGGAGCGGTGAGTTTTGTGTTAATACATCACTTATACCCACAGCTGTAGGTACGGCCTGGACCGCTACTTCATAGCAATATAGCCCTTAGTATGCGACTGCATTAGTGAATCTTGATAGTACATCAAAAATTAAACACGGTATGGTTTTTATCTCTTTATTAATATTGTCTGTACGGAAACAGAATACTAAAATAAAAAGCCATTAAAAAGTTTTGAGCCAACAAAGATTAGTTTTTCTTGCTAATTTCACCCTAACTTCGGGCGTGTTTAAGTAATAAAAACCAAGTTGGTACCGACAAAGCTCAAATTTCTATAAGTTCAATAAATTTAACTGGTCATTAATTTATGCAGTGGTTTTTTCATGAAACCCGATCTTCCGAAGGGCTTTTCTTAATTTTTACGCGCCTGTTTTACTATAACTGACCCTGCATCTCACTCAATAATGTTGTGCATGTACTCGTAGACTAGCGTCTAACTGCCTATTACGGGTACTACCTCTGTCGGACACGAAGCCTGGTGAGACAGCGTGCTTCTAAGCCAGACCCACCAGTGAGTTCGAGCCTGCGACTAGATTCCCCTTAACTAAAGTAGACCACACGTAACTGGTAACAAATTTAGTATAAGATGGCCTCTTGTTCCATTGAAACTCTTTATTACTCTAGACCAGCTCAAGGTCAAAGCGTTACGATCGACGTGCATTGACTGTACATACGCTTCTGCCAACTCCTTAGGAGAATACAGGCGTTATGTATTTTTAACCGACTTCAAAAAGAAGGAGGTTATCAATTCGACATGTATATATATATTTATTTTTTTAAATGTATGTTCGGGCATAACTCCGTCGTATATAGACGGATTTACAAAATTCCCATTGAAATTTCATATAGATCTGAAGATGCGTTTCGGAGACAGGCAACGGAACTCTTCAAAAAATTACAGCAAATCAATCGCGAATGCTGCTATTGCATAAATATGCATTGTTTTGACCCCAAGGATGATGAAGTTTCGAATTGGTGTGGGGTAGGTAACTAAAAAGTGAAAAATAAAAACTTTTTTCAAAAAAATAGCAACCGACTTCCAAAAAAAACACTACAAAGCGCAAAATAACTTTAATTTCGGAAGGCGGTGACAAAGAATTAAAATACATAACTAAAGTCACCAACTTCCGAAATTAAAGTTATTTTGCGCTTTGTAGTGTTTTTTTGGAAGTCGGTTGTTATTTTTTTGAAAAAAGGTTTTTACATAATGCAGTTTATCCTCTATCATCTGCCTAGCCTTTTCCCAGCTATGCTGGGTTTAGCTTCCAGTCTAACCGGATGCAACTAAATACCGAAATTTTATAGGGAGCATCTGCCTATCTGACCTCCACAAACGATACTGGGTAACGCGATACCCTTTGGTAAGACTGGTTGTCATACTTTCGGGCTTCTGACAACGCGTAACGACGGTCAAAGATCCATGAATGACAGCCAAGATCAACAGCTTCACGTGCTTTGTGGAGCACGGAGGGGTCTTGGTGTCCCCTAAATATGGTTACCCATCCATGGACCAACCGCGGCAAGCGCAGCTTTACCTGATCTATCGACCCATGCGGTTGAAATGACTTAACCACAAACCCTTAATAATGCAGTTCATCCTCCGATATTATGAAACTAAGTTCTAACCCTGCATCGCCGGGTCATATGATATGCGCATAACTTAGCAAGTCATTACTGTGTCACGAATGTCAACAGGCTGTCACAATATTGAAGCCGACGCCATATTGTTTCAGTGCTCTGTGGGAGTTGTGATTCCTGTTCTAATTTATTTGTTTTTGTTGTGTATGTACACACCTTAATAGAAAATATAAGTAGGTAATAATAGAGAAGACACTATGGTGCTCACCTAGCGTCGCTTGTTTTGTCTTTTCCCTTGGTTTCTTCTGGAATAAATATTGTATCGAGCACACGCCTTTTATTCAACAGTGGCGACGAGGAAAATTAAAATTTATAAAAATAGTGTAATTACAGCGCTAAACCGGATAAAATGTCGGTGGGACAGGTACGTGAGTTCAATATAACAACAGGGAACTGGTCCGCTTATGTGGAGCGACTAGAAATGTACTTTTTAGTTAATAGCGTAAAAGATGAGCTCAAGCTACCAACGCTGATTTCGATGATGGGGGAGGAGGCTTATGAGCTCCTATCATCACTAGCTAGTCCACTAAAACCCGCTGAATTGACGCTAAATAGAGCAGTGGAGTTATTGGCTGCACACTTGCAGCCAACGCCATCGATCTTAGCGGAGAGATTTAGATTCCGGCAGCGGCGACAGCAAATGGAAGAATCGGTGGCGGAATATGTCACACAGCTGAAAAAGTTGTCGAAACACTGCAATTTCCTAACAGCATTGGATGAAAATTTACGCGACCAGTTAGTTTGTGGCATCAGAAGCGATATAATACGCCAAAGGCTGTTCGCTGAAGACGATCTCACTTATAATCGAGCGGTCAGCTTAGCGCTGTCATTAGAGGCCGCGGAACGAGACGCTATTGCTGTAGAGCCTAATACGGGGGCAACGGAAAATCTGAACAAACTCGAAGAGTGCCCAAACTGTGGCGATAATAAACACAAAGCTAACGACTGCAAATATAAAAAATACGTGTGCAGTAGTTGTCACGAGGTCGGTCATTTGAGAAGGATGTGCCCGGGGTACAATGATACTAGACGAAGTAAATTGGCGGGATCGGCCGATAGTCAACATAACAAAGCTTCACGTGGAGGGCGCGGTAGCAGCCGTAGTACGAGCGGGCGCTCAACGTGGAGGCGAGCGGGGCGCGTGCAGCGCGGTGGCCGGAGTGGCCGAGAAGGGGCTCTTTTGTACTCTTTGGATGAGGAAGACAACGGAAGCAATAGCAACCTAGATGATGAAGAGCCCATGCATCAAATGTCTTTAAACAATTATAAACCGGTGTGTATAACTGTTAAGGTACAAAATTGTTTACTGAATATGGAGATAGATACTGGGTCAGCCCTATCTTGCATTAGTAAAAGTGTTTATGATGAATTGTTCAGCGATTTGCACTTGAATAGATGTAATTTGAACATCAAGTTTTATGATGGCACAACTATTCAACCTATAGGATTCTTAGAAACAACGGTTAGCTATAATGGTGTGATTAAAACATTAGATCTGTATGTTTTGGACAAAGGATCCTCAAATTTATTAGGACGGCAATGGCTAGCTGAATTAAATATACCTATTAAAGTATCCAAATGTCATTTGATAGCCGATCAGAATGAAACTCACTGCAAATTTAATTATGACAGAATAATCAATGAAGTTGTTTCCAGGCATGAATCCCTATTCGACGGCACATTAGGTAAATTTAAAGGAGGTACGGCAGGGCTGCATGTGCACGACGGGGCAATACCCACATTTTGTCGCGCGCGGCCTCTGCCATATGCGCTGCGTGAGCGTGTCGATGCCGAGCTGGAGGCCATGCTGAAAACTGGGGTTATTGAACCAGTGGACCATTCCGACTGGGCCACGCCACTAGTCGTGGTACGCAAGGCAGACGGCGGCCTAAGAATATGTGCCGATTATAAGGTAACCCTAAACAGAGTTTTAGCGATCGATAGATTTCCGATACCAAAAATGGAAGATTTATTCAGTAATCTTAGCGGGAATGTTTTCTTTACAAAACTAGATCTATCGCAAGCCTATAACCAGGTACTTTTAGCAGAGTCTTCTAGAAAGTATACAGTTATCAACACACACAGGGGATTATTTAAGTATAATCGTTTGGTTTATGGGTTATCCTCAAGCCCAGGTATATTTCAAAAATTAATGGTAAACATGTTTAAGAATAATCCAAATGTAATTGTATTTTTCGACGACATCTTAATTAAGAATAAAGATTTGGCTAGCCATTTAAAATCCGTTGAAGAGGTGTTGCAAATACTAGAAGCAAACGGTCTAAAAATAAAAAAAAGTAAATGCGAATTTTTGGCAAGAGAAGTAAAATACTTAGGCTTTATTATTGGTAAGGATGGCGTAAGAGTAGACCCAGACAAGGTAAAGGCTATTGCAACCATGCCCCATCCAAACAGTGTCACAGAATTGAAATCCTTTCTTGGAATGGTAACTTTTTATGGGAAATTCATAAAGAATTTGAGCATGCAGTTATCGCCTCTTTACCAGCTCTTAAAGAAGGGTAGACATTGGAAATGGGGAACTGAACAAAATTCTGCATTTATTAGAATTAAAAAAAAATTGTGTAGTACAAAAACGCTAGTACATTTTGACATGGATAAGGAGTCTGTATTAACAGTAGACGCAAGCGCGCGCGGGATAGGCGCCGTGCTAGCACAGCGCGAACCAGGAGGTGAGGAACGTGTCGTTGCGTACGCCTCGCGCTCACTCACAACTCATGAGCTACACTACAGTCAAATTCACAAGGAGGCCTTGGCAATTGTATTCGCTATTGGGAAATTCCATCAGTACCTTTACGGGAGGAAGTTCGTACTTAGGACTGACCACAAGCCACTTGTTAGTATTTTTGGGCCTAGCATAGGTATTCCTACAGCGGCGGCAAGCCGTTTACAACGCTGGGCAATTAAACTATCAGCTTATGATTATTCTATAGAGTATGTCAAAACGGATAAAAATATAGCAGATTGTCTCTCACGTTTAATTGACTCACAAAAAAAAGAGACAGCAGCTGAAGAGGAAATTTTACCAGAGCAAACATATTTGCACTTCGCAGTGGAAGCCATGTCGCTAGATTATAATGTAATTAAAAAAGAAACATTACATGACCCAATTTTAAGTCGCGTTTTAAGTTATATTATGGACGGTTGGCCATCGGAGGTTGAAATAAAGGAAATTAAACCATACTTTAATAGAAAGAACGAATTGTATTGCGAATTGGGTTGTATTATGTGGGGTCATCGTGTAGTTATACCGTTGTCATGTAGAGCTAAGGTAATTTCGGAACTTCATGAGGTACACATGGGAATAGTAAAGACTAAGTCGCTAGCTCGTAGTTACGTGTGGTGGCCGGGAGTAGACGAAGCGCTGGAGGCGGTATGTCGCTCGTGTGTAGTATGTGCGGCTGTAGCCGATGCACCGCCTGCACACATACCATGCTCATGGCCGTGGCCGTCACGTCCTTGGTCCAGGCTTCATTTGGATTTTTTAGGGCCTATAGGTGGTTTGACCTATCTTATTATTGTAGATTCTTGCTCAAAATGGATAGAAGCAGTCCGAATGAATAGAACTACAGCACAAGCAGTCATCAATGTACTACGTAGTTTGTGGTCGCAATTTGGTCTTCCAAAACAAACGGTTAGTGACAACGGCCCACCCTTTTCAAGTTTAGAATTTCAAGACTTCCTAAAACATAATGGCATAGAACACATTTTCACAGCTCCGTATCACCCAGCTTCCAATGGTGCAGCTGAGAGCGCGGTAAAAATTTGTAAACGCACTATAAAGAAGGCGTTCAAACAGAATCTCAATGTCGAAATAGCTCTGACTAGGTTTCTTTTAGCTTACAGGAACACAAAACACGCTACTACCGGTGATAGTCCAGCTAGTATATTACAGGGTCGTAGTCTTCGTATGAGGTTGGATAACCTAAAACCAGAACGAGAATCGCAGGTCGCTGCGCGCCAAGGTCGTAGTGAGCAAGACGCGGGAGGGATTCAGCGCGGATTCGAGCCGGGCGCTCGTGTTTGGTATCGCGAATATAGAGGTTCCGATAAATGGGTACCTGGAACGATACTTGAACGTTTAGGTAAAACAAATTACTCTATTAGGTCTGACGTAGGAACGGAAACTCACAGACATGTCGATCAGCTGAGGCTAAGAATTATGGAAAATGTGGATAAAGATATGTCCAGGAAAAGGACAGTACTAGATCAGGTTACGAAACAGTTGGAAATAAATAGGCATTCAAGAAAATCATTATCATTTCCCATGATCAGTGGCGAGGGTCCAGTTCGAAGTGCGGGTGATTTGAGAGAAGGTAGTTTAGGTGGAGTTTCGTCTCTAGATCCAGTAGTACCACCAGTCGTGTTAGCAAAAGATGCTGCTATGGAAGTATCTTGTAGTTCGCCGGGAGAACCTAATGTGTCGGCTAATAGCGAGGATACTGGCAATGTTGCCACAACTAGTAATCGTCCCGTAAGAGTACGTAAACCTCCAGCACGATACGGGTGGTATGACGAAATTGATTAAGATAATTTATTTAAGTTAATGTTTAGTTTGATGATAAGAACTTAAGTTCATTAACACATTTATAATTAATAATATATATATTTTTTTGGATGTTTTTAGGATCATTTTCACACTTGTTTAATTTACTTGTGACTTATGTGTTCGATGTTATTTTAAGGTGTTGAAGTCTTAGCTATAGTTTTTTGTTTTGTTATATTAGTTATTAAGGGTAGAGGTGTTGTGTATGTACACACCTTAATAGAAAATATAAGTAGGTAATAATAGAGAAGACACTATGGTGCTCACCTAGCGTCGCTTGTTTTGTCTTTTCCCTTGGTTTCTTCTGGAATAAATATTGTATCGAGCACACGCCTTTTATTCAACAGTTTTCAGCTGTAATCAATGATGGTATTGATTTTTTCAAGGGGCTCGTGGGAAAATGACAACAGCCAATCATAGGTCCCGGTCGGTTTGTGGATGGGTGACCATTCGGATATATATGGAGAAGACTTCGTGACTCTGAAAACATGTTAAGCCGTTGGTCTAGGCTGTGGTTCTTAGATCTTTGCCCGAAAGAGCCCGAAAGTCTGACAACCAGCCTTACCAAGCGGCATCGTATCACCCAGTAACTGGGTTTTGTAGGCAGTACTTACATGGAGTGGTTGGACTTGAAGCCGACCCCAACATATTGAGAAAAGGCTAGGGCGTTGTACTAGGATACCCACCCCCAAAATTATCATTTAAATCAATACCCCATACCACACACATTATGTACATCTGCCGCTCCACATTGAAGTCATATTAGGTCTTTACCTATGAAATTGCCGTTCTGCAGTACTGGCCATTTCAAATCAAAATAATTTTTGTTTGGCTAAGAATTCTAATTTCAAATTAATTTTATTTTAAAAACATGGATTTTTTTTTCTAAAAGTAGTCATTTCTTTATTGATTAGTGTTACATTTTCATCGCATTTCAATCTTTTTCGTCATCATGGATACGTTAAAAATTCGAGTAATTATGGAATATGAGTACCGTCGTGGCAGCAACGCGGCACAAGCGGCACGCAACATCAACGACGTTTACGGAGCTAACACTACAAACCAACGCACCACCTGTTATTGGTTTGCTCGCTTCCGTTCTGGAAATTTCGACCTGAAAAATGAACCTCGCGGTCGTCCGAAGACTTTGGTCGACAATGACGAATTAAAGGCGATTGTGGAAGCTGATGATACACAATCTACGGCTGAATTAGCAGCAGCTTTCGACGTTAGCGTCAAAACAATATTGGTCCATTTGCGTCAAATTGGCAAGGTAAAAAAGCTTGACAAATGGGTGCCCCACGAACTCAATGATCGCCAGCGCGAAGTACGCGTCGAGACGTGCCTTGCACTGCTCAACAGACACACAAATGAAGGAATTTTGAACCGCATTGTTACCTGCGATGAAAAATGGATTCTGTTTGATAACCGTAAGCGCTCAGCAAGTTGGTTGGATCCCGGTTCAGCACCTAAACAATGCCCTAAACGAAAACTTACCCCTAGAAAAGTGATGGTCACTGTTTGGTGGTCTAGCGCCGGTGTGATTCATCACAGCTTCTTACCAAACGGGGTGAGCATTACTGCAGATGTGTACTGTGAAGAACTGAACACAATGATGGAGAAGCTGGCGCATCTCCAACCAGCATTGGTCAATCGCTCGTCTCCGCTGCTCCTGCACGACAACGCGCGACCTCATACTGCACAGCAGACGGTCTCCAAGTTGCAAGAACTGGGGTTGGAAGCTCTCCGTCATCCGCCCTACTCACCAGACCTTGCGCCTACAGACTACTACTTTTTCCAGAATTTGGATAACTTCTTGGCGGGAAAAAAATTTAATACCCGAGAGGCAGTACAAAATGCCTTTGAAGAATTTGTTGCCTCCCGTCCAGCTGATTTCTTTAAGAAGGGCATCAATAAACTGCCACTGCGATGGCAAAGATGCATTGATTGCATGGGTGATTACTTCGATTAATACAAATAAAAAATTCATGAAAAAAATTCGTTTAAATTTTTTCATACAAAACGGCAATTTCATAGGTAAAGACCTATTATTAACTAAGTTATTAATTAACCGGACGTACGATAGTGCGATGACACTAAGACGGTGCTGACGGCTATGACGTCGTAATGACGTGTTTAATTATGCGACTGTCAGATCAGAGATAACTTACGTTTATCGTGTTCTCTTGGGAGTTGTTATTTTGATAAAGTATGCAGTCTGAAGATTTTCTTATCGAGGTTTAAGCAACTTTACAGGTTGTCCTTAAAAGCAACCAACATGGGCACAACATCACGACTGTATTTCTTGTAGAGCTTGACAGAGGTAAAGGGCCACCCATATTTCAGACAGGCGTATTACTTTTTGTGAATTATTTCATCACCACTGCTCTCAAAACGGTGAAAGAAAATATTGTGAGGAAACCGGCATGTCCTAGAACCAAAATTCAAAGACATGTTACATCTACCAACTCGCACTGGGCCAGCGTGGAGGATTACGGCCCTCTCCCTCTCACAGAAAGGAGGCCTGTGCCTCACCAGTAGGAACTAATTAATTATGAGACAAAGAACACAGAAATAACAACATACCTATAATAGCAATTATTGCTATAGACAAACGTCTCCAAAATCTACAAATACCGCACCGACAAACACCGTGATTCCTAGCTATTACCCACCAATTTCCATAATCCCAGACAGAACATGACATTTGCTACGTATTGTGACGGGGTGTTGACATTAGTGACATACTAATGACATGTCTAATTATGTGTAGCGGCAGAGGGTTTGTCTACGGGGTGGCAACAATCGCGGCCAGGATATTAGATAGACTCGTATTTTTCACTTGGACTTTATTATGTTTCTGATAGAGATCAGAAGGGCAATTCTGGTAATTTTAAGAACGTTCACAGTCTGATCTCAGTGTCAATCTGTCAAAAAATCCTATACATTTTTGTCAAATTTTGGAAATTCGGTTGTCGCCGAGATGCCACTGCGAACGTTTTTAATTAGTAGAATTGGCCTTCAGATCAAATAAAAGGAAACGAAATTATTTCATTTATTGGTTTGCAAACATCAGTACATATTTGTTTTTAACCGACTTCAAAAAGAAGGAGGTTATCAATTTGACATGTTTTTTTTTTATGTATGTTCGGACATAACTGCGTCGTATTTAGACGGATTTGCAAAATTCTTCTTTTCATCGAAAGGAGTTTATTCCAAAATGGTCCCATATAAATTTCATATAGATCTGATGATACGTTTCGGAGACAGACAACGGAACTCTTCAAAAAATTACAGCAAAACAACCGCGAATGCTGCTAAATTTACATTGTTTTGACACCAAGGATGACGAAGTTTCGAATTGGTGAAAAATGTCAAGTGAAAAAAAAAACTTTTTTCAAAAAAAGTAACAACCGACTTCCAAAAAAACACTACAAAGTGCAAAATAACTTTAATTTCGGAAGGCGGTGACAAAGAATTAAATTACCTACACATCCAAAGTCACCGACTTTTTTTGAAAAATATTTTTTTTTATTATGTATGAGTCATCCATGTTCTACCGTCACATAGGCCTGCCCGTGCTCTTACTTTGTTTTCAAATCTACTTTCTTTTCTTTTTGCTTGGCTCCTAGACGCTATAGCGTGATTATAAATAGCCTTTCTCATGGATCTGGCTATAAAATGTAAAATGATATTTCAAATCTGACTAGTACTTCCAGAGATCAAGCAACCAAACATACTCTTAATTTATTATTGCACTTTATTTGTGTAATAACTTTCAATTGCAAACTGAATAACTTTGATGGAAATTGTTAATCCATTCCATCCACGTACAAAACGTAAATAACTAAATGACTGTCAAAATAAAATTCATTTCTACTGTTCGTGTGTATGTAGCAATTACCCCGCTGGACGTTACTAGCTTCACTCTCTCGTCCACTTTTCATCTAACTATTCTCCTCCAAATTAATAATAAAACGCAACATTACCGTCGTATTTTCCCACTATTTCGGGTAGAACGGTAATTTTGAAGCTCCGAACCGATCCGAGACCTAATGGGGCATGAAGGAACAATTAAAATAGTCCGTTTGCTTTTATCCAGTGCAGTGTCGGTAATGAGACGTAAACGATAGGAAATGGGGGATGCGACGAGCAAAGTTATGTGTACAATATAACAGGGAAATGTTGCAATTGGCTGAACAAGATGCTTGTGCAGGAGATGTATCTTTAGTGAAGTTAAAATAAAAAATGAAATACACATAGTGAGACATAAAATTCGTAGCATGTTCGATTTTGAAATATGTAGTCTATGTTTGTTTATTTTTATTTTTCCAAAGTTATGTTACATTTTTGAAGATGTGTTTTCAAAAACAAATACTTACATTAATTTGTTCGTAGGATAATTTATATGGCACGTCCGACAAGAATTCAATGACCAGTGTCATCTAGCAATCGACACTGGGCCCGCGTTGGTGGGTTATAGCTCACTCCATCTCAACGAGAGGATTCCTGTGTCAGTGTGTGGCAGTGGAAAAATACAAGGCTGATTGACTGTTTAAATTCTTTTTGACGATGTGTTTTCAAAGACGAAGATATTTGTTCGTAGGATATGGTACAAAAACTTGCCAGACTTAAATTTCCGTAACGACTGTCAAAGATCCACGAATAACAGTAAGTTTCAACGGCTTAACGTACTTTCCGAGACACGGAGGAGCATGTATGTAAAGATGATAACCTATCCACGGATCAATCGCGGCTAGCGTAGCTTAGCCTGATCAAAATCAATCAAAATCAAAAGTCATTTATTCAAACTAGGGGCTGGTATCAGCACTTTTTGAACGTCAAAATTACTTAAGACAGTCCCCCTAAACGCCCGCCCTTCACCACTTCCTTCGATCGACTGACTCGTGTGACTGTCACTATAGCCTGACCGATGCCGCTGTACCGCGCCTTAGGTATGGGTGCGGCGAAACGGTGCGGGGAGCAGTGCAGGCCGCTGATTCGTCAGTGGAGGCCGCTGATTCGTCAGTGCAAGCCGCTCATTCGTCACCACTCACAGCGTCCCGTACCTCGCCTCGCCGCGCATACCTAAGGCGCGGTTCAGCGGTATCGGTCAGGCTATACTACTAAGTAGTAAGTCGCACGAGTGTTTAAAATAAGTCACAAGGCCCTACGTCCTACAAATATTATAAATTGTTTGTTACTCAATCACGCAAAAACGGCTGAACGAATTTGGATGAAATTTGACACACGCATAGTTTATAACCTGGATTAACATCTAGAGTACCGAGACGAACCCACGCGGGCGAAGCCACGGGCAAAAGCTATTAAATAATAAAATCAAGATATTTTTTGGCGTTTAAAAATTTAAAAATTCTATTGCTAGTGTGTGTGTGTGTGTGTTACAACACGGTTTGTTCAAGTTGAACCATATATTTTTATTCGAACAGAATTCGTTCACTTTATCCCATAACTTCATTCGTCTGACACTTCTTTCATAAGATAATTCTATATTTGTCCTTTTGGTTGTACTCAAACGGATCATAAAAGCTTTGACACATATATGAAACGCAAAAATGTATTCTTATTTCTTATTGTGTGTGCTGCATTATTTTTATTATTTATGTACTTCAAAAATAAGCATAATGTAGTTTATTTAGTTCTTGGAAAAAATATGTTTGAAAATACAGGTATTTTTAATAATTTATTGTAGACTAGCTGCTAGTCTAGCTAACTAGCTCTTAACTCTGAGGGTTGAAAGGTTGGAATCGCGCCACGACATCAACTTTAAGTCATTCGTGGTACGAGTTCCAACACACCATCTACAGCACTGCATGAAAGAGGACTTTTGGCCGAAAGGTGTCGTATATCGACGTTTCCGAGGACGGTTACGTGACACCTCGCAGCGATACACGACGCCGACAACTTTACGTGTTTAGTTATAGTTTTAAGCTGGTTATTAATATGTATTAGTTTGTTATTATTGTTTAAGATTATTTTGTGTATTTTATCTATGGCCCTTAGTTGCCTGATAATAAAATGATTATTATTATTATTTCTTTTATTTTAACATAAACACATATAAATTACATTTTTAAATATTAGTATAAAAATATAAAAACATTTAAAAATATAAAAAATAGTAACCCACCGGCATCGGGAACAAGGTCCAAGCTACCGGCGGTCAAGGCTCCAGAGAGAGGAACCTCCTAACAATGCGAGCCGTGTCCAGGAGTACCGCTTTCTGGATCAAGCCCTTGACCCAGCTGCCCAACGAGAGCCTCCTCAGATGTTGGTTGAGGCTCTTGGCTATAATGCCATTGGCTGTAACAACTATCGGTACAATGATCGCTGAGTCCACATCCCACATGTCGACAACCTCGCGAGCCAAGTCAAGATACTTGATTTGTTTATCTTTCTCGGCTTTCACGAGGTTCCCGTCATGCGGGACCGTTATATCAACGATCATTGCACGCCGCTCTAGTCGATCCACCACCACTATATCAGGCTTATTGGCAACAATAGTCCTGTCAGTGATGATGGATCGATCCCAGTACAGTGTGACATGTCCCTTTTCGAGAACTGGGTCGGGCACATACCTGTAGTATGGCACTTCTGAATCCACAAGGCTGTATTTCAGAGCAAGTTGCTGGTGAATAATCCTGGCTACAAGGTTGTGTCTATGCAAGTACTCCTCGTTAGCTAGACGAGAACACCCGGAGATTATGTGTCTGATTGATTCACCCGGACGGTGGCATGCCCGACAAATGTCAACCGTGCCGTCTTTCACAATAAATCTCCGGTAGTTGTTCGTCATAATAACTTCGTCCATAATTGCACAGACAAAACCTTCGGTTTCCCCAAAGAGGTCACCGAAACGCAGCCAGGCTACGGACGCTAGAAAGTCTACATCGGGTTCATGTAGAGCCCGGAAAAAGCGTCCGTGAAGCTCCTTACTCTGCCATACTTCCATGCGATCATTAGTGTCAAGCACTACAGGCCTGCGCCAGTTCTCTTTAGCCAAGAAGAGCGGGGTGAGGCCCTTATCCACCGCAACTACATCTCAATGCATACCCATGTCGGTTGTTATTATTATTAACTATGAATATTGAATTCGCATTTTTTTAATATTACGCGCAATTTTCTAAAATTTTTCATTCAAGATTTTTTTTTTGCAAAATTGTTCCAGCCGTTCACGTGTGATGCCGTGATCAAGGGAAATAGGTATTCTTTTTTATTTAAAACTATATCCTTATAATTAATAGGCCTAGTCCATGCACGTTATGTGAATGAAACTCCTAATACCCAGACTAGGCCATGTCCTGTATCTCAGGTGTCAGCGTTCCTATATTATTAATAAGAGGGGCTCGTGGCTAACTAAAAACAGGCGCACGGGTGGACCCATCAGGTTAAGCTACGCTTGCTGGGGTTGGTCTGTGGATGGGTGACCATATTAACATGGCGAAACTCCTCCGTCCCTCAGGAACCACGTTATACCGTTGGTGCCGGCTGTCATTAGTGGATTTTTGACAGTCGTTACGGGTCGTCGGAAGCCCGAAAGTCTGACAACCAGTCTTACCAAAGGGTATTGTATTATCCAGTAATTGGACTGTGGAGGTCAGATAGGCAGTCGCACCATGTAAAATACTGGTACTCAGCTGTATTCAGTTAGACTGGATATCTCAACAAAGTGGGGAAAAGACTAGGCAAATAATTTTAAGTAATGTAGAGAAAGACATACACAGTTATATAACATGCAAATATGAAACCTTGTAATACCTAGGACTGCTTTTATGTCTTAACTAGCTGTGCCCGCGACTTCGTTCGCGTGCATGTCGGAAAACAATAATGTGTCGCTTTGACGGTGTAGGTACCACTCCTCCGATCTTCCGATCTATCCTGGTAGGAATCTACCACAACTTTCGAATGCAGTCCAGAGCCTAGAGACAAAACACATTACTCTTGGCGTTCACGCTAAACGGTACGCCAAAATGTATGGGAATGACATTACCTGCGGAAAGGACACGGTAATGTCATTCCCATATATTCTGGCGTAGAGTTTAGCGTGAACGTTAACAGAAAGGTGTTTTGTCTAGGCCTGCAGGCGTCTTTAGGGGTTATAATGATATTGCGACGAAGTCTCACTCAGATTTTTAAGAATAAATATAGATCAAAGCGCCTGGTCGAGGCTCATTTTATAATAAATGTGCACCTGCCGTAGGTACAGTAAAAGCTCTTTATTCGCGAGGTATACGTTCCATAAAATACCTACCGCGAATACAGAAACCGTGACTATGGAATGGTAATTTATATGGGATTATAGGGGATACGTTCCTAAGTGACAAAAAAAAAACAATTTAATTGAAGTTTCTGACCATATTGATTAATTGTATGAGCGTGATATGGATGCAAGCGACTCTCCAAGGCGTAAACGATCAAGCATTTCTATGCGTTAAACAGATTTTTTCGCGTCGAAAATCGTTTTTAAGTAAAAAAAAAATTTCAACATTTTGCAATAAATGGAAAGATGAAACAATAGGTAAAACACGCAAAGCGGCTCGTACCAAAGGATGGAATGTCTATTAAGTCGCAGCATTTATAAATGTGGGGGAGGCCTATGTCCAGCAGTGGACGTCTTTCAGCTGAAATGATGATGATGATGATATATAAATATACTTTATGGTGATGAGGTTGGTTTCATTATGTTTGTTTACATTCTCAAAAAACTTTTTTCAAAAAAATACCAACCGACTTCCAAAAAACACTACAAAGTGCAAAATAACTTTAATTTCGGAAGTCGGTGACGTTGGATGTGTATTTTAATTATTTGTCACCGCCTTCCGAATTTAAAGTTATTTTGCACTTTGTAGTGTTTTTTGGAAGTCGGTTGTTATTTTTTTGAAAAAAGTTTTTATTTTTCACTTTTTTGCTACCTACCATACACAAATACGAAATTTCATCATCCTTTGGGTCAAAACAATGCATACTTATTTATGTGATAGCAACATTCGCGGTTGATTTGCTGTAATTTTTTGAAGAGTTCCGTTGTCTGTTTCCGAAAAGCATCATCAGATCTATATGCAGGGCCCAATCTAAGGGGGGGCAAGCCGGGCAAATGCTCAGAGCGGCAAAAATGAGCGGCGGCAAAATGTATACTTACAAACATACCTACTCTCATGAATTTTTGTATACTTGTTCAGAAGCCGTAGTAGACTAACGTATGTGAATATTATATAGTTAAAAGAATATCACATAATTATGGTCATACCATCTTTGATGGTGTTAGTGCAAAGGGCGGCGAATGTTATTTTTGCCCGGAGCGGCTAAATAGCTAGATCGGGCCCTGTCTATATGAAATTTCAATGGGACCATTTCGGAGTAAACCACTTTCGAAAAAAAAAAAAAATTTGCAAATCCGTCTATATACGACGGAGTTATGCCTGAACATACATTAAAAATATAAACATGTCGAATTGATAACCTCCTTCTTTTTGAAGTCGGTTAAAAACACCGACCGCGGCGAAGGCGGCTATTGTAGATGTCAAAGGCCGAACCAATACAGCGGCGATATCATTTGACAATGTACTTTAGGCGAAGTTGTAATAAGGTCTATTTCACTTTTTTATAGTCCATCTGACGACGCGTTTACAAAGGATATTGGGTTGGATACCTATTGGAATACTTTTTGTTATTTGTTAATATGTAAGTACCGATGTACCGATTAGACCCGCAAATAAATAAATCTTTAGCCGCGGATATAGGAATTGGGTCGCATTTTTTTAATCCGCGAATAGTGAAAACGCGAATGAAGGAAGCACGAATAAGGAGCTTTTACTGTACTTACTCAATAAATCGACTGCGCGTCTGGTTGAGTGTGCTGAAGCATTATTCCACGCGGGGGCGGGCGCCTATCTCCGCCCGTACAGGCGCGTGTCTTTTAGCTTTGTTTATCAAACGTTGACCACTGAATAAAACCACAGCAGTGGGAATGCTCTGCACGGACTGCGATAGGCCTCGACAGGTAGCAGTGCAGTAACACCTGACGCCACCTGTCAGTTAACGGCCCGTGGGACCATGGCGTTATCACGATGAAGAAAGATCACGCTGTAAAGGTGGATACTGACCGGCGTCACGGGTCAAAATGCACCTAATATGTTACCAAGCAAGTATTCGTGCAGTCAGTAGTACCTACGGCAAAACATGCGAACGAGCAACACTGATTTTAGCACACGGCGTAAAGACATGCTCGCTGCGAATGTTACCATTACCTACGCCCCGTAACGTCGGTCATTATCCACACTAAAAGCGCTGTTGAAAAAAAAACCAAACCAGGCAAAATAAAACTATTTAATTGTATAGCACGGGTTTTCTATGAACATAGTAAGTACGATGTTGTTGCTACGTAGTGCCATACCGCGCGCGCCCCCACCTCTCTCCCCGCTGCTGACGCAGGCAGCAGGAAGAGAGAGAGCCCGATCCCGAGGATAATGGACGTAACAGAGCGATCCTCCGCGACTCTCACTTGCGATGCCTTTTTATTGTAAATTGTAATCAAAAATGTTTCAGTGTTTCTTTTGTTCAGCCATACATTTATTTGTAGACCAATAAACAATTATATTTAAAGAAGCGACTTTAAAATTGTCAATATTTTACTATTGTGATTTCTATTGTTCCTGTGTAGGTAATGTATCCCTTGTTGGAGATGCCAAATGGATAAATAAATACATTTTTAAACTTGTTTTAACTAAGAAAATGCTTCTCTGTAAGCGATGTTGCTCGGAAGAGCATCGACATAACTACAGTTGCCCGTGTGAAAACCTATCTATTTACTCAAATCCACCAGTAGTTATGGTCGCAATTTTGGATTTTTTTTCCTGACTTTCACCATCCGACCTCGCTTGAACCCCTCCCCACCTCGAAAACTAACATCACGAAAATTAGCACATAAGTATTTACAACTCTTTACTCCCAAAACTCCCATTATTTGAATCGAGTAATGCTGTAAACACGCATTTAAATTTAACATTATCAAATTTCGCGCGAAATCAAGTTGTTGTCTTTGCATGTTTGCTATTCAAACCTAGATGGCGTTACTGACGCTAGAGATTAAGAATTTCTATGGAGATGTTCCTCTAGCCGCTCTAATTTTGCTATATTATGCTAGATGGCGCTACTAAGACTTTTATCACAATTAAAAATGAGATTTCTTCCCCTCTATTTGTATTAATTTGATTGATAAAACTAATAAATATTTATCTAACATTGCATTCTAGGTATATGACTCAGAACAGAACGTCAGTTAATATTATCACAACTTTTTATTTGAAATTCTTTTAGCTTTTTTGATTCGTGGGAATCAACCACCAACGGAAAGCGATTTTAGTAATCAGTATCATTACTTTTTGAAATAACACAGACACAGTAAGTAACTTAAATGAGTATGACGTGTTAATATTAAGTATTCGTTAGTACCGTTTCACGCCAATAGATGTCGCTAAGTGTTTCAACATTACGTAAATAAATTCTTCTTGAACACTTTAAATTATTTAGATAGGTTGACCGAAGCGATTGCGATGAAACAAAGACTAATATAAACTCTGAGTTATAAACAATATTTGAGTATGAAAGATAACCATATTAGTTTCGTTCTTTTGACGTGATACTTGATCTATTCAACATAGAAACTGAAAAACCGAGCTACAGACAAAAATTTTGATAAGGGTTAAAATGTCATCTGTTGATTATCCCTTACCACCCCAAGCAATAATTTTCGAAATATTTTAAATGTACAGAAAAAGTTCCTTTACAGATTTATTATATGTATAGATATAGATATAGATAACATAATTTCTCGTCTGCATTTCACGGGTTGCCCTCAACGCATCCTCCTTAAACACAAAACTAAGCAACTGTTGCGAAGGTAAATTTTTTAAAGGGAAACCCAGGCGTATCGTATTACCCAGTTACTGGGTTGTGGAGGTACAATAATGGTATTCAGCTGCCTCTGGTTAGACTGGAAGCCGACCCCAACATATGTAGTTAATAGTAGTTATCCACTCTGGCGTATCCACATTAGTCTCAACTAATGAATTCAAACGACGTCGTATAAAATAATATTCGCATATCTGTTGAGATATTTCAGATATTAATTACGGGTACACTTTTATAATTGCATCTACGTTAATTGGTCTAGACGTGACGGTTTCAAATAGTTGGTCTATTCTATAAAAGTCTCAGAGTGTAAACTTTGGTGAAGTGAGCCTGAAGTGACCTGCCATTTCAGCTGATAGACGTCCACTACTGGACATAGGCCTCCCTCAAGCACCGTCACTTCTACCAGTTCCATTGAATTACCATTTCATGCAACGGACATTCAATGGGATTGTGTATAAATTTAGAATTTTAATGATTGTCATGAAAATCATGCCGCTTGGTGCAAATAGGTTCATTTAATTTATGTAGATTATTTTACATATTGTGAATGAGAGAACGTTGTAGGCCTGTAGATTTGTAGACCATTTTCTATTCTGTATTTTCATTCGTCTAAGTACCTGGTACTTATTGACAGGCCTGCACTATCCTCCCATACCTATTATCACTGTAATTTGAAAACATTGTCAAAGCCTTTTTAAAAGAGTAACCGTGGAGTTTGTTGCTGGCTCTTCTCCATAGGAAGCGACAATTTGGAACCGTGCACCTAGCTTGTGACGTTTCATAAGTGCCCATGCAGGTTTATGTGAAATAAAATATTTTGATTTGGTTTGATTGATTAAACTTAGAGGGATTGTATTGATGATTTTAAATCAGTAAATACAAACGTGTTCCGATCGCGATTCATATTTTGTTCAACATAAATCCTGACACTGTCTCGCCAATTCATACAGAAAATTTGAGCTTCCAGACCATCCTGGTGTTTGTCCCATAAGTGCGGCCAGAGTGCCAGGGTACGGGGAAGCAAGCGCAAAGCTGCGACATGGGGGCACAGCAAATAGCCCGTGCTTTCTGCCGTGGCACTAATTGTTTTTGACAATGAAGTGAGTTAACACAGCATGCAGATGAAAAGGCCAATTCTCGTAATTAAAAAACGTTCAAAATCTAGTCGCAGTCTCATCTCGGCGACAATCAAATGTCAAAAACTTGTCAAAAATGTATGGAAACTAGAGGTATTTTTGATAGATTAATACTGAGAGCAGACTGTGAACGTTCTTAAAATTACGAGAATTGCCTCCAGGTGTCAATTGTGCGTGTGAGGGCAGTGGCGGCCCAGTGGTAACGGCCGCGACTTATGCGTTGTAGGTTGTGCGTTCGAACCCAGCCAGGCGCATAACTTTGTGTAAATAATTTCATCACCCCTGCTCTCAAACGGTGAAGGAAAACACCGTAAGGAAACCGGCATGTCCTAGAACTAAAAAATCGAAGACATGTGACATCTACCACACCGCACTGGGCCCGCGTGGTGGATAATGGCCCACTCCCTCTCATGGAGGAGGCGTTTGTCCCAGCAGAGGGAACGTTATAGGCTGGGTATGTACGAGTATGTCAATTGTGCCAGAGAGAGTCTTACAGGTTATGGTGAGCTATAATCTTATGCTTGTCTTACTTCTAATGAGTGATATCCGAAGCATCTCAATGGAAATCTAGTCGGGTAGAGATAAGGATAACAACAGTTTTTCACCGTCTTTCTTCTGCCCAATTATTTGTGGTCGTCGTAACATGTCTCATTCTTCAGTTCTCCTGTATTAGTCGTTATCTCCGTAGTCACCCCCTTTCTAACCAGATCATCATCCACACAGTCCGAACATCGGCTATTTGGTCTCTCCTTACTCTTATAGCCATCGAGATTCATACTCAAAGCTTTCCTCACGACATTTTCCTCATTCCTCCGCATCACATGCCCATACCACGACGACCGATTTTCACACAACTTTTCAGTTACCGCTGTAAATTTTAAACTTCCTCTACTCACATCTTATTCTATCTTCATCTGTATCAGCTGCATGCAAATGCCTTTCATTCATCCCTTTTATGACCCAACATTCTGACTTGATTCTGTAACTTATGTTTACAAATAAATAATTTGAATCTGAATATTGAATAAAACTTAAAATAACTAAGTTCGGAAGGCGGTGATATATAATTAAATACATATCCAAAGTCACCGACTTCCGAACTTAGTTATTGGGGTTGTACAAAGCAGGTTTATAATTTTTTACTTTTCGGTTTTTCGGCGGTTTAATTTTTTTATTAAAAGTTTTTATTTTATATTTTTTGTGGCTATAATTTACTAATTACTACATGCTTAATTTTTCCATAATACACAACTCAGTATTAAAATCTGTGAGTAAACAATCAATCATCCCCTGTTTTCTTACACTTAGGATTGGAATGTTTCTTCAAAATGTATATGGGTATAATGTATACCAACTTCAGGGTATACCCTTTCCAATAAAAAAAGAATTATCAAAATCGGACTACTCTGGAAAAAGTTATGCGTGGTCATACATAAAAATAAAAAAAAAATACGCGTCGAATTGAGTAACCTCCTCCGTTTTTTCGTCGGTTCAAAAAATCTAGCATAATAGCATAATCAGCCTATAATGTTCCCACTGCTGGGACACAGGCGGCCTTTTTATGGAAGTGGGCCATAATCCACCACGCGGGCCCAGTGCGACTTGGTGGAAGTCACATGTCTTCGAATGTTTTGTTCTAGGACATGCCGGTTTCCTCACGATGTTTTCCTTCACCGTTTTGATAGCAGTGGTGATGAAATAATTTACACGAAGTAAAGTGCCTGCTTCGGTTCGAACTCACGACCGTCGTAAGTCGCGGCCGTTACCACTGGGCCACCACTGCTCTCCTAAAATAAAAACCAAAATTGCATATTTTATTGATTCAATATTTTAATTAAAACGTTTAAATACGAATTAATACGCATCCCTTCGCTGTATCAGAAGATGTCTTTGTCGTGCGCTGGGATAATTACTAGCCAATATTATTGATACGTAACATGATAATTATTACTGATTGCCAAATGTGCCAATAATTATAATTTATGTTAATTAGGCTTACCATAATGATATTATAGTGAAGTTCATTTAATTACCATCCCTGCATTGAAAACGGGATGGGTAGCGTGCTCCAGTCTGGTATTAACAAACAAATCGATTCTTAAATTGCTGTAAAGCGGCGTTTGCACTAGGAGGCACAAGTCTCAATAATGAGAGTACCGGGCATTTTTTTTTCTCTGTTAGTTTTAATCATGGTTTGGCAATTTGAGTTATTTGTGCGCTATCTTTTCTTTGGCATTGGTTGTCGAACATTGAGCTCTTCACAAACAGACGTAACAGCGCGACGCCCCCCCCCGAGTGGGTTCTCGCATTGTCGTTGCGGGGGGGCTCAGTAACCGTGGATGCCGGCCACGGTGAAGCCAAGAGGAACCCAAAGGTGGGGCCGCTCGTCAGGGCTTTTGCCTCAAAGCCGACGACGTAGCGGCCAAAAGGTAGGTTGCGGTGAGGTGCACCGCAACTGAGGTGGGCCGCGATGTCGAATGGGAGGCATCGCGGTTGAGGGTTACGGGCTGCGGTAGAGGAGGAGTGCCGGTGCTTCTGAGCAGCGCTTTTCCCTTCCGTGGCCTGGACGGGGCCGCCACCGTTTGATGGCGGACGCGGTGGGGCCGCAGGGGAAGAGGAGTGTCGGTATAGCGTCAGCCGCTCTCCCTATCCCCTGCGGCCGAAAAGTGGTAGACGGGACGGCGCGTTGTGTTCCACACGCGCGCCGTCAAAGATGTCAGCAACCACCGGTGGGGTCCGCAAGGGCCGATGCCTGCCAGGGGTGCGGGTTTGTTCGAAAGAGATACCACAGCCCCTGGCATACGGGCTACTGAGGGAACACGGGTGGGTTTTAGTCAGTAAAAGTCTGACACGCCCTCCTGCTCTACTCAGCAGGAGAAGTCATTTGATGATTTCCCACCTAAAAAAAAGAAAAAAAAAAAAAAAACAGCGCGACGCCGACAATTTCAATGAAAACTCCATTGACATTGTTCTATTAGTGTCGCGTCGCGTCGTGCTGTTGCATCGCGTTTGTTTGAAGAACCCTTAAGTTTTATGTTGAGCTGCACGGTTACTGATAAATGCGTGCATGTGATTGAACAGGTCAATCTATGTGATTCATTCCTCAAAAGACCATATCTGTCTGAAATTATGATCTGTCCAATCTGTATTTAAGTCCCTAAAATTGCTAACATTCCCATCACTCTATATTTTCGAGATGGCTGTTTTTGTTAAATCAAATATGCATCTTTTTAATAAAGTATCCGAAAATAGAAATCGGCCAATCAGGAAACAATATAAGGATATGCTAATTGTTAGTGGTTCCGATACCGTCTTATAAAGAAAAGTGTTGTATGTATGGGTCCGATCATATTTTACAAAATACCCAATGTAATAAAAAATGAGACTATTCCATTATTCAAAAAGAAATTGACTGCCCTATTAATTAATAAATGTTATTGCTCAATTGGCGAATTTTTGACGGATGATAATTTAAATTGATAAAATGACATCTCTGCACCTACTCTTGACTTGTATTAGATCATTTATGTTTTTAATTTAATTGTATTGACCTCGAACTTGACGAATTTATTTCTAATCCCATTTTATTCAACTTGACATTATGTATTCACTGAATTCGTTTTCGACATAGTAAACTTGTATTATATGATCGAATGTGTTTAATAATGAATGTTAAAATGAGTCTTTATTAATATAACTTAAACTGTTTGCATGCCCTAGTTAAGGTAGTTAGTACAAGGATCACTTTAAACTGAACATCTGAGACATGTACCTACTTTCTGTGCAAATAAAGAACTATTCTATTCTACTCTATTCAATATTATGTCTGGAGTTTAAAAGAGACTGTCAACCCTGAGTTTGTTTGGATCTTGTTTCTCAGAACAGTCAGAAAAAAAAAAACACCGACCTCATCTAGTTTTTTAATTGTGATTGACTTGTAAATGTTTTGGTACCTATAAATACATACAGACATAAAATAATTTAACCCGGCTGTCATTCGTGGATCTTTGACAGTCGTTACGGGTTGTCACAAGCCTGAAAGTCTGAGAACCAGTCTAACGAAAAGGTATTGTATTATTCAGTAACTGGGTTGTGGACAGGGCCGGATTTCGAGGTCTGGAGGCCTCGGGGCAACAAAGGAGCGGAGGCCCCTGCCCACAAATTATTTTCTGAATAAAAAGAACGAATTTTTTCAGTAGAGTTTTTCAATAAATAATTTATTGTGAAACTAAGTAGATTCTTTTAGTACCTATTTAATAAACATATATAAATATAATCGAACCTTCCGACTCTTCCGAGCTTTTTTCGCCGAAAAATCGTTGATGATTTCGCCGAAATCCAGTTCCCAAAGTAAGTCACTTTCAATCAATGCTCAGGAGAGAAAGATTTGATATACGGTATTGTCCCATCGTCGCTCGAAGCCTATTTTTATAATTTTAGCAGTTGTTTACAAGTGTTTATTAGTCGGAATTTGAAAAGTCTCTATTGTCCTTCTTTTGTGGGGGCCCCGGGCTGTAGTCCCGGTTGCCCTCCCCTAAATCCGGCCCTGGTTGTGGAGGTCAGATAGGCAGGCGCTCCATGTAAAATACTGGTATTCAGCTGCATCCGGTTAGACTGGATATCTTAACATAGTTGGCAAAAGGCTAGGCAGATAATTTTAAGTAATGTAGAGAAATCAATCAAATCAAATCAAATCAAAATATTTTTATTTCATATAAACCTGCATGGGCACTTATGAAACGTCAGAAGCTAGGTGCACGGTTCCAAATTGTTGTTTCCTATGGAGAAGAGCCGGCAAGAAACTCCACGGTTACTCTTTTAAAAATAATTGGCTTTAACAATATTTTCAAATTACAGAGATTAAATGTATGGGAGGACAGCGCAGGCCTGTCAATAAGTACCAGGTACTTAGACGAATACAGAATAGAAAATCGTCTACAAATCTACAGTCAGTAAGGCCTACAACGTTCTCTCATTCACAATATGTAAAATAATCTACATAAATAAAATTAACCTAAATAAAATTGATGTACGAGTATAATGTCAATTAATGACGAGATTATGTCAGCATTGTAAAAATAAAAAGAATAAAAAAGAACATTGTATTTGAGAGCAGTTAATAGACTTACACATAGTTATGCTGTTAATGAGGTACCAGGGAAGCCACATGTGCAGAAGGAATTAATGCCAAACTTCCCTGTCTTCAACGTAGTCTTTTATCTTATAAATATATAGAAAGACACACAGAGTTACATAACATGCAAATATCAAACCTTGTAGTACCCAGGACCCAGTCTTAATAACACAATTTCTCGTCTGCATTTCACGGGTTGCCCTCAACGAATCCTCCTTAAACACAAAGCTAAGCAACTGTTACGAAGATCAATCTTTTGATGGGAGACCGTTATTAAAACAGTGCAGAAACACTTTTTGACTCATACCCCCTTATTACAGAACAAGATTTTTCTTTATGTATGGTTTAAACCATCGAGCCTGTTTTTGAAATAAGAACTTAGAACTGAAATAGAATTACAGCTCCTTTTCGAAAACTGAAAATTTAGCACTGGACTAACTTGTCAGTTTTGTAAAAGGAGCTGTATTTCGATTTAAGGTAGGTTCTTATTTAAAAAACAGGCTCGACGGTTAAAACCATACCTAACGAAAAACCTTTTTCTGTAATGACCCCGGATTGAATTTTCGTGTCACATTTCTTACCAACATAAAACAATAATGATGTCGTCAACTTACATCCAAAACTTCAAATATACTCCAGTTTCCCAAAGAAACCTTCTTCCAACAAAGAGCTCGTGTCCTCAGAAGTTGGCAGGCCACTGTAATTAGTGCTGCATCGGATCTGGTTGACTTAGCGCCGGGGAGCGCCTCTCAAACAAACACACAACTTATACAAGTTTAATTAATTACACGAGTCTTACACTGCCAGCACGCGTAAGAGATGTAGTGGGTAAATAATTCTGAAGTAACATTATTTTAGATAGCAACGTAGAGCTCTCTCTGCGGGCTTGTGGATACGTGGACGCTAGATCAAATTAGTGCCCATTTGTAAATACCAAAACCCTTCTGTAAATTGAAAAACACGTTAAGCCGTTGGTCCCGGCTGTGATTCGTGGATTTTTGACAGTAGTTACGGGTCGTCAGAAGACCGGAAGTCAGACAACCATTCTTACCAAGGGGTTTCGTATTACCCAGGAGTTGGGTTGTGGAGGTGAAATAGTCAGTAGCTCCATGTAAAATACTGGTATTGAGCTGCATCTGTATAGATCAGAAGCTGACCCTAACATAGTTGAAAAAAGCGCAGACAAAACAAAACATTCATTGATTGTTTCCGATTTCAGACCATTATTTCGGCTTATCAAAAGGTTCCGTGTGGTGCCGAACGTAAAGAATAGCTCCATCCCATTTCTTCCCATGGGTGTCGTAGAAGGCGACTAAGGGACTTACCAGAGAATGGACAGCAGCGTTCTCTATGCAGTTGACCACCATTTTGCGATCGCCAACCCGCCTGCCAAGCGTGGCGATTAGTGTAAATCCCCCCTTTTGGGGGAAACTTGTTTCTCAGCAGTGGACGTCTTTCGGCTGATATGATGATGACAATGATGAGAAAGAGGTTAAACTTCCATAGAAATCGTTTCAAGACGGCTGTAGATAATATCGCAGCTATGGTTTCAACATTGATCTGAAATCTCAGAAATTTACTGTGCCGCTGATCCTGCATGACAGTGTACAAGTAACCTATTTCTACAGTATGCCCGCAGCCATTGTCTTATCACATACTTGTAGCCTGCTAAATTGTTTTTACAAGTACATAAGTATATGGTACAGAGAGCCTCAAAATAATCGACAGAAATTAATTTAATTTCGACTACCTCATTGGTCTAGGGGTCGCGTACTTCTGGGTCTGATCCCACAGTTGGACAAAGTGATATTGAGTTTTTCCAACAGGATTTTTTCAGTAGCAGTCTAGATTTGAGCCAGTTTGATGGCAATAGGATCGCCCCTCTTACATAGGACTTAAACATAACTGGTAAAATGAGAGTGTATTTTAGAAACACCTTTACGTAACCCCTCGGGGATTACAAGCGTAATGATACTCGTATGTCACTAAATTTTTTACAATCCTTGTTTTGTCAGCAGCTTTAACCGCGTCAAGATCGAAAGAATATCCCATAGAAACGTACTACTGGGATAAAAAGTATCCAATTGTTAGTCCAGATTATAAACTATCTGTGTGCTAAATTTCATTCAAATCCGTTCAGCCGTTTTGGCATGAAAGAGTAACAAACGTCAATACGTCATACGTACAAACTTACGCGTTTATAATATTATTTTAATAGGATGTGTAGCCACAAAAAGAGGGGCTTGTGGCTAAATAACAATAGCTGCACGGGTCGATTGACCAGGTTAAGCTACGCTTGCCGCGGTTGGTCCGTGGATGGGTGACCATTTTACATACCAAGACCCCTCCGTGCCTCGGAAAGCACGTTAAGCCGTTGGTCCCGGCTGTCATTTGTGGATCTTTGACAGTCGTTACGGGTCGTCAGAAGCCCGAAAGTCTGACAATCAGTCTTACCAAGGGGTTTCGTATTACCCAGTAACTGGGTTGTGGAGGTCAGACAGGCAGTCGCTCCATGTAAAATACTGGTATTCAGCTGATTCCGGTTAGACTGGAAGCCGACCCCAACATAGTTGGGAAAAGGCTAGGCAGATGATGTGTAGCCACAAAAAATATCCCATGGGAACATACTATTAGGATTAAAATTATCTTATGTGTTAATCCAGATTATGACCTATCTCTGTGCTAAATTTCACCCAAATCCGTTTCGCCTTTCTTGCGTGATTCAGTGACAAACATCCAAACTTTCATAATATTACAGTAGCAAGGATTGGGTCCTTTATTGTGCTACACATTGAAATAGTGATGTGAAACATAGAATGTTTAGACATAGACACGCCCTCCTGCTCCACCCAGAGCGGGAGAAGTTATTTGATGATTTCCCAGCAAAAAAAAAAAAAAAACATAGAATGTAGATACAAAAAATATTTTTTGTTTGTAAAATTTGTGTTGAAAATGACTGTACATACCCATGTACCTAATATGAAGGTTGGTAACTTATGTTATCTTTAAGGTAGGTATTAAATTGTAATAATATTATATAGTTATAGAAACAGAATAGTGTTCCGTGTGATGCCGGACGTAAAAGAATAGCACCATCTCATTTCTTCCCGTGGGTGTCGTAGAAGGCGACTAAGGGACTTAGGGTTACTAGATAATGGACAGCAGCGTTCTCTATGCATTTTACCACCATACTGTGATCGCCAACCCGCCTGCCGAGCGTGGCGATTATGGCAAAACCCCCCTTTTGGGGGAGGCCTATGTCTAGCAGTGTACGTCTTCCGGCTGAAAAGATGATGACAGAAACAGAATCAGAAGTTCTATAAGTAAGTATGACAAATTGTTAAAAAAAGTAAAATACGATTGGCATAAATTATTTTAATTTTGGTGTTACTGTTGTTTTTGGGGCTTTTTACATTACAGCATTCGGAGAGGTTAGAATAGGGCTACAATGGATAGATTTATGAAGCTACGTGTCAGACATGGAGCTTTGTGAATCTTTCTGCGATTGTGATGTTTGTGTAATATTGTGCCCGTTTGTTTCACTAATATAAATTTAAGTAATCTATAATACTAGCACGCACAGCAGGGCCCATGGCCCTAACTAAAGTAAAGATTCTTGAAGTGAAAAATTATTTAGGCGCGTTAGGCATTTTTGAGATGGGAAAAATCAATTGAACTCGCGACACTGTTACCGACACCACTGACAACACGAACGTACGAACGAACAACGTTGAACGTTGTTTAATCTGACTATTCAAAAAGTATATTTCCTGACCATTCAAAAAATACACACGTAATTGTTCAAGTTTTCACTTCTATTGGTTCTCCCGGAGTGCCACGTTTTTTTTTTTTTGTTGAGATCCCCATATTACCTAAAGGTTTCAGGACTACACGACTTGTTTCAGAGTCGAAGAAAATCTTTAAAAAAATATTAAATGTCTAGGGTATTTCACACGTCTTTTGAAAGGTAACCAATTGTTATTATGTAAACCATAAGCACGTTAGACACTAAATAAAAAAAAATCCTATTCGTACACCCATACGATATATTTACCTATATATTCCACTATAGTTTATACCACAATAAGCTAATGAAAGTGTAAATAAACCCTGTTCAGGTTAAATTCTTACGCAAAAAGGTAAAAACGCACTACATGGTACACATTAATCTCTATTTAGAAGGTTTCACCTTTATTTCTCACCACATTTTCCTACAATTATTGCTTGCATTATATTATTACATTGTCATTTAAAATTATAATATGTGGTTTAAGTATTTAAATAATCAAATTAAAGCAATTAATTTCTAAATGGCACTACGTTCCTGCATCTACACGTACGTTTTCCAATCCATTTGTTTACATTTGAATCGGTTAGTTTTGGAACAGAGCATACACTTCAGGAATTTAAATCATTAAACGTAACGTAAACGTAAGCGTTACGGTTAACACATATTGAGTAGTTCCGGGAAACATGAACCTCCATTGATTCTGGGTCAACCTCGGCCATTGAAAAGGGGCTACACTAATTATTTTGGGGTTCAATCTTAAGATATTTGTTACTAATAAATCTTTAGGGAGAGTTTGTGAAGTTTAAGTTAAAACTTTTAGGTTTGTTTATTGATTGTGGAAGTTAAACGTTTATTGGGTGCTTGAAGATGTCTATTAAATGTAATGAAACATTAAATTGAGAATTAGGGCAAAAGAATAGAAAAGAAACGTTGGATGGATTGTGTGTATGACGATATAGCTGGAAAGGGGACGAATTTACTTCTCAGTAGTGATGGCTGAGAGTATGGAAGAAAAAGACATACAAATATCTATCTATCATCATCGGCCATCTGTTCTGCGAGCAATGTACCCTGCCCACTGCCACTTAAGTTTGGCAATTCTTCGGGCTTTGTCGGTTACCTTGGTTCTGCATCGGATCTCTTGATTCCTGATTCGATCACGCAGGGAAGCTCCAAGCATAGCCCTCTCCATCGCCCTTTGGGTGACTTTAAGCCTTCTTATGAGGCCCATTATGAGCGACCACGTTTCGGTTCCATATGTCATCACAAGACTTTCGTCTTGAGACACTGCGGTATCGCGGTGCGGCCTTGGTTGTTCAGTTATGAACAACCAAGTGACATGAAATTATTGACATGTATACAATTAATATTAGTTGTTTAGTTGTAAACGATGAACGAAAACAACAGACACAACTTGTAGAATACATGTTTTATACCTTGGTGTAACCGCGAGGTTATAATGCTATCTCATTTAATTCAATATGGAACATGACATCACTAAATAAATAAAACAAAACCCAAAAAGGCGCTATATTTAATTTCGTATTTTAATTAATATGTAACAAATCCTTTTGTTATGAAACAGACATTTTCAAAATATGGAAACACTTGTTACAATAAAATATCGTGTAGATGAGGAAAATGGGGTTTTGTAAACCATGAGTCATCTACAAATCATTACAGGCTTAAGAGCCCCTATCAATTTCGCGGCCTAAAAACAGGAAATTCACATTTTTCATCGCAAATTTCTCAATAACCTTAAGATATCTGTGTGTTTTTTTATGGACAGTAAACATCATCTATTTATCTAGTAAGTCTACGAATTTAAATTTTGACAACTACTCAACATAAATTACGAAAAATCAAAATATAACACACGTTTTTACGTAATCATGAAACACCAGGTTTTTCAATTGCTTTTTTAGCTTACTGGTACCAAATAACAATCTGGAAAAAAATCCTAAATACTGGGCATATAGTATATTAGTAAGTAGACGATATCTTTTCGTTTAATTCATTGAATTAGTACTTTAAAAAAATGGAATCTACGCTGAAAAAACTCAATAAAACCATGTGCAAAACCAGCGTGTACACGTAAGAATTTATCGAAAACAACAATAAGCCTTAAATATTTAAAAAATTGAAGTGTTTATCTACCAAAATCAATTTTTAGATTTTATTTTTGACAACCTATTTAATTCTAATAAAATATCTAAATAATGCCTTATAAACCGAAGCGCTCGCTCGAGGCCAGTGTTGCCATGTGCACCGTAATAACGGTAAATGCACCGTTTTCAGCAAAAATTTACCACCTACCGTCGAGGCATGCCAACCGTGACAAAATCTACCGTAATCTGGAAGGATTAAGATTCCTGTTGTAAAAAAAGTTAACTAAATCAAAACACAATTATATGTACCTATTATGAACGCACTCCGATCCCTAATATTTTTGTCCGACACTACAATGGTCACACCAGCAGGCAAGTTCAGGGATTCCCCGTTTCGGGCCCTCTATAATGCTAACAAATTGAGTTGACGTTCATAGATATTAATTTCGAGTAATATGACGATCCTTACATTTAGTTACATGGCTTTCGTCGAATTTAGTCTGTTTTTGGTAACTTGTCAAGTCGTCAAGTTTTTACAGTTTCTTTGTTTAACTGTCGATTATTAGACAATATAAAGAAAAAAAACGGAATAAACTCATAACTAGCTCTATAAAAGGAAATATTTTGATGCAGCAGTCTAATAAAAGACACGGACAAAATTGTATTAACTTTAAACCTGATGATGATATGCAATTTTTACAAAAATGAGGAGATTTTGGCGTCACATTCAGAATAATTATGGTATTTATTTCCATAACTCTCCTCATTTTTGTACTTATATGTTTGTGAATGATCTATTACTCGTATCTAGTCATTTTACTTGTATTTTTGTATGATTAAAAAAAAGTGTTACACCGTTTTTCTCATAACCCAATCACCGTAGTCTTATAAAATCTACCGTATTTTTATAATGGATTTACCACCGACCAGATTTTGGACATGGCAACACTGCTCGAGGCATTCAGTCGCGCCCAAGGGCTTCCCGACGTCGGACCTGTGTCGCCCGTGACGTTCGCCGCTCCCGACGTAATTCTCGAATCGCGCGTGATTTTGTACTAGGTGTAACCAGTTTTGAGACTTGTGAGTATTTTTTTATTTTATTTATGCATACTGTGACACTTTGTGATTTGTTAATGTTAATCACACATATTACTGTTTTGTATTGTACTATTAGTAAATTAGTGTTTAATTTTTAGAAAATAGGTCGAAAAAGTGAACCTTACTATCACGGAAAAATCAAAGGTTGAAAAAACACGAAAGGCATGTGCAGTTCTTATGTAAATAATATTAGTTCCCGTCATCTTAATTAAGAAAATAGTTTTAATTTACTGTTATGTATTTCTATATAATCTAAAATTGTGTTAACTATATTTGTAGATAAATATATAGGCAGAAATCCACTAAAACTCAATTATTACCTGGAACATCATCGATGAGCGAAAAGGACACGACTATTTACCTAGTCATAATTATAGTTACATAAATCACGAAAGTTTCCTAAGTTTTACTAATTTTATAATAAATGTACTATTAATTATTTTCAGTTCCACTAACAAACAGGATACACCAGGCTCATTATCAGTAGGAGAAAAGGGGGAAACAAGATATTTTTCGACTATTAATTAACGTGCAAACACACTGAATACTTGTAATAAATTAATCATCATTCATTCTCACGCCGTTATCCCAATTTATTTGGGGTCGGCGCAACATGTCTTTTTCTCTCACACTTCCCACACAGTCCATCCATCGTTTCTTTGGTCTCCCCCTACTCTTATCATTCACTCTTTTAACATCCACCACACATTCTTTCAACTGACTATCTAAGACTATACCCACACCATTTCGCTTGCCATCGTTTCCACAGTAATAAAACTTATATCCTTCTCTCTAGCCTTCCATTTCATCTCTTATGTTCAGTCTTCGCCTTTTTTAAACATCTGCTAGTTCCCTTCCTCTTCCAGTTATCGTACCTACATTCCAGCGCGCACACCGTAATCGAACTTCTCTCGCACTCCGAGCTTGCGTCTTACGTCGCACCCGCTCGTTCTGGTGCGACAACCCTTGCCCATTTCCCACAGGACCCGGGTGCTGCCCCTGCGCGTCACCTGCAGGGTACGCCCTAGCTCTATCGCGCATCATTTCATTTTCACTGATTGTTGCTTTGAGTTTCGGCAAAGTTTAACAGTTGGCCGCCAGCCTGACACCAACCCTCCTTGGTAATGCTATTGTTGGTGGTTTACCCGCCACCGTGCGGGGGACCCAAGGTGCTACAACGGTATGCACTAGGCCCCTAGTCCCCTTCGTCGCCTCCTACGACACCCACGGGAAGTTCGTTCTGTACGTCCGGCACCACACGGTAATAAATTAATACATAGTATTTTACGGAGGTATGTATATTTCAAACATATACAGTTACTAGTAAATTGGTACAGTAGTGTGTCTTTGCTATAAGGGTCTAGCAATTCTGGGTACCCCCAGGATAGGGTATTTTCCAATTTATTAAAATTATTTTTAATTGAAGATTGGGACGAAATATGTAAAAGATTTAAATCCATTTACTCAATTAAAACGTTTTAAACCAAATTTAGTTTTCGTTGTTTTGAATTTACAGTTAAAACGCTCCTTACGATTACTTTTTATCACGTGACCACACGTAATGTCAACTTTGTGTAAACGGCACCGGTACAAATGCTTTGTGTGACGCAGTAAGGCATCTGGTGTACCAGATGTTTTTATTTGATGAAGTTATTATAGAAATAAAGTGCCCTTTATCTGCTTTTGGAATGAATGCCGACGGCGCCATAAGAGCGAAAAATATCAAGTTTTGGAGGGTACAGGACGAAATAATCACAGTAAACACCAAACACGACTGGTTCTTTCAAATACAGGGCCAGTTGCATATCACAAAAAAACACTATGTTTGTTTGCCGTGTAGACTGGACCGGATCAAACTCTGAAAGTAGACAGGATACTAAAAGACGACGATTTCTGGGCAAACAAAATGGAACAAAAGCTTACAACATTATAAATGACACCGTTATAAATGTCACCGGACTCTCCGTTATCTTTACACCGCCCTGGCGTTTTGTCGTAGGTCAATAATACAGGCGTAGGTACAATATAACACGTGTAATTAAAACTGGATACACGTGTTATATCGCACCTACTCCTGTAACTATCAAGTGTGACCAGCGCATAAGGTAAACACCTTATTCGCTGGTCACACTTTATAGTAGGAGTGAATGCCGTACGCACGGCTACACAACAAGCTATACTTTTCCAGTTTACGCTGATCTCGCGCTGAACGGAAATCCTATAAAATGCGAGATCAGCTTATACTGGAAATGTATAGCTTGATGTGTAGCCGTGTGTACAAGGTAAATATATTTTTATAGGATACGAAAACATAACACGTCATAATCACAATAACATCCATCCAGTATTACGGAATCTAGTAAGTAAAAACTATAGTGCTGATAATATCGGTTACGGATCAAGATTATTTCTTCCCGCTTCAAACGCACACTACGATTGTCCGCAATAGTTCGAACGCACACAGACACACTGCGCTCCGATATTTACCTAATCTAGTAGCGCGCCGAAATTGTTAGGGACTCTTAAGGGGACACTTTGCGCGGGCTCGAACTCACTGGTGGGCCTGGCTAAATATCACGCTGTCTCACCAGGCTTCGTATCCGACAGAGATAGTATCAGTGGTGAGCAGTTAGACGCTAGTCTACACGCACAACGTTATTGAGTGAGATGCACGAGCATTTTTGGCAAAAAAATCGCGAAAAAATTAAGAAAAGTCCTTCAGAAGATCGGGTTTTATGAAAAAACCACTGAATAAATCAATGACCAATAAAGTTTATTGAATTTATTGTTAATTGAACTTTGTCGGTACCGTCTTGATTTTCGAGATTTTACACTCCTTTTATTACATAAACACGCTCAAAGTTAGGTTAAATTAGCAAGAAAAACGAATCTTTGTTGGCTCATAACTTTTTAATGGCTTTTTATTTTAGTATTCTGTTTCCGTACAGATAATAATAATAACAAGACAAAACCATACCATGTTTAATTTTTGATGTACATAGTCAAACAGTGGAGTAAAACCCTCCCGAAGTTTGTATGGAAAAAATGTGGCCAAGTGTCACCTTAAGCAAAATTTACTGTTCAGTTTTGTATGAGGGATGGCAATGCATCTGCAATACCATCAGGTGGTCCGTCGGTTTATTGGCCATGGTTCGCATAGTGTAAATAAAAGTTTTGATCCAAATTAACCCGTCCCTCAGCAACACTTTTGTGGCGGCATCCATAACGCCACATGCGAACACACACATGCGCTACAAATCCTGCATCGCCCAAACATATTCACAACGTCCTGACATCAATCGTCGAGCTGTTGCCCACCAGACACAACATCCGTATGGTCGGAGGATCCTCCCTTTTCAATACAATATGATTGGACTTTACACCCTGTTTTTTATACCTCAATAACTCAAGCCGAGGTCCATACCCCACAGCGGGCCCTTATTGCCCATTTAGTCGCTTAGCTTCAGGCCCTGGCAGGAGGGCTTAATTTATTAAGGGACCAACTTTTGCCAGTGGCTTCACCCGCGTTGAGGACCAAAATTTTCCTATGGGGGCATACTACCGTGACAAATACTATCGTATACTTTAATTCAGGCAGGCAGATCTATCTGTGTGCCTTCCTTCCGTTTTGCCGTTCTTGCGTAATTGAGTAACAAACATCCAAGTATACAAACTTTCACATTTATAATATTAAGTATTATCCAAAGGATGAAAAATACTGGTATTCAGCTGCATCCGGTTAGACTGGAAGCCAACCCAGATGATGATGAGGTAGAATCCAAACTATAGCCTGGTTAAGCAGCCGATAACCTCCTAATTTGACTTGCGATATACCATTCACAAAATTAAAAAAGGAACAGAATGGTCACCCAACTAGATATACAGCAACCGTTGCCCAACTTCTGCCAGGGCTGCGGGTTGTTCGAAAGAGATACCGCCGCTCCTGGCACACAGGCTACTGAGGGAACACGGGTGGGTTTTAGTCAGTAAAAGTCTGACGCCCTCCTGCTCCACCCAGAGCGGAAGAAGTTATTTGATGATATACCACACAAAAAAAAAAACCGTTGCCAAACTTCATAAAACCTCGCCATGTGCCCTCCTACTTACCGACCCACATACCTTAAGTCAGATAAAAAACATCATAATACAATGAAGCGTATGGTAATTATAGTCGTACCTAAGCATTTTCACCTTGGTCTTAAAGTTTCAGAAGCTTATGGAAACACGTGTACTGTGTTACGGTGACGTATAACTCGTGCCTCGTGGCATCTCGACAACGGTTAATTTAATCAAATTAGTATGAGTTTATTTGATGGATTTCAAGCCAAATCAATACACTTATAACAAGGTTGTTACCGATTACGCAGGATTGCTGTTTATCCGGGCGTAAAAAGAATAGCACCATCCCATTTCTTCACGTGGCTGTCGCAGAATGCGACTAAGGGACTTACTAGAGAATGGGCAGCTGCTTTCTTTATGCATTTAACCATCGCCAGGCATGGCGATTATTGCAAATCCCCGTTATTGTGGGAGGCCTATGTCCAGCAGTGGACGTCTTTTGGCTGAAATGATGATGATGAATCACGCTGGAACGGTTGAACGGATTTGGATGAAATTTGGCATATTTTATAACCTGCATTAACATATAGAGTACTTTTTATCGCGGTAGTACGTTCCCGTGCGATAATTTCTGACCCCCACGCGGGCGAAGCCGTTGGCAAAAGCTAGGTTTTTAATATAGTTAGTACTGTGTACCATTGGCCCACCACTACGTAAGCTCTCTGCTCTTGATGGCTGTGACTAACGAGATGTAGGTCGTAGGTTCGAACCCAGGCAGGCGCTTTACTTTGTGTAAATTAATAGGTCTTTACCTATGAAATTGCCGTTTTGTATGAAAAAATTTAAACGAATTTTTTTCATGAATTTTTTATTTGTATTAATCGAAGTAATCACCCATGCAATCAATGCATCTTTGCCATCGCAGTGGCAGTTTATTGATGCCCTTCTTAAAGAAATCAGCTGGACGGGAGGCAACAAATTCTTCAAAGGCATTTTGTACTGCCTCTCGGGTATAAAATTTTTTTCCCGCCAAGAAGTTATCCAAATTCTGGAAAAAGTAGTAGTCTGTAGGCGCAAGGTCTGGTGAGTAGGGCGGATGACGGAGAGCTTCCAACCCCAGTTCTTGCAACTTGGAGACCGTCTGCTGTGCAGTATGAGGTCGCGCGTTGTCGTGCAGGAGCAGCGGAGACGAGCGATTGACCAATGCTGGTTGGAGATGCGCCAGCTTCTCCATCATTGTGTTCAGTTCTTCACAGTACACATCTGCAGTAATGCTCACCCCGTTTGGTAAGAAGCTGTGATGAATCACACCGGCGCTAGACCACCAAACAGTGACCATCACTTTTCTAGGGGTAAGTTTTCGTTTAGGGCATTGTTTAGGTGCTGAACCAGGATCCAACCAACTTGCTGAGCGCTTACGGTTATCAAACAGAATCCATTTTTCATCGCAGGTAACAATGCGGTTAAAAATTCCTTCATTTGTGTGTCTGTTGAGCAGTGCAAGGCACGTCTCGACGCGTACTTCGCGCTGGCGATCATTGAGTTCGTGGGGCACCCATTTGTCAAGCTTTTTTACCTTGCCAATTTGACGCAAATGGACCAATATTGTTTTGACGCTAACGTCGAAAGCTGCTGCTAATTCAGCCGTAGATTGTGTATCATCAGCTTCCACAATCGCCTTTAATTCGTCATTGTCGACCAAAGTCTTCGGACGACCGCGAGGTTCATTTTTCAGGTCGAAATTTCCAGAACGGAAGCGAGCAAACCAATAACAGGTGGTGCGTTGGTTTGTAGTGTTAGCTCCGTAAACGTCGTTGATGTTGCGTGCCGCTTGTGCCGCGTTGCTGCCACGACGGTACTCATATTCCATAATTACTCGAATTTTTAACGTATCCATGATGACGAAAAAGATTGAAATGCGATGAAAATGTAACACTAATCAATAAAGAAATGACTACTTTTAGAAAAAAAAATCCATGTTTTTAAAATAAAATTAATTTGAAATTAGAATTCTTAGCCAAACAAAAATTATTTTGATTTGAAATGGCCAGTACTGCAGAACGGCAATTTCATAGGTAAAGACCTAATATTTCATCACCACTGCTCTCAAAACGGCGAAGGAAAACATCGTGAGGAAACCGGCATGTCGTAGAACCAAAAATTCGAAGACATGTGACATCTACCAACCCGCACTGGGACCGCGTGGTGAATTACCGCCCACTCCCTCACGGAGAGGAGGCCTGTGTCCCAGCAGTGGGAACATTACAGGCTGATTATGTTTTGTTATGCACTACTATTTGTTTTCCTTTAAGATAAAAAATTCAAGAAAAAAGATATGTTTCTTGATACAACAATATAATATACAGTACCTAACTGTAAACCGGGGTTACTTTAATCAACATTGAAAATTGTTTGTTTTCCTTTAATTTCTCGTAAATTTGTGGCTAAAAATTATACTGCCTAGCCTTTTCCCAACTATGTTGGCGTCGGCTTCCAGTCTAACCGGATGCAACTGAATACCGGTATTTTACATGGAGCGACTGCATATCTGACTTCCACAACCCAGTTACTGGGTTTTTTTTGTTTTTGGGTAGGACATCATCAAATGACTTCTCCCGCTCTGGTAAAATAGTCTGACACGCCCTCCTGCTCCACAGCAGGAGGGCGTGTCAGACTTTTACTGACTAAAACCCACCCGTGTTCCCTCAGTCGCCCGTGTGCCAGGGGCGACTGTATCTCTTTCGTACAACCCACACCCCTGGCAGGCATCGGCACTTGCGGACCCTTCGGTCACCCTGCGACGGGTCAGCACAGTGGCCCCGCCGCCTACCACTTTTCGGCCGCAGGGGATAGGGAGATCGGCTAACGCTATACCGACACTCCTCTTCCCCTGCGGCCCTAACGCGTCCGCCATCAAACGGTGGCGGCCCCGTCCACGCCACGGAAGGGAAGAGCGCCGCTCAGAAGTACCGGCACTCCTCCTCTACCGCAGCCTGTAACCCTCAGCCGCGATGCCTCCCATTCGACATCGCGGCCCACCTCAGTTGCGGTGCACCTCACCGCAACCTACTTTTTGGCCGCTACGTCATTGGCTTGAAGGCAAAAGCCCTGACGAGCGGCCCCACCTTTGGGTTCCTCTTGGCTTCACCGTGGGTGGACGATATCTCTCGATAAGATCAGCTCTCAGACTTTCAGGCTTATGACGAACCGTAACGACTGTCACAGATCTATGAATGACAGCCAGAAGCAAATGATAGACAGATGTATTTTATTATTAGAGCTATAAACTTTTTTCCACATTTGTTTTTTCTCTATTGTTCCTTCATAAAAATTTAAATAGTTTATCGAAAACAAAATTTCTAGAATTATCCAGCTACGACTTCATAATGATCGGAGGAGGTACAGCGGGTAGCAATATCCTCGCCAACAGACTAACGGAGTGCGGAACTTACCAAGTGTTACTGGTAGAGGCAGGTGAAGATCCTCCTTTTGAATCAGTTGTGAGTACAGAGATCTTTTTCTACTATCCTACTAACATTTTAATGTCAAAGTTTGGGTGTTTAGATGTTTGTTACTCAATCACGTAAAAATGGACGAAAAATATCATTATTTTTAAAAGAGTAACCGTGGAGTTTCTTGCCGGTTATTCTCCATACGAAGCAACAAATTGGAACCGTGCACCTAGCTTCTGACGTTTCATAAGTACCCATGCCAGCAGGCATTTAACTCCCTTAGGGGTTGAATTTCAAAAAATCCTTCCTTATTTCTTGTCCACATTATAAAGGACAGAACCTCTGTGCAAAATTTCAGACTTCTAGGTCGAAGTCAGGACTTTTATTTTTATAGATGTTGCGGCAACAACAGTTCAAATTACTAACGAAAAACTCAACTTTGCTTCTTTCTTTTTCAGTATTCAGGCACGTTTTCCTACTTACCGAATTCACGACATGACTGGAACTTCACGGCTGTTAACGATGCATACACAGCACAAGAACATAAGAAGAAAATTATAGAACTTACCAGTGGAAAGATGCTAGGATGAAGCAGCAGTCTTGGTCACCTACTCTACTTAAGAGGTCATCCTCAAGACTACGACTCTTGGTCTAACACAGTGAAAGACGAAGCATGGAACTATGAAAATCTACTACCATGCTTCAAGAAATCTGAAAGCGTACGTGATGAAGGAATTTTAAATTCACAAAAACCCCCGACCCAAAAAAAACTCAAGAAAGTAAAAATAGTTATTTATGATACTAGTGCGGTAAGTTGGTTTTTACAAACGAGTTGACAAATGTAAGCCCGAGACGAAGTCGAGGGCTTACCATAGTCACGAGTTTGTAAAAACCAATTTCTGCACGTGTGTCATACAATGTTTTTCAACACATTTGCGAGAAAACAGTACAATATGTAATTAAACAAACCTATACATCATTAAATAGCGCTCTCCAATTTTGGCGGCTAGAGACCGTTTCCTGCAATTTGCGCCTCATTCAAAATATCAGGTGGAGTAGATTCCATATTAATATCAGTTTCCTCGCTTGAACTCATAATAAAAGTTTGTTTATAAATATCAGTCGGAAACTCGCAACAATCTTTGACGTTTCTAATATGAAAATGGCGCGAATTTACAAATGGCGCCACATGCCCGTGGTGATAATTAGAACTACATCTTTCATCTCATTTACTCTTTATTATTAAAGTGAGACAAACGTATTGAGCAACATCGTTTCCAAGGAGGTTCGATCAGTCAGCTTATTTATTCTCTTAATGTGAAACACCTTGGACGAAATTCTTTTAATATTTTATGGAAATAAAAAAAAAACCGTAAAGAATACGCACGGTGCCATACAACGAGGTATGCGGTAAAATAGGTACTTAGGTGAGAGTACCTATTTTACCGCACGTTCCGTTGTATTAGTGCGTAATTTTTAACTTTCGAACCATGTATACAGGCATCGTAAATGCAGTTTTTGAGCAAATGTGTTGAAAATAATATTTATAGGCCTTTTAATTTTAACGTAATATTTTGATCAGGGCATTGTCAAGTCGGGGGACGGCTAGGCCTCTGTTTGGCGTTTTCATTGACCGTCCCCCGACTTGACAATGCCCTGATCAAAATATTACGTTAAAATTAAAAGGCCTATAAATATTATTTTTTACTTTTTTGAGTTTTTTTTGGGTCGGGGGTTTTTTAAATTTTAAATTTAATTTTTATTTCTTGCTTTTTAAACTTAATGTCTCCCTTAAATCACCATTTATCTATAATCTATTCATTGAGACCTTTTCAATGAGCCCAAGCACGATACTTCTGCTGTTTGTTGGTGAATAACTTGGGTTTCCTGGAAATTCCAGTTGTTGCTCCAGCATCAGTTCAAGGTTATTTTATTCGTCTAATATCATTGAAGTAATAGAATCCCAAATTTTGAGTTGATCAGAGGCTAAAATCCGTTTCTCAACCAGAAAAGAGCTGATAATCTTCAAACGGCTTAACCGATTTTGATGAAACATGTCTAAGAATACTCCCGACTAATACACCTTTCAAACAAAAAAAACTAAATCAAAATCGGTTCATCCGTTCGGGAGCTACGTTGCCTCAGACAGACACACACACACACACACACACACAGACACGTCAAACTTATAACACCCCGTCGTTTTTGCGTCGGGGGTTAAAAAGGAAGTGAAGTATTTTTCACAAAGCTGGTTCTATTGCATCCAAAATCAAAAGGCCATGTTCTCTTAGAAAACGAAAATTATAATAAACCTCCAATAATAATACCAGGATTCTTTTCTAATGAAGAAGATTTAGACGATGTTGCAAAATACATTGAAGATTTTAATCAAGTAGAACAGACTGTCTTTAAAAACTTTGAAGTGGAATTCGTATATCCTGATTTACAAGAATGCAAATTCTTGCAGCCTTTTGGGAGAACTTATTGGAAATGCTATGCCTTAGCTATGATGGGAAGTACATACCATTACAGTACTACATGTTCTATGGGTACTGTAGTTGATAGTAGATTAAGAGTCTATGGTATAAAAGGACTTAGGGTTGTAGATTCTAGTGTCATTCCTTTGATTACTAGCGGTCATACACAGGCTGATGTGATGGTGATCGCTGAAAAGGGGGCTGATATGATTTTGGAAGATTCTAGAGAAATTACTGGTAATTTTTAATTGTTTATAGTTGCTTTGCTGTGTCTTTTACTATTCTGAATTATTGCTCCTTTTCCCAATTTTGAAATGACGTCCGTAGCCGGGTTTAGTGTCTGCTAATTGACTTTCACTTTCAGTTTTATAATAGCATACTGTGTTAGTATGTTATCGATTGTAGGTTTTATTCATATTTTATGTGTCGTTGTGTTTATTAGGTGTACCTGTGTTACCTTTTCAATAGGTTAAATACTCAATAATTAAACGATTTCTTATTTTACTGAATGTTTCTAATCTATACGACCACACTTTACTTATTAACCATTTCATTCACTTTAATCCGATTTACTTTATAATATGCTCATATGATGATAGACATAAACTGATTTGAATGACCAGCCATGTCGTAGCGTACAACCTGTTTGTCGATAGTTCCAAGAAATAAGAAAATAAAAGAACATTGTAATACACACTACACCTTAATTTATAACTCGTCGGCTTGTGAATGAATCTCACGATGGACGCTGTTACACAGAAGCGTAACGTTTGTGTTTTCTTGTCTATTGGCTCGAATATAGTGATTAATTTGGAACAATAATTATATCTAAATGAAATTACACCAATAAATTAAAATTGCATCACACACAAAACAAAAACAAAATACATGACTTTACTAATGACACAAAACATAGGTACAACAGCATAAGGTTTAGTCCATGTTCAACCCCACAATCTCTACCCCCGGCCATGTTGAACCCCTAAATTCTGTCCATGTTCAACCCCTGGGAGGGTTGAAAATGGACTTTTAGTTTTGAATGTCTTTAATCCACGTTCAACCCTCAATGGACAGTAAAACACAAAAGTTTTTCTCATCTTCCCTATATTTTTTTTGCTATTAGGTATTTGCTCTATATTTCTGCAGTTACTTTGAAAAACAAATGAGTTTATTCAGATTGCCAAGAACCAAGGATAATGTTGTTTTCATTCTGCCAAAGAATAGGAACACTGTCATAAGGTATGATGATATGATGTCATAAGATATGCAGATTGTTTGTATCCACAATCAGATGTAGAACATTGACACAGGCGAAGCAACAAGCTTGAAAGAAAATAATCTTCTCTTAAAGTTGCCATGACCTGTGAGAAATTCGGCAACACGGTGGTCCACCTCCTGCCATGTCCTGGCCAGCCGCTCTCGAGCGGAAGGAAAGAACTGATAAAAGTGTCGGCCCTTGATGGAGTTATTCCACCTAACATTGCCATCCGGATAAAAGTTCTTCCCAGACGTCCGTCTTCGGTTTAAATAATCTAGAGATCTTCTAGCACGGTCAAGTTGTGTTAAAAAGTTTGCGTCCATGGTCTCTCGCTGCAAATAGTACATTGCAGCACATCGCTGCACCTCAAGATCGACTGGAAGTAGGTACACCTGCAAGTACCTTACGCTTTAACGCCCCTATAGTGGCCGTATCGACCCAGGCAGGTGCACCGAAACATATACAACCCAGGGAAGTACCCCATAGATAGTTTTTAAAGTTAAAAATGATTATGATATTAGTAGCTCACCATGATCATGGTTTACCAAAAAGCCATGTTTTCTTTTTTTTACCTGTAAAAGATTAATTGTAAAGAAAATAAATACACTTCTGCTCTCAGTATTACTTTAATGTCATTTATTTATTTATTTAATACTTCACGCACAAAAATGTACACAGGCACAAAGAAAAGATGACCAATGTATTGAAATCCAAGTTCAACCCCTCAGGGGTTGAACATGGAAACATTTAGGGGTCCAACATGGTCAGGAGTAGAGATTGCGGTGGTTGAACATGGACTAAACCCAGCATAAATCAGATAAGAGATACAAATCTTCAGTAGGATATAACAGTGTAGGGCTAATAAGAACTAATTTGCTGTAACCATAAAATAATACAAGAAACTATTCGTATAATAGATTTTTATTTACATAATATTTATAGAGAGAGGGTTATGCTTGGAATTTCCCTACGCGAATCACAAAAAAAGATCCATAGGATAATAATGAGTTAATGTTTGAACAGGCTTTGCATTTGAGAATAATTCAGCAAAGCATCACAACCTTTGAGTTTTAAGTCTTCATGATTTTGATCAGCTTTCACAATTTTCCCTATTTATTTCGGTTCAACTTATTTTACTTCTACATTGTTCTTCCTTGCCAGTGTTAAATAATAAGTGTAAATACAAACGTCTTCATTAAATCGTTGACCTCTCCCTCCACAATATTACACTCCGGTGTTACAGCAGCCCGCATCGCTAAACCGTTGGCTTCCTCTCCATTCACTACTCCATTCTCGTGGCGATTGAGACCGGTTTGAACATTAACAGTAGCTGCAAGTTATAAGCGGTGTTGTTGTGGACGCTTCAATGAACGGGCACACAGGTATAGGCAGAGGTACTGGTAAAGGTAAGGTTCGTATCTTGACTTCAAGTATAAGGATAAGGTTATTTTCTCTATTGACCTTTTGATGTCCCAATTCGGCGTCAATGCTTCTTTCTTCCCTAAGAAAGAAAGGAATTGATCACAAAGTTAAATGATTTGATTTCTCGTAACTGGGTTTGTTAAAAGACTTATAAACGTCACTCATCTTTTAAAAACTAGATGAGATTGGCGTTTCCTATCTGAATACTCTGAGAAGGAAGGCCGAAATAAACTCACAGCATCAACTGGTGGGGTCTGCGAGCCAATGCCTGCCAGGGGTGCGGGTTGTTCAAATGAGATACTGTGGCCCCTGGAACACGGGTGGGTTTTAGTCAGTAAAAGTCTGACACGCCCTCCTGCTCCACCCAAAGCGGAAGAAGTTACTTGATGATTTCCCAACCTCAAAAAAGCAAGTCGAGCAGACACTTGCGAGAGCGCAAGTGTCTGCTCGATTATTGTTTTGCGTGGTAAACTCCACGCAAAACAGTCGTCGAGCAGACACAACATTCGTCTGGTTGGAAGATCCTCCCTTTTTATGGAAAACGAGTAAACTTTACACCCTATCCCTCATACCTCCATAAATAAAATAACAAATCGCTTACACTCAGTTATTCGTTCATTTACACACACAAATCTCAATAACACATGCCGAGAACCGCTACCAGTAGGCTAGACTAACATTCTTTTCGTGCGATAATTAATAGGTTAACCTATGACGTGACCATGAATGTGGCCAGTCACAGAAGACAGAATCAGCCAGTCAGTCGAAAAACCATACCAACCATTCACTATACAAAGTTGAATTTGAAACTGAAAAAGACACATTGCTACTTTCCATGGTTTTATTTTACACGCATGCTGTCCACACGTCCGTTTACCTCTCTCACGTTCAAGTAGAACCTCGATCCTCCATACCTTGTACCACAACCTCTGCTGCCCATGAACCAGTTGCGAGCCGTAATGATAATAAAAATGTAACCACTTCCTTTGGAGCGATGTGTTTTATACTTTAATCAATAAGTATTATGAAACATTGAACGAATGTATAGCTACTTTGTCGTACCTACTATGTAGTTCCATCCTTATAAACTCCAAAAACAGAGCGCTTTAAAATAACTTACTGTAGTTTTGATCACCAATCATCATCATGCAGCGGGTTAGACTGGAAGCTGACCCCAACCTAGTTGGGAAAAGGCTAGGCAAATTATGCTGACTTTTGATCACCAATCTTCAATCACTATCTTTGCCATTCAGTAACTGGCTAATGGATGTCAGATAGGATGTCGCTTCATGGATAAAACTTGTATTCAGCTGCTTTCGGTAAGACTAGAATACGACCTTAATATACTTGGGGAAAGACAAGACAGATCTTTAATAACAGTATAAACCGAAAGTTGTATGTGTGGGTGTTTGTTACTCTTTCACGCAAAAGCTACTGAATGGATTTGGATGAAATTTGGCACACAGATAGATTGAACAACAGATACAGAACAGATAGAGAACACTGAACCGTGGAGTTTCTTCCCGGCTCTTCTCCATAGGAAACAACATTTTGGAACCGTGCACCTAGCTTCTGACGTTTCATAAGTGCCCATGCAGGTTTATTTATATGAAATAAAAATATTTTGATTTTGATTAACATATCGGATTCTTTATCCCGGTAGTACATTACCGCGGTATAATTTTCGATTTCCATGCGGTAATTTATACATACTTACGTAAGTAAAAAGAGAAACATTGCAATTAATCTTTTGAACATTTTTCTGGACAACTTTATTCTCTTCCTGCCCTTTAAAAAAAAAAAGCTAATTGGCCTGCACTGAGCCACTGCTCAGCAAAGGCATCCCCCAAATCCTTCCCGGCGTTTTTTTTTTTCAGGGCCCCTGCGATCCAACCCTTGTGATATGCGTCTAGGTCGGCTCGCCACTTCTTCTTGGGCCAGCCTAGGCGGCGCCGTCCATCCTCAAGCACTCACCGTGTGGAGACTATTGCCCAGCGGTTACTGTGCATGCGGCTGCCGTGTCCCGCCCAGTCCGATTTTAGCCTGGCAGCCTGTCGTAACCCAGGGGACTTGTAGCTAAATAACAATAGCTGCACGGGTCGATCGACCAGGTTAAGCTACGGTTACCGCGGTTGGTCAGTTGATGGGTGACCATCTTTACATACCAAGACCCCTCCGTGCCTCGGAAAGCACGTTAAGCCGTTGGTCCCGGCTGTCATTTGTGGATCTTTGACAGTCTTTACGGGTCGTCAGAAGCCCGAAAGTCTGACAACCAGTCTTACCAAGGGCTACAGTTTTACCCAGTAACTGGGTTGTGGAGGTCAGATAGACAGTCGCTCCATGTAAAATATTGGTATTCAGCTGCATCCGGTTAGACTGGAAGCCGACCTCAGCATAGTTGGGAAAAGGCCAGGCAGATGATGATGAGCCTGTCGTATCCCAATTTACTTAAAGCCAGTGCAGCATACGTTCTTCCATACCTACATCTATTAGCCGTCATCTCAGTAGACATACTCCTAGTCATACCATCCTTCACACAGTCTATCCATCGTTTATTTAGTCTTCCCTTACTGCTATAGATAACCATCTAAATACATATTCAAAAATTTCTCAAAACATGTTCCTCGTTTTTATTTTCGAATTCAAACACTTAGTCGTTGATGAAACATAATTACATGGATTGATTGCCTCTTTAACCCCCAGAACCTTCCAGTACTGGATATTACGATACTTAGTACGATTGGTTGTCATATTTTGGGATTCTGAGCCGTAAAGACTGTCAAAGATCTACGGCTTATTCGCACGAAAAAACTCTCCCGAATCTGGCGAATTATCACTTTTATATCCTAGTATTATGTTTTATATCCTAGTATTATATTTGATATCCTAGTATTATATTTTATATCCTAGTATTATATTTTCTAACGACTCGCACGAAGCAAATTTATATGTGGGCGAAACGACAATTTCTGATATGCTTATTAAGCAACTGGCACGTTTTTTTTATTTTTAACCGACTTCAAAAAGAAGGAGGTTATCAATTCGACATGTTTTTTTTGTCATTTTTGTATGTTCGGGTATAACTCCGTCGTATATAGACGGATTTGCAAAATTATTTTTTTGTTCGAAAGTGGTTTACTCCGTAATGGTCCCATTGAAATTTCATATAGATCTGATGATGCGTTTCGGAGTCAGACAACGGAACTCTTCCAAAAATTATAGCAAATCAACCGCGAATGTTACTATCGCATAAATATGCATTGTTTTGACGCCAAGGATGATGAAATATCGAATTTTGTAGGTAACTAAAAAGAGAAAAATCGCCTTCCGAAATTAAAGTTATTTTGCACTTTGTAGCGTTTTTTTGGAAGTCGGTTGTTATTTTTTTGAAAAAAGTTTTTTATGTAATAAAGTTAGTGTTATTTTTCCTAAACTTTTCGTTGTTTCCTTAACGTTTTATACAAAACGTGCCAGTTGCCGAATATGTATTTTTGGAATTCTCGATTCGCACGAAAATAAATCAACTTCCCTACAAAAAATATAATTAAATTATTTTCAGTGGCGAATTGTCTAATGAGCCAAATCAACAAATGACAGCCGTTTTAGCGCGCTGTCTGTGCCTTCATTCCCATCCACAGACTGACCTGGGCAAATGTAGCTTAACATAGATCAGACGAAAAGCCCTCTTACGAACCACTCCGCCTTTTTCAAGCCCCGTAGGAAGACAGAAGCCTATTCTAACAGAAAACAAAATCCCAATATTTTCATAATAAAATCGATGTAAGTCAAGATTAATCTTAGGAACGATGCTGTGTAGGAAATGATATAATATAAAGTATACGAGTTGGTCGCTTACTATTTTTGTAAGGGTATGTTTATACTGGAGCTAGGTACTGTGGTTTTAATAGTTTTGTTTTAGTCTGAAAACATCGAGGGACTTCCACCTATCCACCTGAAGGTATACCAATGATCATGGAATTGTGCTTAAAGAATTATGAGTACTAAAATTTTAAGCATTTTTAACCGACTTAAAAAAGAAGGAGGTTATTAATTCGACATGTTTTTTTTTTAATGTATGTTCGGGCATAACTCCTTCATATACAGACGGATCTGCAAAATTCTTTTTTTGTTCGAAAGGAGTTTAATTCGAAATGGTCCCATTAAAATTTCATATGGATCTGATGATGCTTTTCGGAGACAGACAACGGAATTCTTAGAAAAATGACGGCAAATCAACCACGAATGTTGCTATCGCATAAATATGCATTTTTTTGACCCCAAGGATGATGAAATTTCGAATTGGTGTGGGGTAAGTAACTAAAAAGTGAAAAATAAAAACTTTTTTCAAGAAAATAACAGCCGCCTTTCAAGAAAACACTAGAGTGCAAAATAACTTTAATTTCGGAAGGCGGTGACAAATAATTAAAATACACATCCAAAGTCACCGACTTCCGAAATTAAAGTTATTTTGCACTTTGTTATTTTTTTGAAAAAGTTTTAATATAAAACCATCTTAAGAGAAATAAAAAAAGGTGTTACCGACGTATCAGGCAAAAGGATAATGTTTTTTTTTTGAAAATTTTCTAATATTGCTACAAAATGAAATCTGGAGGGGTATCATCATTGTTTTAAATTTTAATGAATTTTATACTAAAAAAAAAATCATAATTAATTTAAATTACAAAGAAAGTTACATAAATCATCATCCTCTGGCTAGCCTTGTCCCATGGGTCGGCTTCCAATTAAATCAGATGCAGCTTAATGCCCGTATTTTACATGGAATGACCACCTATCTGACCTCCACAACCCAGTTACTGGGTAATATGATACCTTGGTAAGACTAGTTGTCAGACTTCCGGGCTTCTAACGACTGTCAAAGATCCACGTATAAAAGCGGGGACCAACGGCTTAACGTGCTTTCTGACGCTTTCTTTGACAAACAGCGAACTTCATCAATTGAGCCGCATTGGCTTGAGCCGTGCGGCGGTTATTGCTTAGCCACAATTTATTTAACACTAACTTTTGCCAGCGGCTTCGCCCGCGCGGAACTTTCATCCCCTATTTAAGTCCTTCAGGGATTTTATTTCGAAAAATCCTTACTTATTCCTAGTCTACATTATTAAGAGAACCTCTGTGTAACATTTCAGCTTTATCAGTCCAAGGGTTTGCACTGGGCGTTGATGAGTCAGTCAGTCAGTCAGGAGTTTTCTTTTTAATTATCTAAATTAATTAATAAATGTTTGTCGAATAAAAAAATCCTAACATAAGCTCGAAGCTAGCACTTTTCTGCTCATCCCCATAAGAACGACACCCGTAACGCTCACATGATGGGAAAAAGCCAACAGTTTCTAATTACTGTTAATTACTTCCACGCTCACTTAGGTACCAACTTACTTTGTTACATTAATCAATTAGTAAATCACCGCGCTTGCTACATAATTAAAGTAGTTTTCTGGTGTACCACCGGGCTCGATATTCTTAGCATTAATTAAGTGTCTTTGAGTACTCACTAGAAGAGTGATCCACTTTGGTTGTGTGGCTTTTTAATTTCTTACTTACATGGAGGGGCTTGGCTAATTAGTGACTGCCGCCATACAATTCGATCGATCAGGCTAAGCTACGCTTGCCACGGTTGATAGGTGAATGGGTGACCATTTTTACATACGAATACGTGCCACGGAAAGCACGTTAAGCCGTTGGTTCCGGCAGTCGTTCATGGATCTTGGACAGTTGTTACGGGTCGTCATAAGCCCGAAAGGCTGACAACCAGTGTTACCAAAGGATATTGTATGACCCAGTAACTGGGTTGTGGAGTAGACAGACAGTTGCTCCGTGTAAAATACTGATATTCTGCTGCTTTCGGTTAGACTGAAAGTTAGCTGGGAAAGTATTCTGAAATCGTCAATTAATGCGTACAAAGTAAAAATTTAATCGGTAACTATAGTTACACGAGCAGGCAACTGAAAAATGTAACTAAAAATAAATTATCTATCTTCCAAAAAAAAAAAAAACTTTAAAGGAGTAAGTTCCCAACTGAATTAGACAACCTTTCTTTGTCAATTAACTATACGTAATTAGCGAAGAAAGATCTTTATAAAGCCATAATAAAATAATGTTATAATTATGTTAACTATAGCAAAACTTCATAAGAGAAGGAAATCTGTATTTAATACGGAGTGGGGATTTTTAGTAATGATTTGTAGATATTAATTGCAATGAATTATTATGAGAGCAGTGGTGGCCAAGTGGCAACGGCCGCGACTTACGAGTTGTAGATCGTGAGTTCGAACCCAGCCAGGCGCTTTACTTTGTGTAAATCATTTCATCACCACTGCTCCAAAACGGTGAAGGAAAACACCGGGAGGAAACCGGCATGTCCTAGAACCAAAAAAAAATCGAAGACATGTGACATCTACCAACCCGCACAGGGCCCGCGTGGTGGATTACGGCCCAATCCCTCTCACCGAGAGGAGGCCTGTGTCCCAGCAGTGGGAACATTATAGGCTGATGATGATGATGATGATGTTGATGCTTACATCTTTAAAAAAGTACGCATAAAAACTGAAATTTGATTAATGAAAAATTAAACAATATGAAACAAGAAAATATTTTCATCTGAAAGCCGTAGTCGTATGCCACTTTATTCTAAAGCCTATGATAGTTTACTACTGTTACATACATACAAACATACCAGTAACAATCATAACCCTCCTTTTTTGCTTCGCCGCGCCGGTAAGTAAGTCGGGTTAAAAGAATAGAGATTTCTCAAGGCATACAGTTTTCACACATATTTTAACAATTATAAGGTCCTCTTTTGCGTATGAGATTTGTGTCTAGCTACAGGAGAAAAGCCTTAGAATGAAAAAAATATATATTTTAATATATAAACTAGACTCCAGTATATCCACGCCCTTTCAAAGGAAGACCTAGCTTTATTTATGACACCACAATAAACCAGTTGGAATCCTGCCTCGGTATTATTGCGCCGTTTCCGAAACGGACCGGGCAGCTTTATAATAGTTACATTTTGTATTGTGAAGAAAGAGGACAATGTTCTGATTTTATTTATAAACAAATGGTGTTGTTTGGTATTGTTGTCTTTCTTTAATGATAAGGAAATAGTTGAGACAGAAATAATTAATTTATTGAGTGGTTTAGAAATAGTCTGACTACTAGTCTTACCGAGGTATATCGTGTTACCCAATAAATATTACCACAGATGGCGTTCACGGACGGCTCAGAGGTCTATTTAACCATCTCGAGCAAACGTTTCGTGTGCGTTTGACGCTACGATTGGCCCTGGATTGGCGACGGACCAATCTGAGCGCCAAATGCGCTCGATGCGTTTGTTCGAGATGGTCAAAAGAAACTCATACTAGGGCCACAGATCTCAAGGGCCTACTTTCCATCCTGCGCCGTATGCCCTGTCACATATGGATTAGATGATCCTATGACAGCGTTATTGAGCGGGGTTCGCGCAGCTGTGTTTTGCGCTGAGCATTTTTTAACTTTTTGTCTTCGATACGCTAAGAAGAAGACGGTTGTGGAGGTCAGGTTGGCAGTCGGTCCCTGTTAAATGCTGGTATTTGCTGCATCTGGTTACACCGGAACACGACTCGAACATAGTTGCAATGAGGAAATGTGAATACTTATAGGAAGAGTTTTAAATAGTTGTATCAGATCGGATAATTTCAACACAATGATGTTACCAACTTTTTGTAACAATTTCACGATTTTAAAAGAGTGTCCATGGAGTTTCTTGCCCTTTCTTCTCCATAGGTACCTACGCTTTGGAATGGGCAACTACCTTCATCTTTCTAACTCACCGACCTTGACAATTCAAAAGTGCCTGTAATTGGTTTATTATACATACAATTCACAAAGTAAAGTGCTTGCCTGGGTTCGAACTCATGACCTACTTACTTGTAAGCTGGAGTCACCACTGCTCTGGAAAATCACATCAGTGTAACCAGAATTTGAAAGCACCAACATTTGCTAATTAAATATCTTGAGGATCTACAACATCACGACTGTATATACCGAAGAGTTAGACAAAAAAAAGAAAAAAAGTCATTTATTCAAACTAGGCTGAGAGTCAGCACTTTTCGAACGTCAAAATGACATAAGACAGTCCCCCAAAAACGCCCACCCTTCGACACTTCCTAGTGCTTTAGCTGGGAAGAAGAAGTGGCGCAACAAACTCCCAGACAGAGTTGTATCAATAGGAAACCCATATTTTTCCAGCTATGTTTATGTCTCATGTTTATAGGTGACGAGCCTGTCTCACGTCGGTATACATACAGTCGGTTGTTTTGCTGGCAGGAAAACAACAACAACACGTCGCCATTAACTCCACCACCGGTAGTGTCTATACAGGATACATTTTAACCAGTGCGCAAACTGTAACCATGAAGTCAGCATATCATTCTAGACCTCCTAGCGCAGATTTTTTTCGTCAGTTATCCAAAAAAGAAAATCAGCTGTTTCATAGAAAAGTGCAATACCTAAGCGGTCAAAATGTACCGAACAACTGTGCTAAACTCATGCTAAATTCATGGTTACAGTTTGCGCACTGGTTAAAAACTTATCCTGTATGGGGGATTAGGAACAGGGTGTAAATGTCAATTAAGCTTTGTTGAAAGGGAGGATCTTCCGACCAGATTGGTGTTGTATCTGGTGGGTTACTGCCGGATTATTGAAGTTGGGACGTTGTACAGATGCTAGTAGTGCAGTAAACTCAACTTGCGGGATGTAGGATTTTGCGTGACGTCAGGGTGGTGCTTAGTTTGCATTTGAAGCTCTTGATGCCACCACATAAGAAGGCTTAGAGTCACCAAAAGGGTAATGGAGAGGGCTATGTTTGGAGTTTCAATGCGTGATCGAATCAGGAATGAAGAGATCCGCAGGATAACCAAGGTAACCGACGTAGCCCGAAGAATTGCCAAACTTTAGTGTCAGTGGCCAGGGCCAAAAAGTTCTGGAGTGACGACCGCGTACCGGAAGACGTAAAGTTGGAAGGCCTGCCACAAGGTGGACCGATGACCTTATTAGGGCCGCAGGAGTCCGCTGGATGCGGGAAGCACAGAAGTGTTCGAAGTGGTGGCGCTTAGGGAAGGCCCATGTCCAACAGTGGACGTCTTTCGGCTGAAATGATGATGGTGATGCCGCCCCATGTAGACAAAATAAATAAAAATACCATTCGTTCCCTAATTAATCTCTTCTACGAAAATCAGCATGAATTTCCACTTACGGGTCACCCACCTACATTGAAAACGGCTACACAGCAACAAAAGATATTTGCCCAAATAAAGCATAAAAGAGCCCTTAAATAAAGAGCCCCTATAAGGGTCAGCGCCCTTAATGAATCAAGTAATTAGCCTGTTTCTTGTTTTTCTTTACTTTTCATTCTGGCTTACAATTAAATCTCTGCTATTTCAGTGTGCAATAAAAGTGTTTTTCCTACTGTTTTATTGATGCCTTCTGTAATACAACATGTCATGATCAGCAACATCATCAATTAAGCCGAAAGACGTCTACTGTGGACATACCGAAGAAGAAATCTTCACAGTTATGCAAGGTTGGCAAAAGCATATAAATAAATATCTTTAGTTTTAGCGGCTGCCCGTCCATCTGTCTGCGTGCTGTATCTCATGAACCGTAATAATAAGACAGTGAAAAAAAATCTTAGTGAGTATTTCTATTGCCGCTATAACATCAAACAACAAAAACAATTACGTGGTGTAAAATATTGTACCTCCGTAGGTACGATTATTAACCCTACAACACGTAATTTTTTAGTACCGAAACCTTCGTGTTACGTGAAACACGTCGTATCGTTAGATCCCTTCCAAAATACATCGTAAAGTTATTTCACAATGAAATTTAAGTAAAATAAATACTCGAAAACAAATATTGAAATAAAAAAACGAAGTCATGTGACATCTACCAACTCGCACTAGGCCCGCGTGCTAGATAACGGCCCACTCCCTCAAAATACACAAAATAATCTTAAAAAATAATTACTATGCTTTGCTTTGCCATGCTAAATCTTTTATTAGTGAAAAAAATCTAGTACACAATCGTCAATGTGCGTTAGCACACAGCTCTGTCCGCCACACAGACTGTTTTAAAAGAGCTGTCAGTTTCTAAACGTTAAAAGTATCGTAAGTCGTAAAGAAAATACAGAAAGAAAAATCGTAACACACATTACAAAAACAAAATAAGAAACTAACATAAAATGCACAAATACAAAGTAGCCAAATGCCCCGTATTCAGGTAGAATAGTTTTACAATAATTATTGTCCATTGATTGTTGATGTCCTGGTGGGGTCCGCAAAGGCCTATGCCTGCCAGGGGTGCGGGTTGTTCGAAAGATATACCGTAGCCCCTAGCACACAGGCAACTGAAGGAACACGGGTGGGTTTTAGTCAGATACTCCCTCAAGTGCACACGAGTCTGACAGTCCTGCTCCACCCAAAGCGCAAGAAGTGATTTGATGATTTCCCACCCAAAAACACAATTGTTGTTGTCAAGGCTAGGGACCCAATGCCAATTTAGCCCCTTTGGGGCTAAATCTATCCCTTTTTTTTCGTAGTACCTACAAATATACGGAGAAACGCTTGGTTTGTATGGAAAGTAATGACTATACCGCCTCTAAGTTCACGTTAGCACATTACGTGAAAATATCGCGGTGGGATAATCCAACAGTGTATATTTTCGACGCCCTAGGATGGCCTCTGTTGGATTCTCAAATCTCGGTTCAACACACAGAGTTGAAAATCCAACAAACGGAAAACGTAGTCTCACAGCGGCCACCAAAGCATCTCCGTGTGCTGTGCTCGTCAGTTAGCGTCGGGTATGCCATACAAGGAGTGAGAAATTGAGTGACAAATAGTCAAGTCAAAGATTTCTGTAAATAATACCTTATTTGATGGCATCTAAGTGAAACTGCCAAATAGTTTCTAACACTCTTTAAATTTGAAACAAGTAGTGAAGTTGAGTTGTCCTTTTTCTATTAATTATTATCGAGGGGCTTTTGGCTACGTGATAACAGACACGGGTCGGCTGTTGGTACTGTCATTTACGTGGATCTTTAACAGTCGTACGGGTTGTCAAAACCTCGAAAGTCCGACAACTTATTATACTAAGGGGTGTCGTATTAACCTGTTACTGTTTTAATTATTTCCTTTTTTATTTTATCAAAGTTCCTGGCTGGTCGTTAGCTTTTCCGACGAAATAGGGTTTTTCCACTAGTAAATTCCCCGTAGCAGGTCATTATTCTCCTAGGATTAGGGTAGGAGAAAGACGAAATTCCCCGAAGCAGGACGAAGTCCAGATCCGGATGTGGCCGGCCCATTGCCACTTCACTTGTTCGATCTCCTATCTGCTGGATCACGTTATACCGGATTCTATCCCTCAGAGAAACTCCAAGTTTAGCTCGTTCTATAGCTAATTGAGCGACCTTGTATTTAGGGACCAGCCGTACCGTGAGTGTCCAAGTTGTATAAGTTGGTAATAACTGGCGAAATGTGGGTGTACCATTGATACGGCTCTGGCTAACCCATCTGGAAAACATACGTGATATTATAAAGACAGGTTAACATAATATTTAAATAGTAGATAGACAAAAAACAGTAACTCGCTCTCAGTGGTTTCCACAATAACATTTTAATTAAATAAAATTGAAAACCAGACCTATTTTAATTATAATTAAAGCTTAAGCTAATTAAGTTTTAAAATTAACAATTTGTTTTTTAATTAATTGAACATGATATGCCTTTGATGTATTTAAAGTTTTCGTTGTAACTATTAAAATTGCTCATTTTATATTATTCATTCTGGTTAATGAAAGAGAACAGTCATAAAGGGCACTTTAAACGGACTTCAAAAAGAAGGAGGATTGTTATATAAATTCAACAAGTTTTTTTTTTTTTATATACATTATGTTCGGGAATAACTCCGTCGTTTATGTCTATATGTCTGTGGATTTGCGAAAATCTTTATTTTTTCGAAAGGCGTTTATTCCAAATTTTATATTATTTAATAATTCCCATTAGAATTTCATATAGATCAGATAGATTTCATATGATGCGTTTCGGAGACAAACAACGGAACTCTTCAAAAAATTACCGCAAATCAACCGCGATTGCTGCTATCGATATGCATTGTTTTGACCCCAAGGACGATGAAATTTTGGATGGGGTAGTTACTATAACTAAAAAGTGTTAAATTGAACTTTTTACAAAAAAAAAAAAAAAAACACTCGATTTCCGGAAAAACACTACAAAATGAAAAATAACTTTTATTTCGGAAGGCGGTGACAAAAAAAAAAAAAAAATTATCCAAAGTCTTGACAGTTCAAAAATCTTTGTAGACTGAAAATAAATGCTGTTTTAGTAATGTAAATAATTATTATACCTTCAATAATCATTTAAGAGCGCACCGAAAGATTTTCGAATTGATTGCGTTCGTTTGATCCATGTTTGATCCTTTGCTGCATCGTTATTAACCAACTGCAATTAATGCGTAAGATATTTAAGGATTCACTCCTTAAATCGGACACCTAAGAAACAAAATTACTTGTAATACATTTTTCCTCGGTTAAAAAATTATCTAATGTAATCTCTAAAAAAACAAAATAAACGGCGTAAATACTCTTACGGAAGGTCATAAAAGTTTTTTATTATAACAAAATCACATGTTTTCTATAACGTACACATTTTATATTTTCAAAATGTGTAGTTGGTTTACTAATACGAGAGAAATACCTAAATTGGCACGCAAGCCGCCCATTCTAGCCAGAGCTGCCACGCATCAATTAGCGCCAGAAGCTCGCTGCCGTCTTAAGTTCAAACAATAAAATAATACGGATCATGCACATACAAGTCGCTCACAACACTCGTATCCGGTCAAAAACTTAGAATTTATTCAATTAGATGCATATTTTAATTCTCACAGTAATCTTTAGGTTTGTTCCCACGGTATTAGCATAAAGGCGTCCCTTAAAAGGAGTTTGTAATATCAAAATAGATTCTAATGTTAGAATAGTAATCGGAGTTGGTTTGGATTAAAACTAGTTGCTACTTGCTAGTTATAGGTAATACAGAACTGGTTAACGCGTTTGTTAAAGGTTGTGACGACCTGTGCCTTTAATAGAATGGGCTGGGAAGCGTACCGTGTAACAAAATATCGGCGAGATTTTTTTCCATACTGGTTATAGCTTGATGCTAAGTAATAACAACAAGTTTCGTGTGGTACCGGGAGTAAAAAATAGCACCATCCCATTTCTTCCCGTGGGTGTCGTAGAAGGCGACTAAGGGACTTACTAGAGAATGGGCAGCAGCGTTCTCTATGCATTTTACCACCATACTGCGATCGCCAACCCGCCTACCAAGCGTGGCGATTATGGCAAGCTCCCCCCAAATTGGGGGAGGCCTATGTCCAGCAGTGGACGTCTTCCGACTGAAATGATGAAGTAATAAAGCCGCACGTGTCGATCGATCAGGTTAAGCCTTCGCTTGCCGCGGTTGGTCCGTGGATGGGTCACCATCTCTACATAGCAAGACCCCTCCGTGCCTCGGAAAGCACGCTAAGCCGTTGGTACCGGCTGTCATTTGTGGATCTTTGACAGTCGTTACGGGTCGTTGACAACCAGTTTTACCAAGGGGTATCGTGTTACCCCAGTAACTGGGTTGTGGAGGTTAGATAGGCAGTCGCTCCATGTAAAATACTGGCTATTCAGCTGCATCCGATTAGACTGGAAGCCGACCCCAACATAGTTGAGAAAAGGCTAGGCCGACAACGATGACTGGATAATAAACGCAATGCTCAGCGTTGACAGTTGAAAATTGAACAGAGTTTATCCCAGCGCATCGAAATATACACACTTCGATTTACAACCACCGCCATTTTTTTTACGTCCGTATGATCGTTGATTAACTGCATTTCGGCTTTTAGGGTGCCAGTAAAATTGCTGCAACTATTAAATTAATTTAATCGCATTAAATGACTTTTACATGGAATAGTTATTCAAAGGGATTCTGACAAAAGAATCATGACACATGGCAAATAATTTAATTATATGTATTGTGCTTAGTAATTGTAATTACTTACCTATTAATTATAGAATCAAACTTAACAGACAGCTTGTTGCGCCACTTCTTCTTCCCAGCTAAAGCAATAGGAAGTGGTGAAGGGCGGGCGTTTTGGGGGACTGTCTTATGTAATTTTGACGTTCAAAAAGTGCTGACTCTCAGACTAGTTTCAATAAATGACTTTTGATTTGATTTGATCTATTTTGTGCAACATAAAGCCTGACAATAACTTGAAAATTGCAAAAACCGTAAGAAAATTTGAATTTCGCGGGCTTAGCGCTTCCCGATTAAATTCAAATTTTATTTATATGTTCTTGTACGATGTTTTTTCATTTAACAGTTTGACAGTTGGCTGTGAATACGTGGGTCACTGTTGTGCCGTCTCTCATGGGATGTCGCAACGGTGACCAAACGTAATTTCTTGTATTGTTTTGTTTACAGTCTGTGTTTACTAACACTGTCGTAAATTTTACTAATAATCTTATTGAGTTGAGTTGGTTACTCCAATAAATAAATATTCTATAAACACAAAATTCTCCGATGATTTTTCTAATAGGACAATTTAATATTGTTATTCAAACGATAATTTGTTGGGAAAAGATTAATGTGTTACTTATTTCTTTTAGTGAGATGATTGCGTTCAACAATGTTTGTTTAAGCTTTGGAAATATACTTTTGGAACAGACTATAGGAAAAATGTGTAACTAGATTAACCCGTTCAAATTGTCAACTACACTGCTTACCCCAGTTTCGATAAGCAAAAGATGCAAGTATCAAATAATAGAATGCTTCTCACTATTAGTTAAAATGTTAATAAAGTAGATACAGAGATAATGTGATGTGGTGGAATAAAAAATAGTTCGGAGTCGCGTCCGGTCTACGATGCACTTAGGGACTGTGTTATGTTAGAGGGAGACAAGAAGTAAATTGAATTGTTACAAATGGTCACCATGGATGATTAAACGAGCCTATAACATAACATAACATACTCAGCCTATAACGTTCCCACTGCTGGGACACAGGCCTCCTCTCGGTGAGAGGGATTGGGCCGTAATCCACCACGCGGGCCCAGTACGGGTTGGTAGATGTCACATGTCTTCGAATTTTTGGTTTTTGGACATGCTGGTTTCCTCACGATGTTTTCCTTCACCGTTTGAGAGCAGTGGTGATGAAATTATTTACACAAAGTTCGAACGCACGACCTACAACTCGTTAGTCGCGGCCTTTTACCGCTGGGCTACCACTGCTCTTTCACTTCAAGTCACACTTTTGCGACAATTACATTGCCTAAACTTTGTCATGACATCACGACACCTAATCTTATCGTATACCTACATAGAACAATACTATAGACAACCCACCTAAAAACTTATCTAGCCTTCCCTAACCAATTCCCCCCAAACATTAGAGAAACATTTTTTCTACATTGTTCTTGAATGTTTGACAAGCTAAACTGCCAATGTTTACTTTCACCGTTTGAGAGCAGTGGTGATGAAATTATTTACACAAAGTAATGCGCCCGGCTGGGTTCGAACGCACGACCTACAACTCATAAGTCGCAGCAGTTACCACTGGGCCACCACCGCTCGTGTATATGAGTACCAAATAACCTTTCATTTAATTATTATTTAATTGACATTTTTTTTTTTCAATTCATTCGATTGTGGCTAAGTAACACTAGCCACACGGGACGATAGATTAGGTTAAGCCGCATTTGGCCCGTGGATGGGTGCCAATCTTTACGTCGCATATTTTCGAATTTTTTGATTTAGGATATGTCAGTTTCCTCACGATGTTTTCCTTAACCGTTTTAAGCAGTAGTTATAAAATAATTAACACACAGTAAATCACGTGTCTGAAAGAAAGAAAGATGCGTTTATTGGCATTACAGCTTATAGAACCTTAGAACTATTAATAAAACACAACAATGTTATTAATGCCAAAAGGGCCTCAGCTCAGCATAATGTCAGATGGCAACACAGAATGCACCACCTGACGCTGATTTTCAGCTGCAACCCACGAGTACCATACGCTTGATTAATAAATACATAGTGAAGTGTGTGTCCGTAATAATATTATTATATAATAAAAATTTACTGGGTCTGGGTTCGAACCTAGGTATAGATAGGCAGTCACTACATATAACATACAATTATTGATATTCAGCTTCATCCAGACCAGAAGCCGGCTATTAAATTCGGGTTAGGATTTGGTTTTAGGATTAGGTTAGATATTCTGTCGATCCATGCAAAATACTGGTATTCAGCTGCATCCGGTTGGACTGGAAGCCAACCCTAACATAATAGAAAATACGACATTGCAAGTCACTTACATACTCAGCCTATAACAACACAGGCCTCCTCTCCGTGAGAGGGAGCGGGCCGTAATCCACCACGCGGGCCCAGTGCGGGTTGGTAGATGTCACATGTCTTCGAATATTTTTGTTCTAGGACATGCCGGTTTCCTCACGATGTTTTCCTTCACCGTTTGAGAGCAGTGGTTAAGAAATTATTTACACAAAGTTTGAACGCACGACCTTACTGGGCCACCACTGATCTTTCACGTGAAGTCACACTTTTGCGACAATTACATTGCCTAAACTTTGTCATGACATCACGACACCTAATCTTATCGTATACGTACATAAAACATTACTTTAGACAACCCACCTAAAAACTTATCTAGCCTTCCCTAACCAATTCCCCCCAAACATTAGAGAAACATTTTTTCTACATTGTTCTTGAATGTTTGACAAGCTAAACTGCTAGTCACGTCGAAGATAGCATGCCAAAGCAAAATATATATGTAGACACAGAAGGGCGGGTCTATTCAATAATTCAGCATAGTCTTTTCCCAGCTATATTGGCGTCGGCATCTAGTCTAACCGGACGCAGGTTTTTAAGATGCAGTGATCAAATATCTGACCTCCACTACCCAATACCATTTTACATGGATAGACCGACGGTTCCGTGTGGTGCCGGACGTAAAGAATAGCACCATCCCATTTCTTCCCGTGGGCGTCGTAGGAGGCGACTAAGGGACTTACTAGAGAATGGGCAGCAGCGTTCTCTATGCACCATACTGCGATCGCAAACCCGCCTCCCATGCGTGGCTATTATGGCAAACCCTTCCCCAAAAAACCAGTTTAGGTGGCCGTGCTTGGGGGAGGACTACGCTCAGTAGTGGATGTCTTTCGGCTGAAATGATGAGCGACTGCCTATCTGACCTGCAGAACCCGTGTAGGTAAGATAGGCAGTCGCTTACGTATTCCTTACGAGTCACTTAGAAAAAATACCTCCACGACCCGGTTACTGAGTAAGCCCATTGGTAAGGTGGTTGTAAGACTTTCGGGCTTCTGATGACCTGTAACGACTGTCAAAGATCCAGTGATGAAAGCCAGGAACAACGACTTAAATTGCTTCTTGAAACGGTGGATCCGCCACGGCCAGCTAAAACCGCTCGACCAACCCGTGAGGCGTTACTAATTAGCCCCAAATCCTTCATGGTGGCTTTATACAATGAACGAAAAACGCACGCACATACATACACGCTTCACGTACAGCGAGTGCAAGCGTACTTGTGACTAGCATTTATTTGAGATATGTTTTGATTGTAAATAATAGCCGCACGGGTCATTACGGTGTTAAGCTACGCTTGCCAAAGTAGATCTGTGGATGGGTGACCATTCTTTACACATTGAGAAGCCTCTGTGCCTCAGCAAGTACGATAAGCCGGTCATGACTGTCATATGTGGATCTTTAACAATCATTGCGTATAGTTAGAAGTTCGAAGCCTGACAACTAGCCTTAACGAGGGATATTAGGTCACCCAGTAACTGGGTTGTAGACGTTAGATAGGTTGTCGCTCAATGTAATTGTAAAATAATGGTATTATTCAGCTGGAAGTCAACACCAACATAGATTGGAAAACGCTAGGCAGTATATGACTTTTTGATTGTCTATGTATGTGTGCGCCTGTTTTCGATCGTTGTATGGAGTTGGCCTTCTGGATCTATATATGTTGTGGCTCATCTAAACAAAAACGGTAATGACTTGCGGCAGGACCAAAATTGAAGAGGCGTGGAATATTTAAGTTTTACTTTTCAGTGACTTAGGTAAAGGAAATTGTAGATAGTGTTTAGAAACTTGAGGAGTTAGAAACTCGCCAATCATTGAAGAATTTTATGATGTTTTTGTGTGTGATTAAATTAATGTTTTGCGGTAAACACAAGTATTGAAGGTTTCATTGGCTATGAAATGGTGTTTTAAATATTGTATATTCAGTAGCCATCCCTTTGGTTTCAAAGTGGTCCATTGTTGGCCGTAGCTACTTTTGATCAAGCACATTGCTCATTTGTTTTTTAAACCTATAGAGGTATGAGGAACAGGGTGTAAAGTTCACTCATACTTATGATGGTAAAGGAGGATCCTCCGACCATACGGGTATTGTGTCTGGTGGGCAAATGCATGACAGTTGATGTCGGGATATTTTATCTATTCGAGTGTCGTGGTAAACTCTGATTGCGCGATGTAGAATTTCTAAGAATAGTTCGGCTGTGGCATTGTAGATGGAGCCACTTTTCTTTTTGCGTTTTTCGATTTTGTTGCGAAGCATTTTTATTTGTAGTGACGCTACAAACCTATTACATGACTTACCTCCAGTTTTTGAAAACCTCTTGTTCCTCTCTATGCTTATACAACCCTAGCTAACATGTCTAGTATGTTTATGTAAAGAATCTATGTACAAAATTTAAAAACTGTTTCATGACCAATCACGAAGTTATAAGCTTGTTATGTTACCTAATTGTCTACACAAACATGGAAACCACACGGCGCCCACGCGGCTCGCGCGTCCAGTTTTGTATTCTGCTCATTGATAATAATTAGGCAGTAGGTACCAAACCGTATGGCGATTGTATTGTAATTACTTAACTAAGTGATAACATTTTCCATCACACTTGCAAAACTTTTTTGGGAAAAATTATTGGAATCGATTCAGTTACTTAGTCTCAACAAACTATATTCAGGTTTGACATAATATACTAAAATAATGTTGTACAGGTATATTTTAGTCTAGTTATTTTTTCGAGCCGTTATTTTTTTAGTACTTACCTATAGTAATAGTAATATTGGATGAACTATTGGATTTTTCTTGATATTTTTTAACTAGTTGTATTGATATAATTCTTAATTTTATTCATTAGTTTAAAAACAAAATATTTATCTTTTGTGTGTTCAGGTACTTTGCATGCCAATAAGTAAAATACCAAGTCTATGATATACAATGAATACATGAATGTAAAAACCTTCATAAAGTTTAGTCATATTTGCAAATATTTTATTGAATTTTTCGAACATATGAAGCAATGGTTTAGCAATCTGTTTCAAAATGATTCAGATTATGATTGATCGTGCGTTTCGCTATTAGGGTGTAGGATTAATTCTTAGTTAATCTCTCATCATTTCAGCTGAAAGACGTCCACTGTTGGACGTAGACCTGGTGGGGTTTTACCATAATAGCCACGCTTAGCAGGCAGGTTGGCGATCGCAGTATGATGGTAAAATACATAGAGAACTGCTGCCCATTCTCTAGTAAGTCCCCTAGTCGCATTCTACGACACCCACGGGAAGAAATGGGATAGTGATATAGAGGTATGAGGAACAGGGTGTAAAGTTCACTCATACCTATGTTGGTAAAGGAGGATCCTCCGACCAGACGGGTATTGTGTCTGGCGGGCAACTGCCCGGCAGTTGATGTCGGGATTTTGTACCTATCTGGTAGTCGTGGTAAACTCTGATTGCGCGATTCCTTAGAATAGTTCGCCTGTGGCATTGTAGATGGCGCCACTTCTCTTTTTGCGTTTTCCGATATTTGTTGCGAAATATTTCTCTTTGTATTGCCGCTACAGTGATATTATTTTATGTCCGGCACCACACGGAAAGAAGAAATTAATCTCTATTCAGAATATGTTACTTTAATTATTCTTCCTGCCTCCATCTCACATAGCCCTGTCCAAGCCAGCCTAAACCAGTTTGGCCATAAAAAGCGACAGTAACAGGTCGTCAGCCGCAGGTGCATCGCGACCGGACAGATGTGAGCCTGAGGTAGGCAGACTTAGAGGTTGGGCGAACGGAGAAGTTACTAATTTGGGTTAAAAAAAAAAAGATAACTTATACCTATGTCAGTAAATTATTATCTATTTGGAAACAAGACTGTTGTTTGATATACATCTTCGAACAACATCACCTAGTAAAGGAGACTCGTACCTCCTCTCTATGGTCTTCAGGATGGAGTTGGAGCTAGTTTTTGAAAGCCATTAGCTGTGCTTATGAGATTTAAGAGAAAAGAACCTGAATTATGTTACAATCGGAATAAGGACAAGAAAATTATGATGGCTTGACAATAGTGGTCCTTTTTTTGTTTTTTTTTGGCTAGGAACCATAAAAATGGTTCGTAACCTTAGATCAAAAATATTCCCAAATAATGATTGACGATAATCTAACTGATATTGTCTTTACTAGCCTATCTACTTTATTTCATCTAGTTGTTTTAATAAAAATATACTTTGCAAAATCCGCATATATTCAATAAACTTATTCGAATGTAAAAACTAGTAACCAACCAGGTAACATTGTAGCCGATACTCAAAATGTCTAAAATTCTTGTTTGTCCGCAACAAAATTCAAGTTTGATATACCTTTAGTGAGTCCGGAAGAGATGATCGATATTATCGTTAAGATATATTCGGCCCTTAATGAAGAGACAGGAAGAGGTCTATATAAAAAGAGATTATTTTAGAAAGTAAGTACGAGTAGGTTCTTGTATAATATTAACGCGTGTAAACTTAGCTTACAATGTTCCCACTGGGCAATGGGAAAATGTTTGCCAAACCTGTACTTAGTTTGTCATCGCTACGCTAAGAAGAAGATGTTCCCTCTGCTGAGAGGAAGGTGTCCTCTCGTTAAGAGGGTGTGGGCCGTATTCCACCACGTGGCCCCAATGTGTGATGGAAGATGCTGGTCTAAGACATTTCCTCACGATGTTTTCCTTCACCGTTTTGGGAGCAGTGGTGGTGAAATAATCTACACAAAAGTGTGAATGACGCTCGTGAGTTGCGGCCGGTACCACTGCTCATATGGGATTGGTTTGGTCCTCAATCAATACCCGACACGACAAAGCAAGACAAACGCACTTATAGACAAACAATGGGACTCTTATAATATTTAAGACATTCATATGTATCCGAATATCCGATCTCTACTCATGATATTTTTACTCCAACCATCACCACCCAATCACCAAAACCCACACAACAGGTTTCCGTTCCTCGTTCTAAGTTACCGTCAGCATCTCGAAGTCCGTAGATAAATATAGACTGTTCGCTCTCAGGAACTCGACGTGTATGTGTAATTGCTTTTCTATTTAATGTACGGTGTATAAGGAAAGATAATATAAGGTTATCATAGACAGGATATAAGGGAATACCGTAGATTTTTGCTTAAACACTCAGCGGTGAAGAGGGAATAGAATTTCTTGATACTTAGAACCTAGTCTGTATAACACAAGTAAATAAGTTAATTATATTTCTGCGCATTTGCCTAAAAGCAACCTAATCAGTAACCTTATTACACCGATGACCTTGTGAAGGCCGCAGGAATCCGTTGGATGCGGGAAACACAGAACCGGTCGAAGTGGCGGAGCTTGGGGAAGGCCTATGTCCAGCAGTGGACGTCTTTCGGCTGGAATGATGATGATGATGAATTTTATCAGCAATTGGTGCATTTATATTACCGGTAACTAAAATGTTGTGCGAAAATCGGTTGTCATGGTATTGGCATGTAATGCGGAGGAATGAGGAAAATGTCGTGAGGAAAGTATTGAGTGTGAATGTTGATGGGTAGGGCTATAAGGGTAGGGGAAGACAAAAGAAACGATGGATGGAATGTGTGAATGATGATATGGTTAGAAAGGATGTAACTACGGAGATGACGACTAATAGAGAAGTGGGGAAGAAAAAGACATGTTGCGACGACCACAAATAAATTGGCATAACACACTTTGAAGTTATTATGGCAGAAAATTGTTATAAGGAAATCGTCAACAGACACCAAACTGGAAATTGACACTGTTTAATAACACATTCCTCCAAACATTACAATTACAAATCAACGAACCCCCATTAACACGACTGTCACTCAAAACTTTAGTTGTCACCCAACACCTGTACCCAATTATGCTAACTATCCGTCCGAACACCAATATCCGGTTGTAATCCACATTAAACCAGTTTAATGCAGTTCCAACCGGTTAGCCCGCGTTCCCCCGGGCGTTTTCGATAAGCGAACTACCCGTAAAATGGTTATTAGTTGAATTATTGCGTTTTAATGGAACTAACTGCAAGGTTTAGGACAATGATATTAATAAATTAATTGTTTATACTATTATTTGAATGGACGGGATGATTATAATGGCTGTTTCGGTTAAATAGGCTGAAAATTATTCTAGTGTGATCGCGTTTTTACGTGATTGCGAATTAGTACCGTGGATAGTCAGGCCTCATTAACAAATCAAAATCTACCTTCAATTTTTAAATTAAGCACATCATCATCATCATCATCATCAGCCTATAATGTTCCCACTGCTGGGACACAGGCCTCCTCTCGGTGAGAGGGATTGGGCCGTAATCCACCACGCGGGCCTAGTGCGGGTTGGTAGATGTCACATGTCTTCGAATTTTTGGTTCTAGGACATGCCGGTTTCTTTACGATGTTTTCCTTCACCGTTTGAGAGCAGTGGTGAAGAAATTATTTACACAAAAATCGAACGCACGACCTACAACTCGTAAGTCGCGGCCGTTGCCACTTGGCCACTACTGCTCTGAAATTAAGCACAGTCTCATCAAGCGTTTGGGAAGCTTCGTCGAGTCTTCCTGTCGCGTATTTCGCAGAGCCTAAAGACTAAAGTCTTCCATCAGTGCGTCCTGCCTGTTATGATTTTCCGACCCGAAACGTGGACACCCACGGTATGGCTGGTCCATAAATTCAAGGTTGTTCAGTGAGCTAAGCGAGTGAGTATGCTCTCTGTCTGAGTCATGAAATTCCAGAATGAAGTGATCAGGCAGAGATCCAAAGTGGTCGACATAGCTCACAGAATAAGAAAGCTGAAGTGGCAATGAGCCAGTCATACTTGCCGTAAAACCGATGACCGCTGGGGTATAAGTGTTCTTGAGTGGAAACCGCCAATCGGCAAACGTAAGGCAGGACGCCCTCAGGCTAGGTGGAGTGACGATGTTCGCCGGGTGGCTGGTAGCAGCTGGATGAGAGTGGCAAAAATCGGGCTGATTTCGTGCAATTGGAGAGTAAACATGATAATAGGTTTAAGCAGAACGTTATATTTATTTTTTGGGCATACAGTTATAACAGTAAATATCCACTAGGAGAAATGTCTTATTAACGAAAATTGATCTTAATACCGTCAACTGTTCCAAAGGAGATTTCCATGTTCATCAGAATCAAAATCGCAAATTCGTCAAACAAACAAATTAAAAGCAAACGCTCATCAATCAATCAATTAATAAATTCTCATCAACTGCCTCCCAAAATGTTTATCTACAGCAAATAATCTTCCATCTTCACCAATACACCATGATAAGTACCTATTATAATGGCTGCGATAATCGCTCCCCATAATCTACAATGATATAATTTAAAGGTACAAAGTAATTAACATTTAATTCCGTACCTTTCTTCACCGGTTCGGGGCGGACGTAACTAGATCTAACCAGTTACGACCGGTCATAATCCGGTTATAACTGGCTAATTATCTGAGGATAAATAAGAGGGAATAAAAAAGTTTGGTAGGGCTAACGAAAATAACGAAATGTAATAAGAATTAATAAGGTTTTGTCTATGATTCTGACTGTATAGATTTCCTTTAAACAAGGAATTAGATTTAGCAGAATCAGCCTATAATGTTCCCACGGCTGGGACAAAGGCCTTCTCTCTGTGAAAGGGAATGAGCCGTTAACAGTGACATACCTACACCTACAATCCCGCAATTGGCCTGCGTAGTGACGCGGACCAATTGCGGGTTGATAGATGTCACATGCCTTCGAATTTTTGGTTCTAGGACATGCCGGTTTTCTCACAATATTTGGCTTCATCGTTTCGAGAGCAGTGGTGATGAAATATTGAACACAGAGTGAAGCACCTATCTGGGTTCAAATCTACGACCTTACAACTCGTAAAGTCGCAGCCGTTACCACTGGGCCATCGCTAGTCTCAAAATATAATTGGATTTAGCAATATGAAATTCTCAATATCTACCTGTATTTATGGCAATTGCCAATGGCAATAGGGTCAATCTCTGACATAAGGGAATCGAGCATACTTACCTGGCAAATTTTGTGTATTCTTACACTTCAATACATCCCTTAGAGGAATATTATGCATTAAATATGTCTATTTTCGATACAATCTCCACTGCAGCAGTAAGGCTTAACGGTACCCTGACTTAGGTACAAGTCGTTGACCGTGGGTTCAAACCCAACAGACATGCACTTTTCTCCGAGCAACTTTATCATCAAACCTGCTCTCAACAGAGCGAGGATTCTCCATTTCACAGAAAGAAAGCCGAGTCCCAGCTGTGGGAAGATATTAGGCTGATTATGTTTTATGTATTTCGGCTAAGTAATTTTGAGGCTTGTGGCCATTGAGTTACATATTACTGCGTAAGAACTTGGCGGACAGCACGTGGAACCAGAACGTGGAACGTGGTCCCAGAATGTTCTTGACTATATAGTCTATTCGCGTTAAGACAATAGTGACCCATCGTTGTCACTCAGCTTAGCCACGCCCCTTGACTAATTAGATCACAGTAAATTATAGTGTATGTGTAACTATAGTGTGTGTGGCTTACTTCAACTGGTCAATGTGAACACGGCTTTCTAATTTACTATGATCTAATTGGTCAAGGAGTGTAACAGCTGAGTGACAACGATGAGTCACTATTTTCTTGACGCGAATATACTATAGACCGAAGTGCAGCTGCAGCCTCTTAGACTGGAAGTCGATCCCAACATAGTTGGTGGGAATAGACTAAGATGATGACGATGATATGTGTTACATTTATTTTACGTATAAGTAAATTGAAACTGTTCCCAAAACCACAGCTGGAAGTGACACAAAAGAACGCACTTTAAAAATAAATTGCCAATGATATCAAAACCAATTAGTAGCATGCACTATGACTTCATTATTTTATTACAAAACGGTTCAACAATTATAATAAGCCCTCAATTTCGTGTTTATCAATATTGTGGATATGCGTGTAACAAATCAAATGCTTATTAATTATATTCAAAACGGTAGTACTATATCGTGGTATAATTTTTGACCACGAAGCCGCTGGCGAAGCCACGAAGCCGCTGATGGCATAAGCTAGTGTAATAATAATAGTCTTTTATTCTGATTCACTTTTATTTCTTGTAATAAGTCATCATATACCTGACCTTTTCCCAACGATGTTGGAGTCGGCTTCCAGTCTAACCGAATGCAGCTGAATACCAGTATTTTACATGGAGCGACTGCCTATCGTTTTTTTAGTTATTTAACTTTAACAGTATTTCAGAATACACCTCTTTCAAAGAATAGAATCGCCCCGTTCCGAATGCGGTAGGCAGTGTCAGTGTCGCACAACTATGTCGCTGTGTGTTATAGTGCGATATCATCACACGGGCCGCGTTTTAACATGCCGATTTCCGAAAATATGAAAAAAAAAACCTGCATATTTTATTACTGTCGAGAATCATTAGCATAGTTACTTCCTTGAATTTGACGAGACGCAAAACGACACGTTGTATATTTTTTTGATTTCAAATCAGTAACTTAACTTCTGTGCAATCAAATCGTCTTTCAAATGAATGGTATACCTACAGAAAACCGCTAAACGTTCACTTTTCGCTCACAAAGAGAAAAGGGTGGTAAAATGTAACTATAAATTATACTTCGTTCACAATAAGAGTCTCATTTGCAGCGACGTATTCAAGCTTTAAAAGCGAATGATTTATGAACAATATGGCGCTTACACTGTATTCAGTTACCTTTATTTTTGGTTCTGAGGTTTATTTTCAGGGTGAGTAATTATCTTATTTAATGGTTATCATTCCGTTGGTCCCGGCTGTCATTTCGTCGGATGTCAGAAGCTTGAAAGTCTGACAACCAGTCTTATCAAGGGATATCGTTATCATCATCTGCCTAGCCTTTTCCCAACTATGTTGGGGTCGGCTTCCAGTCTAACCGGATGCAGCTGAATATCAGTATTTTACATGGAGCGACTGCTTATCTGACCTCCACAACCAGTTACTGGGTAATACGATACCCCTTCGTAAGACTGGTTGTCAGACTTTCGGGCTTCTGACGACCCGTAACGACTGTCAAAGATCCACAAATGACAGCCGGAACCAACGGCTTAACGTGCTTTCCGAGGCACGGAGGGGTCTTGGTATGTAAAGATGGTCACCCATCCACGGACCAACCGCGGCAAGCGTAACTTAACCTGAACGATCGACTCGCGCAGCCATTGCAACTTAGCGACAAGCCCCTCATCAAGGGATATCGTATAACCCAGTAATTGGGTTGTGTAGGTCAGATAGGTAGTCTCTCTATGTAAATTACTGGTATTCAGCTGCATCCGGTAAGACTGGAAGCCGACCCCAACATAGTTGGGAAAAGGCTAGGCAGATGATGATGAATGTGACTATTCACGATTCCTTACGTATGGTTCTCAAACATTCAAAATTCATAATCAGCCTATAACGTTCCCACTGCTGGGACACAAGCCTCCTCTCCGTGAGAGGGAGTGGGCCATAATTCACCACGCCGGCCCAGTGCGGGTTGGTAGATGTCACATGTCTTCAAATTTTTGGTTCTTAGAGCAGTGATTATGAAAAATTTACACAAAATATAGCGCTTGTCTTGTCTTCTCTTTGTTCCGTGTGGTGCCAGACGTAAAAGAATAGCACCATCCCATTACTTCCAGTGGATGTCGTAGAAGGCGACTAGGGACTTACTATAGAATAGGCAGCAGCGTTCTCTATGCATTTTACCACCATACCGCGATCGCCAACCCACCTGCCGAGCGTGGGATTATCGCAAAACGGGGAGGGGAGGCTTATGTCAAGCAGTGGACGTCTTTCGGCTGAAATGATGATGAAAGCGCTTGTCTGGGTTCGGACCCACGACCTGCTACTCGCCAGTCACAGCCGTTACGGCTGGGCCACCACTGATTTTGGTGGATTTTGAGAGAATTCAAAATCACTACCTGCCGTTCGAAAGATTGCACCTTTACCATTGAGCTATCATGGGTAGCCGTCGCCTCTTTCTGCGAAGCAGTGATGCTCGCGAAGAGGAAGACGGTGCACGTAAGAGAGAGGTAGTATGTGCGCCCCCACGGCCTTAGCCTCCGCAGGAGACGCCGTCGGGTTTCTCAGGCTGATTCCCAGCCACCATCCGCAGCGTGGGCTTGCGGATGGCGAGTAATGGGTAGCTCGCTGCCCGGTAAGACCAATCCCGTGTCGACGGCGCGTTGTGCGCGCGCCTCAGAGATGTCAGCACCAACTGGTGGGGCCCGCAACGGCCGATGCCTGCCAGCGGTGCGAGTTGTTCAAAGGAGATACCGTGGCCCCTGGCACACAGGCAACTGAGGGAACACGGGTGGGTTTTAGTCAGTAAAAGTCTAACACGCCCTCCTGCTCCACCCAGAGCGAGAGAAGTTATTTGATGATTCCCACCAAAAAAAAAAAACCATTGAATTAGTAAGTACCGTCTGATATTGCTCTTACGAAGACAATAATTTCTTCTTCACTACGTCATCACCAACCTAGTCTTTCTCCAACTATGTTAAGGTTGGCTACCAGTCTAAGCAGATGCAGCTGAATAACAGTATGTTACATGGAGCGAATGCCTATCTGACCTTCAAAGCCCTGACGGCGAGCAACACGATACCTTTTGGTAAGACTGACTATCAGAATTTTGGACTTCTTCACTGCAATTCTTTTTAAAGAACCACAAGCATGCTAAACGTACCTAGGTTGTAACACAATATTTCACAAGCATATTGTAATAATAAATCATTTTCCATACGTTAAATTTAAACCCGTTTATATTGCTTACAAATGAGTATAACATATTATGAGCTGGAATATTTATCGTTTGTGCTTGTCCATAGTTAACATTGCAGTGAAATGAGTTTAGTTTTTACCCGACTGCGCGACACAAAAGAGGGTGTTGTGTTTATCAGACTTATATAAAATGTGTTTTTGATCATTTGTGGCTTTTAGAGACCAAACGCGTACGCTGATTACCTATATGAGTTATAATTTTTGTAAATACTGCCCCACTGATGGGCAAAGGTCTTCCCCAAGTCCTTCCAGGGACTTCATTCCAGCGCCACCATTGCGAGCGTACCAGCCCTCGTAGTTCGCGTGCAGGTCATCACGCCGACCGGCACCGTCCATCGTCAGACACCCATTGTGTGGGGGACTTTTGCCCAGCGGTCATCCACCATGCGCCTGATCTGACCCGCCGAATCCCACTTGAATTCAAAATTACAATCTGGGTTCTATAAACAAATGAGACTGGATAGTTCTTAAAAAAAATACAAACGCTGCTAAATCAATAAAAAAGTAAGTAGAGCAAAAAGATCTGTCAACAGACTGTCAAATGCTTTGAGTTCGCCTTTGCACGGTTTTATATTTAAGTTTTAAATATAGTAAATACATATTAATCTTACTAATATAGTCAATGTGAAATTTTGTGTGGATGGATGGATGGATTTTGTGTTTGTTTGTTTGTTACTCTTTCAAGCAAAAACTGCTGAACGGATTTAGATGGAATTTGACACAGAGATAGTTTATAACCTGGAGTAATACAAAAGGTACTTTTTATCCCGGTAGTAAGTTCCTGCGGGATAATTTCCGACCTCCACGCGGGCGAAACCGCTGGTAAAAGCTAGTGAAAGATAATAATTATTAAAATATAAAAGTCTAGTGCTACTAAATCAGACATCAACTCTCACAGACAAGAAATAAGGAAAGAAAAAGAACTTCCAAACCTTATAGGCTCAAAAGGTAGGCAATAAATAAAAACAGAAATCTCCGTTCCCAAACGAGGCACACATCCAAGTAATTTAGCAGAGCATCATCTAAGAAAAATCAACACTTAAATTAACAAGAAAATACCCAATTTTTATGCCCCATTTACCCCCTACGACCCCTAAGGAAATCCCCTAAATGGCAAGCATTAATTAATGGGGGCCGTAATGGCAGTTTCTCAGTGTTGCCAGACATAAATTTATTAATTAACGCAAGTGGTCTTCGCGTTTTTTTTGGGCAGGTAGCACTGTGTGGGTTATTTGGGAATTAGTTTGTGTGTAATAATGTTCTTTTCTTTTGTTGGACTCAGGTAATTAATTATTTTTGCGTGTGTAATGGATTTCAGACATATTGACGCACGTTCCGAATTCAAAATCTGGTACGAATGTACAAAATGAATTTGATTAATTTTTAAAAGCGTTTTATTAACACTTCATTCGTATGTATTTTTTTTTTTAATTTTAAAGTTTCTAAGTTGAAAAACACAATAATGTATTTTGTGCTTCCAAGTTTTTTTAAGTGTTGTGTGCTAGAGTAGTGTGTAGTTAACCGACGAAAAAACGGAGGAGGTTCTCAACTCGAAGCGTATTTTTTTTAATAAGTGACCACGCTTAAAATTTTTCAGAGAGGTCCGATTTCGATAATTATTTTTTTGTTGGAAAGGGTGTACCCCAAAGTTGGTTCCGTATAAATTTCGAAGAAAAAAACCAACCCTAAGGGTAGGAAAACAGGGGATGATTGATTGTTTACTCACAGATTTTAATACTGAGTTGTGTATTATAAAAAGTAATCAAAAATTAAGCATGTAGTAATTAGTAGATCATAGCCGCAAAAAAACATGAAATAAAAACTTTTTAACAAAAAAAAAAAAAACCGCTAAAAAAACTGAAAAGTGAAAAATAATAAACCTGCGGTTAATTTTTTTGTCAAAAAGTTTTTATTTCATAATTTTTATAACACCAATTAAATAATTTATAAATGACCTGTTTATCCTTGGATGTGTTTTCTTCCATTGAAATCAAACAACTAGAGTGCGTTTAACAAAAGAATTCCCTTCATGCTCAAAACTTTCCTCGCGACATTTTTCTTATTCCATATCACATGCCCATGACAACCGATTTCCACGTAACTTTTCAGATACCGGTGCCACTTTCAAACTACCTCTTATGTACTCATTTCTTAATCTACCTATCCATTCGTGTAACAGCACACATCGCTCTTAGCATTCTCATCTCGCATGCATGCAGCAGTGGTGGCCAAGTGGTAACGGCCGCGACTTACGAGTTGTAGGTCGTAAGTTCGAACCCAGACAGGCGCTTTACTTTGTGTAAATTATTTCATCAATACTGCTCTCAAAACGGTGAAGGAAAACATCGTGAGGAAACCGGCATGTCCTAGAACCAAAAAATTCGAAGACATGTGACATCTACCAACCCGCACTGGGCCCGCGTGGTGGATTACGGCCCAATCTCTCACCGAGAGGAGGCCTGTGTCCCAGCAGTGGGAACATTATAGGCTGATGATGATGCATGCAGCTGGAACTTCAACCAAAAAAATTTGGTTTCCTTTTCTTCCTGACCTCTATAGGTACAGACACCAGCACATAAAGTTACCCAAAACTGTCAAATTTTCCCAATTGAAACTGAACCTTATGCATATGTGGTTTGTGGTTTTGGATGGGAAATCATCAAATAACTTCTCCCGCTCTGGGTGGAACTGGAGGGCGTGTCAGACTGTTGCTGACTGAAACCCACCCGTGTTCCCTCAGTTGCCTGCGGCCTCGATATCTCTTTCGAACAACCCTGAAAATCCATCAAAGAAATTCGACAGATTAGGGTACCTTGATGTGCTGGCGTCTGTACATACGTTAACTATATTTATAATTACATCACATCGGTCTAGTTACTAACAATCGGACAATTACTCGTGTGAATGTGATGTGCAGATGACTAGCCGGCGGTGTCTTGAGGTTCATGTACAGGGTGTGGCTTTTGTACAGGGCCTTTAAAACTAATTGATTTTGTGTTCAAATCTGTTCTTCTTCTTAGTGAGATAGCAATCTAAACGCAGTCAGTCCAGAATTTGGCTACGAGCTACACTTTCAGCAGTGTCCATCAACTTCTGTAGCGTGCAGACATCAAGACACGCTGGACAAGATATTAAGTGCCACATTGTTTGTGGGACGGTATCAAATTTACACTCCAGGGCGGAGTCATCTGTGAATCTCCCCCTGAGCAAGTTTTCTTTTAGTCTTTGAGTCCAGAGTCTATTTAAATAATTCCAGGAAAGCCAGGACAATTTATGTCTAGGCGCGAAATTTTCAACAAGTGGAATTTGTATTTTAGCTCAGTGTCATCTAAAGTTGCACTTAAATCACGGTTTTCTGTGATTAAGTCACGTGGGAGCACTTGTTTCACGCTGTGCAATAATTGACTACTTAAGTCACATGTATCGTAATAGTATATTTTATATCGAGGGACTAAACGAAGCCATAATATACCAGAGGTGGTTTGACTCCCGAGCGTGCGATATTCAATGAAACCGTGGGTATTTCAAGTTGGCATTTAGTCTCGAGGTGCAAGCTGTACTTTTCACTTTGAGTGCGAGAAAAATAGTCAATTTAATACAAAAACATTTAATAAATATTACTTATTAAAATAAAAATCACAAAAGATTATCTATTATGTCTTTTATTTTTTGCTCGACGTCAAACTCTTCAATGTCACTGGACATTCTTAATTTTATTTAAAAACAAACAAATTTACACTCGACACAAATTCTGAAATTTTCGCGGTCAGTTTTGTCTTCTAAACCAGTAACAGATTAACAATTTAAAACACATGGCGCCACCTTCTTTGCGGAAAAACCATGGAACTAAAACTCTCAACATTTTCGCAATGGAGATGGTCCATACTCCACAGATTAGAGTATATTTACTGGCTGTTTCAGTTTGTCTATGACACATGAAGAAAATTATAAAACTAATTACTTTTCACTCCCTAGACACTGCCATATTATAAAAAAGTACTCTGTGACTAAAGTGGTCACTTTAATCCCGCTTTGCAGGGCTATATTGTCGTACTTTTAGAGCATGAGAACTGAAAAGTACTATTAAATCATAGGAATATTGTAAGAGGTTTCAGCTATTTATTAGTAATTTAACACGCATGATTTCAATCTCGTTCGGCGCAAATGTATGAAGTATTGAATTGTTAAACGCAGTTTCATTTCACAGTAAATTCAGAATATAAGGTATCTGTATCAGTTGTGCAATATAATATTGGATTTCAAAATTAATTTATGAATTCGAAGAAATAATTTTAATAAAACACTTATTTGCACCTTTTATCTAAACGTTCCGTGAGTAAAAAGTCTTTATTGCAGCCAAAAGACAATAAATATGGCATGTTTTGCATCCAACTTTTAGTTTGGCTACCAGCAACCAAAATATCCAAAGAAAGGACAAAAGACAAAAATGAATCCCACAATCGCAAAGAAGGGTTACTTTCGACCCAACCTGTACACAATCGGGCGGCTATCTCCGTAACCCTACGCCCGCCGTCACAGTCCGCAGCCCAGTGTGGGACGATCCCACGGCTGCCTTGTTTTAATAACCCCTGGGTTACAGGGCACAGATTAATGACCATAGCAAGATGAGGGTTTTAAGAAAATATTGGGCGAAAACGGAGGCTTGTAGAGCTTGTAATTGAAATGGGTATTTGTGAAATTGAAAGATCATACCAAGGTATACCTACAATAATTACAAAACTCAAACTCGAGGGGCTCATAAGTTTAGCCGCACAATTTGATCGACCAAGTCAATGTTACGCCAGCTCCAGTCAATTCGTACATGTTTGATCATCCATTTCATACCGCCTCTACATGCCTCGGGAAGCATGTTAAGCCATAAGTCGTTACTGGTGATACCGTTGCCCCTAGCACACAGTCAACTGAAGGGACACAGGTGGGTCTTAGTCATTAAAAGTCTGACACGCCCTCTTGCTTCACCCAGAGCGGGAGAAGTTATTTGATGATATACCAGTCTCAAAAAAAAAAAAAAACGTAACTGGTCAAAAGCCCGAAAATCTGTTAACTAGTCTTCCCAATGTATTAGGTGTTGAGGTCATTTAGGCAGTCCCTTCATGTAAAATAGGTACTGGTAGAAGTTTCTTGCCGGCTATTCTCAATAGGAAGCGACAATTTGGAACCGTGCACCTAGCTTCTGACGTTTCATAAGTGCCTATGCAGGTTTATATGAAATATTTTTATTTTATTTGATTTGGTATTTAGCGGCATCTATTTAGACTGGCAGCCAACGCCACCATAACTTTCAGTCTGAATACTACTTGCTCTTACATCATTTTCGTGTTAGAGGGCAATACAACAACAGTCTATCGCGCCCCAAGTATTCACAGAAGAATCTAAACCATCTTATCAAATATAACGTTCCCAACTCGTACAACATATAAATCTAATTTTCCCGCTTGATGTAGCGTAGTATTAGTACATATCGATGCATGGCTACATGTAGTTTTATTACCAACTGAAAGTCGGTCATAGCGCGCGATATGACACAGATTTACCGACGTTTAGTTGTTTATAGCGGCCGCGACTTACGAGTTGTAGATCGTAGGTTTAAATCCACGAATTTTGGGTCTATCATTATCATCATAATTAGCCTATAATATTCCCACTGCTGGGACACAGGCCTCCTGTCGGTGAGACGGAATCGGTCGTAATCCACCACGTGGCCCCAGTGCGAATTCGTGTATGTCACACGTCCTCGATTTTTTGGTTCTAGGTCATTTTTGGTTTAAAACTTTAAAACAATAGACATACCTCATCCGCCCATTCGCCACCAATTAGGTACTTATTTTTCGTGTAAAGTTGACCAGAATGTCATCCTTTGACTGACAGATAGCAATTGAAAAGTTGATCTTGTCATCAATTGTTTTCGACGTGTTAAAATATTGCTCATATTTTCTGTAATTAAGGAAACACACTTCAGTAATTTAACGTCAATAGTATGTACATTATCATAATTAGCCTACAGCAGGCCACTGCTGGACATAGGCCTCTCCAATTGCAGCTGCTACCAGTCATCGAGCGAAGATCGTTGCTCCACCTAGCCTGATGGAGTCTTATCTTACGTTTGCCAATTCGCGTTCTTCACTTAAGAACACGTCTACCTCAACGGTCGTCGTTTCTACAGCTAGCAAATTCAGTCGATAGAACAACAAATTGGACTCACGACCTCGCCCAACGCGACGGTAGCTACTTCAAGCACTGAACTACAATCGTTTCCCAAAGATGACTCTTATCACCACAACAAGAACCATACCCATAAACAACCGACCAACATGAAAGCAACAGCAGATCAGAAAGACTAGTAAAACTATAAATAAATAATAAATAACAGTTTATAAACAACAAAGCCGTAACGTCAAGTCAACGGTTTAGTTAAAGGAGCAGCCGGCAGCGCAGGTGCCGACAATGGTGAGACGTGACTCATGTACACTGCCGGACGGGGAAAGGGAAACAGTTGGTTAAGAAAGTTTATAAGAAAACCAGCTACAGAAAGACTGTATGAAGATTCATTATGAAAAGTAATAATTTACTTTTATAAATCAAATAATGAGCTTAATAATAATACAGTGAGACAAAGGGTAAATAAAGCTAATACTGGTGGAGATCTTGGCCTCTGAGTCTGTTTTGGTCTTTATTCTCAGAGTAGTCAGACAGAAAACGCCGAACTCATCTAATTTAAAATAAATATTGTTGACATGTAAAAAAGTTTAAAAAGAAAACATGTAAGAAAATGCTAATAAGTCTTTAGGCGTGTGGTGTAAAAAAATCTTAATATTTAGTTTTGAAAAAAGGTTGATGTTTAATTTTTTTATTATTAAGTTAAGCACATTTACATAAATATTGAGAGCGCACACAATAATTGCGACAGCGAGCTACCCATTGCTCGCCGTCCGCAAGCCCATGCCTACGGTGGCCGGAAATCGGCCTGGGATTCCCGACGCCCGGGGCGTCTCCGTATCCTGCGGTGGCTAGGGTCGCGAGACTGCCTCTACCTCACGTGCGCCGCCTCCCTCTTCGCGAGCATCACGGCTTCGCTGAAGGAGGTGACTGCTACCCATGCCCTCTCGCTCCGTACCATGACCTGGACCAGGGCCGGACGCGAGAGATCGCCGCCGCCGATCGCCTCCACAAGGACACGGTGGTGCTCCGCCCAAGCCGGGCAGACCGCCACCGTGTGCTCCACCGTGTCATCAGGGCGAACTTCGCAGTGGAAACACCCGGGCGTTTCCTCCCGCCCTATCCGAAACAGGAACCTCCCGAAACTACCGTGTCCGGTGAGGACCTGCGTCAGGCGGAAGGTGAGGACGCCATGCCGCCTCTCAAACCACTCCTCAAAGAGGGGACTTACCGCCGCAATCGTGGCGTGCCCATCCACAGATACGCTTAGGTGATATTTTTGCAATTCTTAGTATTCCTTAAAAAAAATTAACCAACTTCAAAAAGGAGGAGGTCATCAATTCGGAATGTTTTTTTATGTATGTCCCCGCATTGCAAAATTATTTTTTTGTTCGAAAGGAGTTAATAAACCCCTTCAGATCAATATGAAATTTAAATGGGACCACTTCTGAGTATCGAAGTCGTGCCATTTAAATTTTATATTGATCTGATGACGAGTTTCGGAGAGAGACAACGGAACTCTTCTAAAAATGACGGCAAATCAACCGCGGTTGCTGTTATATCGCGTAAATATGCATTGTTTTGATTTACTTTGAGAATACACCAAGGATGATGAAATTTCGAATTGGTGGTACTATAACTAAAAAAGTGAAAATTAAAAACCTTTCCAAAAAAAAAAAAAAAAAATAACCGACTTCCGAAAAAACCCTACAAAGTGAAAAATAACTTTAATTTTTTAAGGCGGTGACAATAAATTAACATACCCAAAGACCCGACTTCCGAAATGAAAGTTATTTTTCACTTTGTAGTGTTTTTTGTAAATTCATTTCAAGAGTATATATTATATTATATTATAGCTAGATGTGATAATAATTTAATGAAGCCAAAGAACACCTGTCCCTGAATTAAATATTCTTCTAAATCACAAAATATTTTTTTTGCGAAAAAAACCTTTTTTAATGACATATTTAATCGAATTCTATTTATATGTAAATCAGAAGAGCTGTTTGTACTCTATATTATAAATTAATGAACATATTAATTCGGTGAGCACACCCGCTAACCCTTTTGCCAATTAATCAAATTCACGCTACGACAAACAAATGGCTTTTTAATTGTTGGTGACAAAAATCTCGTGTAGAAAGGGTTTTTATTTTGGCTTTTTGTGTGAGGCATGAGGGTTGAAAGAATTTTTCTATGAAAGTGGGCGTAGAGAGGCTGAGTGGAACAATTGGAAGAAAAAACGGAGTATTTAGCTTTGTTGTAATTTTATATAAAACAACAAAATTGAAAATAAATAAAAATAAAGTAGTAAAATTTAGCTTGGGGAAAAATAAGTTTTACACTCTATGAAAAACCCTAACAAGGGTCAAGGGTTAAACTTATTAAGAAAACCCACTCATTATGTCCTAAAATATCTACAAAGAAAATAAACACCCACGCCGTATTACTAAACAAAAACCTTAATAGATTAAATATTTTTGAAATATTAGATTCAAAAACATTTTATCAGCGTCCCGATTTCTCCGACCGACACTGTATTTCGCCACCTGTTCCCTTTGGGTATGTTTCAACAAACGTCTGTATTCTATCGACTTTAAAATTAAGTTAACCATACACTGCTTCTTTGCTACTCTGATACAGAATATCATTTTGAATACAACCCGCAATGGATATGAATATGGCGAGAATTTAATATTTTTCTTAGTAAAAGGGATATCGAAAAGATCAGTTGGTGGTAGTTATGTTTTTTTTTTGTTTTAAAATTCGAATGTGAAATTCGTACAGAGGGGTACCCAATATTGGTAAGGAGGAAGTGTGTGAAGATATATGAAAGAAAGTGTAACTATCTGTTGTTCTGTTGTTAAAAACTGCTGAGCTGTGCTTTTTAATTATATTCCTTTTACTTAGGTCGTTGTTTAATATGCACAAGCTATATCGTCCTCTTGGAGTATTTAAGGGGCTTATTAGTCGAAACGAATTAACTCACCCGAATCGACTCGCACGAACTTTTCCGGCGAAAAAAACGTGCGAATTGTCATTTTATACAACTCAGCCTATTGCTGTCCACTGCTGGACATAGGCCTCTCCCAAGCTGCGCCACAACACTAAATATTATTTAAATTGTCACTTTTAAATAAAACAATATTTTCTGTAGGCGACTCGTTCGAAGTAAAATTTATTTGTGGGTGAATAGACAAATCCAAAAAAAAAGAAACGTATTTGGTTTCTGGCACGTTTTCTATTAAACGTATTATATAATACTTAGTATTATTTTTATCCCTTCGTTGTTTCCTTAACGTTTTTTTCAAAACAATTGTTGATTCGCCCACAAATAAATAAACTTCGTAATTGCCTATAAAAATCTTGCCTATAAAAAATAATATATTTTAAAAGTGAGGATTCGCCTGATTCGTGCGTGTGAATTCGTGCAAATCGACTATTAAGGCATTTAAAGATGCATTTCTTAGTTTCTGCCTATATCAAAAAAGTTTGACCTTCTTTATGTCATTATGTACCTAGATATCATTTTCGTAACCTTTGAAACATTACTATGAAAATTACAAAGGATTCCAAAGGAAGCCAATAAAATTAAAATGAAGACCATATATTGTAGTAACGTCTTTCTTCAGATTCCAAGCCATTCCTAATTCTTTTGCAAGTTACGTCTAATTCGATTGCCTGAATGGATAATTATTAATTTTGCAGTCCATAGTGGTTAGCAATGATTTAATTAAATCTAAACGGATGCAGCTGATAACCATTGTTTTACATGGAGCGACGGCCTATCTGATCTCCACAACCCAGTTACTGGGTAATACGAAAACCCTTGGTAAAGCTGATTGTTAGACTCGGGCTTTTAACGACCCATAACGACTGTCAAATTAATATACACAAATAACATTCATGACCAACAGATTAACTTCGAGGCCCCATCTACGGAACTACCGCGGCAAGCATAGCTTAACCTGATCGATCGATCAGTGCGGTTGTTATTACTTACGATAATGATAAATGATAAATTATTTTATTTCTGTAAGTAGGTTTGTACAAACACTTTTACACGTCAAACATATTTTTTTTAACTAGATGAGGTCGGCGTTTCCTATCTGACTACTCTGAGAAGAAAAGCCGAAACAAAATCTGAGGTCACAGTCTCTTTTAAAGACGTATAATCTTGGTCAGTTACCCACAAGCCCTATCGTACCTATGTAACTGAAACTATAGAATGAGTTATCTATCCGGTGTGCTAGCATTCCGAACACAAAATCATAGGAAATAATCCCCTAAAGAAACATTACCTAGGTACTGCTTCCTCTACCAAAGAATGCGGCAATCCATACTAATTGGTCTGCGTTGCAGAAATCTTAAGGCTTCAAACCGGTTTTCATTGCAGCTTTGATTGTGATAAGCACAATAGACGCATAACACTAGACCATATATTGATATTTTGATTAGAAAAGTAATTTGGGCGAGAATAAAGAGCTTGGTCCGTGGATAGGTGACCATCTTTACATACCAAGACCCCTTCGAGCCTCGGAAAGAACTTTAATTGTTACGCTATCAGTCCCGGCTGTCAGTTTTGTATGTCGTTACCCAGTAACTGTGTTTTGGAGGTCAGATAGACAGTCCGTCCATGTAAAAATTCTGGTATTCAGCTACATACGGGTTGACTGGAAGCTGAATCCCGCCATATTTGGGAAAAGGCTAGGCAGATGATAATGATGATGAACGAAGAGACCGAGTCTTCTAAAATCATTGTTTTGTTTAATTCAAATTAGGCTGAGAATTAACCATTTTTATTACAGGTGTGATGTTATAATTACGTCTTATCTTACATATCTATCTAATATCTATATAAACAAATAAGAGGTTCCCTTTATAATGTAGACAAGGAATAAGGAAGAATTTTTCGAAATTCAACCCCTAAGGAAGTTAAATAGGGGATGAAAGTTCCGCACGGGCGAAGCCGCTGGCAAAAGCTAATGTTTAATAATTTTCCTAGCCTTTTCTCAAACATGTTGAGGTCGGCTGTGTGTCTGTCTAGCCCAGTACAGCTTAATACCAGTTGTATACATGGAGCGATTGTCTTTGGGTATCGTAAACGGGCCAGCTCTACAACCCAGTTACTGGGTTGCAGATGTCAGCTCTACAACCCAGTTACTGAAAAACTTCCGGCTTTTCCTACCTCTAACGACTGTCAAAGACCAAAAATATGTAAGTAAGTAAGTGGACGCCGATGACTATGGATGAACAAGTTTTCAAAAGCCAAATAATATTACATTATGTAAACTTTCCATATTTTTTTTCATAATACCTTCATAAATCTCAATAATGTCGAAAGTTTTTTCATAAAACTTTACAGTATTGATCAATTACTGCCTACCCTTTTAAATATTATACAGCCCAATATTTTGAAATATGTTTGTTTAATAATATTATTGTTATAAATTAACTTATTTCGCCTGCAGATGACCCCTTTGCTAGTCGTAGATCGCCCTGACGACACGGTGGAGCATACGGTGGAGGTCTGTCCGGCTTGGGCGGGGGGGGCACCGCCGTGTCCTCGTGGAGGCGATCGGCGGCGGCGATCTCTCGCGTCCGGCCCTGGTCCAGGCCATGGTTCGGAGCGAGAGTGCATGGGTAGCCGTTCTTCTGCGAAACAGTAATTCTCGCGAAGAGAGAGGCGGCGCACATGAGGGAGAAGCAATATAGGCGTCCTCATGGTTCTAGCCTCCCGCCCTGAGCGTCGGTAATCCCAGGCTGATTCCCGGCTACCGTAGGCACGGGCTAGCGGACGGCGAATAATGGGTAGCTCGCTGTCCGATAAAGACCAAGCCCGGGTCGACGGCGCGTTGTGTTCCACGCGCCCCTCAAAGAGATGTCAGCACCAAGTGAAGGGGGGCCATAAAGGTCGATGCCAGCCAGGGGTGCGGGTTATAAGAAAGAGATATCGTGGCCCCGGGCATACAGGCAACTGAAGAAACACGGTTGGGTTTAAGTCAGTAAAAGTCTGACGCGCTCTCCTGCTCCGCCCCTTTGCTAGTAGTAAAGTACAGTTTGAAAAATTGCTTCAAATTGTCAGACTACGTCAATTAACCATTTCACACTACCACTTATTACATTAAGGTGCCTCAGCTGTTATTCGTAGATCTTTGACAGTCGTCCAAGTCGTCGTCTTCATCAACGTCATCATTGCTAAAAAAATATATATTAATCTTTCATGTTTAATGTTGCATGCCTAACAAAAAGTAGTTTGTACAAGGATCACCCATATTTTAACTGTCATCTTTATTTACTGTACGCACGGCTACATATCAAGCTATACATTTCCAGTTTACGCTGTATCGCACTGTACGGAAATCCTATACAATGCGAGATCAGCTTATACTGGAAATGCCTAGCTTGATGTATAGTCGTGTGTACCTGCAATCTATGCAAATATTTTTTTACCTTAATTTAACCAAATGGTATCGTTTCCCCCAGTAGCCGGATTGTAGAGGTCAGATAGGCAGTCGCTCCATCCATGTAACATACCTACTGGTGTTCAACAGCACCTGGTAAGACTTGAATCCGACCCCAATATAGTTGGGTAAAGGCTAGGCAAATAATGAAACAACATTTTTCCAAAAAAAAAAAAAAAACGCCAATTTTCCCGCAAAATATTTCCCATGAACTCAAAACCTCGTTCGTGAAATACTAACATGCAACCAGTGGACAAAATTAAATTTTCTTTATCAATATTCATATTTTAAATGGCGATAAACTCTATCCGTAATTATGTAAATTGTGTCTCGTTGCATGTATGACCTTTACGGTTGGTAGTTGTTTTTATATGGTGATTACATGGTGCCATCGTCAGTGCGTCCAACTGCACCCAGGACTTTATTGCAGGTTTTAATGGTGAAGTGTTTTTAATATGGCAGGGTTTTGCATACCACTTTGCTCTTCAACAACGGTTAATAGTCGATTTGCATGAATGAAATAATTTCTGTAAGCGATTAATACGAAGTAAATTTATTTGTGTGCGAATCGACCACTCCAAAAATACGTATTATGCAATTGGACCGTTTTGAAAATCATGCAATAAATGTACGCTGGCGCACAGAAGTGATAACTTTAAAATATTTCGAAATAAAATCAAACAAAAAAATTAATCGAACATATTGAAAGATCATTTTGAAGACAACAATTTGTAAGTTGTACAATCAAGATTCACAATAGCAGTCGCATACTAAGGGCTATATTGCTATGAAGTGGCGGTCCAGGCCGTACCTACAGCTGTGTGTATAAGTGATGTATTAACACAGAACGCTCACCGCTGCACTCACACACAAGCGTTCTGTATTTTATACATACCGTCGGCGACGCACAGACATGACCTTGGTCGGTTCATACCATTGCTAAAATTAACTTGTATAATTAGGGTTCCGGTAGCGTGCAGCGTATCGTCTTGGATTAAGAAACTCATAGGTCTGGGTTCAAATCTCGCGATGAAGCTTTAATTTTTCTTTTCAACAATCATCTTCATCTGTTCTTTTATTATTCGATTTATTAATATACCAGAATAATAATGTAACAATTTTTTTTATTACTCGTATTGTTATTATTTAAATAAAGGTTTAACAATAATAAATGATTACAAAATGTTTATTCGTTATAACTTCATGAAGAATGTATAAAAATAACTAATAATAACTTCTCGTTAAAACAGTTTATTTTCTCATAAAGAACAATTTATTGAAGTAAATAAGCTAGTTGGTGAACTATGATAATCAGGCTATTGTATCTTAGTAATATAATAATATTGTGCTGATTACTACTGTGTGTCGGTACTCTAAATAAATCACAATATTCTACAAAAATCTACCCACGTAAAAGTAACAAATGCAGACAAGTTGTCACAATACAATTAAATGACTCAGTAGTACTACTTTTATTCTACTGCGAGTGAGTTCGTTCTAACTCAAACCTCAAAGTTAACAAATCGTATTTAATAGGACTTAAAGAGGTTATAGCTTAACCGTCTTATTACAAAACGCGATCTAAATTTAGTACTGTGATTGTTACTAGGTTTAAACCATGACTAAATAAAACGTTATTATAAAATGAAGTTTATCTCTAGTTCTTGAACTATCTTTGGTACCAAAGTTAGTCCGCTGAGACCCCTAGTTTATCTTTGGATTTGACAGAAGTACTAATTAATTTGAGGTTAGCGTTGAATTAATAAGTGTCTTTTTATTAAAAAATCGATAGAAATGGATATTTATGTGATTGACTTGATGGATTTGGATGATTTGGATATGCTGGAGACGTCTCGGTGATCTTACAGACATCGCCATCGTGTTAATTTTTTCGAATTGCGTGACGAAGATTTTAGATATAAATATGGGTTCACAAAACGTTTTGGTCAACTAATAGTTGATGTTTTATGTGAAGACTTATCCCACGACCCTCGAGGATGCCCATTGAGTCCTGAAGTGCAAGTGGTTTGCGCATAACGCAACTGGGCTCGACATGAAATAGATACCCTGGTCGATGCTACTATAACATTAAACAAAATCCTAATAATGTACTAGGTACCTAATAATATTGTTTTATTCATAGATTCACAGCTGATTTGCATGGTTTGATTTAACTAGTTGTCAGCAAAACTGCATATATTTATTAAAACGGACGCAACGTAAACATTCGTCTCAAATTACGCACGTGACGCTGCCGCCGAATTTAATGCATTCCACTTCACGCCAGAGGTGTTACTAATCTGACAAGTTGATTATAAAAAGCACGTCAAAAGTACAAGTGGGACTTGTTCAATATATTGTAACCTAAACATAGAATAATTTATGATGTATTCTTGTATTGTTAAATAATTATTTAATCATTTCAAGTGTTATTCTAATTACAATATTTATAGAAACGGAACGTTGTTTCAAATAAAGCCCGAATGAATGAATGAAAGAATGCCATTTTTGTTTATTATCTGTAGATAAAATTTGAACCATGGACCTTCTTTGGTACTAACTGATCCTCAGATAGTCTTTGTTTTGTAATAAAGACGCAAGTTGATCCTGGTACTGACTTTAGTACTGTAACAATCCAAGACTTATAAGTCTTGGTTTAAACCAGGATTTAAGCATTTTTTTGTAATAAGACTGTATGTGTTCATTTTCATTCCGAAAAGAAGATTGAAACTAAACCTCAAAATAATCCATATTACGGATAAGACAAAATATTATTTGAATATTACTAAAATAAATAAATATTTGTAATTTATAACTTAATGTTAATGTTTTTTCTATATTAGTATGTTTTTTGAGCAGATTCTCGAGCTGGTTTTCGATGATGCCTTGAACCTTCTGCGTTGAGTGCACGGCGCACGGTTCGTAAAGATGTGTCGAATAATTCGGCAAAATGTCTTGTCGTTTTGAAACCACTTGTTTCAAATTCGCTGAACGTGTGCCTGTTATAGGAGCTGGGGTCTTCCACTTTGCTTTCCACGGGCAAGGCTACCGCCTTCCTAGTATCTTTTCACCCACCGACTCACAGTATTTCACTAAAACAAAAAAGGGTTACTGTTAGGCTACTAAGCAAAATACACACTTTATGTATTACCTACTATTTAGAAACAAAATTATTTAAAAGGGCAATTTCACATAAATATTAAGTATAATGTTATTTTCATCGTTCTATAATCTAGGAAATAAATTTACATCGAAATTTTATATTTTTATTCTATTTAGACATTATGATATTTATAAAACGTTTTAAAATAACTACAAGGATCAGCAGTTATACTTTAATTAAATAAATGTTTAATATAATACTCACACTCAGTCCGGTTTCATCACATAGGTATTTGTGATATAGGTATTAAGTCCACTTTTATGCAGCGCAATAATATTCGCTTTCATTTCTATATTTAAAGTTGCTTACATTTTAAAATGAATTAGAAGAACGCTAATAGATGAAACACACGTCACTAGCACACAATATCAACCAACACCGTTCTATAAGTCGCGGTGAATGAGTCGTAAATCATTTAAATTTATTTAGGTTTCTGTGGGTATAATGATAAAGTTTTACGAGTTTAGTGAATACGACGAACAGAACAAGAAACTATACTCAAAAGTGATTTTTAAAACAATAAAAAGACTATCACACAGCGAGTGGGATTCGAAACCGCGACTCGCTGCGCTCAAACGCGATAATCAAGTGCGGTAACCGCTCAGCTATCATGCCATTTGCTTTAACGGTTGAATTTAGGAAATACATTCATTTGTAAACGGATGAGAGTGTGTGTGTCTATAGTATTATAGCCTATAGAAATTGCTTATTATAAGAAGGTCGTAAGTTAAAGCGAAGTGTCAATCTATTGCTTTTTGAGATTGGGGCACCATTAGTGGGGGCTACTGTACATCTCGCTCATCCCTACTTATATTGTTTGTGAAGGCGATTGGCGGCGGCGATCTCTCGCGTCCGGCCCTGGTCCAGGCCATTGTACGGAGCGAGAGTGCATGGGTAGCCGTTTCTTCCTTATGCGAAGCTGTGTTGCTCGCGAAGAGGGAGGCGGTGCACGAGAGGTAGAGGCAGTATATGCGCCCTCACGGCCCTAGCCTCCACAGGAGACGCTCTAGGCGTCCGGAATCCCAGGCTGATACCCGGCCACCGTAGTCGCGGGCTTGCGGACGGCGAGTAATGGGTAGCTCGCTGTCCGGTAAGGACCAAGCCCGGGTCGACGGCGCGTTGTGTCCACGAGCGCCACAAAGAGATGTCAGCACCAACTGAAGGGGCACGCAAGGGCCGATGCCTGCTAGGGTTGCGGGTTGTTCGAAAGAGATACCGTGGCTCCTGACACACAGGCAACTGAGGTAACACGGGTGGGTTCTAGCCAGTAAAAGTCTGACATCTCTTCCTGCTCCACCCAGAGTGGGAGTAGGTATTTGATGATTACCCATCCTCAAAAAAAAATCTGTCTGTATGTTACGCTTTCACGCCTAAACCGCTAAACCGATCGTCAAGAAATTAGGCGGAGATATAGCCTGGGATATGGAAAATGACAGGGGCTACTTTTTTAAACGATAACCGACATCCACGAGGGCGAAACCGCGGGCAAAACCTAGTGTTTGATAAATTCGTGTCGAATACTTAATGCACGTTTTCTGTAGTCATCAAATAAAACCTTAGTATCTGCTATTAATTTACAAAGTTTCCTCTCGATGTTTTCCGTCAGCAGGAGTGAGAAATCGACCTATGAAAAAGTACAATTCGTTCAATTTTAATCAATCACTTACCATTGAAGAGTGTAACAGTGAAACCATATATACAAACCATAAACAGACTATTAACTTCAATAAACAACATAAAATCGTGGGAGAATACTACGTCTCCATTCAAATCAATATAAAACACTATTTATCTATCAATAAAAAAATATGGCTGCAGAAAACCCGTTCATCTGTAAACAAAACTCACGCTTGACCGGTTACTGAGGTGTGAGTTTGAGAAAAAAACAGCAACAAACGTACATGCAAATTGTATGTAAATATCAATAATATCAGTAAATAAATAGAGACTAGTTTCTTCATGGGAAGTAGATTTCGATTCTATGATTCTGAGAATCTTTTATGAATCAGCTTTTTGATGACGAAGTCTAATGCTTCTAGTAATTTTAAACTTTAGTTTCTTGGAAAAAGTGACAAAATGCGATGGTAATTAAGGTTTGAAATGTATTTTTTGTCTTCTACTGCAATATATTGGGTTGCAACACGATAGATAGATACAGTACCCGGCGATAAATATTGCACATCGACCTTTGGAAAGAGACAATCGGCTAATTTCGGCTTCGTAGAGCATTATCTCTTCAGCACGAAATACAAACAGTCCGGTATCTATTAGGAGCTTTAAAACAATTATGATTTTGTTCTTTTGATAATTCTTTTTATTCTTTGTATGAAATACACAAATTTTTCTATAAGTGATGGCCTTAGGTTGGGGTAAAATAAAATGCCATAGACACCGATGCCACAGATGCCATAGTACAAGTTTAAATTATTTAAATTTGGGGGTGTTTACAACTCTAAATATATATTTTGAACTGGACGCGACCGCACTCTATCGCACTCGAACAACGACTGACAAAACGTCACATAGGTAGTGTGCGACAGAGATAACGCTCTACGAAGCCGAAATTAGCCGATTGTCTCTTTCCAAGGTCGATGTGCAATATTTATCGCCGGGTACTGTAAATGGGTTGTATTTTTGAGATGAGACAGTAAGGGCACCTTAGCCGCTGTAGCTACAGAATTGTCAAATTTTTGAGAAATTTTGGTCCACTAACATTGCCAGATATTGAATAAAAATGACTATTGTTTTGCCAGCAAGAAAAAACTTTTTTCAAAAAAATAACAACCGACTTCCAAAAAACACTACAAAGTGCAAAATAACTTTAATTTCGGAAGGCGGTGACTTTGGAGGTGTAGGTATTTCAATTCTTTGTCACCGCCTTCCGAAATTAAAGTTATTTTGCACTTTGTAGTGTTTTTTGGAAGTCGGTTGTTATTTTTTTGAAAAAAGTTTTTATTTTTCACTTTTTAGTTACCTACCCCACACCAATTCGAAATTTCATCATCTTTGGGGTCAAAACAATGAATATTTATGCGATAGCAGCATTCGCGGTTGATTTGCTGTAAAGTTTTGAAGAGTTTCGTTGTCTGTCTCCGAAACGCATCTTCAGATCTATATGAAATTAATATGGGACCATTTCGGAATAAACCCCTTTCGAACAAAAAAAGAATTTTGCAAATCCGTCTATATACGACGGAGTTATGCCCGAACATACATAAAAAAAAAAAAAAAAAAAACATGTCGAATTGATAACCTCCTTCTTTTTGAAGTCGGTTAAAAATGGGTAATTTTCATTAGTACTTTTTTGATGCTAATCGATCGAACTGAGGTTTCAGTAGGTTCTATAAGTCAGAAATTACAAAATACTTTGCCCATACATTCTATAGAAAATTAGAATCCGTATTATTTATAAATGATGGATAGACCGACTCTAAAAAAAAATCACTTCCAAACGAATAAGAGACTTTATTTTATTTGCTTAGAATACTCTTGATTATGTACACATCAAGCTATACATTTCCAGTATAAGTTGATCTCGCCTTGTATAGGATTTCCATACAGTGTGTGATCAGCGTAAATTGGAAACATATAGCTTCATGTGTAGCCGTGTGTATTCCGTGAAAATAATGTAGAAATTGAACATAAGGAGCAATTTCTAAATGACTGATCTTACCGCTACAAGCGATCCTTTAAAAAGATCTTTCATCTTGAGTAATGGGTAGCTCGCTGTCCGGTAAGGACCAAGCCCAAGTCGACGGCGCGTTGTGTTCCACGCGCGACTCAAAGAGATGTCAGCACAAACGTGATGGGGGGCCCCATCACGTTTGTGCTAGGACCGATGCCTGCCAGGGGTGCGGGTTTGTTCGAAAGAGATACCACAGCTCCTGGCATACGGGCTACTGAAGGAACACGGGTGGGTTTTAGTCAGTAAAAGTCTGACAAGCCCTCCTGCTCCACCCTGAGCGGGAGAAGTTATTTGATGATTTCCCAACCAAAAAAAAACCTTTACCTTGATTCTTATTCTGAAACACTTAATATTTCGTTTATTGATTTGGCATTTAATGATGACCGGTTGCGCCATATTGAGGCCATTTACTTGTATGGAACTTCCCCCAGATTCATTGCGTCAGTGTGTTTCATTTATGAGTCAGATACATTACTCAAAAAGTTTTTTTTTTCCATAGTCCTCCATTGCTGACAATGACTGCGTTTTGTATTTCTGGCCTTAGAATAGATTACTACTTAGAAATTCAGTTTCGTGACTCAATCGATCCGGTAAATGTTGCAACAGAAAACACCATATCATTACAAATCTTACTCCAAATTCAAGCCCAAACCCAGAGGTTCCCCTCAACAAACAAAAGGCCATAAAAACTGCCTCCCACGGCAGTCATAGAGCCACTGACCCATGCACTGAGTCACTTCGATACGGTTCAGAAGACGACGTAACTGCGATGCGAATAAAATCGTTGTAAGATCGAAGGGTGCCGGGTGTATGGACGGCATGGAAATTAATATAACGTAAAGTAAATAAATAATCATATGGGGGTTGGTCGGTAATGAATGGCAATCATTGGATTTGAATAAGAAGAAGAACCATGGGGTTTTCAGATGGTGTTAAAATCTCACCTTGTAAGGTACCAGAAATATTTTTCTTCAAATTCGTCTGTAAATACGTTTTTAATTTTCTATACTAATATAATCGATACTAATAATAAAGAGGAAAGATTTGATTGTTTGTTTGTTTGCATTGAATAGGCTCCGAAACTACTGAACTGATTTGAAAAATTCTTGGGAAACTACACTATCCCCGGGTGACATAGGCTATATTAATTTATCCCCCAAGAGAACAGGAACTACGCGAGTAAAATCGCAGAGCGCTGCTAGTATGCAATAAAGTTAAGAAAAAAGTACACAAATGCACAGAAGTGAAAAGAGCAAAATATTTTGAAATAAAATGAAACATAAATTAATCAAACATTTTGAAAGAGTGAAACTTTTTTACATTAATTAATAGCCGTTTTCTGAAAGAAAGCTTCCAGAAATCGGGTCTCAATTCATGTAAAAAAAGTCACTGTAATTCCAAACACCAAAATAATTTTCCAATTCTGATAGCCTATCCATTTTAATCTTATATTATGTCCCCCCCCCCCCCCCCCCCCATAGCCATTCTGTTAATCCCTATTAAGAGAAAATACCTAGTGATGTGACAATAGAATTGGTTAACAGAAAAAAACTGGCCGTTCATAAAGATGGATTTAGATTCAGATCAACAGAAAAAAAATACCGGCTGGTCGTGAACTCTTAAAAACTGACGTGACACTTCTTGACCTATAAGCCAGTGAGTCACACATGAATACTGGTCACGCTTGAAGCAACACTCGACTACCTACTAACAAGAGTAACAAGACAGGTGGTCGGTTAAGGAACAACTGGGGTGAAGGTTGGTGTAGTTTTAATGTTAGGTGGAAGTTTTGTGAGCTGAGTTGAAATTGAAGGCAAATTATATTCATGCTTTTGCATTTATAATATTAAGTATCAAAAGGGGTATTTTAAGCCGACCTGTAACAGTTACAATCGAATCAAATTAATAATCAACTCCAAAAACTACAAGTAGGTAAGTGCTCACTTACTATCCAAGTCTATACAGGATAAGTTTTTAACCAGTGCGCACACTGTAGACCCTCCAGCGCAGAAACATTCGTCGGTTATACAAAAAAAAATGTATCTAGAATGATGTGCTGAATGGGTGCGCCAAAGTTCACCTAAATTTTCAACTCCGATAATTGGAAATCCGAAAATGTTCTTCCTAACATTTTTCATCCTAACAATCACAATTCCTAACTACTGTCTCTAATGTTCATAATTCCGAAGCATTCAACTTCATAATGTCAGTAGCAATAAACATCTATTATACTTTTATTTGTTTCCCTATATTTTCTCAACATAACCATCTTTTATACTATTATTCATAGTGTCCCCAAGAAACGAATCGTTGCAAAATCGACTCCACGTAGTCTTGTTTGCCCTACCCCTAGAGTGTTATTTAAAATCGCGAAGGCGCGGAGGGGCGAGGCGGCCCGCGAGCTGAGGAGCAGGTGGTTTTAACGCCCGCCGCCGAGGCTGAGGCTGGCCGGCTACGCCGGCCAGCAAGCCGAAGCTACGGTGGTGAGCGTTAAACACATCTGCGACGAGCAGCTCGCGTGGGATCGCCGGAGCCCCACAGCGCCGGAGCGATTTTAAATAACACTCTAGGGGTAGGGCAAACAAGACTACGTGGAGTCGATTTTGCAACGATTCGTTTCTTGGGGACACTATGAATAATAGTATAAAAGATGGTTATGTTGAGAAAATATAGGGAAACAAATAAAAGTATAATAGATGTTTATTGCTACTGACATTATGAAGTTGAATGCTTCGGAATTACCATGCCTGCTGCATGTTGCATGCTGCATGCTTGCTTGCATGCTTGCATGCTGCATGCCTGCTGCATGCATGGTCATGGTAAATGTTTCTTTCTGAGTATGAGTGAAAATATTATGGTAATTATGTTTAGGGATAAAAGCGTTATGATAAAAAACAGTAGGAGTTTAAATATATTTACATTAATGATATTATTAATTACAATTTTCGGAAACATGAGTGTTATGAACATCGCCGGTAGCACTACAAATAGTATGAATGAAAACTTTAGGATGAAAAATTTTAGGAAGAGTGATCATTCGGATTACAAATCGTTAGGAAGAACAATTTCGGGTAAAGAACTTTAGTTGAGCCAATATGGACCCGTGCTGAATTCATGGTTACAGTTTGCGCACTGGTCACACATCTAAATCCGTTTTGCCTTTGTTGCGTGATTGAGTTACAAACATTCAAATAACTAAATATCGAAACATACAAACTTTTACATTCATGAGAAAAGGTAATAGATACTGTGAGAGCCTGAGAGGCTATCTATCTAAGAATACAACAAAACACTTTTATGCGTGTATTAATGAATATCTTGTTTATTCCACGCTTTGTCCAGTCATTGTTTTCCGCCCAAACAAAAAATATTTTAAAGCTTATTCTGAATCTCCTTTTTTTTGAGGGTGGGAAATCATCCAATAACTTCTCCCGCTCTGGGTGGAGCAGGAGGGCGTGTCAGATTTTTACTGACTAAAACTCACCCGTGTTCCTTCAGTTGCCTGTGTGCCGGAAGCCACACGGTATCTCTTTCGAACAACCCGCACCCCTGGCAACCATGACCTCTTAGTTTGTTTCGGCATTTCTGAATCAATTTCACGGTTAATATGAGTAAAGCTTTTTGTAGCCAGCCTATACAACGTAAGGTCGTCTTTTGCAGACAACTTCTAAAGTACCTACATTTTATGCAAACAATAAAAATGTTCTATTCTACTCCAGGATGCCAAGTTTTCTTACACACTTCTTTCTGAAAAACATAAGAGCACTAATTACTAATTAATTACAAAGAAAAGATTAAAAAAAAGTGTGAGTTCTTCAAATACCAATTTATTATTCAAAATTTATTTTCCATTCTAAATAAAAATCACTTTAATAGGCTCAAAGATCCTCGGGAACTTCGGTAGGTAACATAAGCAGTCAAATCAATACAGACGAATTGACAAATCAGTCAGCGGAAATAATCATTCAAATTGGAACTCAAATCATCAATTCATTCAACCCAACCATTAAAGTTACTACAACATTAATACTTAAACTTCTACTGACCTCAAAGAGCAAGAAACTTGTAATAGTAACTAAGTAAGACCGCATAATAGATGAGTTACAGAAGGTTGGGTACGTGCAACGAGCGGAAAAGGCGCACGCACGTCGTACACGCTTCACGTACAGCGAGTGCAAGCTCACTCGCGACTGGCATTTGTTTGACATCGGCGACTCCAAAATAATATCATGACAGTATTAAAATGAGGGGCTTGTAGCTAAATAACAATAGCTGCACGGGTCGATAGACCAGGTTAAGCTACGCTACCGCGGTTGGTCCGTGGATGGGTGACCATCTTTACATACCAAGACTCCTCCGTGCCTCGGAAAGCACGTTAAACCGTTGGTCCTGGCTGTCATTTGTGGATCTTAGACAGTCGTTACGGGTCGTCAGAAGCCCGAAAGTCTTACAACCAGTCTTACCAAGGGGTATCGTATTACCGAGTAACTGGGTTGTGGAAGTCAGATTGGCAGTCGCTCCATGTAAAATACTGGTATTCAGCTGCATCTGGTAAGTCTGGAAGCCGACTATAACATAGTTGGGAAAAGACTAGGCAGATGATGATATTAAAATAAACCCTATTTAGCGTGGTAGTTGTGTAAAACTAACAGTACGAATGATTTCATTACGTTGCTGAGTAGATAATTATTTAGAATTCAATATGATTCGGCTTCTGATTAATAGCGTGTTACGCAATTAGCTTAATTAGTTATACATTCATCTTCATTTAGATGGTTTCAACATAATATCTCACCAGTTTTCCTTCGCTTTCTAACAAATTTTTTTTTTAAAGTTAGTAATTCGAGTTTAAGTATTCAAATCATAGCATCAAAGCATCGATTTGTAACTGGCACTACAAATTGACAGCAACAGTCGTGTACGTCTTCTGATCCATTTGTAAACATTTTTATCAGATAATTTGAGAAGAGACTTTATAGCGTGGCCAGTTTTCGTTTGTTGTAACGAGTTGGCTTGTTGTAGCTATCTGTGTTGTGGCAAGCCTATCTTACTATTACGTCGTCGTTTCCTCTAGAGACTGATCTGCCGGATGTCTCATAAACATGTACTTTTTGTTCTACACTGTACGATGAAAAGAAAATTAAATTGGAGTCGAGATTTAAAGCGTGTGGGTTCTGTTAAGGCAATTAGTATGATTTTTTTTTGTGTTAAAGATTGACTTTTCTAGTGGAATTGGTAATTTATAGGTGTTTAGAGTCACCGGCACCTTAATTGCGTAACTTACGATTAATCATAATCGGTTACAATTTGACAGTTCAACAGTATTCATTGCGTTATTTACGTTGTTGAACAGACACATTTTTCGAACATATGAAGCAATGATTTAACAATCTGTTTCAAAACGAAACAGATTATGATGAATCGTGAGTTACGCAATTAGGATGCAGGTCTTTAACGGCTGCAACCTTTACATTTGCTGATACATTGTCAAACGTAAGCCCAAAGTTGTGATCTTGTAGAGACGACTTGACCGGAAAAACAGGTGAAGTAATAGTATAATTTCTTCCTCATCTATTACTTACCTAATTTTTTACCGCTTTCAAAAACGGGGACGTTCTAAATTCTTCTGGTTTTTTTTTTCGTACGTACCTATGTATGTTTCTCGATATTTCCGACAATTTTGGATCGATTTCGAAAACTCTTAGGTGTTCCCATATTAATAAAATAAAAGTTTAATATAAGTAGGTAAAACTAAAAGGCTTGGTAGACCAAGAGCCACATGGGTGCATGGCATTCAGAGGAATGTGGGTAAGACCTTTTTTAGGCTTGCAAAGACCAGCACCCTAATTGCGTAACTCACGATTCATCATAATCTGAATCGTTTTGAAACGGATTGTTATACCATTGCTTCATATGTTCGAAAAATGTGTCTGTTCGACAACATAAATAACGCAATGAATATTGTTTAACTGTGAAGACGAAACCAATTATGATCAATCGTAAGTTACGCAATTAGGGTGCAGGAAAGCATGACACAAGGCTGCCAACGAAGATGATGAGGTATAAGGAGCTTTAGTACCAATACCTACACCTCTGAAGTAAGTACATCGATCATGGATAGTAGAAAGATGGAATAGGTGCATTCCATAATGTGGCCTCGAACCTGCTGACACGGAAACAACAAAACACTGCTAAGCATTGAAAAACTTCAATCATTAAGATGCATCTTCCATTAAAAACTGACTTCAAAACAAAGCCTCATCACCTTAAGTTCGCACGCAACCCTAAAAAAACGTCAAAATAAAAAAACCATGGCGGATTCTAGGAGCTCATTTAAACTCCCGCGCAAAGCGAAACCGAGACAGACGTATTCAATCACGTATGGGAACAACAGAGACAGATGTAGGTCGTTTAGCTCCCACACCGGATCTTAAAAAGAAGAAATTATGAATGAAACTAGTTTCGTATAGGATTGTTTAATGACGAGATGGTGTTGATACAATCTTAGCGTTCGAATTGCTACATAATATAGATTAAAAAGCTTCTGGCTAATGAAAATCGAGGTTAAGCTGCTCAGGTTACGGTCAGAGGGCCAATTCTTGTAATTATATACGTTCAAAATCTAGTCGCAGTGTCATCTCGGCGACAATCAAATGTCAAACACTTGTGAAAAATGTGGACTCGAGGTATTTTTGGCAGATTGTGACTGAGATCAATTTTGATTTTGAGATTGAGAGATTGGCAGAATGTGAACGTTTTTAAAATTACGAGAACTGCCCCTCTGATCGAGGATGAGTGACTATTTTTGACACATGAAGACGTAGGCATCTAAAAAAAAACGCCTTTGTCGATACCGGTTGTCATACAAATATGTCAAAATGCTAATTGGTATTCAGAAGCCCGAAAGCCTTGAAATAATTTGAATTCCTTATTCATTGTGATGTAGAGGTCTAACGAAGGAAAGCCTAGCCTCTCTATTTAAAGGGAACATTTGTTTCTTCTTTTCTAAACTCGACCTAATTAAATGAGACTAGCGTATTGCCGTGGTAAAAAAAATGCCAAATTGCAGAAAGGACTCAATCCACCCTAAGTCACTTTTGAGTTATGGACGTTTGACATTTTATGTGCTCTTCATACTGTGGATTGAGTCGGAGTAGCGAGAAAAACTAGTTTCCGTGTACATTTTAAAAATAGGGTTTCCACTAAATGATAGATTAGACCCTCAGGAGTAAGATGGCATACTTAATTCAATTTTGGACAAAGTGTGGATTGAGTCCTTTCAAATCAAATCAAATCATTTATTCGTAGGTATTGTACCAATAAAGCTGTTATAAAAAATATAGTGAGCCGGGTACATTCTGCCTGAGTTTGGGCATACAAAATGTAACAAATAGGTAGTGTCACATCTGTTATTATTAATCTAAGGTCATGAGAAAAATTATAAAATATGTAGTTAGTAAATTAATAAATCATTATAAAAAAGTTCGAATCTTGCGCAAAAGTATTTCAAATAATGCCTTTCTGCTTAGCTACGACCAATGATAAGTCCAAGATACGCCGGACGTGCAGTCGGGGAAATTAATAACTTATCGAATTGTCACACTACGTCAATTTTTCCGTGTATCCATTTCACACATCTGTCACACGAGAGTCACTGTGTCTGACAGCTGTGATAAGAACACAGTACGCTACGTATTCCTCAATAATGATCATAATGTGATCCTAGGAGTAATATATGCGATTTGGCTGTGTTGTTTTTAAATCTGCTTATTTAGAACCATACATTCACTGACAGCCACTGGGCAGTCTTACGTACCCCTATTTGCGTACCCTTCAACCACAATCTACATCATTTGGAAGGATATTGCAAATCTATTGATAAATATGTTCGCAATGAATGTTGTTGAATTGAAAAACATTATTACTGTTTGTGTTTCGCAATTACACCTCATGAAGCATGACATTTTGGGTACGAGTTCTATAAATTATCAAAAACTAGCAGCGCTCTGCAGTTTCCCCCGGGTAGTTTCCGTTCCCGTGGGAATACAGGGCTAAAATATAGCCTATGTCACCCGGGGATAGTGTAGCTTTCCAACAGTGAAATAATTTTTCAAATCGGTTCAGTAGTTTCAGAGCCTATTCAATGCAAACAATCAATCAAATCTTTCCTCTTTAGTATTAAGTTTAGATTAGTATAGATGAGCATTAAGGAATGATTTCTGAAAATCATCCCATAAAGGGGTTAAATACGGGATGAAAGTTTGTATGGAAGATTTCATTTTTTTGCCGATGGGAAATCCCAAATGAAGTTGGTATTCATTAGAAAACCAATTAATTCCCCTGACATTTAAGTACCTATTACCACTCGTGATAGGTATTTATTTGTCCTTTATTTCGGGCAACTAAAACAATAACTATAAACTAATACATATTTTATAAAACGAAATTTAAAAACTGTTGCACACGAAGTGACGGCGGGCGTCGTGTTACGCTGCGAGGTGTCACTAAGCTGGCCGCGGAAATGCCGATACGCCACGCAAAGTTGGGGATCATTGATGGCACAGATCTCCGGTGTGTATGCGGTGTCTCTCCACAGACAATGGCTCACCTGTCATTGCACCGCATGCCCTGTCACCTGCACTCGTGAGAACCTAATGCGTCAGCAACGGTATCCCCTTTTCTGAGTTTGGGCCAAGCTTTAATTTTCTTTTTGTTATCTTGGCCGTCGACACTCTAAAAAGAAGACCACTCATAGTGGCAATTTAAAGATCGACATTAACGAGAAAATACTAGACAGATGAGGTGCGAACCATAATCTACGGCATTAATACAGGAAACGAATAATTAGTCAACAAAAACACGAAGATTTACGATCAATAGCGATTCCCATTAACCTGGGAAACGAAGTATCTTACGAGTCGCATGTCGGAAGTCTTCTATGGGAATTGGGTTGGAGTAATAATATCCGATAAGCTAATCGGTTTCCGGTTGGCTTAGGAACTTGCGCGAGCGCAGGCGGCCAGTTTGAACGAACAACCGAACACCTTGTTACGGACTTTCGATTTGGGAGCGAGAGAAGCCGGTTTGAAGGGATTGCCGTTGTTATTAAAGGCACAAGAGTTCCAGCTATGTCACTGGGATTGCAACGCGTCTGGGATGCCTTTTGTAGAAGAGAGGGACAATTCCCGTATTTTTACCCGACTATGGCAAAGCAAAAAGGAAGACTATGATTTAGATTGGTATGTATATATGTGTGTGTGTGTATGTATGTATGTATGTACGTTCATTTGTTCCGTCATAACTTCTAAACTACTAATTATAATTTTGACAAGCGAGGTATCGTTGGAAGTGGCTATGGCTAGGCTAGGTGACGTCACATTAAATTGAATATTCATTGTATCGTTGTTGTGTTGCATTGCTTTTGTTCGTGGCTTCATCGTATCGTTCAGAAAGTGTGTTGTTTTTTATACCTTAGTAATATGAATAAAAAGGCGTTACATGCAACACATGCGATGCATGTATATTGTCTCCTGTTTGAGTATGGTCTGTATCAAAAGTATTGCATGAAAACGTACACAAATGTATCAAAAAACGTGCAGACCCTGTGGATGCCAATAGGGTGTTTTCAAATTTATTAAAAATCGTCTTAATTTGAAGATTGGGGCGAAATGTGTAACAGAAAAATAAAAAGTCCATTTCTCAATTAAAAACATTTTAAATCAAATTAACTTTTCGCTGTTGTTCAAAATGTAAGTGCCTATCTATCTATATAAATAAAAAGAAAAGTCCTGACTGACTGCCTCATCAACGCCCAGCCCAAACCCTTGGGCCTAGAAAGCTGAAATTTTGCACAGAGGTTCCCTTAATAATGTACACAAGGAATAAGGAAGGATTTTTCGAAATTCAACCCCTAAGGGAGTTAAATGAAGCCGCTGGCAAAAGCTAGTTTAAAATAAATGTTTTGACTTTTAATTTAACGCTAAAACGCTCCGATGACTTTTTAACACGTGACCACATTGCGGTTGTCACACTCACGGCGTTTTATATGCCAATGGTACAGACGCGAGCACATCAAGCTATCAAATCTGTCAAATTTTCCTAATTGAAAATGAGCCTTATACTTTTGTTATAAAGTTGAAAATATTCAAAGAAATTTGACAGATTGGGGTAGCTTGATGTGCTGGCGTCTGTACCAGTACGGTATCAGTTTCACCTGCATATTAATTTATGCGTAAACAGTAGATAGGTAATCGTTCTTAACCACTATTACATTCGTTTGCTAATTCTGTAGTACCTAAGCGAAACAGGATACTTCCATATTTCGTAGAGTTTAATCCAAGATCCTTCCGTTATGGTTCACATTAAAATTCTCAGAAAATCTAACTTGACTAAGGGTTGATGCACTCGCTATGAATCGACCCTTGCTAGGATATCGGTACGCCTCAGTAATTGGGTTATTAAGATCAGGTAGAAGTCGGTCCGTTAAATTACTCATTTATTCATTTTAAATAGAACGACCGAAGCCAATTACACTATTTAAACTTATCAATATCCATATAGAGGTATGAGGAACAGGGTGTAAAGTTCACTCATACCTATGATGGTAAAGGAGAATCCTCCGACCAGACGGGTATTGTGTCTGGTGGGCAACTGCCCGACAGTTGATGTCGGGATATTTTATCTATTCGAGTGTCGTGATAAACTCTGATTGCGCGATGTAGAATTCCTAAGAATAGTTCGCCTGTGGCATTGTAGATGGCACCACTTTTCTTTTTGCGTTGTTTGATTTTGTTGCGAAGCATTTTATTTGTAGTGCCGCTACATCCACATTACAATCTGTCTAACACAGTCATGCATTGTTCTCATAAAAATCAAACATTCTGACAGCATCATCTTCCATTCATTCGGAAACTAATCGAGATCTGTATTCTAGTTTAGGAAAGCGTTAATAGCATGTTTGTCTGCTTGCGTTGCGCTCATGTTTCCTTGCTTCTGGATTTACTGCGACTTGACTCGAATGACCTGTGCTAATAGCTATAAAATCAACTAAATCTTAAATTCATTCATTCATTCATTCACCATTAGACAACGCACAACCTAAGCCGTTCGCGGGAATGAGAGACATGACATTTTGCATTGGTGATCTGCTGTTTCTACCTATTCCTAGTGCAGATACCATCATCATCAGCCTATAATGTTCCCACTGCTGGGACACAGGTCTCCTCTCGGTAAGAGGGATTGGGCCGTAATCCACCACGCGGGCCCAGTGCGGGTTGGTAGATGTCACATGTCTTCGAATTTTTGGTTCTAGGACATGCCGGTTTCCTCACGATGTTTTCCTTCACCGTTTTGAGAGCAGTGGTGATGAAATAATTTACACAAAGTAAATCGCCTTGCTGGGTCCGAACTCACGACTTACAAACTCGTAAGTCGCGGCCGTTACCACTTGGCCACCACCGCTCTCAGCAGATACCAGTCTCTTGCAAACTAGTTTCAGATAGTTTTTAATTAAGCTTATCTAAATTAATATATTTTTTGGAAATTCACCCCCTAAAGGGAATATTTTTTTGGAAATCCTCGCTCTAAAGGCTTGCTTTCCAGATGTAAATAGGAGATAACGAGCACACGGCTTGTAAGAAGATTACTTTGTATTTGAAGAGCCGTACAAAATACTTTTTCGAAGGCGACATAATTAATACCAAGAACACTTCCTATTTCTGCTATCAAGCAGCATTCCTGTGTTCCGGTTTAAAAGGTGCTGAGGAAATAATAGCTCACGTACTAAGACTATTTTTAGCATTAATTTCAAGATCCTCAAGGCATCTGTAATCCCCTCAAATTGCAGGTGTCTTAAGAAGACACCAGTTTCCAGTAACCACTTTCGCCCAGTAGACCCAATTAGCTCACTCACAAAAAAGAAAAGACATTCCTTATTTAAAATTAGACAAAACAAAATGGCATCGCACATCTTGTTGATACACTGCCACAAGGATCTTTTGGCGCTTGACTGACGTTGACAGGGACATTGATATTGAACGGCTTGTTAGTCGTTTCGCACGAATTAACTCGCCCGAATCGGACGAATCGACACTCAAATAATATATTAATTTTCGTAGGCGATTGGCACGTTTGGGCTCTAGAATGATATACTGAATTCATGGATATAGTTTGCGCACTGGTTTAAAACTTATGTATTAGGCATTTATAAGTCTCGATTCCGACCCGCACTGGGCCCGCGTGGTGAATTACGGCCTATTCCCTCTCATCGAGAGGAGGCCTGTGTCTCTGCAGTGAGAACATTATTGCTAAGTATCAATTCACCCGATTCGTGCGAGTAAATTCGTGCAAATCGACTAGTAAGCTTGTTAAACACTTGTGCAATAATTGTTTTGTCATGTCACTTGAAATATAGCCAAAATACAAGATGGCGGCGCTAGTACCTATTTTGACCACGCGCCAAAATGACCTTAAAGCGCTACTAATCTATACGGTTGCACAAATGCATCTGTCTGTAGTTACTTTTCAACTAGTTGAAACTTGAAACATATTATTATTAACATTTTAATACATTCGTTGTGTACCAGTGGTGTGGCAGGTGGCGGGAATGCTACCCGACTTGCCTTTAGATACCTGCTATAACAAAAAATGTATCGTTTAAATTGTGTCTGTTGAGTTTAGTCGGTTTTATTTTAAGGTGGTTTGGAATATTTTTGTTGTTTGTTATTACGATGTAGCGTGTTGCTCGGATAATAGTCTGTCACCCATTCGAAACGAATATTACAACCGAGTGTAGTCTGATTCTCGCTAAACAAACGTCGGAATGTAATTGAACTTAGTTTGGAATATTTTTGTTGTTTGTTAATACGATGTAGCGTGTTGCTCTGAAAATAGTCTGTCACCAATTCGAAACGAATATTACAACCGAGTGTAGTCTGATTCTCGCTAAATAAACGTCGGAATGTAACTGAACTTAGTTTGTAATATTTATGTTGTTTGTAAATACGATGTAGCGTGTTGCTCTGAAAGTAGTCTGTAACCAATTCGAAACGAATATTACAACCGAGTGTAGTCTGATTCTCGCTAAATAAACGTCGGAATGTAACTGAAAATGAATGAAACTACCAGTCCACTTGCTAACCAAGCTGTTATCAAACTTTCAACGCTTTTCAAATTAATTGCATCTCTAAATATTGATTAGAGTTACAATTTATTTGATAACTGTCATAATTAAAGCCAATTCTACTGTGTGTTACGAACTTGCGACCAGTAGAACAACGAGGTAGTCTACGTCCAAACAAATAGTCTTTGGAAAAACAACTTAAATACATTTTTATGACCTTTTCAACAGTACCAGTCATTTAGAAATCAACTTAATTAAGATATAGACTTAAAGTTAAAATTATTTTAAGTGGACATCATGTCTAATGGATACAATGATTTAAATACACTGTCATAGGAGTGTTAGGTAAATACCTATTTTCTGAGATTCTACCAACTTCGATTTATAAAGTTAGGTCACCCATACATGGACGGAAAAACACTACTTAACCCCACAGGCCATAGGTTGTTCGGTCTCCACGACTACTCTTAGCACATAGTAGGTAAGATATGCGTATTGCGTACGGCAGAGGATAAATATCTATTGACAAACGAAATAGGTAAGAGGAACATCGTGAAGGACGAACCAACATTCACTAAACAGCAATCTATTGAAATGTCATCTGTCTGCGTATTGTGGAGTTTAAGTGCAGAAGTACTACAAACTACATGATGAGCCTGGGAAAGCATTTATTATATATTTCAAACTAACTGGCCATTTATAAATTGTGTGTGTATTTATAAATGGTGTGTGTGATGTGGAATCATCGGGTGTTTCCACTGCGAAGATCGCCCTGAGGACACGGTGTAGCACACGGTGGCGGTCTGCCCGGCTTGGGCGGACCACCGCCGTGTCCTCGAGGAGGCGATTGGCGGCGGCGATCTCTCGCGTCCGGCCCTGGTCCAGCCCATGGTACGGAGCGAGAGTGCATGGGTAGCCGTCACCTCCTTCAGCGAAGCAGTAATGCTCGCGAAGAGGGAGGCAGCGCACGTGAGGGAGAGGCAGTCTTTGCGCCCTCACAGCCCAAACTGCCGCAGGAGACGCCCTGGGTGTCGGGAATCCCAGGCTGATTTCCGGCCACCGTAAGCGCGGGCTTGTGGACGGCGAGTAATGGGTAGCTCGCTGTCCGGTAAGGACCAAGCCCGACGGCGCGTTGTGTTCCACGCGGGCCTCAAAGAGATGTCAGCACAAAGTGACGGGGCCCGCAAGGGCCAATGCCTGCCAGGGGTGTGGGTTTGTTCGAAAGAGATACCGCCGCCCTTGGCATACAGTCTACTGAGGGAACACGGGTGGGTTATTTATCATCTACTTAGCTTTTCCCAACTATGTTGGGGTCAGCTTCCAGTCTAACCGGATGCAGCTGAATACCAAGATTTTACATGGAGCGACTGCCAATCTGACCTCCACAACCAAGTTACCAGATAACATAATATTGATTAACAGATTTTCAGGCTTCTACCAATCCATTAACTACTGTCAAAAATCTACCATTGACAGTCGGAACCAACGGCGAAACATGCTTTCAGAAGCACGGAGGGGCTTCAATATGTAAAGGATAGTCACCCACTCACAAACCGACATCGAAAACCGTTGCTTAACCATAAAAAAACTCGACCAGTGCGGCCGTAATTATTTAGCCCAACAAAGTCTCAATCATTCAAACTAATACTTCTACAATTATTCTGTACTTAGCAGCCTCTCACTTCAACCAACACATTCGCTATACACAGGTGTTGCTCCTGGCAAGGCTACAACAAATAGACCATTATACCATTAGTTGTTATTAACAATATCACCAATTATCTATTTAGTATTGAGTGCTAACGGAACTGACGGTAAACTTATTGGTTGACTCAGAGTCCGGGTGGCCAAGATTTGAACGGCCTTGGTGCACCTGGACAGGTCTTAAAATTATCTTTAGGTGGAAAGTTGTTGTATAAAAGTGGCCTTGCTTAGATGAGAAGATGTTTGGAGTTGTTGGTGTGCAAAAAACGCTTAAATTCTGAAATCGCTTTCCATCAAACAAAGTCGAGGTTCAGAGTAAGCCCATATTGCAGTACCCAAAAAAAAGTTTAGCCATAATCTTGTGATTCCGTATTCAAGATCAAAGTAATGAACCGCACAAAACACTCACCCAAGCAGACATTTACAAGAAACTTTAAAAACAGTATCTAGATAAGATGTAAGCAATGCACTTCGTCTACACACACACACACATAACACACACACTTTTTTGCACACCACATGTAATGGTAGAATGTAAATGGGCCACATTAATAATAACAGCATACTACTTGTACACCTACATTTTGGCACATAAAGCATTACTTACTTACTTACTTCCCAGCTAAAGCACTGGAGAGCGGTGAAGGGCACCCGTTTTGGGAGAACGTCTTAAGTAATTCTGATGTCCAATGAATTGTAATTGTCTGATGTGTAATCAATATAAAGTCATATAATCAAACTAAGCTGAGAGTCAGCACCTTTTGGACATTCTTCAAGATACCTTCAAGAAGGATGCGCTAAAGCGGTGAAGCGGTTTAAGGTTTGTTATTAATGAAAGAATGCCAATAAATGCATTTTTCTTTCATTCTTTAGGTCACGAAATTCAAATTGAACAAAGCTGCATGTTGAACAAAATAAGATTCGCGACAATCGCGACCATAACACATACACACAGCTACACATCAAGCTATACATTTCCAGTTTACGCTGATCTCGCACTGTACGGAAATCCTATACAATGAGAGATCAGCTTCTAATGAAATGTATAGCTTGATGTGTAGCCGTGCGTAAATATATATTCACAGAATTAAATCACCAATAAAATATTAAGTTCATTTAGTCGTTAATTTAATCGTTTCGAGAGTCATTCAATGGGATTAAATGAACTTAGAGTAATGTATAGTAAGTAACCTACCTAAGTTTGGGAGGGGAATTTTCTGGATTGCATCCCATATTGTAGCGAAGACTAAATGTGACACTTGTAACAGAAACGACCCTGGAATTGATGAACGAGTTGTCAATCATAGATTATCCCTCCACATCCATCTCGTCATAGAATGCATATTCATAACCTAGAAAATTTTCATTACATTGACTGCTAAAATCACCGATCAAAAGGAATATCAATATCAATCCGCTCAACAGAGCGCAAAATACATGAAACGCACCCACGACAAAAAAAATCTTAAGTCTATGAAGTAATGTTTATTTTTAATCTCAAATTACTATTGACAGTCCTTAGCCATTCATGTTTAAAGACACTATTTGCATAAAAGTATTAAATGAGGGCATTGACATTTAACTAGAAACCATTTAAGTGTGAACTCTCACAGATAAAACAATCCTTTGAAACAGAGGTGTATGTAAATTGGACGGTTTCGATATTTGACCAGCATTACCAGAGCTCGATGTTCAAAAAATTTCTAGAATAGAAGAGGCCATGTTATGTCGTATTTTTTATGTCATGCGTAGGACTAGAAATGTGTATAATTTTGGTAGCTACATAATTATAATTTTTGGGAGTGGCATTAATGATAATTTTATTGGTTTTCTATCTTATTAAATCTTCATTAATATGTATGGTGTACCTATTAATACAAATAATATTTTTGTGAATGAAGATAATATCTTTTGCAGAATTTTGGCCTTGAATCTGTGTTGTACTGACGAGACTATCGCTGCCTTTGTCTTGCAGGTAGCTAAAAAAAGAGATGGATGATTGAATACAATTTTTTTTTTTAATTGGTCAAGTTGTTTTCGAGTTTCACTTACCCAAAAGTGTAATAATGGGTAGACGGAGAAACGTTAGGTTTTAAATAAAAAAAATAAAAGAAGGAATGTCTGGTATTTATTTATTAAAATTTTAATTTTACACTGAACTTTAGAATTCAGAAATTCAGACCATTTTCAGCCTCAAAACTTAAATTAGGTTTTCTGCAAAAAGTTTATTAAGAATATTAATTTTTAATCTAATTTCGTAGCTCGAGAGTTTTCCATTAATTTTTGAAATGTAATATGTTTCGATCAAAAACTTGTGTTGGTATAGGCCCTAATTTATGATGGATGCGTACCTAAATATTTTTAATAACTTTTTATGTGATACGATTTTTCACGCAGATTTTCGTGATTTTATTTAAAATACACATTTAGGCATGTTTGTTAAAGGCGAAAACTGTAGGGTTGTCCGCGATTTTTTTTTACGTTTACAAGTATGCATTTAAAGAATGTATAAACATTAGAATGTATTTGTGTTCGGTGGCTGGCAGTACCTAAGTTGGCCCCCTAAATGGGATTTAAAAAAAAATAACTGGCTTATACTAATGGTACACCTGTGCCCAACCCTTCTGGAAAACATGGCGTGATGTGAGTTATGTAGAATCATCAATTCAACTTTCGAATGATGGTCGACGGCGCGTTGTGTTCCACGCGCGCCTCAAAGACATGTCAGCACCAACTGATGGGCTTGCAAGTCCCGATGCCTGCCAGAGGAGTGGGTTGTTCGAAAGAGATACCGCCGCCCCTGGCACCCAGGCTACTGAGGGAACACGGGTGGGTCTCCTGCTCCACCCAGAGCGGGAGAAATTATTTGATGATTGCCCACCCAAAAAAAATATCTAATGATTAAAATTCTGTGAATACCAACATTTTTATGGTTGGGAATCATAATTTTAATCAATATACAATCTAAAGCTGAGCTGCGAATCGTTGGAAAATTTGATAATCGCTACCTCACCGCATACCCTTTTAAGGGATTCTGAAATTTGTGTTTTTCCAACCGTCTAAAAATCCTACCAACCTAATGCCACGGTGGCCAATTTCAATGGAGATTGCTGGTGCGTAGGAGTTTTATAGTGCACAAGTGTGTGTGCAAACGACACGAGCAGGTACACTCTCGGATCCTCTACTCTCGTAGTCCGATGCGATGAGACGGCAATCAGACACGACCGGGGAGCGATCAGGCGTAGGACCAACGGCTACAAAATTCCAGGCGGCTTTTATGAAATTCCTAATGGAATACATAACAACAATTTGTCTGATGACGAAATGAACTCAGGACCCATACTCAGCAATCAACGAGGCAGCTAACCTTCTACCTACTGAGGGAACACGGGTGGGTTTTAGTTATTAAAAAAAAAAACCTTATACCTACTTGGAGACTAAAAATTCTAAAAAAGCTAGTAATTAAAAACGGGCACTATCATAGAGGTATGAAGAATAGGGTGTAAAGTTCACTCATGAATATTCTATGGAAAAGGAAGGATCCTCCGACCAGACGGGTGTTGTGTCTGGTGGGCAACTGCGCGACGGTTGATGTCGGGATGTTGTATATATACGAGTCGCGCGATAAACTCTGCTTGCGCGATGTAGGATTTGTGTGACGTCAAGTCTTTGATGCGTAGTTCGCACGTGGCGTTATAGGTGCCGCCTCAATCTCACACCATTGAGAAGCTTATTTGTTTTTAATGCTGCTGCAGTTCTTGCATAATTAATATTAATCAACTAAATACCATGTTGATTCCCTCTATTCGATCTTTTAACCTTGTAAATCAACATCATAATCTGCCTTACTTTTTCCCAACTGTGTTGCGGTTGGATTCCAGTCATACCAGATGCAGCTGAATATATTTTGTATTTTACATGGAGCGACCGCTTATCTGGGCCCTAATTAACTATGACCTCTTAACGATTCCTTCCTTCGAAACGACGTCAATTCCTTAGATCACACGCGACATCTGCCATTAAATATCGACAAATTGTCTTAGAATATCCAGAATATGACATTTCAGTACCTTAAAAAAAAGTCAGTTCCATTGGTCTCAATAAAACACGATATCGACGTAGTTTGACATAATAAGATTACGCGGAGAATCATAACTATACAGAATTCGGGCCCTGACCTCCACAATCTAGTTACTGAGTAGTACGATACCCTTGGTAAGACTGGTTGTCAGACTTTCGGGCTTCTGGCGACCCGTAACGAATTTGAGCTTAACGAGCTTTCCGAGGCACAGAAGGGTCTTGGACTATTGGCATGTAAAGATGGTCACCCATCCACTGACTAACCGCAGCAAGCATAGCTTAATCTGATCGAACGATCTATGCGGCTATTATTACTTAACCGTAAGCCCCCTTAGAGGAAAACGGTGTTAATAAAAATAATCACGTAGATAGGTATGTAGCGTTCACAGTTCATAACTTACAGACGCCATAGCATCTCAATTATGTAATTACCGTCCTTCTGCTCGATACAAAAGACACATAAAACACAGTAAGGATATTATTACCTTCAAACTACCAGCACAGAAAACACCTGTTCATCAAACATTAAAAAAACAAAAAATAAACCAAAATACCACTTGACATCAGTCGGATACCAGTACAAAGTTAATCACATCACTAAACAACAAAAACACGTTCGAAATACAACTCTCACACGAACCAAATAAGTACTTCGTTAGTGATGGGAAAGCGCATAAAGTTACTTGGTATCCGATACCAAAAAAATGGGTATCGAAAAAAAGCGAAACGGGTTGTGTGAGAACAAAAAATCAGAGTAAGATGCTACCACGTTTTTCTTGATGTTCAAAACATTGTTTATCGCCTGTTTTTAGTAAATAAATCTTTTTTCGTACCGATTTGTAATTAGTTAGTATTTGTGATATTTATTTTAAGGCGATAAGAGTGAAAAAAGAGGCAACTGGTTTTGTTTTATTATTTAAATCGTTTGTCAAAGTTAAATGGCTATTGTACTTACGTTGACGATTGTTGATATTTATCATCTGCTATCTATTACAGTTTCATTGTTTAAAATGCCATCACTTTGAACAATAGGAAACACACTGGTAGGTAGATCATTTTATTTACAACTTACCTTTAGTTTTGTCTACGAGAGACAACACATTCTTTTAATTCACAATCTAACGTTTCATGTACCATTTTCATTAGAGCTATTAGACTTTGAAAACTAAAACACGTTTCAAACGTCAATACGAATACATTACAATGAACCAAAACATGGTTGATTGCAGTAATGTCAAACACTATCCATTGTTACTAATGAAATGGAATTGGTATCGACAATTCAGTCTAGTGGTATCGTTGAATTCAACGATCCCCACTGAATATTTTAGAAGATTGTAAAAATCGTAAATAGTGACAGGTTGCTGAGTCGACGTCTGGGAACATTTTGCAGTTTAAGGGATCTTAAGTAGATTTTTGTAAGAGAAAATGGAATCTTTCACTTAGCGTGGGGTCAGACTAAGGGTCTTAAACAGTCTGTTTAAAGACAATAGATGTAGTCTTGCATTTTTTTTTTGCGTATGACATCGCGCTGTTCAACGTAGGAGGTTGTCGGCTGCCCGGACTTGGCTGTGGCTACCTTAATGAACTAAGGCCCCCATCCCGTTACAGCTTCAAACTAAGCTACTATACGCTAAGGGCACTCCTTATGGGGTAACTACGGACCTCAGCTTAGGGCGTCGCTGGAAGAGAGCAGCAAGGGCCGGCTAAATCGAATTGTGTTGCGATTTGTAACATGCAGTAAAAGGGTATTTATTGCTATAGGCCCCCTTTCGGCCTAACTGTTACCCAACTATCTTGTAAAACTGGATGCAGCTGAATACCATTATTTTAAACGGAGCGTCTGCCTATCTGACCTGCTCAATCCGGTTATTTGGTTATTACCAAGTAATGATCCCCTTGGTAATATTGGTTATCAGAATTTCAAACGACCCATAACGACTGCCGTGACCAACGGCTTATCATGCTTTCTGAAGTACCGTAGTTATGGTATGTAAAGATGGTCACCCATTGGTGGTCCAACCGCGGCAAACGTAGCTTAACCTGATCGATCGACCCGTGCAGCTGTTTATCCTCCTGAGACACAGAGCGTCAAATTTTGTGAGGTCCATTTGGTTTTTGGTATGGGTGCATAAAAATGGGCGTTTTCCCTAAACATAATTAAAAAAAAAAACATAGCTTCCGTAGAAGTCTGGAATGGGGGGTATCACAGGAGATGTAGTATCTCCATGAATGAAAATAATCAATGAAAATAAATCATGAAATACTTTACTAAAATTTTGATTAGTATGGAAATCGTAAAAACAGTTTCACTTGACATTCAAACATAAAAAATCACAATGTTGAACATTTAACGAATGTGAGATTGTTGCAGCCACTCAACCAGCACTTAGAACGATTTTTTGTCATTTTTAACGCACATTGGCAGGTGTTGCGCTTCTTTTAGCCTCTTGGTAATGTGAGGAATAGGCACCACAAGCCTGTGCTTTCTTTGCGAGAATGTCGAAAGCGGAACGTCTTGTGCTACAGGCAGTACAGCGGCCCTTGACAAAACACATTTCTGTTAGCGTTCACACCAAACGCTACGCCAAAATGTATGGGAATGACATTCTCAGACTTTGGACAAGGCTGTTTCCAGTAAGACGGAAGCCGGTGACTTTGGATGTGTATTTTAATTCTTTGTCACCGCCGTCCGAAATTAAAGTTATTTTGCACTTTGTGGTGTTTTTTTGGAAGTCGGTTGTCATTAATTTTTTTTAGTTTTTATTTGACACTTTTTAGTTATAGGTAACTAGGAAATTTCGAATTGGTGTGGGGTAGGCCCCACACCAATTTGAAATTTCATCATCCTTGGGGTCAAAACAATGCATATTTATGCGATAGCAGCATTCGCGCTTGATTTTCTGTAATTTTTTGAAGAGTTCCGTTGTCTGTCTCCGAATCGTATCATCAGATCTATATGAAATTTTAATGGACCATTTCGTGATAAACCTCTTTGGAACAAAAAAAGAATTTTGCTAATCCGTCTATATACGACGACGGAGTTATGCCCGAACATTACAAACAAAATATTTATATATAAACATGTCGAATTTATAACCTCCTTCTTTTTGAAGTCGGTTAAAAAGTATGCGCATCATTAGTCCTATTATAAAATTAGGTTTGGTCCAAAAGATAATATTTACCTACTAGATGTACAGTCGCCAGCAGGTCAAGCTATCCCAAACTGTCAAATTTTCCCAATTGAACATAAACCTTATTCCTTTGTAATAAAGTTAAAAATTATCAAACAAATTTGACAGATTGGGGTAGCTTGATGTGCTGGCCTCTGTGCGTAAATTCAACAAAATTTACTTCATGCTTCCCACCGCACAAAAATATTGTACCTTCTCGTTACACTGTCTAGTTTTCTGAACGCGTGAAAGATAAATTAAAATATGTTACAAACTTAAACAAATGTCTGTGAGAAGCTTTTAATTAAAGCTCGTTTGCGTTTTTTGTATTTCTCAGTAAAAGCTGAAGCTCTTGTGTATCAAAATCAGGCTTATTGTTGACTTGGTTGTTTCAATAATTGAGTAAGGCACTTTGAACTGTATCTCATATACCTACAGCCTTCATTTAAGAATTTTCACGTAACTCACGTTTCTTGCATGGAGACCGTCGGGCAGACAGCAGCAGATTAGTTATAAGGTCCTGTTGGCACCCTTTGGAATTCTACTGTTAGGTTTATTGTAATTTTACTTGTCTTTTTAGGGTTCCGTACCTCTAAAGGAAAAAACGGAACCCTTATAAGATCACTTTGTTGTCCGTCCGTCCGTCTGTCAAGACCGTTTTTCTCAGGAACGCGTGGAGGTATCAAACTGAAATTTCTATATGATACTTAGTTCTACTGTCCCTGGAAGCTGTAGAAAAATCAACCTTCTAAGTCAACGCAATCAAAAGATACAGCCATTTAGGCCGCAGATTTCCGCAAATTTTCGAAACTCGCACGGGAATCAAAACCTACAGGGTACTTCCCGTGAACTTAGAATCTTGAAATTTTGTACGAAGTCACGTCTTATAGTACAAATATAGGAAAAATTACGAAAACCGTAAATTTTTAGTTTCGTCATATAAAAAAAAAATATTTTTGACAATTTTGAACTTTTACTTATATACCCACAGGTTTGTACGGAACCCTCGGTGCGCGAGTCCAACTCGCACTTGACCGGTTTTTTTAACTAGTCTACGCAGTCCCACTCCTGAGCAAAGGCCTCCCATTTCCCGTTTGCATCTTTCGCGAGCCCACGCGTTCTCCTTCCAGGATTGATGAAAACTATCCAGCTTGTCCCACCCTCTCCTACGTGGTCTGCCGTGATCCCACCTCACTGTCTCAGGACACCAGTTCAGTACTACATATATCTAAGAGTCCACAGTTTGTCCGATGTGGCAGGCAAATCCTGCCCAGACCCATTTAAATTGGGCAGCCTTTTGAGCATCGTCAGCTATCTTCGTTTGGGAGTGTACTATTGTGTAACTAATTCATTAAAAAAAATATACTTAGGGATCCAACGCACTTGTTCGTTTCGGCACGATTCTGCACGCAGGGTGATAGTATCGAATTGAATAAGTAAGTAGTTGCTGTAAAGCCACTCGCCTTAGCTTCAATTGTGTCGAGCCGACCCGAACATGATTCAGCAAGGGATAGATGTCGAAAAGAGTTTGCTGATCGGCACAAACCAACTTAAAGCCGAATATGTGTATTAGATAATTGTATCGGGTTCGGCTTTTTTGTGCCAAATCAAATGTGCTGATCCTAGCAAGTGTGTTGCTCGGCTTGTTTTCGAGACACCTTATGGCTTAAAACATATTTGCTAGCTGCTGCCCGGGGCTTCGCCTGCGTCCCATGGGAACGTGATACCGGGGCACAAACGTTTCTTCTAACTGCCTTATAACCTATGTTACTCCTTATAACACCATCAGCCATCGGCCAGTGAAACTCAAAAGTAACACTAGCTAGAAAACACAGGTTATAAATAAATAATGATTTTTTTTCTGTTATAAAAACCGCATATACTTTCATGTACAGTCGCCAGCAGGTCAAGCTATCCCAAACTGTCAAATTTTCCCAATTGAACATAAATCTTATTCCTTTGTTATAAAGTTGAAAAACCATCAAAGAAATTTGCCTGATTGGGGTAGCTTGATGTGCTGGCCTCTGTGCATTTGGAAAAAAATTGTTATTTTAGCAATAAAACACATTCGAATTTGATTAATTTGTTTGGGAAAAAGGTAAGGCAGATGATGACAGAGATTTATTGCCGTAGGTGTTGTAAAAAATCTTCAAGGAATGTTGTCACAAGAATGCGTACCATAACCGTCTATCGCCTAATAGCCAGGTGTTATGGCCCAACTTGGGTGAAGCCTATATCCGGCAGTGTACAACGGCAAGCCGAGTTCATTGATTGACACTTTAAACAATGCACACCGGTGTCTATTTCGGAGAAAGGGCAATCCGTTCATCACCAGAAATTCAACATAACAATAGATAGATGGATCAGAGTTTCATGGAGTAACGCTACAAAGCACTTGAAGCCTTGGTTCTGACTTCAAATACTAGCCTCTTTTATACTAGATATACCTCCTTTATACTCCAATAAAATTTTTTCGGGTATAAATCTCATCTGCTCGATGTCCATACGTCACTGCAGGGAACCAGCAGAATATCAGCATCAGGTACATTTGCCTGACACATGCTGAGCTGGACTCCCATTTGATGTAACTTTGAGACGCACACCGCACTTTTGCACTGCACCGCACGTTTTTTCATTTGAATGTTAAATTATGTCATAATCTAAAGTGTCATCACTATACTTATGTCATACTTTCTTTCCTTTTTTTCTGGTGAATTGGCACCTTGTTCTTTTCATGTAATTAGTTTTAATCTTATCATGCTTTGTATGTTGTGTTACGTCTTTTGTGTGCACCAAATAAACGATTTATCTATCTACCTATCTACTGCATATACATCACGATTGTAATCCACAAAGCCAAAAGCAGATGTGCCTACATTTCGCTAGTTATTTTTAGGTCGTAAACTTGGCTAAAAGTCACTCAAAGGGCAATGGAGAGTGGTATGCTTGGAGTTTCCCCGTGTGATCAGAAATGAAGAGATCCGCAGGAGAACCAAGGTAACCTACATAGCCCCATGAATTGCTAAATTTAAGTGGCAGTGGGCAGAGACATTGCTCGCAGAATAGATGGCCGATGGGGCCGATAGGTTCTGGAGTGGCGACCGCATACCGGAAGACGTAAAGTTGGAAGGCCACCCACACGGTGGACTGATGAATTTCTGAAGGCCACGGGCATCCCCTGGATACGGGAAGACCAAGATTGGTCGAAGTTGCGGAGTTTGGGGGAGGCCTATGTCCAGCAGTGGACGTTTTTCAGCTGAAATTATGATGATGATGAAACTTTGGGAATGTTTCTTGTTATGTACTGGGGACGAATTAGTCTAAATACATTAGGGGAATAACAAAGAAACGATGGATGGACTGTGTGAATGATGATATGGTTAGAAAGGGTGTGACTACGGAGATGCCGACTAATTAGAGAAGTGTGGAAGAAAGAGACATGCTGCGCCGACCTCAAATAAATTGTGATCAGGGTAAGAAAACGATGATTATTTTGACGGTTATAGTAAAGTATTACTAGTGTACTCTGTAATCTATGTAAAGAGCAGTGGCGGCACAGTAGTCCGCCTTCTTTTTTGCAAATAATTTCATCACCACTGCTCTCAAAACGGTGAAGAAAACATCGTTAGGAAACCGGCATGTCCTAGAACCAAAAATTCGAAGACATGTGACATATATCAACCCCCACTGGGCCAGCCCACTCTCTCTCGAAGAGAGGAGGTCATTGTTTCAGTAGAGGGAACATTATAGGCTGATTATGAAACATTATCAGACCACTTATGGATATCATCCCAAGATCAACGAGCCAGACTCGCAGACAGAAGAGGAGGCGAAAAGTGTGAGGAAGTGGTCCCTAATCCTGCGCCCTCGCCCCTCGCCGGCGCAGAAGACGACCTGGGCGGCCAGAGTTCATAGCGGACTCCCGGCCATCATAGGCGCGGGCTTGCGGACGGCGAGCAATGGGTAGCTCACCATCCGGTAAGGACCGCCTTGCGTCGACAACGCGTTGTGTTCCACGCGCGCCTCAAACAGATGTCAGCAAAATTAAGGTGTTTGCTATGGCCGAAGCCTCCCAGGGTCGCGGATTTGTTCGAAAGAGATACCGTGGCCCCTGGCACAGGCAACTGAAGGAACACGGGTGGGTTTTGGTCAGTTAAATTCTGACACGCCCTCCCGCACCCAGAGCAGGAGAAGTTATTTGGATTTTGGCTTCGCACTGTCTTGCCCTTATCGCAATTTATTTGGAGTCGGCGCAACATGTTTCCATCTTCCATAGTGATGTTCTTTATTAGTCTTGGTATTCTTTCGACTGCTAAAGTAAACTCTTAAACGACATGTATCAAATTAACAATAGTGAATTTTACTTTAAATGAGAAAAAATAAAAATTATGCAAAAATGCAAAAAGCAGTCGGAAAATGGTCATGAAATAACAAAATACATTTTCAAATTCAATTTAAAAATTTCAGTTTTCTTAATCTGTTTTTCAACATCATGAAATAGTAGCCGCCATGTTATTAGGTCATACAGCTGTATTAACTGATTAGTTTAAACTTAACCACTTTGTACTTTTACTATTTTCGTAACCAAAGTCATTTTTAATTGAAATAATATCTTTACATTCAGAAACAGCAAACCAATGATAAGTAGAATAATAACTCATTTCTTAAACTATTAACAGTTACCATACAAAATATCAGTGCATTTGTTTACACAGCAAACTGACGTCATACCCACAGACTACACACTACAATATGGCGTCCACTGCGTCCAGCGTTTTCGTCAAATTACGCGCTAAATATGAAAATGTAAAATTTAAATCCATTTTATGGCACTAATCGATTTGACAAATAAAAAGTTTTTTTTTGTGGTTTATTAGAATTTTTTTCTTTTTTTGGATGGGAAATCATCAAATCACTTCTCCTGCTGAGTAGAGCAGGAGGGCGTGTCAGACTTTTACTGACTAAAACCCACCCGTGTTCCTTCAGTAGCCCGTATGCCAGGGGCTATGGTATCTCTTTCGAACAAACCCGCACTCCTGGCAGGCATCGGCCCTTGCGGACCCCACCGGTGGTTGCTGACATCTTTGACGGCGCGCGTGTGGAACATAACGCGCCGTCCCGTCTACCACTTTTCGGCCGCAGGGGATAGGGAGAGCGGCTGACGCTATACCGACACTCCTCTTCCCCTGCGGCCCCACCGCGTCCGCCATCAAACGGTGGCGGCCCCGTCCAGGCCACGGAAGGGAAGAGCGCTGCTCAGAAGCACCGGCACTCCTCCTCTACCGCAGCCCGTAACCCTCAGCCGCGATGCCTCCCATTCGACATCGCGGCCCACCTCAGTTGCGGTGCACCTCACCGCAACCTACTTTTTGGCCGCTATGTCGTCGGCTTTGAGGCAAAAGCCCTGACGAGCGGCCCCACCTTTGGGTTCCTCTTGGCTTCACCGTGGCCGGAATCCACGGTTACTGAGCCCCCCCGCAACGACAATGCGGGAACCCACTCGGGGGGGTTATACAAGATAGTTGGGTAACAGTTGGGCAGTTGATATATTAGATGTTGTCTCGCGATTTTCAAGTAAGGGGCCTATAGCAATAAATACCCTTTTACTGCTAGTTACAAATCGCAACTCGCGGGAACCCACTCGGGGGGGTTTATTAGCATTTTAGATTCTAATTAAGACACAACTCAGTGTATTAAGTTAAAAGCGTAAATCAATGAACAAACATTTTTTTTTAAAGCCTAACTGTTATTAGAAAATCGTGTTGAGCCTAGCATTACTTCATGCGTTTAAAATTAAGTCTTATTGATTTGAAACAAGACATATATTTCTTTTGGCTTAATTTTTTTATATTTTATTTTTATCAAAAGTTACTGAAATTGATTCTGTAGTCCCTTATTAACAAACTACTTCCAGGTCTTGCGTTTATTCTGTTACAACTCGTAGTCTATTCTACACATCGTCGGGGTGAGTAAACTGAAATTATTTCGCCAAAGCAATTGAGAGGACCATTACGAGTCATTTGCGAACGGTCTACTAGTTACGCTTTGCTATGGAAAACAGGAAAATGCGTTTGTACCTAGCTTTGTAAGTTATGTTGAAAGGAACTGAAATGAAAGGTAGGTACTTAGCACCGTTTTAGAGCATCGTTCTGGTGTCTATGGGAGTTGAGGCTGTTTTAACATAAACACATAACATCACGCCTTGTTTCCTGGAAGGGTTGGGCATTTCGCTAGTTATGCTGAAGTCCCATGTAATAAGGGGTGAGCTTATTGCCATCAACCAGGCACAGATGTAGACCCCAGGCTGCTACTGAAAAATTCCTGTTAGAAAATCCCAATAACATTTTGCTCGACCTAGGAATCGAACCAAAGAGCTGATGCTCAACAGAAGCGCTTTGGACTACTAGACTCATGAGCCAGGAGGCAGTTCAGCTACTAGCAGCGGCTGCGCTGGCTGAGGCTATCTTGTAAATTTAGAGCATGCTGCAGCTTTGTAGTGGAGCCACTGCTTGGCAAAGGCTTCTCCGGAGTCCACCACATAGTTAAGTCTTCCACATAATGTCTTATTCCAGCCAGATTTTTCCGGTCCCTTAAGGCTACCCTTCCATCCCATTGCATTTTTAACTAGTGCGCAAACTGTAACCATGAACTCAGTAGGTATATCATTCTAGAACCCCAGTGCGAAAAAATTGGCGTCGGTTAAACAAAAAAAATCTACTGTCATTCATAAATTTTTACCGCGTAGGTAGGTATTTCACACTTTTCTATGAAACAGCAGATTTTTTTAATATACTTAACCGATGAAAAAAAGGTCTAGAAAAATATGTTGGATTTATGGTTACAGTTTGCGCACTGCTTACAAATGTATCCTGTGTATAAGAGTAGAAACCAAAGAAACGATGAATGGACTGTGTGAATTATGATATGGTTAGAAAGGGTGTGACTACGGAGATGACGACTAATAGTGAAATATGGAAGAAAAAGGCATGTTGCTGACCCCAAATAAATTGGTATAAAAGCAGGAGTGCTTCTGTTTTCCTTCAGGGCTTTGATTCTGCACACCACTTCTGTTTTCCTCGTGGAGTTTGGCGGAGGTGTACCATTTCGCCACCTATCTAACACAGGTCGAGACCATAGCCACTATCCGGGCGCTACAGACAAAGAAAACAAACAATACTTCTTGTAAGAATTCTAAAAACCCGAAACAGTTATTGATTTTTCACAAAAAGAAAAAAACTTTACATGTGTTTCGAAAGTACCTTAGCTAAAATCGCGAAGTTTATTAATTATGTACAGACTCTTAGCCTCGACTTTTGTTGAGAGCTTTTCTTGTATCTTGAAGTACCGGATTTATGTTAAAACAATGACGATTAAAGCTAGTAAAACGGAAACAAAAGATTACAGAACATCAAAAACTTTGATCGCTCCTAAATGTCCACAAATGCAAAAACCGATAACATGACTACATTCATAACGAACAAGAAACATCGAAGTTGTTCATAATCCATCATGATACGATGAAAGGCGCAAACAGAACAATTTGTACAATGAGCAACAAGAATCAGGAATCCGAAACGGGTCCGTTTGAAAAAGAAACCAGAGACCAGATACCACATTTCAAACATTACTAACGTGCTACATCACTAAAAAGAACGAAAAATTCGAATTTGCGCAATTCGAAATTTCGAATGTTCTTGTCAATGCGTTTAAACTTACTTACATTGTTCTTTTCATTCGAAATTAGAAAATTAGGTGTCTACAAGCGAAATTAGTACCATAATAAGATAAATTTTCATGAAAAACGAAACGATAATACGAAATCACTACGCAATTCAGCCCCAAATTATCTGTACGCAACAAAAACCGCCCCAGCGTAGCAACGTCAGTCCCGAACACGCAGGCTCGCTCGCTCTGCGATAGCTCCCGGGACGCTGTAGTGATCATCCCTTCCCTTCGCCCCGCGCGTACAGCGCACGCCCTGTCCGCCAGACGGCATCCAGCGCCCAACGAGAGCGCACGTATACCCCGCGTCGCGGTCACCTGTGGCGCCGAACCCAGTGTTTACGGATTACAGTGAAAAATTGTGCCGAAGTGTGTGCTACCCTGTGTTTTTATGAATGAATGAATGAAAATCATCGTGCATAACCGGTTGCCGGACGGTTTGACTGCGGACCGGTTCCGATTTCCGCTGATACGGGTTTCGTGGGAGTAAGCCTATGTTTTATACTTCTTTTGCTTGGAACTGGATTTTGATAGTGTTTAATTATTTTTTTGTAAGTGGATTAGGATGTGGTGTTGAAACTCTTTGTTCTTTATTTAAAATTTTCGTTGAAGTGACGCTTTTCAGGAATCATTTGAAAATTGATAGGCGCGTTCCATTTTCGAATGTCACTGCTGCAGAAAAAAAACAAAAGCATAAATATTTTAATAACAGTCAGTAATTGGAACAATAAAACAAATTCAAAATGAAAATACCTATAACATACAATTGTATGACGATTGTACCAAAATGCTACGTTCGGAAAAATACGTTTTCACCTACCTTCTACGTATCATATTACTCCTATTGTTAGGTATCACTGAAAGATTTTCTTTAGGTACCAACCTACACTTTTGCATAAAATAATCCAAAAAGGGTATGAAACAAAAGGTCTAGGAAAACCGTTTATATTTCACTTTGCCGTAAGCGACTTTAGGCTAGTAAAATGTCACTAAGGCTTTTGTCAAACTCAAGTTTCCTCTATCTTAGAACCTTTGAACGAAAATAGCCGTTTCAACCCTAGAATGTCTGTCCCATTTTATGATAAAGATGTGTGATACAATCATGAACATTTTCGATGTCGATGAAATGTAGGGTTGACTTAAAAAGATCTGACAACCAGTCTTACCAAGGCATATCGTGTTAACCAGTAACTGGGCTGTGGAGGTCAGATTGGCCTTCTTTCCATTTAAATTACTGGTATTCAAATGCATCCATTTATCCTGAAAGACGATTCTAACAGAGTTTGGAAGAGGCTAGGTAGATCATAGGTTTTACTTCCATTCTTACTCGATGCGTCGTCAAGACGACCCACTGACCGTCATTTGTTTTAACATTCTTCAAATTAATGATTAAATTATCATTCAGTCTTTATCTGTCCTACTGCAAGGCCTCTTTGGAGAAGGGATGAGCATTGATCAGAAGGCCAATTCTCGTAATCAAAAAAGTGATCAAAATCTAGTCGCAGTCTCATCTCGGCGACAATCAAATTTTAATGTCAATAACTTGTCAAAAATGTATGGAAACTAGAGGTATTTTTGACAAATTGGGGCCGAGATCCTGTAGACGTTCGTAAAATTACGTGAATGGCCGTCAGGTTTGCTTCACTGTTTTATTTACTTATGCAAATACGGGGTGTTGTCAATCCGTATGGGGGTGATACAGCATGTCAAATAATAGATCTCATATCTATTAATTACTTTGCATATGGGGTAGGTAAAGTTAGGAAAAGTAATTGCTCAGTAAATTTTCAATAAGATTGACTAGGTACCAATATAAATTGTTCGGATATTCGAATATCTTTGACAATGTGCATGGAACGGCTCTAACACTGACACTTTACGTAGTGTGACATTTTGATAAACCATTAGTTTTTGTGACTGTGTACTAAGAGTGGGTAGGTATATATTAAATAAAGAAAAAATTTTTTTAATTCCATTTTTGTCTTGTTTAGAAAAACTGAAATAGCTCTGGTCGCGTCTTTGCCCGTGTGAGACTAACTAAGCGCCTTCTTGTGTTTAGCTGTCTAGATCTTCCTTATCTCATCAAAATCTGCTTAGTAATTTAGTACCTGGTAGATGCGCACTTAAAAAACTTTATTTTGCATTGGTATATAAAAGATACATTTAAAGGCTAGATTAAAATGATGTAGGTAGGTACCAAGGATTCCTTAAAATGTGAAATTAAATTTTGAAACGTAACTGAGGAAACCCGAGTGTAAATACATAGTGCAGTTATATCAGTTCGTAAAATATCGTACTTAACTACCTAGTTACATTCTCATAATTCTGTGCCGCGGACGTAAAAGAAAAACACCATCCCATTTCTTCCAGTGGATGTCGTAGAAGGCGACTAAGGGACTTACTAGAGAATGGGCAGCAGCGTTCTCTCTGCATTTTACCACCATACTGCGATCGCCAACCCGCCTGCCAAGCGTGGCGATTATGGCAAATCCCCCCTTTTGGGGGAGGCCTATGTCCAGCAGTGGACGTCTTTTGGCTGAAATAATGATGATTCTCATAATCAGCCTATAATGTTCCCACTGCTGGGACACAGGCCTCATCTCGATGACCGTGCAACCACGCGGTTCCAGTGCAGGTTGGTAAGTCAAAATGTCACATGTCTTTGAATATCTTATAATTATATTCTAGGACATATTGGTTTCCTTACGACGTTTTCTTTCACCGTTTTGAGAGCAGTGGTGATGAAATAATTTACACAAAGGAAAGCCCCTATCTGGGTTCGAACCTACTCGTAAGTCGCGGCCATTACAAATTGACCACCACTGCTCAACTAGTTAGGTATATTATAAAGTGAAAATTATACTAAAGTCCATGCAAAATGTCATGCAGTAAGAACGCAGTAGTTTGGGAATTTTATAATAATACCATTTCTGTTCGAGGGTCGGAAATCATCAAATAACTTCTCCCGTTTTGGGTGGAGCAGGAGGTTATGTCAGACTTCCACTGACTAAAACCCACCCGTGTTCCCTCAGTTGCCTGTGTGCTAGCGGCCACGGTATCTCTTTCGAATAACCCACACCCCTGGCAGGCATTGGCCCTAGTTTTGAATAACTAAATTGTAACATGTAAACGATGGTAGGATGTTTTACCAAGGGTTATCGTATCACCCAGTTACTGGGTTGTGGAGGTTAGATAGGCAGTCGCTCCATGTAAAATAATGATATTCAGCTGCAACCAGTTTTACTGGAATACGACCCCCAACATAGTTGGTAGGCTTTGCAGATTGATTTTTGATTCAATAGATGCACTTTATGGAAAATGATTACGGCTAGAAGAACCGAGATGAGGACTAATATATATTATAGAGAATGTATGGAAAAAATAACATATTGCTCCGACTGGGTCTAAGGGTAGAACAATGACGATGATGATGATCATGAAATTACACGACGTTTCATGAGAATGTAATTGACATGGCAACTATATGAAAAGCCTAACCTCACAAGGAATGAGCATTTTGATTTCTAGTCAAAAAAATCAAGTTCCGTGTGGTGCCGGACGTAAAAGAATAGCACCATTCCATTTCTTCCCGTGGGTATCGTAGAAGGCGACTAAGGGACTTACTAGATGGGTAACAGCGTTCTCTATGCATTTGACTACCATACTGCGATCGCTAACCCACCTGCCAAGCGTGGCGATAATGGCAAATCCCCCTTTTGGGGGAGGCTTATGTCCAGCGGTGGACGTCTTTCGGCTGATAGCAAGTTCAAGATTTCTCATTGTCTTTGTTTTCCCGAAATCAATGAAATTCCAGGAAAACCAGCAACTAGTTATTGGCGAAGTCAGGGAAATGAATTGTTAAGCAAATTGTCTGCGCACAAACTAAGGTAAGTATCAAATTAAATTGTGCGTAAATTCGACTCGCAACAGTCATTCTTTGTCAGTTAGATGAAATTATTATAACGCTGTGAATTCTAGTGTTAAATTTACAAAGAACCATCTTTGGCATGGGGCTCCGCCCGCATGGAGCTCAAAAACTATCTCACGAGAACGTACTCCTGGGATGAAAGTATCTTAAATGTTAATTCAGGTTATAAACTATATGTGTGCCAAATTTTATGCAAATCCGTTCAGCCATTTTTGCGTGATTGAGTAACGAACATCCAAACATCTAAACTTTAACATTTATAATATTAGTGGTATATAGGATAGCAGAATAGGGACTTGTGGCTAAATAACAATAGCTGCACGGGTCGATCGGCCAAGTTAAGCTACGCTTGCCGCGGTTGGTGCGTGGATGGGTGACCATCTTTACATACCAAGACCCCTCCGTGCCTCGGAAAGCACGTTAAGCCGTTGGTCCCGGCTGTCATCTTTGCCAGTCGTTACGGGTCGTCAGAAGCCCGAAAGTCTGACAACCAGTCTTACCAAGGGGTATCGTATTACCCAGTAACTGGGTTGTGGAGGTCAGATAGGTTGTCGCTCCATGTAAAATACTGGTATTCAGCTGCATCCGGTTAGACTGGAAGCCGACCCCAACATAGTTGGGAAAAGGCTAGGCAGATGATGAAATAGGATAGTGGAATACAATTAGAATACTAAGATACATTTCCCTGGCTGGCCATCTCTAAGGAATCTTTTGATTTTGAGACACATTTGATGGCATTATTGCAATAATTATGATCCACACAAACACTGGTATCTCTAAGCTTCGCTGTACAAAGGAATGTGTCTTTGATAGGTACACACGGCTACACATCAAGCTATACATTTCCAGTATTAGCAATCTAACGAGAATGACAGTTACAAAGTTGCAAAATGATCGACGAAAATGATTTCATCTCACGAAAATCTACCAACATCACAACATTTTTCCATAATGAATACATTTCCTGCCGAAAAATTGAAACATTCTAAATTTAAAAATAAAGGTAAACAGAAAAAAAAAAATACAACCGACATTTTTAAACTTCGCGATTTCCGATCGTGTGTCATTCGTAGATTGAAATTAAAAATAAAAACTTAACTCAACGTCTCATGACGAATTGGTTTAGCCACGTAAATGGTGTTTCAGATATTCGGAAATTCTATAGTTATTTATGCTTTATGTTTTATATACTGAATATACAATATTACTTCACCAAATTTTTATAATAATTTTTGAAATTGGATAGCGGTTTTTATTGGGTGGTAAAATGTAGGTAATAAATATGTAGGTAAATATATGCTGTGCTACACAGCACCACACGGCGGTGTGGTATTTTGCTTTTATTGGTAATTCATAATAGGTGTTTTTGGGATGTTGTAGGTGTATCATTGGGTGGAGGTGAGGCGTGTGTTTCGTATGGTGGTTATTAGTGAACATGGGCAATACGATTCCCTTATTTTATTCGCGATATATTTTGAAAGAGTTTTTGACAGTTATACGGCGAAGGCTTAAAGAATAGGGTCTCTTTGACACTCTTTGGAAGTTAAAAACTATCCTAGGCAGACTCGTTCTAAATTTTCGTATACAATCATGATTCATTCACCTGCCCCTATGCAAATACTTGTCGGAACAGCATGCCTTTTTGCTCCATACTTCTTTTTTCGAAGAAAGAATCCATATCATCTTTCACACAGTCCATCCATCGTTACTGCATTCAAAATATAAATACCATAAAACCTCGAATCGTTTTAATATCGTTAGGATATTTAAATTTCAATATATTCCTTTGAATATCCTAATAAAATTGAAAACTTCGAATCCAGTCATTCTATACGATGGAACTATTAATTTTAGGGGCGTCACCGTTATCAAATGTTCTGCTATTTGTCAATACACCCGGATTAGGACATTATCGTCAATATGACATGTGTGATTAAATTTTATGGATGTATTCGGGCGGAATTGAATGTTAGATTTGTGGTTTGCAGCTAAATAGTCTTGAATTGTGTGAAATTGGGAAATTGTTTTGAAAAACGATGTAAGTAGTTGACGCTTGTAACAAAATTTTAAAATGCATCGTCCATCTATTAGTGAGATTATAATATCTCGAGGACATTTCTAAGAATACCATGTGAATGTTTTTGGATGTTGCTTTCTCATTTATAGAAGGATTTTGCATGCATTGATCACTAATATTCCTTACTGTAGTTACTTCTGCGTTTTATAGATTTATATCTAACTTGTCCTTATAACTTAATTTTGAGTGGCAAATTTTGCTTCGAAAAAAGTGCTTGTAGTGCAGTGCGCGTTTAGATCTTTTGTAGGATGCAATTCTTTATTAGTATCTTACGACTTTTTCTTGCATAATTTGTAGGTTTTTTCTTTATTTCTTTATACCTGTACCCTGCTTAAAATTCAAAAATATACGTACCCAGTGAAGTCAAACCAATAGTCGAATTTGGCACGTCCATGATTAAAATATAGTGTTTAGATCTGTGATCTTTAATTGCTACCGACTTTCAACGTTAAGTTATTTTTCACTTCGTAGTGTTTTTTTTTGGAAGTCGATTGTTTTATTTTTGTAGTTTTATACATTTCACTTTCAAAAAATTCTAGATTTAGGAACTCGGACACTGATCCAAATTCCCAAATCTAGTATTGAGCCAGAATCATAATTATCATCTCCTATATCTACAAAAATATTATAAAGAGGAAAGATTTCATTGAAAGATGTATTGTGTAAAATTGTTTGTAAAGGATAAACTCAAAAACGACTAAACCGATTTAAAAAAATATTTCAGCTACGGAAAGTTACTATATTCCGGGGTAACATGAGCTACAAAACTTCACGTGGACGAAGTCAAGGGCGAAGTACTAGTCTTCTAAAATTATTATACTACAATATTTACTTGCAATACAGCCAGCAAAGTTAAACCGACAACGTCTATAGTCAAAGAAGGGTGTCTATAAAAATAAAACGAGCTAGCCATTGCACACCGCTCCAAACCAGTTCGAAGACATACAAGTTTCGCGTCCGGTGTGCCTCCCACTTAAAGATTAGTGCAGGTTTGGTTCCCATGTTGAGCTTTTTATTGTAACAGGATGGTGGAGTTGTTTTGTTTGTTATTAAATGTTGATTTTATGTATGTTTGAGAGTCGGTTCTTAATTGTCGATGTTATACATCGAGGTATCTTATGACTGTGTGCTTGTGTGATGCTTCTGTTAATGTTAAATGTAGACAATTTAACATTTTGTGCACTTTTTTGATGTCATATTTACTTAAGTACGGTAGAATTGGGTTAGTCAAAGATAAAGTTAGGTATTTTTAGGTCGATTAAACGTTCAATCGATCTAAAAATACTGAATTCTCTAGATCTATTTTCCTTTGTACTGTCAGAATTAACTGAAAGCCTACGTCGATCGTCGATTTGCAGTTTTATAGCCATTTCATACAACTGTCTTAGAATAACGAGTGTGATTTAAACATAAGGACAGTTTAAGTTAGTTTTTTATGTTCTTGGTAATTAATTTTACTGATTTTGCAAATAATATTTCCTATAAAATCTTGCTGAAGAGGCCGTATACCCAATTTTTTCGGTTTCGCTTATTTACGTGTTTTTATAGATGCGATTTTGCAGCTTAAAATACTATATTTTTATAAGTTTTAATGCATCATATGAAATATTATTTTAATCATGATCAAATTAATGAGCTACTTTTTAATTTAGAATTATTTCATTTTGTTTAATCGACCTCAAATAGACGACTGTTTGAGAATTTTTCTGTAAGAGGTTTTGAATATTTATTAATAGTTTTAACGTGTACACGGTACGAAAAAATTACACTGTATTGTTGCGAAAGTCATGAGATGAGGGGGCTCGTGGCTAAGTCATAACAGCTGCACGGGTCGATCGATCAGGTTCAGCTACGCTTTCCGCGGTTGATTCGTGGATGGGTGACCGTCCTTACATACAAAGACCCATCCATGCATCGGAAAGCAGGTTAAGCCGTTGGTCTCGGCTATCATTCGTGGATCTTTGACAGTCGTAACGGGTCGACAGTAGCCCGAAAGTGTGACAACCAGTTTCACCAAGGGATATCGTATTACCCAGTAACTGGGTTGTGGAGGTCAGATAGGCAGTCGTTTCATGTAAAATACTGGTATTCAGCTACATCCGGTTTGACTGGAAGCTGACCCTAACATAGTTGGAAAATGCTAGGCAGGTGATGATGTTGTGAAAGTAATCTATACAATGTATGAATAACTTTTTTGCACTTTCGTATTACACTTGAGTTCAAGTAAGTATTTGCCATAAAACGTTAATAATTAATACAAACTAGTACACACACAGTGAGGGTTTGTCCTTAACGAATATAATTACACAACCAGTTTCCTTCGCCTTGGTTCTAGCCTTCTAAGTGTTGAGATAAGGTTGTTAATCCTAGATGAACTTTCTAGACATTTACTATGTAGTATGGCGTTCTGGAAATCTAGTTTTTTTTACTCACTCACTCACTAGATGAAAATAGCTTATATTTTGATAAGAATAAGATTATCTATGGCCACTTGGTTCCGTGTGGTGCCGGACGTAAAGGAATAGCACCATCCCACTTCTTCTCGTGGGTGTCGTAGAAGGCGACTTTAGGACTTACCAGAGAATGGGCAGCAGCGTTCTCTATGCATTTTACCAGCACACTGCATTCGCCAACCCGCCTACCAAGCGTGGCGATTACGGCTAAACCCCCCTTTTGGGCGAGGCCTGTGTCCAGCAGTGGACGTCTTTCGGCTGAAATGATGATGTCCACTTTACAAGGTACCAGTACCTTGCAGTTAGGCAGGGGCAAAGCAGTCTTCTAGGTGTATCCTGCAGTCAATCAGGGGCTAGGCAGTAGCCTACATGTACCTTGCAGAGCACCATGTTTCTATCATAAAATTTATTTATTTGTAATTGCTTCAATTTCATCCTTTTTACCTATTTTGGTATGGTAATTTTATTCTGGGTGCATCGTTTTCACACATAATTATATAACGAATATATTATTTTAAATATTGTAGTTAATTGTAGCATTGTACCGTGTGGTGCCGGACGTAAAGAATAGCATCATCCCATCTCTTCCCGTGGGTGTCGTAGGAGGCGACTAAGGGACTTACTAGAGAATGGGCAGCAGCGTTCTCTATGCATTTTACCACCATATTGCGATCGCCAACCCGCCTGCCAAGCGTGGTGATTATGGTAAGCCCCCCCGAACTGGGGGAGGCCTATGTCCAGCAGTGGACGTCTTTCAGCTGAAATGATGATGGCCACTTTACAAGAAACCTGTACCTTGCAGTTAGGCAGGGGCAAGGCAGTCGTCTAGGTGTATCCTGAAGTCAATCAGGGGCTAGGCAGTCGCCTACATGTACCTTGCAGAGCACCATGTATCTATTATAAAATTAATTTATCTGTATTTGTTTCAACTTCGTTCTTTTTACCTATTTTGGTATGGTAATTTTATTCTGGATGCATCGTTTTCACACATAATCATATCATGAATAGATGTTAAATATTGTAGTTAAAACATTTTTAAAGAGTTAATGGTGGAGTTTCTTGCCCAAGTTTTTCCATACGAAAATACATTTTGGGAGGGACGACTAGAATCAATTCTATTTTAATGTAAATGTTGACGTTCAAAGTGCCTTTTAAGTGCCTATTTGAAATAAATGATTTGACTTTGATAGTCAAGTAGGGGCTAGCAATTCGCCTAGGTATTTATTGAAGTCAGGCAGGGGCTAATTTTTTCCTCTAAGGCTACTTACCTCACCTTATTAAATCTTAAAATTAAATAATTTCCAATTAAAAAGTAGTTTCATGCCACGTGCGGTCAATATTTGTGTGTTGTGTCGCGGTGGTCGTTGAAGCTGTATTTTTATCGTTAGCCTGTCATATTATCTTGTTAAGATACACAGGCTGTTTCAAAATTAGGTGTGGGATTTACAAAGAACAAAAAACAGATTTACTTGTCGCAGAACTTTATCTTGTATTGCTTAAAATTAAATACAAAAAAAATATGTATTTGTTTTAAGCGTTTTTGTTTTTGAGTTTTCGCAACGATTCTTCAAGAAAACGATTTTTCTTAGAATATTATTTATATATCCTCAATATCAGTATTTAGAAGTGTCAAAAAAAAATATGTTGGATATTTAAAACAATATGTTTAATCGGAGCCATATAGAAATCAATGTGTACTCAACATTTTTTTTATTTTCGATGTGGGCGTTATTATTAAAATTTTGTGTTTTAACTGATAACGCATTAAGCTCGAAATTGTGGTTTAAGTGGCCAATAATTTGGTTATGGGCAGTAATTTTGGAAGATAGCAAAAATATTTTCACATTGCTAGGTGTTTTGGTGAATCCCAAACAAAAGCACGGAGTTTGTACGTTTATAATGATATTGTTGGCTTTAAGTATTAATTAACAAAAAATCTCATTTGACAATTCACACAAACGACTGCAAATATATGACCTAAGTTAAAAAAAAACCCACAAAAAAATTGGCACACAGAAAATACATCTTAAACTTTTAAATTAATTACTTGTTCTGTTCAAAGATTAAATATTTGAAAATTTCAATAAAGTTTTAGCAAAAAGCGAATAAAATCTAATTACGTTTGACTTTGCTAAGTCAGTAGGCACACTATTAAAAACTATAATTAGATAAAAAATGCGTCAATTCAATTTTTATATCAAAAAATTCGTTAAATTCAATTAATTTTTCAAGTAATTTTAGGTTTTTAAAAGTAGATAATAAGCCAACTTTTTAAGCCAATGTTTCAGACCCATTATGATCTTAAGGACTGCAAATCAGATCATTCTAAATAACTTACTTAAACAGGGTACCTATAACAGAAACCCTATTGCTATCCTTAAGCATTAAAGATAACAGCTGGTATAGAATCACTACACATAATTTCACCTCAAAATAAAATACTCTAACAATTGATACCAAATTTTCGGTTTCACGTGTTTCTTAAATTCAAATCATAAAAAAACGTGTCACCGCACTACGTAAGTCAATAACTTTCCACATTACTTGCCAATGTCACGATAAATCTCTTCCGAGTGGTGTTTATTTCAATTTGAAAAGTTAGCCTTCTGCGATCAATGTATTAAAAATTCTCATAACTTCCGAACATGTAGAGATAGGATTAAAAAACCCTTCCAATATCGTTTGATATCATCCAAAGAAGCCGTGCCTTTGGTATGTATATATACCCTTTCCTTTACACGTTGTATGTATTATGTTAAATGCGAAAATAACTCTGTCTGGAACCTATTTACACCTTAATGGCTGAACAGATTTTGATGATATTTGGCACACAGGTAGGCCATAATCAGATACTTTTTGTATCGGAATAAATTCCGACCATCACGTGGGTGAAGCCGCGGGTTATAACTAGAATATAATATTATTTAAAAAAATATTTTAAAAATAAAAATAAGCTACATCTAAGTATTCATCGAAGCAAAGATATACATATACCTTGGCTAAATAATAGGTCTTTACCTATGAAATTGCCGTTTTGTATGAAAAAATTTAAACGAATTTTTTTCATGAATTTTTTATTTGTATTAATCGAAGTAATCACCCATGCAATCAATGCATCTTTGCCATCGCAGTGGCAGTTTATTGATGCCCTTCTTAAAGAAATCAGCTGGACGGGAGGCAACAAATTCTTCAAAGGCATTTTGTACTGCCTCTCGGGTATTAAATTTTTTTCCCGCCAAGAAGTTATCCAAATTCTGGAAAAAGTAGTAGTCTGTAGGCGCAAGGTCTGGTGAGTAGGGCGGATGACGGAGAGCTTCCAACCCCAGTTCTTGCAACTTGGAGACCGTCTGCTGTGCAGTATGAGGTCGCGCGTTGTCGTGCAGGAGCAGCGGAGACGAGCGATTGACCAATGCTGGTTGGAGATGCGCCAGCTTCTCCATCATTGTGTTCAGTTCTTCACAGTACACATCTGCAGTAATGCTCACCCCGTTTGGTAAGAAGCTGTGATGAATCACACCGGCGCTAGACCACCAAACAGTGACCATCACTTTTCTAGGGGTAAGTTTTCGTTTAGGGCATTGTTTAGGTGCTGAACCAGGATCCAACCAACTTGCTGAGCGCTTACGGTTATCAAACAGAATCCATTTTTCATCGCAGGTAACAATGCGGTTCAAAATTCCTTCATTTGTGTGTCTGTTGAGCAGTGCAAGGCACGTCTCGACGCGTACTTCGCGCTGGCGATCATTGAGTTCGTGGGGCACCCATTTGTCAAGCTTTTTTACCTTGCCAATTTGACGCAAATGGACCAATATTGTTTTGACGCTAACGTCGAAAGCTGCTGCTAATTCAGCCGTAGATTGTGTATCATCAGCTTCCACAATCGCCTTTAATTCGTCATTGTCGACCAAAGTCTTCGGACGACCGCGAGGTTCATTTTTCAGGTCGAAATTTCCAGAACGGAAGCGAGCAAACCAATAACAGGTGGTGCGTTGGTTTGTAGTGTTAGCTCCGTAAACGTCGTTGATGTTGCGTGCCTCTTGTGCCGCGTTGCTGCCACGACGGTACTCATATTCCATAATTACTCGAATTTTTAACGTATCCATGATGACGAAAAAGATTGAAATGCGATGAAAATGTAACACTAATCAATAAAGAAATGACTACTTTTAGAAAAAAAAATCCATGTTTTTAAAATAAAATTAATTTGAAATTAGAATTCTTAGCCAAACAAAAATTATTTTGATTTGAAATGGCCAGTACTGCAGAACGGCAATTTCATAGGTAAAGACCTAATATTAATTAGTTTAGCATTATCAAAGTAATTGGCTTCGACATTGTGTCGCTTAGTACGGTGTTATTACGTAATAGTAATTAAGTAGGTAATTAATAGTACTTATTATTGAGACGTCGCCGTTGCCTCACAGAATAACCGAGCAGAATGATAACTTCCGAACAGAGCTCAAAATTCTTACCTACTTTTATAGGGCTATCATCGGTTCGAGCAAATAAAAACCGGGCAAGTGCGAGTCGAGATTCGACAATATGAGAACGGGCATCCGGACGAATACTGAGGTGATCCCATAAGGATTCGGTTTTCCAGTTTTGTCGTAAACGAACGACGAACACAAAATGTAGTGTAGCTTTGAACGACGAAACTTTTAAAAATGGACAGTTTGTTTACAAATTACGTTGGTACAATACCAAAGTAAGTTAGGTGCAGATGCTAGCAAATCAAGCTACCCCAATCTGTAAAATTTCTTTGATCGATTTTCAACTACAAAACGTGAGCCTAAGGTTCATGTTCAATTGGGAAAATTTGACAGTTTGGGGTAGCTTGATGTGCTGGCGTCTGTACATTTTATTGTTAGAAAAAAAAGAGAATCATACATTTTTGAGTACCTATTTGTTTTTCCCGCTCGCCGCCCCGCGCTAAGTTTTCGCTGATGATGGCAAGGTCGTGGCCAGGCCGTAAGGTAGGAAACCTTCCCTACCTTCCTTGTTTTACTATTTCACGAACGTAAGAAGTTATCTAATACAAAAGGTCAAAAGGAATCTTGCAAAGGCGGCCTACACACATACTTTAGTACTTACCTACAAACCTACCAAAACAAAAATACAAAACAAATAGGTAAGTTGGCGACGAACAATAAAAAATACGCCTATGTGGGTATGTCAATGTGGTAGGTAAACCATAAGAATAATAAATATTCATTCTTATGTGTAAACCTTATCGCCAACATTATTAATTTGGATACTACCTATCTCGTTACTAATTACTTCTATAATATAAAGCTAAAGCATTCATTTACCTAACATGGATACACAGAATAAGAAATATCCTTGGTTTTCCTCGCATTGTTTGTGCACACAGTACAACAGTTTGGCATTTTGAACATTAACACAATAAAAAAATAAAAATAAACTATCATAAACGTCCGCGTATCGCTGCCGCTATCAGCCCTTAACTTCGTCTTCTGTCTGAGCTAGACCAAACCGATTTGTCTTCGAGCGGGCACCGGAGCTCGCCCCCGCGCCTTGTCGGTGACACGTCACTCACACATACTGTGTACCTACGCACGGCGTTAGTATGAAGCTTGGCTTCTGATTATTCTGTGCCTATACCCTAATTGCGGAGGTCACAATGGGAACCGCGCTCAGTTTGACAAATTGCCAATATTGATCACGTGTGATCAAATTAAATGAAGATAGAAAATAAATCATTAAATGTGGAGAATGTTTTTAAGTATTTTGTGTTTCTAAAAATATAATGAATCTTATTAATTATTATGGCAAAATGGAAATTGATGCGGTTTTAATTTTTGTAATAGTGATTCGCAACATTTCGCTAGATCGATAACACTCCTGTAGAGCTATTCTCTAAAAATCTCACCATGATAACTTGGATGACGTGAGCTTAAAATGAGCTGTCATTAGTGTCAAGTCCCAGCATTAGATAGAATCATGGCTCGTCACTCCACCTTGGTTCATATGGTGAGATTTGTACCGAATAGACCGGCTGAGAAAAAGCGACGAGTTTACATAAAATTACTGTGTAGTTCGGACAAAAAAAAAACCCATAAAACAGGCGAGACACTGATGTGATTTATATATTTTCATCGCAATCTTTCACTACCCGATAGTTGTATTTATGTTGTTAATTGAATGGTCAAAGCATTTTCATCATAGAACCAATTTTGTTCCAACCGTTGCTTACTTTCCTCAATAAATTCTGCATTCTATTTACAATTCACAAAATACTTATTTTTTTCACCAGCCCGTAATTGCATTTCCAAAGCCTATTTCGACGCACGCAAAATATATTACGCTCCTCATAAAATCACCCTGTATGCTCGCTCGGCAACGCTCGGCAGAACTCGTCTCCCACGTAGCAATGTGGTGCCCATATTTAGCGCACAGATGTGGCCAACCAATGTACCTATAGTGTTTGGATTGTGGTTTTAAAGGGGTAGGCACAAGTGCAAGGTGTTTGTTTAAAGCGGATGCGCTAAGGTAGCGCGACATTCAAATTTTTATCCGTTTTTTTTTTTGCAATTTGCAGATCAGATAGTGTGTTCATTAAAATATTATTCGCAATCGTAACAAATATGGCTTTACATAATTATAATCATAAGAACCAGCTGATAAAATCAGATGTTCCAAACAAACTATATTATTTATTTAAAAAAAAATATATATTAGTCCGAATTAGGTTATAAGAAAATAAAATTTGAGAGAAACTGAACGTCCTCTTTTGTATGGGATTCATGTATGAATTTTTGTTTGGACAACATAATGTCAGGTTAGCGTAGTGTGTTCCCGTGGGATAGTAACGCGAGCGAAGCCGGTGGCAATAGTTAGTAAATTATATTAAAATTAACAACACACTGTAGTTACAGCTTACCCTTCGGTAAACTATTGGTACTTTCTCGAAAGAACCAATTACCTAAAAAACCCACTTACAACTAAAATAATAATATCCCTAGTGCAAACATAGTAAAAGTACCAAGACTCTTAAATAAGACGATAAAACAACCTCCCAAAGAAATCGATAGGAAGCATTATTAAAAACTTTTTCTAACATAAACTGGGACACAGTTTTTTTTAATAAGTTTGATCATAAAATAACTTTGGGCACCTCTCGCAATAATTACGCTAGATATTATGTCCCCGAAAAGTTTTGAGGACGTAAAAATATATTTTTTTCGGAATATTTCCTGAAAGAAAATGTGGGTATTCCGAGATTGTTATTCGAATAACTTTTTAAGGGTTTGAGGAGTGTGTACTGGTTTGTTCCGGTAAAGGATAAACCAATCTTGGTTAGCTTTTGGGTGGCGAAAGAAATAGGTACCTGATAAAAAGGTACCTACTAACACTGTACTAAAAAAAATGGTATTTTCATGGCAAATGTGAGTGGAAAAGCTTGGAGGGGGACGCCCTAAGAGGACATTTATAGTGCGTAGTCAGCGTAGTGTGTAGTACTCGCAACCGGTGTGCGCGTATGACCAGATGTATGGAGGTAAACGAGACAAAAGGAGTATACATGTAAGGATCTTAGCAGCATTCTGTAGTTCTGTAGTTTCTACTTACCCCCATGGGTAAAAGGCGTGAATTTATTAAGAGGAATAATGAGTAAACCTAATGTCAGTGATTTTTAACCGACTTCAAAAAGAAGGAGGTTATCAATTCGACATGTTTATATATTATATTTTTTTATGTATGTTCGGGTACAACTACGTCATTATATAAAAAAAAATTGTAACATTATTTTTCCTTCGAAAGGGGTGTATTCCGAAATGGTCCTATATTAAATTTCACGTAGATCCGATGATGAGTTTCGGTAACACACAACGGAACTCAAAAAATTACAGCAAATCAACCGTGATTGCTGCTATCGCATAAATAAGCATCGTTTTTGAGCCTTAAGATGTTGAAATTTCGAATTGGTGTGTACTTTAACTAAAAAGCGAAAAAAAAGAAAACATCCGACTTCCGTAAAAAAACATCATTTTTTAAATACATTTTTATCTTTACTAAAGGGGCTTGTGGCTAAATAACAATAGCTGCACGGGTCGATCGGCCAGGTTAAGCTACGTTTGCCGCGGTTGGTCCGTGGATGGGTGACCATCTTTACATACCAAGACCCCTCCGTGCCTCGGAAAGCACGTTAAGCCGTTGGTCCCGGCTGTCATTTGTGGATCTTTGACAGTCGTTACGGGTCGTCAGAAGCCCGAAAGTCTGACAACCAGTCTTACCAAGGGGTATCGTATTACCCAGTAATTGGGTTGTGGAGGTCAGATAGGCAGTCGCTCCATGTAAAATACTGGTATTCAGCTGCATCCGGTTAGACTGGAAGCCGACCCCAACATAGTTGGGAAAAGGCTAAGCAGATGATGATCTTTACTGGTTTCAGCTATCCTAAGCCCATCAGGATCTATTTAGGTTTGTTGGCCCAAGTGGGTTTAAGAGCCCACTAGGACTTACTAAACTGCAGGGTAATTGCATAATGCAATAGCAGTAGAAATGGCTTTCTTTTTGACAGCCAAACAACATTCATTGTGTTCGTAGGTTCGAACCCAGACAGGCGCTTTACTTTGTGTAAATTATTTCATCAACACTGCTCTCAAAACGGTGAAGGAAAACATCGTGAGGGAACGGGCATGTCTTTGAACCAAAAATTCGAAGATATGTGACATCTACCGCACTGGGCCGGCGTGGTGGATTAGGTCTCACTCCCTCTCACAGAGAGGAGGCCTGAGGCTGATAATGATTGTGTTATTTGACAATTTTTTGCAATGTCTTTCAAAATGGTTCTGATTAATATGATACCTAATTAAATAGTGTACGCAATTAGTGTGCAGAAATGTGTGGAGTTGAATGATGATCAACGTTCACTTTTTACACAGATTTATTTATTTATTTTTAAATAGAATGGCCGAAGCCAGATAATAGACCCACAACACACACACACAATGGACGTTAGCTTCACAAAAGTTTCCACTTTCTAGAAAGACACAAAGTAACTGTGCGGCCAATACCTGTCTCTTTTCTGGAAGCCTGTAAAAGAAAATTAAATTTTATCAAACTGTCAAATTTAATAGTCTATTAAAAATCAGAATTCTAGAAGGAGGCACTACGTGCCGCAAATCCGTTCTGTCTCTCTCGTACTTTTCGGCCTATATTCTGCATAATTGAATACGGAACCCTTAGTCCATTTTCGATGTCTTAAAAATAAACTTTATCCTGCACACATAAATGTTGATGTTTTATAATTTTGCGCGTAAAGGCCTTTTGCACTACTCACAGGCTGATGTTATTAATAATTTAATGAAACTTCTTTTGTGTGACTTCGACTCCCGGTTTACCTCACACACTTAGCACTTTTATAAAGCCTATAGGACATTAAAACAAACTAACCAGCGTCGTGTGAACGTTAAACATCTGCTGAGCGAATGTGCGTAAAACATTTTTTTAATATATATTTTTTATTTTTCCTGACCCATCCACGCTCACTTTTTGTTGAAATAGCAGTTTATTAATAAGACAAATGATTTATAAGGCGTTTGTGTTTTGTTTCTGATTATTTTGTATGATAAGCAAATGTTGATCTGTCAGTCTATTCTGCTAAATGTCATGGTGAATATTTAGGTGAAGTATGCTTGAAGTGAGCTGTCATTCCACCTAAAACCTATTGCCAGTTTATTTTTAACCGACGAAAAAACGGAGGAGGTTCTCAAGTCGACGCGTATAAATACATATTTTTTTTTTATGTATGACCACGCATAACTTTTTCCAGAGTAGTCCGATTTTGATAATTCTTTTTTTATTGGAAAGGGTATATATACCCCGAAGTTGGTCCCATATAAATTTCGAAGAAAATTTCCAACCCTAAGGGTAAGAAAACAGGGGATGATTGATTGTTAACTCACAGATTTTAATACTGAGTTGTGTATTACAAAAAGTAATAAAAAATTAAGCATGTAGTAATTAGTAGATTATAGCCAAAAAAATATATATGTAAAATAAAAACTTTTTTCGGAAGTCGGTGACTTTGGATATGTATTTAATTATATGTCACCGCCTTCCGAACTTAGGTACTTATTGGGGTTGGACAAAGCAGGTTTATTATTTTTTACTTTTCGGTTTTTCGGCGATTTAATTTTTTTATTCCAAAGTTTTTTAAGCACACTTACCCATAAAATTATCAAAGTTAAAACAATACATACAATTCATAATATCTAATTCGTAATGTACTTAGTTATTTTACCGTGTTGTCTTTTATGTTTTTTTTTTTATAATTATTCGTTTGTCTTATTTATTATTCATCTGCTACGTCATTCACTTTTTTGGTTAGTATTTTATTAGTTGTTTAAAAAAAAAAACTTAGTATGTTTACCTTGTCATACTTATTGTACTTAAATTATAATATAACACACACACACCACAAACTGTATCTATTTGTCCCTGTTCTATGTAGAATTTGTGTAGCCTGTGTATTGTGTAGCCTCTGTTGTAGAAACAACAAATAAATTAATTAATGGTGAGATTCTTACACAGTAGATCGCTAGAATCTGAAGCTCTAATGACAGGGATCTGTAACCACCAAATCAAATTGTTATTCAAGCTTTATTAAGCAATGATTACTTAATGAACTCAATTGTCACTTGATTGTCATTTGCTGATAAAAGACTATCATTTGGTTGCAACTCACACTAACAACTTAATTGACATCATCATTATCAGCAGCCTACAGCAGTCCACTGCTGGACATACGAGTAAGCCTCTCCAATTGTACGCTATCCATTTGCTAACAGTCACCCTGCGAAGATCGTCGCTCCACGTAGTCTGAGGGCGTCCTGCCTTACGTTTGCCGATTCACGGTCTCCACTCAAGAACACGTCTACCCCAACGGTCATCGGTTCTTCGGCTAATGTGGCCGGCCCATTGCCAGTTCTAATGCAAATTCTTTGAGCTATGTCGACAACTTTAGTTCTGGTAATTGGCATAGCACCTACTTTGTTGAATACAACTCGAGATAAGCTTTCGTCGCTAGTTTTGCCTCTGGTTGAAGCCAATATTTAAATGGCAAATTTTATAGGCCTATATCCAGCTGCGGAAGGCCTGAGATGATGATGATGAAACGTTTTTAGTTTAGTGTAAGATTTATTCCTTTAAACACAGTACCTGGCTACTAGTTTGCGGACGGCGAGTAATGGGTAGCTCGCTGTCCGGTAAGGACCAAGCCCAAGTCGACGGCGCGTTGTGTTCCACGCGCGCCTCAAAGAGATGTCAGCACAAACCGATGGGGCTCGCAAGGTCCGAAGCCTGCTAGGGGTGCGGGTTTGTTCGAAAGAGATACCGCAGCCCCTGGCCCACAGGCAACTGAGGGAACACGGGTGGGTTTTAGTCAGTAAAAGTCTAACGCGCCCTCCTGCTCCACCCAGAGCGGGAGAAGTTATTTGATGATTCCCCACCCGCTACTAGTGAAAATTTTAGTAATTCTTGAAAAGTCAACTCTAGTCTCCTCCCTATTTCCTACAAAACAGATCGATGGTTATTTAACGACATTTTCGACCATGAAAAAGTCTATTAGCCACACAATGTTATTCTAAAATTTACATCTAAAGTAGACACGCTTTGACACGGGCGTCGGAAGTTAGGCAACAATACTGTCCGTTTGCACGCGGGCGGAGTCGTGGGCGCGAGCAATGCTTAGAGTAGGTAAATATGTGTGTCACAGTGATATTTGATGTGTGACGTTTTGACTTGGCTTGTAGGTGCTTGTTAGATGGAAGCGCTACTTCACTATCGTATCACTTTTTCGCTGACTTGAGCTGCACGATCACTGACAAAGGCGTCCGCTGACTGAACAGGTTCACTCAATCCATGTGGTTCTTTGCTGCATGATCTGACAAAGATCATGTTTGGACTTTAAAAGAGACTGAGACCTCCAAGTTTGTTTCGGCCTTCTCAGAGTAGTCAGATAAGAAACGCCGACCTCGTCATCTAGTTTAAAAAAAAAAAAATGTGTAAAAGTGTTTGTACACACCTGCTAACAGAAATAAAATCTATATAAATAAAATAAAAAGTCCTGATAGTTTAGAACAAGGCAAAACAAAAATGAAAAGAGATAACTCTGGCTAGAGTTTGATTAATTTTATTCATCTAATTAGTCTGGGATATTTGATTCAGTTAGGTAAGTACTTTATAAATCTTATTTACCTAGTAAAAATAACAATCATAGGAGGTACTTAGGTACCTAATGGTATCTATCTCTTACTGAACAACGATGACAGCTACCTACAGCTATACACTGCCGCCCGTCGCGCGCATGTACCCCGCCTCAACGCGCATCAAGTTTTTCGAAAAACAACCCATGTTGATTTATCAAACACAATTCAAAGAAAAACCGTATACTACATTTTGGGTGGTTAAATTGTCTTTTAGATGGTGAAAGTTTCATGGAAATACAGCTGATAGTTTTTGCGTGATTATCATTTTTATGTCCGCGATAGACATTACTTTACCAATTAATTACATTATGTTATAAAAATATTATTTAAAATATTCACATATGAAATGACGAAGAAAATTGTCTAGTTTAACATATATTTTTTCCAAATACACGAGACAAGCCGTTTAGACGTGATCTTCAATTTAAAGTCCTTAAAACTCATTTAACCCCGCCTTAAGTATTTCACTATACGGGGTATTTTATTCGTTCGTAGCAAAAAATGAAACAATACAGAACAAAATAAAAATTACAGTGGCATACCGGGATTGCCGACAGAAGTGAAAACTTGAACAATTTACGTGTGTATTTTTTAAATCGTTATTACAAAGATTTTCATTTTTACGATAAAAATACAAAGGGAAAGAAACAGATAAAATAATTTGAATTTCCTAATGAAAGAAAGGGACTTTTCTAAAAGACATCAACGCGCGACTCATCCGTGCGCTCGTTCATCCATTTAGACACAGTATACACACCTATAGCTCATGGAAAGCGTTCGGTGACGATGACGCGAGTTCCATGATTTTTGTTCACCCCAAAAAGTACTAAACGCACCTAAAGAAGTTTTCACTTCAAAAATCTTACTAATAGCACGAAGTTTTGATTTGTGCCCAGTTGATGGGAATAGGCTCGCTTCCTATTATTACATGGGACTGAAACATAACTGCCGAATTGTGGGTAAACTATAGGTACTATGGAAGAAATCCTCTTGTATAGGTATAGTTTGAAAACAAAATCCTGTGAACACGATTACCACATCTGTTAACCGCCCCTTATCGCCCCTGCTGAGCGCTGCAAGCAAAAATAGTCCTTAAGCTGTATAGATATGGATGTCCCTGATAGTACACCTCTGCTCAGCCCTTCGGGGAAACAAGCCGTGATGTTATATTATGTGTAAAAAATTCCAACGTGTTTGAAGTTCTTTGCTGTTGGTTCGATTCCCACACTAAACAAATATTTATTTGTTTTGACATATGCTTTATCGGGGTCTGAATATTTGTCCATGTGAGACTTCTGTCTCCAAACACACCCACGTCACAAAAAAAAACATCACCGTAATAATTTTTGTCACTTTTTGACATGCAATAATACTAAACGAATTATACCTAAAATATAAACGGTAAACGATCACCAAAAAGCATTTAAATCAGATTATATTGTGCATAAAACTATGGAGATTACACAAAGCAATAATATGCCACTAAAAAGTCTAATATAAACAGTTTATTTGTTAATAAAATTATTATATACAGCACTAAAAGTGTCATTCTGGGACGTTAAATTTATTGTTGCGTTCTGTATTTAAATATTTAAATGCTTTCGATGTTTTAGGATTTGTTTTTTTACAAACAGGGCTTAACCGAAAATGTTGTCATAATCACCATTTTTAGCAGATGTATTGGTTATTACATTTTATGGTTATTAGCAGACAAGATAACCCTAACTACGCGAATTAAATGTGCAGCAGGCCTAGACAAAACACATTTATGTTAGCGTTCACGCCAAACGCTACGCCAAAATGTATGGTAATGACGTTATCTGCGGAAAGGTTACGTCGTGTTCTTCCCGCAGGTAATGTCATTCCCATACATTTTGGCGTAGCTTTTGACTTGAACGGTAACAGAAATGTATTTCGTCTCAGGCCCTGGTCCATTAACAATGGGACACGTGAATATCATGCCGAGCGTGTCCTGTTGCACGTTACAGGAACTGAAGGACGCTGCTGAAGGTGACCAACTCGTAGTTAAATTCTGGACTGATTCTATTCAGAGTACCACCATCAACACATTTACCTGCCGCGGTCAGTCAGTGGATGGGTGACCGGTTTTCCTCATCCGTAAACCCTGGCACACAAATAAGTCAAAAAGCCCTTAAGTTCTAACAAAGAAAAATTTCTATTACAAACGTAATGTATTAATTTCATTGGAGGGATTAACAGTATTTTTCACTAGTAATGTGAAATCTCTCGTCAATCTGCCTAGTTTAGTTAGGAAAAACTTAGGCCGATTATATTCCATTACATGCAATTTATCATTATCATCATCTGCTTAGCCTTTTCCCAACTATGTAGGGGTCGGCTTCCAGTCTAACCACCAGCAGCTAGTTAAATACCAGTATATTACATGCAGTATTTTACTTTAAATGGAGCAACAGCCTATCTGACCTCCAAAACCCAGTTACTGGGTAACACGGTACTCCTTGGTAAGACTGTTTGTCAAGCTCTCGGGCTTTTTTCACCCCGTAACTGCTGTCAAAGATCCCGTGCTTTCCGCGGCACGGAAGGGTCTTGGTAATTAAAGTTGGTCACCCATCCACGGACCAACCCATACGCGGCAACCTTGATAATACTGGGTCTGTTAATCCATCTTCTCTTAATTGAAACGAAAACATTTAAGTATCGCCACTTGACTCGTTGAGTTTATTTTAAAGAAAAACCATCTTCACAAAATGTAAAATGAGACGGCCTAAAAGCCTTTCTCACATCAAAATGGCAGTCGCTGTCGTGTCCACGCAGAAAGCTAACAAAAGCAGCGCAAACAGACAGACAGACAAAATAATTGTCTCCACTAAACATTATGCCGCCTACACCTGACTTGAGACAAGCGGGGCAAGGTATAAGCGGTAGCGGGAAACATTTGTAGAAAAACGAAAAAAAAAATGTGAATTTACTTTGCAGTCTATATTTTTTTACGTTGTCCAAGTCAATAGTAACTTGGTCTTGGTATGGAACACTGTTTTCAGAAGCGAATAATCATAATTTCATAAAAAAGTTTTTTCTGCATAAATATCAAACTTAAAAAATCAAACGGGTTTCGTAATAAAAATATCCTATATTTAAAATGTACCAATCTCTTTTGCATGATTTCAGTGTACTTATATTTTTTTTCTTCAGTTAGTATTAAAAACTTTTTCAAAAAAAAAAAAAACAACCTACTTCCAAAAAAATAACTTTAATTTCGGAAGGTGGTGACCTGAAAATTAATCAAATACCTAATGAGACTACCTCAGGAGTATACTCTTTCAAATAAAAAAGAATTTTGAGAATCGGTCCACAAATGAGGGAGAAATCGGAGAACATACATAAAAAAAAATACGTTCGGTGGAACATATTATAATCTTCTTCTTTTTTGAAGTCGGTAAAAAAAAATGAAAAGCATCAGTTCTATTAAGTCATTATACAGGATCAAATTTTAACCAGTGCGCAGACTGTAACCATGAATTCAACAGCTTATCATTCCAGACCACCTGCTAAAAAAATCTGCTATTCCATACATTTTGACCGTATAGGTATTGCACTTTTCTATAAAACAGCTGATTCTTTTTGTATAACCGACAAAAAAAATCTACGCTAGGGGATCTAGAATGATAAGCTGAATTCATGGCTACAGTTTGCGCACTGGTTAAAAATTTACCCTGTGTAATGGATAGCAATGCTTTTCCTCCTGTGCCTTCCATCTATTATTTCTTCACTTAAAATCATAATCATATTTTTTGTCATCTTCATAACATTTATTAAATAATTCCCCAACAAATACATAATGTATTTCATAAATAAAATATGTCAGATACTTCAATCAGTTCTGATTCATGATAATGCAACAAAAACGTTAGATCATCAGCTGCTCATAAATTATACAATTAAATAAATCCTTCCAAGTGTAAAACAGGTTGCGATCAATCATACACGGGTAATTAGCAATATCTTTTAAGTAGATTGGTACCTACCTACACCGAGAGAGTATAATTATTGGCAACTAGCTTTTGCCAGCGGCTTTGCCCGCGTGGAGATCGGAACTTATCCCACGCGAATGTACTACCGGGATAAAAAAGTATCCTATTTGTGACCAAATAACAAAGCGTTTTCTAGCTGACATAACTATGTTAAGTGGGCTCCTACTGAGTTATGTCAACCTGGTACTTCGAAGGCATTAAGCGTTTTCTAGCTGACACAACTATGTTAGCTGAGCTCCTAGCAAGTTATGACAACCTGGTACTTCGTTCAGAATACCAATTTACAAAAGATCTACTTATTTAAGGAAACATTACTTATTTGTTTCAATATTTTAAACAATTATACCCCGGGAACGTACTACCGGGATAAAAAGTATCCTATGTATTAATCTAGGTTATAATCTGTACGCCAAATTTCATCCTTATCCGTTCGGTCGTTTTTGCGTGAAAGAGTAACAAACATCCATACATACAAACTTTCGCGTTTACAATATTAGTAAAGATTACTCCCGTTTCGTAAAGGTCTAGGGAAATACTATTTCCATAGATATTTCTGTCGCCATGCAACGGTGCTGAGATTTAATATGAATAGTATTTGGGGCCTGTATACTTGCTTCATCGTTCTCCTGACCTTAGAAATTGATTTGGGGTACACGCCATTTTTTTTTTCATACTTCTCTATTGGTCGTTATCTCGGTACTCACTATCTTCTAGCAATATTATCTTTCACGCAGTCCATCCATCGTTCTTTGAGGCAGTGGTGAAATATCTCGAGCCTATATAATTGAAAGCACGAGATATTTCGGCATTATTTCTGAGGAGATAACGCACTTGCAATGCCACTGGTGTTTTAGTTGATAACGCAGGTTCAACTTACCATCAGGTAATCGAAATGCTTGTTAGCCACCTAATAACAAAAATGTAAGTTATACGTTGCATTAAAATACAGTAGGTACAGGATATTCATTTTACCAAGTACTAGCTGCGCCCCGCGCTTTCTCCCGCATAAATCCCGATCCCGTGAGAATATTGAGATAAAAAGTATCTTACGTCTTAATTCAGGTCATGGTCTACTCAGGTGCAAAATTTCATCCAAATCAATTTAGCCGTTTTAGCGTGAAAGCGTAACAAAAATACTACTTTTTTCTGTTTATGATATTCGTTTAGAAAACAATAAATTTATGTAGTTGTGTTGTTGTAAATCGCAATACGAGTACATATAGCTAAGCGCAGGCAAACGACAAAAAGAATACAATCGTATTTATTCCGAATTCACAACACATAAAGGCTAACAGCTTTAAACTTAACCCACACGTCACAATTAAACTGGGCTAAGCGTGGGTTAAGTTGTGTCGTAAGCAGAATCAAGTTTTTTAACTTAATGATTTTTTTTTTGAGTGGGCACTGGCTAGCGGCTCCCTCGAAAACTTTTATGGTGAGATGATTTCATTCATAATACTTTGAAAGTGTTAGACCTAGGATCTTTTGACCGAAACATAGGGTTCATGAAGACAGTGGCAACTTATTTAATTGTGCGTTCATATAAATCAGTTTATTTTTTGTTTTATTAAATGTTTTCGCAGTACTTATTGCAATGTGTTTAGGTATTCTATTGTAGATGAAAAGAATTGAATATAACGGCACCTGGCCATCATCAGTCAGTTCGGGGTTCATTGTAGCTGCCGAGCTATCGTGGGTAGGCGGGCGAGGAGAAATAAAACCTCGTGCAGAGAATGAATAACAATGTACGATTATTATTTTAACAGAATCACAATCAGCACCAAATCAGCACTCTCTAATTAATAGAAATACAGCGACGCTCCACCGAACACGTCTTGCTTCAGCGCGATGCAAAAGAGCCCGGGGTTGCGTCAGAGTGAAGAAACGTCAACCAGCGCTTGTCAAAATGTCCGTTGTTATTCTTGACGTTTCTTGACACTCTCAAAACGTCGAAGCGCCGTCACGGCCGGACTGACATTCGCACGTCCTCGTGCGACTGCTCACGCCTCGATTTATCTGCAAAGACCAAATGAAAATCTGTAGTACACGTATGTGCATGCTCGCCCATCCCTGACGAGCTACCCATTTATGCTGCCTGTTTGAAAAGATCTCGATCTTCACCCCTCACATCTGAATTAAACACACTGGGCGGACAACTGACTTCAGGCGCCCCTTCGACCACCCACCCACTCGCATGGTGCGGTGGACCGGACAACCCGTCAGCGCCCCTTCCACCAGTTACGAAAGCCACACGCAGCTGCTGCAATCAACTAGTCCGGAACGTCGACCCGCATAGGCCAGTCCCTGCTCAATCTCCTGCCACCCCGCTCGCAGTGGAGAGGTCGTAGTTTGATCGTGGGCGTCGACCCGGTTTAGGCCAGCCCAGTCGATCAACTACATTACCTACCACGTAGGAAGACGTGGTCTGATCAGAGGCATCGACCCGGTTTAGGCCAGCCCCATTGATCAACCACGCTGCCCCCAACTGCCTGTCCAGTGCCCTACGCTCCAGATCGATTCTCGATAAAAGAACAGGATTTACACAATTGTTCTAAACTCACCATTTACTATTCATCAAGTTCGGAAGCGGAGAGGGTGTCAGAGTTTGCGGTCAAAGTGTGTGAACCAGATACCAATACTGTATCACTATCATCATCAGATGTTTCCGTTCCATTCTTTTTACTATGGACAACCGCCGTCTCGGCCTCCTCTGCCTCGTTGACTAACGAAGTAGCTACTTCAATCAATCCACCGTAGCCCCTGGGTACTGCGCGCAAGTTTTCATGGGCGTACTTATAGGTTCGGTTAGACTCATCAATGTCTCTCAGCTCGTATCTATCGTGATCTAGTACCTTGACTATCGTAAAGGGACCCTTGAACTTTCGCTGTAGTTTGGTTTGGTTACGCTCGCTACCCTTGATAAAGACAAAGTCGCCTACGCTAAATAGTCTCACTATCGCTCTACCCCGGTTAAAGCGTTCTACTTCTGACGAAGCAGCTTTTTGTATGTTCTCGGAAGCATTATGCCTAATGGTGTCTAAATCTAAATGGGGCTCTGGTTCAGCATGCAAGGATAAGGTTCAACAATGTTGCCATCAGGTACTATGTGAAACAACACCGAGAGCAAGAGGCCTTGAACATTGATGGGGCTAATTACCTGGGAAGAACATTCTACATCCCCTCCACCAATGCCCGGCAGATGAACGAAATCATTCTGCGCAGTACCTGGGAATTTCTCGGCGTAGCTGTTAGTTACTAATGAACGTCGATCCGCTATCAAAAAGGAAGGAAACTGGCTCACCGGATACTGTAGTTAAGGTGCTCCTCGATGCCTTGCCTTCACACACGTGGACCTCTTTGACCCCCGCTGCTCCGCCGCCTCCCACTCGTTCTGGACACGCCGACGCCAGGTGTCCTGGTCGTCCACACACGAAGCAGGTGATTGGTCTTGGCTTATCAGTGGCTCTGGATGTTCGATTGTGCGTCTTCTCTGAAGTAGCAGGCTCTTCTCTTCGCTTGCGGCAGTCTATCGCTTTGTGACCCGAAGTACCGCAACGGTGACATGTTCCCATAAAGCGTGATTCGTTGAATCGAGTCCTTTTCACATCTGCATCATGGTTATCGCTACCCTCATGCCTTCGTTTCAGTGAAATGCCGTTAAGAACGCGCAGAAGTTGAGATCTAGTAGTCAGGTTATGAGAGTGGAGCTCGCGGCGAATTACGGCTTCCTTTTGGCATAAAACTGAAGATACGAATCCCGTTGTTACATCTTCGGACATTTTCGTCCGCGGGATGCGTTCGATGATGTTCCAAAGGCGTATGGCCGCCTCGCTCGCGGTTTCTTTAACAGCAACTTGAAAACGTAGAATTTCATCGAAGTAATCTTGTGGCAACATAGGTTTAGCAAATTTCGAAAGTTCTTTCTTCTTTCACTTGAGGCCAAGTCAGCTGCGATGCCTGTAGCCGTGTTAAACAGGTAGCAGCTCGGCCTCTGAGTGCACGTGTAAGTAACAAAAGCAATTCTGCACCTTCTGACTTGCGGTTGTTGACTACGATTTCTGTCACATTGCACCAACCTTCGATGTCCGCTTCGTTGACATCCGGATCAAACTCAATCAACTGGGTAGACGTGCTGCTCGAAGGTTGCGGCTGTGATATAGCCATCAATCGGGATAAAAACAGCTCCATCTGTTGAGACAGGCTTGGTTCTGATGCCGGCGCTGAAGATCTCGTGCTACTATTCTCCTCTGAAGCAAGCCCTTCAAATCCCACTTCTGATAACGGCACCTGGCCATCATCAGTCAGTTCGGGGTTCATTGTAGCTGCCGAGCTATCGTGGGTAGGCGGGCGAGGAGAAATAAAACCTCGTGCAGAGAATGAATAACAATGTACGATTATTATTTTAACAGAATCACAATCAGCACCAAATCAGCACTCTCTAATTAATAGAAATACAGCGACGCTCCACCGAACACGTCTTGCTTCAGCGCGATGCAAAAGAGCCCGGGGTTGCGTCAGAGTGAAGAAACGTCAACCAGCGCTTGTCAAAATGTCCGTTGTTATTCTTGACGTTTCTTGACACTCTCAAAACGTCGAAGCGCCGTCAAATATATATTACTAACCTATTTTATATTTAAAAAAACGAGCTTGTAAGTTTCATAGTAAAATAAAAAAATATTAATTAAATAGATTGGCATTTAGAAGCCACACCAGACTTTATCAAATAAAATAATAATACGAGGACCTAAAAAAAAATCCCATCAAATTTATGAATGAAATTCGAAACTGATTTAAGTTTCTATTTAATATCACAAATGTGCCGAATTTAACAACTTTCAATCGTTTAAAATATAATAAAATATATATGATGGAAAATGATGTCACCATATGTAATGCATCCAGATAAAAAATTATAATGAAATTCACACATTTTAGTCTATTAGTCTGCGACTTTGCATATATTTTTTGTGCTAAGTAATAAAGTATCAACATTTTCACTGGTAATTATGTTTGTCGTTTGAAAATAAATGTCACTTTTATTATATTTAATCAATTTTACAAGCTTTGAATGATACGCATTTGAATATAATCTTTTTTTTAGCTCGTGTGTTTGAGCACGCATGAAAACATTTTCTTAATTTAAAGCAAAAAAGGACAGTTTTTTTTTTGTTAAAAATAACATCGTTCTTTGAGTTTTTTTTTTTTTGGTGGGGAATTATTAAATAACTTCTCCCGCTCTGGGTGGAGCAGGAGGGCGTGTCAGACTTCTACTGACTAAAACCCACCCTTGTTCCTTCAGTAGCCCGTATGCCAGGGGCTGTGGTATCTTTTTCGAACAAACCCGCACCCCTGGCAGGCATCGGCCCTTGCGGGCCCCATCATTTTTTTGCTGACATCTCTTTGAGGCGCGCGTGGAATACAACGCGCCGTCGACTTGGGCTTGGTCCTTACCGGACAGCGAGCTACCCATTACTCGCCGTCCGCAAGCTCATGCCTACGGTGGCCGGAAATCGGCCTGGGATTCCCGACGCCCAGTGCGTCTCCGTATCCTGCGGCGACTAGGGTCGCGAGGGCGCATATGCTGCCTCTCCCTCACGTGCGCCGCCTCCCTCTTCGCAAGCATCACTGCTTCGCTGAAGGAGGTGACGGCTACCCATGCCCACTCGATCCGTACCATGGCCTGGACCAGGGCCGGACGCAAGAGATCGCCGCCGCCGATCGCCTCCACGAGGACACGGCGGTGCTCCGCCCAAGCAGGGCAGACCGCCACCGTGTGCTCCACCGTGTCCTCGGGGCGATCTTCGCAGTGGAAACACCCGGGCGTTTCCTCCCGCCCTATCCGAAACAGGAACCTCCCGAAACTACCGTGTCCGGTGAGGACCTGCGTCAGGCGGAAGGTGAGGACGCCATGCCGCCTCTCAAACCACTATCCTCAAAGAGGGGACTTACCGCTGCAATCGTGGCGTTCCCAATCGTTCTTTGAGTTTAAATACAAAAACCTGTTGCTATAAACTCCATGGCGCTTACTTCCAAAACACAAAATCCCAATCATTAAAAGATAGACTAAAAAATATCCAAAGTTAGTCCAATGACATTTTACGAGCCCGTCGAGACCCGGAGCATATTATGTCAATTTTTACAACTATGACCCCAAACGTGCTCAACCTTTTATCTACAATATTAATGTTTCATTACTCTTTTATAGGCCATTTAAAAAAAAACCTTTTCCTAATAAAAAAAGGTGTTTAAAATGTCAAAATAAACTGTTGAAACTTTTTTCTGTCTTAATATTCCGTCATTTCAGCTAAAACGGTTCGGTTTTTTTTACCGTATTTGCCAAAAATGTGTGTCAGCTTTTATTTTTGGGTCGTTTCGTTTTTTTCGTGATGTTGGCAAAACATGTGTTGTTTTTGTTTGTTTATTTAGGATTTCACGCGATGACACCATTTAATGTTTATGAAATAGTTTAAAAATACTGCATGGTGTGTCAATTTTATTTGTGGGATTGGGCTTTAAATAACGTTTTAGTTTCATTAAATCAGGTTTTGCAAATAATTATTATGAATGCTTTGTATACTTATGTTAAATGTCTTTTTATATTATGTAACTCTGGACTATTTAACCTTCTAGATATTTTTATTTACTATTGATTGATTCAACATCAACATCCATCTCATAGAAAACTATATAAATATCCATAGTTATAATAATTAATTAATTATTATATCCATTTCTTAATAATATTTTAACTAACATATTTTTTTTCTCTTTTCAGAATCACGGTGAACTATTACCAAAAGGCAAAAATGACCAAGTGACGTTAAAAACAGTGGTACCTTTAGTGACAGTGTAGTGACTTGTAGTGACAAATAGTGCTGTGCTAGTGTAGAAACGGATTTAGTGACAAAATGTTGAGGTGATTCTCACGACTGATTGATTAAATTATGTGCAGTGCTGTTGATAATAAAAAATCAAAATGTGTGCCAAAATTAGGAATTTAATCGCCGTGTTTTGTGGTAAGTTTTTTTTATTTTTATTTAATTTATTAATAATATTATTAAGTAGGATTTATGTATACTTAATTGTGTGTTTGTCTGGAAGTATTTATCCGATAATAATTTATTTTTCATAAATAGAAAACCGCACTATCGCCAAGTGCCATAGGATTCCTATGTTAAATGGTAGTGTTGTCAATGCAGTCGAAAGTCACAGGCAGAAGCTGTTGTAAGTATGATATAAATATATCATACATATTTTTCATCATCATTCATCATCATATCGGCCGAAAGATGTCCACTGCTGGACATAAGCCTCCACAAAAAGGGGATTTGCCATAATCGCCACACTTGGCAGGCGGGTTGGCGATCGCAGTATGGTGGTCAAATGAATAGGGAACGCTGCTGCCCATTCTCTAGTAAGTCCCTTAGTCGCCTTCTACGACACCCACGAGAAGAAATAGGATGGTGGTTTTCTTTTACGTCCGGCATCACACGGAACGTATTACATTTTTTAATACCGTTTAATTGATTTGCGGTCTACATGCGATATCGGCGTCGCTTGCAAACGACTTACAAACTGGAATTACGGCCTTTGGGAATTTAACGAGAGAATCCGTTTCATAACAAGATTACTCAACATTTTTCGCTTCAGGTATTCTGAAATATTCTGGAATGTAGAATGATAAAGGGAGCGAATTCAATGAAGCCAAAAACTATCCTGATAACTGAAATACCAACTACTAAATAAAACAGCGCCAGTGCCATTTTTTATCCATTTCCATTCCAAATTATGGAACTTTTCAAATCTCGTACTAAGCTAAAAAGCAATTTATGAAGTAATAGTGAGTGCCATTGAGATAAATCTTATCCTCTGCTTATTATTCCATCAGTATAAAACTACTTACTTATGTAAACGGAATTATTTTCAATGGTACTCGGTTAGGTACTTTATTTTACTAGCAACTTTGCGATGGCACTTAGCTCGTTTTACCTGAAAAGTGTTTATGTGGAATAATATAATTATCTACCTTTTTCCAATTGGAATTGGCTTTCAATCTTATCTACCTTTTTCCAATTGGAATTGGCTTTCAATCTAAGGACCTAAGAATACAAATGGTGGCGTAAGCATTGTCACACTGCCAGAAAGATGAAAATTTTGCTGGTAGCGCGACCATGGTTGCGCAACCCATAGTCCATTGTCCTAGCGTCTAAGCCTGAAGCTACGGTTTTCAAGAATAGCGGCGGCTGCGACATAGTTATCAACGGAGACCTGTTAACACTTCGGAACGCTCGTGCAATCAGCTCTATAGGTTTTAGAAAGGGGCTTTATTTTGTGTCAATTATTTTATCACCACTGTTCTCAAAACGGTGAAGAAAAACATCGTGAGGAAACCTGCATGTCCTCGAACCAAAAAATTCGAAGACAAGTGTAATCTACCAACCTGCACTGGGCCCGCGTGGTGGATTACGGCCCACTACCTCTCATAGAGAAGAGGCCTGTGTCCCAGCAGTGGGAACGTTATAGGCTGATTATGCTATGTGTTATGCTATAGATTTTTTAGGACTGGTACACGCACACCCGTTTTTATATTTCACGTTTCCAGTGTTGCCACTTAAGAATGAATCACCATTCTAAAATTAAAAAAAAATACTCTTTCCCTCACTCTAAAGCGTTCAAATAAAACACAAAAAAAATTGCAAAGCTTTGTTTTTTTTTGTAAATAAAACTTGACAAAATGGCCGGCCATTGGGTCCATGTTAACAGGACTTTTCAAATGAAATAAAAAATACACATACGTTTATAAAAGTTCTATTGTGGAATTAGTATTTATTGGGTTCGCGTTTGTAGGGCTTTCATAGGGTTGCGATTGTTGCGAAGCGAACAAAAATATCCGATATTTTTTCCTATTGGATGTTAAATGAAAATACTATTATTAGTTATCGTGAGTTCGTAAACAATCATTATGCATCTGTTTGTATTGACAAAGAACCTCGCTTATTTATGACAAACAAAAATCTATAGTGGGTTATTCGGTCTCAATAATACTAAACCCAAATCATAAGTCAATTTTATACCCATTTCAAAAAAACTAGACACATAAATGTGTGCAATGATTATTTTGTAGAATACCTCGATAAAAAAAAAAAAAACAACTCAATGTTTGCTAGATACACAGGTTGAAACAACAAACATAAAATTAACAAGTTTTCGTTTAACACAGACAAGCGTAGCTGGATGTGCTCCAAATTATTGTAGAAAATTTAAACTTCATCAATTTACTTAATATGAGTTTAATCATTCGCGAATCAATATTACCAGGAATTGTCGAATATGGAATTAAACCACCCATATCCCAATTCCATATTAATAGACATCTCGAATAGGTATTTATATAATATCCGAAATGTCAACCAATACCATCCAATATTCTACGTACATGTTTGTTGTGGCTTCATTCCGCCTTCGTGCCTTCCAAGATGAATTCTCCAAACACTAGTACACTTAATTACAAACAAACACAAACCTGTACCAACAGTAATAATAATGTGTCGCGTTAAATTAAACGAGATTCTGTAATAGGAATATTTGTCATATACGAGATAATTTCTAAGTTTCGAGCCAAGTACTAAGGTACAAAGTAAATGAATATTTAATGCTGGCATTATGAGTGTGGTGGAACCTGAACATGAAACTTATTCGACTGTGCTGAGACGTCCATAATTCAAGCTTTCTATGAAATATTTGACTATGTTGGTGTTTTATCGTCGTAGATTTGTTTGTATCTGCCTACGTATTGCATCGACGATGTTATGACAAATAGAAACGTAAAGAAACCTAGAGCAAAATAAAAGAAATAGACTATTTCAGACTCAGATCAATTCGGATACCCGTAAAAGTACACGTGCTCTCTAAGTTTATTAAACAGAGGCCAGACCACGTGGTAACGATAATTTCTTCATTGTAACTCGTTTTTTTTTTTTGGTGGCCTATAGTGTGTCCTACTGGTGAGCAAAGGTTTCCCGTTTTCCTTCCAAACTTCCCCCACTTCATGTCTTGTCTGTTCTCTGGCCATGTTGCCCTGCAACTTGTAACTGATAAAAACATTTTTCTACTTTCCCGCAAAAAATATATACGAAAATCCGCGCAAATATCCGCACACACAACCCTTACGTAACAAGGTGCGCCACCATTATTTATAGGGCTGGCCGACCACCAATTAAACTTTCATTAAAATACTACGTTTGTTACCTCTGCTTTGTAATTTGTATTGTTAGTTATTATTTCTGTGCCCTCGACTGTTTGCTGTGTGATTTTCTAAGTGTGTTCTGTTTTTTTTTTAGGTTAGGGTTGTGACTTGTGAGTCACATATTGTTTTTAGAATCAAAAGTCGCTAAGTTGTTTAAAAATTGTCTTTGTTAATTAATATTTTGTTGAATTACTTTAAGTGATTGACACGAACAGATTAGGTAAAAAACTTTTTTCAAAAAAATAACAACCGACTTCCAAAAAAACACTACAAAGTGCAAAATAACTTTAATTTCGGAAGTCGGTGACTGGAGGTGTAGGCATTTTAATTCTATGTCACCGCCTTCCGAAATTAAAGTTATTTTGCACTTTGTAGTGTTTTTTTGGAAGTAGGTTGTTATTTTTTTGAAAAAAGTTTTTATTTTTCACTTTTTAGTTACCTACCCCATACCAATTCGAAATTTCATCATCCTTGGGGTTTTTTTTTTTTTTTTTTTTTTGGGTGGGAAATCGTCAAATGACTTCTCCTGCTGAGTAGAGCAGGAGGGCGTGTCAGACTTTTACTGACTAAAACCCACCCGTGTTCCCTCAGTAGCCCGTATGCCAGGGGCTGTGGTATCTCTTTCGAACAAACCCGCACCCCTGGCAGGCATCGGCCCTTGCGGACCCCACCGGTGGTTGCTGACATCCTTGACGGCGCGCGTGTGGAACACAACGCGCCGTCCCGTCTACCACTTTTCGGCCGCAGGGGATAGGGAGAGCGGCTGACGCTATACCGACACTCCTCTTCCCCTGCGGCCCCACCGCGTCCGCCATCAAACGGTGGCGGCCCCGTCCAGGCCACGGAAGGGAAGAGCGCTGCTCAGAAGCACCGGCACTCCTCCTCTACCGCAGCCCGTAACCCTCAGCCGCGATGCCTCCCATTCGACATCGCGGCCCACCTCAGTTGCGGTGCACCTCACCGCAACCTACTTTTTGGCCGCTACGTCGTCGGCTTTGAGGCAAAAGCCCTGACGAGCGGCCCCACCTTTGGGTTCCTCTTGGCTTCACCGTGGCCGGAATCCACGGTTACTGAGCCCCCCCGCAACGACAATGCGGGAACCCACTCGGGGGGGGGGGGGATCATCCTTGGGGTCAAAACAATGCATATTTATGCGATAGCAGCATTCGCGGTTGATTTGCTGTAATGTTTTGAAGAGTTCCGTTGTCTGTCTCCAAAACGCATCATCAGATCTATATAAAATTTTATGGGACCATTTCAGAATAAACACCTTTCGAACAAAAAAAGAATTTTGCAAATCCGTCTATACAAGATGTTGTTTTGCATCCTCGTCAAATTTCAGGTAGTTGTCATAAAAGACATAAATAATCAATTGAAAGTACAGTACCAGGCAATAACTAATAAGCGCTGCTTTTTTTTGTTGTTGAAATTTAACAGTATTTCAGAATTAAACCCTTATTTCAATACAAATAAAAGAGAATCACCCGACTACGGACACAGCGACAATGCAGCTGTGTGCGTGAGTGTCGACGTCTTACCTACGAACCAAATTCAAGCGTGCGCGACCGAGCGGCGAGAAATGAATGACCTGAGCGACCGGCAGCAATAATTTTACCTAATTTTATTTCGAAAATCACCTACATTATTGTCATAAATTTAGTTTGATAATTACCTCTTTTTAAGCATCATTAGAATACGGAAATCTTACTAATGACAGTAATACTAGTGCGCCAAAGAAAAGTTCACTGACCTGGCATCAGATGATTAATAAAAATAAAATGTTCGTTTTGCTCTAATGCTATCGTTCAGCCTAAACTTTTCGTAATGATTTTGTTTTTATTTGTGGATTAAATCGGTTGATTTGAAATTTTCTTTACTACTTAACGGGCTTAGGACCGGTAATAATACCTACCTACCTTAGTTGATGTACCGATCTAAGTACTAAGTTTAAAAATGTTTTTTAGGTTTGATGGAAATGGAAAGATTTGCTAGTTATGTGTAAGTAGGTGGTGATACTTTCGACTCTTAGGTATTATTGGCGTAGTTAAAAATTTAAAATCAACTTATTTACACTAATAAAATTGGTTAAGCTAACAACGTATTTACAAAATAAACAAATAAATAAATTACCTACTTAAGTTACCCGGAGGAGTTGTTCAAAGTTGCCACCTTCACACTCTTGGCACAATCGAGCACGACGTAGCTGGTTTTCCTTTAGTTTACGTAACACTAACACATTCGTTTTAAAGTGTCGAAAGCACTAATGATCCTTGCACGTACACTGTGGTGTGGTGCACTCCAAAGCGTCGACCAGCCTCCCGCGTGCTTGCCCGTGGTTCTCGCTGGAAGTATTCCAGGATGTCTTCCTGCAAGGCGACAGGCAGTCCTACCTACGCTGCCGCGAGCTTGAGCATGCCGGGGAACGTCATACTGCCGATGATCCCGCAGTCTCTGCGTAGCAGCCAGCATGACGCTCTGTGATGGAGGTTCCCGATCGGGAAACATTTCCGTGAACATCCGGATGGCTCCACGTAGGCTGTCTCCACTGATGGCATACAGGCGGACCATCTCCACCAACTCGACATTAGTGTAATTGTCCGTCATCTTGCACTTTGTATCGAATGACGTCTCAACAATTTACCGAGAACTGAGAAGCGCGCACGCACATTTCGGCGACATCAAACACACTGTTGGTTCGGGGGCGGGCGGGGGGCCGCGCACGCGGCGCCCGAACGAACGATCGCGCAAGCGTTGTGAGTGGATGTATTGTTTGACTTTGCGTTTGTGTGTGGAAGCGCGGTTGGGCTAGTAACAGACGGGCCGCGTTTAAATACGGCTGGTTCACACTTACGGATTTTAGTAAACAGGAAAAAATATTTTAAAAAATACCTACCCTTTTTATTGTTGATTTAGGTCGAGAATCATTAGCATAATAACGTCCTTGAATTTGACTAGGATGCAAATCAACATCTTGTATACGACAGAGTTATGCCCGAACATACATAAAAAAAAAAAAAAAACGTCGAATTGATAACCTCCTTCTTTTTGAAGTCGGTTAAAAATGTTCCAGATGGTTGTGAACAATGAAGTAATTTAAATAAATAAAAATATACCGATAAAAAGTGGGCGTACTCTGATTAAATTACAGGCAATGAAATGTCAAACATTGAAATTACTTTAGACGTGTTGTAGACTAGTTGAAATTATCGGATATTAATAGATAATATGCTTCGTTACTAATTTGAAATAGCAATTATTAAACGATAAATAACATGGATCAATTAAACATAATCAATCAGAAAAAACCTAGTCCTTTATAAGTTGTATCAGCTATCAGCCAACCATTATTAATAGGAATATGGATAAATAATTCAAAATTGCGGCCTTAAATTTGCCCGTTACGTATAATATTTCGGCTGAAATTTAATCATCTGAGACCTAATCTAATAATTAAATAAGGGATTTGACCAGATTCTAGTCTAGATTAGAAATAGGTATTGGCTTAAGTAATTTATTTATGTACTGAACGAATAACTGAGTTGGGTATATTATAGTTTGAATTGTAAGGTTAATAGGGATTGCTTTAATTAAATTATTTAAATTAGGTAAATGGTGGGTTAGAGTATTTAGCTTAATTATATTGACCAGTGCTGAAAATTGGCTTCTAAAAATACTTTATCCAAGTAATGTTTGCAAGGTCCTATGCAAACATTACATGGTGTATTTTTTCATAATATTATAGCCACACTTTATCACCACTGCTCTCAAAACGGTGAGATTGTGAGGAAACCGAAATATCCTAGAACCTATAAATTCGAAGGCATGTGTCTTTCAGCAACCGCACTGGGTCCGCGTGATGGATTATGGCCCACTCCCTCTCACAGAGAGTAGGCCTGTGTCATAATTAACCAATAGGGCGCGAGCCTACCCACTAACCAAGCACAAATCTTATTCAGCATTGGAAATCTTAGCCTTAAATATCCTACCTATATTGCAAGTCTGTCACAAAAATCTAGATGACAATATCCGAATATCCGAAAAATCCTATCAAAACCCGATCGGCATGAAAATAGGTTGAAATCGAAGCAATACCAATAGTCCGGGATCAGTGGGGGTAATAAAATCGTCCCGGACTATCCCGGGCCTCTATATGGGAAGGGCATGACCTTATTCTCAAACACTTTGATCCCTGAACAGCGAATCAAATCCTGGGTAGGGATGAGACATGTATCGATAGTTGCGTAATTGTAGATATCGAAAGTTTTGATTGACAGTTTTTGGTAGAGGTTGTTTGAATTTTGTGTGGGTTGTGTATTTTGGTGGGTGTTTAACTTAGAAAGCTGGTTGTAGCGGAGTTGAGAGCAAGGCAAGCGGTCGATTCGCAACAACAAAAAAAAACGCAACGTGGTACCATTTAGTTATTGTTATTTATTTATAACTTTTCGAACTCGTTTTGTTTAAACATTATACATTTGCTTCTGGAAGTTTATTTGAAAAAGACTTGCGAAGGAACCTACAGGTTCATGATATCATCTTGCTATGCCATTTCATTAAAGAACTAACTGTTGTTTAAGCCCCCTTCTTTTCGTATCATTTCGATGACAAGCGATTCAATTCTTCTTTATCGATCATATATCGACTATCCATTTCTCAACCCTTAAAATTATTCCATTAGCTCCCAGAAATTAATTTAATATATTTTAAACTGTGGCTTAGCACGACCAAAATACACTCTACCCGGGTAATACGAATATTTGCCGGTCAAAAAGGTCCGTAAACAACTAATTTTAATAAACTGACTTGGCCTCTCGTATCAAAATGTAAATTTCGGCATCAAACTTCCTTAGTTAATTACATATTTGGGGTTAAAAACATTGAAAAAATTAGGTTAATTTTGCTGTAGGAAATTTTATTAAATATTTACCGCGAATTTATAATTTTTGAGTATTTTTAAGCTTAACAGAATCTGCCATCTTAGGATGTAATAGGTTTACAAAAAGGTTTCATGCTCACCGGATTTACAGTGGTTACCCCCAGCTATAGACAGACATAATGAGACTAAAAATGGTGCCAACTTTACGACAAGTACCCTAAACTACGATTCAATCCCAATCCGTAAGATATTGAAGGAAATTTCTTAAGTTTAATCAATAATATATTTGAAAATTCGTTTAGGAGCATCGTCATTTCAGCCGAAAGACGGCCACTGTTGGACATAGGCCTCCCTCAAGCTCCGCCACTTCGACCGGTTCTGTGTTTCAGGAGCATACGAGTGTTTGAATACCTATTTATGTGGAGGTTCATAATTCATACACTACTTTATCTACTCCCATACATTGAGATTGGACCTATTAAATATCACAGTTAAAAGGCGCTTCTAAAAAATAATGGAAACTCTTTGGTGATATTATTTTCTTGGATTTGTCGTATTAGTAGGACCTAAAATAGTTGTATAACATTATTTTGTTAGACTGTAAGTATAAATATAAATATAAAGAAAAGTCCTGACTGACTGCCTGACTCATCAACGCCCAGCCCAAACCTTTAGACCTAGAAAGCTGAAATTTTGCACAGAGGTTCCCTTTATAATGTAAACAAGGAATAAGGAAGGGTTATTCGAAATTCAACCCTTAAGGGAGTTAAATAGGGGATAAAAGTTCCGCGCGGGCGAAGCCGCTGGCAAAAGCTAGTTTTATAATTCTTTAAACTCGTTTTGAAGTCCAAATCTTACGTTCTGAGAGCACCTAAATAAAGTTGATTTTTACACACAATCTTAAAAGATCGCTACATTATCGCACTCATTACCATATACCCCTCAATCATCACAGTACATACGCCTTTTTTCCACTCAACCGCCCTTGAAAGCTAGCAATCAGTCTTTCGCCAAAATGGCTCTAAAAGATTCCGCTATATACAGGCTGTTTGATTGAATACAGAGACGGAACAATTAATAATAACAGGAAAAATAATGTGATCAATTATGGTGGCTGGCGAAACGATAGTGATGGATCGGGAATACCCTGTACCATCTGTGACGTGAGTCTGACAGTGAGAATTTCTCGAAGGGTTGTCGATAGCCAAAAGCTTAAGTATTCGTTTCTGAAATAGGTACATTCTAGCTGTCGATGTTTTCAAAATTCAGTTGGTTTTGCTGGTCGGTTTTAAGGGGGGGGGGGGGGGGGTTGTAAGCCCCTCCCCTCCTTAGAGAGACTTCTTAATTCATCATCATCATTTCAGCCGTAAGACGTCCACTGCTGGACATAGGCCTCCACTAAAAGGGGGGTTTTGCCATAATCGCCACGCTTGGCAGGGTATTGGTGATCGCAGTATGGTGGCCAAATGCATAGAGAACGCTGCTGCCCATTCTCTAGTAAGTCCCTTAGTCGCCTTCTTCGACACCCACGGGAAGAGATGGGTGATGATATGAAACAGTAATTAACTACTTATAGATACACAGGTACAATTAACCGCACATCAGTGGTAAAAAACTGACACTAACAGCGACTTTATGCCGTAGCCATAAGACCGATTTTGGTAGTCCCAGTTGCTGATTGTACATAATCTTAAAGATCACCGCTTGAGTAAAATTATAAGAATTATACGTTTTTATCAGTGGAGGTAACAATTCTATTGAGTTTAGTTTCATTGTTAGCTTGTTCCCATTCTCAGGGCAGAACTGTTTCTTGACGTCTGGTGGGGCTTAAGTTGCCTGTATGAGTGTTATATTATTTCTTTGATTTTAGTTATTAGTGTCAGTTGTAGATTAGAAGTGTATTTTTCAAAGAATCATTTCTATTTTACCCTGATTTTTAAATTAAAATGGCGAGTTCTCGAGATCGTTGCAGAAAAATAAATAAATTCAATAATTTTACATAATATCACGCCATGTTTCCCCAAAAGGTAAGGCAGAGGTGTGCCTATAATACACACACATTTCGGCAGTTACATTTAAGTCCCACGTAATACGGACGAGCCTATTGCCATCAAACGGACACAAATCCAATCTCCAGGCTGCTACTGAGATATTCTTGATAAAAAATCCATTAACAATAGGGTATTTTCGAATTTATTAAAAACTATTCTAATTTGAAGATTGTGACGAAATATGTAACAGAAAAATAAAAATAAATTGATTTATATCCATTTTCTCAATTAAAAACGATCTAAACCAAATTGATTTTTCGTTGTTTTGAATTTACCGCCAAAACGCTCCTTACGATGACTTTTTATCACGTGACGTCTACTTTGTGTGAACTAAAGTAGTTAGTAAGTAAACAAGTGAGTGTCGTGTTTATAATTATTATTTTTATGGATAGAAAGTGAAATCATTGGTGTGCGGTGTCTCTGTGCACAAATACTTCTAAAACTGCGCCAAACTAAGTATTTGTACTGGTGCTGTTTACACAAAGCTGACGTAACGATGTCACGTGATAAAAAGTTACCGTAAGGAGCGTTTTGGCGGTAAATTCAAAACAACGAAAAATAAGTTTGATTTTAATCGTTTTAAATGGAGAAAATGGATATAAATAATATTTTTTTTATTTTTCTGTTAAATATATCGCCCCAATCTTCAAATTAAAATAGGTTTTATCAAATTGGAAAATACCCTATTTAGACCTGACCAACGAGCGAACTCAGATAACCCTCACAGAAAAACATTTCACTTAACATCATCTATGACAAGTCTATCCAGTGCTTAAAAAGGTCTAAGTGCTCTGCAAACGCTTTTAGAACCCTGTAAAATAAACATAGTTAGGTACTTTTCTATAAATAAATGTTTTAAGGTGAATCTAGTAGATTTTTTTTTTCTATACAAACTTCGGGAGTATATTACTCTACTGTTCAACAATGTACCTACATGAATAATTAAACATGGTATGGTTTTGTCTCATTGTTAATATTATCTGTGCGGAAACAGAATACTAAAATAAAAAAAAATAAACATTAAAAAGCTAGGAGCCAATAAAGATTAGTTTTTTTGTTGCTAAATTAACCTAACTTTCGGCGTGTTTAAGTAATAAAAGAAGTATAAATTCTCAGAAACCAAGCCAGTACCGACAACGCTCAAATATGGAAAAGTTCAATAAATTCTATTGGTCATTGATTTATGCAGTGGTTTTTCATAAAACCCGATCTGAACCAATTTTCTAAAAAAAAATACGCGCCCGTTTTGCTATAAATGATTCTGCATCTCACTCAATAACGTCGTGCGTGTAGACTAGCGTCATCACTGATACTACTTCCTTCGGTCACGATGCCTGGTGAGACAGCGTGCTTTTTAGCCAGGCCCATCAGTGAGTTCAACTCTACGACTAGATACCCTTTAACTTTGTTTTTAGGTGAACAGTAAAATAATTTTCACTGTTATAAGATCGAGAACAAATCGTAGGGCCGATACAAACTTACTCCATAGCTACAGGCTGTAACATTAATACAGGAATTAGGACCGAGCGAACGAACGAATGATAAATAATACACCCTGTATCGCCGTCAAGTGACGTCAGTGATCGAATGGCGGCCATCTTGTTTTCGACAAAAGGGACATTCACACCGAAAGCGGGATGGTGAGAATATGAATTCGGGCTATTGTTTAATAGTATTGGAGCTCATAAAAGGACTGAACCATGTACTCGTATATACAGAAAAGTATATCTGCATTGTGTTTTTGCCATCAAGCAGAGTGTTGTGGTCTGGTTTGATGGATATGTGCTGTTGTGTTTACATGTACATAATTATAATGTAAGTGAATTTCTATATAACTAAACACGTGGACGTTACATAAAACCAGACTCTAACACCTTCATTTATACCATGTTTAAAGCAAATAAGTACTTAATCTATCTTACCTAACTACATACAAGCGTGATAATATGTAATTAAATCAAATAAATGAAATTAAAGTGTCTGTTTGTAATGTCAAAATAACAGCTTTTTACTAAATGCATTACGAAAGTACATACGGTATTTAGAACAGAAAACATTAATAAAAAAATTAAGTGTGTTGGTGTGTTTTGGCTAATCTCCGAAACGGGTGAACCGAATTTGACGGGACTTTACACTGGCAGATAGGTGATGTTATAGGCTACGTTTTGTCCCCGTAGCTAGTGCTAATATAATACGTCTTGTATCTAGGTTTTTATTTAGAAACGTTGCTTAAAGTTAAGTAATGATCAGCGACTGTTGAACCATACATTTTTGACGTTTATACATCTCTTAACTTTAGTCAAAGAACAAACCCCTAATGTTTATAAATCTCATAAGAAACGTGAAACTGCAACCGAACACCCCCATTATATAAACGCCAACACACTGTCAAGACTCAATCGAACTGTCTTAAAACCATCTTCCGCCATCGATCTATGTTTTAACTTAACTCTAACTTAACTTCAACTTGTCTATAATACAGTAACTTGGCAGATTACTCACCCCATCCTCTTGTCTTAGTTATTCCAATATGTATTAATTAATTAAGTTTAGTATGCTCATAAAGTTTCCCGTTATTGATACAGTGTTCGGGAAATAATTTATTGTTGGGAAGTTTTAGTTTTGTGAAGTGATTTTGTGTTAATAATTTAGATAAAATCTGGATTAGTACCGATAAATAGGCTCCGGTTAGGCAGTTGACGCTCTCAGGCTTGGAGGGGCGACGATTTTCCCAAGGTGTCAGCTGGATGAGAGTTGCCGAAAATCGAGCCTAATGGCGTGGACTTTGAGATGCCTTATATTCAGCAGTGGACTTCTGTAGACTGATGAAGAGGCAGTTGAATCAATAACATGGTACGGTACTTTTAGACATTTGGCCATATTCATAAACGATGATTAAAGTTAAATGATGTTTAAACGTCAAAAATGTATGGTTAAACAGACGCTATTCATTACTTAACTTTAACCAGCGTTTATGCATAAGGGGGATTATTGTTAATACATTTGTAGCGGTATTACAAAAATAAATACTTCGCAACAAATATTGAAAAACGTAAAAAGAAAAGTGGCGCCATCTATAATGCCACAGGCGAACTATTCTCAGAAATTCTAAATCGCGCAATCAGAGTTTACCACGACACCCAAATAGGTACAAAATCCGGGGCAGTTGCCCACCAGACACAATACCCGTCTGGTCGGAGGATCCTCCTTTACCAACATAGGTATGAGTGAACTTTACACCCTGTTCCTTATACCCCTACAAATTCCTCTCCCTGGAATACTGACTACTAAGCTTAAACTTTGTCCCCGAACCTGGAGGCTGTATTTTATCACAATCTCACCTAATGCGATTTTGAAGTCAATGCTGGTTCTAGCCCAGTTAGCTATTGTCTATACATAAATGTATGATAATCCGTGACGGGAAGACTCCTATAATGTTATGTCCCAGTCTCCTGTCCCGCGCATACTCTAAGCGCTCAACAATGTGTTCACGGACGAATGGAAACAGTTCTTGTCAGCAATAGTATTGTTGTGAGATGAGTGTATGGCTGTCGAGATGTTATTTACTGCACCTCAACACTCTTTCCTTGGTCTTCCGTATCCAGTCTATCCCAGCGGCTTTCTTAATATAGTCGGGCCTTCTAGTTGTCGATAACTGATGTGATTGACCATTGGTCGTTTTATGTTAAAATCTATACTACCTAATATTATAAAGATAGATATTTGATTGTTTGTTTGTTTGCATTGAATAGGCTTCGAAACTACCGAACCGATTTGAAAAATTATTTCACTGTTGGGAATCTACACTATCCCCGGGTGACGGGCCCAGTGCGGGTTGGTAGATGTCACATGTCTTGGACATGCCGGTTTCTTCACGATGTTTTCCTTCACCGTTTGAGAGCAGTGGTGATGAAGTAATCCGCCTGGCTGGGTTCGAACGCACGACCTACAACTCGTAAGTCGCGGCCGTTACCACCGGGCCACCAGTGCATAGCAATTTATACAAAACGCATTAGCGATAGAAAATTCATGACCATTCAGCAGTGAATCCTTTGGACCACCTCTTGTATCGACCACGCATCGGTCACTATTCCTACCACAACATTATCAGTTGATTTATTCCCCAAAACTTTCCCCATACAAAAATTCCTAATTCAAAAATGCCACACTAATCACTAAACATTTTTAACTAAAACGCATTCCTTCCCTTTACCGTTTAAGTTAATCTTAAACAGTACATTTTAGAGAGTGACCTGTTTCCTTACCAGTGGAGTAGGTACCTCCAGGCTCTTCAAATATATTGTCGTAGTCAGTCTATACTTTGCGATAAAAATGCTCATTAAGTTTGAGTATACTTTCTGAAGTTTTTTTAGGGCTCCGTAAGAGGAAGGTGGAAGAAAATCCTTGGAATTTGTAACGAGTTTGTTTTTTGTTATTGATTTTGAAGAAGTCGGTCTTATTGGTCTAATAGCTTGTGTTTGTGTACAAGCCTAGATTTGGCGTAATGAGCCTATAATGTTGTCGCTGCTGGGACATAGACCTCCTCCCTGTAAGAGGGAGTGAGCGGTAATCCAACACACGGACTCACGCGGGTTGGTATGGGCACGCCCTGATTGCGGCGGTAAGTCCCCTCTTTGAGGAGTGGCTTGAGAGGCGGCATGGCGTCCTCACCTTCCGCCTGACGCAGGTCCTCACCGGACACGGTTGTTTCGGGAGGTTCCTGTTTCGGATAGGGCGGGAGGAAACGCCCGGGTGTTTCCATTGCGAAGATCGCCCTGAGGACACGGTGGAGCACACGGTGGCGGTCTGCCCGGCTTGGGCGGAGCACCGCCGTGTCCTCGTGGAGGCGATCGGCGGCGGCGATCTCTCGCGTCCGGCCCTGGTCCAGGCCATGGTACGGAGCGAGAGGGCATGGGGAGCCGTCACCTCCTTCAGCGAAGCAGTGATGCTCGCGAAGAGGGAGGCGGCGCACGTGAGGGAGAGGCAGCATATGCGCCCTCGCGACCCCAGCCGCCGCAGGATACGGAGACGCCCTGGGCGTCGGGAATCCCAGGCCGATTTCTGGCCACCGTAGGCATGGGCTTGCGGACGGCGAGTAATGGGTAGCTCGCTGTCCGGTAAGGACCAAGCCCAAGTCGACGGCGCGTTGTGTTCCACGCGCGCCTCAAAGAGATGTCAGCACAAAAAATGATGGGGCCCGCAAGGGCCGATGCCTGCCAGGGGTGCGGGTTTGTTCGAAAGAGACACCACAGCCCCTGGCTTAAGGGCTACTGAAGGAACACGGGTGGGTTTTAGTCAGTAAAAGTCTGACACGCCCTCCTGCTCCACCCAGAGCGGGAGAAGTTATTTGATGATTTCCCACACAAAAAAAAAAAAAAAAAAAAAAAACGCGGGTTGGTAGATCTCACATGTCTTCCAATTTGATTCTAGAACATGGTTTGAGAAATGTTTGAGAGCAATGGTGATGAAATAATTTACACAAAGTATACCGCTTGTCAGGGTTCAAACCCGTGACCTCCTCGTAAGTCGCGGCTATTTCTACTGGGCCACCACTGCTCATCTATGTAGATTTAATGGTCGCTCAATTTTTTAAGTCTCTCTACCTTTGGGACTTCATAACTGGCGAAATTTCGGTATGCTTATACACCTTTACAACAACACTCTTTGAGAATCAGGTGTAATGGTAGTTGTGTTATGAGCGAGCTATTGCTATCATTACAGCGCTCCCGGTCTACTCCTTGATATACAATGATCTCTGTAGCACCATGAAACATGAGGTCTCTGGGGCTAGTGCAAATCTTGGGGTTCATTCGATTGATCGAGTATGGGCGAACCACGCTGGGGTCGGTGCATTTCATTCATTCATTCATTCATTCATTCCAGACTCCGGATGTTTTTTGATTGAAAATACAAAAAAATACTAACCTATGTAAAAAAAAAATACAAGGTGGAATATCCTCATGGAAGTCTTCTACCCTGGGGAGGTCTGTCAGACTATTACTGACTAAAAACCACTCTGGTGTTCCCTTCCCACACTTAGACCGAGGATCATGGGAACTTGTGCGCCTTCCACGATCATCGGCTAACAACTTAACCTGGGAATTAATCCAGGACCCCATGCTAAGTCAAGCCACACGTACTGCCACTACGCTAAAGATAAAACAGTGCAGTTCATTTACCTCAAATTTTTCCAAAGTCGTGCTTGCCACATTTAAAAAAAAATCAATATACCCAGAATGTCACCGTAATTGAGTTACGAACTTTCCTCGGAGCTAAATACTTGAGTTTCCTCCAATATTACCAACTTTGCTTGAGAGGAATTTTTCCGAGGTTTTTCTTTGGCATGCTGTTCGGAAAGTTGGACTTTTATTTTGACACGTTCGATGTACTTTGTGTGTATTGGTTAGCTGATAGGGAGTGTGTTGGTGAAGCTTAATGTTTCTAGATGGGAAGAAAATAAGTGTTTATTTATAGACTTACTTTCTTTCTGCGAAGCAGCTTGTCGGCAATAGGGTATTTTCCAATTTTTCAAAAACTATTCTAATTTGAAGATTGGAACGAGATATTTAACAGAAAAATAAAAATAAATTGATTTCTACCCATTTTCTCAATTAAAAACTATTTAAACCAAATGTATTTTTCGTAGTTTTGAATTTACCGCCAAAACGCTTCTTACGATGACTTTTTATCACGTGACGTCAACTTTGTGTAAACTAAAGTAGTTAGTAAGGAAATAAGTGAATGTCGAGTTTATAATTAACAAGATTTTTAATGGATCGAAAGTGATAGTACTGGTGTGCGGTGCCTCTATTCACAAATACTTCTAAAACTGTGCCAAACTAAGTATTTGTACCGGTGCCGTATAAACAGAGTTGACGTCACATATCACGTGATAAAAAGTCATCGTAAGGAGCGTTTTGGCGGTAAATTTAAAACAACGGAAAATAAATTAGATTTTAATCGTTTTTTATTGAGAAAATGTGTATTAATAAATTTATTTTTATTTTGTTGTTAAATATATCGTCCCAATCTTCAAATTAAAATAGTTTTTATCAAATCGGAAAATATCCTATTGGTGCCTATGCTATTGTTAACTGAGCTATGGGTAAAATTTGCAATTGCATATCTGATTTCTACAACCGAGTTAGTGTATAATGATTGTACTGTGTATTAACCTATTCCATAATATTATTTTCTTCTACTTTTTACTACCTACGAGTACCTACTACTGCAGTCTGACTAAAAATTACTTTATGTGTATTATTCTATATTGTTTATTAGATACTATTAAATTTGACATCAATGACTACTAGACTATATTTTATTTCTGAAATGTATTGTATTGTGTTAGTCAAAACTTATCAAGTTTTGACTCAATATGTTCGTTCAATGTTCATAAATTCAACAGCAAAACAATACGGTGCTTTGCAGTGCCCTGACAGGGTGCATGCAAACCAACAGTAATAGGTATTGTAAAATGTGTGATGAGCATGGGAGAAAATAAATAAATAAGACGATACCCCTTGGTAAGACCGAGTTGATTTTCTGCCGACTCGTACTGACTATCAAAGATCTTCAAATGACAGCCGGGACCGTGCGTTCCGTATGCAATTATGGTCACCCATCTACGGACCAACCGAGGCAAGCGTGGCTTAACCTCATCGATCGAACGGCGTGGCTATAATTAATAAGCAACAAGCCCCAAAACAAGTACCTACCTACATATCAAGTTAGTATCATTGAAAATATTCCCTAACTCATATACATTATAATATTTAACTTTGAAAACTAACCTACAAAGCGAAGTTAATAAAACCTTTATAATGAAAGTTATGAGCCAATCGAAATACCAATTAAAGGAAAACTATTAATTAATGATCGGTCTAACACATTTTGCAGAATTGTTTTCTAATAATTGGACGTTTTGTGGTGAAATGTGGTTTGTTTGTGAGAACAAAAGGCTTAAAATAGTTTGTAGTACCAATTTTAAATATGGCCGTTTTGAAATGATAGAATAGCGCGTTCGAAACTAAACGCATTCATTTGTTTCTTGAATTTTTTAAGACCTCACTCTAGAATATTATAATGATTTTGCGTTGCTGTCACCTCAAAGTCATCTCGTTACATTAAGGTTGCTTTTGGTTGCTGCTACTAAAGGTGCGGATACACGAGCAACTAAAATTGCTCCAAAGTTCCAAAACATAGATCTTCATGGAGAAGAACGGACAAGAAAATCAATGGACACAATTTTTTCTCAAAAGACACATGTCATAAAATGGGTCAACCTGTCTTCCCAGATCTAGAATCCAAAGACGTGTCTATTTTTAGTCCCAAATCCGTCCAAGTGTGGTTATTTTGACAATAACTTCCCCCCAGGAGCGAAAGTCGAATTGGTCTTTGCGGGAGGCCTATATTCGGTAGCTGGAATTAGGACACCAACTCTGTACAACGACTACGCGTGAGTATTTGCTAATGGTAACATTAAAATAACCTCAACAAGTGACAAGCAACATTCTTGTCACTGTCACACAACTGTCAAACTACAAGTGCAAGACAGGGAACATTTCTAAGCTAAATAAAATCGAAATCATTTATTTGAATCAAATGAGGTATATACAAGAGATGTCACATAATTATAAAGACCAGTGCAAACACACATTCCACTGGTTCGTAATTACTAGCTGTTGCCCGGCACTTCGTCTATCATCCAGGATAAAAAAGTAGCCTGTGTCCTTGACCGGCACCCTAATTGCGTAACTCACGATTGATCATAATTGGTTTCGTCTTCACAGTTAAACAATATTCATTGCGTTATTTATGTTGTCGAACAGACACATTTTTCGAACATATGAAGCAATGGTTTAACAATCCGTTTCAAAACGAAACAGATTATGATGAATCGTGAGTTACGCAATTAGGGTGCAGGTTAAGCTCTACCCATGTGCCAAATTTCATCCCAACCCGTTTAGCCGTTTTATTACTTTATCTATAAATAGGTATATAATAGGAGAAACTGACTGACTGATCAATCAACGCACAGCCGAAACTACTAGGACTAGGAACGTGAAATTTGTACACGGCTTCCTTTTATAATGCAGGGGAGCACTAAGAAGGGACTTTTGGAAATTCGACCTATATGGGGGTGAAAAGGGGGGATTTTGTTTGTATGAAAAATCTTATTCCTTGAGTTAATAAACTTGAAACTTGGCACAAATACTAAGTTAAGTAAATTATGAGGTTGGCCATTTAATGTTTTTCTAAACACCCCTTATAGGGGGATTGAGGGGTGTCAAATTTTGTATGGAAGAATTTTAACGCGCGGTCTGATTAACTCCAAACTCAGTATTTATACCTTAAACCAAAAATAAAGAATAACGTGTACTTATCAGGGTTTCTCGAAAATCTACCCCTAAAAGTAAAAAAGGGTAGTCCGTGATATTAGAAATTTAATGTGAAAGTTTGTGAAGATGATTGGATGTTTATTACTCAATTACGCAAAAACGGCTAAACAAATTTAGATGAAATTTGACACACAGACGGATTATAACCTAGATTAACATATAGAATACTTTTATCCCGGTAGTACGTTCCCGCGGGATAATTTCTGACCACGCGGGCGAAGCTGCGGGCGGAAGTTAGTTGTTTGATAAAAACATAATACAAAAGTAAAAGATACTATACAAAGGCGGACTTTAATGTCCGAGGTATTTTCTACCAGTCAACCTTAGGGTGATGCAGAGACAAAACATGTCAGGTGCAACATAAGGGATAGGTTACTCGAAAAGTAATAAATACAACGTTTTTGCGTAGAAGCCTAACAAACAAACTCACTTTCGCATTTATAATATTCGAGGTCGGAAATTATCTCACGGAAATACTTTAAATATGTCAGTTAGTTAAACGTTACAAGGCGTGTGTTAAGGTGACACTTGTCCACATGTTATCCATACAAACTTCGGGAGGGTTTTACTCCACTATTTGACAACTCACTCGATAATGTTGTGCGTGTAGACTAACTGCTCATCACGGGTATTACCTCTATCAGACATGATGCCTGGTGAGACAGCGTGATTTTTAGCCAGGCCCACCAGTGAGTTCGAGCTCGCGACTTGTTTCCCCCTTAAGTAACGTTTATAAATCTCGGCTTAAATGTCGGACTATCTCCGAGCAAAGTTGTGTAACAAGAACGTCGATGTTTCCATAGAACAAATGACCAATAAAAAACAAAACCCCAATACTTATCAGAAAGCCACTGTTTTCCTTACGATCGTTGTCTAAAAACAATTAATATTTAATTACAGCTAATAGAAGCTATGTTTTAACCATAATTCGCTTTAATCTACAAAAATATAAACGAACTGGATTGTGTTTACATGACATCCTTATTTTAAAATTGTATCGCAAACGGTTTAAAGTAACAGGTCCATTTTAAAGGCTAGGGATGCCTCACTACGTACGAAAAAAATGTCGATAACTCTGATGAAATCTTCTTCTTAGCGTGTCTGATGAAATGAAATGTTTACTTGTGTAAGTAGATCTTTGAAGACAAAAGTCTTTTTAAATGGCGCCGGCATTTCCTTGCTGACTGAAAAGTATTGATTCTTTGCAGGGTTTTAATAGCTGGCAAAATATGGGTGTATTACCCACATTTTGCCAGCTCATGTCATTAACCAGAACCAATTATTCAGGCGACAGTTTCCATAAAAATTGGGGATTTTTTCTAATTGAAAGCCTATTAACACTTTGCTCAACTTGCGGATCAAACTCAGGACCCATCACTCAAAAGTAGTGCTTGCGAGTCTTGCGACCACTATATCAACGAAGCAATTAAGTATTTTGTAATAAGTACAAAATACTTAATCGATACTTGGTACTAAGATACCAGATGCGTAATACCCGTTCAATAACGCCAAGAATGCAGTACTAAGCTTTCATCCCAGTATTTTTCCAAGAATGCTTCCAGTCTCGGCTGAATATAACTATAGTATCAGTATTTATAATGTATGCCTATACTATCCATACTAGGAATATTATAAAAGCGAAAGGAACTATGTGTCTGTCCTTTTCACACCTTATTCACTGAACCGATCGCTATAAAATTTTAGATGTAGGTAGCCTAGGACCAGCACCCTAATTGCGTAACTTACGATTGATCATAATTGGTTTCGTCTTCACAGTTAAACAATATTCATTGCGTTATTTATGTTGTCGAACAGACACATTTTTCGAACATATGAAGCAATGGTTTAACAATCCGTTTCAAAACGATACAGATTATGATGAATCGTGAGTTACGCAATTAGGGTGCAGGAGAAGGACAAAATACTCGTTTTTATACTGATTTTTTGGTTAAAAAAAAGGATAAAATACAAAATACACGCAGACGAAGTCGAGGACAGCTTCTAACTAGTCGTACTATAATATCCTATTGATATTATAAATGTAAAAGTTTGTATGTTTAGATGTTTGGGTGTTTGTTACTCAAACACGCAAAAATGGCTAAACGGATTTGTATGGAATTACAGATATAAAACCTGGATTAACACATAGGATATTTTTAGCCCGGGCGTAACTATCTACTATCTCTTGGGATTATTTTCGATACCCACACGGGTGAAGCCGCTGGCAAAAGCTAGTACTTTTATAATTTATGCGTGTGTGCTAGGATTAAATTAACTATGCTAATCTAGATTCCAGGAAATGCATAGGACCTAGGATTACGTAGTTTATTAGTAGGTAAAGCTAGATTGGATCGGAACAGGTTTTATTAATGTCTTTAAGCGCTTAAGTTGGTGCTATTATGCATGGAAGTAATAGTGTCTATGTGTAAGTTAAGTCCAGTAATTTTGCGAAAAGTACCTAGTATCGTATAGCCCGGTAGTGACTAGTGATGTAATAGAGAAAAATGCTTGAATGCATTCGATATGGTAGTAGATTCCAATATACGAGTATACATTTAACTGATAAAACTATAGTAGGTAATTTGTTGACTGCAAATCTTAGTAGAGGCCATAGGTAAAATAAAAATAAAAACTGTACTGCTAATTAAATTTTACGCATAATCACATAACCAGTCAAAAGACTTAAAAAAAAAACACGTACTTCTGTGACATATAGTCAATTACCACCACCAACCAATTTATCTTTCTTAGAATTAACCATATTGATTAGAAAAAAAACGTTAATAATTTTAAACCCTTTCGTCTGATGCAGTCGGGTAAAAACAGCTTTCAATAATAATTCTAAGTCATTGAAATCTTAATACCTTGTGGCGGCATCTACAACGCCACATGCGAACTACAAGTCACCTACCTGACGTCACATAAATCCTGCATCACGCAGTCAGAGTTTACCGAGCGACTGGTATATATGTCGCAGCCATCTGGTTAAATTTGCCAGGTAATTGGACGCCTAGGCCGTTCATTAAACGAGTGAGCACATACCACACTGTAGTCTGTTCTTGGCAGCCGTGTAGCTTTCCGGCATCCGTTCTTCTTCATTTTTCCACAGAAATCCAGCTTCGAATGGGCCATCTTGAAGTCTTCTGCAGGTTTTTTCTAGAATGGTGAGTGCTTTTCCTTCTGAGTCAGTAATGGGTCTCCTTGATAGTACACCGAGTGCCTCGATCTCGAAATGATCCTTGATGGCTTGATCCATCTCTTCCTCAGGTGTGTTGACATGAAGACACGTGTTCAGGAAGTTCACCATACGAGTGACTACAGTGTTCTTCATACCTCTATAGCCTAATCGTTGCTCGTAATCCAATTAATTTGAGGTCGGCGCAACATTGTCTTTTTCTTCCATATCGTCTTTTACCGTCCATCCATCGGTTCTTTGGTGTTCCCCATTTAAATTATAGCCTTCCACATTCTTAATTACACCTATAATGAAGAACCCACTGATCTCTCATATCGAATTTACCCAATAATAATGTATATAAATACAATATTGCAAAATGCTAATACCGTACCTCGACGCCAATGTTACATGGAAATTGGACAGTATTATATGAGCACGTGGGTTTGTTCACTGAATCATAATGTCGTCGTAGGAGATAATACATTTCGTACGCAAAAAATATTTGAAAAGCAATCTGTATTTCTTGGTACTTACTTAACTACAAAAATATTGCGTAATGTAATCTGTTTTTATCATTCATAATCATTTCAGCCGAAAGACGTCCATTGCTTAGGTCTTCCCCCAAGCACCGTCATTTCAACCGGTTCTGTGGTTTTCGCATCCAGTGGATTCCTGCAGCCTTCACCAGGTCATCGTTCCACCTTGTGGAAGGCCCTCCAACGGTACCTGGTCGACACTTCAGAACCTTTCGGCCCTCAATCTGTTCTGCGATCAACGTGCTACGGCCATATAAGTTACCTTACCTCGCCTCGCCTCGCCTTTCTCTCGTTATTATGACGTTTCAGTCTTTGGGCCACTATTAAAATACCATCGATAAAAATATCAGGTATTTTTCAATACGAATGTTTGACAACCTTACTAAAATGCATTTTAATCCTGCATCATAACTATAGAAGATAAATTTTCATTTAAAAACCTACTTTATTACCGACACTAAAAGTTCCAATTAGTTTGCTTAAACATTGCAGTAACTAACTACATTTGAAAATAAGACCTCCAATAATATGCTTTAATGCCCCAAATTACGGTTTAAAATGCTTTCATAAAAACTCTCTTAGAGATTACTTTTCTTATAATTTCTTACGATAATGCACTTTAGCTTACAAGTAATAAAGTATAAAATCGTTTGTAAATCGGTTTTCTATAGAATTTCTTGCTATAATTATTTTGGTTCCCGTACTTTAATGATAGTGGTTGTCGGTTAGTTCATACAGTAGGAATAATAATTTCCTTCTTGTGGTTAAGAATTCCTTGAAAAACAACTGTTATACCTTTTGCCTGAGATGAATGTGCCATCATTTCTCCAGTTGCAGGTACCTAACGTCAACAGTGTCTGCTAACCAATCTGTGAGTCAAACATGATGAGCACCCTAATCAGCCTATAACATTCCCACTGCTGGGACACAAGCCTCTGTGAGACCGTGGGCTGTAATCTACTACGCGGGCCCAGTGGTATATGTCACATGTCTTCTAATCATAGGTTCTAGGACATGTCGATTTCCTCACGATGTTTTTGTTACACCGTTTTGAGAGCAGTGGTGACGTAATAATTTACACAAAGTAATGCGCCTGCCTAGGTTCGAACCCATGATCTACAACTCGTAAGGCAAGGCCGTTCCCATTCTTGAGAGCTAGCTTTGAAGACTATTGCTGTTTGGTTTTGTTCAGTTCTTCAAGCCATATTTTATAAGGTTATTGTGACGCCTTCTGGCTATGTTATTTTGGTCCTATGATCTGGTATTATTCAAATGTAAACTTCTAGGTATACTAATAATAAAGAGGAAAGATTTGATTGTTTGTTTGTATGCATTGAATAGGCTCCGAAACGACTTAACCGATTTGAAAAATTATTTCACTGTCGGGAAGCTACACTATCCCCGGGTGACATAGGCTATATTTTATCCCCGTATAGACACGGAAACGGGAACTACGCGGGTGAACCCGCGGAGCGCTGCTAGTCTATTATAAAGCTGTTTGGCATGAATAACACGGGCGAATTGACACTCTTAAATAATATATTATTTTCTACAAGCGACTCGCAAGAAGTTAATTTATTTGTGGGCGAATTGACAACTCCCAGATATACATATTAGGCAATTGGCGTATTTTGCCATTTTATGCAAAAAAGTCTTAACATGAATTAAATTTTCTCCTATGTAATTAATTATATTATTAGCAAGATTTATTAATAACTATATTGCATAAAATTCAGAACGTGCCAGTTGCCTTTCGTAGTTGTAGAGTAGTCAATTCACCCACAATTAAATTAACTTTCTGCGCATTTACTTTATCGTCTACTACAAAAAAAAAAAAAAAAAAAAGCCGATTCGCCCGTTTCGGCCGAGTAAATTCTTACGAATAAACTAATTACTCACACCTTAAACCATTCGTTTATCGTCACGAGATTTCGTGACACCGATTAGATTGTATTTAAAAGGGGTAGGTGTAATATCACGCACGATCTTAAAGTCGTAGCAACAGTTTTGTCGTTTCATGAATATGTATGAGACTAGTTAATTTATACAAAAATACAATTCAATATCAAAATAATGACTCTGTTACAAGTCAGTTAGAGGAGTCGATAGTTAGTAATTATTTTAGCTAGTAAATGTCACTGGAAGTGATCATCATACTCTGAAGCTATTGCAATAGAGTCCATAGCATGTCTATAACGCGGTGTCCTGCTGCGTGAGCGACGGATACGACGTGACGCGACGCTGCGAACGCGACGGACGCTATCACCTCGACGGCATACCCTGATTCCGGCCTATATGGGAGTCGACGGCGAAACGCGACGTAACGCGTACTTGTTTTGAGGGCGACCAGAAGCGACACTACGAGTTACGAAAAACTGTACTGTACTTCTCCATGATTCGAGATGTAATGACCAAAATCACGTAGGACATTTGTAGTGTGTAGCATCGCGTCGCATTGCATCGTATCGTGTCGCGTTTCGTCGTATTCGTCGCTCACGCAGGACACCACGTGACATGCTATGGACTCTATTGCTAAAGCATCAAAGTCGTTTTTAATTTTATTTATTGTTTAAACATCAATCATTTCTTATTCGCAACCAGCGTTATTAACGTCAGTAACCTGTTTTTTTTTTGGGTGGGTAATCATCAAATAACTTCTCCCGCTCTGGGTGGAGCAGGAGGGCGTATCAGACTTTTACTGACAAAAACCCACCCGTGTTCCCTCAGTAGTCTGTATGCCAGGGGCTGCGGTATCTCTTTCGAACAAACCCGCACCCCTGGCAGGCATCGGCCCTTGCGGGCACCATCAGTTTGTGCTGCCATCTCTTTGAGGCGCACGTAAAACACAACGCGCCGTCGACCTGGGCTTGGACCTTACCTGACAGCGAGCTACCCATTACTCGCCGTCCGCAAGCCCACGCCTACGGTGGCCGGAAATCAGCCTGGGAGTAACCTGTGTGTTTGAAGCACAGTTTGGTCACTGTTCTCCAAAACACATATTACTAACGTTGCTCTAAAAGCCGCTTAGCTAAAGTAGGACTGAGCTGGCCACGTCTGCCGAATGTCCAATGAGCTGTGGGCCAAAATAACCACTTTGTGGAGACCTTCTTCTTCGTCGTATTGATGATTCCAATTGATGGTTTTAAATAAACTTCGAACACAATTCAGTAAATTTGACAGCGTCAGCCTCACATATTTCTTCCATAGTGCAGGTGTGACATAGCTAGAAGGGGTCGCGACGAACCCCGTGGAAGAGCTAGACGAGCAGTAGAAAACAGTTGAACAGTGGTCCACTTTAGCCCTAGATAAATGAAGTTGGAAGTTATGGGGCTTTTTCCTAGCAGTGGGATGATGCAAGCTAACAGTAACAGTAACATTTATCTTCCTATTTTGGCTTCCTGTCTAGATGTCAATAAGACTAAGCACTTAGATAAACCAATAAATGAAAAGGAAACAGTCAATCACCTTAAATAAAATTATCACATCAAAGCATTTTCAGAGATTGACTTAACACTCCAAAAAAGGCGACGACCACACGTCCTCTACTTTCCAATTGCTTCGAAACTGTCAACATTTTCTCAATGACACTACCATTTTAGGGACTTGTCAAACCGTCGTCTATTTACAAGTCATTGGTAATAAGACCAAATTTTATTAAAGTCAACGGACTTTAGGATAAAAAAAATTAAGGAAATGTAAATTTTCTGAAACAATCGTTTTGAATTAGTGCTCGCCACACATGGTAGGCACAGATGTCAGACTTGTCGTGTTAATTCATGCACTTGTCGCAGTCGCGAGTGTGTAGTGGCTCTTAGCCGGTGACGTAGGGCCACTTGGTAGTGTAAGGTATGAGCGGTAGCGATTTCAAAATTAAAACAGAAAATTGCGTAGGTATTTTTGCCGCAATGCTAGGCAAAAATAACATTTACACCAGTACAGTTAGGTATTAAGCATGAAATATTTTATGTAAACAATAATTATAAAGGCAGAATGTTCTCAGTAAATACGATTATAATATTCTGCTTTTTCGGTTTCGTTTTCTGGTAATATAGGAATGATGAAGGTAGAATATTTATTGCTGGTTTAGATTTCTGAGGGATCTTTTTAAATATACAAAGAAATTAAGTGTTGATTGTGTCAATTTACACTCTATGTCAATTTGCCATGTTCTGTCTACCAAACTGTCTTAAATGACTGCTGTGGTTTGAATATCCAGCCAATTTAAATTGGTAGTAAATGCTTTACAATGACTTTCCCTTTTTTATGTAGCATAGCAATTATACTTGAGTTATTTTTAGATCTTTGCCATTCGTTACAGATAGTCAAAAGTTTGAACGTCTGACATGCAGTCTTACCAAGTAGTATCGTGTTACATAGTAACCGGATTATGGAGATTATGTGGGCAGTCGCTCCATGTAAAATACTAATATTCCGCTGCATCCAGTTAGACTGGAATCAGACTCCATAATAGTTAAAAAAGGATAGGCAGATTGATTTGATTGTATACTAAAAATACGTACCCCTGGAACCACATGACATAAAATACATCGGAACGACAAACAGCAATCATATCACCAATGGCGAATTTCTCCTAAAAATCTGAAGGAAAATGTAAATGCATATCTATATTAACTTTTTACCTTACATTAAATCGCCTCCTCCCCAGTTCCCGCTGATCGCTAACACTATGACCTACAAAGTACATTCACCTCACTTGTCTTGCCACAAACTCAATAACCACTTGAGACAAAGAGTGTCGAATTAATAACTGATTTGCATCTCCGATATTATTTGAGACTAATGAAGGATTCAAAGTTAAGAGCTGTTGAATAAATTGATCAATTTGTGATGGGTAATCAAGGGCAAGCTACACATGAATGACTGTTTTTTCATAAAAAAATAAACCTTTTAAATATCAATAGACCATCAAATTCACAATCATATCTACAACCTTCTTCTTTTAACCTAAATCTAAAAAGGGGTTAATTTAACTCCATATAAACAACATGCATTATTCTTCTTAGCGAACGGATGGCGAGAAGTTCAATATTTTTTGGCCCAAAATCAATTGGGCATGCGGCGCAGCATGGAAGATGCGCCATTGTCTGTGGAGAGGTGCCGCATAGGCACTGGAGATCTGAGCCATCCGTGTGCTGTGGAGATTTTATCTTGTTGCAACTATAGTTGGTTACCTCAGTATTTATGACTTCAACGAGTTGATTCTAAAACAAGATTCACTTTGTACCACACACTAAATGAATCGCTTCCTCTCCGCTTACCGCTACCCGCTTACAATGCCACCTGCAGAGTTCAGTAACCCTAGTTTGTCTCGCCGCTAACTCAACGCCCACTTCAGACAGTGTCGTATTAGCAACCAATATACAGCTATTGTTTCTTTTGTTTACACCAAATAATAAATTATACTTACGTACGTATGTAAAAAAAAAAACATGACGAAAATGTAGGTAACATTAAAATTGCATCTTAGACTTACAGGACACGCCCTCCTGCTCCACCCTGAGCGGGAGAAGTTATATGATGATTTCCCACGAAAAAAAAAAAAAAAAACGGTGGATTCTAAGTAGGTAATTATTAAGAACCTGGTTCTTTTGAATAAAGAATACAAAACACTACCCTAAGCGGCCCCTGATTACCCCTTAATGGAAAGATTCATGAGTCGTAGTAGCTACAATTTTATTTTTTAATGACATGTGACAACTTTGACAGTTGTTAAAAGTGCCATTTTATCATTAAAACTCGCACATGGCTATCAACAAGCCATGTGATTAAAATGAAATAAGATACTAAATAGACATCTGTTAGCCGTTTCAACTTTTGTATCTATGCGAGAGTTGAATCTGTGACCCTGAACGCAAAAGGCGCCTGATTAATACGAAGCCCACGTAATGACCTAATACATAAGCTCATCATATATTATTTACGTACAACCAAAAATATGGGTTTTAAGAAATTTCTGATTAGGTTAAGAAGAATGCGGTCACGCAGACATAATTACACGAAAATCGACTTTGTTTTTAAATATATACAACGTTAAACATAGTTTACACAAAACCTGACACACCCCAATATTTTAGAGTATTGAGTTTAATAGCATCATCCCATCTCTTCCCGTGGGTGTCGTAGAAGGCGACTAAGGGACTTACTAGAGAATGGGCAGCATCGTTCTCTATGCATTTTATCACCATACTGCGATCGCCAACCCGCCTGCCAAGCGTGGCGATTATGGCAAGCCCCCCCAAATTGGGGGAGGCTTATGTCCAGCAGTGGACGTCTTCCGGCTGAAATGATGATGATGATGATGATTGAGTTAAAAGTATTATACAATGACTAACTAGGAGTACCGCTTTCTGGATCAAGCCCTTTATCCAGGTGCCCAACGAGAGCCTCCTTAGGTGTTGGTCGAGGCTCTTGGGTATCAAGCCATTGGCTGTTGTGAGTATCGGTACAATGATCGCCGAGTCCACATCCCACATGTCGAAAACCTGGCGAGCCAAGCCAAGATACTTGATTTGTAATAGTAATTATTATTAAGAAAACCGTGTTGATTCTAGCATTACTTTAAGCATTTAAAATTAAATATTATTGCTTTGAAATAAGATTAAATTTAATTTGGCTCAATCGGCGGTCGGGTACCTATGGCAAAATATATAACTTTTGAAAAAAGAACTTATTAAAATCGTTTCAGTAGTCAATTATGAACCAAAGACTTTCAGAACTTTATTCTGTCATTATTATATTGTTATTATAGATCTGAAAAGAGAATTCTAAGTACTCACTCCACATTTCTCTTTGTTACAGTGCTGGTGGTTGCGACTGCTTTCCAGCAACAATACTTCAGGGTTGTCCCCCGAAGTCTGAGGGTCCATGAAGGTGCAGAGGCAGTACTAGAATGTGCAGTTGCCAACTTAGCAGGACAGGTGCAGTGGGCAAAGGATGGGTTTGCACTTGGTAAGTAAACATTTTACCCCTTATTAACTACGAGATGTGGACAACATAACTGCAATAAAATAAAATAAAATAAATAGTTGATTTCACATAAACCTACATGGGTGCCTAGGAAACGTCAGAAGCCACGTGCACGGTTTCAATTTGTCGCTTCCTATGGAGAAGAGCCGGCAAGAAACTCCACGGTTACTCCTTCAAAAATAATTAGCTTTTATAAAGTTTTCAAATAACTGATAATAGGTACGGGAGGACATTACAGGCCTGTCAATAAGTAGCTGGCACTTATTAAAATAAATGAAAATGAAGAATAAAAAATGATCTAGAAATCTACAGTCTGCAAGGCCTACAACGTTCTTACATTTACAATATTTAGAAGATCGCAGATAGAACTTGAAGACCTAGACAAAATTTCATTCTATCATTGTTTTCAATGATGATTAAGCCAAGAACGTACGAGAGTAACATAAGCTTTCGAAAAGATAGCATCAATCCTGATGAAAGTCGTTGTTGAAATACTAAACGCTTGGACAGTGATTGCAAATTGTCTAGGCTTTTTGGATAAGGTTAGAAGAGGAGCGAGCTTAGCATAAGCAAAGAGTTGCCTATGCTCTGCAGTGTGTGAAAGCGAACCATGATCATGATGAATTTGTAGATAAAGATAATCAGTTCTATGTTAGTTATAAAGCAGTTTTGGTGCAGTCGTAATGGCCTCGACTTACGAGTTGTAGGGCAAAGCAGGTAGGCACTTGACTCTAAGACTAATCAGTGTAAGAAAACATTGTGAGGAAACCGGCATGTCCTAGAACCAAAACTTCAAAGGCATGTGAAATCTACCAACCCGCACTGGGCCCGTGTGGTGGATAACACCCCATGCCCTCTCGAAGAGGCCTGTGTCCCAACGGTGGGAACATTACAGGCTGATTATGCTAAAGCTGTTCTATGTTCAGGAAACTGCATAAATCCATAGTAATCATTTGACATCCAATCAATCAACTCAGTCTCTCGCAGGCCACTGCTGGACATAGGTCATAACCCAGGCTGCGCTATATTACCCTGTCCTCTTTCCGCATCCAGTGTGTCCCTGCCACCTTCCAACTCTTACTTACTTTTTTATTAACAGCGTCTTTATGACATAGCCATAAAGGTGGTTTTCGTAGTTCAAGTTTTACCAATGACGTGCGTATTATTTACTGGTATCAATTCCGAAATTCGGGTTGATATTGTAAAAAATTGATCCCAAACCTGATAGCATGTACAGCCCGGAAGTTATCGAATTTTTTAAAGGAATACCTTCGGGATTTTGCAAACATTGTAACTTTTGTGGAACTGAAAAATGTATTGAAATACATATCGTCCCCGTCTATACTAGCTTTTGACGCCAGCTTCGCCCTGGTGGATGTCGGTTATCGCGTCAAAAGTAGCCTATGTCCTTCTTCATATCTCAGGCTATATCTCTGCCAAATTTCATGACGATCGGTTCAGCGGCTTAGGCGTGAAAGTGTAACAGCATTTTTAATATTAGTTGAGATTTCGAGTAAACCCGACTTGTTTCGTAGTCAACTAAACCACGTATGTGACGAGGCAACATTAAAATTATGCCCATTAATGAATCGTATACGTCCACAAATCCTTCAGGCTAAGTTACAAACTCGTATTATAATCAACATTAAAGCAAGTTAATGATATTTGTTATAAACCTAACTTGGTCCATTGTTTAGGATTAAATGTTCTAGCGAAGGTTTATTGGGTTAATTATCTTTTGGTTCTAGAATAATCCGAGATTATAGAATTTAGGTTCGGTCCTTAATTACAAAGGCTTTTTCTATAATTTTATGCTGATACACACATAAGTTATGGTAATAAGTAATAGCAGTTGCACGCGTTGAACGATCAGGTTAAGCTACGCTTGCTGCGGTTGGTCAGTTGATGGGTGACCATCTATATGTACCAAGACCCCTCCGTGCCTCGGAAATCCCGTTGCGCCGTTGGTCCGAACGTCATTCGTGGATCTTTGACAATTTTTACGAGTCTTCAAAAGCCCGAAAGTCTCACAACCATTCTTATGAAGGGGTACCGTGTTACCCAGTAACTGGGTTGTGGAGGTCAGATAGGCAGTCGCTTCATGTAAAATACTGGTATTCAGCTGCATCCAGTTATACTGGAAGCCGACCCAAATTTGGTTAGGAAAAGGCTTGGCAGGTTATGATGTCTTTCTAACTGTTTTGTGTTCTTTCACCAGAATTAGCTTACCTACTGACAGGTCATATGAGTTACTCCATATTATTGTTTTTTTATTAGACTATATAATAAACCACTTTTTTTTAAAATTATTAATGAAATTTTCATTTTTTGTTGAATACTTACCCATTTTTGTATAGAATCAAGTTCTACCAACTTAACAGACAGCTGTGCTGCTGGGGACTTTGTTGCGCCACTTCTTCTTCCCAGCTAAAGCACTAGGAAGTGAAGGGTAGGCGTTTTTGGGGGGACTGTCTTATGTAATTTTGACGTTCAAAAAGTGCTGACTCTCAGCCTAGTTTGAATAAATTACTGATTTTGATTAAGTTCGAGTTGGACTATCCCGCCATGACGCGCAGTGGTGGCCCAGTGGTGACGACTGCGACTTACGAGTTGCAGCACTTAGTTTCGAACCCTGACAGGTACTTTACTGTATATGTAAATGATGTCATCACCACTGCTCTCAAAACGGTATAGGAAAACATTATAGGGAAACCGGCATATCCTAGAACAAAAAACAGTTGCACTCCGAGTGTGCCGACAATTACGGGTGCATTTTTTGAAACGTCAGGAAATATTTTTTGAATAGTCAGATTAAACAACGTTCAAATTTGTTCGTTCGTAAATTCGTGTTGTCAGTGGTGTCGGGGGTGTCGGTAACAGGTAACAGCAACAGTAGGGGTAGTTCTCGTAATTTTAAAAACGTTCACAGTCTGATCTCAGTGTCAATCTGTCAAAAATACCTCGAGTTTCCATACATTTTTGACAAGTTTTTGACATTTGCTTGTCGCCGACTACATTTAAGGTGACACTTGTCCACATTTTTTCCATACAAACTTCGGGAGGGTTTTACTCCACTTTCTGACTATGTACATCAAAAATTAAACATGGTATGGTTTTGTCTCGTTATTATTATTGTCTGTACGGAAACAGAATACTAAAATAAAAAGCTATTAAAAAGTTATGAGCCAACAAAGATTCGTTTTTCTTGCTAATTTAACCTAACTTTGAGCGTGTTTAAGTAATAAAAGGAGTGTAAAATCTCGAAAACTAAGACGGTACCGACAAAGTTCAATTAACAATAAGTTCAATAAACTTTATTGGTCATTGATTTTTGCAGTGGTTTTTTCATAAAACCCGATCTTCTGAAGGACTTTTCTTAATTTTTTCGCGATTTTTTTGCCAAAAATGCTCCTGCATCTCACTCAATAACGTTGTGCGTGTAGACTAGAGTCTAACTGCTTACCACTGATACTATCTCTGTCGGATACAAAGCCTGGTGAGACAGCGTGATTTTTAGCCAGGCCCACCAGTGAGTTCGAGCCCGCGCAAAGTGTGCCCTTAATTACAAGACTTGGCTACAGTGTCGCGAGTTCCATTGTTTTTTCCCCTCTCTAAAAATCCCCAACGCGCCTAAAGAAGTTTTCACTTTCCAAATTCTATGACGTGTCATCTATCAACCCGCACTTCGCCTGCATGGTGGATTATAGTCTACTCCCATTCACAGAGAGAAGGCCCGTGTCGCAGCAGTGGGAATATCACCGGCTGATTATGCTATCCCGCCATTTACCGTCATTTTGACCCATCAAAAACATAAATGTGAAATGAGAGCCAAGTTCAATATTATGATTTATATGTCTTGGTTGTTGATTTCAACGACAAAAGAAGTGAGATCTAAATGGGTGCCAAGTTCAATGGTCAGACCAGATTTTTTTTTATAACTACATAAAATATCATTTCTTATAGCTTAGGATAATATATTGTAGCTTAAGGTCTGACTTGACTAGTTCTCATATACGAATTATTATGGTCGATGGCTAGTTTCTACCAGCAAGCCAAAGAACAAAGGCAGAATTTGGTCTGGACTTTTTTTTGGCGTCCATAGATTTCATATATATGGATCAAAATTATTTAATTTTTTACGATTTTTCAATTATTCACTCCTTCTTGTAAAAGCCGGAGTTATTTTATGTTTATAAAAGCTTATCAAATGATGTTTGAATTAGTTACATTCGAAATGTTTCCATTAAAATAGTGGTGTGAGTACAAATAGTATGAATGCAATTAGATCTGTATCAATAATTAAACGAATAATCGATTTAATCGACCGATCGGTCGACCCATGCAGAGTTGGTTTTGTTTTTAACATAATTATTGAAATGCTCTACTCTTTCGTCTTTAATCAACTGATATCTTTGAAGAAATTCTTCTACTTTGAAATCCAATTAATAATGAATTAAATATGAAAATGTATATATATATAAAATATATATATTAAATTAATAATGAAATAAAATATCTCAGGATTGTTTCAGTTTTGTATCGATTCTTAAGAAATTGAATCGAAACGTGCAGCACTACTTTTGTCTTTGACAGTGTATCTGTGACATGTCTGTCATGTCTGTGGTTGTATTGTATGGGCGCATTCCGTATTAGACACATAGTGATAATATCGCGAAGCCAACCAAAATAAAAATCAGTACTAATGATCTGATAACTCTTAATTTTTTTGACTTTGAATTTGGTCGGGTTCGCGATATCATCACTTTTGTTGCATTTCGGAACACGGCATATGTATTGTCTGTCAAGACGCTACAGAATCCTTCCGCGTTTTTCATCTCGATTGTGTTTTGTGTTTCTATTTGGCTTTCTTTGTATTTTTACCCGACCTGGACTGTTTATGGACTGATCGATACTGCCCTGTGTGACTAGTGCGTGCCCTTAGGACTCCGATATTGCTTTTGCGTGACCCTAAGCTAATCTTACTGTGCTCCGATTGTGCCCAGTGAATTGGATTTTTGTTGTAAGCCCGGAAAAAATTATAATGGCAGATTACGATGGAGGTCATCGTCGCACGCGCATTTTATGTGTAAACTGCAATATATGCGTGAACACACTTCGCCGATATCAAGTCTTAGCACTTGACCCAAGAGTTGCTGGCTTACTTTGCAGCTGGGTATGCCCACGAGTTGTAAGTACCTATCTTTCCTTGGAAGTTACATAAGAAGATCTGGACAGGCAAAGGCAGTATCTAAATTACAATTCACGTTTTTGACAGGTTTTACAAGAAGACGTTGTTTGTGAAGCATGTAGAGATCTAGCAATGTTTGCAGTAAATGAGAATTTGCAGCAAGATGTTTCTGGCAATACAGATCAACAAGCTGGATCAAGTCACCAAGGCCACACTAATGTGTGTCTTTTATGTGGATTATCGACTTTAAGAAGACGGAGCGATAAAATATTAAGAAGCAATCCATCTCAATTGCAGCAATCCATGATTGCTATTATAGAAAGCAGAGTAGCACCACGAGAGGTATGAATGATTATAAAGTTATTTTACAGAAGTTGGTCAAATTAATTTGTTTAGAATAATAAAATTGTAAAATATAACTCGTCAATTTCTAGAATTTCTTTTTTTTTATATGTATATAAAACAATACATTTCAAGCATATTGATGATTAAAAAGAATTGTATATTTTTTTCAGATTTCACAGCATGATGTTGTATGCCATACTTGCTGGCTTCGGGTACAAAGAGAAGCTCGTCGCATGTCTACTGTTGATGCTACAAGATCCCAGTTGAGTTCATCACCACCGCAGGAGGAGCCCCAAGTGTTGGAGGAGCCCCAAGTGTCACAGTCAGAACAAGCAACACACTCAATTGATGAAGTAACTTTACCCGATTACAGAAGAGCAGCGAACACTAATCATCACTGTGTATTTCCAAACTGTGAAAGCACTACATTGCACAGTATTTCAGATAAATTAAGAGCAATAATCCTAAGTGACTACAAATATTATCTGCCTAAGGAAGCCCGTATTTGTAATGACCATTTGATGCCCAATATGTGGGATACATTATTTGACTCCCAAAACAGTTACACAACATTTACCATTCAGCAAATACAGCATGTTTTTTCTTTTGTAAATGCTTTCAATCCATCAATTGATTTTGAAAACATAGAAGAAATGGATGACAGAATATTTGAGTACTGGATAGGACGTTCAAAACATAACTTTAATTTATTACTTGATGAATTACCTCGAATAAGAGATATTCATAGAGGCACATTAGGTCTTTTAGTATTTTTACTAAAACTCCGAACAGGGGATTCTGATGAAAGAATCGCGACTTTGGTGAACGTTCCCCGTAGAACGTTAGAAGTTTTAATGAACAAAATAAGGGAGATACTTCTCCAAGATTTTGTCCCAAGGAATCTTGGGATTAATCATTTACCCAGGGAAGAATTACTCCAACATAATTTGATCATACCAAATGGACTTTATGGAAATGGAACAAACAGTATTGTCATATGTGATGGAACCTATATTTATGTGCAAAAAAGCTCGAATTACTCATTCCAGAAACAAACATACTCGCTCCATAAATATAGAAATCTTTTAAAACCTTTTATGATTGTCGCTTGTGATGGATATATTCTTGATTGTTATGGCCCTTACAAAGCAACAACTTCGGATGCTGATATCATGAATAATTTGTTTTGTGATGGTTCTGCTTTAAGGGAGTATTTTCAACGTGATGATGTGTTTATCTTAGATAGAGGTTTTAGGGATAGTATAAGTCAGCTAGAGGCATGTGGATATAGAACATGTATGCCAGAATCATTATTAGAAAACGAGCATCAATTAACAACTGCTCAAGCAAATAGAAGCCGCTGCGTAACAATTTGCAGGTGGGTGGTAGAGGCCGTCAATGGTCATTTTAAAAGAGATTTTAAACTGTTAAGACAAGAATATTTCAATCGGTCTCTACCACATATGATGCAGAATTTTCAAATAGCTGCAGCATTGTTGAACAGATTTGGTGTTCGTTTTGAAAACAATATTTATTCCTCAGAAATATTGGAAATAATTCGAGAAAGAATGGGGTTAGAAAATAATCTGGCAAACATGGTAGAGGCTCTTAATATGAATAGACGATCAGCCCAGTTTGAAAATATGTATATGTGCCGACCAAAATAATATTTCAAGTTTTCCAACATTGGAACATAGCGATTTAATTCTGTTTGCCTTGGGGACGTACCAAATAAGACAAGCTCGGTCTTATTACGGCGAACATGTACGTTTCCAAGGCAGATACAGAATAGAGGTGAATAGGGGCGAAATTATAAATCAAAATGATTATAACCTTAGAGGTAGGTAGTGGACAAAAGACCCTTATACGAGGGAAAATAAAGTCCCGACACATATCACGGAAACAATATTATGTGTACATTTTAATTGAAAGTAATATTCCTGGCAGAACCGGTATAATTGAATATTGCTGTAGTTGTTTAGTTGGCCGGCGCACTGTAGGCTGCTGCGCACACACTATGACCTTAGTGTGGTACCTGGGATGGGCCAGACATCAAGAACATATCTCAGCACCAGCAGGTTTTCTTGATGACATAATAATACGAGATGAGGATGAGGAATAAATAATATGTTTAACAAAATGTGTTTTTTTATTTGCCCTAACATTAGGTATTATACCTAACCCTGTTTTAGTGTTTACACCGAGGGTTAGAATTTATTTGGGTTTTTCTCATTTTATCCGTAAATACTCTTATCCTCACTTAGACCACACCGCAATATCCATTTCTTTATGATTTAATTTCAATCTGCGATGTTTTATAGGAACTTAATTGTTGTTTGACGTTCATTCAGAACCTAAAAATTCAAACACCGAAATCTTTTTTTTCCGGCTTTCCCGATTCAAAATAGTCTCATTTATAGATTCTAGAGCTAACGCCCAATCTTTTAACATATTTTTCATAACGAGACGCTTCAATTTGATCCCAGACAATTCTTAGTATGGAGAACTGCCATTGTTCTTTTCGGAATAATAAAATAAAAACCGACAAGTAACAGGCTTAGAACTTGCGAAGGCTATAATATAATTCGTATATATTTATCTCACGTATGTATATATCTCGCAAGTCTCAATATATGAGCCAAATTTGACACGTTTCAGTCAAATAGTTTCTGAGTTATGAGAGGGTCAAAAGTGCTCGCCAGTTCTGTTACCTACTTGAACTTGGCTTGACACGCTCCCGCGTGTCCAGATTAATTTAATCAAATATATTCCTGTAAATGTATCACCTTCCTTCAGCTATCATTATTATCGGGTAACCAGGCGTTCACTGACGCGTCAGGTCCATTTAGTCTCAGTGCACATCAGCATCAATCCATCTTACTCAGACCTAATCCATGACTCCAAATCATTCGGTCCTGCGCCCAACAAGCAGTGAGTGAATGTATCTGAACTGAATGTACATTCATCGTCAATTGAATGTGAACTGCTAGGTGACAGAATTTGCAGCTACTGTGGACTAATTACTGTGGCCCAGGGCATAAGTGACAGCGATTTGGAGACAGCGAAATACCTACTGTTTTCGTGATGTGTCTTAGAGAGGTTTGTATTTTGTCAAACGGTTCCTTTATCTACTCAGGCTTAAACAAGAAAGATTAAAATCTTTAATACCTACTTTTAATATGCTCGTGTAACAAAGCCAGCCTCTATATAGCCTTAAGTGGCAGACAGAGACAGTCACAAAATTGAATAGTAAAAAAAAAATACCTACCCTTCGTCGCTGTGATTTGAATTTATGGACAATGTATTTCCCTGACTTCACACTGAACACCAGTTTTGAAATCGGTCCCATGTAATACTTTAGTCAGCTCCTGACGATTTTCTAATCACAAATCTCAGTAAAACTTTGCCCGAACCTGAACCACTCAACTGTCGAATACAACCAAATGACCAACCAAACAGTTTAATTTGCTAAGTCTGCCTTTTTGGATACGCTTGCACATTGACAAGGCAGATAAATTGATGCATGTATGTACGCTCTGACTTATCTTGTATTGATATACCGTTCACTTCAATAGTATCCAATCTCAATAAGCAGACTGAACTGTATCATGGTTGCTCTGAGCATTCACAGTTACGTTTAAATGATAGAACAGTGAGGTGACGGTACACAGTGATGCTAATTACTGGTGGACAAGTTATAGGCGGCAGCGATTTATTGTAAACATGGCTTTTGGTCGTTGTTATTGAATTATTACAAGTGTGAAAGCTTTTACGTTTAAATGTTTGTAACTCGATTACGCAAAAACAGGTGAACAGATTTGGATGAAATTTGGCACACAGATTGTTACTAATTTAACCTGGATGAATACGAAGGATATTTTTTGGACCAATAGTACGTTTCCGTGGCATGATTTCCGACTTCCACGCTGGCAAAAGCTAGTATTTAATGAAATCCCAATAACTAAAGCAGAATTTTCTTCCTAGATGTTTAAAAAATCCTAGATGTTTACATTAGTTTGCCGTATTATTAAAAAAAAAACCTTTGAGAAATCATCGTTCACCCAAAATCGCTCTAAAAATTGCACGCCTCCGCTCACATCCTGAACTACAGCACATTGCGGTAGTCGCATGGGTCACAAGCTCCGTTGTTTCACAGGATTGGATTCAACGAGAAAGCCTATTGAAAATCAGCGTTATGTAGACGTCGCAGTATTCCGCCCTTGTAGGCTTTCAGCGGCTCATGGAGTCATGAGGACACAATGTTTTCATGATTCGATTTGAATGGTAAATGCTGAGTGCAAGGAGGAAGAGTTCGTGCCAAGTTCTGTGTGTACTTACGCAAAAAAAAAGGTTAAGCAATCTTTAAACAGGCGGGGTAAATACGTAAACATTTGCAACCAACATCAACTTACCAACACACTAACTTATTACAAATTAGAGGATTATATCCAAGATAAGAATGCTTGGAAACCTGCTGGTCCTGCTCCATAGGACAATTTAGAGTCTAGACAAAATCAAACTGGTTGCTAATTGAATTGTATAATTAATTATATTTATGACATTGATTAATGTTAACTCACTCGTTAAAGTATTAACTCACACGCTGACTTATTACTTGTTAATATTCATGGAAAATTGTACACTTACTCTTACAAAGTTGTAAATATGTGAGCACCATGTATCTACTATCATAAAATTAGTTTATCTATAATTGCTTCATTTTAATTCCTTTTACCTAGTTTGGGTTTTCACATATAATTATATAATGAATGATAATGTATGTTAAATATTGTCAAAAATGGATAAGAAACTAAACTTACTTGCCCATTTTTCTCCATGCGATACTACATTTTGATAGGGGCGACTAGAATCAATTCTATTTTAATGTTAATGTTGACATTCAAAGTGCCTTTTAAGTGCCTATTTGACTTTTTTGGTTTTGACTTTGCTTGACACCACCAATTTGGTACTTATGCAATAAAGATAATTTTGAGAATTGAAGTGAATGGCAATTCCTTTAATGTTGACAATTCAAAGTCAATCATAGCGTTTCAAGTTGTTTCACAGGTGACTTTTTAAACATATGAAGCAGCAGTAGCTATATTCCGGCAAATAAATGAATTTGAATTTTTGCAATGGATTAGCAATTTTCTTTAAATTCCTCGGATTGTTATTGACAGTGTGGGGCAAAAAAAAGTTTCATGGATGGTGTAATTGTAAAACGGACTTAAATGTGGCAAACCTTTCGTCTTTCCGCGATTTTATACGCAAGAACTGACATTGCAAAATTAACTACAAAAATATTACCAAATATGGGAAAGACTATCGCGAAATATTTATCAATTGCGTGATTAGGAAGACTACATCAATTTATATTTTATGGAAATAAATTAATAATAGTCCATAAAACAGTTAACAAATCAAATCAGTTAATTGAAAAAAAGAAAGTTTATAAAAAAGGTCCTACAAAAAGTAACTTAGTTTCCATTATGTGTGTGTGTTCACATAATATTTGCTCATGAGTCGTGACTGAACAGAAAACCTCATATTCCTAATGGATGCCTGAGGTACAGTTAATGTCACAGCACTTATAGGAATCACATTTAGTTCATGTAAAATGTACATGTTGTGTATCATCATGATCGAATGGTGGCATGTTATGTGTTTGTAATTTCAAGACTTAGAAATATATGCCTTGTGGAATGGCAGTAGTAAGCTTTGAGTCAAATTCAAACTAATATATCCTTCCTTAAAAAATTGCATGTAAAACAAATAAAAATATGTTTATTTAGTACAGTTCCATTCTAATATGCAAGGAACGCATACAAATTTTAACAAATTAAAAACAAAAAAACACTGGTCGTGTTGAAAAAAAAGAAAGAAAGAAAAAGTATTTATTGTGACTCGCACAGGAAGATCACATTATTAAAACTCTTACAAAAATTATAAAAAAAAAACAAACAAATTTCTTGAGAGTAAAAACTATTAAAAATAAAACAGAAAGTCCTGCACGAGGCCAAAAGGCTCCTACCTCAGCATTATGCTGCGACATTTAAAAAGTGTCGCAGCGCTGGGATTCTGGTAGATAGATGTTGATGTAATTTATTGATGAATTTATGCACTAGAAACATGTAGGAATAAAAATCCGGTGTGTCCACCAAAACGCGGTCAGCTAAGCTTTTTCTTGAATTTTCACGTATACACTAAGTAAACCTACTAAGTACAGTACACGGTTACAGGTTTTCACACAAATACAAAATTCGACGAGCCTGCAAGAATAAGATACCAAAACTTTTTGTCTACATTTTTTCTACTGCGATTTGTCCTCCGTTCCATAATCGCTGTCACTTATGAATTGAACCACAGACTGCGTCAGCCGTATGGGTCACAGCTTCTGTATGCCATGACATCGGGTTCAATGGGATTTATCAGCTTTACGTCTAGATTCGATGCAACGGATTACTGAGCGAGGAGAGTACACGTAATTGCCTGAAAATGTAACTAGAATTAAATCAAGCGGTCGGTATAATACTATAATAGGTCACTTAGTAAGCGCTGATGCAATTGGATTTACTATCGGCGTGAGTTGTTTGAGGACGATTCAATCAGTGATGAAAAGATTAAGGTTGGTTGCGAGTCTGACTGGGCAGACAATGTCGGATTTAGTATCGTCACACGTAGATGCTATTTTAGTTTTCACAAATCACGCCTATAATCCCTTAAAGGCAAAGCAGAGGTGTACCTATTGTACACCGTACCATCAGGGTCTAGAGACAAAATACATTTCTGTTAGCGTTCACGCCAAACGCAACGCCAAAATGTATGGGAATGACATTACCTGCGGATAGGGTACGTCGTGTTTTTTCCGCAGGTAATGACATTCCCATACATTTTGGCATAGCGTTTGGCGTGAACGCTAAAGATAATGTGTTTTGTCTAGGCCTGCAGCTATGTTTACTTCCCAGTAGGAAGAGGGCCTATTACCATCAACCGGGCACAAATCTAGACTACGGGCTGATTCAGTTTTTAAGTTTTAGGCCCTGGAAGCCTTAGCCACGGGCAAGTCTGGCTAAGCAGCCGACAACCTCCTAGGTTGGCCTGCGAGAAGTGTATCCCAAAACAAATACACACAGTCACATACACGGTTGGCGTAATGGCTGAGCGATCGACTGCTGCGCAGCGTGTCGCGGGTTCGATCCCCGCACGTAACAAATATTTGTATGCTCTGTAATTGTTCAGGGTCTGGGTGTTTGTGTTTGTGAGTTTCTATGTTTGTAAACGCACCTACGATACAGGAAGAAATTCCTAGTGTGGCGCCAAGTTAAAAAAAAAGTACCTCTAGACAGATAATACAACTATCATCTACCAACCTCTTCAAAAACCAGAAACCGTGTTTCGACTGACCTGGGAACATGTCAAAATCCCAATCGCGTGTCGATAGGTGTAACCATTCCACCAATTAACAAATCAAAGGCGAATCGTAACGATTCCTAGACCGTCTGTGGCTAAGCGATGACACGGTGTTCATAATAATTTGGTCTATAATTACTATTCTTGCAAAATCGATTTCTTTTTTTTTTTCGATCTATTGTTTTCTGATTTTAGGCTGTTGTGGTCCGAAAGTGGTGGTCGTTTTGATGGATTGTTGGGTATTTTTTTATATAGGACCTATCTTGGGTGTCAAGTAGGTACCATGTTTCATCATCTGCCTAGCCTTTTCCCAATGATGTTGGGGTCGGCTTCCAGTCTAACCGGATGCAGCTGAATACCAGAATTTTACATGCTGCGACTGCATATATGATTTCCACAATCCAGTTACTGGGTTATGCGATGCTCTTTGGTAAGATTGGTTGTCAGACTTTCAGGCTTCTGTCCGAGATTCACGAATGACAGCTGGACCAAGCAACGGCTTGACATGCTTTCCGAGGAACGGATAGGGTCTTGGTATGTAAAGATGGTGACCCATCCATGGACTAATCACGACACGCGTAGCTTAACCTGATTGTTCGACCCGTGCTGCTTTTCTAACTCAGCCACAAACATTTTTCTCATAACTTATTATAAAAAAATGTGTAAATTTCAGTTATGATCCAGAGTTTTTCTTCTATAAAATAACAGGTCACAGTTACATACATAAATCGATGTATGTGAAAGTAACCCATTTTTTGGCATATCGATGGTCATACATTGACAACTCGTAACTGAAATTTGTCAAATTTTACAGGAGAGGGAAAAAACAAAAACTGCTTAGTTTCGAAGATAAATTCAAAAAAAAAAATAGTGGGTAGGTAATCTAATTCTTGATTGATAATAATGTAAAACAATAAAATGCCCACATAGGTTTTTCATACGCGCTTAATTTAAAAATGTTTGAGCTACGTCACTCATTTTGCGAAAAGGGTTACGAGTTGTCAACGCATGACCATCGATATATCGTCTAAGTTAATCTAAGACACAATTGACATACAATTCAGGAAAACATCGTTAGGGAAACTGGACTTAATTGGCCTCAAATAGCTACTTTGCGTAGGCGTGATCAATATTCCTTCTTTTGACATGACAACGTCTTATAATTCGATGGAGCCGGCTGCACGCACGAAAAAACATGACTCATGCGGCGTTACCTCGCTCTGAGGCGTTCCATTTAAGGCTTGAAGTGCAAGCGAGAGCGCGGAACGAGCGACAAAGAGGCACAATCGGCCTCCGCGTTCAGCAGCGTTCGACATCAGTCTCTCTCCTACTTGAGTAAGCGATGCGTCTGCGTGGACAGCTGCTATACAATAATAAACAATAGTATTATCTTATGACGTTGTCACGTTCAACTATCGTCAGTAAACCGACTTTACAGACAACCGATTTTTAATTATGTTACTATACTACAGTGACCTTTTAAAGATGAAAGTGAAAACTACATAGAATTGCTTTTACACTATACCCACACCATTTTCCATTGATAATTTGAGGTAACAGAAACTACAGAACACCACTTATTAAATGTATTTTGATCTGTCCTAACATTTTTTTTTTGTTTCTATTTGTTGTTCTCTGTGCACTATTCAATATAATGATGTTCCTAATAGTTTTATAACAATACTACCTTCTGCTCACAACTTCGTCCGCGTCTTTTTTCTCGGCTCCTAAGGGTTCTAGCGTGATGTTATATAGCCTATAGCATTCCTCGATAAATGGGCTATCCAACACTAAAATATTTTTTCAATTCGAATAAGTAGTTCCTGAGATTAGTGCGTTCAAAGCAAACAAAGTCTTCAGCTTTATACAATTTGTATAGATAATTTTTAAAACGCCCCACGGAGTTTATCGCCCGTTCTTCTTCATAGGTATCTACGACGCTTTAGAATGGACAACTAGCTTCATCTGTTTAACGAACCACCTCCTTGGCAGTTGTAAAATGCCTGTACATTTTTCTTCAATTCAATCTGCGTTTTATTCTTTTGTTTCACATTTTAAACCAATATTCTTCTTTCCCAGGTTTCTCCTCGGTAATCCCCGGCTATCCTCGTTACACGATGTTCGGGGACCGTCGCCATGGTGTTTACAACCTTCGGATAGTGAACTCCTCACTCGAAGACGATGCTGAGTACCAGTGCCAGGTGGGACCCGCGCAGATGCATAAGGTCATCAGAGCCAATGCTTCGCTGACTGTTATATGTAAGTACTTTGATTGATAATTTTCTTAGTGTTATGTGAATTGGACCTTGTTGGTGAGGAGAAAGATTTGAAAATCGTTTGATAAGAATCGAGATTGAAATACTGAACCATTCAATGTTTTGAACTTATTTTGTATAGGTTATAGTGAATTGAACCTTGTTTTTAAGAGTAAAAGTTGAAGATCGTTTGCAATAAGTTGAGATTGCGAAATTAAAACAAAATAGCATTTTCATGCAGTGTCGTAATTTAATTGCAATAATCACTTTGGACAAAAACTCCCTGTTAATTGAAACTTCAGTAAAAGTCCAACTGGCACTAACTGTTACATAATTAATGTACACCTCGAAGATTCATGACATGCAAGTGACATAATGTTAAAAGGTGATATAACCCAATTTTTTGTCAGTGTACCTGTCAACGTCAACATATTGACATGATGGCTGCACTGGTAGCGTCAGCAACGGTATTTTAAACAAAAATAACATTGAACCGTGCGGTGGCGGACGTAAAAGAATAGCACCATCCCATTGCTTCCCGTGGGTGTCGTAGAAGACGAGTAAGGGACTTACTAGAGAATGGGCAGCAGCGTTCTCTATGCACTTTACCACCATACTGCGATCGCCAATCCACCTGCCAAGCATGGCGATTATGGCAAGCCTCCCCGGCTTATGTCCAGCAGTGGATGTCTTTCGGCTCAAATGATGATGATGATGAGACGTTTTGGGAGTACAGATCGTACTGGTAGACGTAAGCGGTCAGGCAGAAACGGAAGCAGACGGGTGAATTCAATCTTGCCAATCTTTTGACATTGACAGCTCCAAATGCACAGTTATAATAATCAACATACATAAAAAAGTATAGCTGTTGTAATGATTCTAGAAAAGTCATACCTACACTGAAAAACCGAATAGGTTGTTTGTTTTAACCTTTTTTCAACCTTTATTTTAGGTTAATATAGCACCTACCGACATGATTTGTTGAATTAACAAAATAAAAATAGTTGAACTATAAAGGTAAATTTAACCTGTGTTCAGTTTGGTTTAAACTGATTATAAATATTTAATTTAGTTATTTTGTTGACTCTACTTCGTTAATATGTTGACTTGACTATATTATCAGTTAGACTTACTTAGATTCGAATATTGTGTCGTTTTAACCTCTTTTAGTGGTTGGGTTAACCTATTAATTTTTAACAATTTTATTTTTGTATTTTTTTTTTTTTTTTTTTTTTTGGAATTGGCATCTCGCAGTTGACCTTGAGAGGCCGTGACTGGTCAACCGGACTTTCCTGTGAAGGTTTTTAGGATTCTAAAAGCCTCCAGCCAGGGCGTAAACCTACTTAAACCTAAAACGACTGCGCACTGAGGGCACCCCCTGTGGGGTACGAACCTCGGCTCAGGGAGTCGCTGGCGGGGGGGGGGGGGGGGCAGCTAGTACTATCAGGGACAGGCTGGATCAAGATATTATTTTCATGATTATTAGACGGGGAATTTAAAGCTACTGGCTCAGCTGCGGCGCGGGCTGGCGCATCAACGAGCAAGGGACGGTCGGGGGTCTGATCGCTACTCGGGAGTCTTTGCGGGGCGCGAGGACCTCGGCGGCGAGGTCGGTAGTTTTATTTTTGTAGAAATTAATGTCATAAAATAGTTGTTTAAACATAATTTTAGGTTAACGCAACTTACATGAAATCAACATTATGGAATTCAACCTATTCGGTTTTTCAGTGCACTACTACGCAGCTACATCGTTTTAATTACCATTTCCCTTGAAACTTTTACACAACACCATCCAAGGTATACCTACATACCCCTAATCAGCGACTTCTTGATTCATTAACTTTACTGCCCATCCCTTTTGTCATTTCTTTATGACGTCATAAAAACTTCACAATTTTCTCTACATAATGACCAAATAAAATTTTACGAGGGATACCTTTTTTTAATTATTGTCAAAAGATAACACTGTGAAAGAGGAAAGTTCCTTAAGATTTGAATTTAAGATTGACACAGCAAATAAATTATTTTCCTAGGGTTAATAAACCAAAAAGTAGGTCATCATAATCGGGCAAAGGTATTTATACTAATCTGTCTAAAGGTTGCCACTACATATCTATTCTCACTATATTTGACAGGCTTTTATATCGAAAACCACACATTTCGATAACCTGATTTGCAGCAAATAGCTGTCGGAAGGATAGCGATCGTCTATTTGAATTCATCATCATCATATCAGCCGAAAGAAGTCCACTGCTGGACATAAGCCTCCCCTAAAAGGGGGGGATTTGCCATAATCGCCACGCTTGGTAGGCGGGTTGGCGATCGCAGTATGTTGGTAAAATGCATAGAAAACGCTGCTGCCCATTTTCTAGTAAGTCCCTTAGTCGCCTTCTAAGACACCAACGGGAAGAGATGGGATGGTGCTATTCTTTTACGTCCGGCATCACACGGAATTTGAATTAAAATGACAAAATTTCCGGGTTTTATAATTGTGAACAGCTACCTGGCTCTACTTGTCCCTGCGTAAAACGTTAATCTATTTATTATTTTAGCTCCTTTTAATAGACCCTAAATAAAAATAGCTGTTACTTTGAAATCGCTAACGATAGACAAAAAACATGCCTTCAAAGATAGACTATTCCAGGCACCGAGATCCATTTTTTTTTTACTCCATTCATGTACCTTCCTCATATTTTTAGCTATGTTGCTATGCTTTCAGTTTTCTATGTCAAACCTTTCTTTGTGATGCCTGTGATAGACGAGATGCATTCGAGAGCTTTGCTCACAGAAGAGCTCTGTTCTGTCCGTCCTTTCAAGTCCTTTGATAAAATCTGTAAAGTGAAATTGTTTGCCATCAACATCGTGAAATTGTTTTGTTGACATAGCTCTAAAGTTTCACAAATTATGTTAAGCACTAGCTGTGCCCGCGACAGCGTCCGCGCGGAATAGTTATAAAAATTTAGAAAAAAAACAATTTTTAAAATACAAGTAGCCTACGTCACTCCTTATTACATCTGCTATCTGCCAGTGAAAGTCCTGTCAAAATCGGTCAGCCTTTTCAGAGATTAGCTGGAATAAACAGAAAGACAGACAAAAATAAAAATTATTTTGGTATAATATGTATTAAAAAAAAATAAAAAAGCGGTTATTTAAAACGGACACTCCAATTTTATTTATTTGTATGTATAGATTATTTATTAACTAACTTTTGCCCGCGGTCTCGCTCACGTGGATGTCGGATCCTACAGGAACATAATCCTGGGATAAAAAGACTATGTGATATTCCAGGTTATAAACGATCTGCGTGCCAAATTTCATTCAAATCCGTTTAGCCGTTTTTGCGTGATTGCGTAACAAACATACTTTCACAATGATCATATGGGTAGGAAGTAGGATTCAAATATTTGCGTAATTTTATTTACAAAGTTGTTCAGTTGATTAGTTTAAAAAGCGGTATGACGTAATAACATGGCGGCTACTATTTCATGTTTTTGTGAAATCTTTAAATTTAATTTTAAAATTTAGTTTGTTATTTCATGAACTAAAACTAACATTTTCCGACTGCTTTTTGCCTATGTTATCTCAATAATAGATTTTTCTCATAAAGAGTTAAATATTGTGAAATTGTTTTATTGTTTCGATAAACATTAGCTGGCAGAAAAAAGATAACTATTCGCTACATACGCTGCTAATCTGAATTTATCTGAGCTGGGACTCAATTTTGTAAATTAGTTTAGTAAAATATATTTTTTATTTCTCTTCAACAAACCAGGGGCCTTATTCTGCTATTTTTATAAATTCGTCATTCCAACACGATCCCATCGCCATTTTGCGAAAAGTTCATAATCTGCTAAATTCGTAATGGTCGATCAGTGGTCGGTCAATGGTCTCGTAATAGAATTGTGTTATAATGGCATTGTCGTATTGCCATTATTATAAAACCCGTTAGTAGAAATGATTTTCGAAAAAATAATACTAAATTTGAACATTTATTCATGTTAGATTTCAAACAGGGGGTAATCTGCAATTTTTTTGACATTTCCTAAAATAATATGTAAAAATATAAACAAAGTTACCTATAAGTCAGTAATTCATTTGTCATTATGTACGAGATTACCAATAAATGCCATTTCTTTCAATGGAAAGTCATAATGACGCCATTATATTAGTAGATTACTAAACTTGTCAAAATCAACAACTATGAAATCAATGATAGACCATTCTGACACTATTGTAATAGCACACTTGAGGCCCTGATGATTTGTAATAGAAATAGAACTTTTATCATTTTATGTATTACCGTTTAAATTAATAAAACCCAATATTACATTTATTCCGTTAATACTTAAATCTTAAAGATTTAGATTTTTCAGAAGTCAAACTTTTGATTGTTCGACAATATTAAGTTTCGTTTGTACACTGAAATCTGAAACTAATCTAAAAGTAATTAAGGCTACAAAAGTCTCTTTGAACAATCTTTTGGAGCAATTATTAGTACTGTTTTTCTTGTGATATTATCCTACTTATATTATAAATGTGTAAGTGTGTATGTTAGGATGTCTGTTGCTCAATCAAGCAAAAACGGCCGAACGGATTTGAATGAAATGTGGCACACAGATAGTTTATAACCTGGATGAATACATAGAATGCTTTTTATACCGGCGGTTGTACGTTATCGTGGGACAATTACAGGCAACCACGCGGGCGAATTTGCTGGTAAAAGCTAATGTTAAAGCTTAATTTCCGCGGAGTATGTACTACGATGTCCGATATAACAACAAATACAAAAAATAAAAATAAAAATACAGGGTGTAAGGGACAGCCCTACACAAACTGACAGGGTGCATTCAGCTCCTTATTTTGAATCATATTCCATCGATATTTTTCCCAGGATTTTTTTATTTTTTTTTTACGTTTTTTCAGCTTTTTAGGGTTCCGTACCTCTAAAGGAAAAAAACGGAACCCTTATAAGATCACTTTGTTGTCCGTCCGTCCGTCCGTCCGTCCGTCTGTCAAGACCGTTTTTCTCAGGAACGCGTAGAGGTATCAAACTGAAATTTCTATATGATACTTAGTTCTACTGTCCCTGGAAGCTGTAGAAAAATCAACCTTCTAAGTCAACGCAATCAAAAGATACAGCCATTTAGGCCGCAAAATTCCGCAAATTTTCGAAACTCGCACGGGAATCAAGACCTACAGGGTACTTCCCGTGAACTTAGAATCTTGAAATTTTGTACGAAGTCACGTCTTATAGTACAGATATAGGAAAAATTACGAAAACCGAAATTTTTTAGTTTCGTCATATAAAAAAAAATATTTTTGACAATTTTGAACTTTTACTTATATACCCACAGGTTTGTACGGAACCCTCGGTGCGCGAGTCCAACTCGCACTTGACCGGTTTTTCAGTTTAATTTCAATATAACATTACATTCTCTGAAAGCAGCACTACTTTTATGTAAACAATAAAGTTAAAATCAGAAAAGCAGCAATGGATGTTGAAATACTCTTAACGAACGACGCGTAAAATCAGCTGTTCACTTTCTGCCTAACTACAGAGTTCATCGAACTCTCGCCGGCGAAGGCTCGCTGCGTGCGTTTTGCCTTGGTAGCGATACATTGCGTGTGCGGAAATAAAACAAATCAGGTTTATTGGATTCCCATAACGTTCCTGAAATAAATTCTTGTACCGGTCATCTAAGTATGATAAAATTAATTCACCCCATCAGTCTGCGGAGGGCTGTCCCTTACACCCTGTATATTTAATAAAAATTAAAGATTTTTGTCCTTTTTTTTTCTCGTAGTTAGCCGCTTTTTAGGGTTCCATACCCAAGGGATAAAACGGGACCGTATTACCGGTAGTCTGTCCGTCTGTCCGTCTGTCACCAGGCTGTATCTCATGAACCGTGATAGTAAGACAGTTGAAATTGTCACATATGATGTATTTCTGTTGCTGCTATAACAACAAATACTAAAAAACAGAATAAAATAAATATTCAATATTTAAATAAATTTATAAATAAATAATAAATCACGTTTGTTGTATGGAAGCCATACAACAAACGTGATTTTTTTGCCGTTTTTATAGATACTGATACGGAACCCTTATGCGCGAGTACAACTCGCCCTTGGCCAGTTTTTTAAATACGTCTAATAAAGACAGCTTCAGAGCTAAGTTAAAGACTATTTCCTTAGATTATGACACAAAGTTTTAACCCATTACTGTCCATTGCGGGACGCCTTGTCCCAATTGCGGGACGCCTTGTCCCAATTGCGAGACAATAACCGATTTTTTTACCCTGGGAAAAAGGGCTGTTTTTTGGTATAATGTCTGTTATAACCCAAACTAAATAGGAAATAACGTTACAGATAATTTCACTCATAATTATGCAAATATTTTTTTTGAAGGAAAAAATCAAAACCTTTTTGCGGACCGTGTCATGGAAAAATTATGAAAATTTTGACCACAGCTTGTGGCGGTCACAAGAAGCTTAGTGTGTAACGGGACTTATAACGGCGCAGACATTTTTTGTTTCATTCGCTCCATCCGTGTCCCGCTCGCGTTTTGTCCCGGTACACAGCCTACATTTATTACCTCCTCTTACATTCCCGGGACTAAAATTCCAGGATGTTACATTTCAACCCTTATTACGAACAATTACAGCAAAAAGTGACGTTTCAATCTTTTTAGCCCTACACTGGTGCATAATATATTTTATAGCCACCATATAACCTACCCACAATGACACAGGCTGGTTATAAAACATAATATGGTACTCGGCTTTTGCTCGTAAATTCCCTAATAACATCCCCTTCTAGGGGCTGACATTCAATTTGATGTGAATTTTTTATTATTTTCACCCCGCTTAGTTTATTGGTTTCAACCCCAAGGGTTGCAGGTTCGAAATACGTGTGAAATATTTTCAGGTGTTTGTGTGAATTGGGCCGTTTATAGCGGACGGGTAGACTGATTTTGGGAAATTCAGGGGTGAAAGCTGTATCATGTGTTTTGTGAATAGCTTGGTTGGCATTTTCGTGATTGAATCGAGTGGATGATTTGAGGGGTGCACTGGTTTGGAAGTGGTGTTTAAAAGTTCTCGTGTTCCTATTTTGTCGTGATGTTGATGCTATGTAGCCGAAACCTATTTTTCTTACTATTTACGTGAAAAGCTCATCACCACCTTTGGTTGACTGGTACAGAAGTTTAAATAAATCAAAGCTACTTGAAAGAACATGTATTTATTTGCTTAAAAATTGGTACATAATGTAGATGTATTTGGTTTTGCAATGTAGTAAGATAATTAGTTTTGTAACATTATCAAAAACAGAATCAAAAATATTTTTATTATTTTGTTGTGTTTTTTATTTTTTCAAACTAGGCTGGTGTCAGCACTTTTTGAACGTCAAAATTTACATAAGATAGTCCCCCAAAAACGCCCACCCTTCACCACTTCCTAGTGCTTTCGCTGGGAAGACGAAGTGGCGCAACAAACTCCCCAGCAGCACAGCTGTCTGTTATGTTAGAAGAACTTGATTGTATACAATTTGCACAGATAACGAATATAATTTGATAGTAATACAATAACTTGTTACAATAACTTGTCTAAAATTTAAATACCGCACAACTTCACAAGTTTGCATTAAACGTCATTTATTTCAACCCCATTGAATTCACCCCTCTCTTCTTTTCACCCAATATTTTCTGTTATTTTATATCACGACTCTAATTACAATTCTAACCTTACAATTCCAAAATAAACAAGAGCAAAAAACCCTTTTTGAAAAGCCAATACAACGGTAAGCGCAAACTCTTGTAACAAGTAAGGTCCGCAAAAATTTCGTTTAAAGATATGTCATGTAAGAATGGTTTAACCCGGCCGGGGTCAGATGTACCCGCCCGGTTTATGGAGGGTTAAGATGATAGGCTCGGGTTAGGGAAGGGTTAGATGTCGATGCTTTTTAGGGTTGATTGTTGTGTATTGTTTTTTATGTGGGAGGCAAATTATTATGGTTTGATGCTGAAATGTTCAGAGTTTTTGGAGTTTTTCTTGCTTTGCATAATTTTTGTATGTTTTTTGCTTGATATTCAGCTTAATGCCAAATACAATGTTATTATACCGAATAAAAAAAAACGGATTTTCTGAAAAAGTTAAGAATAAAACATTTTAGTGTAAAATCATTCTGCGTTTACCGTCCTTAAGGTGAATCACGGCAGCACGGTTGGCGCAGTGGTTAAGCAAATGACTGCTGCGCTGCGTGTCGCAGGTTCGATTCCCGCATAGAACAAATATTTGTATGAACTACAAATACTTATTCCGAGTCTGGCTGTTTATGTATGTGAATTTAAATGTTTGTAAATACATGAGAAATTCCTAGTGCGGGGCAATGTTTAAAAAAAAAAAAAAAAACATGTCCACATTTTTCCCATACAAACTTCGGGTGTGTATTACTCCACTGTTCGACAATGTACATCAAAAATTAAACATGGTATGGTTTTGTCTCATTATTAATATCGTCTGTACGGAAACAGAATACTAAAATTAAAAACCCTTAAAAAGTTAGGAGCCAAGAAAGGTTTTTCTCGCTAATTTAACCTAACTTTGGGCGTTAGTAAGAAAAGAAGTGTAAAATCTCCAAAACTGAGTCGGCAACAACACAGCTCTAATATCGAAAAATTCAATAAACTTTATTGGTCATTGATTTATGCAGTGGTTTTCTCATAAAACCCGATCTGCTGAAGGACTTTTCTTAATTTTTTAGGCTCCTGTATTACTATAACTGATCCTGCAGCTCACTCAATAATGTTGTGCATGTAGACTAGCGTCTAACTGCTCATCACGGGTACTACCTCTGTCGGACACGAAACCTGGTAATACAGCGTGCTTCTTAGCCAGGCCCACCAGTGAGTTCGAGCCCGCGATTAGGTTCCCCTTAAGGATTTTTGAGAACCATACAATACATCATCATCTGCCTAGCCTTTTCAGGGTTCGGCTTCCATTCTAACCGGATGCAGCTGAATACTAGTGTTTAACATGAAGCGACTGGTTATCTGATATCCACAACCCAGTTACTGGGTATCGTGTTGAAACCATTTTGATGTATTCAAAATCAAAACTCATTTTTTCAATCTAGGCTGAGAGACAGCACTTCTTGAAGGTCAAAATTACATGAGACAAACCGTCCATCCTTCACCACTTCCTTGTGCTTTAGCTGGCAAAAGAACTTTCCCCTAAACTTAACCCTTAAAAGGCTCACCCATTCCAAATATAACTCCAACTATCGATACCAGTACGACCCTATACCCAGTCACAATAATACCGCACTATTTTATGGCGTCCTTTTATTCAAATTCGCCGTTTCTAAGCTCAATAACCAATCGCAGGACGTGCTATATTTCTTGGACCTTACATGCATGGCGGGTCCCAAAAATATAATTATGTAAAGTAACGTTTCATTGCCAAACCTTTAGTGAAAAAGGTGAAAATTATACGTAATTTCAGCGTTTATCGAGTTAGGTTTTAAATGTGTAAGTGGGTTTTTGGATAATGGTTTTTATTTGAAATGGTTTTAGTGTATTTTTGGGCCTAAATCCTTTTTACCCAGGCTTTGTATTACCTAGTCTTTTAGAGAGCAAAATGCTTTTAACATATTATCTATTTGTACGTGGCTATTTCAATTTTTCGCAAATTAGATTTAGATAGTGTGTTGACCAAATGCAAGAGATTGCTAACATCTATAAAGTTATTGGTGTTCAGTTCAATCTGCCGTTTTCGTTTTCTAACTAAGTAGGAGTCAGCTTCTTGTCTAGCCAGATGCAGCTGAATACCAGTATTATACTTGGACGCATAACATAACAGCCCACCTTGTTTTCCCGAATGGTATGCAGCGAGAATGGTTCGGAGCGAGAGTGCATGGGTAGGCGTCGCTTCCTTCTGCGAAGCAGTGATGCTCGCGAAGAGGGAGGCGGTGCACGTGAGGGAGAGGCAGTATATGCGCCCTCACGGCCCTAGCCTCGGGAATCCCAGGCTGATTCGTAGGCGCGGGCTTGCGGATGGCGAGTTATGGGTAGCACGCTGTCCGGTAAGGACCAAGCTCGGATCGACGGTGCGTTGTGTTCCACGAGCGCCTCAAAGAGATGCACCAACTGGTGGGGTCCTCAAGGGCCGATGCCTGCCAGGGGTGTGGGTTGTTCGAAAGAGATTCCGCTGTCGACCACTAGACCAGAGGCAGTGATTTTACATAGAGCGACTGCCTATTTGATCTCCACAAGTTCCAAAACCCCGTTACTGGTTAACACGATACCCCTTGGTAAGACTGGCTGTCAGATCAAGTCTTTACTTGAGTGAAGCATAACTTACGCAAACAAAATACTTAACATTGACAAAGTTTTGTTTGAAGTTAATTTTACTACAGCCTCAAAAAAACCTTCTTTCTTACCCAATACTCGGCTTCACAAAGGCTCGCGTATTCAAACAAGGCCTCCCTAGAATCTAGTTACCACCACCAATTCGCACGTACGCCAAAAAAGTACGTAACACGTACCAGTTGGAAATAACGTCTAATGTTACGGACTCGGGATCTTTCGGACCCCTTCGGCGTCATTCGGAGGGTTATAACATCGTTAATTGATCGTTAAAGAGAGGAGATAAGAATTTTATATTATAGCTTGTCCTTTTCGGAGATAGCGTTAAGAAACGTGATGTTGATAAGGATTGTAAGATGTAATAAAATGTATAATTACTGGTTGTGGTGGAATTTATGGGGTTTTGGTTGGGTTTTGTGACAAATTTTGATATAAGACTGTGATTGCTTGTAGCATTATACCCTCGACACATCCATAGGATGCAGACCCTCCAAAACCGTTTCCTTCGCCAAACCCCAGGCTGCCCATGGTTCGTTCGGAACGAGATCCTCCATCTCGATCTGAAAATGCCCACTATTGCTCAATTTCTGAAACGCAACTCGAAGCGTTTCTTCGATAAAGCTGAGTTACATCGCAATCCCTTGATTGTGAAGGACGCTAGTTATGTCCCCAGTAGAATCCGCCGGCCGAGACATGTCCTTTCCGACCCAGATGACCCCATTACTGTTCTCCAAGAAAAGAATAGGGCCACCAGTACAGCACACAAACACAAACGACCGTCCTACCGACCTCGCCGCCGAGGTCCTCGCGACCCGCGAAGACCCCCGAGTAACGATCAGACCCCCGACCGTCCCTTGCTCGTTGATGCGCCAGCCCGCGCCGCAGCTGGGCCAGTAGCTTTAAATTCCCCGTATAATACTCAAGAAAATATTTTGATCCAGCCTGTCCCCACTAGCTGCCCCCCCCACCGCCCCCCGCCGCCAGTGACTCCCTGAGCCGAGGTTCGTACCCCCTCAGTGCGCAGTCGCTTTACCTAAAAACTTTCACAGGAAAGTCCGGTTGAGCAGTCACGGCCTCTCAAGGTCAACTGCGAGATGCCATTCACAAAAAAAAAAGTTGCATTATAATGCAGGAATTTCGTAATTCATTAAATCATCTTGTTTTTTTGTCTTTCCGTATCATACTCATATACAAATGTGAAAGTTTGTATTTTTAGATGTTTTTAGGTTTGTTACATATTCATGCAAAAACGGCTATTTAGATTGCGATGAAATTTGGCACACAGATAGTTTATCACTTAGATTAACACATAGGATTCTTTATATCCCAGTAGTTCGTTCTAGTGGGATAATTTCCAACCTCAAGCCCCTGGCAAAACCTAGTAGGTAACAAAAAAAATCTGCTGTTTCATAGAAAAGTGTAATCCCTAAGCGGTCAAAATGTATGGAACAGCTGATTTTTATTTTTGTATAACCGACGAAAAATTTCCACGCTACGGATCTAGAATGATATGCTGAATTCATGATTACAGTTTTCGCACTGGTTAAAAAGTACTGTGCTACTCACTAGACAGCTGTCAACGAACCAAATAAAACCCTAAACTACCGACTTCTTTAAAAAATAACTAAAAACAAATTCGAATTCCAAAAAAAATTAAAAGATTTAAAAAACATTCCAAACAGCTTCTCCAAAAGATTAATATGGACATTCCTTTGCCTTTTTCATGTTTTAAAAGAAACGTGTTCCAGTAATGCTTTTTGGCATATAACTTGATAGTTTTTATTGTGGTTCTTGGCATAGGATACTACACGGAATGGCCTTGCAAAACCATTGTAAGCACGACAGGACACAGTTTCAATTTTTTTGTATGTCTCTTGTAATATGCTTTTGGGGAATAAATTTGTTTTTAGAATATTGTTAGATGCAGTTAAAATGTAACGTAGAAAATTTGTGAGCTTAGGTTAGAATCAGCATACGCCATACAAAGTGGCAAATGTGGCAATAATGCCAGCCGTTTGGGCACTTTTCCGATTGACAGGGATGCGGACGAATTTTTTGATGCCCTTTGATTGTTTTCTCTATTTTTTATGTACAGAGGCCAGCACATCAAGCTACCCCAATCTGTCAAATTTCTTTGATAGTTTTTCAACTTTATTGCAAAGGCATAAGGTTTATGTTCAATTGGGAAAATTTGACAGTTTGGGATAGCTTGACCTGCTGGCGACTGTACATGTACGTACATGTTATTCATGCAATTTAGTTATGTTTTAGTTCTCTTTTTTTAAGCACCATTTTTTAAAGAGGTGTGTTTAACGAGTGTATGTGTGTTTGTCTGTGGCATCGTAGCCGTCCCCTGACGCAACGATGCTTTGATCAAAATATTACCTGCAACTTCTTATTAAACTTATTATTTTTATTTTTTAGACGTTTTTGTTTGCATCATGAGAAAAATCATTTGAACCTAACTAACCCAGTTAGGTTAAAATAGAGAACTAAAACCTACCTTTTAAAATCACGTCATTTGGCAGAAATAAAACTAAAACACTTTATTCTTTGCAAACCAATTCTGTAGTTATTTTTACAGGAAATAAAGTTTTAAACACTCCCAAAGTTAGTTTAAATTAGCAAGAAAAACGAATCTTTGTTGGCTCATAACTTTTTAATGACTTTTATTTTAGTATTCTGTTTCCGTACAGACAATATTGATAGTGAGACAAAACCATACCATGTTTATTTTTTTATGTACATAGTCAAACAGTGGAGTAAAACCCTCCCGAAGTTTGTATAAAAAATGTGGACAAGTGTTACCTTAAATTATTATTTATTTGGGAAAATAAATTTATTTGAGAAAATAAACAGTTACACATTACAATACTACACAAAATTTGAGATACAGGGTGAGTAAACGTGAATCCCACGACATTTTCCACATATTATCAAAACAAATGTTTGCTTGTGTATTAAATAAAGCAACCATTTAGACAGTGAACATTTATAAATACAAAATAAAAATTCAAAATTACAACTTTGGAGTCTAACCCTCGTCCTGCTACGCCAATAAACATGCCGAGTTATATTAAAACGATGTTCAACCCTGTCAACGCGTCACCTCTCATTTTTATTGCATTGCCCTGTGTTATTTATTTAAAAAAAATCGTACTTAAATATTTTAAACTTTTTGCTTGAAGTATCTTTTTAAGACCGTTTTTATGTGATGAAAAATGCTGTTTGCTTATCACTAATTCAGTATTGCCCGCTGTATTAAATGACTGTAAAATGTTTTTTTTTTTTTTCATGAATTTAAATGTCACCACATTTTGAAGAAATATTAGTAACTAGCTTTTACTTCAGGTCGGAAATTATATGGTATCCTAAATGTTAGTGTAGGTTACAGTCTATCAGTGTGCGAAATTTTATCTAAATCCGTTGAGTCGTTTCTGCGTGATTGAGTAACAAACACCCAATCATACATACATTCACATTTATAATATTAAAGAAGAAATCTTAGAATTGCGGTACAAATGTTGGGATTTTGTACAAAAAACCAACCGTTTCTGCTTATACCCTGGCAATAATCCCTTTGAACACAACCATACCCACAATAGAAAAATACTCAAAACAACAAACAAACAGCTTATATCTAGTGTTTATATTGCGAAACCTTCACTCAGAAAATATTCTCCTCTATAAGCTCGTTGCCATGGCAACCCCGCAAATCCAAACCCGCTTAGTACTACAGATTCTAGGGAACAATTTTACCGCAGATATATACCCATCTCTGTTACACCACATGCATCTATCTCGCTTCGACACGCAAATGTGTGTTGTATTCGCACAATCTCGTAGAGGCATAAAATTTGCAATCGGAAAGGAGATGTGTTCCCTTAAGCTCATGTAAAATATTGATAAGCTGGTCTTCGTAGGGAGATATAACAGCCTGTGTTTGTCGACTTTTTATCCTTAGGGTGTAAGCAGAAAGCGCAGTTTTACCTATAGTGCATGATTATTGACCATGCTGCCTTAGTAATAGAAGCTGTTTTTGCAAGTTTTTCTATAAAATTAGTAACCTATAGTCTGTTCCAAAAGTTTTAGATGGAAATATAAACAAGTGAATTAGGACGAAAGACGTCCACTGTTGGACATAGGTCCCCTCAAAGCTTGACCACGTAATGCTTGTCATTTTGGGGGGTTCTGCCATAATCGCCACGCGGTTGGCGATCGCAGTATGGTAATCCCTAGTGCCACTTACAAATTGAGGCTTTCGGTTTGTTTGCTTGAATACTTAAACCCGAAATTCTCATTTTAAATCACCTTAATTGTATTTTTTCTAATTGCTAATTCCTTTTAGTGACGGAAAAAAAAACTGGGTATGTTTACACTTTTATATCGTATTTTTAGAACATAACATATTGTACCTATTTATGCGGATAAGCTCTGTGGCTAGTTCCTGGCTAGTTGCCGGTGTTATATGTGCATATGTGTGTGTGTACACACACATCTGATAATTTCAGCTTTGTCTCTGGTATGAATGCACCGGAGATGCCTGTGGAATTGCAGATGTCCATGAACAAGGGTGACCATTTAGTATCAGATGGACCCTCTGCTTATTTGACAACTATAAGCCTTACTGGTTGTAGATTTGTAGAACATTTTCTATTCTTTATTTTCATTCCTCTAAGTACCTGGTATTTATTGACAGGCCTGCACTGTCCTCCCATACCTATTATCACTAAATTTGAAAACATTGTAAAACTCAATTTCTTTTAAAAGAGTAACCGTGAAGTTTCTTGTTAGCTCTGCTCCATAGGTGATTTAGAACCGTGCACCTAGCTTCTGACGTTTCATAAGTGCACAAGCAGGTTTATGTGAAATAAAATATTTTGATTTTGATTTTTCATTATCATTAACTGCCTTGCCTTTGTCTATGTTGGGATCAGCTTCTAGTGTCTTCAGATGCAGCTGAATGCCAGAATTTTACATGGAACGACTGCCTGTACCTACTGACCTTCATGGTATAAAAAAACGCTCTCTATGAAAACATCATCATCATGATCATTATTTCAGCGGAAAGACGTCCACTGCTGGACATATGCCTTTCCCAGGCTCCTCCACTTCGACCGGTCTTGTGCTTCCCACATCCAGCGGATACCCGCGGCCTTCACAAGGTCATCGGTCCACCTTGTGGGAGGCCTTCCCACTCTACGTCTTCCGGTACGCGATCGCCACTCCAGAAACTTTCGGCCCCATCGGCCATCTGTTCTGCGAGCAATGTGCCCTGCCCACTGCCAAATTCTTCTGGCTATGTCGGTTGCCTTGGTTCTCCTGCGGATCTCTTCATTTCTGATTCGATCACGTAGGGCGACTCCGAACATAGCCCTCTCCATTGCCCTTTGGGTGACTTTAAGCCTTCTGAAAAGGCCCATTGTGAGCGACCACGTCTCTGTACCATCGGTCATCACTGGCAACACTGGTCAAAGACTTTCGTCTTGAGACACTGTGGTATTTGAGAAAACATACGTTCATAAATAACGAAATTAGTTTATAGTAGATAGTAGATTCAGTGATTTTATTCGTGGAGCAGATTTTTTGCAGTGGTGGCTCATAGGCGACTTAGGTGTTGTAAGTTCGTAGGTTCGCTAGATACGCGCTTTACTTTGTGTAAATTATTAAATCATCACTGATCTCAAAACGGTGAAGTAAAACATCTTGACGAAACCGGCATGTCTTAGAATCAAAATATAATTTAAAGACTTAATGACACAACCAGCTGTGGAAACAATATAGGCTGAGTATCTATGTGGCCGCTTTTCTAGGTACACAGCCATGCATTTTCGTTCAATATTCAAAGAAACAAAAGCCAGAACTATCAAAAATTCCATACAAGCTTTTACACGAAAGTTTTTATTGCCACCGTCTTGTCCGCCATCTTGTCTCTGTTCGCCGAACATCTTCTACCGGGTATGACTTTAAAAGTAGTTTCACATTCTTTATATTGTGCGAAATTTTGTTTATACTTCCCTGTGAGCCGCTCTGTCGTTATAAGCAGGTATGTTTGAGAATATTTCCCGTATTTTGCAATAGCTACGAGATGATAATGCGTCTGTGTTTTGCTTTTTAGAAGTTTCATTTGTTATTTGCGATAGAAGAGAAGCTATGAAAATAATCCTTGTTTCCGCATAACTTAAGAATCTTCCAGACAAACGTGATTTTATTAATCGACTATGGCGAGGTAAAAACGAGGGTTGTGATTTTTATTGGTACGAGCATATATGTATGATCATCTGTTCCCTCATAACTATTAAACTTCTTATCATAAATTGGAAGCGTCTTGATCGTCCACTGCCTTTAGGCTTTGTGACGTCACATTAAATTGAATATGGCGACATAAAGTGATGTACTTTCTTACTTACTGAAGCCTTTATGTTCCCATTACTAGGAAACAGGCTTCCTCTCGGTGAGAGGGAGTGGGCCGTATTCCACCACGCGGGCCCTAAGCGGGTAGGTGTATGTCAAACCACCAACCACGGATTAAATACTCCGTGGTTCTAAGACATGCCGGTTTCCTAGGGATGGTTTTGCTTCACCGTTTTCAGAGCATTTGTGGTTGGCGAATTACAAAGTAAACCTCAAACCCACTATTTAAACTAGCAAATAACCAACTAAAATATGATCCAGCGCACACTCTAAAACTCTAAATAAACGCTACTATTCTGAACTATTACAGTTTCCAGTTGAAGCACTCATGTTCTCTGTTAATTTAAACTTGGTTTTGGCTCGTATTTGAAGTTTGAAACAATTTAGATTCGCGAAACTTATTCGCGTGTAGTAACTTATCTTGGGGACATTTATCGTAGCGTAGAAGTCTGTGATGGGAGGATAGGTCTTATTACGAAAGATGGTGAGACTAAAGTGAAAAACTAATGCTTGTGTTCAAGAAGACATAAAACTGGATTTCAGAAGAAATACAAATGCATACATTTGTGTCTCTTGTGAAATCTAGTCGGTTTCATAAACCGTCGGATTTTGAATCGAGATTGAATCTGGAAAATTCTAGAAAAGATACTTGAAAAAATATATTTGAATCAGTTAGAAACTCAGACATTGTAGGTCCAAAACTAAAAAAAAAAACGACTTGCTTACCGGTATCCAACGCATTTGTGGATAAAAATCATTTGTAAAACCAATAAAAATTTCTGATTTCAGACTACGAAGCCTTTCTCTGTTTTGCCTTAACATCCGATTTCAAAATTTCCGGCCGTTTTCGAATCGACAGATTCTTCAATAAACCAGAATTCCTATACGAGGCACTTTTTAACAGCCAAAGAAATAAGCAGTACCTTTGTACTCAATTGTTTGTTTATGCTGTCTCTCCTATGTATTTTACTGTGTGTACATTAATAATAAAATAAATAAATAAAATAACAGAGCACCATACTCCACTGCAACTAAAAAAAAAGAACTGAAATAAACACAACAAGACTTCGTCTTCTAACAAACTTCTCAGTCTAGGTGTAGTTGTAGGTTTTAAACTTTTTACGTTACACTTTCAATGGCTAACATGAAAACTTCTCCTCGACTTTATTCAAGACCGAAGTTTGGAATTAACCTGTTAGAACGTGCCCGTTTTGAAGCAATAAGTACTAAAGCTAGAGAGACTTTTTGTACAAATAAATGCGAGATAAAGAAATAGTTTATTATATAAGTTCTGGTTACTATATAGAGGTATGAGGAATAGGGTGGAAAGTTCACTTATCCTCTATAGAAAAGGGAGAATTCTCTGACCTGAAGTGTGATGTGAGTGGTGGGCAACTGCCCGACGGACGGTTCTTTTTTGTAATGAGATCTCGCAGTTCCACTTATGAGGTTGTCGTCTGCCATTGACAGTCTTAATAAATTAAAATTTCCAGCCATGGCTTAAAAACTTCAAAATCAAGCAGTAGTAAACCCGTTTCCCGGGTACGTAAAGGGTTGGGCAGAGGTGTACTCAAATGTTGCCAGTAAAGTTAAAGTCCCATGTAACAGAGAATTCGCAGACTCCGGTCTGCTACTCAAAAGTTCGAGATAAAAAAAACACCAATAACGCTTTGCCCAACCTGGGAATCAAAACCAGAACCTCAAGCTCAACAGTAGCGCTTGCTACTACTAGACCAAAAAGGCTATTCGAAAATAACAATTCCCCTATTTAAAAGTTCATAACCAAAAATAAGTCCTTACTAAATTAACAAGAAAAAATTGCTTCAGCACCGGCTATGATGATGAATAGGTACCTTCACCCTCCTTTTATGTTAAAATTAATTATTCTTCCCATAAAGTAGACTGTGTTATAATTAATTTAACTTTGAATACTTTGTAAAGTTTAATGAAGTTTCGTTGGTAAGCTGTTTAGTGGTTCACTTGATTTTATTTGGCGGGGACATAAATTTAAGCCTTTTAATAGGTAAATATGTAAGATTTTTTTTTTCATTATAATAACTTGCTTTCGACGGTGTCGCTGCAGACCACGTAGATAGCGCGACGAACTGGATCGGTTTTTATTTTTTTGGGTGGGAAGTCATCAAATAACTTCTCCCGCTCTGGGTGGAGCAGGAGGGCGTGTCAGACTTTTACTGACTAAAACCCACCTGTGTTCCCTCAGTAGCCCGTATGCCAGGGGCTGTGGTATCTCTTTCAAACAAACCCGCACCCCTGGCAGGCATCTGCCCTTGCGGGCCCCATCATTTTTGTGCTTACAAAAATGATGGGGCTCGCGTGGAACACAACGCGCCGTCGACTTGGGCTTGGTCCTTACCGGACAGCGAGCTACCCATTACTCGCCGTCCGCAAGCTCATGCCTACGGTGGCCGGAAATCGGCCTGGGATTCCCGACGCGTCGGGAATCCCAGGCCGACGCGACGCCCAGGGCGTCTCCGTATCCTGCGGCGACTAGGGTCGCGAGGTTTTTGTTTGAAGTTAGCGGCAGTCACGAATCTGGATTTTTGTACAAATATTTCCAAATGCCACAGATTTGTAAATATTTGGGCCGAAATTCGAATTGTCTGATTACAAATAGATGTAAACTTTTTAATAACTACACCTTTGTGTAGTTATTAAAAAGTCTGATGTTAAAACCACTACTTTATTTCGTTTTAAAGAAAATATCGTGAGGATCTTGAATGCTCTGAAACTGAAAAACCGTAACGAAGAATTCGCGTTAATTCTCCGTATGAGAAGATGCTTTGACCTACCTTTGACCCTACAATTATAGGCGAAAATTATAACGTCTATCTCATTTCACCGCCCTACGTCTTACATAACTCTATCCCTTTCATTCCTTATACAGATTTTTCTTGTCTTGAAAATACTTTCTTATTTTGTAAGAAAACCAACTAATAATGGTAACGCGCTCGTATATCGTAGTAAATGTGTCACTGGAGATATGTTATGTGTCGAGCCGTCGGCTAGTGTGAACATGTTCTACCTACCCACATATTTATTTACTTAATCATAGTGTTACGTACCAGATTTTAATACTGGAACTAATTTAGATAGACTGATAGAAGAAAATACTTTGTCTGCTTGACATAAATCACAGCTAATATTATTATAATTGTTGTTGTATTTTTCTATCTGGTATTTCTCAGTCTGGATATTTGCCCGATTGATGACAATAGGGTCGCATGAGACCCAAACACAGATAAAATATGGGTGTACTATAGTTGCATCTCTGCCTAAACCTTCGGTAAATATAGGCGTGATAATAAGTTAGTATAAATGTAGGAATGAAGATGTGTGTTTGTTACACTATCACGCATAAACAGCTGAACGGATTTGTTTATAATTGAACTCAAACTGAAAGCATTTATTCCAATTAGGTAAACCATTTATAGGCACTTTTGACATATCAAAAAGTCGGTTAGTTCATCAGAAAGTTGAAGTTCCAAAACGTAGATGTTTATGAGAAGAACAGGCAATAAACTCCAAGGACACTCTTTTAAATCAAGATATTTCACAAAATCCCGAATACATTATTCTTGCTGCTTCGACATGTCACAATCAAAATCAGAATCAAAAGTCATTTATTCAAACTAAACTGGTGTCAGCATTTTTTGAACGTCAAAAATTACATAAGACAGACCCCTCAAAACGACCGCCCTTCGCCACTTCCTAGTGCTTTAGCTGGGAAGAAGAAGTGGCGCAACAAACTCCCCAGCAGCACAGCAGTCTGTTAAATTAAAAGAACTTGATTCCATACAATAGTAGGTACCCCAACTAGCAAAAAGTGGTTTTTAAACTATCCTAGAACCATCATTTATCGAGGACTATATGAGACTTATATCCTCATATAACCCTGGAAAAGGGCCCACTTTATAAGTCTACTTTTACTTATAAGGTATTTATATCAGACCGCTGAAATGCCATATACGACTATAATGCTCCTGTAATTGAGTTACGTCAATGCAATTACTCCTGTAAATCTCAATATAAGTAAGTTATAGTCAAAAATGAGATTAGAAATGTATATTGTCAATAGTCGAAGTGAAGGTATCACTTGTTGTGCTCTGTAAAAAATATTTTAGGGTAGTATTTATATGAATCAGAATTTATTAATGTCAACCTTAGTAGAAAAACAAAATCTTATTGTTGTCAAATTGTTAGTCTTATAGCTTAGTCGTCGGGGAATGTAAATTTTCTGTGAAATCTATCATGGTTTTGATAAAAAAATAAAGCGCCTCTTGAAATTTGGTTATTTACATTTTAGTATTAAATAAATATTATTAAGGCAGCTGCCATTTTCTTGGCCAGCATTTCCAAGTACGATATAGTGCTAAAATAAGTAATTTTAGCATTTCCAAGCGTGACATAATACCAATATAAGTTTATTGGTTCTATATTGGGTTATCTCAAAACCGAAAAAGATTCGCCATTGTTACCGATTAGGGTTCCGCAATGACCAGATGAAAATCGATTGATATTTATAGATAAGTAAGTTAAAGGAATAATTTAAGGGTTTGTTCTACGTGCAAGGTTAAACATCAGTTTAAACATGGTTTTTATTTGACTTAATTATATAACAGGTTGCCGATGGTTTAAACAAGACTATGCCGGATATGTTCCTGGATATCGATCGATTTTTAACCAAAAAAGATTTCCGACCTTGAAAGAACTTAAAATGGCCTCGGAGTGTTACACATTTCTTGTTGTCTGAGATATGTCCCGGTTGTCACAGCGTGGTTTCTATTAACAGTGTACATCATATAGGCCGAAACTGGTATGTCGAACTGTTGAAAACTGGTAATCCATCAACATTTGTTTAGAGAAATCTCATTTGATAAACAAGGAACATTGTGATAAAAAAAATTCAAACATTTGATCAAACCGTTGTGCTAATAGTGTCCTGGGGCTGAAATACTGATGTGTAGGTTTTCTCTATTGGTATCTAGTAATGTTCGTGCGTCTTTAGGCAAAACATTGTTTATATTATTATTTAAAATTTCAAGTAAAGAGTTCAATGCAGCATGAGAAATATTGAAATCTAAGGCCAAGTTATTAATAGAATCACGCAGTTCTAAATTTTGTTATAATCCGAAAGTTCTTCCTTATGATCACTTTCAACATCGCTCAAAGATTTGGTACTTTCCTAGTCTAAACCTCTTCCATCTAAAGTAGTACTACAATTATCTTGCCGGAACCCTCGCTAGAATTCGCGATACGGTCTTCACCAGTTAAATTTAAAAAATCGTTGCTCACTGCGGTTAACATTTCTTTATATGTTTTTTTTTTACTTTTCTTTTATCAGATCGACTTTTTTAAACTGCTTCCACTTATTAAAATCCATTTTCAATATTTGTAGACAAAAACAGTTGTAATCAAAATGGCTGATGTTAAATCCTACAATAGAATTTGCAAAACTATATAAAGCGTGTTTTCACCTGTACTGGCCGTTTCAAGCAAAAGTGGCTTCTTAAGAGATTTAACCAGGATTGTTTGAGATTACTTAGACAATAACACTACTGTGGAATACCTATATAAATATGTCTAGGTTTAAAACGGCATACGATAAATCGATATAGAGAACACTTTATCCTACCGAGTGCTGTTATAATCTTGGTGATCAATTATTTTTTAAACGTGGATATGAAATTCATTTAACGCTTACTTTTAAGTTTCTGTAAAACCAAACCAGATACATAAATGATTTACAGTTATTTAACTTTAATTTACTTAAATTGGTCATACATTTTTAGCTTATAAGAGGTTATAAGTAAAAATAACAAGAGTAATTGCTCCTCAGTGTATATATTCCTGGTACATGCTCCTACAGGAGTATAAAGATTTAAATGGTCCGCAGATGATATCTTATAGGCACATATAAGTCTGAGTTACCGGAGTAATTACTCCTGAGTGCAATTACTCTTGTTTCATGCTTTTATAGGAGTCTTGATCCTATATTTGTCAGGAAATATGATCCTATATACCGATATAAGTACAAATTTTAGGATTAAACGTACTTGAGTAAAAACAGCATGTATTTATGCTGTTAAAAGCGCAGTAGCGGCCACCAAAACTATCATCGGAGTGTTATAAGTCCACGTAGCATTATAAAATCGCATTCCAGGATTATTTTGCTTGTTGGGACGTAATTAGCGTTACGAAACATAACATTAAAACATTTCTAATTATAATAGATCAATTGTCGAGGTCGACAGCTAACTACATCTTGCATTATTTAAAAAAAAATGTAACGAGAAGATTATGTCAACACTAAGTAAATGAAAATAAAAATGAATTTATACAGTCAAATAAAAGCAAACAATTATGTTAATAAAGGTATGACCTATCAGTAGGCAACCAAATTCTGGTGAAAGAACACAAACATTGTCGAGATAATCACAGCGACCAACTATTCTTATTGTTTAAGTAGTCGTTGATAGAATAGTATCCTTTGCACAAAGGTTGGATTTAACTTTAGTTTCAAACACATAATAATTCAAATCTAGCAAAGAAGAGGGAAGCTTGTTATAAAAGGTTATACCAAACCCAACAAATGAGTTATGAACCTTATGAAGCCGGTGAAATAGCACGTAGTTTGTCCTTATTTCTTGTATTAATGAATATCACTGTTTTTAGTGTACAAGTGCATGTTTTGCCTAATATATAAGATGTTGGCCAAGATGAATTGCGATGCCACGGTGAGTATACCAACATCTTTAAAAAAATATCTAAGAGAAACTCTAGCACCTAGTTGATAAATTGCTCGAATAGCTCGCAAAAAAAATGCCATAGACATAACGCTATGAAAATAACTAAAATAGACTAACCGCGCTGTTTCAACGTCAGTGTATTCTCTTACTTTCCTGACGGCGTAGGCGGCCGAACTGAGCCTTCCCGCTAGGTTTGATATATGTGAACCCCACTGATGTTTGGCATCTACTGTTATGCTAGAAAAACTGCCGAGTCTACAGTTTCAAGTACCTCAATATCTACGACGATGTTCGGTCCTAAATTCCTAACATTCGGTAAGGCAAACTTTATACATTTCGGTTTCACAACAATGTTACAACAATGTAAAAAAAAAAATGAGATTGAATTCCAAATATAAGATTAAAAATAAAGACTAGAAGTCAGAAGATGACCAGTCTTAACCGATGGAGATACAGGTAGACTATTTCTTCTCTTAAAATATAGGTTACTTTTTATTTGAGTATAGATGAAGAAGTTTTAAGACGAAACGATTAAAACCGCGAATAACAGTTACAAAATATTTGAACATCACTACGTAATTTAATGATCTGTTGGTCATATTTTTATCATTAAAGCACAGAATATAATACTTTCAGATAATACTTTCAGACCAATCTCATTTACATACTCACCACTACCTCTGCCTACCCCACAAAAACATCTTTCTCATGTAAATAAAACCGTCTCGGTATCCTGAAGATTAATAGACTATAAGATATGGGAGATACATTATTTACATCTGTGACGCGGGAATATGTGACACTCTGTGTAGGAGGAATAGTCTGTTATGTGTGGTGGAAACGTGTTTTTGAATAACGTTTTAAAGCTTTTTGATGTTCTAGGTTTTAAATTTGATGGTAAATCATCATCTGCCTAGTTTTTTCCAACTATGTTGGAGTCTGCTTCTAGTCTTACTTGATTCCACCACAATCCAGTTGTTGGGTGATACGATACCCCTCGCTAAGACTGGTGGTCAGATCTATGGGCTTCTGAAGACCCGTAACGGCTGCCAAAGATCCGCGAATGACAGCCGGGACTAACGGCTTTTCGTGATTTTTGAGGCACGGGACTTGGTATGTCAATATGGTCACCGATCCACACGGCTGTTTTTACTTAGTTTCAGATGGTAAATGATGGTAGCTTATTCATCGGCATTTATTTAATTAGGAATCTTTTACTCTGAACCTAGAAGGCTATTTATACAATCATATGCGTCCATACTGATCATAACAGCACCCTAATTGCGTAACTCACGATTGATCATAATAAAATTGGTTTCGTCTTCACAGTTAAACAATATTCATTGCGTTATTTATGTTGTCGAACAGACAAATTTTTCGAACATATGAAGCAATGGTTTAACAATCCGTTTCAAAACGATACAGATTATGATGAATCGTGAGTTACGCAATTAGGGTGCAGGTTCGTTCAAGTACGCAAGTAAATTTCGTACTTGAACGAACCTGTTATGGTCACTATATGGCAGTATTTTTCAGTTTTCCATTAAAAAAACTCTCAGTAACACCAGCTCAGAGTATGCATTTGGGCTCAGTTTATGGCAATATACTCGCTATCTACTATGAAAAATGAACCAACAGATACATAACGCACAGCTTTAGCACTTAGAAAAGATTTTTGAATGTTTGTATTTGTGGTTATCAAGTGTCCCAACACGCTGTGAATCTGTGTGTAAGCGGAGGACGTTTCGGTACCTCCTTCGTCGTTCGTCGAAGTGGGAACTAGGTCTTTGCATGTTACGTGCTGGCGCTGATTCCTGGCCACCGCAGGCGTGGGCTTGCGGAAGGCGAGTACCTAATGGGTAGCTCGCTGTCCGGTAAGGACCAAGTCCAAGTCGACGGCGCGTTGTGTTCCACGCGCGCCTCATAGGGATGTCAGCACAAACTGATGGGGCTCGCAAGGGCCGATGCCTGCCAGGGGTGCGGGTTGTTCGAAAGAGATACCGCCGCCTCTGGCACATAGTAGCCTGTGTGCCAGAGGCGGCGGTATCTCTTTAGCGGAGGGAACACGGGTGGGTTTTAGTCAGTAATAGTCTGACACGCCCTCCTGCTCCACCCAGAGCGGGCGAAGTTATTTGATGACTTCCCACCCAAAAAAAAAAAACGCTACTTATCTTGACGCACACATCCACAGCGCGCGTTGCTTCGTGAGATTAAAATGGCTAGATGCGATTACTTCGGATAAATGAGTGTACCATAGTTAACGTGACCATTTATTATTTGACTCAAAACGGGACATTGGTTTATTCAGGTTAATTAACAGGTAGACAATAAAAAAAAACTTTTTTAGTTCTGTACCTACGATACCTACTTTTCGCATCTGACATTTGAGGGAGTAGGTATTTATTTGCTTGATAAACGAATATTTTGCTTAATGTTAACATTGAATGGACACTTGTGTTCTTCATCTTAACTTATGATTCCATAACAAAAGAAGTTTAATTATTTAACACCTACACGAACATCAAACAACAACAAATAAATATCGAGAAGTGGGTGAACGAAAAACCTGTCAAACAGTAGGGTATTTCTAATTTATTAAAAACTATTTTAAATCGAACATATTTTTCGTTGTTTTGAATTTACCGCCAAAACGCTCCAGGTGAGTTTTTTATCACTTGGCGGGTTGTTCGAAAGAGATACCGCCACCCCTGGCACACAGGCTACTGAGGAAACACGGGTGGGTTTTAGTCAGTAAAAGTCTGACACGCCCTTTTGCTCCACCCAGAGCGGGAGAAGTAATTTGACGATTTCCAACCCAAAAAAACACATGTGACGTCAACTTTGTGTAAACTAATAAAACAAGGGAATGTCGAGGTTATACTTAACAAGCTTGTTAATGGATGGAAATGGTATTACTGGTGTGCGGTGCCTCTGTTCCCAAATACTTCTAAAACTACACCACATAAATTATTTTTACCAGTGCCGTTAACACAAATCTGAAATCTGACGTCACGTCTCGTCAGGTGATTAAAAAAGTCTTCGGAAGGAGCGTTTTGGCAGTAAATTCAAAACAATGAACATAATCGTTTTTAATTGCGAAAATGGATATAAATCAATTTATTTTTATTTTTCTGTTAAATATCTCGTCCAAATCTTCAACGGGTTAATTTAATTAAAAAAACAAATTGAAAAACTGCTATTTAAAAATGACTTCTAAATGTAATTAAATCGTTTGTAATTGAGAAAATGAATATAAATTAATTTGTTTTTCTGTTACATATTTCGTCCCAATCTTCAAATTAAAATACTTTTAAATAAATTGGAAAATACCCTATAAGTCAACAAAGCGCGAGCGATGACGTCTTGGCCACGCTCGGCTATCGTCGGGGTCGTGTCGACCGACGCGACGACGCGATCTCGCTCTCGCACACCGTGCTCGCGTCCGGCCGGCTCGTCTACTCAAATTTTCGCGCGGTTTCAGAAAACGGGACAATTTTGCGTCCCAGAGTTCATTTCGGGGACACCGGGACTCGTTATTATAAAAAGGGACAGTCCCGTTCAAAACGGGACGTCTGGTCACGTTAACCATACTATACCTACCTCTTTGCCAAACCCCTAGCGGTAATACAGGGTCTATAATAGTGCAAGCACATCATTTTACCATAGAAATCTGTGCAAACACCACTCCTAACACCATTCTAAAACAAGTGTCTACTGATCAAATCTACATAATAACCACACTCAATACATACACCTTCACTTACATACAACTATTCGAGGTACATAACATCATTTAGCCTTTTAATTTCACAGCAAATACTAGGAAAATATGAGCAAACGATTAAATCGAAAGGTTAGAACTTGCGCCATGATTTGCGTTAACCTTTCAGCTAGCAATCGGCTTAGTATCAAGTGATACTCGATGCTTAATGCCTTTTAAATCGATTGTAATTTTAGTCGAATAGTTTTGATAATAGTGGCTGGTTTATGATTTGTTGTATATGCGATTGCCCCTGATTATTTCTAAAGGAGTGAACAGAGGTCTTAAATACATCTTCATCATCTGCTAAGAATAAATCAAAATCAAAAGTCATTTATTCAAACTAAGCTGACAGTCAGCACTTTTTGAACGTCAAAATTAAATAAGACAATCCTCCAAAATGACTGCCCTTCACCACTTCCTACTCCTTTAGCTGGGAAGAAGTCTGTTAAGTTAGAAGAACTTAATTCTATACAATAATAGGTTTATGCCTAAATAACATTACTAAACACAAAACATAAAATTAAATTAATTACCATATGTCAGCGCCACTACGCTGTCTATGTACGCGTTAATGACTATAAACTATGTTTTGTAGGTATATTTACGTGTACTAACACGCCAATATAACTACAAAGCTTAGTAATTAAACTCAAGCAGAAACAAGTAAATAATAAAAACAAAACAATAAACGTAAACAGAACTCAGTACCCACATAAAAGCCTCCAGGCATAAAGGGTGTGGTCGCTTACATTTGTCTAATAAAATAAAAATGATATGAAATAACTCATATGACCTGTCAGTAGGTAAGCTAATTCTGGTGAAAGAACACAAACATTGTCTTGAGTTAATCACAGCGACCAACAATTCTTATTGTTTAAGTAGTCGTTGATAGAATAGTATGCCTTAGAACAAATGTTTTTTTTTTTTTTTTTTTTTGGGTGGGAAATCATCAAATAACTTCTCCCGCTCTTGGGTGGAGCAGGAGGGCGTGTCAGACTTCTACTGACTAAAACCCACCCGTGTTCCTTCAGTAGCCCTTAAGCCAGGGGCTGTGGTGTCTCTTTCGAACAAACCCGCACCCCTGGCAGGTAGAACAAATGGTGGATTTTACTTTAACTTTAAGTGCATAAAAATTTAAATCTTGCAAAGAAAAGGGACGCTTGTTATAAAAGGATATACCAAGCCCAACAAATGAGTTATGAACTTTATGAAGCCGGTGAAATAGCACGTAGTTTGTTCTTATTTCTAGTATATCTTTTCCCAACGACAATGGGGTCAGCTTCCAATCCAAGCGAATGCAGCTTAGTACTAGTATTTTACGAAGCGACTGCTTATCTGACCTCCGCAACCCAGTTACTGGAAAATACGATACCCCTTGGTAAGACTGGTTGTCAGACTTTCGGTCCTCTGACCCGTAGCGACTCTCAAAGATCTTCGAATGACAGCCGTGATCAACGGCATAACGTGATTTCCGAGGCACGGTGGGGTCTTGGTATGTAAAGACAATAAAGATGGACCCATCTAAGGGCATCTACTTAGCCACAAGAACACTGTTACAGAACTTTAAGCATTTGAATATCTTTATGACATCCATGGGAACTATCAAAAAGTCAAGATGATTCATGCATACCATATGACTTTATATTTCATGACGAAATCAATTAATTCACTCGAGATTGTATGATGTTCTCAGATAGAGATACTCGTAGTCTCAACCAGTCAATGGTAGCATTGTTCTAAGTTTTCTCTCACGAGCCCGTTTCGTATGCCGCAAGTTAACTGTTGCACTTGAGAATTAATTGAAGCTCATCATGTTTCAAGTCTTATGGGGGAGCAGAATGTAAGCGTCAATTTTGGAAGATTTCATTTTCTTCATAGATGTCAGTTAGAGACATATTTATCACGCATATATGGGTATTACCCAACTGCCCCGTTGATCTTATCGCAAGCGCGACTGTTCCATCAGGAATTTCTTAGTGATAATCCGGAGTTTGGAAGTTGGCGGTGTGGTACACTTGCCAGTGGTCCTCCGCCTAATCTCTATCCGGTCGTGTCGGACTGCCGTCCCATTAGACTATGAGAGTGAAGGAAGAGTGAAGCACCTTTGTCTGCGCGCGCACACTCTTGTGCACTATAATATCTCCCGCGAAGGCTAGTCTCCGTTTATCGCGATGTCCGAAATACGGTCTATTATAGTACTGTGTATTACCCAAAAGTGGAGGTGTTTCGCCTGTCGTGTTAGTCTCATGTGTTAGGGGCAAGCCTATTGCCATCAACTGGACACAAAACCAGACTCCTTGCTGCTATTGAGGAATTCCTGAAGGAAAAACTGCATTACACTTTGCCCTACCAGGGGATAGATCCGAGACTCTGTGCTCGGGAACCACTAGATTAACGAAGTAGTGCGTTGCAAGATCCCAGAAAATTTAAATAGCCATGCAGTTTGCATAATGTTGATACCACTTACTGTTTCGGTACTCTGATTATGCTTGTGGCGGTATTTATATCGCCACCATCAAACTATACATCACAATGACGTCACGCTATCCTCCGAAAAACCTGCATATCGTCGGGCAGTTGCCCACCACATACAACAGCTCAAAACTATCTTGTCGGAGGATCTTCTCTTTTCTCTGTATGTCTAGGCAGACGATCTTTTCTGCCAGACACATTTTACGTGTCGCTGTAATCACACAATTGCCTAGTAGTAGCACTAAAACAAAATGTAATTCCTACATAAAACAGTAGATAGAAACAAACGTATTCGTAACATTAACGAGTAACGGGTCGTTCTTAGATTTCCCAGCTGACTAGAACGCGCCACCTTTTTTACTTTGAACTCCTTGCGTTACTGCGAGCCTGGTACCTTTACCTGCATTTTTAAAGTTAAAAAAGAGTAGTTTTTAAAGTAAGTGCTTATATTTCCCTGTTGCCATTATCTCTGGGATTCGACTTTGGAAAATCTCTTTGCGTTTTTGAGTTCCTGGTACATCTCAGGTAGAAACATTTATAAGGTCTGGATTGGATCGACGTGTCCGTCCCATTCCGGAAACTAAATTTGTATCACATCATCATAATCTTCAAATACGTCCAATGCTGGACTCACCCAAAATTCTCCTCAAGGACCGGTACTGTGCTTTCCACATCCAACCGTTTTCCGTCCACCTAATGATTCTTAGTGCATGGAATCTAAAACATGTACCGACCAACCAGAGTATATTGCATCCCTGTCAAAATTATAGTGAACTTTATTGTCGTCACGATAAGGTTGCTGTTAGATTGCTGCTAATTGCTGCTAACAGTTTTGTACCAATAAGGTACAAAACTGTTAAATGACTGTATCCAACAAAAGGGGTATTAAACACCTTTCTGTCTACAGAGAATACAATCATAATATTAATGTTATGCAACGCAATACAATATTATCCAACTGTTTCGGAAACGCGAAATGTACAGACAAAACATTAACAGACAGCTTAGAGATTTCCCGAAGGAATAGTGTACAATGTCTCAAGGATAAGAAACATTACTGAATTCATTTTTAGATAGTACTTGGACAACATTTTTATTTCATTCCGCTTGTGAATCTTTCATAGATTTGCTTTAATTTAAAAGGATGTGATCACTTAAATCTTTACTGCTTGGTCGGAAAACGGGGTATACTTTTGGGATATATTAATGTGGCAACATAATATTAAGAACATGATTTTGCCTACTGGTCTGGACTTCAAGAGAAAGCTCAACTGCTGAGCCTAGAAATCTGGTGATAGTGCCATTCCCAGGTTGCGTTAAAGGGGTTTATTTCTTATGGAATTTCTCAGTGGCTTCTCGAAGTCTGTATAAAGGATAAGCTATTATCCAGTGCGCAAATTTAAACCATGATTTCAGCATATCATTCTAGACCCCCACCGCAGAAATTTTTCGCCGGTTATTCAAAAAAAAAATCTGCTGTTCCATACGTTTTCACCGCGTAGGTATTGCACTTTTCTATGAAACAGCTATGCTATCCTGTATGTTCGTTTGATGTCAAATGTCCACTAAAACCTGAGACTTAAAACATAACTGACAAATTGTAGGCCTTCTGGATACACCTCTGCTTTTTTTTTGGGTGGGAATTCATCAAATTCCTTCTCCCGCTCTGGGTGGAGCAGGAGGGCGTGTCAGACTTTTACTGACTAAAACCCACCCGTGTTCCCTCAGTAGCCCGTATACCAGGGGCGGCGGTATCTCTTTCGAACGAACCCGCATCCCTGGCAGATACACCTCTGCTTAACCCTTCGGGAAGTACTCACAGTTTTGATAATATATCAACAAATATAAACTCTTGCCCTTTTCTTCTGGGGTGGGTAGTACCTAACTACATACTGCAATTGAAGACTTACCGATACGAAACTTACTAGGCTCACAGAAACCAGAGGAGGTAGTTGCAAATGTAGCTTTAGCCTAAAAACCCATTCAGTTTAAAAAACCTCTAGGGCTGCCGTGTTTTGGAAAAACCTCGCGCCGTCGAATTCCGTTTCATTTCCCAGGGGAAATCTCTTTCCGCTTTTTAATTTGGATATTTTCGCTCACTAATGATGGTTTCAGCAGTAAATGTAGATTTTTGTAGTCGAAAAAGTGTAGTTAAACTGTGTCTCTAAACAGTATTTGGAGGATGAGTAATTAAGTTAAAGTAATGGGAAAATTATGTAAGTGTCGTAATTTTTACTTTAACTTTACATTAATAGAGAGGCCTTCCATAAGAGACAGTACCTTTCTATGTTTATATTATGTTAGTTTAAGTTTCGTCGTCTCTCCACGAGGTCGACCGAAGAACTGATGAAGGCTGCAGGAATTTGCTGCACGCGAGAAGCGGAGAATCGTTTGAAGTAGCGATGTTTGTGGGAGGCAGATGATGATGAGACGCGTAAACTTTCTCTAATATCTAAATTAAATGATAACGGAAAACTGCAACAAACCGCTGCGTAGTTTAAAAGTACAATCCTGTCACTCGGACGGACACGAACAGAAGGAAAGAAAAAAAAAGAAAGTAAAGAAAAAATAAAAGACAGAAAATAAAGAATAGAAAGAAATAATAATTGTTTAATTTATCGCAAAAACACAGAATTTTATTTAGAATATTTATAGATATTGACTTTGTGAAGGCCGAGGGAATCCGCTGGATGTGGGAAGGACAAGACCTGTCGAAGTGGAGGAGTCTGGGGGAGGCCTATGTCCAGCAGTAGACGTCTTTCGGCTGATTTGATGATGATGATGATAGATAGATATTGAAGTTATTGATAATATGTATAATCATGTCCTTTGACTATATATTAAAGCAAAATCAAATGAACAAAATACGAAAATAATTTGATATCGAGTGTCTATCAGACATTTAATATTCTGACACTCGCTTAGAATCAGATATCAAGGGAGGGAAAGTAATAAACTTCAAAGTTTATTGGGTGAGCGGTAAACAACTTCGATTTACATAAAGTACCTATTCAAGTTAAGATTCAAGTTTAGTTATTTCCCCTATTTTTTTTATGTATTCGAATCTAGAAAAATGATTCAAGTCACCAGAAACCTGATACTCTGGCAACTAGTCTTGCCAAAGGGTGTCACGTTACTCAGTAACTGGGTTGTAAAGGTCAAATAGGAAGTCGCTCCAAGTTAAATACTGGTATTCATGCATTTAGACAAAAAGCCGACCCCAGTGTAGTTCGGAAATGAAAACGATTGTCAAAGATCCACGAATGATAGCCAATGGCTTACCGTTCTTTTCGAGGCATGGAGGAGTCATGGTTTGTTAAAACGGTCACAGACTCACCTAAGGACCTGATCGACGAACATTAACGAATCAAATCGAAACTTAACCTGATCGACCGACCGGTGTGGCTGTTATTCCTCAGATCCAAAATCCTAACAAGTTTTATTGCCTACACCTAGGCTATAAACCAATTCTATATTTCCCCCATACAATGTCTTAAGCACCATACATTATTACGCGTACATTTTACCCCATACGCTACATTTTGAAGTAACATAAATTCCTAGATACAACGTTGTAGTCATATATTAAACATTTTTGAAATATTTTAACATATTTCATAGATATATGCTTCAGTCCTCCATCTTGGAACTAAATGGCATTTGATAAGAAAAGGCATACATTTTTATTTGAAGCTTGCTATCTTGTTACGGGAACATTTTGTTTAGAATTGGTACTAACATTGTACTTATCTTAATTTTTGTGGACAAGGTTTTAAGTCTAAGATTTTGAATTTTATCTGTTTTGAATTTGTCTTAAACACCTTAGAGGCTTTGATGTTTAAGTAACCAAATCTTAAGAAGTAGGTTGCTGATATAAAAAGCAATGATCGTATGTGATGTTTTCAATTCCTTAGTACATGTTCGCACAGAAGCTTGCTCATTCCATAGATAACATAGGTTAATGAAGTGTATTTTGTTCCTTTTTAAGACAGTAATATTTCTGCAAATAGTTATCAGGAATCGTGACTAAAGAGACTTCATTCAATAATATATTGACACTCTCTTTAACACGGAATCCTTTCAAATCACCAAAATGCTGTCTGCAACACAACAAAATAATCCGGTACACTTTATAAAGTCCTCAGGTACAGTTATGATTGTTCAATTTTCTACGCAGCACCCAAAGGGATTTACCGGCTACCACTCAAATACATTAAGTTTATCTCGTGATTTTCCCACTTTTTCTTCAAAAGGAGACGTCCACAGAGCACGGAATACACGTCCACAAGACACTTCAGCGCCTGTAGACGGTAGTATTTATAAAATTCATAGATAAACACACACCTTCTTTGGTAGAGGCTAGGCAGAAACAACAGAACGCCAGCTGGTACGATTCAGACATACATCATTTGCTTTGTTTACCTCAAAACATCTGGTTACACATTCACGTTGTTTGCGAGTACGGCTTAACCTTTCTAAAAAACATGGTCATTATTTCAGTCGAAAGACGTCCACTGCTGGACGTAAGCCTCCCATAAACACCACCACTTCGACCGGTTCTGTGATTCTTGCATCCAGCGGATATCTGCGGCCTTTACCAGGTCATCCGTCCATGTTGTGGAAGGCTTTCCAACGCTACGTCTTCCAATACGTGATCGCCACTCCGGAACCTTCCGGCGCCGTCGGCCATCTGTTCTACGAGCAAAGTGCCCTGCCCACTGTACAAACGCAAAGTGTGAATTGCAGAGTGCCAATGTCACGTCTAGGAGGGACCACCGAGGCGCCTCCGAGCTCTGTGGAAACATTTTAATATGCCGTGTTTTTAGTCTTTTTGAGTCCATTTTTGTGTGGCTTTTAAGTGGTGGGCGGTTTCCACTTGAAAGTTGAATAAAAAATTTGTTTGATGTTTTGGTTAAGACGGAGTAAATTCTGGAGTTGAAAAATTGATTTTTCTTCTGATTTATGTAACTCCTCTCGCAAATCCTTTTATCTATACCAGAAAGAAAATACGTTTATTTCGTCTTTTCTGAACGATGATGAAGGATGTAAACGCCAATGATGATGATGACGGGATCTTCAACATCATCATTGGCAGCTTTTTTCCACCCAATGCTGAGTATAGGCCTCCTCCCTTATGCCATGCTTCCCTGGTTCATGCATTCCAATCCAGGTCTTCCCAATGATCTTCTGTAGGTCTTCCTGCCAATGCTCCACAAAATCACGTTAATCTGATCAGCAGTTCTCGACTTATGGCACAAATGCACAGACACAGACAGACAGAGACACTGAGTTTGAAAAAGATGCAACTCAATAAATCATCTCCTGCGAATCCGACCACAATCAGCAGCAACCTTTCATTCCTCAGAGGTAATTTAAAGAATAAAATATTTCAATTCACCATTTTGCCAACAATATGGCGCCCGTGCTTTCACAGTAATAATTCATACCAAGGTTTTTCAGCCGACACGATCATTTCCTAAATTCCTTTTTTTGTCGCATTCCGAATTAAAATTGTAACTAGTCGCTTCCCGTTGTCGTAAAAAGAATTAGGTTATGTTTAAAAAAAATGGAAAATTGAATATTATTCGTCTTTTTTTGAATTGGGGCTGTAAAAGGGTGCAGGGCATGGATTTATGGAACGGTTTTATGGTGCCTATGGGTTTCTAAGACATTTATGGTAGGTTTCGTAATGCATACATAATATTTTCTTCATTTTTGCAACAGTAACACGAAGCACGTTCCTTTTTTTTTGTTGAGTCCGTAATTAAAACGAAATGAAATAACAATTCAGAAATTAAACAAGCCGTGGAAGCTAAGAGATGACCAGTCCCTACTGGCGGCGCCCGTTCACGGACATGACATATGGATCAGCACCATTCAGCTCACCCATTTTGAAGATATTTTTTGTAACATATATCTCAAACTAAAACGCCGGACGTAAAAGAATAGCACCGTCCCATTTCTTCCCGTGGGTCTCGTAGAAGGCGATTATGGGACTTGCTAGAGAATAGGCAGCAGCGTTCTCTATGCATTTTACCACCATACTGCGGTCGCCAACCCGCCTGCCAAGCGTAGCGATTATGGCAAAATTTTGGGGGAGGCCTATGTCCAGCAGTGGACGTCTTTCGGCTGATATGATGAGCCAAATTATGTTATTGCAGTAGTACCAAAGAATAAAAAAAAAGAATATGTTAAATAAAATTATCGGAAATCAAAATAACAGTTTTTTTTTAACATACATCTCAAACTACATGTCCTCACGACTTCGACGTAGGCAAAAACTACAGAAAGCCAACTGTTACGATCCATAAATACTCCTTTTGTCTAGACTACGTTCATTCACCGTTTCATCTGGTCATACACGCACGTAAAATGTCCCAAAAAGTCTAACCAAAAAGGCTTTGTACCTAACCTCAATTTCAAATTGGCTTTCATTGTAATATAACCCCTATCATCGCTTAGTGGCCCTAATTTTATTCAACCGAAAATATTTTTAATGAAAAACCCCAGCATTTAATCCTATTAACGTACAAATTAAATCGTCGACTCAGTAACACCAAACACAAAAATCTAATTACACTTTTACCCCAGCCGGGTTTCGACGAACTCTATTTAAAAAAATATATACCCTAAAATGGCCGTGAGGGGTAAAACTTCCCATTACACAGGTAAAACGGCAATATATTCCGTGAAAAACAAACATGCCTATGCAAATTTGTAGGCTACACATTGAACGTATGTCATTCATCACGGTCGAGGGGGGATGGGGGACTAACGGGAAAAAATGGGAATAAGAACGAATTTTTAGGGGAAACGAAACGAAATTTTACCCAAAAAATTTGGTAGTAAACGACGTTTTGAGTAATGGTTCTGTAGTTTAAAGTGAGATTCGTTTTTAGTACTGTTATACTTACTAGCTTTTGCGTGGCGACTTCGCTCACATAGAGGTCAGAAAATATTTCAAGGGAACGCACAAACCAGCATTAGAAATGTCCTATCTTCTAACTCAGGTCATGGTCGTGTGCCATATTTCACATTCGTTGAGCCGTTAAGGCGTGAAAAGGTAGCACCATACAAAGTTCCTTTTCGCATTTATATTATTTTTCGAATTTCATATTTATGTTAACCAATTTACACGAAACCTTAACAAATTAACACCTTGTTTTTTTTATTACGGGGGTATATCCTCATGGATGTCCTCCGCCCCGGGAAAGTCGGAGACGTCTGTCGGACTCTTATTGACTAAAACCACCCGGGTGTTCCGTCTCTCACTTACACCGGGGATCACAGGAATTAGTGAGACTCCCGCGATCCCCGGATAGTGCTGGCCCACCTCTGCGGGCCACCTCGCGTTAGGGGGGAGTGAGGTTAACAAACCTTAACAAATTAACACTTAGACCTTCCTCATGGATCACTCTGTTTATTGGTAAAAACCGCATGAAAATCCGTTCAGTAGTTTTAGATTTTATCGCAAACAGACAGACTGACGCGGCGGGGACTTTGTTTTATAATATGTAGTGATGGTGATATAGGGTAAGAGTTTTCTTGCTTGCTCGTTCTACCACACAAAAATGGTTAATTTGTCTCATCATTATCAGCCTATAATGTTCCCACTGCTGGGACACAGGCCTCACAGTGAGAGGGATTGGGCCATAATCCACAACGCGGGCCCAGTGCGGGTTGGTAGATGTCATATGTCTTTTAATTTTTGGTTCTAGGACATGCCGGTTTGCTCACAATGTTTTCCTTCACCGTTTCGAGAGCATTGGTGATGAAATAATTTACACAAAGTAAAGCGCCTGTCTGGGTTCGAACTCACGACCTACAACTCGTAAGTCGCGGCCGTTACCACTTGGCCAACACTGCTCTCATTTGTCTCATGTAGACGCAAACGCGGTGCCTGAAAAATGCAAGTCTTTCAAATGTAGCGATTTTTCATTTTCACGAATACTTTCATGTCTGTCGAACATAACACTTAAACTTCCAAAGCTGAGAAAATTTCGCCTTCCGACGACTTCGCCACATTGTAATACATTTACGGTATGTATGACATCCAGCTCCCAACCAACCTAAGCTTTTTATTAACATGTTTAAACCTGCGTAACCCTAAAAATTCGCGCCAGAAACCTCACACGTCACACAAAGCCGGTGAGATAGGGTTATTTTTATTACCGTGAATAAAAAGAAAATGGCGGTTATACGTTATTTTACAACTTTATTGTCCCCGAGGATGTATTAAGAAAATTACATGGGCCGAAGTGAAAGGGATAATTCCTTTCAATTTTGTGTATTGGATCGGTCTTTTGGGGTAAGCAGAGTTCAAGGTTATAAGCTGTAGACGTATTGGAACAGTCAACAAAATAAATAAATATAGGTACCGAAAGCATACTTGCCGCGGTCGATGCGTGCATGTGAGACAATCCGAGACCACTCCATGCCTCGGATAGAACACTACCCCGTTGGTCCTAGCTCTCATTCGTAGATCATTGGCAGTCGTTGCGGGTAATCAGAAGCTCAAAAATCTGACAGCCAGTCTTACCAAAGAGTATCATATTACCCAGTAACAGCCTTGTGAAGGTCAGATGCAGTCGCTCCATGTACGAGTAATACTGGTATTCAGCTGCATCAAGTTAGACTGAATATCGATAGTAGCTTGTAGCTTCTGTGTTGCGATATGGCGTAATTTTTTGGGGGCAGTCGGCTGACCGGGAGCTTATATTTAGGATGCAAAAAAGATGTGTCAGAGCAATGTGTAATATAAAAACAACGGATAGCTGTAGACCCTATTTTAAGTCTTTAAAAATACTGACCCTTCCAGCATTATACATTTTTGGAAACTACGTTGTTTGTGAAAAGAAACACAGAATTATTTGAAAAACTTTCTTTCACTAGAAAAACTCCATTGCGTACCCAATACATAAACAAACTACCTATGTCATTTAAAATGCAAGACCGCATTGATGCGAAAAAGTTTTTTTGGTATGGCACCTAAAGTGTTTAATAAAATTCCTGATGACATAAAAAACATGACATTACATAAGTTTAAAAAAGCTCTTACTAAAATATTAATTGACAAATGTTATTACACTGTAGACGAATTTTTGAACGACCAATTATTATAATGATGCATTTTTTTACCTTTTGATAATAAGCACTATGACAATTTTTTGATGTTTTTTTTTTTCTCCTTTCATGTATTTAATTAATTCCATTTTTTTGTTTTTAAGTCTCATAATCCAATGACACCTAATGGGTCACTTGAAATTTGTATGTCTAATTATGACAGAACATAGCGCACCCCCTATTTATGTAAACACCTATGTAAACACCTATGTTTCACAAATAAATTGATTGATTGATTCGATTGATTGATTGATTGATACCAACATAATTAGGAAAAAGCTAGGCAAATTGATTGACAGTGAGCTAACTTGCAAACTACTTCTGTCAATACTGCTTAAGTCATTGTGTGTGGGCTATGTAGTCAAGTCTTTCCATCGATTTTCTTAGAAAATCTTCTTTAGTTATTAACTTTCGCACACAATAAAAATGAGTTTTAATAGCGTTGTATTTAGATGCTATTTTCAGCGTGTTAACGTAATTCCTTTGTTGCTTGTAGTTGTTTGAAAAGCCTATCGTTGTCTGAACTTAGACACAGATAGGTATCTCCGATAATTATGCTGATTAAAGCTCTCTTACTTCATTAAGGAAGCTTATGAATTGAGTTAATATTAGCTCAATAGGTTCAAAATTAGTTGAACGACACTGAACTAATCTGTACCTACCTATATACCACGGTTCTATTCTTGAGTGGCTCCTGGCTAAGCAATAAGAGCCGCGTGGTTCGATTGATCAGGTTAAGCTACGCTTGCCGCGGTTGGCCCGTGGATGGGTGACCATCTTTACATACCAAAACCGTTCCGTGCTTTGGAAAGTACGTTAAGCTGTAGGTCGCGACTGTCAATCGTGGATCTTTGACAGTCGTTACGGGTTGTCAGAAGCCCGAAAGTCTGACAACCACTCTTACCAAGGGGTATCGTTTTACCCAGTAACTGGGTTGCGGGGGACAAATAGGCAGTCCTGATATTCAACTGTATCTGGATGTACTGGCAGCTGACCCCAACAAAGATTAGAAGAGAAACACGGTTCTATTTTTATTATCTTTTAACAGTAATCCCTAATTTATTACATATTCGTCGACGTATCAGTTTTTTTATTTTTATTAATAAGAACTAAAGTTCTTAGTAATTTATTACAATCTAGCCTAATAGACTAATTAGCAATTTAACTCTAACTTAATATTTAAGTAGATTACGTTAAAACTAAGAATAGTGTCATTTTTCACTTTCACATAATTCCGTAGCACTTTCACTGTCTGATAAATAAAAAAAGACATGTTCATGTGTTACATGTATAGAACATCACTGTTAATATTATTCACTATTTATACAATACACTAATTCAAATGTTTTAGTTCTCTTTAGCCTACGCACTATGTCCGTGTTGTATAGCAGCTGAATTGCCTCGATGTTCACATGTCGGTGAAGTCAGTGTTCGTCGGCTTCAACAAATTTTTGTACGATGGTGGTGACGAGTTCTATTTTAAGTTCACGGTGGAGATCGTCATTTCCCATGGTGCATTTACAGCATCCCTGAGTATTTTATTTTGGAATTGTTGATTTATTTTAACGTTGTTTTGTTTGGTACAGCCCCAAAGTTGGATGCCATACGTCCACATTGGCATAAGAATGTGCTGAAATAATATAATTGTATTATCAAGTGTAGGTATAAACAGACATACAAATAAAACCACAGAATTTACGTTCCAAAAACGCTATAAACAGGCCAAAATCTTCGTTAATTAACCCATACGTTTTTCAAATAGGCTAATAAACACCGGCGAATATTCGTAACATCGAATTATATTTATTTAAACGCGTTAAGAGGATCCCGCGGTGGTAATGGCGCGCATTTGTTAGAAGCAGAGGTATTGTGGCCGGATGGTTTACAAATTTGTGTTTGTGCCTTTTTGTAATAGGGTTGAATTTGGGGGGAATGCGGGTTATAAGCTTGTTCTGTTATTGTATCGTCCTACTTTTTTTTTGTGTATAGCATCTCGCAGTTGACCTTGAGAGGCTGTAACTGCTCAAACCGGACTTTCCTGTGAAGGCGTTTTTAGTTAGACTAAAAGTCTCCAGCCAGGGCATAAAACCTACTTCCACCTAAAGCGACTGCACGCTGAGGGCACCCCCTGTGGGGTACAAACCTCGGCTCAGGGCGTCACTGGCGGGGGGGGGGGGGGACAGCTAGTGGGGACAGGCCGGATCAAAATATTTTCATGATTATTAGCATTCGGGGAATTTAACTCTACTGGCTCAGCTGCGGCGCGGGCTGGCACATCAACGTGCAAGGGACGATCGGGGGTCTCATAGTTACTCGGGGGTCTTCGCGGGGCGCGAGGACCTCGGCGGCGAGGTCGGAAGGACGGTCGTTTGTGTTTGTGTGCTGTACTGGTGGCCCTATTCTTTTCTTGGAGAACAGTAATCATCGGGGGTCATCTGGGTCGGAAAGGACATGTCTCGGCCGGCGGATTCCACTGATTCTACTGGGGACATAACTGGTGGCCTTCACAATCAAGGGATTGCGATGTATCTCGGCTTTATCGAAGAAACGCTTTGAGTTGCGTTTCAGAAATTGAGCTATCGTGGGCATTTTCAGATCGAAATGGAGGATCTCGTTCCGAACGTACCATGGGGAGCCTGTGGCATGGCGAAGGAAACGGTTTTGGAGAGTCTGCATCCTATGGGTGGATCGGGGTGTGGTCTTACTATCCTACTAATATTACAAATGTGAAATATTGTATGTTGGTGGATGTTTGTTACTCAATCACGCAAAATCAGCTGAATGAATTTGGATGAAATTTGGCATAAAATATTTTTTTATCTGGTTTAACACCGAGGATATTTTTCATCCCGGTGGTACGTTCTCGAGGGATAATTTCCGGCCTCCACGCAGGCGTAGCCACAGGCATCACACATCACAAATCGCAAAATCACTAAAAGGGTTGAATACTTAAAAGTAACTGAATTTGAAGTCGCTGTTAAGTTTCATGGTGTAATGGTTTTTTTTTTTTTTTTTTTTTTTGGGTGGGAAATCATCAAATAACTTCTCCCGCTCTGGGTGGAGCAGGAGGGCGTGTCAGACTTTTACTGACTAAAACCCACCCGTGTTCCTTCAGTAGCCCTTAAGCCAGGGGCTGTGGTGTCTCTTTCGAACAAACCCGCACCCCTGGCAGGCATCGACCCTTGCGGGTCCCATCACTTTTTGTGCTGACATCTCTTTGAGGCGCGCGTGGAACACAACGCGCCGTCGACTTGGGCTTGGTCCTTACCGGACAGCGAGCTACCCATTACTCGCCGTCCGCAAGCCCATGCCTACGGTGGCCGGAAATCGGCCTGGGATTCCCGACGCCCAGGGCGTCTCCGTATCCTGCGGCGGCTGGGGTCGCGAGGGCGCATATGCTGCCTCTCCCTCACGTGCGCCGCCTCCCTCTTCGCGAGCATTACTGCTTCGCTGAAGGAGGTGACGGCTCCCCATGCCCTCTCGCTCCGTACCATGGCTTGGACCAGGGCCGGACGCGAGAGATCGCCGCCGCCGATCGCCTCCACGAGGACACGGCGGTGCTCCGCCCAAGCAGGGCAGACCGCCACCGTGTGCTCCACCGTGTCCTCAGGGCGATCTTCGCAGTGGAAACACCCGGGCGTTTCCTCCCGCCCTATCCGAAACAGGAACCTCCCGAAACAACCGTGTCCGGTGAGGACCTGCGTCAGGCGGAAGGTGAGGACGCCATGCCGCCTCTCAAACCACTCCTCAAAGAGGGGACTTACCGCCGCAATCGTGGCGTGCCCAGCACTGGGTTGCGACAATCGCTCTCTCCATGTCACCATGAGATCCCGCCGGAGCTCTGTCCGCTGTGCCGCGATTTCCCGCGGCAGCGGAGTTACGCCCCGGATGGTGTAATGGTTGCGCGTTGGTGGTGTGGTGGTGGAGAAAACACAATTTTCTTGCTAACACCCTATAATCGCACAACTCTACTCTTTTCACAATCCAACAATAACTAACTCACGTTACATTTTACCATCAAAATATAACTTTTAACCACCAAGTACCAACGATAATGTCATAGCCGTTATTTCTAAATGTTGCCAAAGTAGAATAATACATTCAGTTGCCCGAGTTGCCAAAACGAAAATATTGTTACAAGTTATTTAAAATAATACATTAAATCAATGAAATCACGGCAACGGTAAAACCAAAAACTCTTTATATAAGTGTCGTTCGAAGATTCAGGAACAAGTCAACCAAAATCGCCTAGGTATACTCACGAAACCAACTTGTAAGCATATAAAAAGGTATTTTAACCTGGTTACGTGTAAACTTCTGCCACATATTCCACTAACTGCCATACTGCTGCAACTACGCGGCATACGATGCGGCGAAACATCTCGTATCACGCTATAACTATAAAAAATAACTGCCTAAGATACAAGACATGGTTTTAGCTGTACACATCAAATGATATTGGAAAATACACTTATGTGCATCGGCATGTCTACTCGATTACGGCAGAAAGGAGGGTAATGTATTTACTAATAGAATGAAGATGCTAAGGTAGGGGGAATAAGGGCCACGTTATGCCTACATTTTCCGTAGGGATACGCTATGGTAGTATTTGCCTCATGAAATAGGGCGTAATAGCAATAGTAATAGGATTTTTCTTTTGCTATTAAACGAGTTCTAAAACAGGGTTGTTCGAAAGAGATACCGTGGCCCCTGGCACACAGGCAACTGAGGGAACACGGGTGGGTTTTAGTCAGTAAAAGTCTGACACGCCCTCCTGCTCCACCCAGAGCGGGAGAAGTTAGTTGATGATTTACCACCCTCAAAAAACCACAGTAATACCTAGTCTTAACTATTTTATTTCTAAGATTAAAATAATAAGGAAGGATGTCTTATTTTAGCATGATAACACATATCTTCATCCGAAAGACGTCCACTGCTGGACATAGGCTTCCTGCAAGTGTCGCCACATAGACCGGTTCTGTGCTTTTCGCATCCAGCATATATCCGCGGCCTTCACAAGGTCAACAGTCCACCTTGTGGGACGTCGTCCAACGCCTTCTTTTTGGTCACACACGTACAAAACATAATTTTAGTTAACATTATATTTTTTCCACTACCTATCATAATATGGTTTTCCAACACACAGACATTCTACGAAATCCGAATTAAAGGTGCAATGCTAATTTTATGTCATGACTACAGAATCAAACATAAGACAATATCAAATAACGTAATATTTGCACCACCGAGATTTTTCCACATACAACAAAACCCTGAATATCATCATCTGCCTAATCTTACCGGATGCAGCTAAGTACCTGTATTTTATATGGAGCGACTGCCTATCATACCTCCACAACCCGGTCACTGGTAACATGATACCCCTTGGTAAGACTGGTTGTCAGACTTTCGGGCTGCTGGCGACCTGTAACGACTTTCAAATGACAGCCGGGACAAACGGCTTAACGTGCTTTCCGAGGCACCGAGGCGTCTTGGTATGTAAAGATGGTCACCCATCCGTGGCCCACCCGCAGCAAGCGCAGCTTAACCTGATCGATAAACACGTGTGGCTGGTATAATTTAGCCGGAAGCCCCTCTAGCATTATAAAGACCAATGTCTTATTTGTATCATGACCACAATTATACACACATACGCAATTTTTCTTATAACGTTATAATTTGCATCACCAAGGTTTCTCTAAGTACCACAAACCCCTGTATAATAATACACAAATCAATCTCAATAACGCCCACAAAATCAACATAAAAATAAGACTACCCTCCTCTATATTTTTCGCACACAATAGCACATACCAATAATAATACGTCACCAATGGACCGTTGGTACCTTCTATGTGAACTGTTGGGACATAAATGGGCAAAAATAGGCCGGGACGTAAATGGGTACGAAGGTAGGACCATAACTTTTGGTTTCAGTTTAACCGCATTTTGGTCCTAATGGCCTAAATAAGGATCAGTTTAAAATAGGTGTCTAGGAATGGTTGGTGTTTTAAAACCGTCTGTAAATCTATGATGTTGCTGAGCGATAGCCGTTTTGCGTGGATGTGACGCATGTTTCCCTCAACCTTTTCTTATTTTTGTATTCCTGTTCTTTTTGCGTCATGTTTACCGCAAATAAACGTTTTTTCTTTCTTTTTTTTTTCTATGTTTGACTTTTGATAAGATTCTAGTTTCAATGGCTAGGTAAATGTTGTTAACCCATAATTATATTTGGAGCATAAGCATAGCATAATTAGTTTGTAATGATCCCACTGCTCGGACACAGGCCTCCTCTCAGTGCGGGTTGGTAAATGTCATGTCGTTCGAATTTTCGGATCCAGGACATGCCGGTTTCCTCACGATGTTTTTCTTCACCGTTTTGAGAGCAGTGGTGATGAAATAATTTGCGCACAGTAAACCGGTTGTCTGGGTTTGAACGACTACGACTACAACTCGTAAGTCAAGACTGTTGCCACTGGGCCACCACTGTTCTCCATATCCGAAACCAGACCCGTAAATGAAAACGTTCATAATCTTGACACAATCTCATCTCAGCGAATATCCATGTCAGTAAGTAGAAAAATTAAAGGTATTTTTTATATTAAGATGGAGATTAGAATGTGAACATTATTAAAAATACGGTTGGTTAAATGTGTAACACACTAACGGTAGGAATAGCTTAATTTTGACAGTTAATTAGCATGTTTTTTTTTTTCGAACTTATGAAGCAATATTCTTCAAAATAATTCAGATTTTCATTGATAGTGTGTTACGCCATACGGGTGTAGGTATTGCCCTCTAATTTCTACTACTGTAAATTGGAACCCAGTAGTGATATGTCATCGGAACGTATTGTCATAAACATACAAAAGTACTGATGGTCTTGTCATCAACGTATACATTTTGTTTTCCTATTAACAATTTCCAAAACAAACAGTACAATCACGAACAAAATACGTACCAATAACAATAAATAAACTCGCATCACACTAACTTCGTCACCAATCGGCTAGATTCGGCAATTTTCGTTCACCATTCGTTAAGTCGACACAATACAGTCTGTAACATCGGAAAAGGCCTAAAGAAATACCTTTTTTTTTCCTTTTTTACGCAACGATATTGTCCACTTTGTCGTTATAAATGGGCTGAGTGTGTAATCTTTATTACTTTTACGTAAACAGAGTTATCTTTTACGGTTAGTTTTTCTTTTTGTTGCTGTAATCATTGGACATTGAATAGTTGGGTTGGGGACGCGAAATACGAGCGCTCCTTGTAAAAAATGGCTGCTTATAAATCGCGGGAATGTTTGTTTCTAATAAAAAAAGGATTTGGTCCGTTTTCGGTGCGATTTTTCATTGAGTCTGTAATGGCCGATGGTTTTTTGAGTTTTTTTTTGGCTGTGCTAAACATTTGCTGAGATTTGTGTTAGTAGCAGATAATTTCGTTGCTAAAATAGTATTTTGCTATTTAGTTTCGATTCCCTGAACTCCCATACCAGTTAAAACTGCAATATGAAAACATTGTAAAACTAAAATTTTAAAAGAGTAACCGAGGAGTTACTCGCCGGATCTTCTACATAGGAAACAATCAATTCGAACCGTGCATCTAGCTGCCGTTTCATAAGTGCCCATGTGAGTTTATACACACATATAATATTTTAATTTTGATATTTCAAATAACTTTCGAAATAATATTACTAAGAAATAATGAAGAAGTACCACAAGAAAAAACATAAAGTAAGTAAGTACCAATATACAAAAGTAGTATCAATCAGTCATTCCAAACAACTTTTAACACAATTCAAACTTCAACTAAAAAACTTTCACAGCGACGGTACTAAAGCGAATCTTAAACATTTTACAAATCAAAAAATTTACTTCGAAACTTGATCTTTTCAGAAACTTTCAGAAAAATTAACTACTTGCAATTCACTTAAAAACTAAAAGATAGTTTCGTAAAATACTTTCATTTTTTCGTTCCAAATAAGTTTTTTTTTTTTTTTTTTTATCACAGAGAAACTTGTGTTCGAAGTAAGGACACTTAACTTTAATGAAATACGAAAATATAATGGTTTAGTACGAAAAATAATGGTTGGAAACCAGTTTTATTTCGAAATAAGAGGATTACGACGTACGTAGGCTAAAGGAGATAGAAATACGAGTTTTCTTGCGCGGTCCTAAATTCGATTTGAAGAGCTATATGTGTTGAGGATTTTTTGCTAGAATTTTCTAGTGTAATAAAGATTAGGACAAAACTTACAATAATTGTAAGCTGAGCCTATATTACGCTTTGAACTTACATCTTCTTCTTAACTTAGTATAAAAAGTCGCTTTTTGTGTCGCTTAAATCTTTTATAATACGCAACGGATTTTAATGCCGTTTTCATCAATAGACAGAGTAATTCAAGAGGAAGGTTTATATGCAGGTACTAGCTTCTGCTCGCGACTTCGTTCGCGTCAAATTTCTTGCTCCCCCGACCCGCTACGAATCGCCTGCCCGTGCGAGTACTTAGTATTCGTGACTTTTTTACTCTTTGCTCGGCTCTTTAGAGTCTTTAGCGTAGTGTTATGTAGCCTATAGCCTTCCTCGATAAATGGGCTATCCAACACTAAAAGAATATTTCAATTCGAACCAGTAGTTCCTGAGAATAACGCGTTCAACCAAACATACAAACTCTTCAGCTTTATAATATTATTAGTATAGATAATACACCGACCTCTACGCAGGCGAAGCTGCTGGCAAAAGCTAGTTATTTAAAAACAATGCTTAGGCTAAGCGTGCACTAAGAATTATAATCGTTGCGGTAAACAATCGCGAATCTGTGAACTTCTCCGCATGAAATTTATATCTAATGTTACCCCGCTTCCCGTGGTTTGCCCGCATAGGTTTCGATTCCGTGGGCATATTGGGATTAAAAGTATCTTATGTCCTAATCCAGTTCATAATCTACCCATGTGCCAAATTTCATTCAAATCCGTTCAGCTGTTTTAGCGTAAAAGCGTAACAAACAATCAAACAAACATACAAAAATTCAAAACTTTCCCTTTGTAATAAGAGTAAGAAAACTCTTTTTCGACAAAAATCTCTACACGCTTAGACAGCGCAATGACGTATTAACCAACTCCGTAGTTATTACAAGCGAAAATAGTCTCAATCGAGAAATATTTCTCTGCCAAAAAAATAACCCCTTAACCAACAAAAAAAAAAACAACCTACCTACATCACTGCCTACCCTCAAACCGCGACACAACAGGCACTTATACCCGTCGTCCCCAAAAAGGTAATTTTTCACGCGAAAATATTCCACCAAAAGAAAATTGCTACAGACGCCTGAAATTCAGGTAGTGGTTGGTCTCCAAATGGCAGCGTGTCTGTTTGAGGGCAACGATATGGTCTACCATGTATCTGGGACGCTTGTTAGTACAGACGGGGAGAAAAGTGAATTGCGAGCCTTTTTTGCGGGTATTTTTCCTTACATTTGCCTGCCAAAAAATACGAAAACCTACAACGCTAGTTGCGTTGTAGGTTTTCGTATTTTTTTCGTGTCTTTTTAAGGTAGTGCACTACATTATCAAAGAGAAACTAATAAATAAAACTTATAAATGATTTGTCTTTTTGGTGGTGAAGCAATTTTCGTTCTACAATTATTCGTTCGACACTATATTTATATGTATTTTTTACCCATAAATAGTTGGCTACAGTATAAACTAAAGGCTGTTTTTGATTCTATGTTGTTCAAATCAATTAAATATGTATGTTAATGTGACTCTTATTATTTTGTTTTTGTTTCAGGTAAGTACCTCATCTTTAGCAGATTTCGAACCCATAAAATGAACAAAAACAGGTAAAAAATACTTACTAAACAACGAATTTTATAACGTTGTCAAAACAATTTTGGAACATCGACAACAACCCATGTTTCCATAAAACGTCAAACGAGCAACTAAACGTCACATTAATATTATGTCACGTCAAATTCTAACCTCAATCATTCGGTACATGCTCGACATATTAAAACAATGGACATTGATAGAGGGGTAATAACTAATTAGACATTTCCGGGATGATACGGGGTGAAACAGTTTGACTGAATAATGTTACAGCCAGTTTGAAATGAACAGAATACTGTGAACTAAGTTGAAGATATAGAAACTATACCGACACGACCAAACTTTCGTTAGTAACTATTTGATATGCTAAAGTATCAGTATGTGAATATGTACTAATTATATGTTGATTTATTACATAGGTTCATGATTAAACCATGATCCTACAAATACGTGAATGTTTGAATGTTTTGTGTATGTTTGATACTCAATCACGCAAAAACTTTTTAAAGGATTTGGATGAAATTTGATACACAGGTAGTTTATAAACTAGATTAATATTATTGGATACTTATTATCCGGTTCCAGCATCCGTGCTGGCAACGTCGTTGGCAAAAGTTAGTATTAAAAAAATATGTGATACGATTTTTTTCTTACGCAGTCCGTTACCGAAAAAAAAAAAAAACTGCTGAGTTCTGACTTTTCCGTAAAACAGAAAGGTATTAATTAATTGATGAGATGGCTAGTTTTAATTAGTGTACAAAAGGTCCAATTAATTTTTCTGCTATCAGTTCTTGATCCTGGCTACAATCTAAGTAAAAAGAGTTTCTAAGGTGAAAATTCGAAAACGGTATTTTATTTTCAGAAAAAAAAAATGGAATTTGTACTTACTTAGATAATAGATAATTTAGTTTATAAATAAATAAATTAGCGACTCACCTTTGTTTTTGCTCGGTTTTTACGACTTGACAAAGCATGTATTTTTAAATAATTATATTAATGTATCATACACACGTGTCGTCATCATCATCATTTCAGCCGAAGGATGTCCACTGCTGGACATAGGCCTACCCCAGCTCCGCCACTTCGACCGGTTCTGTGCTTCCCGCATCCAGCGGACTGTATGTGTATGTGCTCATAAACCTTTCAAAATAAATTCTGCAATACATGGGGAAAATCGCATCAAAACTTGTTTACTTTAGAAGAACAACGCAGTCTTACCAAGGGGTATGGTATCACGCAGAAACTGGGTAGAAGAGGTCAGATAGGCAGTCGCTCAATATAAAATACTGGTATTCAGCTGCACCCGGATACTTTAAGCCAACCCCAACATAGTTGGCAAAAAGATAGGAGGATGATGATATAACATAAAAACTTTTTTCAAAAAAAACCGGTCAAGTGCGAGTTGGACTCGCGCACCGAGGGTTCCGTACAAACCTGTGGGTATATAAGTAAAAGTTCAAAATTGTCAAAAATATTTTTTTTAAATGACGAAACTAAAAATTTGCGGTTTTCGTAATTTTTCCTATATCTGTACTATAAGACGTGACTTCGTACAAAATTTCAAGATTCTAAGTTCACGGGAAGTACCCTGTAGGTTTTGATTCCCGTGCGAGTTTCGAAAATTTGCGGAAATCTGCGGCTTAAATGGCTGTATCTTTTGATTGCGTTGACTTAGAAGGTTGATTTTTCTACAGCTTCCAGGGACAGTAGAACTAAGTATCATATAGAAATTTCAGTTTGATACCTCCACGCGTTCCTGAGAAAAACAGTCTTGACAGACGGACGGACGGACGGACGGACGGACGGACAACAAAGTGATCTTATAAGGGTTCCGTTTTTTCCTTTAGAGGTACGGAACCCTAAAAATAACAATCGACTTCCAAAAAAACACTACAAAGTGCAAAATAACTTTAATTTCGGAAGTCGGTGACTTTGGATATGTAGGTATTTTTATTCTTTGTCACCGCCTTCCGAAATTAAAGTTATTTTGCACTTTGTAGTGTTTTTTTGGAAGTCGGTTGTTATTTTTTTGAAAAAAGTTTTTATTTTTCACTTTTTAGTTACCTACCCTACACCAATTCAAAATTTCATCATCCTTGGGGTTAAAACAATGCATATTTATGCGATAGCAGCATTCGCGGTTGATTTGCTGTAATTTTTTGAATAGTTCCGTTGTCTGTCTCCGAAACGCGTCATCAGATCTATATGAAATTTATATGGGACCATTTCGGAATAAACTCCTTTCGAACAAAAAAAGAATTTTGGAAATCCGTCTATATACGACGGAGTTATGCCCGAACATACATAAAAGAAAAAAAATATATAAACATGTCGAATTGATAACCTCCTTCTTTTTGAAGTCGGTTAAACATAACAAACCATGAAAACTTTTAGTGTGCCTATTTAGTTTAACAACTTACTAGTTACTCTCAATTAAAATACGTAAAGGCCTTAGTAATAACAATTTTAGACAGTAACGAGTTAACTGGGTACCCTATAATTTGGCACCGTGCGCCAGCCGTATGGTCATTCAGATAACAGGTAACAATAAAATAGCCCAACTAGCCGTGACAAACGGTACATCCCGAAAAAATCCAATTACCTACGCGGAAAAATAATAAAAAGTCGAAAAAAGGAAAGGGAAGCAAAAAAAAAAAACTCGTCGCGAAAAAGAGCACTTCTGTTCGCGACTGTCCGACGGAATTCTGTTGCCAAGCGAGGCGTTACTTTTAATCTCGAATATTGCAATGGCGACAATTTGAAACCTACCCTATCACCGTCCCTTTCTCTCGCTTACAATTTTGTATTGTGCTATCTCTTTTGTTCAGTGCGTAAATTTATTTTTCCCTATTGCCAGATACAAGACCAATTATTGTGTAATTCCTGACTATTTCGGTGCCGAATTTTGGGGGAAATTCGAGCTGAAATTTTAAAGACATTTGGGTATGTAGTTACCTTTTATATCTGTTTGGGGATGGTAATTTTTAATCTGTTGTAAAAGCTAAAGTATATAGTGCATTGCTGAGTGGATTCTGAGGATTATAGGATTTGTGTTTTTCCCTTCAGTCTTAGCGGGACTTTAGTTAGATTATTACGTCAAGCAAATGCTTTTAAATTTTTATTGAGTTTATATCAATCTGACGTTGCTTTTCACTCGTATGGATTATAATAGTAACGTCAACATCATCTGCCATAGCCTTTAACCAAATATGTAGAGGTTGGCTTCCAGCCAAACCGGATGCAGCGGAGCGACTGCCTATCTGACCTCTACACCCCAGTAACTAGGTACTACGATACCCTTTGGTAAGACTGGATGTCTGACTTTCGGGCTTCTGATAACCCGTAACGACTGTCAAAGATCCACGAATAACAGCTGCAATTAACAGCTTAACGTGGTTTCCGAGGCATGGAGGGGTCTTGAAATGTTAAGATGGTAACCCATCCATGGAACAACATACATAAATACACACTGGTAAAAAATCATTACCCTCCTTATGATCTCCAACATGTTCAAATAACGAAAAACCAAACGCAGTGTATTATTTGGGTTCCCATGGAGAGATATTAGGAAAAGGGCAATGACCGATATTGCCATGATAAATTGATTCCTAAATACCATCATGTCAGCCCGAAATCACTCACTGTTACGCCACCTCTGTTTTCAGCCATACGTCCTGGTTCCATGCGTCCCTCATCCAGGTATTTCCCGCGGCTTTGACGATATCATCAACCCAACGCGCTTTTTGACGGCCCTGGTTTCTTTGACCTGACCTTGGCCACCATTCGGTCTCAGCTTTACTCCATCGGCCATCTCCTTGTCTTACTAGATGTCCTGCCCAACTCCACTTGAGGCGCATCGCCCTGTCTCTGACGTCGTAGTTGGTACTTTAAAACCAGCCAAGTGCTAGTTGGACTCCCACACGAAGGATGCTATCAACGTACAATAATTTTATATAAATATAAATAATTTTTGATGGGGCCCGCAAGTGCCGATGCCTGTCAGGGGTGCGGGTTAGTTCGAAAGAGATACCACAGCCCCTGGCATACGGGCTACTGAGGGAACACGGGTGGGTTTTAGTCAGTAAAAGTCTGACACGCCCTCCTGCTCCATCCAGAGCGGGAGAAGTTATTTGATGATTTCCCACCCAAAAAAAAAATAAAAAAAATAACGTACAATAATTAAAACTATAACAGATAAAATAACACGTTTTTTGAAATAGGTACATCCCGTGAAAATTTCAACTTTCTCCCTATTACGAATTATTAGATACAGCCCGCTGAAAGACAGACAGACGGACTAGCATAAAAATGAGTTATGTTAGAGAATTATGGCCGTTTATAGAACATCTGTGAAGACAACTACCCATCTCCTTAGGGAACAATCACACAGACGATATTAACAACTGCACCCCCATTCCTCCTTCCCCCAAGAACAACAATAACAAAGAAAATCAAAGCTAAAACATACAACCCCCGCGCCAAGTCAATCAGAAAGGGTAAGGTTTTTGTCGTTCAATAAATATTTGATTCATCGTCTGCAAACTTAGGATGAGAGGTCGTGGATCGGTTCTAGCTTGAAGATATCTTCTTTTTACATAAATACCATTCTATTACTATGCCACTGCCACAAGAATTTATCACCACGCTAGCTCAGTCCTAAATCCAGGACAACTGCGTAAGACACCATCAGTAGCAATGGCTTTAGCTGACAATTGTTGGTTCTAAGAAACTCCAGTTTCTTCACGATACTTTCCTTCACTGTTTTGAGAGTAGTGTTCATGTAATAATTTTGACAAAATAAAGTGCCTATCAGTATTCGAACTTACGACCTTCGAACTCGTAAGTCGGGGCCGCTTTCACTGCGCCTCCACAGCTCTTTAGGTAAGTAGCCAAAACAAGAATTTTCGCCCTAGAAAATAATATCCCGCAACCTATAATTTTTTTACAATAATCTTACTAAATAAGAAGACGCGTGCTCACTGTTACAGTTCAAACGATTACTAATCGATACCATTCGATGCGGTACAATCGAGAGCCGAAGACAATCGATTCGAATCGCCATCGGTAACTGCCATAGAAGCCGTTTGGCATGCAACCTTTTTTACGAAAGAGGTATTCAATAGATTTATTATTAGGAAGTAATTAATTTAATATAATTTGATTAATTGTTTCTTAATCTTTGATTGAAAACCGACGCTAAAATTGTGTTGACTTTCGAGAAACTTAACAACATTTTTTTTTTGTGGTATCGATAGTGGTAATGACCGCTGAGCATGAAGTCTTAAGGCCTAGAAGATTTGCTATTCTATCGGCGACAACAATAATGAAAACGTTAAACACATACATGACCTGCTTCTGCCATGCCCGTGTGCAATTTCCTATATTTCTAAAAAAAAAATATCGTATAGATATTCCTTCGTTTTTTCTTAGCGTTGTTTCAGACTTTTTTCTTGTTTTAAGTCGGCTCCTTAGGGTCGGGTCGTGGTATTATATACTTTAAGATTTGGGCTATCAAATACAAAACTATTTTTTGAAATCTGACTGGTAGTTTCAGAGATATGGGGGGTTCCTATATACAAAATTACAAAACAAAAAAATATTACTTATTTATTTGTCATAAGCTAACGAAAAACTTATGTCAATCTTGTTGAAAGTCGATCGAGTGCGACTGTCACATCTTGTCTAGACTCTAAAGTTTCGATACCCATATCTGGCAGAATAATTGGTGACTGTGTGGCTTGATTTGTGTTCAGCTGATGAACGTAAGTAAGCTCGTCCCCAATTACATGGGATAGTCACATGGACCTATAGGTGTGTAAAGCGGGCTAAGACCTTCAGTTTTATCTGATCAGTTTTAACTGAACAATCTAACTTCGCAGTTTTTTTTATCTAATGATATTTTGATTAAATTATCAGTACATCTGTACAGCTCTGTTTTACCTACACACATACGTTTTAACTGAACAATTCAATTGTTCAGTTAAAACTGATCAGTTAAAACGGAAGGTGTTTAGCCCGCTTAAGTACACACCTACGCCAACCAACATGTTGTGAACTCTTATAATATCCTAAGCTTTCTTCATCATCTGCTCGCCTTTTAAATATGTCGGGTTTGGCTTCCAGTCTAACCTAATGCAGCTAAATACCAGTTTTTTACATGAAGCGACTGTCAATCTGACCTAAGCCTTTGTATATAGCTAAAAAGAGGTAACAAATCTTAATCCTATGTTCCTAATCCGCCATTATTTGCGCCCACTTGGTTACTTAAAGAGCGTGCAGCCATAGAGATTCCATTTAATAATATTACGACCAAGCTTTCGAGAATATGGTAGAAGAAGTTAGTGTAATCGGCACCGTGGCAGCTATACGGTTTTTAGGCTAACGGGGTGAGCAGAATTTTAAGTATCGAAGTTATGTTTCTTCGCAGAAGTTAGTAAATTGGGTGGTTTGATAAAAATGTGGTTAGCGCCGCCTGTATGAACTTGTAACACTCAAGTTGGGTCTTACCAAGCGGCAGTGTATCTCTGTCTCTACACGGTATAAAATAAGTCCGCAACGGATTTTAATGCGGATTTCATCAATAGACAGAGTGACTCAAGAGTAGGGTTTGTATGTGTATAACACATGCATATTATAGTAGACAAAACGAGAATTTCAAAGATTTGTAAAGTGATGTCGTAAAAAACATATTTTTTTTGTGTGCTAACATCGCAAACGCTGTGTACACCTTACGAGATAGATCATAATAATGTACTATGGAATGTATTGTAATGTATTGTATATCTTAAAAAGATTCGATAACGAGCGCGTATCATCATCATCACTTCAGCCGAAAGCTGCCCACTGCTGGACATAGGCCTCCCCCAGGCTCCTTCACTTCGACCTGTCTTGTGCTTCCCACATCCAGCGGATACCCGCAGCCTTCAAAAGGTCATCGGTCCACCTTGTGGGAGGCGAGCGACCGCGTATCCCTCTTAATTTTACAGTTTTTTTTAGGACTTAATTTTACTGTTTTTGCAATTAGGTGATGATTGGAGGCATTTCAGAAAAACACGCGGGTGCAACCACTGGCGATAACTAGTTACCTAATAAAAGGCTACGCAGCGGAATGTCGATTGGATTGAGAGCTAATTTTCCAAACGTGTGATAGCTTCATTCGAGTAGGTAATGAGTTTGTCAGTACAAAATCTTTCAATTACAACGTCAGGACCCAGATGTGATGAATAGACTACACATTGATAGGAAAACGACATAATCTGACAAAAAACACCCTGTTCTAACCCCCTAAAAACCGAGTCGCAACAAGTCAGTTAGTACCCCAACAGTTTAAGGGTCAAATAGACCCATGGGGCAGTACGTTAGTATTACCGACAGGTTAAAAAGCGAGGATTACAGAGTTAGCCGAGTTTTTATGACAGTTCGCGGGGTTATTCTGAAAATAATGGATATTGTGATAAAATGGTGGGTCATTCTGTAAGCTGTTTTTTTTTTTGTTTTTTTCAGAAGTGTCGTTTAATAGTGTTGTTTTATTTATTGGCCGTTTGCTTTTGTGTAAAATAATAATATAGTGGTATTTTAAGCCATGTTGATATGTACTTTTATTCAAAGAATATACTTTATCATTTGAAACAGTGGTTGGAAAAAATGCTTTATTTTTTTTTTTCGCGAACCGGTATTTCAAATCGTTTATCCAGACATTCCAACATATTTTTCCAACCAAATTTTATGCTTTTATGAAATGTAAAAGCCTTTTATCCATGACTATCTAGAGAAAAAAGGAAACGAGTAAAATGTTAGATTCCCTTTGCATTATACCAAGGCTTTACTGAAAGCTATTTAAATCCAAAATATTAAGATCAAAATATCAACAGAAATGAATAGTGACGGCCCTGAATCCTACGCCAACCCTTTTCATCTGATATAAACTGTGTTAGCTAGTGATGTACCGAGTATGCGGTTTCGGCCTTTCGGCATTCGGCTTGACGTGAAATATGGTTTCGATGTGCTGTATTGAATAAAGGTCATGCCATTGTTATGCAATCATTTGGTGTTGGATTTGAATTGAATGGAAGTCTGTGTGTTGACTAAATATTCATTTTAAAGATACACACACACACACACACACACACATATACATTTGCGTAGTGTAGTTTAAATATTTCCAACTTGAACCATTTTTTTATGTTTCGTGACTAGGTACGTGAGTCGTTAAATTATTTTGAACGAATTCCTAGTCACAATGAACAACTAAGGCAATTGTTAAATCCCTTCTTTTTTATTTCTCCTCCAAAAAATGTTTACTTGACATATTATTTAATTTTCTGGTATCAATCGATAACAAATTCGGCTTTCAGCTCACAAAAAATACAGTACCACATTTTCCCAACACTATGATCTAAGGTTAATCCCTAGGGCGTAGGTCCGTACAATATAATGTATAACAAAGAATATTGTAATCACAATAGGGTAAAAGGGTTTCTATTATTGGACCTTAATTGCTTAGTTCAAATAAATGGAGCAAAGTTACACATCATGGCCGTTATTCCCAAGACATACATACTATTGTACGTTTTGTCTACTTTTAGATTTTTTTTAATGTTTTTTTTTGGTTATTGCTTATTGAGTGTGTAGGTGTATCTTAGAAATAACGTACAAGAAATTGATGTCATATTTTTGTGGTCAAATAAGTAAAATACTACTGACTATTGCCCGCGGCTGCTCACGTTGAGGTCGGAAATGATCCCACATCACTCTCTATACCCAGAATTGATCTCAAACTCATAGCATTTATTTCAATTTATAAGCAATTTTGAATTTTCAAGCAGTCGCTTATTCAGAAAGATGAAGCAATTTACCCATTCCAAAGCGACTACGCTTTAGAATGGCTTACCTATGGAGAAGAACAGGCAAGAAACTCCATGAACACTTTTATATAAAAATATTGGTTCCATCATCCATAGGTAATGTTTAGAGGGGCTTGTGGCTAAGTAATAACAGCCGCACGTGTCGTTTGTCAGGTTAAGCTACGCTTGCCGCGGTTAGTTCGTGGATGGGTGACCATCTTTACATAACAAGACCCGGCTGTCATCCGTGGATCTATCACAGACGTTACGGATCGTCAGAAGCCCGAAAGTCTGACAGCCAGTCTTACCAATGGTTGTACCAATGTTACCCAGTAACTGGGTTGTGGAGGTCAGATAGGCAGTCGCTCCATGTAAAATACTGGAATTCAGCTGCATCTGGCTAGACTGGAAGCCGGCCTCAAAATAGTTGGGAAAAAGCTAAGCAGAAAATGATGGATCCATCATCCATGCTGAAATTATGTAGGTGACCTAAATTCAGATTCCCAACTTCGAGCCCACTCCCAGTCTCCTATAATACATGATAGTCGGCTTCAAACCACGACAATCGGAACCCACTCCGGAACATTTAATTAAAGCTCCATGTAGACTGTAGGTCAGCAATTAATGCATGTTTGTCTAACGTTACGGGCAGACCAAGTTTGGACATCTACACGGTTTTGAAGTTTGTGGGTGGGTTGAGGGAATCTGAGACGTGTAGGATTTTGAGGGCAAATGAGGTTATAGTTTAGGTAGAATAGATCCTATGGAATACTCTTCCGTCTGCGAAAACATGATGATCATACTTTCAACTGATATTATAAATTTGTAAGTTTGTATGTTTGAATATTTAGATGTTTGTATGTTTGTTACTCAATCACGCAAAAACTGCTGAACAGATTTGAACGAAATTTGGCACACGGATGCATTATGAGTTGGATTAATACATAGGATACTTTTGATTTAATTAGTACGTTGCCGTGGGACAATTTCCGAACTCATGCGGGCGGAGCCGCTGGCAAAAGCTGCTCACGACTGCGTCCGCGTAAAGTATCCAGCGAACCACCACCCTGTCGTATCTCATTAATGATAAATGATAAATGATTTTATTTCTGTAAGTAGGTTTGTACAAACACTTTTACACGTCAATCATATTTTTTTAAACTAGATGAGGTCGGCGTTTCCTATCTGACTACTCTGAGAAGAAAGGCCGAAACAAACTCAGAGGTCACAGTCTCTTTTAAAGTCCAGACATAATCTTGGTCAGATCATGTGAAGACCATGTGGATTGGTGTCTGAAATGGTCTTTTGAGGAAAGAACCACACAGGTTGAGTGGACCTGTCCATTCAGTGCACGCATGTATCAGTAATCATACGGCTCAACTCAGAACTTGAGGAGCTCAACGATTTGACGAACAATACCAAAGAAAGGACATTTGGGTAGGCCGCATAAAGTACTCAAACTGCCAGATTAACATTAAAAATTTAAAATTTAAAAAACCCCGACCTAAACAAAAACTCAAAAAAGTAAAAAATAATATTTATAGGCCTTTTAATTTGAACGTAATATTTTGATCAGGGCATTGTCAAGTCGGGGGACGGCTAGGCCTCTGTTTGGCGTTTTCATTGACCGTCCCCCGACTTGACAATGCCCTGATCAAAATATTACGTTAAAATGAAAAGGCCTATAAATATTATTTTTTACTTTTTTGAGTTTTTGTTTAGGTCGGGGGTTTTTTAAATTTTAAATTTAATTTTTATTTCTTGCTTTTTAAACTTCTTAAATCACCATTTATCTATAATCTATTCATTGAGATCATTTCAATGAGCCCAAACACGATACTTCTGCTGTTTGTTGGTGAATAACTTGGGTTTCCTGGAAATTCCAGGTGTTGCTCCAGCATCAGTTCAAGGTTATTTTATTCGTCTAATATCATTGAAGTAATAGAATCCCAAATTTTGAGTTGATCAGAGGCTAAAATCCCTTTTTCAACCAGAAAAGAGCTGATAATCTTCAAACGGCTGAACCGATTTTGATGAAACATGTCTAAGAACACTCCCGACCAATACACCTTTCAAACAAAAAAACTAAATCAAAATCGGTTCATCCGTTCGGGAGCTACGTTGCCTCAGACAGACACACACACACACACACACACACACACACACACACACACAGACAGACACGTCAAACTTATAACACCCCGTCGTTTTTGCGTCGGGGGTTAAAAACGAACTGAGAAAGAGACGAAATACAAAAACAAAAATACCACATATTCACAATAATTAAAACAAAAATAATATTATACTTCTCAAAGTAAATATTCATGTCATAGTGTATATAATAATAATCAAATGTCAAAGAGCAAAACAAAGAAAAAACAACATTCAGTATACAAAATTGGAGCAGGTCAATCCCAAGCTTTTTTGTCCTCAATATAATCTTTATCGGTATAAAAGGCTTTCAGGCACAACTTACGTTTGATGAATGATTTAAATTTATTGAGACTTTAACCTTGAACATGGCTTGGAAGTTTTATTATAAAAGCGTATACATTGACATCTGAATGACCCACCTATTTTCTTGAGCCTTGTTGATGGTACGACAAATTTGTGTTTGTTCCTAGTATATAAACTATGGATATCACTGTTTTTTTTAAACAATTTAATATTTTTATGAGCATATAAAAGATTTTCATAAATATACTGTGAAGGCACAGTCATTACATTTATCTCCTTAAATTTATCTCTGAGAGAGTGTCTCGGACTTAATTTATAAATTGATCGGACAGCTCTTTTCTGCAAGACAAAAATAGTCTGAATGTCGGCGGCATTTCCCCACAATAGAATACCATACGACATTACACTATGAAAATAGCTAAAGTGCACTAAGCGGGCTGTCTCTACATCAGTTAAATTACGAATTTTTCTAACAGCGTATGCTGCAGAGCTTAGCTTTTTCGACAATTTAGCTATATGTGGGCCCCACTGAAGCTTGGCATCCAAAGTTAAGCCCAAGAATACAGTGCTATCTTCAGGATTCAATTCTTCGCCCTTTATCAACACATTAGTTTTCACCTGCTTAACGTGAGGTAGCGTAAACTTAATGCATTTGGTCTTTTTTTTTTCATTGCCTGCTATTACTTCGTTTTTGCTTAGCGTTCTTTTTTACTTTTTTTTTTCGTTTTGTTCGGCTCCTACGAGTCTTCGCGTGAGTCCTAGATGTCTTCCTCATGAAATGGGCTATCAAATGCCAATTTTTTTTTTTCAAATCCTACTGGTTGTTTCAGAGATTAGCGCGTTCAATATAAAATTAAAAACAAACTGTATTATTCTTACGTGAAGTGAAACTTTGTACACACGGCTACACATCAAGCTATACTTTTCCAGTATAAGCTGATCTTGCATTGTATTAGGATTTCCGTACAGTGCCAGATCAGCGTAAACTGGAAATTTATAGCTTTTACGAAAATTAGGGCGGAGGAAGGGCTATGAAATTTGGAACAGTTAATGTTTATATGGAGGAGTGCAGATAGCTAATCATTTAATCATCATCATTTCAGCTGAACGATGCCCACTGCTGGATATATGCTTCCCCCAGCCAAGTCACGTTCTGATCGTATATTTTATACAATAATGCATTAGAAATAAGGTCGAATATCGACCACTCAGCGACTGTTAGTAGTATAGATAGATGAACAAAGGTTTCCTATCCACATGTTTTCAGCTGTAGCTAATTGCTATCACAGAATGACTAGGCTCTCTTGGTGTTCTAATTACGTAATACTAGAAAGCATTAAATGCCGTCGAAGTACCAGGTTGTCATAACTCGGTAGGAACACACCTAGGTAATTGTGTCAGCTAGAAAACGCTTTATACAGTCAAAGTACAAGGCTGTCATAACTAGTGATGTGCCGTTCCCGGGAATATTCCCAAAGTGGGAATGTTCCCAAAAGCATCTTTCCAGTGCCCGGGAATATTCCCAATTGCTGGGAACGTGTCGGTGAAACCACATAGAATTATAATAAAAGTAAAAATATAATAACATACAAAGTTACTGTAAGTAAGTAGGTTTGACATGTAATGAGTACTCATTTAGTAACTTGTCGTTCATTGTATTAATTTTAGAAAGAGATAAATAAAAATTTCGAATGTAGGAGACTAGGAGGTTTAGAGATTCATCATCATCATCATCGTCATTTCAGCCGAAAGACGTACACTGCTGGACATAGGCCTCCCGCAAGCTCCGCCGGTTCTGTGCTTCCCGCATCCAGCGGACTCCTGCGGCCCTCACAAGGTCATCGGTCCACCTTGTGAGGGGCCTTCCAACTTTATGTCTTCCGGTACGCGGTCGCCACTCCAGAACTTTTCAGCCCCATCGGCCATCTGTTCTGCGAGCAATGTGCCCTGCCCACTGCCACTTTAGTTTGGCAATTTTTCGGACTATGTCGGTTACCTTGGTTCTCCTGCGGATCTCTTCATTCCTGATTCGATCACCCAGGGAAACTCCAAGCGTAGCCCTCTCCATCGCCCTTTAAGTGACTTTAAGCCTTTTATGAGCCCGTTGTGAGCGACCACGTTTCGGTTTCATATGTCATCACTGGCAACACGCACTGGTCAAAGACTTTCGTGTTGAGACATTGCGGTATGTGGGACGAGGAGATATTGCGAAACTTCCCGAACGCTGCCCAGCCGAGTCGGATTTGACGATTGACCTCTTTCTCGAAGTTGGACCTACCTAACTGGACAGTTTGTCCTAGGTAAACGTACTTGTCCACAACTTTCAGTGCAGCTCCTCTGACCGTTACGAGAGTGGGTGTTACATGGGCATTGGAAATGACCTTTGTCTTGTCCATGTTCATCCTCCATGGTCTCAGCCATGACAACTATATCATCGGCAAACCGAAGGTGAGTGATGTACTCGCCATTGATGTTGATGCCAGCCCCTTTTCAGTCCATCCTCCAGTGCAGCGGTGAAGAGTTTCGGAGAGATAACGTCTCCCTGTCTTACACCTCGCTGCAGAAGGATAGGTTTCGAGGTCCGGTCCTGGAGTCGGACTGACATGGTGGCGTTTTCGTACAGACACTTCAACCCCGCCATGTACCGATAGTCGATCTGGTACCGTTGGAGGGACTGCAGTACAGCCCACGTCGCGATCGAATCAAAGGCTTTTTAGTAGTCCACAAACTCTAAACAGAGAGGCAGATTATACTCTTCGGTCTTCTGTATAACCTGCCGCAGCGTATGTGTGTGGGCTACTGTGCTAATGCCTTTACGGAACCCGGCTTGTTCGGGAGGCTGGAAGTCGTCAAACCTGCGCGCTAGACGGTTTGTGATGACTTCGGAGAACAGCTTGTAGACATGGCATAGAAGTGAGATGGGCCTATAATTCTTATGAAGGGCATTGTCACCCTTCTTAAAGAAAAGTACCACCACACCTCTGTTCCATGCCTGTGGCGTTTTGCCCTCGAGTATGACGGAATCAAACAGCTTCTGGAGGGCCTTAAGAACGGGTTTCCCGCCGGCCTTTAGGAGTTCAGCTGTGATTCTGTCATCACCCAGCGCCTTGTTGTTTTTAAAGCTGCTTCTCGTACAAGCTGACGTCCGGGATGTCTTCAGTATACTGTCGGGTCAATCTAGCCCTTGGGTCGTTTGCCAGATTCGTAACGGGGTTCGTTGTTGACTTGTATAACTGTCCATAGAATCTCTCAATCTCTCTCAACAGCTCAGGCTTGGTGGATACGATCCTGCCTTCATCGGTCTTCAGTTTCGTAAGCTGACTCTGCCCAATAGACAGATCCCTAGCAAAGACCTTGGAGCCTTTATTCCGTTCTATAGCGTCTTTAATACATTCTCTATTAAAGCGGCGGAGGTCGCTTTTCAAGGACTTAGAGATCTGTCTGTTAAACTGCCGGTACTCAAGCGTATCGTCTGAAGACTGCAGGACCATCTCGCGCCTCTCCTTCATGAGCTGCAAAGTAGGATCAGAGAGCCTCTTATTTTTATTGATACGATGGGCCTTGAAAAACTTAGACCCGAACATTTCTCAAAATTAGCATCACACCTGCACAGTTAAAAGTATAGTTTTTTTGTTGTCAGTTTAACTCTCCAACTACATCAATTAACTGCCGAAAATTCTCAGTAACACATTGTGGGTGTAAAAGATATGCATTTAATTTCTATCTTTTATTATTTTAAACATGCGATAAGAAACCTAATCTAAAAATTAAAAAAAAGAAAAATCTTTAACTTTTGAGGTAGTGTTCCCACTAACTGGGAATGTTCCCGGGCACATGGGAACATTCCCGGGAACATTCCCGTTGGGAAGTTACTGGGAACGGGAATGTTCCCACGGCACATCACTAGTCATAACTCGGTAGGAGCACACCTAACATACTAGGTAGCTGTGTCAGCTAGAAAATGCTTTTAAATGCCTTTGAAGTACCAGGTTGTCATAACTCGCTAGGAGCACACCTGACATAGTTGTGTCAGCTAGAAAATGCTTAAATTTTAATATAGCAATTTATATGTTATAACAAAGTTAATAACGTAAAACACAATAAAAAATCCTATTAGTTCTATTTTCGAAGGGCAAAAGCTAGTTATGTAATAGGTAGAAATTCGTTTGAAGACTTTTGTCTTAGATAAGGACCTATTCTTTAAGTTAAACGTTAATAAGTACACACCCAGATTGACCTTACTGACAGAATGAGATACCTTGATTACTGTAATTTACGCTGACCTAGTTTCTTGACCGATGAGTACCAAGAATCACCAATTTCATTACATTACATATCATCATGTCTTATTTCCCCGAAGGGTTGGCCAGGAGTCTTACCATAGCACACCCAAATTTTGCCGGTTATGCTTATTTTTTTTTTGTGAGGATGGGTAATCTTCAAATGACTTCTCTCGCTCTGGGTGGAGCGGGTGGGCGTGTCAGACTTTTACTGACTTTATACCCACCCGTGTTCCCTCAGTTGCCTGTGTGCCAAGGGACACGGTAACTCTATCGAACAACCCGCACCCCTGGCAGGCATCGGCCCTTGCGAACTCCACCAGTTGTGCCAGTTATGTTGAGGTCCCATTTAATAGAGGGCCTATTGCCATTTTTTACTTATACCTGGGTTTGCCAGGTCTTAAAACCGAAAAGGCAGACGGACCAATCTGTTTGGCCGGACAGACGATTCTGTTTAGCCGGACTGACTAGTCTGTTAAGCCGGACATTTAGGTAAAAAGGCCGGACTGCCTTAATTTTTAGGGTTCCGTACCTCTAAAGGAAAAAACGGAACCCTTATAAGATCACTTTGTTGTCCGTCCGTCCGTCCGTCCGTCCGTCCGTCTGTCAAGACCGTTTTTCTCAGGAACGCGTGGAGGTATCAAACTGTAATTTCTATATGATACTTAGTTCTACTGTCCCTGGAAGCTGTAGAAAAATCAACCTTCTAAGTCAACGCAATCAAAAGATACAGCCATTTAGGCCGCAAAATTCCGCAAATTTTCGAAACTCGCACGGGAATCAAAACCTACAGGGTACTTCCCGTGAACTTAGAATCTTGAAATTTTGTACGAAGTCACGTCTTATAGTACAGATATAGGAAAAATTACGAAAACCGTAAATTTTTAGTTTTGTCATATAAAAAAAAATATTTTTGACAATTTTGAACTTTTACTTATATACCCACAGGTTTGTACGGAACCCTCGGTGCGCGAGTCCAACTCGCACTTGACCGGTTTTTTTAGTCTTAGTATAACACTACAATAAAAAAAGTAATATTAGCCTTTTTATCATTTACCTTAAAACCTTATTAAATTCTAATGAAACAACAACAAAATTTAATGAATCAGTTGAAACAACAAAAAAGTTGTCAAATTTTAAAAGCCGGACAGGCCGGACAAATGGATGCGTGTACGGCCAAATTATATGGAATTTGGCCGTACACGCATCCAAAATGCCTGACTGTGTCCGGTTGTATCCGAACGCCTGGCAACGCTAGTCACCAAAGTTTAAAATGGCAAAATCACAGAAAATGAAGAGACTTTATCTTTTAGAAACAATTTACGTCATCCCCAAAGTACCTGCCTAATTATTTCCAAAAAAAGAACAAAAGAATATCTTGACACGGTACAGTCAGCTAAAAGCAGTGTGACATTAATATTTAAGTACACTCAGCTCCAAAAAACATTATGTCGGATTCATTTTTGTGACGTGACTCTATTTTTTTTGTCACTTTTTTTGTCACGTCGGGTCTCTGTCACGCTTATCTCTCGAGATAAGAGTGACGCTCCCCCTCTAGCAGTTTTTTCGTTAAAAAAATGAAAACTGTTTACTTTGGTGAATATTATTTTAGCCTTGTGAAGGGTGGCGGAGTTTGTTCAGAACTTTTTAGGTGTTTTATATGTATTCGTAATTTAGTATTGATAACATTGAAGATCAAAGTGTCAAATCTTTTACATTAATTTACTTTAATACTGATGAAGTAAGTAACCAGTCTTCCAAGGGGTATCGTATTACCCAATAACTGGGTTGTGGAGGTCAGATAGGCAGTCGCTCCATGTAAAATACTGGTACTCAGTTGCATCCGGTTAGACTGGAAGCCGACCCCAACATAATTGGGAAAAGGCTAGGCAGATGATGATGACTGATGAAGTAACTTCATGAATTCTTTCGCCATAGGAGGCCACAATAATATAATGAACTCCTTGGTGATGTTGTTCAGAAAGGTTAGGCACGAAGTACTCGCAACCGGTGTGCGTGTATGACCTGGGGTCCTAGTGAGAGTTTCATTTAGCCATCTCGATTTTTTTTGATGCATTAAAGTATGTTTAATTATGTTTTGAGTTCCATCACTGTATTCAAAAAAAAACTTGAAAATATAAAAAAAAAAAAAAATTGCTTTTAAAATTATTTACGGTTAAAGAGATACACTGGTTTAAAAAACCACCTTTTTGAGCGTTTTCAAGAAATCTCCGCCTTAAATGAAACTCGCACTAACGCCTCTGATGTATGAACGTAAACGAGGCAAAAGAAGTATGTAAGGATCATAGCTGGTGGCGTTCTGTAATTTCTGCCTACACCTATAGCAAGAAGGCGTAAGTTTACATACGAGTATGTATGCTTGAATTCTTTAAAATAAATAACATAGTCATCACTTTAATGTGAAACGATCTAAGTTGATTTAAATTATGGATTTGAACCTTCGTTTGTTTTCAACTTATATGTACTCGAAAAATGAAATTGAAAACAGTCAAAGAAAATTAAATGTGGATTTCTTTCATCTGCCTAGCCTTTTCCACACTATTTTAGGGTCGGCTTCCAGTCTAACCGGATGCAGCTGAATACCAGTATTTTACATGGAGCGAGTGCCTATCTGACCTCCACAACCCAGTTACTGGGTAACACGATACCACTTGGTAAGACTGGTTGTCAGACTTACGGGCTTCTGACGACCTTTAACGACTGTCAAAGATCCACGAAATGACAGACAGGACCAACGGCTTAACGTGCTTTCCGAGGCACGGAGGGGGGGGGGGGGGTAGGTAAAGATGGTCAGCCATCCACGGACAAACCGCGGCAAGCGTAGCTTAACCTGATCGATCGGCTGGTATTACTTAGCCACAAGCCCCTTGACTACGACCTTTAAATCGAAACCAGGCTTTCAGGTATCGAAGGTGCTTATTAGAAGCCTTCGTAACCCACCTCAGGCAGAGGTGTACCTGTAGTAGGTACACCCAAATTTCGCCATTTGTCTTCTGAGCCTATTGCCATCAACCGAGCACAGATCTAGAATGCGAGATGCTACTGAGAAATTCCAGATAGCAAAACCTTCAGGAATAACAAGCGTGATGTTAATGTTATGCCCATGTTATGTTATAAACATCCATCGTCCTGCTAAAATGGCCTCCATGAAAAGCCAACCTATCTCCGACCCATCTCCCATACATAGTCATCTCAATGTACATTTAATTACCAGTACACAATATAGAGACACTCCCATTTCAAATAAATAAGTCACTATTTAACAGGGTGTGGCACTAATAAATTAGCTACCCTTAGCATGTGATCCAAGTGTTGAGATTTTACCGTTGAATTAATGGACAAAATTCAAGATGGCGCCTGAAATGAGCCGTCATTAGTCAAAGATTTTTGATAAATAGAATATCAAGAGGTTTTGAAGTGCCAATAAAGATGAGTTTCCAATTTTGAGAAAGATTTTTAATTCATGTCTTAGAATGTCAATAAAAAAAGTTTAAAACATCTTATTTATTTTTCATAAGAAAAATTAAGAAGCTTTAGGTAAAACTGCATTAGTGTTTTCAAACTTAAAATATCTTTCGCAAAGACTCAAAAAGTTTTGCTTTGAGCGTTCTAAATGATGGTAAAACTGCTTTAAAATGTACGTGGTTAGTAAGTTCAAAGTAAAAAACTTGGAAAATTCTTGGCAGTGTGCTGAAAGTTAAAACTACGGGTTTTCTTCATGAGAAATCCTCGTCTTGGCTAATTAATGTTAAACTTTCAGCGGAATAATATATCAAAGCATAATTTTGAGATGGTCACCTAGCTGCTGGACACGATACATTAAATCTAGCTACGATTTTCCACTACAATCTTTGTCGGTTTTGGTACCGATATAATGGTGATATTACGTAGGTAAACGTCAGCAACTTTACGAAATTTTATTAATCAGATTTTAGTTTTACCCTCCTCCTCTACTAAATCTAGTATACACATGCAAATCTTATGCTGGGATTGTGTTTTGCGCCACTTCTTTCCAGATAAAAGGCGGGCTTTTTGAGGGACTGTCTTTATGTAATTTAGACTTTCGAAAAGTGCTTATTCCCAGTCTAATTTTAAAAAAATACTTTTGATTTAAGTCTTTAATTCTCATGTAGGATTATTATTTGCTGATTAAATCGCTGTCGCCTCTATTTTGGACCAAACCACGTCTTATTTAATTATAATAGAAACTGATACTGGTTGCCAGATAACCCGGATAGGATGGGTGTTGTGCTAAAAATATGTTGATCAAACTGATAATATTGTTGGAGAAAATATTCATGCTAAAATTGGAAAATATACTTGCTTTTGTAGGTAGATAGAAGGCTGGCAGAAGCCATAGTACCTATTTGATGAATTTTCAATTAATTATCTCTTGCTTAAAACATAATTATATGAGAAAGAAAATAAGAGTACAAAGTTTTATCTGGCAATTAAAAGGAAAATAAAGAAATTATATACGTTTATTTGCAACAAAACGTGACGCAAAAAAGAAAAAGTTGGGGAAAAATTTGCGTCTCATCTACGCAAAACAGCCATCGCTCAGCATAATGCTTCGACCCTATGCGAGACAGAGTTAAGCGGCGGTTTTCAGCGACAGCCAGCATTGACGTGATGACGTCAACCGCTGTACCGTACAATGAGGGACAATTATAAAAAAATACACTATTATTAACTATAATAACTATGTGAGAATAGCTCAAGTTGTGACTTAATAAAATGGCGGTGGGTTTGACTGTCCAGGGTGGATGTACATTTAAGTAGCAACCCGTGCGACTTAACTTCGTGTTTAGTCGCACGGGTTGTGATAATGGCCCACTCCCTCTCACAGAGAGGAGGCCTGTGTCCCAGCAGTGGGAACGTTATAGGCTGATTATGATGAGTGATTTATAATGAAGTAGCTTTTACCAGCGACTTCGCCCGCATAGAGGTCTGTGTATCATACATATAAACCTTCCCCTTGAATCACTCTGTCTATTGATGAAAACCACATTAAAATCCGTTGCGTAGTTTAACAAATCTAAGCTTATACACAAAAAGCGACTTAATTTTATACTATGTCAAGATATACCTTGGTATATGACCACACGAATATTTCTACACAATGGGTGCCTGAAGATGGACGACGCCGCCGCGGTCGGCCCAGAAAGAGGTGGCGAGATGACCTGGATGCGTACCGCGAGGGCTGGTTCGAAGTGGCGCGGGAAAAGAGTTCCTGGAAAGATTTGGGAGAGGTCTTTGCCCAGCAGTGGGACAGTGTAGTCTAAACAAAAAAAAAACAAGTCAATCATAAGAAGGTTGCATAACTTATATCTTTCTTTGTTGTATTATTATTTGTGAAACTCAAATATTTATTCAATAATCAAAAATCATCTTTTTTACCTTGGTTTTCGGAAAATGGTACCTAATTAAATCGTGAAATGGCAAAAGAAAAAAGCTTGTTAGTAAATAGAATAAAATATTTCAGACTTTTTTTTAATAGAATTATTTTACATAATTGAGTTATGTTTGAGTGACTCTTTGTAAGTTTTTTTTAAACCAAGTTATGTTATAATAGTGCTTTCTATTACGACATTCATTTTCTCAGTATCCATCTATCGTCATTCATTAAAACATTTGTTCTCGTGATATCACTTATGTAATTTATTTTTATATTTCGTTTCAAAGTCGTTTTGAGTTCAGAAAATAATCATTGAGCAAAAACCTATTAATTTCCAAAAATAACATTATTTTCATTGTTCAGGTGTATCAGTTTATCTAAAGCAATGTCCTTAGATCCATTTTTTTTAAATTTCATATCTAACCTTTTCTAGCTGCCCAAATAACACAATTTCGTTTCATTACCACAACTTTTTCACCAAAGATCGCATCTTCAATCATCAACAGGTGCCCGGAATTCTGCCTACCCTGTAATATAACCCTCCCCATAGAGCTATTAATAACGCTCGTAACAGAAAACATACGTAGCTTGTAATAAAGTAAGGCTTAGGGTACAATCATTGTGGACAGAAGAACCACTCTATACATCGTGCTAAAATTGGGCAGTATTTATTACTCAATACTCAAAAAGGTGTGCCAAGTTTTTGCTTCACGTATTAATAAATTGATTATAAGCCTGTGTTGTCCCACTGCATGACTCGTAAAATTGTGGGTCAATCCTTTAAGTAAGAGTCCTGCTCATCTCGCAGTATAAAGAAACATATTACACACTTATTATCTCAAAAAATATAGAAGTATCTTCCACAAATCAATCACAAAGTGTAGCTTTGTGATTGATTTGTGGAATGCAGCACACAAACCAAAAATATCAGTTTCTTCTGGTACAGTCTGAAAATGCCGAGTTTCAGACGGTAAGCAGAAAAGTCTCTGTAACACATAGCTTAGCCATTCGAAATATTACTGCTGAATTACAACAAAGCAATATATAATAGACATTATGTTCTTTCTAATATTCTTTTGGTTCGTTGTAATTGCAACAAGTCAGCTTATCTTAAGGTGTTGAAAAACTGGTTCTTCTGCCCTTAATATTGTGGTAAGGCTTAAAGAACAATGATGAATGGGACAAATGAGAGGGATCCCGTTTCTCATAATGCGTGACAGTTTTGGAACAATCAAGAAGTTTTTATTTCATAAATTGTTTCGTATTAGATATGGGAGTAATTGAGGGTGTTGCTATGACGACTGTTGTGTCAGAAACATGTTATTGTATTATACATGTATAAATGTTGAGAACAAATTAGGGGTTAATTATGGCGAAATTCAACCTTCGAAATAACAATGTTGCTGTTTAGAGAACAGTCACTATCATAATAACATTAATGAACCAACAAAAGAAAAGTAACATAATCTTCTAGAAAAAACGTGGTCAAATAAAAGCTTGCTAAGCCATAATTACATCTTGCCTTTGATAAAACCGAGTAAAAAAACGTACAAACAGTGGTTTCTCAAAGAAACAAATGCTGCTTAGATTAAAAAAGAAATATGCTAACAATAGTATTTTTTTTTCCATTTAAACACAAGAAAGAAAAACGACTTCTACTAATTTAAATTTTACTTGCAAAGTATAAAATACTCCTTACATTAACCTCAGAACGGTTAATTAGGCAGTATCTTCATGAACGTTAATTAGCAACGTCTGAATATTCCAATATCGTGACGTGACAGTTCTCGTCTGGGTGACAAGTCTCGTCAACGTGACAAAGCGACAGTGTACGCGCGGCTTTATCTTTAGATATAATGTGAAACGAACGTGGATTCTCCGTGGATTCATTTGTTTTAGGGAATTTATGCTATTTAGAATTTAGGTCGAATGAAGGAGAAATGGTAAAGAAAATATTTGGAAAGATGACACTTAAAATTAAAAGGTCCTAATCACTCATTTAACTGTTTTGGGAATTTAAAATCTGGCATTATCATTTACAGCTGATTGAAATGGTACTTAACGAGACGATAAATAACGACGAATGAGACCAGTGGTGGACTAGTGGTATCGGCGTGAGTTCGAACCCAGACAGGGGGCTTTACTTTGTGCATATAATTTCATCACCACTGCTCTCAAAACGGTGAAGGAAGGAAAAGGTGAAGAATCGTAAGGAAACCGCCACGTTCTAGAACCAAAAATCCGAAGACTTGCGACATCTACCAACTCGCACTTTGCCCGCGTGGTAGGATTTAGCCCACTCCCTGTCGAAGAGAGGAGGCCTGTGTCCCAGCAGTGGGAACATTATAGGCTTATCATGCATACCGACGAATGCCATAATCAATTTTAGAAATGTACTGAATAAGCTAGTACTCACGCATCAGTTTATAATTAAGTCTAAACTCAAATGAAATCAGACAATGTTTAAAATTCAAGGCTTAAAACTTCTTTTTCATTTTAGTGCAATTGTAGTAACACCAAAAAACAAAGTAGGCGAGCACTTTATGACAGTTTACAACCAAATTTTCGACCAGGCCGAGTATACTAAAGTGTCGTATCGTCCACTTAGTGACTAATAGCATAATGCGATTCAATCTGCCTGTGAAGTGAGTTGATTATGGCACTGCCCCCGGGAAAGCTCATTAAGGGAGTCCAAATGGGATTATGGGCTATATCCTAAACTATAGATTACTAGTGTAGTGTAGCAGTGAAAAGGTGAAATCAATTTTAAAACTGGATTATTTTTTTAATCTTTATCACACATGCTTATAGATCGCGACACGTAAGTTGAACTAAAATCAGAACAAGCAACCGAAGGTAGCAGCGCGTGCACTTATTGCGTACGGAAAAAGAATGAGGTCACCTTCTCAATCTCAATCTCAATCTCAATCTCTTTATTGTGGATCATAGGTAGGTACATAATACAGGTCTTAAATACTTAATTGTGATCAGCTACGTCCCGCCCTTAGGGCATACAACAGTTACACAAAAAAATAAACAATTTAATTACATTACAGAACTAAACAATCACATTAATATTTCACATAAATTATAAAAATAAAAATAAAATGTAACGAATTAAGGTAGGTACATATCATTGGGCCACCGAACGCATCATGACTGAGGGGGACTATATTGGAGCAGTGATTTGTCTGATAGGAAGTCTTCTAGTGAGTAGTAGCACTTGTTTACTAGTAAATCATGGAGATTCTTTTTAAATTTTTTCATATCCGTAATTATCTTAATAGGCCCTGGTATATTATTAAAGATGCATGAAGCAATACAGAAGATACTTTCATGCATTAGATGAGTCTTGCTAGCTACTGTGCGCAATTTGTCCTTACGCCTTATACGCGTGTAGTAATTATACATGTCAATATTATTTTTGACATATACTGCTGCCTCAAATATATAGACACATGGCAGTGTTAATACGTTCATCTTTTAAAAAAATGGCTTACAAGAGTCAGTTTCGCATAACTTAAATATAGCCCTGATGCAACGTTCTAGCATTGTCATTGATGTAGCGTGTACTGAAGTTTGGAAATTAATAACAGATCACGGCAGGTAAGTTGAAACAAAATCCGGCATTTTAGTTCAACTTACGTGCCGCGATCTGTAATAAAAAATAGCGACCAATCAAAACTATGAAACTACTAAAAGATTTCTGATGATTCAAACGAACCCGGTTTTTGTTGGTTTTGCCATAATTGCCTAAATGCAACCTAATGTAAGCTGACTTGTAAAGCCTTCCATCGTTATGATCAAATTCGAGACCCTAAAATCCGTAGCTCCGTTTACTAATATTAGATCATAACCCAGTTACACCAATAAACCGATATCCACCAGCAGTATAATCGTTATCCGTATCAGTTCGAAATTCTATGCATACTATAATTTCAGAACAACCTAATTCTAGAAACTAATCTAGGAAAGCAATCACATATACCTGCGGCTCCTCCTTTAGCCTGTGACATAAAACTAGAATATCGTCTATATAAGTTAAATTGTTCTTTGAAAAGATAATGCTACGGTATTGTTCTAGAAAGTAATTGTAGAGTTTTCTTGTCTTTTATGTTTATCTTTTGTAGACTGTTCTATTATCTAATAGAACATGCTTTTATCATTAGAGGCTTTGATGTCCTACATTGTGAACGCTATCAGTAAGTGGTCTTTTGTTAATTCCAACTACTGAATTCTTTGGATTGTGGATTTATTTTTTGTTTTAAAATTTATCCAAATATTTTCACTGACTTATAGAAATTTTTGCATGTTCGAAATTTTATTTTTGAAATGATATATTTTTTGTCAATGATACAATTTTATTTAAGGTTTTTTTACTGTTTAGAATTTAAAATAGTTTATCATTCAAATGTATGAGTGTAAAATTGGGACTACAAATGATGTCCGAAATAAATAAATAAAATAAAATAAATTGCTTCTTGTCAGCCAGGCACAACAAATTACTTTTCCTCGTCCCGGATCCGAAATCAATCAAACAAAATCTTTTTTTAGCTGTCACCAGAAATCCGCCTTCTCAATTAGCTTGACATCAAAACAATACTTAAGACACCCGATACCAGTGGCATCGATAAAACTCGTATTGGATTCTAGTAATCTGAACATTCCTGACAGGATTAATATCCTTATCTTTAAATCCAATAACAGACGTGAAATTGAATCAGGTTGAATTAAATTCTATATAAACATTTGTAAGGCTTCTACAGCGGTCATGTCTGAATAAACATTGTGATATCGTTTGTGTGTGGATGAAATTAGCTTCACGTGGATACGTGGAAAATGGGAGCGTTGCCATGGTAACGCAATGAATAGGCGGTAATATCCTTCCGTATATTATAAAAAGTTACTTCGCTCCGTCTATTTATCGGTTATTGCGTTTACAACTCGAGAAGCACTTAAGTGATTAACGTGTTTTTTGTTTTATTCTACTATATACATTACGTAATTAGCCTAGAATAATCCCACTGATAGGACACAGTCCTCCTCTCTGTGAGAGGGAGGTGGGCCATAATCCACCACGTGAGCCCAGTGCAGGTTGGTAGATGTCACATAATCTTCGAATGTTTCGTTTCTGGGATATGCCGGTTTCCTCACGATGTTTTCCTTCACCGTTTTGAGAGCAGTTGTGATGAAATTATTTACATAAAGTGTCTGCTTGGGTCCCAATTCGCCTGTTGGGCTACATATTGTAATATATTCTACATATCCTACTGGTATTATAAATTTGAAAGTTTTATATAATAGGATGTTTGTTACTCAATCACGTAAAACGGCTGAACGGATATGGTTGGGAATTTTGAACAGAGATAGTTTTAAACCTGGATTAACACACAAAAATTTATTTGTTTGTAATTAGATAGAAGTCTTTGCATAAATAATTATACATTATAAACAAGTATATTATTAAAGTAAAAACGGAAGAGCTCACTGAGCGTCTAAGAATTCGTCCGCATCGCTGTCAGTGGTAAAAGTGCCTATAAAAGGCTGGCAGCGTTGCCACGTTGGATGGCAAAGCTGATTATTTGACCTAACAATAGGCCAGCCCTTTAGTCACGTGAAGGGTCGACCAACGTTCAATGAGCACTCGGCCCTAGTGTTTCAACCCCCAAACGGCTCAAACATAGTTCCCAATAAGGTAGTTATATTACACTGCATTTGCAGCCGTACCAGAACAGCCCGCCGTGCTCAGAAGATGGGATGGCGCGAGGCTGTCGACACAGGTTGCATCTCATACCAAAGGCCTGCCCAACTTCCAAGGCACTTTGGTATTTCCGACTGGCCTCTTCCCATCGTCGCATGCCAAGCCATTGACACATAAAATACTGTTTTTACCGTTTGTACGTTCCTGTGGGATAACTTCCGACCTCCACGCTGTCGGTTCTCTGTCTAGGTGTTAATAAACATTTTGTTGCTGCAGGTAACATAGAGCTCAGCTAGTCAATCTAAAACTATTCATCAATCGAGCTCCCAATAAATGGTCACATGAGACAGCCATAATTACTGATACGTTTGCGGATCAGGATGGGGCAGGTGGATGGGTGACTAGCTTAACGTACCAAGACCCTTCCGTGCCTAGGAAAGTACGTTAGGCCGTTGGTCCCGGCTGTCATTCGTGGATCCTAGATTCGTTACAGGTCGTCAGAAGCCCGAAAGTCTAACAACCAGTCTTATAAAAGTGTATTATATTATATTGCGGTAGGAAGTCGCTCCATGCAAAATACTGCTATTCAGCTACATCCAGTTAGACTAGAAGCCGACCCCAATATATTTAGAAAAAAGATATTTAGATGATGACGTATGCGGACAAGGCGAAGGGCGAAGGCCTAGGACATATGAAGAAGAAAGGAATTGACGGATTACGGTCTGTTTGTTCCGCTTTCACGTCTAAACCGCTAAACCGATCAACATGAAATTTTTCACAGATGTAGCCTGGGATATGGAAAAGGTCACAGATTACTTTTTACGCGATAACCGACATCAACGCGGGCGGAGCCGTGGACAAAAGCTAGTAAACTATATAACAATTACTATTAAGCTTGGCAGGCGGATCGGTGATCTCAGTTTGTTGTTATTTGCATACAGCGTTGTCGCTACTCATCCCTTTGACGTAATCTCTCAATCGTGTTTTACAACAGCTATGCTACAAGCGTGGATGGTGGAACTGAATGCATGTCCTTTGTTGATAATTTCATAGAATGTTAATCTTTTTGTTGTGTTGCTGCTCATCTTTCCCTTAGTAAGTACATGGTACAAAAGATACAGGAAAGGTGTATCTTATTACAACAAACAAAACTTGATCAGCTTTATGTTCCCACTGCTGAGACACAGGCCTCCTCTCCGTGATAGGGAGTGGGCCAAAATCGACCACGCGGCCTCCGTGCGTTTTAGTATGTCACTACTGATGCTAACGATATTTTTTATGGCTCTAAGATATGCTAGATACTTCACAATGTTTTCTTTCACTGTTCTATGAGCAGTACCTATAATGTTTATTTTTTTGGAAATGACATCTCACAGGTCATTCCTAGGAGTCAGACTTGTGGCTTTTTTAAATATTTTTTTTGAGGGTGGGAAATCATCAAATAACATCTCCCGCTCTGGGTGGAGCAAGAGGGCGTGTTAGACTTTTACTTACTAAAACCCACCCGTGTTCCTTCAGTTGCCTGGGTGCCAGGGGCTACGGTATCTCTTTCGTTCAACACGCACCCCGTAGCTGCGTCAATAAATTACGGCCCCCACCCAGGGCTCAAAAACCTAAAAGTAAGCAGTTAAAACAAACAAAACATACATTTAAAAACTATCAAGTATCGAAATTATACATTCTTCTCATATAAATATTATGTGTTTTAGAAACTAGAGCTACATTTAAGTCCCATAATACTTCCTACACTTGTATGTACAGCTATGCTCAATGAAGCAACATAAATTAGGATCGTAGTGGACTTAAAAGTTTCAGCGGCGGTTGAGTTATGTAACAGTCGGTTAGTCAATCGTTCGCGTATAACATTATTTGCTATAGGATTACAACCATGATTCACTTCCTAATGGCGCTACGGGGTCGGCAGACTATAAGCTGTTTTAATACTACTAAAGTACTTGCAGATATAATACAAAATTTCGAAATTTTTATTTATGCAATAAGGATGTGTGGCGAGTACCCAATAACGTTATTGTAAGCCATTCAGTGGTGGTCGTGAGGAAACCGGCATGTCGTAGAACAAAAAAATCGATGACATGTGACATCTACTAACCCCAGTGCGGGTTTTCTCCATGTTTTGTTACATAAATAAAGACGCTTTTGACTTTACGTCGTGTTCAGGTGTCTGACAGTGCCTGACCAAAAACATTACAGTCAAGTAGCATGTTACATATTTCTTGCTAACATAATTTTGTTAGGCGCTAAAACTTTTTTACTTGCTTCACTGGTGGATTAGGCGCGTTATGTTTCTCACATTCTACAAACACAAAGGAAACCCCCAATAAATACGTAGTAAAAAAGCAATTTATTCTTCCTTATCCTAAAAAAAATCAAGCCTTAATATTGGCATTTGAGATTACACCAGACTTTCTGTCGCCTATTCCTATTTATATCACAATAATACAGCTAAAACAACACTAGTTTTATCCTTAATCTTTTCGTATTTTTTTAAAGATAATAAATATAGCAAGTTCTAGAACGTTAAAATCTACATAGAAAATAAGGTCTACTTCATTAACAAGATCAAAGATCTCGTGTTGTATCACAATGCCTTTGTATATTTCAAGTCTGTAATCTTGGTCTGCCCGTTGATTTCCTTTTTGTTTTCAATTCCATTCGACGTCTGCTTCTTACTGAAACGGTAAAGGAAACAGTTTGTTTAAAGTTTAAATAAAATCATGTATGTTGTGTGTTCGCATTTGCTAGTTATTTTATTTGTTCAAGATGTTTGAATGTAGCGAAGTGGGAGAAGGAAGAAAGGACTTCGTTTTCGACTGTTGTAAGCAGGATAAAAATAAATGTAGATGAACTTGCATTACCAAACAGTCATGATCTTAATTCAGTAACTCCCTAGCTAGATTGTGTTTAATAATTTACTACTGCAATAGTAATCGCGAAAAAAAATCAGCTGTTCCCTACATTTTGATGAGTTAGTTACACGATCATAAATGTAAGGAACAGCTGATTTTTTTTCGCGATTTCAGGTTTGGTCCCATAGTAAAAGCTGTTCATAATGATGAGTACAATGAAATAAGAGGTTGTTGGTGTTTTTCCAATAACTCTGTATTATACACGAACAGCACTGTAATTGCAAAAAAAAAAAATTGTCTGGTCACCAAAGTAAATAAACAGTTGTTGAACACCAATAACAATGTTGTTGAACTATCAAAGCGACAGCCATTCCTACTATTAGTGTTTCGCAATTACCCTGCTGTATATTACGAATCTTGAGATCAAAACTACAGTAAAGCCTTCCACAATTACGCATCTTAACTTATCTAACATTGGTTTCTACAGTAAAATTTTGATCTTAATCTTCTTGAAATACTCCACCATTTGCATCTACATCTTGTACCAACACATATACAACATCTTCTCGCCACAATCTATTAGTATTAGTATATACCAGCATACTCACACAGGACTTAGAACAAGATTAGCCAAGTTGCACAGCGGCGATTCGACGAACAGCCACAGCAGTAACGCTAACAGTAGCGACGTTATGAGTATTCCTATACCGTTTAGTATCTGAAATTCAATTAAGAAGTTTGTATGTTCATGCTGCACTGTGTCGGGGTGGGTAGATTGTTTATCGAGTGGAGTATATACAACGTGTAACGGAAAGGGTAATATATACATACCAAGGGCACGGCTTCTTTGGATGATATCAAACGATATTGGAAGGGTTTTTTAATCCTATCTCTACATGTTCGGAGGTTATGAGAATTTTTAATACATTGATAACAGAAACCAAACTTTTCAAATTGAATTACACATATAACTTGGAAGAGATTTATCGTGATATTGGCAAGTAACGTGGAAAGTTATTGACCTACGTAGTGCGGTGACTCGTTTGATTTGAAATTAAGAAACATTGAAACCGTTTTAGTATCAATTCTTAGAGTATTTTGTTTTTAGCTGAACTGTGTATAGGGATTCTATACCAGCTGTTTATCTTTAGTGCTTAAGGATAGCAATAGGGTCTCTGTTACATCATATATAGCTTTGGTATTGATATGTTCTTGTGAGTCCATACTTACAGTCTTCTGTATGAATGTGGAGTCATTTGATTTTGGAAGACTGATAGTTATGTGTATATATTGTGGTGTCCTAACATAATTTTATGATAATCATTCGTTTCTTGGAACTGTCCTACTACTGTTTATAAGCCTTATTTACTCTTACTTTGACTTATTTGTATTAACGAGCCATTATTTTTAAAAGTAGGCAGTTAAAAATTGAGGTTGTGGGATAAAAAATAATGGCTGCACGAGTCGATCGATCAGGTAAACCACCATTACCATCTATCTTTACATACCAAGACCCCTCCGTGTCCCGGAAAGCATGTTAAGCCGTTTGTCCCGGCAGTCATTCGTTGATCTTTGGCAGTCGTTACGGGTCGTCACAAGCCCGAAAGTCTGACAACCAGTCTTACTAAGAGGTGTCTTATTACCCAGTAACTGGGTTGTGGAGGTCAGATAGGCAGTCGCTCCATGTGAAATGCTGGTATTCAGCTGTAACCGGTTAGACTGGAAGCCAATCCCAACATAGTTGGGAAAAGGCTAGGCAGATGATGAGATTGTTAAAAATTTAACTACCCACTGATTGACAAATGCTTGTTTATGGAGCGCTGCCAATAAAGATCTACGACGCACACTATGGCTTCAAACACTACATTTGGTATTAGGCACTAAAAGAGTAATCTTTCCAATATCAAACTCAAAGAATGTTAGCCCATCAACATTTATACAACCTCGTATAGAGAATCCAAGATTAAGGTTTCAACGCAGATCAGTCGTAAGAAAATTACAGAAAATGAAATAGCAAAAGTAACCAACATTAGTAGTACACGCACAATATCAATAGGTTGGTACAGTAATTCCCTCTACAACGACTCAAAATGTGCGCACACATAGACACACTTCATCGAGTCCAAGCGCACTCGCGGGCTTATAAATCGATTCGTACGAATTTGTTCGCCTGATTCGGGCAATTGACACTCACACGAAGTTAGTTTATTTGTGGGCGAATCCACAACTCCAGAAATACGTATTATGCAATCGGCACTTTTAAAATGTATACTATTTTTGCATGTACAGGTACTTAGTAATTGCTCATAACTACATTGCAAATAACTCAAGACGTCCCTAACTACATTCAAATTCCGGAACAATAACACTTGCACTTGTAATAAAAATATTTTAGTAATCGTTTATTTTTAGGCACTATAATTGTATGGGAAATTTGCTACTGTTGACCAAATGTGCTCTTTTTGTATACGGTTTATTAAATAAATTATTATTATTATTAAATTATTACTATTAAAATATGTATTGCTGAAGTCTTAGGTTCACCCACAAATAAATTAACTTTGTGCGAATCGACTATAGAAACAAAATATAAAAAGTGTTGATTCGCCCGATTCGACACTTTGAATTCGACTAACGTCTTGCATTTGTTTGATATAAGCATGACGTTGCCAGGGAGTCACTGCTGGTAAATAAATATATGTGCAATTGTTTCATTTCAATTAATTGAAAAAACAAAATGGCGGCCTTCGTTCCAATTTTGGTCACACGTTAAAAGATCTTTGTACAGTTTTACATATCTATGTGTGTGTACGCCTGTTTTTAATCGTTGTGTGAGATTAATGTTTTGTGGGTTTAGACTATTCTGCGGCACTAGGCAATCAAAAATACGTACCAAGTTAAACATGTCATAATGCATCGGATTCCGTTGCGAGTAAAGGAACCGCTCCAGTAGTAGGGAATGTATTATGTAGACTCCATATGCTAGACGGCTGACTATCGTGAAGGTGGGCCAGGACATAAAGTTCCTGAGGTTTTCTGTAATTAAATAAATTAATTTAGACACGGATTTGTCACACTTAAACTGCCTTTAGTTATTGACGAAGCCAACATAGTCATTAGTCAATAATCCAATGCTGGAGTCACAACTGGAGGGTTTTTGAAAACAAAGCTAAGTTCAAATATATACCTAAATGAAAATACAATTTTCTTTTAAAGCCGTTAATCTCTCTCTGTCGTCAATTAATGATCTGTATCTTAGCCAGAATATCCAAATAGTCGAAACCCGCTCATTTCCTTTTTGTAGTTTTTGCGTGACACCATTATTTTATGAAAATAGGTCACTCCGTTTTTATTGCAATGTTTTTGCTTTACTCTTTATTGTTATCAAGTCATATAGTTTGAAAAGGTCTTGTGAGATGATCAGTATGAAGCTAACAAATGGATATACCTACATATAATATATATTATCGGCCTATAATGTTCCCACTGCTGGGACACAGGCCTCCTCTTTGTGAGAGGGTCGTGATAAATCATGAGCGAACTGAATTTGAAGATTAACCTAACATCACGCCTATAATAATCCCCGAATGTTGACACAGAGGTGTACCGTATCATCATCATCATCATCATATCAGCCGAAAGACGTCCACTGCTGGACATAGGCCTCCTCCAGGCTCCTCCACTTCGACCGGTCTTGTGCTTCCCACATCCAGCGGATACCCGCGGTCTTCGTGTACCGTATAATACATCAATATTTCGCCAGTTAAATGTTTGACTCCCTTCTAATAGGGGGTGAGCCTATTGCCACCAATTGGGCACAAGTTCTGACTCCGGACTGCTACTGAGTTTCTGATGATAACACTTTGCCAAACTTAGAAATCGAACCCAAGACCTCATTATCAACAGTACCGCTTGCGACCGCTAGCCGAACGAGGCACTCTAATAGAAGATTAGTTCTAACTAATAACGGAAGATAAGATATATATAAAAAGGTCGCAAAACAGGAAAAAACAACGGTAATATTTTCCAAAGAATATTTCATCACAGAGAAAGTAGATTTTGATGAAACAGTAACAGTCATATCTTGAACTGAGATGAAAATATAATACCAGTATTTTGACGGGGGAAAACTAAGGGTCCTCCCGGGAAATTAGAAAAAAAAGAAGCTATGTTCAACATGCCCCAAGCACGAGTATATTTAGTTAAAGGGATTAAAAGGAATTCTATCAACTCATTTCCTGGTATTTCGCGTTCATATTTCACTGCGTAAAATTATTTATAAATCCTTCATTTATTAAATAAATACTATTTTTTGCCAGCGGCTTCAACCGCGAGGAGGTCAAAAAACGCGTGGATAAAAGTGTCCTGTGTTAATCTACGTTATTATCGATCTGTGTACCAAATTTTATCCAAATTCGATCAGTCGCTTTTGCGTGATTGAGTAAGAAACATCCAAATTTTCACATTTATAATATTAGTAGGATAATAGGATAAAGGGCCGCAATTTTTTTATTGGTATCAATAGCAATAAGCAAGAGATTTTAGGCATCTTGGAAGAAAGCTATTGCCATATTATGAGCTAGTTTAATCCCACAAAATACACAATTGCAAAAATGTTAAAGAGTTAAGCAGTCCCCATTTGTTCTGCACTGAGAGATTTTGAGAAGCTTGGTCACTTCACGAATCGTTGAAAAGTGTATTTTCAATAATATTTCACGTAGGTATTTAAATTGGTGCTGGAATACAAGACCGGTTCGTAGGCAGCTTATTAACAGAATTTATGTTCAAAGCGATTTAAAATTAATGACCAAAAATACGTGGAATAAGATAAATATGAACCACGAATATATGCGTGAAAATCATATCATGTTCACGTGTCTTCAATCTTTTGAGTATACTACTGTTATTTTTAAATGTGGCATCAGCAGTTCTAATCTCTTACTCGAAACTTCTTTCATTAAACTATATTTATAAACACAACAAAACAGTGTAAATAAATAGCAGTGTTTCTTCTATAAAAGATTAATCAGTGGCTGACCGTTCATCATTATTTATTTTCTTTCCATTACTTATTTGTGTTCGCTTTTCTTTTGAAAATCAATTATTTAATGGGCTTTCAGTAGTTTCTTTCTTGTTTTTAAGTTGTTGTAAGTTTATAGTAAACGGTTTTGTGGTTTAATTTCCGTCAGAAGTTGACTTAGCTTGGGTATTATAATTATTCAAGCGAATAGCTATCCATTCTTAACTTAGCTAATATTAACTGTTTCAACACAGTTTCCTGGTTGAGTTCCCTCTCTGTATAGCAAATAACTACATTACCCGTATAGCAAATAACTAAATTATTAAGAACGAGGGAATTTGGGCTTGCATTTTCTGACTTTGCGACTAGCTTAGCTGTTCTTATAAAAAACAAGGTCCTGATGAACCCAAATGTCAAAATATCAGTATCAGAAACGTCAGGTTGCGGGCTTAGAACTTGGCAAATGCTAATGTCTCCTCGGACACTACGAAATTACGAGTGATAAAAATCATTGTGTGGAAACCTATAACCGACTTTATTATTGTTTTAATGGCTAACTCGCAGTAACAAATTACGATCAACAATCTTTGTTTTTTCTGTGTATTAGAAAAGGCTTTTGATAAGGTCAGATCATAATTTAATCTTAAAATCAAATATAAAATCTACTTACGGACATCCCCATATTCTGTAATCGTTATACAGACACAGGTCGCAAAGGCCCATAAGTTTCTGTTGAGGGCAGCATACACTGCTGCGTTCCAAGCATTGTATTCCCCAAGGCACCATGCTGGGGCCGCTGTTAACACTTTTAAACCTAGCATGAAGGCTGCTGCGAGGCCTAGGTAGGAGAACTCCTAGAATGTGAGAAAATTGTAGATTTATCGACGTATAGATTTAAATGGAAAAATATGTTGGTTGTTTACAGTAGTTAAAATCAAGGACACTTAAAATATGCTTATACTTTAGAGAAGCTTTTTCATATCCCTGTAACTATGGACATATTATTTAATTACTGTCGCAGTTCAAAGTAGGATCCCATCACTTGTATTCTACATCCATTAATTCCTCGAGTAAATATATTATTTAGTTTTGCTAACAAACATACAGATTGACGATGAGCTTGTGTAAACGGTAGTCCATTTACCCAAAGACAAAATTGTGTGGAAAAGGGAGATGGTCTTTGCACGGCAGTAGGACGATACAGGCTATTACAGTATCAACTAGCAAAACTGCTCACCTTAGAAATAACTCCTCTGTACTTAGCAGGCCTGTACACTGTTATAATGTATCCCATGGCCATGCCTAAGAAGTAAGAACCAGCTCTATGATGACTCCTCATGTAGGTGTCTAGGTAGACCTGGTTGTTTCTAACGTGAATCAGCTTCCTGAAAATTAAGATGTTTGAACTTGATTTCGTTGGTAGGTTTTGTAAGGTAGAACATAATTTAGTATATATGAGATATGAACTGTGCAATAGTTAAATATACTCGCAACCAGTTTGCGTGACCGTAAACAAAGCAAAGGTGGATCGACGCAGGTGGCGTACTGCAGTTTTTGCCTACCCTCATGAGAAGAAAGTGTGAGGTATGTAATTTTACTTTTAGATGTTAATCTTTTAGTAATTTTTAATAAAGTAACTGCTATGAAAGAACCGTCACATTCTGAATTTCAAAACCTTGAGTCATGTCATAAGAAACATTTTATTGAAAATTAAGCACCGGATATTCAAAAGTAAGCATAACCAGTAAATCATATTTTATGCATTTCCTGAAAGCACAGGTCCCAAGAAATTCTGTCTTAAAGATTTCAATGAAAACCTCCATCAAATATAATTTCAATACTTCACGTAAAATCGTCAATCAATGGGAATTGGATTTTAGAAGCTTGAACGTTACGGGGGTCGTTAACGACTTTCCCATACCCACATTTAATTGACGCCTCGAAGTAAAGTGTTGCAAATCAGAAAATAATTGAAATGGCTTTTTCCTTTTAAACTTAAAAAAATATATATTAATGATCATCTAAAAATCGCTATATAAAATTCTGGTTTTCGGCTGCAATCAATTAGACTGGAAGTCAACCCCAAGGCCCCAACATATTTAGATTAAAATTTGGGAAAAGAGCTGTGCAGGTAACAATGATGGTTTGGATCGTCTGTATTACTAGCTAGTTCAAATTCCATGATTTATTAGCCAGCATACAGTCAATAAATTATCAGCTGTCATTGCCAACGATTATGGTGTATGTTGGATGGGGGATCGAATTCAAGACTTCTTGATGGTAATTGTACTATATTTTGTAGCATACAAAACGATGTATAATATAATTAGCATAGTTGATTAGTTGGAATAGGTATAGAAATCATTAGCATTATTTAACCCTAATATGTGCTAATAAATGTGCCTTAATAAGTACCTAAATTTAACCTTCACAATTAAAATAACCAGTTCAATATAAGCAAACCAGAATCAGCCCAAAAGGTAGACGATAAAAACTTACTCAATATCGTAGAGCAGGATTCCATTCAATCCTTTCGTGTAAGTGGTAATACCAGTTATTACCACCGACAAGATAACTGCGATAGTGGTGACGATTTTGCCAATACGTCTGTTCCATTGCCAAAGACAGAAGAGAGCTGTACCCATGACAGCTAAGTGGTAGTCGGCTGGGATATACCAGGATACTTGCTGACACTGAAACAACATTGGACAAAGAAATGATTAATACGGTAAAGGAATAGTTTGAAAAGGTTTTGTTTGATATTACAGTTGATAAAAGTGGCTTAAAGAATATATTTATGTTGGACGATACCAAGACAAACCTAAAGGCCCGTACGACATTGAATGTAAACAATTTGGGATCACGAATCACCATCCTTCTGCAGTATGAAATGTGATGTGATCTCAAATGAAACAGTAAAATATCATACGACGAGACGAGTACCAATTATTTTTTTAAGATAATGAGAACAATTTTTTACAGAAACAGTTATTAAAGCAAAGGAAAATCAGGGGCTTTATACAGATTGTGAGACGTTTTTTTATAAAAATAATGTAAAAACATCTTACAATATTCTCACTATCCACGTAGTTGCCAAGCATTAGTAAACTGATCAGCCAGGTTTTGGAGCACGCCTGCTTTTCTCTATCCATGATGCGTTTCCACAATGGGCCATCACCAACATATTCGGCTACTGCTATTGTGTAGAATATTAATACTGTGAAGGAGCCAATTAATCTGGAAACGAATAAGTACATATCATTAACATTTTGATTAACTATATAAATCAGCACAGAGATCCGCAGGAGAACCAAAGTAACATAGCCCGAAGAATTGCCAAACTTAAGTGGCAATGGACAGAGCACATTGCTCGCAGAACAGATGGCCGATGAGGCTGAAAAGTTCTGGTGCCTCCCACAAGGTGGACAGATGACCTTGTGAGGGCCGCAGGAATCCGCTGGATGCGGGAGCAAAGAACCGGTCGAAGTGGCGAAGCTTGGGGGAGGCCTATGTCCAGCAGTGGACGTCTTTCGGCTGAAATGATGATGATGATGAGGTAAATTAGCTAAGGTCAAAGATATATTGGTACTTACTTAACTATATTGGAATTGGAATTTGAAAAATCATTATCATTTAAAAAATTATGGATATATCTCGAAATAATTGAGACAGCTTTTTGGGTATTTTTCAACCAAATTTTGCTTTTTAGCAAATTATTATCAAAATGACAGGACCAGTCGAAATGGCGGTGCTTGGGGAATGCCTATGTCCACCAGTGGACATTTTTCGGTTAAAATGATGATGATGATTTATAATATATAATAATATCCTTACCTGACATAACGCTGTAATAAACTAATGACAGGATTTTTCTTCTTCTCCATCAGACCTTTCATGAGAAGAAGTCCCGATATCACAAAGAAGTTCTCTACTGCTGGTAGATCTAAATGCTGTAATGTGTTACCTAGTGTGTTGTTCTTCACGGATATTAGCTAAAATAATGAAAATAATTGATTTCATTAATCTTTCTTTGCAATGTTAGAGTTCGTTTTAAGCTGTTCTAAGATATTGAATAAGGCGATGAATGGTAATATTAATTTTAAAGATGAAGTACACAGGAAGCGGTTCGTCGACTCGTCACGTGACCAAAGGGCTAGCCTATTCTTAGGTCGAAGAATCAGCATTGCCATTCAATGTGGCAACGCTGCCAGCCTTTTGGGCACTTTTCCCACTGACAGAGATGCGGACGAATTCTTTGATGCCCAGTGAGCTCTTTTCCATATTTTACTTTTTAAACTTGTTCATAATGGTGCCAATTCTGTTGTCACAAAATTCTCTAAACTAGACTAAAAACCACCAAAATTTAGTTTATTCCTGTCAAACGACGATTTCCCATTCTGAAATTGACTAAAGTGACACAACTTAACTACATTTTAGTTTGACAGCAATAAGATTGCACTGCCCTATCAGAATACCAGCGCTGCGACACTTTTAAATGTCGCAGCATCATGCTGAGATAGTGGCCTTTTGACTTCGTACAGGACTTAATTTTTTTATTTTACTTTTTTTTTGTTTTTGTATAAATCTTATGTTAATTTTAATAGTAGTGTAGCTTAATAGTGTTTTCTCTTTTATGTGTTTAATTATCGTATTATACTGTACCAAGTTTGTAAGATTCCTGTGCAAGTCCAATAAATATTTTTTCTTTCTTTCTTAGTTATTAGTTTAGTGAAAATGGCAATTTCGCTATTCTGTTGTTGTCAATTTCATTATTCTATTCAAACTAAAATTTTAGTTGTCTAACTAAATCTGACTATTTTTTAAATCGCGATTAAATAGGTTTGGAATAAAATTAGCTGTCAAGAACTAAAATTCACACCGACACCTCGACTTCTGGTGCAAAAATAGTAATGTTTTTTTTTTCTTTTCTTTTGCTTATATCTCGAAAATGGTGTGTCCTATCGCAAAAATAATGAAAATTTCGCCACCTTCATGAAAGCCCATACACCTCTAAAACTCAACATAATAATTTTTCAGATTTTCCATGCAAAAAGTGAAAATTCTATATAAATCACGTCGAGGCTTCCGCTCCCGTGCGCGCCTGTGGCTCTAAAACAAGTAAAGCCAAAACATACCACGTGCGATTCGCGATTGTCAAATTCGATTTCAGTTTGTTGTTTTTATATTTAGAGATAATTTTTTTGCAGAATAGCGTTTAGATTCTCATAGTTAAAAGTAAGGAATTTTAGTTATAGTTTAGTTAGTTTAGTTCGGTGTACAACAGAATCGGCACCAATGTCTAATTATTTAATTCCTAAATACAAGTTATTTGTCGTTTATAAATTAAAATGTTGTGGAGAACACACGAATATATTTGCATAGCTTATAAGCAGGTTTAATTTACGCCTATGTATAAAAATATCTGTGTTGTTATCAAGTTTATAAAAAAAAATGTTATTTCATCTTTTAATATGTCTGTTGCTGTGACAAATAAATCCATTTTCTTTCTTTCTTTTCGTTTTAAAAAGACCTGACCATTAAAATGGCATCAAAATTTTACAAGAATAATAATGCTCACCATCATAATCTGACTAGTCTTATCCCAACTATGTTGGGGTCAGCTTCCAGTCTAACCGAATGCAACTGAATACCAGTGTTTTATATGGAGCGATTGCCTATGTTTACTCCATAGACCAGTTACTCGGAAACTCGATACCCCTTGGTAAGACTGTTTGTCAGACTTTCGAGCTTCTGACGATCCATAACGACTGTGATGTATCTATGAATGATACCCAAAACCAACGGCGTAGTGTGCATTCCGAGGTACGGAAGGGTCATGATATGTAAAGATGGTCACCCATCCACAGACCAACCGCAACAAGAATAGCTTAACCTAGTCGATTGACCCTTGTGGCTGTTTTTACTTAGCCACAAGCCCCAATAAAAATGATCACCAGTTACACTTTATACATAATATATAAAAGGAACAAGCACAAAATTATATTCGGGAATTGTCTAATCAAAAACCTCAATAGAAAATATGGAAAACATCGTAATAGATACTTACTTGATCATAATCCCGTCCATTACTGACAGAACCGGCGATGATAAACACAAAAACATGAACGCAGGTGGTGAAGCTTAGAACAAGGGCCTTCGTGAAACTGAGGATTGAAATCTCATCATCCGTGATTTTGACGAAAGAATTCCAGTTCCTTTTGAGACTGAAGGAGTAAGCTATTCTTCGCACTGTAAAGGATAAACATTAGATTTTAACACGCTTAGAGAAGACATACCCCAAAAAGAGCCCCATACAAATGATATATTGAATAGCCCTTTGAACCCATACATTCAATAATATGTAGCCAATAAAATTGAAGAGCCATACGCGTCAATATTTCCTTGCGAGAGTAACATGTCTCACAATGATTTGACTGTTCTATTCTAAGTAAATGACGACAATTGGTACCATCTGTTCTAAAGAAACAAGCACTATAGTAATTATCATAGTATATTAAAGTGCTCTAATGATGGTAAATATTATTATTATTTTGCCTCTTCAATAATCATGCGACATCATCATTAATTCATTATGTTGATTATTATTAGAGTAAATAATAATAGCTTCTAAGGATAACTTACGTCTCGAATCTGTGTTGTCATATTGAAGATAGATTGTTGATGTTATTGCTGCTACAACTAGTCCTATCATTACATATCTGAAAAAATAAAGAAATCTTATCAAGCGAACAGTACCTATCTGTTCCGACTGCGGGGACACATACCCACTCTTTGTAAAAGGGAGTGGGCCGTTATCCCCCAAGTGGGCCCAATGCCGGTTGCTGGATGTCATACCGTAGTCTTACATATATGTGGAAAACATTTATGTACCGTTTTGAGAGCTACAACAGCACTCATTAGGCTACAACATTATCATCATCATCAGCCTATAATCTTCCCACTGCCGGGACAGAGGCCTCCTCTCGATGAGAGGGATTGGGCCGTTATCCACCACTCGGGCCCAGAGAGGGTTGGTAGATGTCGCATGTCTTCGAATTTTTGGTTCTAGGACATGCCGGTTTCCGCACGATGTTTTCCTTCACCGTTTTGAGAGCAGTGGTGATGAAATAATTTACACAAAGTAATGCGCCTATCTGGGTTCGAACTCACGACCTACAACTCGTAAGTCGCAGCCGTTACCACTTAGCCACCACTGCTCAAGGCTACAACAGCTCATTGAATTTTACAGAAAATGACGTAAAAGATGGAATCTAGTACATGAACAGGCAAAAATGAGTATGTGTCGGTCAATATTTGTATTACTAACCACGTCTGCATCTTTCCACGTGCGACGAATAAAAATTACCGAAGGTCAAAACGCATCGGCTATGCCTATGTACATTCACGGTAATTATACGCCTTTTAAATTGGACGAAGATTCCAACTTAAACAAATAAGTGAGTCATCCGGTGTCGGGTATACTTTGAACCGTGTTTAGGCCTTTCAAAGTTATTAGTCGACTAAGGAAGTTATAAGTTTGTCCGTATATATTCTTTTTTTGTGTATCATCATTACTTCAGCCGAAAGACGTCCACTGCTGGACATAGGCTTCCCCCAATTGTCATTTCTGAAGGTTTGCCATAATCGCCACGTTTGGCAGGCGGGTTGGCGATCGCAGTATAGTGGTAAAATGCATAGAGAACGCTGCTGCCCACTCTCTAGTAAACCCTTAGTCGCCTTCTACGTCACCCACGAGAAGAAATGGGATGGTGCTATTATTTTTACGTCCGGCACCACACGGCACGGTTTTTTATATAAGTTCATAGATATTTTAGTTAATAATAATTGTGAAGTGATTTTGATAATTCAAAAAAAATATTAATTTGGGAAACTTTTGAGGTAGCTTTGACCATACTTATTTAATCCACTTTGCGTATCTTGATGATTCTATAAAACTGTCTGTTGTTCTTTTTTGGCAAAAAATGTAGATACATTTACTTAAATTTATTTGGTCCGAAATGAGGAGCTAATGCAGCCATTAGGTCCTCACGTGTGCAGGCAATATGGCACGCGGTGCAAGATGGGACGTGAGCCATTGTCTGTGGAGTTGTTAACATAACAAGTAGTATTCGAATTGGTATGTACCATTTGTACTAAAAAGTGAATGATAAAATTAAATTTAAAATTTAGAAAACCCCCGACCCAAACAAAAACTCAAAAAAGTAAAAAATAATATTTATGGGCCTTTTAATTTTAACGTAATATTTTGATCAGGGCATTGTCAAGTCGGGGGACGGCTAGGCCTCTGTTTGGCGTTTTCATTGACCGTCCCCCGACTTGACAATCCCTGATCAAAATTTTACGTTAAAATTAAAAGGCCCATAAATATTATTTTTTACTTTTTTGAGTTTTTGTTTGGGTCGGGGGTTTTTTAAATTTTAAATTTAATTTTTATTTCTTGCTTTTTAAACTTAATGTCTCCCTTAAATCACCATTTATCTATAATCTATTCATTGAGACCTTTTCAATGAGCCCAAACAGGATACTTCTGCTGTTTGTTGGTGAATAACTTGGGTTTCCTGGAAATTCCAGGTGTTGCTCCAGCATCAGTTCAAGGTTATTTTATTCGTCTAATATGATTGAAGTGATAGAATCCCAAATTTTGAGTTGATCAGAGGCTAAAATCCCTTTTTTAACCAGAAAAGAGCTGATAATCTTCAAACGGGTGAACCGATTTTGATGAAACATGTCTAAGAACACTCCCGGCTAATACACCTTGCAAACAAAAAAAACAAAATCAAAATCGGTTAAGAGGGACAACCCGTAAGTCTTTCAATTTCATCTTATTACTATGCATATAGTTATACATAGTCCTCTTCACCATATCTGGCAACAACGACCCTTCATTCTACTTAGTAACTATTAAAAACTCGAAGTAAAATAAAACTATCTAACAACAATGTGGAGAATTTTTTTTTGAAGTCCCATTTTGTTTAGTTTTATTTTCATCTTATTATGTATGGGTGGCCCAGTGGTAACGGGAGAGCAGTGGTGGCCCAGTGGTAACGGCCGCGACTTACCGAGTTATAGGTCGTGCGTTCGAACCCAGCCAGGCGCATTACTTTGTGTAAATAATTTCATCACCACTGCTCTCAAACGGTGAAGGAAAACATCGTGAGGAAACCGGCATGTCCTAGAACAAAAAATTCGAAGACATGTGACATCTACCAACCCGCATTGGGCCCGCGTGGTGGATTATGGCCCACTCCCTCTCACGGAGAGGAGGCCTGTGTCCCAGCAGTGGGAACGTAATAGGCTGAGTATGAATCTGTATGTATGTAAAAATACTGACTCACATGAACACATAATACTTCAAGCTATATTCAGTCTTCACTCCAGCTTTATCACAGTAATCCACAGTGATATCAGGATCCATAGGAGTGATAGGATTCACCAAGTATATGGTCTTCAGAATCTTGGAAACTGATTCATGGTTGCACGCTGCAGGTAAGCAAGTACCCCATGATATAGTGTCAAACTTTCTGCCTTCTTTGGATTTTACCTATGAAAGCAAAATATTTGAAGAGTTTAAAATTATCCGTAATTAATACACATGATGAATCAGATAAACGATAAATTATTTTATTTCTGACAAACACTTTTAGATTGATGTCTGAATTGGTCTTTCAAGGAGAGCCACAACCACAATTGAGTGGACCTGTCCATTCAGTGCAAGCATTTATCAGTAATTATGCAGCTCAACTCAGAACTTAAGGAGGTCAACGATTGGACGAGCAATACCAAGGATAGGATACGTAGATGATGACAACACACTTATGACATAAATTGTCTTTACATAGTTCTTGAACATAAATGACTATATCTGGGTGTACTAAAAGTACGTCTCGGCCTAAAACCTTCGAGGGAACAGGCGTGACAAGAGTTATAGATCTATTCAATAGATCTCTAACTCTCGTCACGCCTGTTTCCAGATTATCCAAATCCTCCATCAACACAATAGATTCTATTGCGTTTGATGGAGGATTTGGATAATCTCCATTTTATTACTTCTAAGTTTTCGTTTCACGTCGGTTTCGGAATTATCATCCATTCAGAAATCATCGTCCTCTAATTTCATGAGTCTGTTATACTGCAGTATAAAATGTTCTTCAACGGTTTGGGTTACTTAAGATACCATCACGTTACTCACGTTAATCAATTCGTAAATAAAAGAGTGATAAATATAACTTTTGATGAATCAAGATGGAAAGGAAGGTTAAAGAAAAGACAGATGAATTGTGTGGGGAATGAAATGAACGAGAAGAAAGTGATAGCGTGACGGTTGACAGAAGTGAATGGAAGAAGAAAATGTGTTGTACCCACCCCAGGTAACACTGTACAAGGCCAAGATGATGACTCACATTTAAAAACTCTTCAGTTCTTCCAAACACATCAGCACTGCCATATTCCTTCTCTTCTTTATCCGTTAGTTTGATATCAGATAGGCAATATTGCGTGGCAATGTTGGGTTCACCAAAATTCGAAGGGGCTTTCAAACATTGGTCGTAGTTACCGAAACTGTATTTGGAACCGTAGAAACTACCAACTGGATGTTGCATAGAATTCCATACTGAAAGAGAAAGAATACGATTGTGATTAGAAGGGGTCGATTGATCTGGTTAAGCAATGCTTGCCGCGGTTGATCCATGGATGGGGATCCATCGCTTCATACCGAGACCTCTCCGTGTCTCGGAAAGCACGTGTTTCCAGCTGTCATTCGTGAATCTTTGACAATCGTTAAAGGTAGAAGCCCGAAAATCTGAGAACCAATCTTACCAAAGGGTTACGGATTTTCTAGTAACTGGGTTGTTGAAGTCAGATAGGCATTCGCTCCATGTGAAATACTGGTATTCAGTTGCATCAGGTTATACGAAAATCCGACGCCAACATTGTTGGGAATATTCTAGGCACAATTATTAATATGTATTTAAGAAATTAGATATTTATTACTCAGAATCTTTTTTTTACTTTTTTCATTAACATGTTCTTATAGTTTCCGCATTCACACATCTTGTAAGCTATTACCTGCTGTGTGTGTAGGTATTATATTCATTTTTACATGCACGACTCGACATTTCCACGTTCCCTTTAACAGAGACACAAATGCCCATGTCCCAACAGTGGGAATATTATAATCTACTAATAATTTCCTACTATTATTATAATTGTAAAAGTTTGTATGTTGTAAACATCCGGTTCAGATGTTAAGATGTATGGATGTTTGTTACTCAACCACGCAAAAACGGCTCATCGGGTTTCTATAAAACTTAGCACACAGATATTGTATGTACAACCTGGATTGGATACTTTTAATCCCGGCAATACGTTCCAATAGGATAAATTTCGACCTCAAAGCGGGCGTAGCCGCTGGTAAAAGCTAGTGAATACTAAAGATCGTATACTTACTCCAAACCGCCCAAACAGTGTAATTCTTCACATTGTTTAATATTAGTAGTGTCTGGTCTATGCAAGGTCTCTCATTTTTACTCCATTCTAAATCTTCTAAGCCTTGTATGACTATGTCCACTTCTGTCTGTCTGTTGTTTGTTATATATTCAGCGCAGGAAATACCTGAAACAACACCATAAATAATATTCCACATTTATTTTCAAAGTGATTGGCCGAGGTGTATACCTAGTACGCCCACATTTCACCTTTCCACCTTGAGACATCGATGTGCAACCTGATAACCATAGGTTAAGTACCAACTACACCATTATTCTGAACCCCACTGCGAAAATTTCGTCCATTATTAAAACTAAATATTGCATTTCTGTGTTGCACTTTTCTACGAAACAACAGATCTTTTTTTTTACTGAAGATATAATCAAGTACTAAAGTCATGGTTATGTCGATGTCTTTGCCACCCTATATAGATCCTACATCATAAGAGAAAAGCTTATCCTCATTAAAATCTAGACTCTATTCTGCTATTGATAAATTTCAAATTGAAAAATCAAATGACTCTAAGCCCAACCCCGGGATGAAGCCCCAAGATATCATCCTCAGCATTCGCGCTTACGATGGCTACATAAACGAGCCTGGCTCTTATGTTAAACACTGAGAGCTTGGCTGAGGGAGAACAACAAAACACCTTTACCTATACCTACCTTTGTGGTATACCAATGCTGTTTTGCGGTAAAACACAGCAATTCAGATGTATTCCGGTTCGAGAAATGTGGGTTGTGTAATTACCTTTACAGGCACTCGTGCGTCATTACAACTATATCACCATGATAATGACAACGCACGGAAAAACCCCTTGTTTACTCGTGTCGATAAGTCGGGGTCAACACTGTCCATCGAGTGGACTGTTTATCCAGCCACCATATTAAATTAAATTATTCTAACCGCAACAGCTGTTTAAAGTGTGCCCTCCCAACTCACTGGCGAATGGTGTAAGAACAGGCTAAAGGTGTAGCGACCTGCTGAAAATCTCGCATATGGCTATTAGTTACTTGCTCTTTACAAATGTGTTACGTGTTTGCCTTATTTCGGTTGTTTACGAAATCAAAATCAAAACTAAAATTCATTTATTCAATAATTTGAATAAGAAAGAATTGGGTAAGAATCAGCACATAAAGGAAATCAAAACGTCCGCCCTTCACGACTTCTCAGTGCTTTAACTGGGAAGAAGAAATGTCGCAACAAACTCCACAGCAGCATAGCCTGCTGTCTGTTCAGTTAGATAAACTTGATTCTGTACAATAAAACGTATGCAAAATTAGATTTGTAATGAGTTCGAACCCAGGCAGGCACTTTACTGTGTGTATATAATTTCAACCCCACTGCTCTCAAACGGTGAAAGAAAATATCGTGAGGAAACCGGCATCTCAACCTAAAATTCGAAGACATGTGACACACCAACCCGCACCAGGGCCGCGTGGTGGACTCAAAATCAAATCAAAAGTCATTTATACAAATTAGGCTGTGAATCAGCACTTTTCGAACGTCAAAATACATACTCGTAAGACAGTCCAAAAAACCGCCCACCCTTCACCACTTCCTAGTGCTTTAGCTGGGAAGAAGTGGCGTAATAAATTCCTGTTTAGTTGGATGGACTTGATTCAATACATAAATAGGCTATAGCCCACTCCCTGTCACAGAGAGGAGACCTGTGTCCCAGCAGTGGGAACATAATAGGCTGTTTAAGCTATATGCTTATCTTACTTACGCGCCTACTAGCGTCATAATACTCACATTTTATTGCTGGATATTTTCTTGTACTCGTAATGTTGGTTAGTAAACCCACATAACGAGTTATCATTGAACAAATAAAAATGAAGTTACGGAATCCGGAACTTTTTTGCAAAATTCATCTCCAGGTTGACGTAAATAAATTCCATCTCCAGACTTGAATATGACTCCAGTTTTTCCGGTACGTTGTAGGCGGCCTTGCTAAAACTCTTTTTATCCGACTGCGCCAGATGGAGGGTTATGTTTTGCGAGTGTATGTATGTACATTTCTTTGGTATGCTCTGTAGCCTAAACGGCTTGATGGATTTTAGATTAAGAGGCGTCGTTGGATTCGTTTCCACTAAGTCGCGGAGCCCGCCACCAGTTTTTTAAATAAATATTAGGTCTTTACCTATGAAATTGCCGTTCTGCAGTACTGGCCATTTCAAATCAAAATAATTTTTGTTTGGCTAAGAATTCTAATTTCAAATTAATTTTATTTTAAAAACATGGATTTTTTTTCTAAAAGTATTCATTTCTTTATTGATTAGTGTTACATTTTCATCGCATTTCAATCTTTTTCGTCATCATGGATACGTTAAAAAATCGAGTAATTATGGAATATGAGTACCGTCGTGGCAGCAACGCGGCACAAGCGGCACGCAACATCAACGACGTTTACGGAGCTAACACTACAAACCAACGCACCACCTGTTATTGGTTTGCTCGCTTCCGTTCTGGAAATTTCGACCTGAAAAATGAACCTCGCGGTCGTCCGAAGACTTTGGTCGACAATGACGAATTAAAGGCGATTGTGGAAGCTGATGATACACAATCTACGGCTGAATTAGCAGCAGCTTTCGACGTTAGCGTCAAAACAATATTGGTCCATTTGCGTCAAATTGGCAAGGTAAAAAAGCTTGACAAATGGGTGCCCCACGAACTCAATGATCGCCAGCGCGAAGTACGCGTCGAGACGTGCCTTGCACTGCTCAACAGACACACAAATGAAGGAATTTTGAACCGCATTGTTACCTGCGATGAAAAATGGATTCTGTTTGATAACCGTAAGCGCTCAGCAAGTTGGTTGGATCCTGGTTCAGCACCTAAACAATGCCCTAAACGAAAACTTACCCCTAGAAAAGTGATGGTCACTGTTTGGTGGTCTAGCGCCGGTGTGATTCATCACAGCTTCTTACCAAACGGGGTGAGCATTACTGCAGATGTGTACTGTGAAGAACTGAACACAATGATGGAGAAGCTGGCGCATCTCCAACCAGCATTGGTCAATCGCTCGTCTCCGCTGCTCCTGCACGACAACGCGCGACCTCATACTGCACAGCAGACGGTCTCCAAGTTGCAAGAACTGGGGTTGGAAGCTCTCCGTCATCCGCCCTACTCACCAGACCTTGCGCCTACAGACTACTACTTTTTCCAGAATTTGGATAACTTCTTGGCGGGAAAAAAATTTAATACCCGAGAGGCAGTACAAAATGCCTTTGAAGAATTTGTTGCCTCCCGTCCAGCTGATTTCTTTAAGAAGGGCATCAATAAACTGCCACTGCGATGGCAAAGATGCATTGATTGCATGGGTGATTACATCGATTAATACAAATAAAAAATTCATGAAAAAAATTCGTTTAAATTTTTTCATACAAAACGGCAATTTCATAGGTAAAGACCTATTATAACCATTTTTTCTGCACCCCGAAATAAAATAAGAAAAGTCACTTTTTATAGAAAAGCTTTTTTTTTTTTGACAATGGGATGTAAGCGACTTTCCAACTTTGGTATGCTTCTAGTGGCAAAGATATCACTGTAATTAATGCTGTTTTCAAAACGTTGTCCCGTTGTTCAAGGGTTACAGATTAAACACGTTACCCGAAACAACTACATTCGTATATTTGCCTCGTTCGGGACGCGAACCCACGACCACCACACTACCACTGCGCCAGCCATGTCATCTAATATTAGTATTACCTAAACCGTTGCATGAATTGCCGTCTCATTCACAGACAAAACTAATTCCATACCACAATACAGTTAATATGACACGAAGGCGCAAATTTTTGAACCGTCTGATTGACGGTGGAAAAATTAGCCTGTACAGGGCTGAATTCTATTGTAATCATAATTGTTTATATTGGTTAATAAAGATGTTTAAAAAACCTATGATCCCTGTACCTGATCTTGTATGTTACCATGAATTAGACATGCAAACATTGAAGATAATTTTTTAATTAAAAATAAAAACACGTCAGTTAAATAGAACTTGTCAAAAAAATTGTAAAATGAAAAATTATAGAAGTTAACCAAACCATAAATAATAGGAAAACACACAATGTCAAATATTAAACCTAAAGTGTAATTTAAAAAAAAATGTATTAGGACTTATCAAATAATAGGGCTTCTATCTTTTTAAACATTTGAATTGTAACATTTCTTATAATTTATTGGGTATTTTGCTATATTTGGTGTGCCCCATATATTTTTCTTTAGTAAAACTGTGTGATTTATTTACTTCTGACAGGCTCTTTTCTAGTTTTTGAAACTGTCAGAAAGTATTTTTTTGTTTTTAGTACAAAAATAACCATTTAAAAGAAAAATAATGCCGGAAATAACTGTCTGTCATTTTCAGGCCACTCATATCGATTAATCAAAAATTTTGAGCCTTAAATATTTGTTCTATCATACTACAATTAACCCAGAACATAATTTAAAATCGTAGAATTGATGCTACTAAACCATGATCCATAAAATATATACTTATTTATTTATTTAACCATTTATGCTCAGACATATAAACAAACAAACATAAATAAATAATGCATATTTTCTTTCATTTTATTTTGCAATTTTAGTCGAAATTTCATTTATTTTTTCTACAAAAGCCAATTTAGTTATAGTTAATATTATTCGTTTATTTATTTTTTACTGGTTGTTAATTTTTATTTATTTTGAGAAAACTGATGTAATTTTGTATACCATCTTGACCTTGCTTTAATTTTTTACCACATTTTATCATAAATAATAAAATTTAAAATTTATTTAAAAATATACAAATAAAAAAAATACTTACAAGAAAAACTGGCCAAAACTATTTGAAAGAAAATACACTTCACTTTCATTTTAGACTGTTTAAATTTAAATCGAACACTTTTAATGTCCTATCTCCCTCACCATTACTTTGGAACTAAAATATGTGTAACTTACGTAATGGTATATAAACCGACTATTTTCGTAAAGAACTTGTATTTGATATAATTCTATGAATGGAAATCATCATTTTCTGTCTAGCCTTTTTCCAACTATCTGGAGGTCGGCTTCCAGTCTAACTGGATGCAGCTGAATACCAGTATTTTATGTGGAGTGACTGCCCATCGTCAGATACGTAAGTAACAAGTTCTGGATGTCAATCCACTATTAAAACATGGAATTGAACCATTTAACTGTTTATTAATTGTACAAAATGTTTATTTTAAGTAGTACTGGAAATTAAAATAAGGAAATGAATAATTTAAATGTTCATTAATTGTATCAACTGTTTTTATACATAACTGTTTTTATTTAGATAAAATAAATTACTTTTTTACGAAAACAAATATTGTTATGGTCAATCTATTCTGTTCAACTATTTTTTATTTATGTAAAATAAATTCCTATTTACGAAAACAAAATAAACATTGTGATGGTCATTCTATTCTGTTAAGGCACACCTTAATGGTTACTTTAAAATGTGTAATGACATTGTTTTTATTAATTTACAATTGCTGCGGTTGGGTAAGGGCCCAAGGCAGAGATGGTGAAGTTGGAGTGCATTTACTCGCTGGTCGTTCCGTATCTATGATTTAAAACTTAACCAAATAGTACGATGACATATAATTTGCCACGTTTTATTATTTATAAATAGTTAATCTCAATCTCAGGTTTTGTTATTATTTTTCCTACAATCTTTTTATATTTATTTTTAGAATGGATAATCCTTTCTAAAAAAAATTGTGAAATCTTTCCTGAAACTCGTTTTTTTTTTCTTGAAGTCCAGATACCAACTCAACTAACCTATCGTTAAAACGTTACGTAGTCTCCACCAAGGTAAAGTAATTAATTTGAACCTAAAGGTAAAAAATAAACCTAATCTTCTCCTACAATAATATATTTGACCGACCAGGAAAAAGACGTGTCCGTTCAATTCTTATGCTCACAATACTAAACAGACAAAAATGTACAAATATATGTATATATGATTGTGTATTATTTTGACAAATCAAATATTTAATTTTCAATGCGGTAGAACAAATAGTTCTTCATTATTAATGTATTATAGACCAAATCTTTTTTTAATAAATTTTAAAGATAATGTTTACGCGCCTCGTTGGTCTGGTCTGCTGTCTGTTGAGCATAAGGACCAGGGTTCAGTTCCCGGGTCGGCAAAAGTTTTATTATGTTTTACTTGTGGTATTTCTCAGTTTCTCCTGAGGAATTCCTGGCGTGATGTTATTATGGTTAGACCTCTCTAAGAGCAGTGGTGAACCAGTGGAAGGGTTGTGGTGGCCCAGTGGTAACGGCCGCGACTTAAGGGTTGTAAGGTCGTGGGTACGAACCCAAGCAGACACCTCACTTTGTGTACATTATTTTATCACCACTGCTATCAAAACGGTGAAGGAAAAAATCGATAGGAAACCGGCATGTTCTAGAATCAAAAATTCGAAGACATGTGACATCTACCAACCCGCACTGAGCCCGCGTGGTGGATTACGGCCCATACCCGAGAGGAGGCCTGTGTCCCAGCAGTGGGAACATAATACCGTATCCGGATAGTTGGAAGTTCTCAAGAAAATTCTTAATTAACATGAAAGTTTAAGAGAACATTTCTAAGAAAAGATGCCATCATAGCCCACAAAATAAAGTTGAAAGTTGTTAATTTGATTAAGACTTTAAACTTCCTCTAACTTATTATACCTAATAAGTAAGATTAGCTAACTTTTACTTGATACGTTTAATTTTAAGATTACTTAGCTTGATTTGTTTTAACGTTCCTACTTTTAGGCAAAAACAAAAATTTGGTCCTTGCGTTTACCTTTTGTGGTGACATCTACATCGCCTCATGCGAACTACGCATCAAACTGACGTCACGCAGAATCTTGCATCGCGCAAGCATAGTTTACCGCGCAACTACTAGATATACGTCCCGACATTATCTGTCGGGTAGTTGCCCACCAGGTACAGCACCCGTCTGGTCGAAGAATCCTTCCTCTTCCCATGGAGGATGAGTCAACTTTACACTTTATTTCTGATACCTCTATATTTCTTTTGCAATTACATTGTGATGTTCTCTTGTCTTTATCCCAATCCCAACATGTCTCCTTCTTCCCTATTTCTGTATTAGTCATCATCTCAATAGTCGACCCCTTTCTTGCAATATCATCTTCCACACAGTCCACCCATCGTTTCTTTGGTAACCAGTTCTTTCTTTAACTCACTAGCATTACCACAATAAGAATATTTTACTGCGTATGGTTACTTACAGAATACTTGCCATGGTGTTAAGCCGTTGGTCCCGTCTGTCATTCGTAGATAACGTATCGATGCTAACCAGTAACTGGGTTGTGGTGACTTCCATAAAAATACTGACATTCGGCTGCATCCAGTTAGTTAGGAAGTTGGACACGAAAACAGTAAAAAAATGCTGGTAGATTGATTGAGTTACGTACCTCTACAAAATTCTACTAAATCTTACTTCCTATTTAAATCATACTTTAACATTCTTGTTTGAAATCCACTTTAATAAAACAAATATGTAGGTTGTAGGTACTTCCATGGACTGAGTCTTTTACTGTTCTACTATATACAATACTTACCACTTAACTTATTATTGGAAAAATTTCTGACTCACGCTCGTTTTCTGTTTTGTTAACCTTTAAGATATGCGTCTCAAAATAATGGTTATGCCCGTAAAATATAAGATACAGATACTTTTTACTATGTTTTTCCTGTTGTATAAATTTTTATTAATCTGGCAGTTTGAGTACTTTACGCCGCCTACCAAGATGTCTCTGTGTGGTTCTTCCCTCAAAAGACCATATTAGACACCAATCTGCTTGATCCTCAAATGACCTGACTTTGATTATTTCTGTTTTTTATACATATTGACATTGATGAATTTTAATTAAAAAACTTTTTAACAAAAAAAAGTAACCGCCGAAAAAAACTGAAAAGCAAAAAATAATAAACCTTTTTGTTTAACCTCAATAACTAAGTTCGGAAGGCGGTGACAAAATTTAAATACATATCCAAAGAGTTCCGAACTTAGTTACTGAGGTTAAACAAAAAGGTTTTTTTTTTCGCTTTTCAGTTTTTTCGGCGGTTCATTTTTTGAGGCTATAATCTATTAATTACTACATGATTAATTTTTGATTGCTTTTTGTAATACACCACTTAGCATTAAAATCTATGAGTGAACAATAAATCACCCCTATTTTTCCAACTTTAGGGTAGGTTACTTTTTCCAAATTTTTATGGGATCAATTTCCCTATCCAATGAAATAAGAATGATCAAAATCGGACTGCTCTGTAAGCAGTTATGCGTGGTTTTACAGTACAATCATTGAGTTAGTTTTTTTTTCCTTTTTAAGGGACCAATTTCGGGGTTATAATACCCTTTCCAATAAAAAAAAGAATTATCAAAATCGAACTACTCTGTGAAAAGATATACGTTGGCATAGGTACATAAAATAAATATATACGCGTCGAATTGAGAAACCTCCTCCGTTTTTTCGTCGGTTAAAAAAGGACATGAATATTTACTTTGTGAAGTATATTGCTTTAATTATTGTGAATGTGAGGACTGTGTGGGTGTTTTTTTAATATTTTGTTTGGTTTCTTTGTTTTTCTTATTTTGTTTTAATCATGGTCTTGTAGTTTTAGTAATTTGTACGGCCTAACCAAATGTCCTTTCTTTGGCATTGTTCGTTAAATCGGTGAGCTCATCAAGTTCTGAGTTGAGCTGCATGATTACTGATAAATGCGTGCACTGATTGGGCATGTCCACTAAATCTGTGTGATTCTTTCCTCAAAAAACCATTTCAGACACCAATCCACATGGTCTTCACATGATCTGACCAACATTATGTCTGGCCTTTAAAAGAGACTATGCCCTCTGAGTTTGTTTCGACCTTTCTTCTCAGAGTAGTCAGATAGAAAACGCCGAACTCATTTAGTTGAAAAAAAAAAAAAGATTGACGTGTAAAAGTGTTTGTACAAACCTACTTACAGAAATACAATAATTTATCATTTTCATTTGTTATTTTAAATTGGAGCACCGTAATTGCTTAGCGAAATCTGAACCCTCATTTATTGTAGACTTTTTCTAAAACAGATAGTTTTCTAACAAAACGTAACTTTCAGAAATGCCTCACTTGATTCTCTGGAAAATATTCTAGAAACAATTTACATTTTAACTATTCTAAAGAGTTTCTTTGCCCTCCAACCTTCAGGAGATTCAAAAATTACGTTTGAATATTATTAGCAAAGATTGAAAGTTTTCGTTTTAATACAATCCTGACCTATTTACCTGCAGGGTGTGCGGCACGAAGGTCTTCAACCCCCCGTCATGATAATAATCATAATTATTTATTTGTCAGAATTTGGTACATTCTGCCAAGTGTGACGTTCAAATATATAAATAATAATTGGTTAAGTATTCCATCACATTTCCAATTCTTTCTTTGCATTGCTGCGAATGTCCAGGTTTTTTGGAAGTAGTCAAACTATAATACCGCTATCTCCATCAAGCCCCGTAGTTATTTCATTCAACTTAGCTTTTTCTTCTTAGTGTATCGATGGCACAAAAATTCTGACATCTTTGGCCCAAACTTAGCTTATCACAGTCCACTGCTGGACACAGAACTCTCGCAGGCTGCTCTTCAACACCCTGTTCGTCGCCTTACGCCTTCAATCTGTCCTAGCCACCCTCTTAAGATCGTCGGTCGTCATTGTCGGTTGTCATAATGATATTATTACTTACTGTTGCGACCGACTTCTCTCTAAGGGCCATATTCACAAACGATGATTAAAGTTAAATGATGTTTAAACATCAAAAATGTATGGTTAAACAGACGATAATAATTATTTAACTCTAAGCAACTTTTATGAATAAGGGGTTTTTGTTTTTTTTTTATGGTTGGGAAATCATCAAATAACTTCGCTCTGGGTGGAGCAGGAGGGCGTGTCAGACTTTTACTGACTAAAACCCACCCGTGTTCCCTCAGTAGCCCGTATGCCAGGGGCTGTGAACACAACGCGCTGTCGACTTGGGCTTGGTCCTTACCAGACAGCGAGCTACCCATTACTCGCAGTCCGCAAGCTCATGCCTACGGTGGCCGGAAATCGGCCTGGGATTCCCGACGCCCAGGGCGTCTCCGTATCCTATGAATATGGGGTTAAGTGTATTGTCTCTCACCGAGAGGAAGCCTGTCTGATGAGGTGTGGGGACATTATAGACCGATTATGTATGACACATAACCTAGGTACCGTATTTCAAATAACAGAACACTGTTAAAACGAGAAAAACTCATTATCTGCCTAGCCTTTTCCTATATTGGGGTCGGCTTCCAGTCTAACCGGATGCAGGTGAATACCAGTATTTCACATGGAGCGACTGCCTATCTGACCTCCACAACCCAGCCACTGGATGACACCATACCCCTTGGTAAGACTGGTTGTAAGACTTTCGGACTTTTGACGACCCGTACTGACTGTCGAAGATCCTCTAATGACAGCCGGAACCAACGGTTTAGTGTGCTTTCCGCGGACACGGAGGTCTTAGTAAGTAAAGATGGTCAGCCATCCACGGACCAACGACGGCAAGCGTAGCTTAACCTGATCGATCGACCCTAGCAGTTGTTATTGCGTAGCGTTGTGGACTACGAAAAAGCATTCGATTTGATCGAGACGTGGGCTGTACTACAGTCCTTCCAACGGTGATAGATAAACTATCGGTACATCGAGGTGTTGAAGTGTCTGTACGAAAACGCCACTATGTCAGTCCGACTCCAGGACCGAACCTCGAAACCTATCCTTCTGCAGCAAGGTGTGAGATAGGGAGACGTTATCTCGCCGAAACTGTTCACTGCTGCACTGGAGGATGTCTTCAAGGTTCTGGACTGAAAAGGGGCTGGCATCAACATCAATGGCAAGTACATCACTGACGTTCGGTTTGCTGATGATATAGTTATCATGGCTGAGACCATGGAGGACCTCAGTACAATGCTCGATGACCTCAGTAGAGCTTCCGAAAGAGTGGGTCGTATAATGAACATGGACAAGACAAAGGTCATGTCCAATGCCCATGTAACACCCACTCTCATAACGGTCAGAGGCGCTGCATTCGAAGTTGTGGACGAGTACGTTTACCTAGGGCAAACTGTCCAGTTAGGTAGATCCAACTTCGAGAAAGAGGTTAATCGTCTAATCCGACTCGGCTGGGTAGCGTTCGAGAATCTTCGCAATATCTTCTCGTCCCACATACCGCGTGTGAAGGAAGTGCGTGTTGCCAGTGATGACATATGGAACCGAAACATGGTCGCTCACATTGGGCCTCATAAGAAGGCTTAAGTCACCCAAAAGGCGAGGGAGAGGGCTATGCTTGGAGTTTCCCTGCGTGATCGAATCCAAAATGAAGAGATCCGCAGGAGAACCAAGGAAACTGACATAGCCCGAAGAATTGCCAGACTTAAGTGGCAGTGGGCAGGGCACATTACTCGCAGAACAGATGGTCACTGGGGCCGGAAGGCTCTGGAGTGGCGACCGCGTACCGGAAGACGTAAAGTTGGAAGGCCTTCCACAAGGTGGACCGATGACCTTGTGAGGGCCGCAGGAGTCCGCTGGATGCGGGAAGCACAGAACCGGTTGAAGTGGCGGAGCTTGGGGGAGGCCTATGTCCAGCAGTGGACGTCTTTCTGCTGAAATGATGATGATGATGAGGAAGTTACTGGTGTTAAAGTTTGATTAATAAAACAAAAAATATTCTTTTTGTATCAGTATCGTTTTATTTTGGAAGTCGTTTCATCAAACTCTGTTGTTCCCAATTCGTCTTTAGTCCTTTGGTTCCGGAACTGGTCTTTCGATCTGCAAAAAACATATCACTTAACATCAAGCCTCGTTTCACCTAAGGGTTTGGCAGAGGTTTACATAGAGCATACCCATATTTCACCAGTTATGTTTAATCCCCATGTAATGGGGGCGAGCCTATTACCATCAACCGGGCACAAATCCAGACTCCGGGTTGCTACTGAGAAATTCCAGATAGAAAAACCCATTTACACTGCCCCACCTGGGAATCGAACCTAGGACCTCATACCCAACATTAGCGCTTGCGACCAATGAGGTAGTAAAAAATTAATGTTTCTTTATTTTTTATTACATATGTAACGAATAGCATCATCCCATCTCTTCCCGTGGGTGTCGTAGAAGTCGACTAAGGGACTTACTAGAGAATAGGCAGCAGCGTTCTCTATGCATTTTACCACCATACTGCGATCGCCAACCCGCCTGCCAAGCGTTGCGATTGTTGGAAGCCCCCCCAAATTGGGGGAGGCTTATGACCAGCTGTGGACGTCTTCCGGCTGCAATGATGATGATTATGATGATGATGATAGACAAGCATGTACAGGTGAATAAGAAAGTTGTTGTCATATTTAAAACGGTATGATACAGACCGTCAAACTGAACCACTTTCGCCATTGGACCAATATCGTAATCGCGAAAAATTAATCGTCTGCCCCACATATTTCCTACTAGCTTTTACCCACGACTCCGCCCGCATAGATGTCGGTTATCACGTAAAAAGTTACCTATGTCCTTCTCCATATCCTGGGCTATATCTCTGCCAAATTTCATGAGGATCGTTTCAGCGGTTTAGGCGTGAAAGCGTAACAGACAAACAGAGTTACCTTCGCATTGATAATATTAGTAGATATTAGTAGGGATTCACCCTATTGAAGTTTTGTATAAGACAGTTGATAATATGGCCATACCTTTCTCAAACATACTGTATAGTGTGTTGAAATGTCAAGTTAAAAAAGGGGACAGGAAGAATATAATGTTGATTGTTGAAAGGTCAAGTACAAAAAAGGGGACAAAAGATAATTATAATTATGTATTTAGTTTAAAATTTGAATCACAGCTCGACCTGTGATTTTAATATTTCTACAGTGAGGAATTTCTTAACATATCGCCTATATTCTACGCCCCGTGTAGACAGGCGTAAATAGTTCACCCACATTAACTAAACTAACGCCATTGATCCAGGACAAATAGATAAAGACAAGTGTTTGGTGAAAGGAAAACCAGTAACATTTGTCCCAACCTGAGGATTGAACCCGGGACTACACTCAGCAATTACAAATATAATACATACACTCACGCCTGCTTCGCAGCAGGGGGTAGGCAGGAACTATAGAACGCCATCTGCTATGTTGTTGTTAGATATAAATAAACTTATTTTAGATTTTAACACTCATTGTGAAGCATACATTACATCATCATGATCATCATCATTTCAGCCAAAAGACGTCCACTGCTGGACATAGGCCTCCCCCAGGATGGGGGGTTTTACCATAATCGCCACGCTTGGCAGGCGGGTTGGCGATCGCAGTATGGTGGTAAAATGCATAGAGAACGCTGCTGCCCATTTTCTGGTAAGTCCCTTATTCGCCTTTTACGACACCCACGGGAAGAAATGGAATGGTGCTATTCTTTTACGCCCGGCGACACATACGGGACATTACATAAAGATATAAAATTAAATGAAATAAAATCGATTGAAATTAAATGAAATCGAATGAAATTAAATCAAATAAATAAAAACTGGAAACAAAAAACATGGAAAATAAAACTTTTTTTTAATCATTTGAAATGAAATAGTACATCGAAAAAAAAATGATTAATACTACGAATAAAAAAACCGCTTTCTGCAAAAAGTCCTTGACCGAACGAGAGCTCTTATGGTGTTGGTCCACACTCTTGGCAGTTCGTTTGGCCATAACATTATAATATCGGCACAATGACCGCAGATTCTGTCAACTCCATAGTAACAGCTTCACTTGACTAGTTTAGGCCGTTATTTTATTTATTACGCATTCATTATTATTCATTTTGTCATTAGTTAAAATTCTGGTTCAGTAAAATTTTGCGATTAAGCAAATGAAATAACTGACGTAGAAGCTAAATATAACAATAGTCGACTTAACCTTTTATTCGGCATTAATTATTCGTTACGTAAATAATTATTTTAATGGGCCTTTAAAAAGGCATTTGCAATCGATATTCATATTCAAAACTTCCCGAATGACATTTATGCTAGCTAAATTAAATTGAGCCTGTTTTTTAAAATAATGACACGAAGAATTATTATTAATGCCTAATAAAGATAAAGAATCAGAACTGGTCAGTTTTTAACATTGTATTTTCTATAATCTATAATATTATCTATAATATTTGATTGTTTGTTTGTTTGCATTGAATACTCTCCGAAACGACTGAACCGATTTGAAAAAGAGCTACACTATCCCCGGATGACATAGGCAATATTCTATCCCCGTATTCCCACGGGAACGGGAATTACACGGATGAAACCGCGGAACGCTGCTAGTTTTCAATATCTTTAAATAATAACTAGCTGTGGACGCGGCTCTGCCTGCGTGGATATCAGTTATCGCGTAAAAAAGTAGCCTATGTCCTTCTCCATATCCCAGGCTATATCTGTGCCAAATTTCATGACGTTTGGTTCAGTGGTTTACGCGTGACAGCGTAACAATGTTTTTGGTAACTTTTATTGGTAATAATTTAACTACGGCTCGCATCGTGAGAAGGTTTCTTCCTGTACTTGGACACCCGATACCGGCGGACCACTACTTTTTATGTTTTAAATGTTTTTTGTAATGTAACTTTTATGAAAATATTTAAAAATGTAATCAATACGGATAAAGACTAAAGGATAAAGTAATTACTTTTATTAGGGAGCTGACTCACTCCATTTAATACAGCTATCGGTATTCAGCCGCGTCCGGTCAGACTGGAAACCGACCCCAACATTGTTGTTAAAGGCTAGGCAATTTACAAACATAGGAAGTTTCTATCACTTACCCAGAGTTGATGACTAGGTTGACGATGTTGTTTAGGGGTCCTTCCACAAACATCCAAAGCAGAGTAGAAAATATTATAGACACCATCATGACCCCGAAGCTATGCATAGCCTGTAAAAATGTTTCATTATGGAGGATGCGCAAAGAGAACTCATGAAATTCCAATTTTCTACGTTTTTTTCAATTTACAGGTTGTCGGTTGACTAAAATATGATTCGAGATCGCAACAAACATGGCTTTATCTAATACCCTTAAACGAGCAATTCTTGTATAAATGTACATGTAATATATAATCTGAATCTTGGAAACGGCTCCAACGATTTTCATGAAATTTAGTATGACTTTAGAACGATTTTCATGAAATTTAGATCGATTATCGGGTGATAAATGGATCTAGCCAGGTTTCATTTTTAGAAAACGTCAAACAAAAAAGAAACCGAAAAAACCCGAGCAAAGCTCGGTCATCCAGGTATTAGAATATTAAATGATAAATGATTTTATTTCTGTAAGTTGGTTTTTACAAACACTTTTACACGTCAATCATATTTTTTTAAGCCAGATGAGGTCGGCGTTTCCTATCTGACTACTCTGAGAAGAAAGGCCGAAACAAACTCAGAAGCCTCTTTTAAAGTTCAGACATAATCTTAGTCAGATCATGTGGAGACAATGTGGATTGGTGTCTAAAATGGTCTTTTGAAGAAAGAACCACACAGATTGAGTGAACCTGTCCATTCAGTGCACGCATGTATCAGTAATCATACAGCTCAACTCAGAACTTGAGGAGCTCAACGATTTGACGAACAATTCCAAAGAAAGAACATTTGGGTAGGCCGCATAAAGTACTCAAACTGCCAGATTTACATTAAAAACTAACCTGATATAGAGAAGAAACACAAAAACAAAAAGAAACACATTTTTTTTTTCTTTAAATTATTATCATTAAAATTACCAACACAATTTTCAAGTTCAAATTTAATCCCATTGAATTACTTTCTCAAGAAATAATCTGTAACACAAGTCATCCCTACACAGTGGAATTGATAAAGCAAAACTGTATTTCCTTTTGATTAGCTGTCTAAATAGTTGTTGTGGTAGAACGCTATCTAATCAAACCTCAAAAAAATCCCATTTTGCATTCCTAAAAATATTATTGAACACTGTAATATAATGAATGCGCCTCTTTTTGTGAACCTCTAATAATTCCTATTTCGGATTGTTAAAATAATAAATAGAAAAGTAACTCGATATTTTGGAAACCAGTGACCCAACTTAATGTGGTCCTTTTTCTCAATAAGATCCTGATCTTAGTGAGAAAAAGGACCACATTAAGTTAATATACAAACCTCGGAATATATAAAATCAAATTGTTGTAGATTCCTCCTTGAATACATATTTTGATGTAAGATTACTGAGTGCGTCAAATAGATTCCGTAGGTGAGTCGGCTTAGTATTGTAAAACCATGCCAGTTCGTGAATTTGCGTATGGTGGCTGAAATAAAAACGACGGAAAATTTGAAAGATTATGCTTCTTTTTAAAGTCAAAGTCAAAGCATTTATTTCAATTAGGCACTTAAAAGGCACTTTTGAACGTCAATATTTACATTAAAATAGAATTGATTCTAGTCGCCCATTCCAAAATGTAGTTTCGTATGGAGAAGAACGGGCAAGAAACTGCACCGTTACTCTTTTAAAATGTTTTAAATACAATTTAACAAAGTACATTCATTATATAATTATGTGTGAAAAACGATGCACCCAGAATAAATTACTACTATACCAAAATAGGCAAAACTAAATAAAAAAAATGCAATTGAAGCAATACAGATAAATTAATTTTATGATGGATACATGGTGCTCACATATTTACAAACATTGTAAGAGTAAATAAACGATTTTTCTAGAATATTAACAAGTAATAAGTCAGTGTGTGAGTTAATCAATGTCATAAATATTATTATTTATACAATTCAATTAGCAACCAGTTTGATTTTGTCTAGACTCTAGATTGTCCTATGGAGCAGGACCAGCATGTTTCCAAGCATTCTTATCTTGGATATAATCCTCTAATTTATAATACGCTTGTTTACAAAGTTTACTTTTAATATGATTTTTAAATTTCCTTTCATTAAATTGCAATATATCACAAGGTATTTTGATAAAAAATTTTACACAGTACCCCATAAAAGATGAATGTACTTTAGCTAATCTGAAAAATGGTTGATCTATTTTGTCTTTGTTTCTAGTATTAAAATTATGTCTATCACTTATTTTACTGAAAAGATGTAGATTTTTTCTTACATACATGATATTTCCATAAATGTATTGACAAGGTACCGTCATAATATTAATCCTTTTAAACAGTTAAATAAGTACTAGTATAATTTTAATGGTATAATTTTATAATAATTTCGCATGCCTGAATTGGTGCAACACAGTAGACTGCGCATTCGCATGACATCTAGAAATGTATGATTATGTACTGTGTTGAGCAATAAACATTTCAATTTGAAATTTGAATTTAATTGAACCTCTAATAATTTCCAAAAAAATTGATTGAACACCTAATAAAATTATTGCGTGTTTTTCAAATCGCTCCTATTTTGGGGCTGAAATTGGTTTTGTTTTTTAATTAAAAAAAAAAATGATTTAGTGTGACCACCTGTGGGAACATTACAGGCAAAAAAAGTGTCCATCTTTAGAAGCTATCAGCGGCCATCAAAAATTCAAAATCATGATGATAAGAGAGGTTCAGGGTTCTCGCGAAATAAATATATTTTGTTTAGACAAGGCAGGGCACATAAACGCAAAAACTGTAACCAAAATTCAAAACCTACTAGTACCTATAGTCATTTGAATAAGAATGATTAAATACGTATTAGTAGTAGGATATACGAATATTTAGGATATATCCCGAGTACTCATAATTCTGAATAACCATGACTAGATGACGGATGGATAATGTTGGAAACCATTATTAATTATCGATAGAAAGTCGCTGCTACTTAACCTAGACTCGTAATTCAGCTAACAATGTTTGGTACTATAACCAAACATCGTTGGGTATTATGATGAACCTTTAATCTTGCTCTAGTAGTAACCATTTCCTCGGCATAAATAATATATATTTGACGAACTTGTGGCGCCATCTACATCGCCACATGTGAACTACGCAATACACTGAGGTCACGTAAAATCCTACATTGTGCAAGCAGAGTTAACCGCACAACTGTACAAACGCTAAACAATTAAAATTTTCCCAATTGAAAATTAACCGTATGTTAAAATTATAAAGTTGAAAATCTATCAAAGAAATTTGACAGATTGGGGTAGCTTGATGTACTGGCGTTTGTACAACATCCCGACGCATCCCCCATCTGGTCGGAGGACTCTTCTTTTTCTTATCAAATAGATGAGTGAAGTAAACACCCTGTTCCTCATATCTCAATATACTCGTTCTAACAGACTAAAACTACGCTCTTATAAATTTCGTATTCTTAGGCGCGAATTACACAGAAACGGCGTAAAGTGAAGGCGCGGCGCAGGCGCAGCGTACGTAGTACATTTTGTATGTAGGCATGATGCCGTTTTTAAACGTTTTCATACAAAATGTGTGTGTGTGTGTGTTTTTTTTTTACCAATACCAATAATATTCTCATTATAATATTGCGAAACACAGTTTTTTTTTTTTTTTTTTAAATTAATGAGACCGCTCTTGACCTCGGTGTTGACCAAATAATTTATTAAATTTAATGTTTTTCATTTTTTTTATGTTAATAACTTTGCATAATATTTTATAGAAACAAGTTTCTCTAACAGACAACTGTGCTGTTAGGGAGTTTGTAGCGCCATTTCTTCCCAGCTAAAGCAGTAGAAAGTGGTGAAGGGCGGGCGTTTCGGGGAACTGTCTTATGTTTTCCTAGTTGACTTTTGATTTTGTCCCAGCAGGTTTTTAAAACAAAATCGATCTTACCAATATCCCCGTACTCCACAATTCCAATAGTAATGCAAGTACATAACGCCCAGAGGTTTCTGCTGATAACTGCATATAAAGCTGAATTCACATGGTTATACTCCAAGGTAGCCCACGACAATGGCTCTGTCACCACTTTGAAAGCCACTATGCTAGCTACTGCGAGCAGAAGGACCAAAAAATTCTGAAAAATAAATCATCATCGTCATTTCAGCCGAAAGACGTCCACTGCTGGACATAAGTCTCCCCCAAAAGGGGGTTTTGCCATAATTGCCACGCTTGGCAGGCGGGTTGGCGATCGCAGTATGGTGGTAAAATGCATAGAGAACGCTGCTGCCCATTCTCTAGTAAGTCCCTTAGTCGCCTTCTACGACACCCATGGGAAGAAATGGGATGGTGCTATTCTTTTACGTCCGGCTCCACACGGAACAGTAGTAGGACACTATAAAGAATATATTTAATACATACCTTAGAAATTACATTCCTATATTTATTAGGTTTATAAACTGATATGATGTATCCCATAGCCATGCCTATAAGGTAAGGGCCGGCGCGGTTGTGACTGCGTATGTAGGTGTCCAAATATACTTCATTCTTTCTGAAGTCAAGGATTTTTCTGAAAAAAAAAAATGATTTTCTTGCTAGAGCAATATTGGTTAAAAAGTTGTCCTGTATAATAATATACTTAAGTTCTTCATAAAGGCCAGGTGTGTAGTACTCGCAACCGGCGTGTGTGTATGACCAGATGTATGAACGTAAGCGAGACAAAAGGAGTAAATAAGGGTCGTGCCAGGTGGCATTTCGTAGTTTCTGCCGACCCCCATGGAAAAACGCGTGAGTGTATGTATGTACTTACTCTAAATCATGAAACAGTATCATTCCAGGTAGTTTTTTCCAGTACGTAACTGCTCCAGGTATCAATAAGGCCAATATTACTGTGAGGGGAGTTACAACTTTTCCCATTGTCCTACTCTTCTGCCATATTAAATACAATATGGTTCCCATAACAGCTAGCTGGTAGTCACACGGTATATACCAGCTTACTATAAGGCACTGAAATGTAGGAAACACATAGAATAAGCAGAATCAGCCAATAATCTTCGGTGAGGAGGAATGGGCCGTCGTCCATCACGCGGTCTCAGTGCGGTTTGGTAGATATCACATGTGTTCGAATTTTTTGGTTCTAGGACATTCTGAGTTCTTCACAATGGTTTTCTTCACCGTTTTGAGAGCAGTGGTGATGAAATTTAAATACATAAATTGCCTGCCTGGGATTCAACTCACGACCCACAACTAGTAAATCGGGGCCGAAACCACTGGGCTTTAATTATTTTTATTTTGTAAAGAAAGAATAATAGTTTCATTTGCTACAGAAACACGTGCATACAATTTAACGCCTGTAGACTTGATTTTTGTTAGGTTGTTTACATACATTATAATATTTATTTCCTCCTGCACATGTGGCTTCCCAAGGCATAACTATGTAAATCTCTACTAACTGGTTCCAAATTAGATGTTTTTTTTTTCGGTTTTTGTTTTACATAATCGCATTCACTGACATTATAATAAACCTTGAATTCTGATGACAACTGTTTACTAGTAATTTTCATGGCAATCAAAGCCTATTTACACTTTGATCTAAATAGGCTTTTTAATTTTGGTTGTTTAAGTAATTTATAAATAGATTCTTTTATATTTTGTGAATGCAAGAACGTTGTACGCCTTTAAGAAAGTAGATTTGTAGAACATTTTCTGTTTTATTAAGTACCTGGTACTTGTTGACGGGCTTGGACTGTCCAACAATACTTATTAACACTGAAATTTGAACACATCATAAAACCAATTATTTTTAAAAGAGTAACCGAGGAGTTTTTTCCGGCTCTCCTTCATGGGAAGCTACCAATTGGAACAGAACACAATTCCTTCTGCAAGAAGAAGAAGTGAGGATTCTAAAAGGAACTAGATAAATAAAATTGCGAACATGTCTCCAGACTTGGGCTATCAAATGCAATAAGTTTTCAAATCCGTTCTAGAGACTAGTGCGTTCAAACAAACAGATATTTTAGATTTATTATAAGTACAGACGCCAGCACATCAAGCTACTCCAATCTGTCACATTTATTTGATAGATTTTCAACTTTATACCGTAAGCATAAGGTCCATGTTCAATTGGGAAAATTTGACAGTTTGGGGTAGGTTGACCTGCTGGCGTCTGTACATAACCTATAAATATTTCCATACATATTTCTTAAAGCATACTCACAATATTCTCGCTGTTCACGTAATTATTGAGCATCAGAAGACCAAGCCACCAGTGGTCTGCACATGCTTTTTGTTCTCTACCAGCAAACTTCTGCCAAATAGGACCATCACCTGTATATATAGATACTGAAGCAACGTAGAACATTACAACTGCAAATGAAGCTGTAAGCCTGAAAAAAGAAGCATTTTGAATTGATTTTGTTTTCGATATGCCGTTTAGTGTTTAGATATCTACGACTAGCTTTTGCCAGCGGCTTCGCCGGCGCGGAACTTTCATCCCCTAATTAACTCCTTTAGGGGTTGAATTTCGAAAAATACTTCCTTATTCCTTGTCTACATTATAAAGGGAACCTCTGTGCAAAATTTCAGCTTTCTAGGTCCAAGGGTTTGGGCTGAGCGTTGATGAGTCAGTCAGTCAGTCAGGACTTTTCTTTTTTTATATATATAAATATTAAATTGTAAAAGTGATAAAGTCATAGCATAAGCGTAGCATAATAGCCTAAAGTTTTCCCACTGCTGGGACACAGACCTCTCGGTGAGAGGGAGTGGGCCGTAATCCACCACGCAGACCCAGTGCGGGTTGGTAGAAATCGCATGTCATTGAATTTTTGATTCAAGGACATGCCGATTTCATCAAGACGTTTTCCTTCAACGTGATGTGAAGTCGAAATTATTTGAAAGCTCATTATTTCCATTGTAGAAGATTATAATCACTAATTCTGGCAGGTACTTGTTTAAAAAAAAATTGCGCGAGCTGTACCGTTCACGTTGTAGAAGTAAAACTTAATAAATTGTATTGTTATCAAAACTAAAGGTGTGTACTAAATATCAGATCAATCTGCCAACAGGAAGGGGGTAAATTTTCAAGTACTAAATTTGACCCAAAAAACAAACAGGGCAAGTTAAAAAGCCGTTTGAAAAAAATATAGAAAAAGAGATTTAGTGGGTGAGAAAAAGAGATTTAGTGGGTGAGAAAAAGAGATTTAGTGGGTGAGAAAAAGAAATTTAGTGGGTGAGAAAAAGAGATTTAGTGGGTGAGAAAAAGAGTTATATCTTTCTTCTCTCTCATGTAACGATGAGCTTAAACATGACGCAATTTGAAATTTCACTTAAAATAAATACGATTGTAACACATACTCTAGTTTTCTGATTTAAACTGTCTTGAATATATATAAAAATGAATTGACGTTGAGTTAGTCTCGCAAAACCTTTTGGCTTATTTGACTAATTTTGGTTTTGAAAAGTTCAAGGAAGGTTTGAAAAGTGAGAAAATATAAAGAAAATCGATATATTTAAATGAATTGACACTGGCTAGTATAAGTACGAGATCCGGCAACAGAATAGTGCACCCATCGAGTTTATGCTTAAAACCAAATTATAAGTAAATTTATGATTAGGAGAACATATTTATATCTACTAGGTTGGCTATCAAAATGTGGCCGCTAGTATTTTTAAATTGATTTTTGGGAAATAATTTCGTTCACTTGTTTTTTAAATAAAATGTCGTCTATTTCACGGCAATTTAAAGACTCTAAAAAATCACGTTTGCTGTTGTGGGCCTGGCCGCACTTCTTCGCAGCCAGGTGTAAACAGGTATGATTTCGATACATTTATACGTTCATAACGTTTATTTGTCAATTATATGTCAAATTAAAAAAAAAAATTTTTCTTTTTATTATATATGGTTGCCTAATTAAATCTGGCCGCAAGTGAGGGTTGCTGGCTGTTAAAGTTGGTAAATATTTAAAGTAGAGTGATAGAGAGTTAGCGCGTAACATCATTTGTCAGACGGGAATAGCGATTGCCTGCTGAGCGACGCTTTTAAGCCATTGCGCATGCCTCGAATACTAGTGTTTTCAACTGAACAGCTGCGGCATTTAAAAAGCATGTACCTATAAAGTTCAGCGCGGAAAATAATTGCTGGCTGATATTCGATGGTTTTCTAAAACCAACATGGTTCCTGGGAGACTAACTCCAACGCAAGTTAATAGTGTGCTATGTGATTCCATGAACAAATCTTCCAATAATGACGACGATTTTGATATTAGTAGCTATGAAAGTGATAGCTCCAATGATAGTGTAACTGAAAGCTCCGATAATTCAGACTTTTAAATAAGAGTTACGGAAATACACAGTGACATTTTAGTCGTCTTACAAAGATGGTCCGCTCAATGTATCCGACACAAAATACGTAAAGGCCTAATTAAAAAACTGTTACCATTAATTAAGATAATAGGTACAAAGAATAATAAACAATGCTTTAGAGTTATGAATCGGAAGATTTGTTCATGGAATCACAAAGCACACTCTTAACTTGCGTTGGAATTAGTCTCCCAGGAACCATGTTGGTTTTAGAAAACCATCTAATAGCAGCCAGCCATTATTTTCCGCGCTGAACTTTATACAAGCGTTTAAATGCCGCAGCTGTTCAGTTCTACTTTAAATATTTACCATCTTTAACAGCCAGCAACCCTTATTTGCGGCCAGATTTAATTAGGCAACCATATATAATAATAAACAGAAAAAAATAGCTTTAATTTGATATACAATTAATAAGTAAACGTTATGAACGTTTAAATGTATCGAAATCATACCTGGTTACACCTGGCTGCGAAGAGGTGCGGCCAGGCCCACAACGGCAACCGTGATTTTTTTGAGTCTATAAATAAAATGCCGTGAAATAAACGATATTAGATTAAAAAAACAAGTGAACGAAATTATTTCCCGAAAATCAATTAACTATAATTTAATTAAAAATACTAGCGGCCACATTTTGATAGCCAACCTAGTAGATAATGTTCTCCTAATCATAAATTTACATAAAAATTTGGTTTTAAACAAAAACTCGATGGGTGCACTATTCTGTTGCCGGATCTTAGACGACTAGTCTCACAACAAGTTCAGACAAATTTTATTGCCAGTATGAAGTTCAGCTAGTCTTGAAAATAGCCATGGTAATTTCTTTAACAGTTTTATAATCTGTTTCATTTTGAAATCTAATTTTGTACCTGAAGTACCGGTTAGTCAATGCAACTATGGGCTTCTTCTTCTTCTCCATTAAACTTTTGATGAGTAACAATCCTGACACCATAAGAAAGTTGTCAACTGGTAAATCTATATGTTTCACGGAATTTAGAACATGACTCCCAGTCTTCAAGATTACCTGAAATATAATGCTTAGATAATAAGTAAATATTTGCAATTTCAGTCTTTGCTATATTATTTGTTCATAGCAGCTTTATTTTAAGGTTATAGTTTTGACAGGCTATGTACAGTCACGAGCATTAATATGTATACACATCGCCAAAATCAAAAGCGATTTTCTTTTAAATAGCGATTGCAACCTTGAGATAACTTGACATAATAAAATAAGATTACAATGATTAAAAGTGGAGAAAATCACTTTTAAAAGTTGGTAAGCGTATACATATTATTGCTCGTGACTGTATAAATGTTTGCTTCCTAATCGGTTCTCTCATAACTCCTACGCTACTCATCGTATTTTGATAAACGGAAGGTCAGTTGGGCAGCTGCTCCATTTGAAATTATGCTGCATCCGATTAGATTGAAAGCTGACCCTGACATAGTTCGGTAATCAATCTGCCTAGCTAAGGCAGATTGATTTTTGGGTTTAGTAGTAACGAGTGTCACAAGTAAATACTAAACATGTCATGTGATGAAGGCCTAAATCTTACAGATTCTGACTGGAAATGTGACCGCCAACCCCGTCATCGCGGCCGTAAGAAATATAGTGATGAGGGGGTTTGGCGATCCACGCCGCAATGTACAGCGATTTGAAGTGGGGGCAATAAGGTTCCAGTCGCCCCCCGGTGGCAACTGGGATTTTTTTCTCCCAATTGCCACCTGGTGGCAATCCATGTGGGGGCGACTGGGACTATACGCTTAAAAGATGTAAAGTGCCTTCAAAACTTAGAGAGGATCGTTACTATTTCAAAGACGCAGGAGACTAAGTCAAGCAGTAAACTCCAATAGTTCCAAATTGGTCGCTACTCTTTGGCTGATCTGAGAGAAAAGTATACTATTGATATCTGATTTTAATTTGTAAATGGCTTTTGTTTAATCTGTGTACATTTCTAAGAATATAATCTATGACACTCTTCAATACTGTAACTTCCCATTAGTGAAATAATGATTTGATTCTGAAGACTACTCTCTACATAGAAACTTTAAAAAAATTGCTCTTTGTGATATTATAAATTGTATTTATTAAATAACTAACAAATAAATACAAAAACAAAAGGACACTTAGGCGTCGATGTGGTCGTTCGCATAATCAGAAAACGTGCCCAGAAGTCTTGCAGCATTGCTACGTTAAGTTTCAATGCAGTGAAATTTCCTTAAAACGTAGACGTGCGGTTGGAACTGTTAAATATAGATTTGATACATTATTATAAGAATCTCGAGTTAGCTTACCTCATCAAAATGCAATCCATTGCTTATAGGTCCCATAACTTCGAAAAAAGCAGTATGTGTGCTAACAGCTAGCGTTGCTAGCGCCAATTTTAACAGATTCAGTATTCCTATTTCTTCATTTGATGTCTTTGTCAATGACGTCCAGTTTCGTTGCATAGAGAATGCGTCTGCAATCTTGTGTATGACTGAAATCAAAAGTTGAATTGGTTCATTAAGTAAACATCTCCCATCACACATTAAAGTGATATTATTTTAACTGATTGTTTGTAAAATTATATCTGGAACTATCAGTAGGATTTCAAAAACTCTTTTTTCATTTGAAAGCCCGGTTTTTGAGGAAGTTTATATACGCTATTTAACATCAAGCTGCGATCCTAATGAGCCAAGTAAAAAGAAAAAATGTCAGAAAGAACAATCAACTCAGCCTATCGCAGTCCACTGCTGGACATAGGCCTCTCCCAGGCTGCGCCACAATACTCTATCCTCCGCCTTCCGCATCCAGTCTGTCCCAGCCACCTTTTTAAGGTAGTCGGTCCATCTAGCTGGGGGGCGTCCCACACTACGTTTGCCGATACGCGGTCTCCACTCCAGGACTCGTCTGCTCCACCGTCCATCGCTCCTTCGACAAACATGGCCAGCCCACTGCCACTTCAGCTTGCTCACTCTATAAGCTATGTCGGTAACTCCGGTTCTTTTCCGGATAATTTCATTCTTGATTTTATCCTTCAAAGAAACTCCGAGCATAGTCCGCTCCATAGCACGCTAAGCGACCCTAAATTTGTGAACCAGCCCAACTGTCAGTGTCAGCCCAACTGTCAGAAAGAACGCTAAGAGAAGTTGAAATAATATCTCGGGCAAGCGATGCCATACTATAGGATATGTTTCATGTCAAAATAATGAATTTAATGCAGACGAAATCGTGTACAGAAGCTAGTTTGTGTAAAAGCCAATTATTACAAGAGTAAAGAGACTTAAGAGTAAGATTAAGTAGGAAGAGTTTCTTGCAGGCTCCTCTCCATAGGAAAATATCAATTCGAATCGTGCACCTAGTTTCTGATATTTCATTAGTGCCCATGTAGATTTAAGTGAAATAAAACTTGCCCTGGATATTTTCTAACTAACTAAGTTATCTAGAAGATTATTTAAAATTCTGGGTCACTATTTAGTTATAATTATTTTGGATGTGAGAAGTATTGGACAGGTCGCAGTGACGATGCTTCGGCCGATGTCCAGCTGTGAACATCTTTCGGCGGAAACGATGATGCTTTTAGGATACTGCTTTCAGACTGTTCGTGGAATATGGGCTTCAGGTCTTTAGACATCAACTTTACGTAACATATAACATAACATGACGGGTTAGGCAGAAGAGTACACCCGCATTTCGCCAGTTATTTTTAAGTCCCATACACAGGATAACTTTTTTAACCAGTGCGCAAACTGTAACCATGAATTCAGCATATCATTCTAGACCCCCTAGCGTAGAAATTTTTCCGTTGAAAAATCAGCTATTCCATATTTTATGAAACAGCAGATTTGTTTTGTAAAACCGACGAACAATGGTTACAGTTTGCGAACTGGTTAAAAATTTACCCTGTAATAGGGAGTGAGCCTATTGCAATCAGCCGGGCACAAATCTCAGACTCCGGGCTGAGAACAACGAGAAGAAGAAGATAACCCGATAACACTGCCAGACCTAAAAATAGACCCTAGGACCTCATGTTCACTTTCAACAGTACCGCTACCAACCACTACACCAACGAAGTAATCAACTACATTTGACATTCAAGTTACTTTTACCCTAGGGAAGGTTTATATTATATGTATCCCAAGTTACAGTGGTTTTAAGTTATATAGTAACTTGAAGTGTTGTAATGTCCTTAAGAGTTTCGTCTACATTAAGTGGTATAAATTACATGAAGGAATTCATTAGATCACAAAATATTAAGTTTTTAGGAAGCCACTAGAAGTACTTCATCATTTCAGCCGAAAGACGTCCACTGCTGGACATAGGCCTCCCCTAAGGGGGGGTTTTGCCATAATCGCCACGCTTGGCAGGCGGGGTGCCGAACGCAGTGTGGTGGTAAAATACTAAATGCTAAAAGTACTTACCGCTAGATTTTCCATTTGAGTACTGAAGAAAGTACGTTGAAAGAATTGATGCAGTTAATAACGTGGTTATTAGGATTCTGAAAAAGAAAAAAAACATAGAATAGAGAACATTTTGGCTATTTATGTATTTTTTAGATTTTAGTCATGAATATTAAAATTCAAATACAAAACTCAAAACCGTGGTATGGGAAATTGGTTTTTAGGTGGTAAAATTTACTGGTATTTCTTGGTATTTCTCATGGAGCAACTGCCTGTTTGACCTCCACAACCCAATGACTGGGTAATACGATGCCGTTTGTAAGAATATTCGTCAGAATTTCAGGCTTCTGACCACCCGTAACGACTGTCAAAGATCCACGAATGACAGCCGGGACCAACAGCTTAATGTGCTTTCCGAGGCACGGAATGGTCTCGGTTTCGTGGCAATTGTACCTTAACCTGATCAAATACATTGCGGCTGTTATGACTGAGCTCTCCAACTTACATAAAAGCATAAAATCCAAAACTGTACTCCGTCTTCTCCCCAGCAACTTGACAGGAATGGACCGTAATCTCAGGTACTGATGGAGTCAAAGGGTTTGCTAGGTACATCGTCTTCATGATTTTTGACATGGCACCAGGCTTGCAGATGGATGGGAGACAGGTGCTCCAGATCACTTTGTTTAGATTCCTTCCTATGGCGGTTTTGGTCTGTAAATATTTAAGAATGTTTCGTTAAGTTTTTGGGATATGAGTTACATAAAACTGTAACATAGTAGCACAAAGCTTACGAGTCCTGTTTTTAATATTTATCTACGTTCAAACAAAATGAACAAAAAATATTTTATTTGAGAAACAAACAAAACTACGAACAATAAAGAAAAATAATAATGATGAAATACATACAATAAAATAACAAAAAGTGAAAACGATAAAAAAATTAAAGACCTGTGCGATGCCAAAGAGCCTCCTATCTCAGCATAATGCTGCGATATTTGTAGAAAAACAACTACCGCAACGCTGGTATTTAGATAGGTCCCGGTAGGGAACAGCTCTTGGACACTATTTTAATCATTGTTGCCTTGGAAGGTGGGTAGGTTTCTGCTGTGGGACGCAACCTGAACCGACACTCATGTTTCCAGCACGACGCACTGTGCTGACACCGCTGCTACGGCTACTAAGACCCTCAAGCGACGCAAATACTGTACTTTATGGGTATGGTAATGGGTAGCTATAGTTTTGAGCCCTTTGGGGTCGATGATACACTCGGGGCACTGGGCCCGAGTGCACGTTTCCTTTTTACACACAATTCATGCGACCAGAAGGCTGGGTTGTTCTTTGGCTAAAAAAATGGCAATACCATTCAACGTGACAATGCTCTTAGTCTTCTGGGCACGTTTCCAGTGGACAGCGATGCAGATAAATTCTTCGATGCCGAAATATCCATTTGTATTTGTATTTTAATATATTCAGAGTAGTTTCAAGTAAGCAAATAAAAAATTGAATACTTCAATCTGTCTTGATTGTTTCGAAATCGGCCTTATGGCCAACAGTCGTTCGTTACTTTGCCAAAATTAGCAGCATAACTAAATCTATTGATACGGATTTACCAACATAACCCAAAGAGAATTGAATATACTTACTGCAACATAAGGGCCAGTAGCTCCCAGCACATTTTGATCACCTCCCTCATATTTCTCACCAGTCAATGTCACATCAGCCAGACAATACTGAGTGACAATTTTGGGGTCAGCAGTCATTGTAGGTGCGTTCAAACATTGATCATAATTACCCAAACTATATTCAGATCCGTAAAATGTACCAACTGGATGTTGCATTGAATTCCATACTGAAAATTTGTGGAAATGAGCTTAAAATTATTGCGTCAGTGTTTAATGAATGCATTATCAACATGACGTGTTTCATTTGTGAAGGATTGATGAAAATACATAATTAATCTTCTTTTGTACATCAAAAATACGTTTCATTATCAGAGTAAAAGGTAAGCTTTGGAGTTTAAGCTCATTAGTAAGGCCTTGCAAGTTATGATTATGTATAATTTTATTCCACAGTTAAAAGATTAGATAACGTGTCTGTCTTTGTGACTGCTTCGTTCTTCTTAAGTACAAAGTCGATTTTGATGAAGTTTCCACAATCATTTAGAGAATTTTCTCCGTAAATTTGGTGTCTATACAAAATATAGGGTGGAGCGAAATCGACGCGCAAACTGAAGCTATGAATGCTAAAGCTATGCACATGATTCTAGACGACATAGATCGAAGATCGATCTCTTCTCCATAGGAAACAACATTTTGGAACCGTGCACCTAGCTTCTGACGTTTCATAAGTGTCCATGCAGGTTTTTAAGTAATAAAAATATTTTGATTTGATTTGAAGACATTTATCGATTTATTAAAAAAAAAAACTGCTCGTTCACAGAAAAGTGCAACTCACGCGATCAAAATTAATGGAATAGCATTTTTTTTTTTAAATCCTCTCCCACGCGGGCTGGCAACGACTCATTTATTGCGGTTTTTCGTGATTATTTCATTAAATAGTAACAAAAGTAAAAAAAAAATCAGCAATGTACTAGATCTTTGGTATTTTAAAGTTTGTAGGTACCTATGTAATCTTTTTTACGTGTATTTTGGTATTTACTTACAAAAATCGATATACCGTCAATTATTTTCTATTTGCATTACTTAATACGATTAAATGTTTTTATTCAAGAGTAAATGTTAAAAATAATTATGAATACCAACGGTCTATTGCTTGGCTGAAAAAAAAAAATATTTTGATTGTATTTAATGAAATTATCCCGAAAAAATAATATAAATGCGTTGTTGCCAACCCGCGTGGAATGAACGCTCTTAAAAACTGACGAAAAATTACAATGCAGAGGATTTCAAAATCACTAACTGAATCTATGGTAACAGATTATGCGTTGATTTCTGCCACCCTATATAATAGAGAGATCTCTATTATTTGTCAACTCGCATAAACCATGTATCAGGGCCAGGTTGCCAGTACAATCAATAAAACCTCCTTTTACCCGACTGCGCCAGAGGGAGGGTTAAAAAGCAATAAAGGTCTTTATTGTTATATTCAAGAAGATGCCTCCGACTGCATGATATTGCTTTCATATATTTCAGTCTAATAGTCATCATTTTAAAACAAGTTTCTTGTTTCCATCTTTTTTAATGAAAGTTCACTTTTTAGGCAGTCGGGTTTTTTGATTTTGTAAATTACGTTTTTTATTTAATCTAGCGAATACTCACTCCAAACTGCCCATACGGTGTAATTTCGCACATTTTTCAAAACAGATAAAGTCTGGTCCAAACATGGTCTTTCGTTATCACTCCAAGTTTGGTCCTTTAGACCGCTTATCACAATGTCCACCGTAGTAATATCCTTAGGCGGTGAAGCTTCTTGCAAAGTGACACCTGAAAAATATTAATTTCGAATTAATTTATTAATTTTACATGAAGAGTGGGCGGTGACCTAGGCAACTAGGCATTTGCCTGTCTGTCTGTTACACTTTCACGCCTAAACCGCTGAACCGATCCTCATGAAATTAAGTAGAGATATATAGCCTGGAATATGGAGAAGAATATAGGCTCCTTTTTTAAGGCGCGGGCAAAAGATAGTATTTAATATTTTTTGTCTTTTACAACTACCCCGAATGAACTGATCTATTACAAAATGGCATTAATATCACAATGTATCCAATGAAATAACCGGCCTATTACTGTTCCACTCCAGTGGAAAGGCTTCTATTTTCATACAGAAAAGCCATGATCATAGATCACCACGTTTACTCAAGACGGGTTGGCGATATCAGATTTTTTTACTGTATGTCAATAAGGTATGGCATAAGTAAATATGGTTGGACCTAAGTGAGTGCAGGTAGGCTAAGGAAGCACTTCCTGCGTTCGATGTCCGCCTCACGAAACAGGTTCTCCTTTTAACTAAACCACAGTTGCGTACAGTTACAGCAGCCGTAACTGGCCATGGGTCATTTAACAAACATCTCTTTGCCATAGGAGTAACAGTCAGTCTGCTGTGCAGGGCCTGCATGGAGGACAACGATACAGCGGCTCATGTGCTGTTAAACTGCCCGTTGGTCGCTAATTACAGGGCAAAATACTTCGGTAACCCAGGTACCCGAATGACGTGAGATTGTCAGCAACACCAAGGCGTTGCTGGCCTTTCTCGAGGAGCTGGGGTGGATCGAATGACCGATTCGTCCCATACGTAAAATACGCGGTTTGACGTGGAGTTGCGGAGAACACCCCGTTTTACCTATTACCTAACTATAAGTCCACGTTTCGTCACAATTTTTTCCGTCACCGATATCAGTAATGTCCGGGATAAACTCAGAAAGTACAAACGAAATTCGATATTAAAAAAAAATGATTACACTCACTGATCAAACTCAATATGAAAATACATAAAGCCTTCATTTCTACACGTCGTGTAGGTTCCTACAGAGTCTATGAAACATTGACACCAAATTATTATTTTTTGACATGCAGTTTGTCAACGCTAGTCTGTAACGTGTAACAAAAAAGGAAGGATTTTTCTGTTTTTAAGCTATATAAATTGTGAACCTTGGTGTTGTAATTACTAACATTTTCTAATATTAAAATGTTTTCAGGGTTGCGTAGTGCTTTTTAAGATTTCTGTTAGATGTCGAAAAACGTTAACCATTTGGCACCGTTTATCGTACTGATAGCTTTAGTTAAATAAATGAGGATGGCTACAGGGGTCACTATGTATCAAAACCTCTCCGTGCTTTGGAAAGCACGTGAAGCTGTTGGTTCCAGGTGTCATTCGAAGATTTTTGACAGTCGTTACGGGTTGTACATCTAGGTTTTTAGGAGTAAGTATCGTATTATTCAGGAACTGGGTTGTTTCATGGATTGCTGATCATACGTTACATATAATGGATGGTCACCCATCCATGAACCGACCGCGGCAAGCGTAGCTTAACCTCGACCCGCGCAACTGTTATAATATAGCCACAAGCCCCCTCTTTCCAATAAATACGGGGCTATATCTCATCATCATCTTTCGTTCCTTTAATTAAGTAAGATAATAAATGGTAGCCCATGGAATTCCTATGGTTTTTGTAATTCTTATGCCAGTGTCAAGTTGTATGTTGATTAAAATAATTATGATTGGCGACTGAAAGAAATATGGTTCTACAGAAATATAATCACTAAAATCATCAATACAACCATTTTTTTGTTTTTTGAGGGTGGGAAATCATCAAATAACTTCTCCCGCTCTGGGTGGAGCAGGAGGGCGTGTCAGACTTTTACTGACTAAAACCCACCCGTGTTCCTTTAATTGCCTGTGCCAGGGGCCACCGTACTTCTTTCGAACAACCCGCACTCCTCGCAGGCATCGGCCCTTGCGGACCACCAGTTGATGCTGACATCTCTTTGAGGCGCACGTGGAACACAACGCACCGTCGACCCGGACTCGGTCATTACCGAACAGTGAGCTACCCAATTACTCCCCGTCCGCAAGCCTATCAGTTCAAAAATTTAATGACTTTTTCATGAAATAATCTAAAGCTAATTGCAAAACACGTAAGAAAATTTGAATTTCGTGCGCTGCCCTGACGTTTCTTCCTTAAATCGTAAGAAATATATTAGAAAGATATTATACGGAACCCGCGCGGTTCGAATGACCAATAATATTGTGACAATAACAGTATGTCAAAGTGCGCAGAACTATCATTTATATTATACGGCAGTCACTGGCCGTTACACGTGGTATCGTTTAGTCTGTAGGTAGTCTTCTAAAAAAAACATACAATACAGTTATATTTCTGAGGACAACGCTTTGAAAATCGACACCAGGTATATTTAGAAGTAAAGAGGTTCTATCTTCTCTCGTGTTGTAATATTCGAATTATAAACTTAAAATCGATTTTTTATTGACATACTTTATAAAAAGGGGGGCTTGTGGCTAAGTCATGACAGCTGCACGGGTCAATCGATCAGGTTAAGGTACGCTTGCTGCGATGGGTCCGTGGATGGTTGACCATCTTGACATATCAAGACCTCTCCGTGCCTCGGAAAGCACGTTATGCCGTTGGTCCCATCTGTCATTTGTGGATCTTTGACAGTTGTTACGGGTTGTCAGAATCTCAAAAGTCTGACAACCAGTATTACCCAGTAACTGGGTTGTGGAGGTCAGATCGGAGGTAGTCGCTCCATGTAAAATACTGTAATTCAGTTGCATCCAGTTTGACCGGAAGCTGACCCCAACATAGTTGGGAAAAGGCTAGGCAGATGATACTTTATGAAAACAATATCGAAAATATCAAATATAATCGTATTATAACCCTTTTTACCGTAGCAAAATAATGTTATTACAAATAAAATACAGGGCAAATTATCACCAAGGAGTTTCCATAATTTTTTCTCATGGAAGTCATAAACGGGGCACGCCATTTTTAAAAAGCATTACAAAACTACTTCTTACTGTTTAAACTTTGATCTTTTATTCAGTAAGTTCAAACCCAGCAATATATGAAAATATATAGTGTATGAAACTTGCACATAACTAGGTACTACGCAACAGTTTCAGAAACGACTAGTTTGTGTAGCTACCCGCAAAAAGTTTAAAAAAAGTCAGGTTACTTTAGTATTACTTAAATTTAAATGTCTGTTTGTAGTGACAAACAGCGTTCTATTAAATCCATATGAAAGTATTTACGGTACTTGTAACAAAAATACAGTTTTATCCGTGTTTCTGTTTGTTTGTACCGGCTAATCTCTGAAATGGCTGGGCAAGTTTTAACGGGACTTTCACTGGCCGATATTATAAGGAATAACTTAAGCAACTATTCTTCTAAGAAATTACGGTTCCGGATACTTTGAACCCTTGAAAAGAACAGAGACTACTTTTATGAACATAGGTACCACGCGGGCGAAGCTGTGGGCGGAGCTAGTATTAATTGTAGCTACTGTTTAACTTACTGTATTTACTTTTAATTAGGTAATACAAATCCAATATGAAATTAGAGATAGCATAATATTTGTTCGTTCGATAGTATGATAGTAACGAGACTGTTGGACTGGTTTAGTGTCAATAATATAATGACTGTTTTGAGCAAGGGGTGAGTTGAGGTAGAGGTAATCTACAGTTTGCTTAAACAACATGTAACTGGAAGGGTATATACATACTAAGGGCAACGCTTCTTTGGATGGTATCAAACGATATTGGAACGGTTTTTTAATCCTATCTCTACATGTTCCGAAGTTCTGAGAATTTTTAATACACCGATACCAGAAACCAAACTTTTCAAATTGAAATAAACACATCACTCGGAAGAGATTTATCGTGATATTGGCAAGTAACGTGGAAAGTTTGACCTACGTAGTGCGGTGACACGTTTGTTATGATTTGAATTGAAGAAACATAAACCGAAAATTTCTTATCAATTCTTAGAGTATTTTATTTTGAGCTGAAACTATGTATAGTGATTCTATACCAGCTGTTAGCTTTCGTGCTTAAGGATACCAATAGGGTTTCTGTTACACCCGATATGATAGAATACAAAACTTTTATTTCAGACAGGAGAGCATAGGGTTAGTAATAACTTGACTTAACTACTATAGTGTTTATAGTTTACAGACATAGATTAACATAAGCGAATACAACATCAAACAAACATCGGGCAATCTCACCGATCTGCGAATACATTGAGAATACTGTTGATGATGTCGCGAACATATGCCATCAGGGATGCACATCTATTCCTAATAATAGCTTTAATATCCGCACAGCTGGGACACAGTCCTCCTCGCGGTGAGAAGGAGTGGGCTGTAATCCACCACGCGGGCCCAGTGCGGGTTGGTAGATGTCACATTTCTTCGAATTCTTGGTTCTAAGACATGCCGGTTTCCTCACAATGATTTCCTTCACAGTTTTGAAAGTAATAATTTACACAAAGTAAAGCGTTTATCAGGGTCTGAATTCTCTATGACCACTTAACGATTCCTTACTCGTAAAGACGTCTTTCACACACGAAATCTACTAATATCGTATTAATAATATCGACAAATTGTCTTGGTACATACAGAATATGACATTTCGATTCCTTACCGTTACATTGGTTTCTACAAAACACGATATTGACGTTGTTTGAACGTAGTAAAATTACGCGGGGCATCATTATAACTATACATAATTGGGGCCTTGGGTTCGACTCTACGATCTTACAACTCGTAACTCGCGGCCATTTCTACAGCAACTAGGTACAGCTCTCTCATGGATTTTTTTTTTTGCGTCAGCAATTATCAAATAATTTCTCCCGCTCTGGGTGGAGCAGGAGGGCATGTCAGACTTTTACTGACTAAAAACCACCCTCAGTAGCCTGTGTGCCAAGGGCGGCGTTATCTCTTTCGAATAACCCGCACCCCTGGCAGGCATCGGCCCTTGCGGGCCCCATCATTTTGTGCTGACATCTCTTTGAGGCGCACGTGGAACACAACGCGCCGTCGACATGGGCTTGGTCCTTACCGGACAGCGAGCTACCCATTACTCGCCGTCCGCAAGTCCACTCCTACGGTGGCCGGGAATCAGCCTGGGATTCCCGATGCCCAAGGCGTATCCCTCATACTTAGTTGGTTGGTTAGAACTTTTTCCAATAAATACTCTTTGAATATAAAAAAGAAATGGAAAATTATCGACGAAAACGTAAAATCACTGATGCCACTTAGTTAGTGATAACGAATCTTCTATCTATATCCATCTATCTTCTAAATATAAAATGAATCCCTATTTACCTCGGTCACGGCATCACACGTGAAGAGCTGGACCAATTTAGCTAAATCTTGTTTTTGTTGTGTTTGTTATTGTCAGGAGAAGATTCTTATGAAAGAAAAAATTAAGAGTGTTGCGCGTAACATTAGAAAATGTAAGAAAACTTGACGACCATATTAACTTTTCTAATCATCATCATCATTTCAGCCGAAAGACGCCCACTGCTGGACATAAGCCTCCCTCAAAAGGGGGTTTTGCCATAATTGCCACGATTGGCAGGCGGGTTGGCGATCGCAGTATGATGGTAAAATGCGTAGAGAGCGCTGCTGCCCATTCTCTAGTAAGTCCCTTAGTCGCCTTCTACGACACCCACGGGAAGAGATGGGATGGTGCTATTTCTTTTACGTCCGGCACCACTTTTCTAATATTCATAGTCAAGGCAGGACAACGTCTGTCGGTTCAGCTAGTATTTTTATATGAAAACTTTTGTTCGACTTTCAAAACCAAGAGTTAAAGGCATCTTAAGGTTTCTTCTGATCAGATTTTCAGAGCTAAGCAGCTTCTGACAACTACAATCCATCATAGTGTTCACAACGGGATTCCACAAAAAGGACTTAAATAAATAATCTTCGATTAATAAATCAATTTTAGTTATTTATAAGGCCAAAGTTAGTCTAACCTAGACTTAGTATTTATTAACGTTATAAGTGAATTTGCATAAGCAGCTAGGTCTTAGTTCGAATCTAACTGTCTTTGGTAAGTGGATTTCTTTTTATTATATTAGTCCATTTTAGTCGGTCAAGTAGATAAAATATTTTTTACTAGCTTCCAATCAGTTGTTTTTGCGTGATTGTAGAACAAACATACAAACTTTCACATTTGTAACATTAGTAGGATAGTGTAGTATAGCAGGATATAGTAGGCTGTTATAGGACTCAATGTTAATTTTGTTAGGCGGCCCATACATCTACAATAATTCTGCACAATATTGTTACTGTGCAGTAATATTGAATACCCCCTTTGAATCCAAACGTTCAATAATATTTAGCAATAAGATTGACAATCCATTCGCGTCAATATTTTCATGCGAGAAACATGTCTGACGACGAAGTTTTGGCTGCAGTCGTGCTAGTGATTTTGTTGAAAAAAGGAAAAAAAAGAAAACGAATATGGCCCATATTCGTTTTCTTTTTTTTCCTTTTTTGAGAACTTACTTTTTATTTACCACAAAGCCGGTAATTCTCTATATAATTCGATACATTCAATTAAAAACTCCCTTCGCTTGTTTTTACCGAACTATTCGCCATTTTGATACGCGACTCCGTACTACACGTGACTGAACTGATCGCAACCGCTCAAAACAGGAACTGAAAAATATTGCGCTATACCAACCCTACACAGTGCAAGAAAACATATTGCGCAATAAAATTTAAGCTCGCTAAAGCTTATGTTCAATCATTGCGCAATTTTTTCAATATTATCCCTACACTGCCAATAATATTGTGCAATCATCTATATTGTGCAATATTATTGTAGATGTATGGGCCGCCTTAAAAGCATTTGCATTTCAACTTTACCCTATAGAAAACGATTGCAAAAACAAATCATAAAAACTCCTCGATGAGTTTCCTTCTTCGTCACTAGAAATCCAAGTTAAAAACTTGTGACATATTATTTTAGAAGACCAACAAAAGCTGAACTGATTGATTGATCGGTATTCTTCGTTGATACAAAGTCCTTGTGAGTGGGGGGGCCCAAGTTTCACACAAATCTCGACTTAGATTTTCTTCTTAAATTTTTTTGCTACACACGGAGGATTATTGTGGAGGATTAATCATGCTGATTCAGATTTAATAGGGAAATCACATCATCACATCAGGATTTTTTTTCACAATAGTCTGTCCGAATCTGCCATTACGTTAAATTTCCATTATTAAATACGTGTATTTAATCGTACCTTAAATAATTATTCCTAAAAATATAATTGAATCTTTAATTGAATGAATGCACCTCTTTTTGTCAACCTCTAATAATTCATAATTAGGGGTCTGAAATATACTAACTAGGCAAGTAACTGCGTCTAACTTGGATGTTTTACTCGCTAGCCGCTATCGCGGGACCGCTCGCTTGGTTATACTGCACAGTTCTAACTTAACCTAACTTGTTTGGCTGGGGTATTTTAGCTAAGTTATACTGCGGTCAACTGTAAGAATAGGCCAATCATTCAAAAGAGAAGCTCATTTACTTTTAAAAACCTGCATTATTATTAAAAGCCCAAAAAGTGTTTGAGGTTCGTTAAAATAAAAAAGTATATTACATTATAATATTACTACAGTACATTATTAGTTGATCAATAAGCTTTTTAGTGGATCAGTTCAATATATTCCATTGTTTCAAGGACCACCCTACCGCGAGCACCAAAAAAACAAATTATTCAGCTTATAGTATTATATATACGAGTATATATATATTGTATAGATTGTATTTATCGATCCTTTACTCGATTATCGACTGTCTCGATTTTCTAGTGGTCGCAATCATGATGTCCTGGATTCCCAAGTCAGGCAAAGTGATATTGAGTTCCATCTAGAAATTCTCAGTGGGAACTCAGAGTCTGGATTGTGTCCGGTTGATGGCAATAGGCTCAGCACATAGGAATTAAAGATAACTTGAGAAATGTGGGTGTATTATAATTTCACCTCTGCTTTACTCTTCTGCAGCTGTAGCATGACGCTTTCTATTTCTACTCTACCGTAGAATAGAAATCGCTTGTCTACAATTCTTGGTACAAAACTGTCAATTGTCTTCACGGAAACGTCTTTTTTGTCTACTCTTCCGTCGAAAAAACGCTTCTATACAGTTCTCGTGCTAATCCTGCTGGGTATATAAGCGTGATGTTATGACAATAATCCTTTAGTTTTTAATCTCGTCTACTTTCCTCTATACGACGACAAAGTCTGTGTGACGTCATTTGGTTCACATTTAACCTTTGACGCTGTATTGACTCGTTACGATATCACAACGTTTCAGTTTTCTACTGAAATTCTCTGAAAAATAAATGGAAAAGTCATTTAAAACTGCAGTTTAATGGCCAGTGTAGTAAATACGAGTATCAACGTACAATCTGAATATGTGTCAATACTGAGGATTTTCTGTACATTATGAACACGGAATATAGCAGTAGCAAAAAATATGCAATCTTTACCCGACAACGGCGAAGCAAAAACGGGAGTTATGATTTTTTCCGGTATGTATGTATGTGTTCATATGTTCCCTCATTTTGAACTACTTACCATATTTCGAAATAATAGGTCTTTACCTATGAAATTGCCGTTTTGTATGAAAAAATTTAAACGAATTTTTTTCATGATTTTTTTATTTGTATTAATCGAAGTAATCACCCATGCAATCAATGCATCTTTGCCATCGCAGTGGCAGTTTATTGATGCCCTTCTTAAAGAAATCAGCTGGACGGGAGGCAACAAATTCTTTAAAGGCATTTTGTACTGCCTCTCGGGTATTAAATTTTTTTCCCGCCAAGAAGTTATCCAAATTCTGGAAAAAGTAGTAGTCTGTAGGCGCAAGGTCTGGTGAGTAGGGCGGATGACGGAGAGCTTCCAACCCCAGTTCTTGCAACTTGGAGACCGTCTGCTGTGCAGTATGAGGTCGCGCGTTGTCGTGCAGGAGCTGCGGAGACGAGCGATTGACCAATGCTGGTTGGAGATGCGCCAGCTTCTCCATCATTGTGTTCAGTTCTTCACAGTACACATCTGCAGTAATGCTCACCCCGTTTGGTAAGAAGCTGTGATGAATCACACCGGCGCTAGACCACCAAACAGTGACCATCACTTTTCTAGGGGTAAGTTTTCGTTTAGGGCATTGTTTAGGTGCTGAACCAGGATCCAACCAACTTGCTGAGCGCTTACGGTTATCAAACAGAATCCATTTTTCATCGCAGGTAACAATGCGGTTCAAAATTCCTTCATTTGTGTGTCTGTTGAGCAGTGCAAGGCACGTCTCGACGCGTACTTCGCGCTGGCGATCATTGAGTTCGTGGGGCACCCATTTGTCAAGCTTTTTTACCTTGCCAATTTGACGCAAATGGACCAATATTGTTTTGACGCTAACGTCGAAAGCTGCTGCTAATTCAGCCGTAGATTGTGTATCATCAGCTTCCACAATCGCCTTTAATTCGTCATTGTCGACCAAAGTCTTCGGACGACCGCGAGGTTCATTTTTCAGGTCGAAATTTCCAGAACGGAAGCGAGCAAACCAATAACAGGTGGTGCGTTGGTTTGTAGTGTTAGCTCCGTAAACGTCGTTGATGTTGCGTGCCGCTTGTGCCGCGTTGCTGCCACGACGGTACTCATATTCCATAATTACTCGAATTTTTAACGTATCCATGATGACGAAAAAGATTGAAATGCGATGAAAATGTAACACTAATCAATAAAGAAATGACTACTTTTAGAAAAAAAAATCCATGTTTTTAAAATAAAATTAATTTGAAATTAGAATTCTTAGCCAAACAAAAATTATTTTGATTTGAAATGGCCAGTACTGCAGAACGGCAATTTCATAGGTAAAGACCTATATATGATATCGTTGGATTTGAGCGTCTTGATCGTCCGCTGGTTTTATGCTAATGATAAATTATTTTATTTCTGTAAGTAGGTTTGTACAAACACTTTTACACGACAATCAAATTCGAAAAAGTAGATGAATTCGGCTTTTTGACGTCACATTAAATTGGATAAGGCGCACGGTAGAGGACATAAAGTAATGAACCAAAAAAAAAACACGACCACTGCTTTCAGTTTTTTGTAGTAACGGTGGACTTTCTTGTCCATTCTTTTCCATACGAATCTACCTTCTGGAAGGGGCGACTGGAATCAATTCTATTTTGATGTAAATGTTAACGTTCAAAAATGCGTTTTATGTGAAAATTTGAAATCCTGAATACGGGGCAATGTCTTCAGGGATACATCGAAATATATTGCTGTATATTAGCTAGCTAGCTGTCCACTGCTGAATATGGGCCTCTCCCAAGCTGCGCCACAACACCCGGTTCTCCACCTTCTGCATCCAGTCTGTCCTATATATCCTTCAATAAATCTACGAGCATAGCTCACTCTATAGCTCGCTGAGTGGCGTTGAATTTGTGGACCAAACCAACTGACAGTGTCCACGTTTCGGCTTCGTGTGTCATTATGAGCAGGACGCACTGGTTGAAGACCTTAATCTTCGGACATTGCGGTATAAGCGAAGCGAAGACTTGACGAAGTTTCCCAAACGCTGCCCAACCCAACTGGATCCTTCTGTCCGCTTCTTCTTCAAAGTTGTGTCTACCGTGCTGGATGAGTTGCCCTAAGTAGACATAGTCCTTCACAACTTCGACCCTTCGATGTGGATTGGACTCGGCAAGACGTGCAAGTTGTACTAATGATGTACTGAGTGCCGGTCGTGACAGAAAATGTGTGGTCATCGCGCTTTCAGCACCACGTACTTTATTAGCAATGTCGTCTGTGGACGCTATCGGCAAGAAGATTCCGTGCTCTGTGGTGATAACATGACAAGACCAGTCATTTCCTTGCTTTTTCCTAACCATGTTGGGGTCGGCTTCAAGGTTAACAGGATGCATCTTGATACCAGTATTTTAAATGGAGTAACTGCAGATAGGACCTCCACAACCCAATTACTGGGTTATACGATACTCCTTGGTAAGATTGGTTGTCAGACTTTCAGGACTCTGAAGACCTGTAGCGACTGTCAAAGATCAACGAATGACAGCTGCGGCCAACAGCTGAACGTACTTTCCGAGACACGAAAATAATAATTAACTTACGTAAAATAAAGAAATCTTGACGGGGGCGGGTAGCTAGTTACACATATGTCGTAGTTGTTGTTTCCCAATGTTGGAACCAACATGTTCGTCCTTTTGGCCATCCGTCTGTGTTTGCCAAACTTTTCTGCATGTACCCTCTGAGGTGAAGTCATCAATCTTCAACTTAGCTGTTTGTTTAGAAAACTTTCCTTTTTTTACGTTTCCAACTTTCAATACTTCTCCTCTCCCAAGATATCGTACGAGAATGGAATAATGATTATTATTGGTTTACGGGATATCTTAGAGATTCTTTTTATGGTAGGTATTACTTTTGATTATAATATTTTCTTGTCACTATTACTTTTTTGTGAGAATGATGATTCGAAGAACAATACTCTTTGCCCGCCTGTCAAAACCCTTTTTCTCAGGAACGCGGGAGGCAAGCTCAAGATCAAACTAAAATTAAAAATTAATTTCAAACATTCAGGTCTGCCACCCCTTATAGAAGTGAAAAAAACAAACTTCTAAGTCAACGAAATCTAAAGATAAGACCATTTATTCTCCATTTATGGCGCATGTTTTGACGCTCGTAAGGGAATCAAAACTTATAGGGGACTTCCGGTTGACCAAGAAACTTTGCCGGGTTTTTAGATATGGTACCTACCCCTCACCAATTCGTATACCACTGCTTATTATATAAATAACAGTGACAGGAATTTAGTATTATTATTTTTGTAAAAAAGATGTCTGTACTTAAAACCAAACCATTTTCCCACAGAACAGTGATTCCCAGTACAATTATTTGACTTACTGCGCCCACAGAACTGCAATACAACGCGTGAATCATTAATCTGTGTCACAAAGGACCTAGTAGGAAGACAAACAAACTCCGTACCTGAATTTAGACTAACAAACGGGAATTAAGGCAAACATCTCCGTTGATTTTAGAAACTTTCATGGCGGTGTAGTTTTAATACGGCCTGGTAACGGGGAAACTAAGCTTTAGTAATAGTGTAATAAGATTGTAGAAGAATGTTGTATTTTTGTCAATGTATGAGGCTCTCAAATTAGGTCGATCAGTTAGGTTAACGTTTACGCATTGGTCTGAAGATAAGTGACCATCTTTCTTTTTTTTTTTGCGTGGGAAATCATCAAATGATTTCTCCTGCTGAGTAGAGCAGGAGGGCGTGTCAGACTTTTACTGACTAAAACCCACCCGTGTTCCCTCATTTGCCCGTGTGCCAGGGGCGGCGGTAACTCTTTCGAACAACCCGCCCCCTGGCAGGCATCGGCCCTTGCGGGCCCCACCAGTGGTTGCTGACATCTCTGACGGCGCGCGTGTGGAACACAACGCGCCGTCCCGTCTACCACTTTTCGGCCGCAGGGGATAGGGAGAGCGGCCAACGCTATACCGACACTCCTCTTCCCCTGCGGCCCCACCGCGTCCGCCATCAAACGGTGGCGGCCCCGTCCAGGCCACGGAAGGGAAGAGCGCTGCTCAAAAGCACCGGCACTCCTCCTCTACCGCAGCCCGTAACCCTCAGCCGCGATGCCTCCCATACGACATCGCGGCCCACCTCAGTTGCGGTGCACTTCACCGCAACCTACTTTTTGGCCGCTACGTCAATGGCTTGAAGGCAAAAGCTCTGACGAGCGGCCCCACCTTTGGGTTCCTCTTGGCTTCACCGTGGCTGGAATCCACGGTTACTGAGCCCCCCCCCCCGTAACGACAATGCGGGAACCCACTCGGGGGGTAAGTGACCATCTTCAAATACCAAGACCCCTCCGTGCCTCGGAAAGCACGTTAAGCCGTTGGTCCCCGTTGTCATTCGTGGATCTTTGACAGTCGTTACGGGTCGTCAGAAGCCCGAAAGTCTGACAACCACTCTTACCCAGGATATGGTATTACCCAGTAACTAGGTTATATCTTCCGTGTCTGTCTGTTTTACCGCTTAGATCTTCTGAATCTTGATATTGTTCCGGGAGGTTTATAATTCTGGACGATCCAACAATACCAAATAAAGCAAAGAAATTCTGATTTTTACTTGAAATCAAATAAAAGTAAAACAATACTAAACCCTGTGATAAACAAAATACGCGGATTTTGGTTGATCGATGCTTCCTAGAATTAAGGAATCACTAGCTTTCGCCAGCGGGTTCGCCCGTGTGTAGGTCTGAAATTATCCCACGTTAACGTACTACCGGGATAAAAAGTATCCTGATTAAAGACTATCTGTATGCCAAATTTCATACAAATCCGTTCAGCCATTTCTGAGTGATTGAGTAACAAACATCTAAGTATCCAAATATACAAACTTTCATATTAATAATATTAGTAGGATATTAGGATTATTCTAGGAAACATCGAGCGGTGGGCGAATGCCCAGACAACCTGAATATTAGAACTTTTTGTCAAGTCACAATCTAGTTTATTTTTTGTCGTGTGTGGTTTTGTGTTAACCCACACAAACACCCACAGCAATAAGGTAAATATAATAGGAAAATCTGAAATATAATGATAGGAACAGTAGCAAAATGGTACGATTGGCATTTTATTCTGAAACTATAAAGGATAGTTCAAACTGAGGCGAATCCCGCATGAAACTCGAGACACTACTCCGCGCGTCGATTGTTTTAAACATGGCGCACACTGTATAACATGTGACTGCAACAGCTCTGCAACAGGCTGGGGCCGACGATCAAAACAAATATTATAAATACGAAAGTAATCTTGTCTGTATGTTAACTTTTCACGTCTAAACCACTGACAGATATCGATAAAATTTGGCAAAGACATCCTAGGGAAGGATATAGATTACTTTAGTCCAGGTAGCACGTTAACGTGGGATAATTTTCGAGGGCGACGCGGGGAGAGCCGCAGGCAGAAGCAAGTTTTCTTAGGTTTTTTTCAAAACTCCTGACAACCTAGCCACCAGACGCATGTCAGGAGCGTTGTAACTTAATGATCAAGAAGTCACGCGAGTATTCGGGCCAGTACGAAAACCTCCTTACAAGTTATTTGACACAATCAGCCCAAGATAATTTTGTCCCACGTCACGCGCGGGATTCGTCTCAGTTTGACCATAGATTAACTCTGTATCGTCACAAACGCAATCGCGTACCTAAACTCATACCCAAAAGCGTTTCCTCAACTTTAATAGCCGAAAATAGTTTTAATAAGAGCCCGAAACGACTGTAACAAAAGTGATAAAACTCACCCGCCTGTCTTATACCGGCTGAACCTTCGCATTTTATATTTAAGATTTATTATAGGAACAATAAATTTTACCGTGTGGAAACTTTTGTTGGACGAGTACGGTTGAGGAGAAAAGTGTTATGAGAATATGATTTTTCTTTACGATTTGGATTTTGGAATGACTTTTTTATGTGAATTCGATTGTTTTAATACTGGTTCTTGAGAGGTTTCATAAATGGTTATATCATAATAATAATGTAATTTATTTTATGATATAGGTAGGTATTATTTTAAAATATTAGTTTTATGGACCAAAAAGTAGGTGAGTATCAGATGGTGTAGCATTATGACATCAAAATGAATACTAGTTACCTTGAAGTGTTATTTCATCGTTCATCATCATCATCATTTTCCAGCCCTTAAGCCAATTTATTAACAGACGACGCATCATGTTTTTTTGTAAATATTACTATATTAGTCGTTCGAGTCCCTTACCTTAGGTATTCGTATTAAACATTAAAATTCTTATCTAAAATAATAACCTCTTCGCAAAACATAAATTTATTATTTAATTTTAGGAATCGCGAGCTCGAAGCTATAAAACATTTACAGCCATTTTTATTTCCCCTTTTATTACAAATATAATGCCGTAAAGGGTTCTGAAAACTTCCTGGAATATTCTAGTCTTAAACAAGTTATTAATTCTCATGTTTTCTATTTTTCATCTAACGTTTCGAATAGAAAGTAAAATAAATCTGTATTGTTTGTTGTTTTATGTAAATACTAACTGTGACTGAGTCTGAAGTTTACATTTAATTTAGGAGCGAACGTTATTATTACTTTCTTTAAGTATTCAATTACTTGTTTCTATAAGTTAATTAAAAATCATTTAGATCGTTTCTATGTGGAGGAAAGTGGAAAATAAATTCTAATTATATTTGTAACTAGCGCTTGGCCCTCGAGGCTTAGCCCACGTGTAATATACAGGGTAAGTTTTTATCCAGTGCGTAAACTGTAACCATGAATTCAGCATACCATTCTAGAACCCCTACCGCAGAAATTTTTCGCGGTTAATAAATTAAAAATCAGCTGTTTCATAGAAAAGTGCAATACCTACGCGGTCAAAATGTATGGAACAGATTATTATTTTTTTGTATAACCGGCGAAAAATTTCTGCGGTAGGGGGTCTAGAATGATATGCTGAATTTATGGTTACAATTTGCGCTCTGGATAAAAACTTTTCCTGTAGAGTTACTTTTATTTTTTATTATTATTTTACTCTATAGTATTTTATCATCTCTGAGTTTATTAAGCTCAGAGATAATGTGGCTTGCCATTAGTGAAAGAATTTTCGGAATCGGGTCAACACTTCCGAAGATTATCTCTACATACGCAACTCACAAATTTTACCTCTTTTCATATTGATATAGATTTTAGCGTCGACTTAAACTAGCAACTGGCGCACTCAATACTAATGAAAGTACGACATTGTTATTAATTACTATCTTTCTTTCTTTTAAACTGCAACCAAGAAAAATAGTAAAAAAAAAAAAAAAACTCACTGGCTTCATAAGCACGACCGAAAAAGAAAAAAAGAGCCCATTTTCATCCGAAGATTAAACAGCATTTTTATCTAATTAAATAAAATATTCCGAAGGCGTCTGTACATTATTTTAGTTGTACGAAACTTGAACCGTTCCAAGTGGATTAATGTCCAAAGTTTAAACACTGTAGGCCAACTTACTAAATTTTGTAAAGCATTTAAAAGCAGACATGTAACACGAATTTTATTAAGTTGAGCCCAAGTGTGGCGTTACCTTTATTTAACTTTCCTTTTTTGGTGAATTTTTAATTTTTTATTGCGTTTCCTGGGGCGACTTTTACTTTTTATTTAAAGACGGGAAGATTAGGGTGGATTATTAACTAAGATGTTTTTTTTTTTCTTCGTTTGTTCAATTATAAAGCGTAGATTGTAGGATTTTTCTTTTTGTATTTTCATCGCGGTTGTACTTTTACGAAATCTAATGTCAATTGACATTAAGTATGATTTTTATTTTTCTAACGGAATTTACTTATTTTGTATTTCTTTTTTCAGGTAAGTACCTACCAAATAAACTGAAGACTAAAAATGAGATAACAGCGGGTATCAGGTAAATCATAAATACGCCATATTTTTATTCAATAACAAAAAACCTATGATCACGCGAGAAGCCCTTCACAAATAATGTTGCCTACCTCAAAACAAAAATACCTACTTATCTAATAATAAATGCCGCATCAAGTTTCGATTGTACCGTTCCTGAGGCACCCATTGTACCTTTATCAAAAAGATTTCATGCTTCTGGCCCGAGGGTATACTGATAAATCATTCTTTTACCCCAAGTTATAAAGTTACCCACTTTAGGGTGAGCGCACATTGGCGCGGGCCGCAACTGAAAAATTGCGCTGCGTGTACCTTTGGGTACAGTCAGCGAATACGTTAATTATGCAGACTACAACTACTTTAACACGTGCCTTGAGTACTCAAATCAGAAGGAAAATGTTTGTCTACTGTAAAATACATGCAAGTGTAATGAAGATTTTCTCAGGTCAAAGATGTTTATCAACTGTCTACATACTAAATTCAGTGAAATTGATCTACCAACACGCACCGGGCCCGTGTGAATTACGGCTGTCTCAAAGAGAGGAGACCTGTGTCCCAGCAGTGGTACCATTATTGGATGATTTTGCTACGAAATACGCTTGTTAATAGGTATTATTTATTATAAACACTTAACTGCTTAGCCGTAAAATCAAACAATGAAACAGTGACAAATCGATAGAGCAACGACAAACGCGTCACGCAACGCGCATACATAGCGTTACGGCACGCCATTGTGTCACCACCCTAACGTTTTATGTCACGGTTTAAAAATAATTAGATTTTCCAGAATGTTTTTGGTTACAATATGACATCTTATTGATCGTAATTGAAAAATTATTTCAAATGGATACATTTGTATTTTTATTGCTTCTTCGCATTTTTTTTCAAAATAAAATATAAAAGAATAATAGCTATACTTGTGAAAAATAATGGCTTTTGCCGAATATCATGAAATATGCTTAAATCATAAGTTTTCCATGATCAAAACTTTAATTTAAAAGATTGCCAAGTTATTTAAGTTAGTAACTTTGCCCATTACCTATTTATCATTTTAAGTAGATTTTAGTACCAGATTTAAGATATTTCAAGATAAATTTGTTTAGTGTGCTGATGATGTATTTAAATAGCAAAAAAGTATTTTATTTGTAATATTTTCTAATTAATAAGTTCGAATAAGTACTACTGAAAACGAATACGTAGCCTGGGCTACTAAGTTGGTTAAGTAAAAAATATAGTAATATTTTATACCAATTACCAACCGATCAGACTAACAGTAGACCAACTACCAAACTGATGTATCTTGAAACGTAATGATACATATACACAGTTTTTTTTTTTTTTTTTTTGGGTGGGAAATCATCAAATGACTTCTCCTGCTGAGTAGAGCAGGAGGGCGTGTCAGACTTTTACTGACTAAAACCCACCCGTGTTCCCTCAGTAGCCCGTATGCCAGGGGCCGTGGTATCTCTTTCGAACAAACCCGCACCCCTGGCAGGCATAGGCCCTTGCGGACCCCACCGGTGGTTGCTGACATCTTTGACGGCGCGCGTGTGGAAACACAACCTCTTCCCCTGCGGCCCCACCGCGTCTGCCATCAAACGGTGGCGGCCCCGTCCAGGCCACGGAAGGGAAGAGCGCTGCTCAGAAGCACCGACACTCCTCCTCTACCGCAGCCCGTAACCCTCAGCCGCGATGCCTCCCATTCGACATCGCGGCCCACCTCAGTTGCGGTGCACCTCACCGCAACCTACTTTTTGGCCGCTACGTCGTCGGCTTTGAGGCAAAAGCCCTGACGAGCGGCCCCACCTTTGGGTTCCTCTTGGCTTCACCGTGGCCGGAATCCACGGTTACTGAGCCCCCCCGCAACGACAATGCGGGAACCCACTCGGGGGGGTACATATACACAGTTCTGATCCAAATATTGTCCTGCCAAATAAATTGTACTTATAATATTAAACTGTCTCTTGACCGACTATGTTTTTGTATTTATTACTTTTTTAATACTTATCCTGGACAAAAAGTAACCTATATCTTTATCCAGGTTCCAGGCGTCGATCAGCTTAATCATTTATGCTTGAAAAGATAACAGACAGTGCAGCTTTCGAATTTAGATATTTAATATCAGTATGGATGAACCTTAAAAAATATATATAATTAATACAACTAGGATTGTAATTGACAACGATTCGGACGTATTTTTTGATGCCTCATGATTATTTTCTTTTTATATCCTAGCTGTACATATTATAATTTAAAGTTTTAAAAACATAATAAATTAGTTTTAGAAGAATTATTCAACTTTATTATTTGTTCAGTGTAAGTTCCTATTATTTTTGTTAAACATACCTATCTAGTTTTAGGTGATTTTATTTTTTTCAGAAGTTCCTACCTTTATTTTGTTAAGTAAGTAGTAGATTATAATATTCATACCATTGTTTAATAAAGACTTTCTCAAAGTTAGCATAGTCTTGGCGACCACAATTTTATGAGTGCTTTATATTTTGTTACTAATACTAATTAAGTTGATTTATGCGATGTTGATTAATTGAAATAAAATATTAGTATAAAAAACTAGGATTGGACTAGAACAAACTTAAATTGGCAATAGAAGTCATGAAACTAAGAATCCAAACTTCTCAAAAATATCTTACCTACTTGGGGCACTCCCTACCTTAACCCAATTTCCAAATAAAAAATAAAATCACCCCAAATACCTTTTAACCACATAAGTGGGTATTTCAAAACATTTTAGATTCCCATCAGATACCCGCACATACATTGCTCGGTCTTGGCAACCACCCTAATATATTCACCGTTCGGATCTTATAAATCAGCCGGGTTGCCGACCAAATAATGGGTGACTTTCTGATTTTATATGTCTGTATGTATGTATCGAGGTGGATAGAAAAAAGTTGTATTTAAAATGTGGGGTAATACCGCTAGGGTAAAAGACTCTACCGGTATTACCCTACATTTTGACTCGAATCGATGACGAAAAAAAATTCAAGCTAAAAAAAAAACAGCACATTAGAACGTCAAAATTACATAAGCCGCGATGCTCAGCTGTCGATGATTTCCGTTGTGTGCTCGTGATTACTCGTGATTTTAAAACTTTCTTTATATGCACGTCAGTGACAAATAAACCTAGCATTTTCTCGGCTATGTTGAAGTCCGCTAAATTTGGCCCTACCACCACTGATTGTGGTGCTCCATGTACCACCATTATTTATTTATTTATTCAAAATAAATTATAAAGAAAGAAGAATAATCATTACGAGGAAAATATAAATATTTCCGAATTTCTGTTCAGTCAAACCTAATTATAATAATAATTTGACTTCGTAACGATTTTAATGCTATTTTTTTTTAAAAAAGGGAAAGAAGTTGAGGTTATTATCTATGTGTGAGAATCCTTATGGATTCATGGATCCAGTTCGAAGGCACTTGATATGGTGGTGGCTCCTTCTCAGCACCTCAGGCTTTGAGATCTTCAAATTAACCCTCCCCTGTGCCATACATTAGCCAATTCAAAAAGGTAGGTAGATTTATCTCGACCAACCCAGAGTTTTATCGAACTCTGCAATCACATCTAACCCTACCGCAATTTTAACTATACCAATGAATGCTAACCAACCCGAATCTTAGAAACTGGCAAGTTAAACCACTCAAATTGAGCGTTGATAAGCATCATCCCAAAAACTAGCCTATTTCAGAAGTTAGTCCAATTAATTAATGAAGACTCGATCGCCATTGAAGTTGGAAGGTTTTGCAAAACGTTTGAATCGCACGCCTTCTGATATAAAGTTTGGGTGGTAGGGTAGGTACGATTTTGATTGGTATTGGGACATTATTTTATTGAAATAATTATTAAAAAAATAATTCATTCTGTTAACGTTCTTGTTATCGTGTCGATAGCAATCTAAATACAGTCAGCCTAGAATTTGGCTACGACTTTGGCACTTTCCATCAGCTCCTGTGATGTACAGACAACAGGACACGCTGGAGAAGATATTAAGTGTCCCACTGTTTGTGGGAGAGCACCACATTAACGTTTATTTGGACACAGTTCCTGAAAGCATAAAATACAAATAATAAAATCAAAAGTGAAAATAATGTTTTGAAAGCAATAGTGTGCGACTCACGGCTGCGTTGAAAGGTTCATTTTAGCATTACTTCCAGATAGATGCTGTCTGGCGCTGGTTTTCTAGTGAACCTGAAATTGAATTTCAGGTGACTGTATGTATTATTCACCGAACATTTGATCATCAGAGATTTGCTGCTCTGTTATTTAAAGTGTTTCGGAAAACTGGTGTTGAAACATCAGTGCTTCTTTGCTTTTGGTTCAAGTAGTGAGGAATCCAAGTCAAGGGAGGGAATCCTAATCATGATATAAATGTGAAAGTTTGTATATTCAGATGTTTGGATGTTTGTTACTCAATCACGCAGAAACAGCTGAACGGATTCGGATGAAATTTGGCACACATATCGGTTATAACCTGGTGTAACATATAGAATACTTTTTATCTCGGTGGTACGTTCCCGCGGGATAATCTTCGATCTCTACGCGGGCGGAGCCAATGGTAAAAGTTAGTTTACTTATAAAATAATGCTTCTAATGATAATAATTAAGGATTTGACAGAAAACTAATATGTAGGTAAATTGGAAAACTTCCTACAGACAGTCCCATCAACGTCAACCTACATAGCCACCCTTCCCCAACCAAATTAACTTCACTTCGAACCGATTGAAGGCAGCGATATATTCCAAAAGTTCCAGAAATTTATCTAGCAAACTTGAATTAAGTCAAGACTAGAGAATTTAACTGTGAGACGAGTTATCTCCGTGTTTTCTGGTTAAATTGTGCAGTTAACTTAGAGGTTTTGTTAGTAGAAGGGTCATAGGAAGGTGTTTTGTGGATAAGTTGAGTTTAGGGATGATCTATCTTTCTATCATTCCGCCAAGAAATGATAGAAATAAAGATTTGGCTGAAAAATGTTTTTTTTTTTGCGTGATAAATCATCAAATAACTTCTCCCGCTATGGATGGAACGTATCTGACTGTTACTGATTAAAACCCACCCGTGTTCCCTCATTAGCCTTTGTGCCACGGGCGGCGGTATCTCTTTCGAAAGACCCGCACCCCTGGCAGTCTGAAAGATGATGAAGTGACTGCCTCGTTTGTCTAGAGGTCGTAAGCGCTACTGTTAAGCATGAGGTCCTCAGTTCAATTCCCTTGTCGAGCAAAGTATTAGTAGTGTTGTGGTGATTTGTACCCGGTAGATGGCATTAGGCTTTTCCCCGGAATTAAACAGCAGGCAAAATATAGGTGTACTAATAGGTGTACCTGTACCTTATTCGTCGGGGATGATTATTTATGTGTGTGTGATGCCATGATATTATGTTTAATACGAAACAAAGTGAAAATATTTACTACGTCAAGTTAATTTTAAGTCGGCAGTTGCTACCAACCTTGCTAGCTGGCTAATCTTTTACCTACTCGGTATGCAAGAAAAAACATATTTGAACGGCTGACTTATTAGGTTTCATACGAATACTTAGATAAAAAAAAAAAACTACTATTATTTACCAACTTAAATTGTTGTTGAATGTTCAAATTGCCACTAAGAAACATAATACAATACGATTGGCTTTATCACGGCAAATTGACTTAGGGTATTAATTTATTTAACAAAGATTCACTGAACTGTACATTATTGAATAGAAAAAAATTCATTGATTGACTTGTAGAAAATTTCATATTTGCCTTTGGGGCACTTTTCTGATTGCCAGCGATGCGGACGAATTTTTGATGTCCCATGAATCTTCTCTCTCTGTTTTTATTCAATAATTGTTCACACTACTAATATTATTTTATGTTCAATGAATTACATTTTAATTATGCTTCTGGAAAATTCCTTAAATATTGTTACGAGCTTGGGGTTCGTGACAATTAAAAACTGCCGATATGAATTACCAAAAATAACACTTTAATTAAACACACTATAACACAACACAATAGCACTACGGATCACTCTTAAGTCGCACTTGAAGATCGCTTTAGATGTTCTCGCATGTATCGCTTCCAATGAACTACCCCGAGACGCGCTCCGTTCCCGCTTATATAGGGCCCTCGGATAGTTCCAGAACCTTCTACCGTAGAAGCATCTAGAATGTTCGAGTACTTATCGGCCCTGACCGAACACATGTCGATAGTTCCAGAAAGTTCTAGCATCGAACTTTCTAGAAAGCTCCTGACCATTAACTCCGCTATTCGATAAGAGATGGCGCTAGAGGCAACCAAACATTAATTGTGCGGCGCAACACTGCCCCCACCTAAGAGATGCTCGTCCCGAGCATTATCGGCCCCATAATAACGCGCCAGTCGATCCACGTGGACTATCTTAGGAGTACCTCTTGCACCTTTCTGTATCCGGTAGGTAACGTCATTGATCTTTGTCACTATCCGGTACGGTCCGTCCCAGTTAGCTTGAAGCTTAGGAGATTTCCCTTTGCTGCGGACGGGATTGTGCAACCACACTAGTGAACCTTCGTCAAACTCTTTATTGTTCATTTTGCGGTCATAACGGGTTTTCATCTTTTCAGACATTTGCTGGCCTGAGTGTCTGACGTGCTCATAAATGTCATTCATCTTGTTCCGCAAGTCATTCGCATAATCGGTTATACTGCGTGGGGCATCAGGTGGTATTCCGGTGATCAGGTCTGCAGGTAGCCGTAATTCCCTTCCAAAGTTTGCGAAAGCTGGTGTCACCGATGTGCTTTCGTGAACAGCGCTTCGATATGACAACAAAAACGGTTGTATGTGCTTGTCCCAATCTCGTTGCCGATTTTCCACAACTTTTGCTAGGTACCTCTCTAATGTCTGATTGAATCGTTCCACCATTCCATCCGATTGTGGGTGGTAAGAAGTTGTTCTTGTTTTATGATCACTCGACAAGTTTCCTGGAATATTTGAGACGCAAAATTCCTTCCTTGATCACTGTGAATCTCTAAAGGTACTCCAAAACGACAGAAGACTTCATGAACTAATTTATCTGCAACTGTTGAAGCTTCTTGATTTGGAATGGCGAAGACTTCCGGCCACTTAGTGAAGTAATCCATCACAACCATGAAATACTTGTTACCACTTTCACTTTCCGGAAACGGCCCCGCAACGTCAAGGGCTATCCTCTCCCATGGTGCACCAACATTGTACAATTTCAATGCACCTCTGCTACGCGTCTGAGGTCCCTTTACAGCTGCACAACTTGTACATTTGCGACACCAGTCCTCGACATCGTCCCGACAGTGGACCCAGTAAAACCGTTCTCGTATCTTCAGTAGAGTCCGTTTTACTCCCAGGTGACCTCCGGAACAACCATTATGGTACAGCTGCAGAACATCCGGTACTTGAGATTTAGGGACAACCATTTGCAAGTGACAGCTGTTTCCCCTAGCATTTTCCCATTTACGGCACAGGACTCCATCCTGAATCACCAAGCTGTCCCATTGGGCCCAATAGCTCTTTGTGACCGAACTCATTGCTGAGACGTCGCTCCACTTGGGCTTAGGAGCTCTGGCCTTCATCCACTCCAGAATCGGCCTGATTTCCGAATCTTCCTGCTGTGCACGTTGTAGGCTTTCCTTCCACTCGTTGCTGAGGTCCGTCCTGAGCATCCTCACAGGTGCCACTTCCTTACTCTCTTGCCTAGTACAATGCTTGCAGTCTTCAGGACAAGGTCTTCTTGACAATGCATCTGCGTTGCCATGAGATTTCCCGCTGCGATGTTCGACCACAAAGTCGTATTCCTGCAGTAGCTCAATCCATCTCGCAACTTGTCCTTCTGGATTTTTGAACTGCAATAGCCATTTCAGTGCAGCATGGTCGGTTCGTAAGTGGAATTTCCGACCCAGGAGATATTTGCTAAAATGCTGCAAGGACTTTACCATAGCAAGCAATTCCCGTCTCGTGACACAATAGTTCCTCTCCGGCTTTGACAACGACTTGCTGAAGTACGCTATCACAACTTCTTGATCACCATCCCGTTGAGACAACACACCACCAAGTCCTATGTCACTTGCGTCTGTGTCAACTATAAATTCCTTGCCTGCATCAGGGTACCCCAAAATAGGTGTTTTGCATAGTCGGTCCTTTAACTCCTGGAATGCGATATCACAACTTTCATCCCAGCAGAAATGTCGCTTCTCCTCGGTTAGCTTATGCAGGGGTTTGGCAATATCCGCAAAGTTCTTAACAAATCGCCGATAGTAAGAGCACAACCCCAAAAATGCTCTGACCTGCGTCTTGTCTTTTGGAACTGGCCAATCCTTGACAGCGGCGATTTTCTCTGGATCCGTGCGGATACCTTCTTCCGACACTACATATCCCAAAAAACTAACTTGCCGTTTGAATAGTGAACATTTCTTCGGACTCAACTTGAGGTTGGCACTCTGGATCTTCATGAGCACGCGTTCCAGGTTTTGAAGATGTTCTTCAAACGTACGGCCTACGATGACGATGTCATCCAAGTAGACCAGACAGGCATCGCCAATCAACTTAGTTAGTACAAGTTCCATCAACCTTTCAAACGTTGCCGGAGCGTTGCACAATCCAAACGGCATGACTTTAAATTGCCACAGACCCTTTCCTGTCGAGAATGCTGTTTTCTCCTTGTCCTTGGGGTCAATTTCCACTTGCCAGTAGCCACTTTTCAGGTCCAGCGTGCTAAACCACTTTACTCCAGTGAGCATGTCCAACGTGTCATCAATTCTTGGCAAAGGGTAGCTGTCCTTCTTCGTAACGTCATTCAGACGACGATAGTCAACACAAAACCGCATGCTGCCGTCCTTCTTCCTTACCAGCACTACAGGTGAACACCATGGACTAGATGAAGGTTCAATAACACCATCATTCACCATTCCCTCAATCATGGTTTCTACTTCCTTTTCACGCGCTACCGGCAATCTCCTTGGCCGCTGACGGATAGGCAACTCGTCGCCTGTATTTATTTTGTGTTGAACTAAGCCAGTCTTCCCAATGTCACTATCGTTTAGGGAGAAAACTTCGGCGTACTTCAGTAACATCTTCTTCGCCTTGCCCATCTCATTTTGAGACAGAGCGCTGCGACACTCTTCTAAAAGTGTGGTCACTCTCGTTTGTGCATCCTTGCTGGGGGTCCCAGTCGATAGATATTGGCATTGACGCAGCCAATCCACTTCCTCGCAAGTACCAATCAGTGTGCCTTTTTCAATAGTCTGTTCCTGATCACAAAGGTTCAGCACACGTACCCCTGAGATGTCGGTGGCTCTGACCAAAGTTCGTGCCACTTTCCATGGAAGGTCATTGTCTACCCTTTCCACGAGTACACAACGATGAGTTTGCCCAGGATTCCGAGGAAGACTAACCGGCACAATCGTTTCTGATCTCGGAGGAAGAACAATTTCGTTAAGGCTGTACACATTCCCTGGTAACGCCCCTTCCATAAAAAGTTCCTCTCGTCCACATTTCATAACTCCCTGCTTGACGTCAATCTCGCAAAAATTCTTCCTCATAAAGTCAAGACCCAGGATGCAATTGTCCATAATATCAGCCACGATGACATTATGCAGGTAGGTCCTGTTGCCTAGCTTCAACTCCATCTCCTTCTCTCCACGGACGGGTATGCGCTGACCGGTGGCTGTCACCAAATTAATGCGTTCCCGGTTGTGTGCGGAGTCCCCAAGGAGCCGACTCATAACTTTGGAACTGACGACCGTACGAGAGGCTCCCGTGTCTATGGTCAGCTTACAAGGCATTCCGTTGATCTCACCCTTGATGATTAAGGCGTTCCCGTCATGGGTTTGTGTGATCGAAATCCTTGGGGCTCTTTGAACATCAGCCAGCACCCGCCCCGCAGTCCTGGCTATTACTCGTTTCCCTGCTGCTGCTGGGTAGTGCTGTTAGCCGCGCTACCCTCTGGAGACCGGCCATCTTCCCTTTCTGCAGTTCGCTTAGGGCAACTAGATCGAAGGTGGCCCCTTTCCCCACAGCCGTAGCACCTAGGGCTGTATCCTTTACGATCGCGAACTGTAGCTGCTACAACCTCCCTGACGCGATGGGAACGATGATCCTGCCGCACAGCTTCCACCTCTAGTGCATGGGCCAAGGCGTCCTTAAGCGTCCCGTGGTGACCGAGTCTCACAGCAGCTCTAACTTCAAGGTCCCGGATGCCGTCGATGAATGCCTGCACCAGGTTCCCATCAATAAGCGCAGGTACGGACTGGTACGCTTTTCGAACCAGCTTCTCTACTTCAAGGGCCCACTGCTGCAGGTTTTCGTTACTGCGTTGCACACGATCCTTGAGCTGCGCACGAAACACGTGTTCCAGGTGAGCCTCGCCATATCTAGCCTCCAATGCCTCGAGGAGCTGCTCGTAAGTCACTTCCTTACCGAGAGCTTCCAGCACATTTAAAGCCTGGTCGCGCAGGCCTAGGGTGAGGGCAGTCATGGCCTGACTTTTATTCCACCCGTTCGCCTTCATGACAGCCGCAAACTGAATTTTGTAGGCCGACCAGGAAGAAGTCCCATCGTACGGCGGCACTTTGAATCCACGTAGCGAAGGTGTTGTAGCTACGGGAGCTGCGATTCCATCCCCAAGTTTGAGGTTACCCAACTCTTGCTTCACATCAGCAATGACGTCACTAAACTTGCTGATCTGAGTTTCAGCTTCTGACAAGCGGTTGTCATGCTGGGCAACCTTCTCCTTCACCTCCTTCATGTCTTTCCCGAAGGTTGCGTGAAGGTCCTTTATGAGGAGCATCTGCTCTTCCTGGCGGTGCACCTGCTCCTCCTTATCTCGTTTGAGCTGTTCTTCCAAACGGCGGGCCTGTTCCTCCTGTCGGCGAGCCTGTTCCTCCTGTCGGCGGGCCTGCTCCTGCAACATCATCATCAGAGCAGCAAAATCTGGTGCTGGTGATGCTGGAGCAGCTGTGGACGGGCCGGCCTCTGTGGTTGGTAGCTGGCCCTCCGACGCCTGTGGCATTGCTCCACCAAATCGCCTCTGGTCCGTCTCCTGCTGGCGTTGACTCCGGGTACGGATACCCTCCGTGTCGTCTTTAGGTAAAATCGGCATGATTTTAATCCTTGCTTCTGACACCAATTGTTACGAGCTTGGGGTTCGTGACAATTAAAAACTGCCGATATGAATTACCAAAAATAACACTTTAATTAAACACACTATAACACAACACAATAGCACTACGGATCACTCTTAAGTCGCACTTGAAGATCGCTTTAGATGTTCTCGCATGTATCGCTTCCAATGAACTACCCCGAGACGCGCTCCGTTCCCGCTTATATAGGGCCCTCGGATAGTTCCAGAACCTTCTACCGTAGAAGCATCTAGAATGTTCGAGTACTTATCGGCCCTGACCGAACACATGTCGATAGTTCCAGAAAGTTCTAGCATCGAACTTTCTAGAAAGCTCCTGACCATTAACTCCGCTATTCGATAAGAGATAGTGGCAACCAAACATTAATTGTGCGGCGCAACAATATGAAAATTTTCTACTAATCAAGGAATCTTTTATATTGTTGTTTAGACTTGAAAGTGATAGTCAAGCAAGTGTCACTTTTCTCACGCGACCTTACTAAAATTTTATCTTTTACCCCAAGCCCGGTTGTGACAAAAGATAGGAAGGAAAATATAATTCATGGATCGCCCGACTTAAGTACCTGTAGTATAATTTTTCGAGGCTGTATCTGCGATTTACTTGACGCAAAAGGTCATGACTTTACTTTTTTTTCGATGTTTTTGGTACCCAATATATACAGGATGGCAGGAACACAGACGTGCAAACAGAAACCATAAATTAAGGACTTAATTCTAGACCGTAGTGTAGAAAATTTTCGTCGATTATAAAAAAAAATATGTTGTTCAGTACATTTAGACGTCTTAGGTATTGCACGTATTTATAAAACAGCAGATTTTTTTTAATATGGTAAGCCCAAGTGAATGACTGGGGGGGACTGATTGTGGGAGGCCTATGTCCAGCAGTGGACGTCTTTCGGCTGAAATGATGATGATGAAGTGAATGACTCAACTACCCAGAACCAAAATATCTTGCGAAGAATGACGAGGAGAGCCGCCTCAGCCTCAAATGAAATCGGATAAGGCTAGGCAAAGAGCGAAAGAAAACCGACGAAAAATTTCCACGCTAGGGCTTCTAGAATCATTTGCTGAATTCATGGTTGCAGTTTGCGCGTGCACGCCCCTGCCGTCCAGTATTAGGTTACACAGCAAGTATCAAACAGGTGTGGTCCAGGTTGCGGTATATACAGGCCATCTATTACTGTACGCTATGGTACAGGCTATCAAACTGAAAATTTTACTCTATAAATCGTAATCGCAAAAAATATTAACTGTCCTTTAAAAAAAATCAAAACTTAGTGGACCCAAATGCACGATTAATAATTTTTCCGCGAGTACAATGTTGGTCCCACGAAGAAAGTCGTTCAGTTGGATAGTCTGTACCACACCCTAAAATATGACCACACATTTTAACCCACGCTGTACATTGAAGAAATATTATCACAAGAGAGAAATATTAGAAATATGATTGAGATACCTATAATCTTTGGGAGTATATTATATTTAATTGCGAAAAAGATAAAGGTCAATTTCATTATTTGAAATTTTTTATGTGTTTTGTGTATTGTTTTTAGACGTTCTTTGTATAATTTGGAAGCTTCAAGCTTGATTACTTTTAAGTAGATAGTGAATAATTTATTTGCACTTAGACAAAAATTTAGGCAAATGATATCCAATGTTATAATTTTCCTGAAGTTTTACTACTTAATTTATATTTTTTATACGCATTACCTTTAAAAAGTTGGTATACAGGATGGCAGGGACGTCGACGCACAACCTATTACCGAAAGCGATGGATGAGGTCTATAATGGAACGAGTGTGTCGAGAAGATGCCTGTTTGCTCTTGCTTTGAATGCAAACAAGTTAAATGTGGAAAGGAACACGCGCATAATGAATCAAACCGAAAACTCGAACTCAAAGCAATTATTTCAATTAAATCATTACCAGACACTTATGGATTGTCAAAGAGTCAGTCATGTCAGAAATTTGAAGCTAGCCTAGCTAGCCAATTCCTTAACGTAGATCTATATGGAGAAGAGCGAGAAAGAAACTCCAAGGCCACTCTTCTAAATTAAGATATTACTAAATCCTGGATACATTATTCTTGTTGCTTCCATAATTATGTGAGAACAATAAAATAAGAATCAATTCCAAATATAAGATGAAGTACGAGTATAAGCCCTGGAAGTTAAGAGATGACCAGTCTCAACCGACAGCGTCCGTTCACAAACATGGCTTATGGATCAGCACCAGCCAATAAATGTTAAGTAGAGGAGCCTTAGAAAAAACAAATGACTATTGATTTTAATTTAAATGAGTGTTCTGGAGTGGCGACCGCGTACCGCGTTGGAAGGCTTCCCACAAGTTTGACCGATGACCTGGTGAAGACCGCGGGCATCTGATGTGGGAAGCACAGAAGTGGCGGAGCTCGGGGGAGGCCGATACGACGCCACTGCTGGACATATCCAGCAGTGGCGTCGTATCGGCTGAAATGATGATGATGATTGTTCTGTCTGAATGAGTAACTAAGGGATTTGCGTAAAATGTCTTATAAAAAAACAGCACAAGCGACTAAGCGCGTGTACCGGTCCTGTGAAACGCGATACTTTTTCATACATTTCCATCGCCATGATACGTTGTTGCAAAAGACGTATTATAAATCTACTTTTTCGCGTCTGTTTATAAATGTTAGCATCATATCTCTCCGCGTTTTATCACTAGTGATAAATTGATTCACTTAGGACCTGACAAAGGGGTATGTAGCTAGTGTAGTTTAGGGATAGGCAGAGATAGAGAGCGCTGAAGATAGCTGTTTATATTTTTTGTTGAAAAAATTGTGCCAGGAAGTATTTTTTTGTAATTTCATTTTGTTATCTTTATCCCACACACTTAGATCTCCTTTAGCCTAACCTTTTCTCAACTATGTTGGGGTCAGCTTCCAGTCTAACCGAGTGCAGCTGATTACCAATATTTTAAATGGAGTGACTGCCTATCTGACCTCTACAACTCAGTAACTGGGTAATATGATAACCCTTGTAAGACTAGTTGTCAGACTTTCGGGCTTCTGGGTTTCTTAGACTACGCTTCTTTCGCCCCACTATAATGACGAAGAATGGTCTTGGTACAGGTCCAGTATGACAGTACTTAACAGTGCTAACCTTTCCGCCATTAGAAGATAACATGGGAAGATAGTACCTGAAAACAAAAGACGCTATGCATTCTAAAGCATTAATTTAACAGATATCACGTCATCAATCTCAGCTTCGCTTCGCATCTTCATTTTTTTATTTGAAACAATGTTAAATCAAGATTACCAATAAAAATAATTCTATATATGACTTAATAATCGGAAACGGAACTTTTGTATTACACTATGCGACAACTCTATATTAAGTCACTGTAACATAAACAATAAGGAACTCACCTCCAAATGCTCAAATGACACGTAACTTTAAGACTGTCTTAAAGTTAAGTGTTAGTTAAGATAAAACTATTTCAGTAGCTACAATACACATTAAAGTGACGGAGACAGCATGAGACTTAACGACTACTTAAAATGGCGTCACATTTGAGTATTTTCCCTATAACTTCGTAGATTTATTGATTCAAATAAATGTTATTAGCCCAGACTTCTTACAATAATAACATAAATTATGTAATTTTCTTTTTCCACTCAAACCAATTTATTACCTTTTTCTTTAGTCAACGGTTTTCCTTATCCCTTTCCTTAGAGGACAACCCCATCTCTAAAATAACATATATCTTTGTATCCAGTTATCTTTTGGGAAATAATACTGAGTATATTATTCAAATTACCAGTGCTGTGTCCACTTGAAAAATAAATGTTCCTTTTGAAATGGAATTATTGTAATTTTTGCATAGCAGTGGCGCCAGTAGTAACGGCCCCGACGTACCAGTTGTACGTTGTGGGTTTATTTCATCATCACTGCACTCAAAACGGTGAAGGAAAATATTGGGTGAGGAAACCGGCATGTCCTAGAATCAAAACTTCGAACACATGTGACATCTATCAATCCGCACTGGGTGCCTGATGGATTACGGCCCAGTCCCTGTCACAAAGAAGACGCCTGTGTCCTAGCAGTGGGAAGACCCTAGCCTATAAACATTTCGTAGGTTTTTTTTTTATCAGCCTATAGAAAAGTGCAATACTCTCACAATGAAAATGTACGGCAGGTCTAATTTCTTTTTTAAACCTACGCTTCGAAGTCTAGAATGATGTGCTGAATTCATGGTTTCGGGTTTCACGTCAATGTTTCTGCCACCCAGTGTGTACACCTCTGCCTGTTTCTAAATATAAAAAAACCCTCTAGGTATTTTTTTTCAACTTATTATAATTCGCGATACACGATAAGTTTTTAACCAGGCAGAGCGCAAACTGTAACCATGAATTCAGCATATCATTCTAGACAGCGCAGAAATGTTTTGTCGGTTTTACAAAAAAAAAAAAAAATCGGCTGTTCCATAAATTTTGACCGCGTAGGTATTGATTGTACTTTTCTATGAAATAGCTTATATTTTTTAGTTTAACTGACGAAAAATTTCTGCGCTGGGGGTTCTAGAATGATATACTGAATTCATGGTTACAGTTTGCGCAATGGTTAAAAACTTATCTTGTATATAGGTATTACATATTTACTCGCAGAATTTTTTTTTTATGTTTTGATTTTATTCTACTATTCGAGTTAATTATCTTCTTGTAAACAAGTGCTTCTGTAAAAAATAAACAATTTTTTCTTTCTTTATTATTAGTGCTGACCTTTAAGACTCTGTTGTCCTTAAAAATAAATATTCTGATATTTTTCGGCGAACAATGGTTTTCGGAAAAAGAATTTTGTATATTTGAAAGATAAAATTGCGTAAAAACTTAACCATTATTACCCGTTCTACAACATTACAACGATCCTACCTAAAAACGTTAACCACCCAAAACTCGTTGTTACGACTCTGATTTAATTTATAGAAAAAGAACGCAATTAGTGAGCCTGGGTAAAAGAAAAAAGAAAAAATACATAAAAATCCTTTTTCTACCAACCGTAGTTAATAAAGGAATATTAGGCTTTTGTCATGGCCAACGATGGTGAAACGTAATTATTTTTTATCTTTTACCCTCGACTACAGAAAAGATACATAAAAGAAGTTTCACTCCTAACAAAAGCTCTCAGTGGTGTCAAAAAGATAAACGAGTGAAATGTACGTCTTCAATATTCGTCAGGAAAAGCTCATTTTGTAAATGACTTCGCGTCAACTTTCCCGAGTAATCTTGGTGGTATTTCTACAATTATTTTGCCTAATGACTGAAAACAATGGCAGCATGAGAAACATTTTCTTCTTGTAATTATAATCAAACGGTACTGCGGTGCAAATAAATTTCTCGGAGGTAACTTCTTGGTGTAATTTCAAAGGAAATTTTCTTGTTTTCTGAGATAAATATCGGGCTATTCTTGTAATGGGATAAGTTAAATTTTGAGGTTATATTTTGTAAGGTAAAAAACATGATTTTTGTCTTATTCTTATTGTAAAAGATAGTCGATTAAAATCAGGTACAGTCATTAATTCATCTGAAAATTCATCGTTTAATTGTCCTATCTGTCTTGAATATTCACGCTTGGATTCTCTAAAGGCGTGAGTAGAGGTGCAAGGGACTATTATCTTATTCATCTTTTACCCTTGATGGTTTTGAGTTTTATACAATACCGGACTGACTTATTGTCCCGTTGACCTAGTATCCCAATTTGGAGAAGGGAATTGGGAATTGCGTGTTATCCTTATTTCCAAGTTTGGACTACAAACAAATAGTCAGCTGTCATTTATCCAAAAACGGTTTGGTTTAGCAGTCGTTCACGGGGCGTAGAAATATTGCGGCGGGAAAATATCGCGCAATGGATTTTGAACTTTCGGTGTTGCACCGAGCGTTGATAATCCAATAGAGTGCATCCTAGTGCTTTGAAAAAAGACACAGTATTCGATTTTCACCTCTCGGCGGCCATAATAAGCTGTGCATAAAAAACCAGTACCCGAAATATGCAGTGGTGGCCCAGTGGTAACGGCCGCTACTTACGAGTTGTAGGTCGTGAGTTCGAACCCAGACAGGCGCTTTACTTTGTGTAAATTATTTCATATCCACTGCTCTCAAAACGGTGAAGGAAAATATCGTGAGGAAACCGGCATGTCCTAGAACCATGAATTCGAAGACATGTGACATCTACCAACCCGCACTGGGCTCGCGTGGTGGATTACGGCCCAATCCCTCTCACCGAGAGGAGGCCTTTGTCCCAGCAGTGGGAACATTATAGGCTGATGATGATGACCCGAAATATTCCCGCCGCGATATTATTACGTTCATGTGAACGTCGACTTAGAATTGAGGCTGACAGTTTTTATCCTACTGAGAATTATCGTGAGTTCTTTTCAGTCAGAAGCATCCAAATTCAGTGTAGCTTAGCAAATTTTGCAATCAATAAAATAAACTTATTTAGAAAGAAAAAAAAAACACTTAATACTACTAAGTATATTCCTATTCTTACTGTCTTACTATTTCTACTTTCCTACTTTCCAAGTATTCCTACTTATATAATATTATAAATGTGAAAGTTTGTATGTTTGGATGTTTAGATTTGGGATGTTTGTTACTCAATCAGGCGAAACTGATTTGGATAAAATTTGGTACGCAGATAGTTTATAACCTAGATTACTACATTTTGCTAGTACGTTCCCGTAGGATAATTTTTGACATCCACGCGGGCAATTCCGCTGGCAAAAGCTAGTTAAAAATAAATATTTACTAAAACAAAACTACTATTTACCTTAAGTTTATAATAAATGAATAGTCCTCAATTTGTCAGACAATTAATTCTACCTCATATACATGATGTTTCAAACCTTTTCAGCCTAAATTATTCCGAATAATTTCGAATAAAATTAAACAAACAGAGAGAATTGTTATCTTCGTAATTTATTGGTCGAATAAATTTTGTTCCGCTCACGGTAGAACGCCTAGCAATTTGATTTCGATATTAATTGGAATTGTAAGGGTAGTTTTTAGTGCAGATCGAGTAGAAAATTACCTTTTATTGGGTAATTTCGATCTACACCAGATATTTTGTGCTGTATTAGCCCAGAGGTTAAAATAAGGACTGGTAAGTGACAGGTCATGATTTTAATGCCAACCACGTAGCTTAGTAGGCTAACACCCGCAAAGATCGATCGAAGATAAGCGTCGCATGACACGGTCGATTTGTTGCAACATCAGAATTAACTCTTTTTGTCTGTTACTATTTGATACAGATAGGCAGTCGCTCCATGTAAAATACTGGTATTCAGCTGCATCCGGTTAGACTGGAAGCTGACCCCAACGTGATTGGGAAAAGGCTAGGCAGATGATGTCTGTTACTATTTGACCCCCGGCTGAACAGTTTATGGCACATAGACCTTGGTGAAAACATAATAGGTAATAAATATATTTGAATCAGTACGTTCCCGTGCATTATTTTCCGACCTCCAGTTGAAGCTGTAGGCAAGAGGTAGTTCTTAAAAATTAGTCTGCGTTTAATTTAGTAGGTAGTTAATACCGCTGTAACAAACCATCTGAAAACCCGTCCTTCAAGCCAATACTTCCAGCCCAAACCTTCAAGTAACTACGACATTACTTTTACAAAAACGGATACATGAATTTTTGTTTGAATATCAGTCGGAAATAAACAAAATATATCCGAAACATACCAATTTATCCGAAACCTCGTTGATACAGGCAAAGAGCTGAAATCTGGAGTACTAGTCATGTTATGTTTCTGAATAATTCCGGGATTTTTTCGGAATGTTTTGTGGTCATATTATCACGATATTTTGCTTGCATATCCTTTGAAGATTTGGCTAGTTGGTGCGGTCTATTGGTCGTCTATTCGTGCAGAAAAAGTGATATTCTACCTCATAGACTTTAAAATGTATTTAGGTAAACAATTTAGTTTGCATACGCGAACGTTTGTAACTGAACAAGCTGCGTCCCGCGGTTATACCCAAATAAGTCACGATCCTGTTCGAATATCGGGACAAAACATGTCTTTAGTCCTAATGCAGGGCTCTACTCATGTGCCAAATTTCATTTAAATTCGTTTAGCCGTTTTAGCGTGAAATCATAACAAACAAATCATAAATATCATGAACTTTACAAACTGTGTAACATCTCTGTAAGCATATTCTGACTAATTAAAGGATTATTACTAAGATAAGATAAGATAAGATATTTTATTTGCATAAAACATGGTATACAAGGTGTTATTGGAAAAAATATGGATCAAAAATGTTTTGCTTAAAACTAAAGCGTGCAAACTTACTTACAAAAAATACATTATTACATTGAATTGAATTTTTCAATATGAATTCAATGCAATGTACATTGATTTCACATTGAAAAATTCATTAATACTATAGAAATTATTATTATTAAGCCATTTATATAATTGGGTTTTAAATAACGTACAGTTTAACGTTTTAAACACTTTTGGTAATTTATTATAGAGACGTACACACATAGCCAGAGAGTTTTTATTATATTTCGCTGATCGAGGCAGTACATCCAAACATCATTATCACATTCATCTATAAATGTATATCTATACTATTAATAAAGAGAAATATTTGATTGTTTGTTTGTTTGCATTGAATAAGCCCCGAAACGACTGAACCTGAATTTGAAAAATTCTTGCACTGTTGGGAAGCTACGCTAACCCCGGGTGACATGGGCTATATTTTATCCCCGTATTCCCACGGGAACGGAAACTACGCGGGCGAAACCGCGGTGCGCTGCTATTTTTATAATATTCATGTAGATATCTGAATTGAACAACTGATGTTTACTTCATAAAGTTAAATATTACTTTAAAACGATATTACTTAGTTAAAATGAAAACTAATTCGTGTTGTCAGTGGAAAATTCAAAAATACTCACGAAATGGAATTAATTTACGCATAAACTTTTTTAATTTCAAGCTGATTGGCTTTTGATTTCCATTTTCACAACATTGCAGTATTTAATATAAACGCTTTCACTATAATAATTACGAAAAGTACCAGAATTCATTTTTACTTCGCCACCAATAATTCCGAAACCTTTGATAAAATCGATTGCATCAATCAAAATCCCGGACTATCTCCCGTAACCCCGGGATTTTCGAAACATTTCCCATCCCTACCAACCCACTGGGAATTCGGGAGTCGTCAACCCAAATTGTGATCGAAACAGTCTGTTGAAGAAATTGAAAAAGAACTGGCAAACCCGAGGGGCTTGTACAGACAAAAGGATATTATACATGAGTATGACTTTCGGAGTAAAAATCACCGTGTAGTAGTTTTTCACTCTGGCAACATTCTCCGAATGAAAAATCCGTGGAGTTTTTTGCTACGTAACTGGGAGTGGGGACAATTAAAGGAGTATTTTGCGTCAAAGTCGAGAGTGCTGTCAAAGACTTTTGAACGTTGCTTGTCTAGTGTTGATATTTTATTATTGCTTGTTCATTTACTTTTATGAGTAACATAGATAAAAGGTAGAAAGAGATGTATTCTTTGCTTCTTTGCTTACTTCATTCATGCTGAAAGCTGAGCTGAAATGTGGGTGTTGAAACATCTTTACCTAACCCTACGAAGAGGTGTTATATTTTCGTTGTCATTCAAAAGATAAGTCTATTTAAATCTTTTATTGCTGACTTCCTTGACAATAAATTGCGATTGCTGTAGATGGGATCCTTGGTTCGATTCCCAGGATCAAGTGTTGTTGAGTTCGTCGATAAGTTCTGAAGTTATAGACTTGCCCTCATTAGAACTTTCAACAGTTGTAGCTGACAAAAGGTGATGATGTTATTATCAAGTAAATGAAGTTTTCTTTCACCTTCTCAAGTCAGTGATGTCAAAGATGTACTTGACAGTTTTTTTTTTAAATGACATTTGTCAGTTTGCCAACACGTGCGTAACACAATCACAATCCAATGCATGTTTAAGGAAATTCAAAATTCGATGCTTCGTAAATAACTCAACAAACGTTATGGAGTTGTCAAAATTAAGGATATTACCGTTGTGTATGTAACACACATTAGGCTGCCAGGTTCGAGTCCCAAATCTCAAATTCTATAATGGAGTGTAATGTGAGTGAGTCGTGAGTTTATATGTGTATGGATGTTAAATGTACGAATGTAACCCTAACCTCAGCTAACCCCCTCGATAAAACAAACACTTCAATTGAACATTAATGTTTTACCCCTAATTGCTGCAAGTGTTGGGCTTTGATTCTAGCAATGAAATCGTCGTCACTGAGCATATGGTGCCATATTGAATCCTATTGCTTTGCAGAACAAATGATACACAATCACAAAACCTCTGCTAAACGAATACAAACCTTATTGCGTAAGTGATAGAGGTTGTGAGAAGTGTACAGTTAAGTTGGTAAACGTGAAGGCACATATGGCCCAAGTTTGAAGTGGTGTGGCGTATTTAAATGTTAATTAAATCAATTCATTAATGGAAATTCTTTTGAACATTGATTGAATGTGGGCTTGTGTGTTTTCTAATGAGAGTAAACTCTGTTCTTTGGGTTGAAAGAACAGTTGATGGTCGTTAAGGTGACGTAAGGGTCAATGGGTCGTCTTAACGGAAGAGTAGGTTTTATATAACACTAGCTTTTGCCCACGGCTCCGCCCGCTTGTGTGTCGATTTTCGCGTAAAAAAGTAGCCTATGTCCTTCTCCATATCCCAGGCTATAGTTTTTCCAGATTTCATGACGATCGGTTCAACGGTTTATGCGTGAAAGCGTAACATACAGACAGAGTTACTTTCGCATTTATAATATTACAAGCAGCGCTCCGCGGTTTCAGTTTAAAAGATTTAAGCGTACAGACACGACAAGTGACTTTGTATTATACTATGGAGAGGTGTAGAGAAGAGATATGACATACCATATCTCTGCTCTGGCAATATGAAACCTTCATTTAGGGACTATTTTTTCAATTTGTAATTTCAGCTCATAAAAAATACTCCTGATCGACTGGTTAGGTTAGTCTGCTGGTTCTCCTGATCTGAGAGTCCATTCGTATAAAATAATTGAATTTACACTATCAAATACATATTTTTAAGCTCACAATTACGTTAGAATTATATACCACTAGAAGCGCTCCGCTGTTTAACCCGCGTAGTTCCCATTCCCGTGGGAATACGGGGATCAAATATAGCCTATATCACCCGGGGATAGTTTAACTTCCCAACAGTGAAAGAATTTTTCAAATCGGTTATGTAGTTTTGGAGCCTATTCAATGCAAACAAACAAACAAAGAATCAAATCTTTCCTCTTTAAAATATTAGTAAAGATAAGTAGGGATTGGTTTTTTCGTACCTACCCTAATTTCTTAAACTATTGTGATTGGTTTAAAAAAATAACAATTATTAATCATTGGTGCCGAGAATGAAGCTGAATGTTGTACGATTGGAGACGTCTATGTCCAGAAGCGGGCTGCTGTAGACTGATGATGATGTACCATTTATGTTCTGTTTCTTAGCGTATCGATGGTAACATGAACATATTTTTGGCCTAGAATTCTGGTGCGTGAACTCCACTCACTCACGCAATCATAGGATCATCAAATGTACAGGTGACAGGGCGTAATTTAAAAAAAAAATATGTCTGAATAAATTTTCGGTGATCGAAAGCTACACCAAAGTAATTGATTGATTGTAGATTGTGGTTTGAACGACAAATACATGATCCGATGAATAAACGACATAAAAAGTTACCTGTGTAGCCAAATTCAGTTATTTAATCAACACTGTGAGTACACGATTTTCAAATATCTTTCAAACACTATCCATTGCGCCATAAGAAGAATAAAAGTCCGCATGAACTTTAATAAAACCAGCAATGGCTAGTGCACCATTTTATAAAACTTCAACTAACCAAAACTATCATTTAAAACGTCACACATCATTCAACTCTAAAGGGTAATCCAGACTCGCTGTCTCCTATAAAATAAAGCCATTCACCATTCAATGTGACATTTGGCACGCTTCCCCTAATTGCTCGTGTGTGCTGGCCTTTATTCCGCCCCTTTATACCCCCTTTGTTCTTGATTGCTTAATGCCAGCATTTTTAATTACTGGGGCGACTTTTGAAATATTTTTGTCATTCAATTATCAACTTTTTTATTGTTTTCTGAATGGTTTACTTTGTTCTGAGAATGCAGTTTTTTAAATGTTGATTTTTATGCTTGTAAATTGCTTTTGATTAAGTTTACTTTATACTTGCTACATGTAATTTCCGGCAGTGAATAATGATTATCTTCGTTCCCCAGATGTTTTTTAACACCATAACTGTAATTTTTGTGTAGTCAGGGAAATTAAACAAATTGACTAGCAATTGAAATTGTCCGTATAATCAAATCACAGATGACATTCTATGTTAGTTATATTCGTTGGCTATAACCCGGCAAATTGACGAAGTACGTATAAGCACGTGAAACCGTTGATCCCGACTGTAATTCGTGGATCATTGATAGTCGTTATGGGAAGTCAGAATCCCGTCAGTCTGACAAGGGTATTTACCCAGTACTGGCTTGTGGAGGTCAGAGTAAAATACTGGTTTTCTGCTGCATCTAGTTAAACTGAAAACCGACCCCAACACTCTACCCCCCCGAGTGGGTTCCCGCATTGTCTTTGCGGGGGGGCTCAGTAACCGTGGATTCCGGCCACGGTGAAGCCAAGAGGAACCCAAAGGTGGGGCCGCTCGTCAGGACTTTTGCCTTCAAGCCATTGACGTAGCGGCCAAAAAGTAGGTTGCGGTGAGGTGCACCGCAACTGAGGTGTGCCGCGATGTCGAATGGGAGGCATCGCGGCTAAGGGTTACGGGCTGCGGTAGAGGAGGAGTGCCGGTGCTTCTGAGCAGCGCTCTTCCCTTCCGTGGCCTGGAAGGGGCCGCCACCGTTTGATGGCGGACGCGGTGGGGCCGCAGGGGAAGAAGAGTGTCGGTATAGCGTCAGCCGCTCTCCCTATCCCCTGCGGCCGAAAAGTGGTAGACGGGACGGCGCGTTGTGTTCCACACGCGCGCCGTCAAAGATGTCAGCAACCACTGGTGGGGTCCGCAAGGGCCGGTGCCTGCCAGGGGTGCGGGTTTGTTCGAAAGAGATACCACAGCCCCTGGCATACGGGCTACTGAGGGAACACGGGTGGGTTTTAGTCAGTAAAAGTCTGACACGCCCTCCTGCTCTACTCAGCAGGAGAAGTCCAACATAGGAAAAGGATAGTTAGGTGGTGTTGTGGGGGATGTTAATAAAAAAAAAAAAAACTATGCCAACATTCACTCAGTCACTTGCTGCCTTTGCCTTCCCGTAAAGATTGATAGACCTGCTAATTTTACTACGAGAATCCTCATAGTCATAATCATTTGTTCATTACTATTATTTTGTAACTACATAATTCTAAATAATCATTCTAATTATATACATCATGACACAACAATTCAAAATAATACAATAATCAGATAGGAAAGACAATTCTTCAACAGCATACATTTGTTCCATATGAATTGTATAAGTTTCGTTTTAAAATAAATAAGTAAATAAATTTAGAAATAAATTTAATTCTTAAACGTTGCCCCACACTAGGAATTTCTCCTATTTCTCCTGTATTTGTGGGTGCGTTTACAAACATTTAAACTCACATACAAAAACGGCCAGACCCGGAAGAAAAAGAAAGAAAGAAAGAAAAAGTATTTATTGTGACTCGCACAGGAAGATCACATCGTAAAATAAACACACTTTAGTACAAAAAATATAAAAAAAGAACATATTTCTTGGAAGTAAAAAAATAATTAAAAATAAAACAGAAAATCCCGCACGAGGCCAAAAGGCTCCTACCTAACTACTTGTAGGTCATACAAATATTTGTTCCGTGCGGGAATTGAACCCGCGACACGCAGCGCAGCAGTCAATCGCTTAACCACTGCGCCAACCGTGCAAAAGAACTAGTATGAACCATGCTTTTCAGATCTAAAGGCAACCTGTTAAATAATTCTACTGATTGGTATCGCAGTCTCAAAGACGACTCCCAAGAATATTCGAAACTGCTATCTAGAGAAGTAACTTCGCATAAATGATCCGAATTGAATATGAGAAGTTGAGGAGAAATACTCGATTCGGTGAATTGGTCAAACGCTTTTCCCAGTACCAAATTGTTTCATAAATTTAAAGGGGGTGTTCGTTTTCAATTGCGAAATGTATTATTATTATTTTTGTCTACACATGTGTTGAAAACCAAGGCAACCGACATAGCTCGAAGCATTGCCAAACTTAAGTGGCAGTGGGCAGCACATTGCTCGCAGAACAGATGGTCTCGGCCTCCTACAAGGTGGACCGATGAACTTGTGAAGGCCGCAGGAATCCGCTGGATGGGGGAAACACAGAACCGGTCGAAGTGGCGGAGCGTGAGGCCTCTGTCTAGAAATGGACGTCTTTTGGTCGTGATGATGATGATTACGAAATATCATCTCTGACAACCTGATCCCTGACTAAAGAAACTCGTAGAAAGCAGCATAAGCCATCTTCCATTACGATATATCAGAAGTGGGAGCAGTAGTACTCACTTAACACGTACATTTTGATCGAATAGGTATTGCACTTTTCTATGAAACAGCTGATTTTTTTTTGTATAACCGACAAAAAAATTCTGTTTTGGGGGTCTAGAATGACATGCTGAATTCATGGTTAAAGTTTGCGCACTGGATAAAAACTTATCCTGTATATAATGATATTTATTTGAATAAGGTATTTATGTTTATGTGCTTAACTGAATTTATTGCCTGTAACGATTGTAAGCAGTCATTATCTCACTCTCCCTTACCTCAATTTTATTTGAAGTCGGCGCAACTTGACTTTCTCTTCCATACTTCTCTGTTAGACGTCATCTTGGTAGTAATAGTATCTTTCACAGTCCATGCATTATTTCTTTGGCCTTCCCCTACTCGTATTGTATACCTGATCAATATTATCATTAAATCTCCAACTTTTTCCACGAAATAATCAATTTTCCATAACAAAATACAATAAACGACATGTGTCTTATGTGTGATCGTCCAATTATTTGGGAATAACGTCGGCCTCAGACGGGGCGCGCCACAGTATATAAATTACTTGGCGTAGGTCAACTGACGATGGTTCAAGCGATAAGGTGATCGCGATTTATGGGATGCTGGTACTTTTATGTTCATAATAAGATAACAATAATAAATCTTACTAATAATCTCGAATTCCCTGAGTTCTGAGCTAGGTTCCAAGACCTGTATTACAGAATTTGGTATTTTCTACTAATACTATCTAATACCTTTAAACGAGCAATTCTAATTATAATCTAAATTTCGGAAACGGTTCCAACGATTTTCATGAAATTTTGTATGCAGGGGTTTCATTTTTAGAAATTGTCAAACAAAAAATAACTGAGCATAATCAGAATCTCGGAAACGGCTCCAACGATTTCATGAAATTTAGTATGCAGGAGGTTTCGGGAGCGATAAATCGATCAAGCTAGGTTTCATGTTTAGAAAACGTCAAAAAAACCCAGCATAATCTGAATCTCGGAAATGGCTCCAACGATTTTCATGAAATTTAGTATGTTCGGGGGCGATAAATTGATCTAGCTAGGTTTTATTTTTATAAAACGCCAAACAAAAAAAAAAAAAACAAGCAAACTGCGGTGATCCAGATATTAAATGTTAAGGTTTGGATGTTTGTGCGAAAACACACCCACGAAGAAACAGCTATTCGGATATGGATGAAATTTGGCACACAGTTTATAATATGGATTAACACATAGGAATTTTTTTATCCCTGTAGTACTACTGTTCCCGTGGCATAATTTTCAACGTCCACGCAGGCGGGTCCAAAGCTAGTAAATAAATGCAATCTCTGAAGCGTGTGTAATATGTGCGTGTATAGTTTGTGTCAGTATGGGACTCACAACATTTAAAGTAACACCAATTCAGTCTGAGTCTAGTCCCAAAGACCAATTATTAATAGTAACTGTTACTGTTAGCCTACATCATCCTACTGCTGGACAAAGGCCTCTCCCTATGACTTCCAGTTCTTTCGATCCAGGGCTAAAGTGGACCACAGGTCATGTATTTGCTCTAGCTCATCCTGCCATCTTCTACGGGGCCTGCCGCGATGGCGACGCCTACTGGATGTGTTAGGGCTCCACATAGTAGTTATTTTGGCCAGCCCATTCTTAATAAAGGTTATTTGAAATTTTATGGATATACGGGTGATGACTGTAGACTAGATTAGTCTTCAAGATCGAGTTAAATGGAAAAGAAAGAAAAGCTTTTACCTCAAATAAAAATGAAGCCATTTTAGGGACTTTCTAATGCCCTTTGAATAAAAACCTTCTTATTTTTACCAGTAATACCCAACAACAGGTTTCTTGGATTCAAATTATCAACCTACAAAACGAAAACAATGAATTTTTGTTTCATTTCTGTGACTAACTTTTATTTCACTGGTCCTAAAAAGAATAGTCCGAAATCTCATTGCTCTCAAAGCAAAAATCTAGCCCAAAACCACTGACCTAATAACCCAGCTTCACACAACAACAATACAAACAAACCTTTTGTACAAAAACTTATAAAATTATACATTCACGAAAATGATTTATATTTACAGGCAGACACAAAAATATACAACTTTCCGCTTTTAAATTACGCCACAAGCAAATGCAGTCAGAATGCGTTCGTTATGGCCAGTTTTGGAGAAACGCCAGCAAATACGGACGACCAACGGATAGGCACGAAATATATATGATTTGTTAAAATCATAACTTAGAGGAGGAAATGAAAAATTGTATGTCGTGAACTTTTGATCCGGATTTTTCGAGCTAAGCTCATATTGGGGGGTGATAGGGGATGGACACACTTGGAGATGTATTTTTTGACTAAGCCCCGGTGTAGACAAAGCTTTAGACAAGTGACATGATTGTTTGTTGTTATTTTGTTGAACAATTTGACAAGGCTTTCGAAACGGTTCGGTTTATTTAATGGTTTGTCGATTTCAGAATGCTGTTTTATAGAAAAGTGCATTACCTACTAGGTCAAAATGTACTGAACACCAATTTATATATAAATTTAAAAAATATATTATATACATTTTTTTTTTTTGTTGTCTAGAATCACGTGCTGAATATTCAAGTTTCCTGTTTGCGTGTCGAATTCTCCGCCACCCTATATATTCATATATGTATGTATATTTACCTACCATTAATGATTGAATTGAATTGTTTAGATAATCATAATCAGTTTCATAGATACTGATCAGAATTTAGTATAGTTTCTATTAACTCTTATTAGCACATAGGAGAAAAGTTAAAAGATAATACAAAAACTAACACCAAAGATGGACATACAAAATATAACATAGCATTTTCTTCTTCAGTTTCAAGCGACTACAGTGGGTACGTCTAGCAATTCATTCGCAATTACCAACGCTTGGATATCCTGTGAATTTTCTCAATTTCTCCCATGTAGAGAGACTAAAGAGTCGCCAAGTGCGCAATGCGGGTGGTCAAAGACTATTCCAGTATGGTAGTTCAAAAAGAGCTTAACTTTTGTCCTAAAACATTGAGTGTGAATATACACACTATATTCATACTGCATTTGGTTTAGTCGTGAAAATTTGGCTTTAATATGTGTACTCAACACATATTAAAGCCCAATTTTCACGACTCAAGTTACTTGTCGGTGACGTATAATAAAATAGAAGCAACATATGACTAGCATCGTCTCAAACACTGTTTTAGATTGTTGCTTCAACGTATTCAATGCCACAGGCCACCAAATCGTCTTAATTAGGCTTTAACGTTACCATTATCTGCTCAACCGAATTTTGTTCGCGATATATTTTAGCTGTGGCAGTCTATTGTTGTAGTGTGTTTTCTTGTCTGCCTAAGGTAATAATCTTCATACCGCAATTATGCATTATATTTATCGAGAAAAATATGACATGAAAGCTGCTGCCCTAGGTTTCGCCCGCGTGTTTTTCTGAAATTATCCCACGGGAATGTGCTACCCACGACATCCTTTTAAAAATAGCTATCTGCCAGTGAAAGTCCCGTCAAAATAAGTCCAACCGTTTTGGAGAACAGACACTTATATTTTGATGCATTTGATTTGTATGTTGTAACCAGTTGTAAGCCACATTTCCAATAATAAATTTTAAAAAAAACTCAAAAGAAACATTTTTCCATTGGCCTATTTACGAGCATCTTCAAAGAAACGATTCATTAACTTGAATTAACATTTATTTCCTATTCTCATTAACAGGCGAACATTGCACGCAAACGAACCCAACGACTTCTGAAACAATTTTGAAGTTAATTATAAGCTATTAGAAAATAAGTTTTATGTCAAACATTCTATCAATGAGCAAGTAATTAGATGTCATTTTGAAACGACAGGGGACGAGACTAACAACGAGACTTGTTACCAAAGGAATTGGAGAAATATTTTCAGTTTGATGGAGAACAATCTGATAATAATGAGTTTTATTAGCAAAGAGTTTGTGTCATTTTTACACTGTAGTTATAGTCGCCATATTGGTTTTTGTGTCAAAAAACTTGTGTTCATGTTGGATGATACAATGGACTAAATGTAAGCATGTTCTATACGATTATTATGCAGGTGAGAAAAAATATACCAAATCCTCATGCTTAGGCTTTAAAAATAAGACTTTTATTTTTAGAAGAGGAAAAGCCAAAACGGCTTTGATTGACAAAGCTTTCCACAAGACAAAAAGAGGAAAAACATCTTTCAATTTAAAATACATTAAAACAAAAGAGATTATCTTCTAGAACTTCACTAAACAAAAATAGAAATACAATTTCAGAACCGCAGGTCAGAAACCCGAACCCATAAACTTTCAAAAACCATAAAATGAATGCCCATAAAACACTGGAAAATAAATTTCATTTATCGCCACTGCAATGTCAATGCCCGTTAAGCGCTTCCAAATATTAAAATGCATAGCTCATAAGTCATTATGAAACGATTGTCATTTTTATTGATGATGACGATAGTAAAATCATTAATGTCGATTAATTTTATCGGCAATAAAATGACGGGACAGTAACTGACAGAGGTATGGATACATTCATTTCGGACACAGACTTCCTCGCCGCGAGAGCGAATGGGCCCAGTGCTGGTTGGTAGATGTCACATGTCTGAATTTTTTTGGTTCTAGTACATGGTTGTTTCTTCACGATTTGTTTTTTCACTGAATTCGAGAACAGTCTTGATGATATTAGTTTCACAAAGTAAAGCGCCTGCCTCCCGTGTAGTGCCGGATGTAAAATAATAGCACCATCCCATTTCTTCCCGTGGGTGTCGTAGAAGGCGACTAAGGGACATATCAGAGAATGGGCAGCAGCGTTCACTATGCATTTTACCATCATACTGCGATTGCCAACCCGCCTGCTAAGCGTGGCGATTATGGCAAAATACCCCTTTTGGGGGAGGCCTATGTCCAGCAGTGGACGTCTTTCGGCTGAAATGATGATGATGATGAAAGCGCCTGCCTGGGTTTGAGCCCACACTCGGTAAGTCGGGGCCGTTAGTATTGGGCAACCACTGCTCTCATGATGATGCTTTATGGCTATATAAAGAAGTAATAGGAGGTGAATTGAAGTTATTTAATGAAAATGAGCATCTAAGCATGAAAATTGTAGCAGCCACATCGTTTGAAACAGTTTTGCTATTTACTGATCGGATAATATTTGAACTATCGAGACTAGAAGAAGGAGAAACATTGCTATGATCATTGTTAGCATCATTGTAAGAGTAGCAGTTATAATGACGATAGATGACATTGCCAATGATGTAATTCAACCTGATAATAGCCGCGATAGACATTTAATTGAATTTAAAGATATGTATACGAAAATGCCTCGCATATTCACATTTCGTAGAGCTAACACTAAGAGCACTATAATCTACCCTTATAGCCTAGACAGCTATTCTATGAGCATTGTCAGCATCCCCATTAATCTCCATTACAAACCCGCTCCACAAAGCTAAGCGAGCATGACTATCCTGGATATATTACTCAAAAAAATCGATATTCCTTTAAACCGAGCCAAATCCTAGGGTACAGTAAAACTAAAAATTAAACGATCCTACTTGGTTCTCTGCCAAGTATCTTTGTTTCATTGATGCATATCTTGGGTTACTTGGCACGGAGCTCTGTGAAAACGGTCTTCCTGACTGGTAGCAGTGTTGATTTTCTTGATAAAAATTACAATATGTTCGAGTCTTTTTGAATTTGCGTGTCTTTGCATTTTCGGCGTAAGTAAACATCAGAATCTGAAGTTGGATGAAAACTTATTTCAGGAAGAGATCAAGATTGGATTTCCTTAATCCTGATCCTAAAGTATCGTTTCTTTCTTAGAATTTTCTGATTGATTGCTGAAACACTTTGGAAAAGTCGCATGTGACGTAATGCGGCGTAACGAGCTCTTGCACTTTAATGATAAAATATATTTAAAGATTCGGATCACTAAAATAATATAATAAACTAACGATTTTTTTATTATTATTAGGCGTCAAATGTCATTCTTTATGGGATTACCTCTCTATTATGCTACCGTACGTGATCTATCCAAATCGATTCCTAATTCATTAAGGCTTCCCAGAAAAAACAATTACTGTTTTTAACCGTAACGACCACAAATATCTCTAAAAAACATTCACAGCTGCCCAGTTCATTAATGTCCATAACTTGAACCAATTCTTATAATCTACTGCTCTTTATTACATCATAAATATTGGACTCCAAACCGCGTATTTTAATTCTAAAAATACTCTTTTCAGCTTTATTAAGTTTGTCGTATTCAAGTTCTAACAAAGAACGAAATATCGGGCCAATCTTAAATGTTGGCACTTATACCGATGCAGGGGTTCTATCAATACAGATTTTATCTCTGGACTTCCTGCGTAGTTGAGGAGCCGTATTTTGTAGTTATTTACGTATTTTTCGATGCTGGGAATAGGGGCAGCCAATTCGAGCCAAGGTGGTGTTTTTGAGTTATTTTGTCAAGTGCTAGGGACTTATTTAAATTTTTTTGCTATATCTAGAGTCAAAATATAATTGGATATTTCAATTAAAGCACTTTTGACTATCAAAGGTTACAAGGAAAAAGAACAATTGATTCGAATTGCCCCTTAAAAAAGGTAATTTCGTGTGGAGAAAAATGGGCTACAAATTCCGTAGTTACACTTTTGTTTTGTCCAATCAGTAAAAATGCTGACTTGATTTTCATACGTCGTTTTCGGGTAACCACTGAAAAACAGCGTTGTGCCTTCTTATCATAGTCACAGCGTACAGCTGCCGACTATTTATTTTCTGTGTTCGTAAGCATAAATTTGTTTTGTTTTCATGCTTTTTATGTGTTTTTAAAATGGTTGCACGTGTTTGTGTGATTACTAAATTTATTTTTCTTTCCTCTTTCTATGAATTAACCTGCCAGTCTCGGTTATGCTGATATCCAAAGCCCCATCCCCACTCAAATCATCAAAAGAAATACCTTTCAAAACCCACTCAATTAAAATTTCAGCAGCACCAAAATTCGAGCAGAAAATGCTGACTCAAAAAATATATTTTTACAAAAACTCTCGACCTAAAATTTCGTTTTTTTTTTCTGTCCTTTGTGTTTCACGGACGTACGCATTTGAAGCTCACAGTTCTGCCGTGTGCCTCAAAAGGCGTGTCAATATATGCCCTGTTGTTTATTAAAAGCCCACCAGCCATGTTTCTGTCCCAAATTTTGATAGAGCTTTCGTGTTTTATTAAAAGGGGTACGAAAGTGGCGAATTTTTCACGAACGCTTTGCCTGGCTTTTGGTGTTAATATTTGTTTTGTACTGTCTAAAACTGTCTAAAGTTTTTCTATGATTTTGTGAAAAAATACAGCATAGGCTGACGAACATTTTCATATTTTAAAACTCAAAAATATACTTTTTAGGTCAAATGTAGGTATCCAACCTCTACTATAACCACGCTATAATGATCTATCTATTGAGCCCTTAATGTCCCACTGCTGGGCAAAAGCCTCTCCCCTTTCCACACACAACTAACCTCGGACTTTGCAGGCTAGTCATTTCGATAGGAGTGTGATTCTTCAACTCTTTTCACTTTATTTTTAAGTAGGTACATACCATAGTACGAAAAATTCCTATTACTACTATATAACTAAATTTCGACTGGATGTAGGAAGTTATCCCACGGGAATGTCCTACCGGGACAAAAATGGTAACCCATCTTACTCATAACATCATCAGCTATCTGCCAAAGAAAGTCCCGTCAAAATTGGTTTCGCCGTTGCGGAGATTAACCGGAACAAACATTATTAGTATTTAAAAAGATGATTTTTTGTTATAAGTGCATACTCTTAAATGGATTTAGTAAAATGCTATTATTTTGACCCTTTTTAGGGTTCCGTACCTCTAAAGGAAAAAACGGAACCCTTATAAGATCACTTTGTTGTCCGTCCGTCCGTCCGTCCGTCCGTCCGTCCGTCTGTCAAGACCGTTTTTCTCAGGAACGCGTGGAGGTATCAAACTGAAATTTCTATATGATACTTAGTTCTACTGTCCCTGGAAGCTGTAGAAAAATCAACCTTCTAAGTCAACGCAATCAAAAGATACAGCCATTTAGGCCGCAAAATTCCGCAAATTTTCGAAACTCGCACGGGAATCAAAACCTACAGGGTACTTCCCGTGAACTTAGAATCTTGAAATTTTGTACGAAGTCACGTCTTATAGTACAGATATAGGAAAAATTACGAAAACCGAAAATTTTTTGTTTCGTCATATAAAAAAAAATATTTTTGACAATTTTGAACTTTTACTTATATACCCACAGGTTTGTACGGAACCCTCGGTGCGCGAGTCCAACTCGCACTTGACCGGTTTTTATTTGTATGTATAGATTGACATCCACACGGACGAAATTGCAGGCAAAAGTTAGTTGAAATCAAAATGTTATTGGTAACTTTAGTAATTAATTTGATCAACAAAAACAGTGTTACATATTTCATACATTCAGCATCAGTGGTTGTGTTTCAAAGCTTGTAAAGGTTTCACTCAAAGGATTCGTGTTTTCATTTACAAATGAAGTGTCATGGCGGAGGTTTCGTGTCATAGTAATTGCCATTGAATCCCAGGGTTATGGTGACAGTATTTATAAATTTTGCTCGTAAATGATTTCATGGAAACCTTGTTATTTAATTGAAACATAATTGTGACATTTTTATGTGTATTTACTTGTTTATCAATAAATGTTGTAAAAATTAATTCCTAAAAAACACTTACCATATAGTTGTACCTATATGTATTCTCAGTTCATCCGATCAGTAGTAATTGTAGGAGCCGAAATTACAAATTGAACATTTTGTGCCTTAATGAAACTTTAAAATAGACCAGAGATATTTAATTTTCGAACCGACGAAAAAACGGAGGAGGTTACTCAATTCGACGCGTATATTTTTTTTTTTTTTTTTTTATGTATGACCTAATTACCTACCTACCCATAACTTTTTCCAGAGTAGTCCGATTTTGATAATTCTTTTTTTATTGGAAAGGGTATACCTCGAAGTTGGTCCCATATAAATTTCGAAGAAAAATTCCAACCCTAAGGGTAAGAAAACAGGGGATGATTGATTGTTTACTCACAGATTTTAATACTGAGTCGTGTATTATATCAAAAATTAAGCATGTAGTAATTAGTAGATTATAGCCACAAAAAATTATAAAATAAAAATTTTTTAATAAAAAAATTAAACCGCCGAAAAACCGAAAAATAAAAAATAGTAAACTAGCTTTGTCCAACCCCAATAACTAAGTTCGGAAGTCGGTGACTTTGGATATGTATTTGATTATATGTCACCGCCTTCCGAACTTAGTTATTGGGGTTGGACAAAGCTAGTTTACTATTTTTTATTTTTCGGTTTTTCGGCGGTTTAATTTTTTTATTAAAAAAATTTTATGTCTTTATTTATAAAATGTGTACAGAAACCATGGACTTCAAATTTTGCCATAAGAGTATAGTATTAGGCAATTGAAGGTCTAAACTTACAATTTTACTGAAGATTAGATTCCCATTTGCCTTTAATTCTGTGGCTACTGTAAACATTTTATAAAATAAGTCTGTGTATTATACATATAAACTGTCCTTATGCATTACTCTGTCTATTGATGAAAACCACATTAAAATCCGTTGCGTAGTTTAAGCGTACAAACACGAAAAGTGACTTTGTTTCATACTATGTAGTGTAGAGATATGACATACCATATCTCTGCTCTGGTAATATTAAAGCTTCATTTAGGGACTACTTTTTCCATTCGTAATTTCAGCTCATAAAAATGACTCCTGATCGACTGGTTAGGTTGGTCTCCTGGTTATCCGTATCTAAGAAAATACATAGCTTACTTTAAGGTGCGTGAATACCAGGAGTTCATTCGTACAAAAAATAGAATTTACATAATCAAATACTTAATTTGAAGCTCACAATTACGTTAGAATTATATAGCAAACATTTTGGAGCAATCGTTTAAGAGAAAACTTAATTAATACTAACACCATTCCAAGCTCAAGAACAATACTTATTTCCCTGAAATAATTTACAGCCACCAAGATCCCTAAAAGCGTAAAATGTGTAATAAACTGCTGGTAGCAAAGCCAGGCCGCAATCAAGCTACACAATAGGTCTTCAAATAGTGGCTGCGAGCAAATACAGCTCCAAATGAGGTACCTAAGTGAGGGTCAAGCCTTCATTGTCCTTAACTGGTCTTTTGGTCTTTTGGTAGGGAGTTTTTTTGGTCCTTTGTCTGTAGTTGTTCATTGGTCTTTGTGGTTTATAGGGTTCCTTACTTGAAGGGCGAAATTTGAGCCGTTTAAGAAAGTCTATTCTATCTATTTCTCTGTCACATAATCGGCTTATAAAGATCCCACTGCTGGGACACATGCCTCCTCCAGCCATTACTTCCTTTACCGGTTTGAAAATTTTGACCACATTTTTAAATCCAACTATCCTCCTACTAAAATATGTGAAAGTTTCTATGTTTGATGTTTGTTACCGAGTCACGCAAAAACGGCTGAACGGATTTAGATGAAATTTGCCAATCAGATAGCTTATAACCTGGATTAACACATAGGATACTTTTTATCCAGGTAGTACGTTCCCGTGGGATAATTTTCGACCACCACGCGGGCATTTATAAATATTTCATGAAATTGTCATTTAATGGATTATTTCACGGGCGACCCTGGTGCTTCCCTCTTAATGGACCAGTATTTTTAATAAATTTACAAAAAATAAAATATGTTGATTATCCTAGCCTGGTCTAGCCTTTGCTAACTATGTTAAGGTCAGCTTCTGATCTAACCGGAATAAATTTTAAACCTGATCTAACATGGAGCGACTGTCTGACTGTCATTTTTGTGTATTTAATCTTACCATGTACCATGTCTTTTTCATTATATACATATATCTTTAACTTAACACAATAGTTAATAGTAAAAAAAAAAAAAAGATTTGTATTAAATTACCCTAGCGATTATATTCACTGAATTGTATTCTATTGTTAATCCGTGAAAAGCGTTGTGGGCTGCAATATTGTTTATAATTTTTGTGTATTACCTGTTTTTCTATGTTTTATATTGTAGCTGTTTGTTGTTTGTTCCTTTTGAATAAAAATAATATGAAATTAATACAGTAACTTTATAATAACATAAAAAAATGTGCAGTTAACTCATAAAAATAAAAACTTATTTACATATGTATGTAATCGTATATCTTTCGTTCATTCTTCCACAAAAGACCAAAGGTTTTTTGGTCTTTTATCCTTGAGCACGTCAAAGTCTTGAAAAGAAGTACAGCTCCGGGTTTTAATTAGGCCGGTCTTATCTACTTTCGCCAGGCGTCTAGGGAGGGAAGGAAGTTGAAAAAGTCAATAATTACCTTTTCCCACGGTCAGAAGTGGCTTTTAGTATGCGGGTGTGGGTGCAGTCGGAGCGGGGAGCGGAAAGATCTTTCCCGCTCCCCGCTCCCGCTGTTTTGTCAGGTTATTCAGAAATGTGTAAAAGGAAAATATAATTTAATTTCAGGAAGGAGAAAATGTTTTACCAATATAATTACTGTTAAAATCGATTGAGAATGTAACGAGATTTTTCTTAAATAACCGCATTTACGGTGTACAAGAAATATGAAACATTATCGCTATGATCCACAATTCCTGAAGTATAGAAATGTTACCTCCACCAGTGCTCCTTTAAAAATACAAATATTGTTTTAACAATACTTTCATACACATCTCTTACGACCGATTTTTTATGGTCTGATATATTTAACCTGTTTGACATTATTATTTTCCATAAATTATAGTCACATTTAAATGATGCCTCCGACTGCATGAGATTGTTTATTGTATTAAGTTAAATAGTCAACCTCTTTAAATACAATTTCTTGTTTCCACCTTTTTTAAAGTTCACTTCTTACATAGTCGGCGGGCGTCCGGCGTCATATTGAATTTTGTTTACTGTCATATCTTTAGTTACACTGACAAGTTTAATGATGATAATCATCAACATCGGCCCACGCATTTGGTCTCTAGAGTACCACAAAGGAACATACATAGGCTGATAAACACAATACCCTCCGCAGTCGGGTAAATAAATTATAAATATCTGTCAAACAGTAAATTTTTTTCCTCCGATAAATCTTTCCTGGCGATTTAGAATTCAGCACTTAGGCAAAATCCAAATATACAAAACGCTGTCGCTCGTCACGCCTGCTACCGCTTGTCACAAAGGCCGCACCCTAACCTTACAAGCAGCACTTCTAATTGCATTATTAACCTGGCACATTTCGATCGGTGGAACCCTTTTGTTTTCTCGACTTTTTTTCAGGGTTCCCTGTTCCCTTTTGCTACCAGAATTGGATTAGAGAATTATTTAAATATATTTTTAAAGCAACAGGCCTTCTTAAGAGTTTTCTTGTTTTTAAGTGAACTGATTTGTGTTGTTTAGACTCAAGAGGGAAGTTAAGAAGTTATTTGTTTAGTTCTGGTTGCAGTTTTAATTTTGGTGAATTATTTAACTAAGAACGGTTGTTATACCCATGGACATTTAAATATAGCTCAATTTTAACATGGGCTACTCTAAAATGTTACCACTATTGCCAATCAAACTTTAACCAACCCAACTGTATTGTCGGCTCCATCTAACCGGATGCCACTGAATACCAGTATTTTACATGTAGCGACTGTCTATCTGACCTCCATAACCCAGTTACTGGGTAATATACCCCGTGGTAAGACTGGTTGCTAAACTTTCGGGCTTCTGACTACCCGTAACCACTGTTAAAAATCCACAAATGACAGGGACCAAGCTTAACATGACGAAGAGAAGTGTGATGAGTTATTTTGATTTGACGCGCTAATCTCTGGAACTACAAATCAGTAATAAATGAAAAAAATAAAATAATTTGATAGTTCAATTCTTGAGGAAGACATTTAACATCACGCTATGCGCTTAGTAGCCTAACAATGAGAAAAACAGACAGGAATAATGCTAAATGAAAACGCAGTAATGACGCAAGCATGGGATGCGACACGATGGTTCGGGGGAATAATAAAATTCACGTGGACAGAAGGTAGTAATATAAATATTAAAATAATAATTTATTTAATCTAATAATTAGGTGTTGTAACCCTTACTAAGTTTCTGCCAGGAGTGTGGGTTGTTCGTAAGAGAAACCGTGGCACCTGGCACACAGGCAACTAAAGGAACACGGGTGGGTTTTAGTCAGTAAAAGTCTGACAGGCCCTCCCGCTCCACTCAGAGGGGGAGAAGTGATTTGATGAATTTCCACCTTCAAAAACAAAATCCCCTTACTAAATTATTTACTAACTTGTATTGAGGGAAATAGAGAAAGGAACAATACATCCCCCGTCGTGAAAAGAATTATCAGTAACACCAAAAAAAAATAACTTAATTGTTCCCTCATAAAAAGTTAATAATCAAACCATCAGCTAACACCTAATTAAGAATAAAGATGTTCAAACTGACGACTTGCCCTAATTCCAGTCTCCCCATCGCTTATTCCGAACGTCTCTCAAAGTTTGTGAACGAAAGAAAGACCGAAAGAAAATAAAAGGGTCTAACGAATATACAGTTTGTGAGTTAGTTTTGTAAATGTTAAGACGAAGCGTGAATGGTAACTAGATAAGTGAGTAAGGTAGTCAGAAAGGGTAACGTAACATAACATAGTCTGCCTATAATGTTCTAACTGTTCAGACACAGGTCTTCTCTCTTCTAGAGGGAGAGCTGGCTGTAATCTACCACGCGACCCAGTGCGGGTTGGTAGATCGCACATGTCTTTGAAATTTCGCTTCTAAGACATGCCGGTTCTTTGAGGAGTGAATTGAGAGGCGCCACGGCGTAGCTCGCTGTCCGGTATGGACCAAGCCCGGGTCGACGCCGACGGCGCGTTGTGTTTCACGCGCGCCTTAAAGAGATGTCAGCATCAACTGGTGGGGTCCGCAAGGGCCGATGCCTGCCAGGGGTCTTTGTTTTTTTTTTTTGGGTGGGAAATCATCAAATAACTTCTCCCACTCTGGGTGGAGCAGGAGGGCGTGTCAGACTTTTACTGACTAAAACCCACCCGTGTTCCTTCAGTAGCCCTTAAGCCAGGGGCTGTGGTGTCTCTTTCGAACAAACCCGCACCCCTGGCAGGCATCGACCCTTGCGGGTCCCATCATTTTTTGTGCTGACATCTCTTTGAGGCGCGCGTGGAACACAACGCGCCGTCGACTTGGGCTTGGTCCTTACCGGACAGCGAGCTACCCATTACTCGCCGTCCGCAAGCCCATGCCTACGGTGGCCGGAAATCGGCCTGGGATTCCCGACGCCCAGGGCGTCTCCGTATCCTGCGGCGGCTGGGGTCGCGAGGGCGCATATGCTGCCTCTCCCTCACGTGCGCCGCCTCCCTCTTCGCGAGCATCACTGCTTCGCTGAAGGAGGTGACGGCTCCCCATGCCCTCTCGCTCCGTACCATGGCCTGGACCAGGGCCGGACGCGAGAGATCGCCGCCGCCGATCGCCTCCACGAGGACACGGCGGTGCTCCGCCCAAGCAGGGCAGACCGCCACCGTGTGCTCCACCGTGTCCTCAGGGCGATCTTCGCAGTGGAAACACCCGGGCGTTTCCTCCCGCCCTATCCGAAACAGGAACCTCCCGAAACAACCGTGTCCGGTGAGGACCTGCGTCAGGCGGAAGGTGAGGACGTCATGCCGCCTCTCAAACCACTCCTCAAAGAGGGGACTTACCGCCGCAATCGTGGCGTGCCCAGCACTGGGTTGCGACAATCCCTCTCTCCATGTCACCATGAGATGCCTGCCAGGGGTGCGGGTTGTTTGAAAGAGAGACAGTGGTCTCTGGCACACAGGCATCTGAAGGAACACGGGTGGGTTTTAGTCAGTAAAAGTCTGTACGCCTTCATGCTCCACCCAGAGCGGGAGAAGTTATTTGATGATAACTCATCCAAAAAAAAGACGTGCCAGTTTCCTCGTGATGTATTCCTTCGTTTGAGATCAGTGGTGATGAAATTATTTCCACCAAGTAAAGCGCTGAAGTTCGAACCCATGTGCCATATATAATTCGTAAGTCGAGGCCAATAGCACTGGGCTACTACTGGGACACCAGGGGCCTAAGTCTACTAATGTATAAACGTCACAATGGTCTCTCAATGGTAAGTTTTTGACAGATTTGCCATACAAAAACTGTCAAAAACACACCATTGAGAGACCATTGTAACGTTTATAAATTAGTAGACTTAGGCCCCAAGTGTTCTCTTGTGTTATATTGTTTGACATTAAAAGAAAATAATAAATGTCGTTTCAGAATTTATATATGGCACGAGTTTAAAGTATTTCTTTATTCTAGTATTATTAAAAATGTATGTAGTAAAACCTAAACAAAAATGAGTTACAACAAATATTGAAATGTGTAATAAAGTAAATAATTAAGGAGTGAAATGACTGAACGGGCAGTAACGTTTGGGCAGGGAACAAACCCTGATTAGTCGGTAACTAATCTAACTTGGAAGTAGCGTTAGCCGGCCGCTGCCGTGGCCGATAATTTCACCTTTTTGGCAGAAAACAGAAGACCCAACATGTTATATGAATATCTTGATATAAGCGCGGGGTATCACTCCCATCAAAACTTAATCAAATCTTGAATTTACTGTCAGGCTACGCACAATCATAAATAGCGAAATTAAGCACTAAGGAACGATTTTTCAAATACACTTCCTGAAGAAGTTAGTAGTAATTTTTGCCAAAATCCCATCGGAAGCACCATGCAATGACTCAAAAACAGCGTAAACCATGAATGTAGCTACTGACTAGTACGTATAGTCAAGTTAGTTAAGTCAATAGCGTTGCGCTGCGTCACTAGATGGTACGTGACTAATAACACTACAGGCAATTACCTGGCATTTATCTTGCCAAAATTGAGCACCGGTAACGCATCCAAAGGACACACGGCTTGTTTCCACATAATTTAGTCATTTAGTTTTGGGTTTCTTCATCGTTTTTTCGTTATTTTTAGGCCGAAATCTTTAACAAAAAACCTCTATTTCCCCCCCAACGTTATCACACATACACATCTGCATACATCTCCAAAAAGACTGCTATATTATGAATAATATCCCCCACTATAATCTTATCCATATTTTATTGTTAGAATCTACCCGGCCCGTTGCTATGGTTACGGCACCATTCATGGAGTATTGATGGAATATTTTGTGAAATATGTCTTGTGTATTAGATGTGGGATGCTGTTTTGTTTTATTTTGTTGTTTCTTTAGGGGTGGGAAAGGACCATAAAATTTGGTGTATAAGAATTTTTGGGTGGAAAATTCTGAATATAGTATCATATTGGCTAAGTAAAATGGATTTTTGTAATTGTAGGGCGAAAATACATGAAAACACTAGCAGCACTAGTTCCTATTATGGGTTATGCCAATCAGCTGTCCTTGTGACCTATTGATTAATTTGATTAATTTATAGTTCATTTAAACGGTAACACCAATTATATTAATTAACGTAGAAAAAATAATAAAACGTGGCAAATAATTATGTTAAGATATATAATTCAATTAAAAACTAACATGGAACAGAGGACTCCCTTGCATACTTTCCCTCACAGAACACCAAACATATACGCATAATTTTTATTCCATTTTTCCACAAACATGTCGCATTCAGGGTAGGCAGTCAAAAGGGTATTTAGCATCTTTAGGGTACGATAGACTGGGGATTCGGCTCTGGCTACAGTTTTACATGGCAGTTACGCAAACAGATTGTGCCGGCGAGACTCATTGTCGAGTAAATTATTGGGTATTACTGACGTTTTTATTTGAATGTTCGATTGTAAACTGAGAACCTAAATATTTCATAATTAGTCTTATTACAAAACGCGATCTAATTTTAGTTCTAGCCTAAAGCGGAGCCAGTGTTTGAATACCTAACGTTATTTATATTTGGGTAAATATATAAACACAAAAATGACAACTTAGCACCGGACTAAGTTATTCATTTTGTAAAAGGAACTGTATTTCGATTTCAGTTTGGTTCCTGTTTTAATAAAGGCTCGATGGTTTCAACCATACCTAAAGAAAACAATTGTAATTGTAACGAGTTTGTCTAATTTAATGTCATATTGACGTACTTTGCCTGTATATTATTACTGAGTATACTAGCTAACCTCAAGTTCATTAAATACATACGAGCCAATTTCAGACTCAATTTTCAAAATATAAATTACGTTGGTTCTATGAAAAGTAATATTTTTCATAAAAAGTCTTATCAAGATACGATTTATGTATTCTAGACGTACGTAGGTACTAATTTATACTTTCAGTCTTCAGGTTCAATGATAGTTTAAACCTGTGACTGACATATGTCATTACAAAATTAAAAAAATCGGTACAAAATGTTGCTGTCAAAAGATTTTTTTATTTGTAGAGTAGAAAATATAATTACGTTCGTGAGTTTTTTTGACGGTTCAGAGAACTTATATAGGAAATAGCTAGTTAGGTACTCGATTCTGAGAAAAGTGTGTAACGGCCGTTTTTCACTAAAGTCTAACAAAACAACATTCTCTTAGGAGAGAAATGTGATGAAAGTTAGGATTTTTTGATATTTAGATGTTTAGAAGTTTTTGGTGATCAATCACGCAAAATCGGCTGATTTAGATAAAATCTGGTACACAGATAGTTTATTGCCTGCATTAACACTTATGATACTTTTTATCCCGGTAGTACCTTCCCATGGGAAGATTTCCGGCATCCACGCAGGCAAAGACGTTGGCAAGAGCTAGTACTTTTACATACATAAATCCACGCCTTTCTTTAACACGCTTTTATTAGCTTCTCCTGTACAAGTACGTTAGTTTGTTTGTAACCGACTCCTTTGGACTTGATTTTGACCCACTTCAAACGGTCAGATTTCATTTAAACTTTGTAGACTTATCGAGGACCGATGACAATCAATAATTTAAAAAAAAAAAACTTTAAGATCACGCTTTTGTAGTTATCAGAACTAAAAAAATAGAAAATAAGTAATAGTAAAAAAAAACCCGCTTTAAAAACCAAACTAAAAAAAAGTATAAAATAATTTAATTCTATTAAAATATATTATATATTAATTGATTATAAAAAAAAAACCTCAAAAAGCACTCCATGCTTTTTACTAGAATAAAATAATTTTCTACTTTTTAATTTGCTTTTTAAAGCTTATTTTTTAGTTTCTTAAAGTATTATTTATTCCCATGGGTATCCTCATGGATAGAACTGACAGTAACTACAGAACGCCTATTGTTACGATTCTTACACACTGCTTTTGCTTCGCTTATGTAATAATCTGGTCACACACACACGCCGGTTGTTAGTACTACACATCGGACTTTTCTGATGATCATCACCAATCAGCACCCTAATTGCGTAACTCACGATTGATCATAATTGGTTTCGTCTTCACAGCTAAACAATGTCCATTGCGTTATTTATGTTGTCGAACAGACACATTTTTCTAACATATGAAGCAATGGTTTAACAATCCGTTTCAAAACGATACAGATTAAGATGAATCGTGAGTTACGCAATTAGGGTGCAGGTCACTATGGGCATATAGTGACATAAGTAATGACTACGAAAGCAAATTCCCAAGCTAGCACTTTCGTTTAACAAGTCGTTTCTCCATAGGTAGCTTGGAAATCTTAATTTTTGACACTTGTCTATGGTTTAAAATCATGTCAGTCAATTATGTTAAAAAAACCTGTTGCTAGGCAATCCGTAGGAGTTGCCTAAAAACTACGTATTGGCGAATCGGTGTTGTAACTTTAGTTTTGCCTAGTGCTGAAAAATATGTGTCGCGAAAATGGGTATTACTTGTAAAGCAACTTAGTAGAGGCCTAGATCCAGCAGTTAACCTCAACAGGGCGAGTAAATTGATTGCGTCACATATTGAGTAAATTATGAGGTTTTCTTGTTAAAGTAATATCCATTACACATAATGAGGTATTGAATATAAAGAAAAAAAGCGAAGTCATTGATAAAACGCCTATCGACATCATCCCGACCCCAATTCTATTTCCAAAAAATCGAAACATTCATCTACCTATATGCTTATTTTTTCTGGCAACACAAAACCAATACAAAGTGCCACGTAGACCGCAACAAAGCCTGGTTCTCACCTTTGTGTTCAGCGTCGCTTGTCAGACAATAATATCCGGTTACTAGCCGCAAGCGTTAAGTGAGGAGCGGGCATTATGTTCCGAGTGTTTCGGCAGACTGTGGCCTGGTCCTACAAGGTTTGAGGGCCTTAAATTGTTTGTGGTCTCTTGGTCCGATGGTACCAAAGTCTTTGTCTGAAACTGTCTTGTAATTAAACTGAACTTGAACAAGGCTAGATTCTTGTGGTATTTGTACACTGCTTATTGTTACTCTATATTGTAGAAGTTTTGGTTTTCTAAAGGCTATATTGTAACATTTGGATACATAAAATCTGTGATTTTTTAGGATGCTATTCAAATCTACTGGAGCTTAGCATGTAGTTATAATACACTTTACGAGCTTGCTCAAGCCCGCAATTTCATCCGCGTGTTTTTTGTTTTAATCATGGAAATAGTACAGCTTTCTATCATTGACAGAATGTTTATTATCGGATCCATATTTCCAGAGACTATGACTTACAAAAAAAAAACTATTTTATACTCAATAATGGTTTAGATGACTTTGACAGACGCAATGCGATGATACAAAAAAACCTTTCCTAGATGCATTTCATTATCACACTATTAATTCAACTGAATGGTACCAAGTCGGCGCGGTTGGCGCAGTGGTTAAGCGATTGACTGCTGCGCTGCGTGTCGCGGGTTCGATTCCCGCACGGAAAAAATATTTGTATGGCCTACAAGTAGTTGTTCCGGGTCTGGGTGTTTGTGTACGTGACTTTATTAAATGTTTGTAAACGCACCCACAATACAGGAGAAATTCCTAGTGTGGGGCAACGTTTTTTTTAAGAAATAAAAAGAAAAGAAAATAAAAATAAATTCTTTTGATCATCACCCAAACCAAAATAAGAGTATTGTTATCTCTTACTGACAGACCGCGAAAGAAATTGAAAAGTGACGCTTTAGAACTGTCAAACCAAATTACGTCTCGATCATTTTGAATTTGGCGTGATTTTAAGCATGCTGAATTTAGTCGTCGTAGTTTCATCTTAGTTTAACTATGACAAATCAATTTATTTTCGTCTCTTTCTTGTTTCATTACAGAGAAAAAGATAGCAATAGCTTATGTTTAGTTGGTGCACAACAGAATCAATACCATGGCCTGCTTATTATAACCGCTTCAGCTCGTAAATTAAGTCAAAAACCATGTCTCTGTGTTTATAAATGTTTGTGGCAGGTTCCACAGCGAGTTCGGTTACAATTACATTATAATATTCAACTTCACACAGAACTTGGTAGCGTGAAAAATAGTCCGTGAAAGTCAAGAAGATAACGTTTTGACTTTGAAGTCTCTCCTTAGATAATTAGAGATTCTACGTTGGATATTGATGGTAGCTTGGAAAATAGCCGAAAAATATATAGCGTTGGTTTTTGTATGAGCACATATGAGCTACCTTGGATATGCAGAAAACTTAAACAATCTATGTTTCTAAGAATTTGGGTAGTTAATGAATGTATCCATCAATACACTCTACTTATTTATTGCTGAATAAAACTGAATAATTTATGATCTACGTTACGTCATATGAATTTCGTTGGGGTTGGCTTCCACTCTATCCGGATGTAACTGAATACCAGTATTTTACATGGGGCCACTGCCTATCTGACTTCAACAACCCAGTTTCTGGTACACGATACCCCTTGGTATGACTGGTTGTCAGTCTTTCGGGCTTCATACAGCCCTTAACGCTTGTCAAAAATCCACGGAAGATGATGGTGGCTACCATCAACGGATTAACGTGTTTTCCGAAGCATCCCATCAACCCATCCAAGGACCAACCGTGGTAAGCGTAGCTTAACCTAACGATAGTCCCGTGCGCCTGTTATATTTAGTCACAAGTCCTCCTGCTGATTAATAGTAAATTTGGGTCACCTTGTGTCCGGTTTTCCATCTTGGCATTCAAACAACTACACCTGCTTTCTGAAAGTTATGTCTACTATCGTTGTTTTATCTAAAAGTAATTTTATTAATTGTGTCAAATCATTCTAAATCTTTCCTATGTATATTGGGTCCGTTTTCTACTGTAACCAGATACGATTAATATGATCTTTATAATAATAAATCAGAAGCTGACATAATATATTACTTTGCCTTTTTGATTTTTCATGCTTTAATCAGAGGCCATTTTTTTTTTGCCGAAAATGAATGACTTCCTTGACATCCCTAAGGATTATATTTTAATTTACGATGTTCGGTTTTTAATACCCACCCACGAAATGGTGGTGATGATTAATAATAATTTATGCGTTTTGAATTAATTAAATAATTTAGGGGCTGGAATGAAATATTTATTGGTGTTTTTAGCCTACTGTGCCTTTGAGTAAGCTTATCTTGGTCTTTTCGATACATAAATATATTAAATTGAAGAAACTGTATTTTGATTGAGTTATTTATTTATTTCAACTTCTCGCACACAAAAAAGGTACAAAGGCGGACTTAATGCCTTAGGTATTCTCTACTAGTTAACCAAGGGTGGTGAAGAGATGGTTATCTTATACCTTTCACTAATATTATCTGGCTGCTAATTGCCTCATTTACGGCAAAAGTCTTGGATCTATTCTCATACAGCAACCGTGAGCACTATAAAAAAACGAGCGAGCCTTATCTACAGCAGGCAGGTTAACATAACGCTTTCTATTTCTACGAAGAATAGACAGTGCTTTTTCAATACAAAGTGACATTACGTTGCTCCATTTTTGACATCGCACCGTAGATATCCTTCCACAATCTGTCATTTTGTATTTCGTTTCCAACGATCTTTGTCTAGGTCCTTATAAGTGTAGACTATTTCCGAAGAATATTTCTTCACAAACTGTCAAAATCACAATGACAACAAACTTTCTACTCGACGGCCAAAAAGTATATACGATTATCTACAAAATCATGATTCGTTTAGAACGTATAACTGTGATAATTATTAGAAATACATAGCTACTCGTATCTTCTTATATTGTACGTCATTTAGAAAATAGTCATGTCTATTCTTCCGTCGACAAATCGGTGCTCGTGCTAAGCCTGCAGTAGTCGCATATGATGTCATACCTTGATAATAACGAATAATAACATCATATCCTGAAAAAAATGATTCAGGTATTATTTGAAATGATTTAACAGTGTTGGCTGACGGTACCAACCTCTCGGAAAATGAGTTGGTACCATCCGACGGCAAACTCTACCATCGCGCGCGCTCATGGTGAAATTCCCCAGCTTGATGTTACGCACTTCCATCACTTTTCACGAAATATCTCCCACAGATTGCAGGAAAGCAAAAGGAAAGATGTTACTCATCAAAAAATTGCTCCTGTGGTACACTTTTGTCACGTCTTGGGGGAACCAAGTCCCGCAACACCCTAGCGGTATTCGGCAGCACGTAGCCAATTACGTGCCACCTTCTCTCACAGATAAAATATTTTTCATTTAACAATATTAACCCAGTGTTCCTTTTGTTCACAGCACCCCCAACTGCAGTGGAGATCACGAATCATCCCCCGAACTCGAAACTGGAGGTCAAAGAGGGGGAAGATGTGTCTTTGGAGTGTCTAGTGAAGAACGCCAAGCCTGCAGCCAGGATCGTGTGGTTTAGAGGAAATGTGGAGCTCAAGGGGGATAAAGGTTAGTAACTAAAGATATTTATGTTTTATAGTTACAAAATGATTTGGCATTTTCACATATGGTTTGTGGAAAACTGTCTCGAAATTTACTTTAGCATTCTAAGGTTGAATGTCGCTTGCACGTTAAACTTCACGGTCTATTTTTGCTTTGAGGCTAGAAATATTGTTTTAAGCTTATTATAATTTTATTTCACTGGTTTTTTTTTTTTTCAAAAGTGGTAAAGTAACACTTTATAATAATTAATGGTCCCGTGCAGTTGAGATGAGAATGCTGTGAGGGATGTGCGACGTTACGTGAATAGACAGAATAAAGAATGAGTACATTAGAGGAGCTCTGAAACTGGCACCGGTGTTTGAAAAATTGTGTAGAAATCGGTTGTATTGAGCATGTGATGCGGAGGAATAAGGATAATGTCGTGAGGAAAGTTTTGAGGATGAATGGTGTTGTAAGAGTGATGAGGAAGTGAGTAAAAAAGAGTTGGATGGACTGTGTGAGGATGATATGGCTAGAAAGGGAGTACAACCGAGATGACTACTTAAAGAAGATAGAAGATAAATAGATGTTGTGCCAACCCCAAATAAATTCAGATAAGGACAGGAGATTGATGAATGGTCTAATTCAATTATTTGACATAAAACCATTATGAAGAATTAAAATTATTCTTCACAAATCATACGGCGATAAAAATATCTGCTAGTTATAAGCTACTTTCTACTCTAGCGTGGTACAACTAGTTACTTCCCCGAGCAGCGTGTGGGAAGGTACAGGATTCCCAATGGATTTCAAAGAGGTATGCTGTCGACACATCGACGCCTTTCTTGGAGAGAGGTCAGTCCCTAGTGATAGTGTTGCGATTCTATGCAGGTCTGTAGCTGTATTATCGATCTTGAGCTTTGAAATACTGAAGAAAACTATATTAAAGCTAACTTACCAATAATAAAATTGAAAAGTTTGTTTGAACGCGCTAATCATTGGAACTACAAGTCGAAGTAGAAAAAATCTTTTTGCATTTGATAGTCCAAATCATGAGAAAGGCTCTAGCTTAACAACGCGCTAGGACCTTATAAGGAATCGAGCAAAATAAAAAGCGAAAAAGACCGCTAAGCGAAAATGAAGAAATAGTGCAGTTAGGCGATGCGATGCAATGCCATGGATCGGGAGAACAAGAAATTTGACACTGAGGAAGTCGCGGGCAGAAGATAGTTTGATAATAAAACATGAATTATAAGAAAAATACGCAATGCACTCCAAATAAATTAGGAGAAAGGAAAAAGACAGAGAAAATGGATGAAGAGACAATTAAGACACTCAAGAGTCCTGCAAGGAGTGTGGGTTGTTCGAAAGATATACCGTAGCCCCTGACCCACAGGCAACTGAAGGAACACGGGTGGGTTTTAGTCAGTAAAACTCTTACATGCCCTCCTGCTCCACCCAGAGCAGGATAAGTTATTAAAAGACCCATCGTCAAACAAAAAAAAACATTCAAAGATTCAATCAGTTATTCGTTAGGTTATTGCCCGTTTCAAAAATTGTAATAGAGTCTAATTGAAACTACATGGTTACTCCATTTTATCTACTTATTAGGAATCTGACCTTTTACAGGGTTCTACAAAACTTCCACTATTTGTAGCGTCCTTCACAAAGGTCAAGTGGGGTAATCGTTACTGTAACTCGTTTAAAAATTATGACTTGGTTCATGAACGTAGATGAAGCAGAAGAAATATGTGAAGATAGTATATGACGGACTATAGTTTTTGCCTACCTTAATGGGGAAAAAGTATGAGTTTTTATAAGTAAGTACGAGTAGGTATGTGGAGATGCTCATAAGCTTATATAAAGACGACACAGGTTCTGACTCAGATTATAAAACAAAGGCAGATAGACCGCACGGAACACCAAGAGTGTGGCCAAAAAAACAAATACTAAAGCGTCGTATTTTATGTAATATACAATGCGACGCTTTAGTATTTGATTATTTTTTTGGTTTAGATTATAAAACAAAGGCAGATAGATCGCGCGGAACACCCAAGAGTCAAAAAAACAAATACTAAAGCCTCGCATTATATACAATGCGACGCTTTAGTATTCGGTTTTTTGGTTTCACTCTTGGTGTTCCGCGCGGTCTATCTGCCTTTGTTTTATAATCTTAGGGTTCTGATATACAACAGACATTGTTGCGAATTATTTTTTTCAGCTCCTAAAATAAATGAGTAGTATTGCTATCTCTTACTAATAACCGCGAAAGAAACAGACAAGCGACGCTTAAAAACTGTGAAACTTAATTACATCTCTATTGCCTTGAATTTGGTATGATGAAATTAGTTCGTCGTAGTTGCATCGAAGAAAATCTTGGTTCAACTATTGTTTGATAGATCGAATTATTTCCGTCTCTTTCTTGTTTCTTTGGAAGGAAAAAGATAGTAATATCCTAAATTATCTTTAGTAGGTGCACAACAGAATCATCACCAATTTATCCCGTATAGCTTAAACATCCCTTGTCGACGAAGAAGCGTTATCCCACCTTCAAATTTGTATGAGTAATTACAGTACAGTATATCTGGTTAAACTGCTTCTTTTATACGTATATCAAATAGCTTTTCGTTCTCAATATTTGTACTAAAACTCTTTGACGTAGGTAGCGAGAAAAGTAAACAGACAAAACAAATACAGGAGAATGTATCTACAGCCACTTAGTAACATCTCGATGATGGCAAAATAAATATCGAAACTTTTAATCCAATTCGTCAGTTAAGGATTTAAAAAAAATCCAATATCGCTTTACCAGTTAACCGGGTTTTCCAATTAATATCAGATCATGTATACATAGGTCTATGTACCTATGTGAAGTTATATGCGATTGATCCAAGATATATTTTCTGTGCCCGAAGTTAGTGACCCGGAAAATCGTATCCGAGTTTTGATTTCGTGATGTTATTGTTTTTTTATATTCGGAAAAAGAAATAATGGTTGAAAAGGATTTGCAATCTGTGTTTCTTGTGTGAGGAAATGTTAAGGAAAGATGGCTCGATCGGTTTGAAGTTTATTGGGTGGCTGTTTGGGTTCAAGGTTAAGGTATCTAAAGTAAGAGGGGCTCGTGGCTTTATAATAACAGCTGCGGAAATTTAACTGTGCATGCCAAGGCCGGTCCGTTGATGGGTAAACATCTATTACATATCGAGACCTCTCCGTGCCTCGGAAAGCACGTTAAGCCGTTGGTCCCGGCTGTCATTTGTAGATATTTGAAAGTCGTTACGAGTAGTCAGAAGCTCGAAAGTCGGTACAATCAGTATTAAAATATTTTAATACAGCTGCATTCGGGGAGACTCGAAGCCGGTCCCAATAGTTAAAAGGCTTGGTAGATGTTAGTGTAGATGTTTGTAGAAAGAGATTTGTTTCTACTTTCCACTAATCAAAATACAACCGCATACCTATCTTCAAGCGTTAAATATTGATAGGCCTGCAAGAGTAACGGTTGGTAAGTTAAAAACGATTAACTGATGAACTTATGATTTCCTGGAAGAGCGGTTCCATTTCGACGAATCGTGTATAAAGTTCACTCATCCTCTATAGAAAAGCGAGAGTTCTCCGGGCCAGACGGGTGTTGTGTCTGGAGGGCTATTGCCCGAGAATTGCTTGCGGAACGTTGTATTTATGCTATTGGCGCGGTATACTTTGCTTACGCAATTCATGATTTTGGGTGACATCAGTGTAATGCGTACTTCGATATGGCATCATCTGGCGATGTAGATGCCCCATGCCGCCACTTCACTTAACAAAAAACGCTCTGCATTTCGACAGCCGTTACTGCGTGACCGCTCACTGTTGTTTTGAAAAAAAAAAAAGAAAATTTTAAGCTGCTCAACTAAACAATGTTTGCACTTACCACTATATCAATATCAACGACCACTTCAAAACTAACCTCAGATAGCACCAATTTAATTTCAGTTTATTTTAACCAACCTACTCGATAATTGGTCAGTACAGCACTAATTGGCTCATCGCTACGTCTGTACGATCATTAATTAAACAAGTTTTCGATTTCAATTAGTAAACAATTGCACTGTGATATTAACGAGGTTCGATGGGTAGTGATGGGGTGGTATCGATAGTTATGTGCGTGTTACAACGGTTATTGCGTGTTTGATTAAATTATAATGGGGACTGGATTTTTTCTCACGTAAAAGATAATACCTAAAGCAACATTTGCTATTTGTGTGTAAGCCTGTAAATTCTAAAATCGAAACCAAAAAATATGCTTCAATTCCTGCCCAAAAATTCCACATAGAATAAATAATCCAACAGCTTACTAAGAAACGAAAAAGTGAGCTTGAGGAAGATTGACACCTACTTTCCTCCATTACTTATAAAAACACTTTCAAAAATATGAAAGCACATCACCATAAAATATCCCATCTCAAATTTTTCGCATATTAAACAATATAAAATGAACTGACGTGAAACCTAAGTTTACTGACAAATATTAATGAAAAAAAGTCGATATCAACGCCCGTCACTACACGCAACTGTGAATTTCGTGGCATAAAATATTAGGTGTCGATATTCGTTAGATGCATCACTAGAGATTCGGTTTGGTAGCGTCACTAGATGTGTCTACAGATGAAAACTGCCAAAAATCATTTCAAAATTTAAAGAATGAAACCCTTACAGGTATAGAAAGATTTGATATGCACCAAAATTAAGTAAAATACTCGTAACAGGACAGTATTAAATCTTACCTTTACATAATACACAGAATTGTCATTATGCAATTTGTCGTTCCATTTAATTCATTGCAGTTTTGTTAATTGATACGACATAGTTCTCACCGCGAGCTTAAATTGGCAGGAAAACAGTAAGTAGTTTGATTTTGTGCGTATATTTATGCTAGTGTTGTATTATGAAATACGAAATTTTGCCAGCGGGTTCGCCCGCACGGAACTTTCATATCCTATTTAACTCCCTTAGGGATTGAATTTCGAAAAATCCTTCCTTATTCCTTGTCTACATTATAAAGGATGCTGTGCAAAATTTCAGCTTTCTAGGTCCAAGGGTTTGGGCTGGGCGTTGATGAGTCAGTCAATCAGGAGTTTTCTTTTTATTTATGTAGATAGATAGTCAAAGTCACGAATAGTCATGTGTTGGTCATGTGATCAGACTTTTCTTACTGTAGTGAGCTATACTACTCTTAACCATGGTATTCTTTTAATTTTTTTTATGTTGCATGTTGATATATTTGGATGTTTGTTACTTAATAACACAAAACGGCCGATTGGATTTGTATAAAATTGGGCACACAGATAGTTTATTACTTGGAATAACACATACGATACTTTTTATCCCAGTAGTACCATCCTGTGGGCTAATTTCCGACCATCACACGGGCAGAGCCGCTGGTTAAAGCTCTAGATTCTTGCTGCCGGTGGTAAACTAATAAACCTCTAGAGTGCACAGTAATGAGAAAATAAAATAACATTCTTACATGGATAGGATAAACAGAAAACTGAGCTAAGTTTTTTGGCGCAGTGGTTAAGCGATTGACTGCTTTGCCGCGTGTCGAGGATTCGATTCCCGCACGGGTCAAATATTTGTATGACCTACAAGTAGTTGTTCTGGGTCTGACTGTTTGTGTATGTGAGTTTATTAAATGTTTGTAAACGCACCCGCAATACAGGAGAAATTCCTAGAGTGGGGCAACGTTTATAAAAAAAAAACCGGTCAAGTGCGAGTTGGACTCGCGCACCGAGGGTTCCGTACAAACCTGTGGGTATATAAGTAAAAGTTCAAAATTGTCAAAAAAAAATTTTTTTATATGACGAAACTAAAAATTTTCGGTTTTCGTAATTTTTCCTATATCTGTACTATAAGACGTGACTTCGTAACAAAGTGATCTTATAAGGGTTCCGTTTTTTCCTTTAGAGGTACGGAACCCTAAAAATACAAAGAACAGGGAAAGATAGAAACATAAGGTAAGAATTAAAGGCGAAAGCAAAAGGAGCCCCTAAAGATCTAGGTGTCGAGTTGAAATTAAAATGGTATACTCAGGTCTACAGTCCCTTGAAGCTGTGAGAAAATGAAACTTCTAAGTTAACTTAAAATAAAGATGCGACCGTTTATGTAGAAAAAAAAACCGGTCAAGTGCGAGTTGGACTCGCGCACCGAGGGTTCCGTACAAACCTGTGGGTATATAAGTAAAAGTTCAAAATTGTCAAAAATATTTTTTTTTATATGACGAAACTAAAATTTTTCGGTTTTCATAATTTTTCCTATATCTGTACTATAAGACGTGACTTCGTACAAAATTTCAAGATTCTAAGTTCACGGGAAGTACCCTGTAGGTTTTGATTCCCGTGCGAGTTTCGTAAATTTGCGGAATTTTGCGGCCTAAATGGCTGTATCTTTTGATTGCGTTGACTTAGAAGGTTGATTTTTCTACAGCTTCCAGGGACAGTAGAACTAAGTATCATATAGAAATTTCAGTTTGATACCTCCACGCGTTCCTGAGAAAAACGGTCTTGACAGACGGACGGACGGACGGACGGACAACAAAGTGATCTTATAAGGGTTCCGTTTTTTCCTTTAGAGGTACGGAACCCTAAAAACGTATATTTCGACTCAAACTCAACACTATCAAGGGAATTAAAATTTGTAGGCAATTTTCCGTTGACGTTCTGATTCTGATTAATAGTTTTTATTTATTTATTTACAAAACACATACACTATCATCACAGGCTTACCTAATACAATAGTGTAGTTATACATAGTAATAGTAATAATAGCTTACAAAGGTTAGATACAAAATATTAAGAACAACCAAGAGCAATTTTACAAAATGCGGACCGTGTGAATTCACTCAGAGCACTATAGAAGCAACATCTTTTGTGACACCATAATAATAAAGCCTTTATTAAACAATCTTATAAAACATATTTCTTAATATACTAAAATAAATATTTAACATAGACACTGGTTTCGCGAAGATTGTCTTGCTACTAAGCGTAGGCCTCGCCTAAAGCTTGCCATTAAGTGCGGTCTTGTGTCTTCCTTCACTATGTGGCGCCTGCTATTCTTTTTATGTCGTCTCCCATCTACGACGCTGTCTCCCTCTCTTTCTTCTATGTTGTCTTGGACACCATTCGGTCACATCCTTAGCCCATTTGTCTTTTTATTCCTCATCATGTGGCCTGTCTACCTCCACTTTAGTTTCAGTAGTTGTATATAAGACAAGCACAATACATTATTATTAAGATAACTTTTTACTAACAAATGCAACTATGATGTGGCCTATCAAAGTACCTATGAACGGGGTATGTGTATGTCATTGAGAAGGATATAAATATGGTGAAAACTTGTGTACATATATGTTAGTCTCTAGTGTGTAAAAATATAATTACAAATATATGATCTTATTAACTACATCATGTTATACGATTAATATGTGTATTAAATGGTTAGTCTTAGCATAATTCAATGTCCATAGCCTCTTTGAGACCTGGGTCTTACATCCATTTAAGCACACGGGAGCAAATGTATTATAATAGTGTTACACAATTAGAGAGCAGACACCACTGACCCTTCTTTGAAAACTGCCCCCATACCCAGCTAATTTCAAGTCACATCTAGTCACTCTAGCTCCTTATATCCGCGTCTCCGCGAGTAATAACCGCATGTGACATTGACATGACCCCAGCGTTCCATATTCCGAGGTATTTGGGGGCGAAAAAAAAATCTGAATTTTCCCGATTTCCTCCCCTGACGCCATTTTTATCTGACATCGGGAAGTCATTGAAGTTTTTAATTTGATTTCTTATTCGCTTTATGAAGTTACGATTGGGATATTGGTGGGATCCGGGGCCTGGATTTTTTGTTGGTGAAAGGTTTTCTGAATTTGTTTGTAGAATTTTGGGGGATTTTAGGAAGTTGGTGAGGTGCCTATACCTCTGAGAGGGAGGCAGTAGTTTACAGGGTGTAAGGATAAAAAATCAGGGCTAGTTAATCTTCAAATGACAGTAACTATAAGACGCTCTTGAAAGTATTTATTCCATATTTTTTTCGGTGGGAAATCATCAAATACCTTATCCCGCTCTGGATGGAGCAGGAAGGCGTGTCAGACTTCTACTGACTAAAACCCAACAGCGTTCCCTCAGTAGCCTGTGTGCCAGGGGCGGTGGTATCACTTTCGAACAGCCCGCACCCCTGGCAGGCATCGGCCCGTGCGGGCCCCATCATTTTTTGTGCTGACATCTCTTTGAGGCGCGCGTGGAACACAACGCGCCGTCGACCTGGGCTTGGTCCTTACCGGACAGCGAGCTACCCATTATTCGCCGTCCGCAAGCCCATGCCCACGGTGGCCGGGAATCAGCCTGGGATTTCCGACGAAGTATTTATGTTGCTGTTATACACTATGTACTGAAAAAGACAACATGACACTTTAGTTAAGTTGTCTAGGGATAGACTTAGAATTGACTAGCTGACCCGTGCCCACATCGTTGGGCGGTAAACATTTTTATATCACTCAATAGATTACGACACGGTCGCGGTTCCATACGTTTGTCGTATTATCTCTTTAGCCATTTGTCCAAATTATATGCAGTAAAGGGAAAGGTCTTTTGTTTTAAACATTTGAGACGAAAAATTTACTTGTTTTGATAAAAAATCATAATTGTTGATAATATGACCAATAAATATGACCTAATAGTTTATTTTTATTTTTATTTGCTTTGTGTGACTTAAATCTATAAGTTAAAGTTAAGCTGACTTTTTTGTGGGGATTATTAAGTTCTACAAATTTTCTCTACAACACAATCATATGTCTCTCATCGTTAAGGCAGCGTTCGAAAAAAACGTTTCGTTCGACCCTTTTTTCTCCGACTTTGCAAATCGGACTACCACGATAACGTGGCTTTCTATTGGTAAAATAATTTTCTAAATCGGTTCAGTAGATTCAGAGATTACCCCCAACTCACAAACCTTACCTCTTCATAATATAAGAAAGTATAGATTTAAAGTCATTTACACCCTATATCGTCATTCTCCTGTCCTTATCCCAACTTATTTGTGGTCCTCGCAACATGTCTTGTTCTTCCACACAGCCTTTGACACTCACAAATAACGTAGCTTTCTATTGGTAAAATAATTTTCAAAATCGGTTCAGTAGATTCAGAGATTACCCCCAATTTACAAACTCATAAACGTTACCTCTTCATAATATCAGTAAAGTATAGATTTAAAGTCATATACAACCTGTATCGTCATTCTCCTGCCCTTTTCCCAATTTATTTGTGGTCGGCGCAACATGTCTTTTTCTTCCACACTACTCTATTAGTCGCTCCGTAGTCACACCCTTTCTAACCATATCATCATTCACACAGTCCATCCATCGTTTCTTTGGTCTCCCCCTACTCTTATAGCCATCGACATTCACACTCAAAACTTTCTTCACGACATTTTCATGGCTCATGCCAAGACAACCGATTTCCACACAACTTTTCAGTTATCGGTGCCACTTTCAGGCTCTCTTATGTACTTATTCCTTATTCTATACATTCGTGTAATACCACACATGCCTCTTAAAATTCTCATCTCAGCTACATACCTTTCATTCATCCGTTTTGTGGCCCAACATTCTGACCCATACAAGACAGCAGTTTACCAGCCTGTAAATGACGCCAAATATATGGTATAAATATGGTTATACACCCTGTATATGACTCCAAATCAGTAAAATCATACAGAGACGTGGACTCGCAAACTGTTACTATGAATTCAGTATCTACGTGATGACCTGCATAAAAATTTTCGTCGGTAAAAAAATCTGATGTTAACTACTTACATTTTTACTTCGCATGTATTGCATTTTTGTATGAAAAAATGTCTATATTCGACGCGCATACTGTAAGCTTATGAATTGATTGGCACATTATTCTATACCCATTTTCGTAGAAATTCGCCGGCTATAAAAAAAATAATGCTGTTTCATAGAAAAGTGCAAAACCAACGCGATTAAAATGTATGGAACACGTAATTTCTTTTTTTAATAACTGACGTAAAATTTCTAAGCCAGGGTGTTTAGAATCATGGTAACCGATTGCGTCAATTTCCCTGCCACAATCTATCTTAAATAAATCGGTAGGTAGTCCACATGTAGGTTATAAGTAGGTAAGCGCAAACAATTTGCAAACATAATATCAACTAAAGTAAAAGTACCAAAATTTCAGTTGAACAAGACTCTCGAATTCTGAGAAACATCGTTATTCTAACAATTTGGTATTAGAAAAATATTTTTCTGAAGCAGATTTATTTTTTAAGGACTCTCAATCATCGTAAGTAGTTAAAAGATTTTTTGTGACCAACTTATTTAATCATCCTAATAATAAAAGCCCAAGTTCATATCGCTGTGGGACTTTTCCACGCAATTCAACTTTCGGTGATAAGTCGAGCATCTTGAATCCGCGTGTTTCCCAGCGCGTCGAAAATACACTGTTGTATTTTAAACCCGGCGCTAACAAAGTTTGGGTGTTTGTTACATAATCAAGCAAAACCGGCTATATCGATTAGGATGAAATTAGGCACACAGTTAGTTTATAACCTGCACCCCAATTGCGTAACTCACGATTAATCATAATCGGTTTCAATTTGACAGTTCAACAATATTCATTGCGTTATTTACGTTGCTGCGCAGACACGTTTTTCGAACGTGTGAAGCAATAGTTTAACAATTTGTTTCAAAACGAAACAGATTATGATTAATCGTGAGTTACGCAATTAGGGTGCTGGATTAACACATAAAATACTTTTATCCCGGTAGTATGTTCCGGTGGGATGATTTTCGACCTCCACGCAGGCGAGGCCGCTGGCAAATGCTAGTAATAATATTAGGTCTTTACCTATGAAATTGCCGTTCTGCAGTACTGGCCATTTCAAATCAAAATAATTTTTGTTTGGCTAAGAATTCTAATTTCAAATTAATTTTATTTTAAAAACATGGATTTTTTTTTTCTAAAAGTAGTCATTTCTTTATTGATTAGTGTTACATTTTCATCGCATTTCAATCTTTTTCGTCATCATGGATACGTTAAAAATTCGAGTAATTATGGAATATGAGTACCGTCGTGGCAGCAACGCGGCACAAGCGGCACGCAACATCAACGACGTTTACGGAGCTAACACTACAAACCAACGCACCACCTGTTATTGGTTTGCTCGCTTCCGTTCTGGAAATTTCGACCTGAAAAATGAACCTCGCGGTCGTCCGAAGACTTTGGTCGACAATGACGAATTAAAGGCGATTGTGGAAGCTGATGATACACAATCTACGGCTGAATTAGCAGCAGCTTTCGACGTTAGCGTCAAAACAATATTGGTCCATTTGCGTCAAATTGGCAAGGTAAAAAAGCTTGACAAATGGGTGCCCCACGAACTCAATGATCGCCAGCGCGAAGTACGCGTCGAGACGTGCCTTGCACTGCTCAACAGACACACAAATGAAGGAATTTTGAACCGCATTGTTACCTGCGATGAAAAATGGATTCTGTTTGATAACCGTAAGCGCTCAGCAAGTTGGTTGGATCCTGGTTCAGCACCTAAACAATGCCCTAAACGAAAACTTACCCCTAGAAAAGTGATGGTCACTGTTTGGTGGTCTAGCGCCGGTGTGATTCATCACAGCTTCTTACCAAACGGGGTGAGCATTACTGCAGATGTGTACTGTGAAGAACTGAACACAATGATGGAGAAGCTGGCGCATCTCCAACCAGCATTGGTCAATCGCTCGTCTCCGCTGCTCCTGCACGACAACGCGCGACCTCATACTGCACAGCAGACGGTCTCCAAGTTGCAAGAACTGGGGTTGGAAGCTCTCCGTCATCCGCCCTACTCACCAGACCTTGCGCCTACAGACTACTACTTTTTCCAGAATTTGGATAACTTCTTGGCGGGAAAAAAATTTAATACCCGAGAGGCAGTACAAAATGCCTTTGAAGAATTTGTTGCCTCCCGTCCAGCTGATTTCTTTAAGAAGGGCATCAATAAACTGCCACTGCGATGGCAAAGATGCATTGATTGCATGGGTGATTACTTCGATTAATACAAATAAAAAATTCATGAAAAAAATTCGTTTAAATTTTTTCATACAAAACGGCAATTTCATAGGTAAAGACCTATTATAATAATCTGTGTGTAAAAAGTATTCAGAAAATGACTCTCATGACAGATGGCAATTCGGTTGAAATTATCCCTTGGGAATGAACTACAGGGATAAGAAATTATTTGTCCTAACCCAGGGCATACGCTTTCCGTGTGCTAAGTTTCATCCAAATCTATTCAGTAATTAAGAACTGAAAAACTTATATATGGTCTGTGAGAGTCACTGTAACTAGTTTTAGCCAGCGGTGTCGCTGGCGTGGACGTCGGAAATTATTCCGCGGCAAACGTACGACCGAGATAAAAAAAAAAATGATGATGAGATAGAAGTCTTTAAGAAAAGCATGTCCACACACATGTTATAGCCACATGAGGTTCTCGTGGCCTGAGGCGGATAATGTGGCTTTAGTAAGGATACGGTGTGCGGAAACCACAGCTAATATATTGAGGAAAATAAAACAAATACAGTCGTGATACATGAAGAGATAAGAAAAGAATATTTTGGTGAAATACAAGAAGTGGAATAAGAAATAGGATTATTTATAAAAGTAAAAAGCGTTACTTGTGATTTCTGTCAGAGCTAATACAATGTGACAGACATCTGAACATTAAAAATTTGTAGATGATAAATTATGTAATAAGATCTTTGTGAAGTAATAAAGTAATGGAAACGTAGGTTCTTAGTTATTTATAATAAATCAAACGAATCGTCAGCTGCCTAGCCTTTTCCTGTTGGGGTCGGCTTCTAGTCTAACCGGATACAGCTGAATATTTATAATTTACATGGAGCGACTGCGTCTCCACAACCTACACACGTTACACGGTATCCCTTGGTAAGAGTGGTTGTCAGTTTTGCGGGCTTCTGATAACCCATAACGTCTGTCAAAGATCCACGAATGACAACCGAGACCAATGGCTTAACATGCTTTCCGTGACACGAAGGAGTCTTGGTATGGAAAAATTGGTACTCATCGAATCAATTGGCACGTCCCAGAACCAACGATTCGAAGACATGTGAAATTACTTCCCCTCTCTCACCGAGAGGAGGCCAGTATCCGAACAGTGGGAAAGTTATAGGCTGTTTATTATCTAGATATTAGTCTGCTTCGTCGAAAAAGTTAATCCTACAATGGTTAAAAATAACAACAAAATATTTAACCTTACAGGAATACTAAGTAAAACTGTTCCATCATTGAATGTTATCTTGAAAGCAATTCATACACGAATAATGTATCTGAATACAAAGATGAAAGATATATAGATATATTTGTAGATAATAGCAGCAATAACACAGATACTGAAACCATGAAAGGGTCGATGCTGGAGGCTCATTTCAGCAACTTATTGTCTGAGTTATAGACGAGAGCGTTAAAGAAATTGTAGTACCTCAAAATCAAAATTAAAAATGATTTATAGAAGCGCAGCGTAGCATTTCTATAGACCCTTGAAAATATCGCCTTGCATAACAAGCTTACTGATAAATATGTGTATGACAATGGAAATAATTATCTGAATACATTACCTAATTTCATAAAAATTGGACAAGCTGTTAAATTTAGATGCGAGAAGATAACAATATAAAACTGATTACTGAAACAATTGTTATTACAGACGATAAAATAAAATTTACAACACAATAAAATTGTTATGTTGATAATACTAACAATTCTTTAACACAATACGATGACATTACAATGCATGGAACAAAATATGTTACGCCGACTCCAAATGAATTGGAACCCTGGTAAGAGAATGAAGACAATGATGAATGACAATACAAATATTTCTACAATAACCGCTACCACTTTTAACATAAGCCGACCACTAAGACATTTGTAAGCGTTTTGCGGTTTTCAAACCATCTATTTATTGGAAGAAGGAGTTTTTGTGGCTGCCCCAATAGCGGGCTTATGGCAGATGGAGTCTCATTCAGACTTATTAATACTTATTTCGGAGACAAAAATGTGAAGACACAATTTGAAACGTCTTTGGGAAGGAATTACTTTTTTGTTGTACGTCTGAATAAAGTTTGGGATATAGTTCTTATTGGTTGTGAATGGTACGATTTAGGTCAAGAGTAAAAGTTGTAGGGAGATGATGTAGATAGAGGAGTATTGTTTTGTGGAAGCGTACCTATTTTATTGGATTCAAACAGTAGTTTGGCGTAAGGATATAGTTACAGACGATGACAATGAATCATAAAATGACTGAAAATTCTCAACTGAAAACGTCACCAGCTCGTAATTTTATTTTTTTACTACACAAAGTCGGCCTTTTATACCTGACTGATCTGGGAAGAAAGGCCGCAACAAACCTAAAGGTCGCAGTCTCTTTTAAAGTCCAGACATAATCTTAGTTAGATTTTGATAATATTGATGGTGTAAAGTCCTTTTTAATTCCAATAATAATACCGCAATCCAAGAGTAATGAAGATAATTTACTAACCAATAGCACAATTAAAAAAAACGCTAACTACTGCGAACGAAAACCTCGACGGAGAGTGCTTAAAGCTCAGAAATGTTCGATAATTTGTTCGGAAATATTCCCAAAGATTCCCTAATTAATACCGCCGAAGCAGATCTGTCCAATACACGTCGTTGACTTTCGATAACTTGCCCCGAAAATTTTCATTACAACCGCACTGAAGCTGGGTTGACAGATTTTAAAACGGGAGATTTAATTGGCTTTCGAAATCCGGACCAGTAGTGATAGGATTTATTGGGAATTAATTATTTTTGGCACTGATCCGGGAATTTGGATTGAACAAGCGCGTATCATCGGGTCGAGGTGAAAAGAATTTTGAAAAAAGTTGGCCTATTTATGTAAAGTACACACACACACAACATCAAGCCTTGTTTCCTCGAACGGTTGGACAGTGGTTTACCCATAGAAAACCCACATTTCGCCAGTTTTGTTTTAAGTCTTATGTAATAGGAGGCGAGCGTTTTCCCATCAACAGGTCACAGATCCAGACTCCAGGCTCCTATTGAAAAATTCCAGATAGAAAAACTCGATGACAATTTATCCGACTTGGAAATCGATCACTAGACCATCGAGGCAGTCGAGACTTATTTAACGTCGTGCTATTTTTTGTAAATAGTCAGAATCGTGGCTGTTATCTTGCAAATAAGTGACGAATATCAAGCGTTTAGGAGACAGACAGAGCCTTTTATTCATACACTCAGAAAACTCTCAATTCCACAACAAACTACCTACATATGATAGTCCATCAACATCCCACATTCTTTTCATTCCCTTTCATGCAAATACCTTCCATCACACCCGATGAGCAACTAATACCCGCCAGAGCATATAAACAGAACATTAACGTTACGGAGCACTTTATTCTGCACAAAATAGCGGCATTTCGACAAATTCGCGCGCTGGAGATCGCGACGCATTACGTTATGACGTCAGTGTTGCTGTGGACACACGGCGAGTGGGATATTTCTGCTTTTCCTTTTTATTATTTGAAAAAGGAACACTTATGGTGTAAGTTTTGTTGGCGGTGCTGTTAGGGTATTGACAGATGTTTTATTTTGATGTGTTTAGTGATATAGAGGTGTCTGTGAAAGAGTTTGTCTGGTTCCAAGAGCGCTGTTGTGATATGAAAGGCACTTGAGACGGTTCTGCTTTCTCGAGATAGCTGAGGTTTTTGCATTGTCGTCCATAGGAGGTGGTAACCACTGGAAAGTCTATGTGGAAGATGATATGGCTAGAAAGAAGCCAACTACTGTGATGATGAATATAACGAAGTATGGATTTATAAAACATGCTCTTATTGCGCCGGCTCCAAATAAATTAGAATAACAGAAGAAGTCTAATATAATCTAGTGGAATAAATTAGAATAACAGAAGAACATCAACGCATTGAAAATATGACAAAATGTATTTATCTTTAACCGGCAGTGGGCTTGCTCCGTAAATAATATTGCGCATAAACTGAAAAATATTGAGTGCCTTGCCAATTATTCTCCATAAAAACTACTTTTTTAGAAGAGGCACCTAGAATCAGTTCTATATTTTCTAGTAAAATTTGACGTTCAAAAGTGCCTTTTAGCGGCCTAATCATTATACTCAATACGTTTATTGCATTCCACAATGTGAACTTAGGTGGTAGGTACATAAAGACATACATTCGTTTTGGAGCATTGTGGGCCCTGTCGGGCATAACAACATAAAAATTTGGAAGAGGGCTATTATAGATATTTGTTAACAATTTTTATATTAATCTACTCTTTCGTTTTATCATTATCAACATCCCGACTTCACCTTTCACCCCAAGACGGGCTGAGAAAAAAAAAAGAGCCCTATGTCTCTATGTCCTGTAAAAAAAGTTACAATAACTACTAAACCAAAATTTAGCGAATGGGCCACTACTGGCATTAGAAAAAGCAGAGATATCTTATATAATTTGTATCACGAAAAATCATTGACTTCTGATCAGGCCCTTCATAATTATGTAAGAAAATATTCTAAAATATTCAAAAGAGTCTGCGCTCACGCTAAATCTAAATTATTAAGTAACAAAATTAGTATCTCTAAAAATAAAATAAAAGCTGTGTGGCAGGTAATTAACAAAGAAACTGGAAACACAAAACAGCGAGATCAGAATGAGTTAGCTCTAAAAATTGATAATGAAATCATTTCAGATAAGTTACAAGTTGCTGAGACTCTAGAAAATTTCTTTACCAACATCCCAATAGAAGTTACGAAATCTCTCCCCTCATCATCTGTATTAGCTGAATCTCTTCTTAAAGAAAACTTCAGCAAGGACATTCCAAGTTTTGAATTCAAACCCATTTCTATTGCCACAATTAAAACAGCATTTAAAAGTCTTAACATAAAAAACACTGAAGACTTATGGGGGATTTCCGTTAAGGTTCTCGAAAATATCATTGACACAATTGCCCCTGTCCTAACAGGCATATTTAATCAATGTTTAGACAGCGGTACGTTTCCTGACTTAATGAAACATAGTAAAGTAGTACCAATTTTCAAATCAGGTAGTAAGAGTGATCCCTCTAATTATAGACCTATATCTGTGCTTCCAGCATTGAGCAAAATTTATGAAAAAATCATGCTAGACCAGATGTTGTCACATTTTAACTCAAATGGTATTTTACATAGTCGACAGTTTGGTTTCACGAAAGGTCGGTCGACGACTGACGCAGGAGTAAAACTCATCAGTCACATTTTGGAATCCTGGGAGAATTCCCAGGACGCGATTGGCATTTTCTGTGACCTCTCAAAAGCGTTTGACTGCGTTGACCACAATACACTTATCTGTAAATTACACCACTATGGAATTCGTGGACAGGCTGCTGATCTTGTACTTTCCTACTTATCAAACAGGCAGCAAAAAGTAAACGTTAATGGGGCGACGTGCTCGGGGTCTCTAGTTAAGATGGGCGTGCCTCAAGGTTCAATTCTTGGCCCTTTTTTATTTCTAGTTTATATTAATGACCTTCCTTACCTGATGGATAACTTCTCGGATATAATTTTATTCGCTGATGACACTTCTCTTATTTTTAGAATAAATAGAAAAGATACAGATGTCTTACATGTCAATGATAGTCTAGCTGTTCTTTCGAAATGGTTTGCCGCTAATAATCTTTTACTCAATGCGAACAAAACTAAATGTCTTAAGTTCTCGTTACCAAATGTACCCCAAGTAGGTCTAAACTTAAAACTTGATGGGAAGAAACTAGATGCTATCTCGGAAACTGTATTTTTGGGAATTACTTTAGATTCAAAATTGCAATGGGGTGCTCACATTAGAGCTCTTTCAAGTAGATTAAGCTCAGCTGCTTACGCAGTAAGAAAGATAAGGCAGTTGACGGATGTAGCCACAGCTAGGTTAGTTTACTTTGCTTATTTTCACAGTATTATGTCTTATGGCGTTCTGTTGTGGGGATCGGCAGCTGACGTAGATTCAATTTTCATTTTATAAAAGAGGGCAATCCGCGCAATCTATAAAATGGGGCCTCGCGAGTCTCTTAGAAACAAATTTAGCGAAATTGATATTCTAACTCTGCCGTCTCTTTATATCCTAGAAAATATCTTGTACGTTCGCAAAAACTTAGGCCTTTTCAAAAAACGTTGCGATTTCCATAATCTGAATACACGTAGTAAAGATGAAATTGTGATTCCAAAATTTAGATTGACTAAAACTAGCAAGTCATTTCTAATAAACAGTATCCGCTTCTATAACAAGTTGCCAAAGTCAGTTACAGAACTTAGCGATGGAAAGTTTAAAACGCACATCAAACGTATCCTTATCAAAAAAGCATATTATAAGATAAAAGACTACGTTGAAGACAGGGAAGTTTGGCATTAATTCCTTCTGCACATGTGGCTTCCCTGGTACCTCATTAACAGCATAACTATGTGAAAGTCTATTAACTGCTCTCAATGTTCTTTTTATTCTTTTTATTTTTACAATGCTGACATATTCTCGTCATTATTTGACATTATACATCAATTTTAATATCAACTATTTTTTAGTGATTGTCATGTTAATCATGTCACTATGTTTAATTAGGTTCATTTTATTTATGTAGATTATTTTACATCTTGTGAATGGGAGAACGTTGTAGGCCTTACAGACTGTAGATTTGTAGACGATTTTCTATTCTGGATTCGTCTAAGTACCTGGTACTTATTTACAGGCCTGCACTGTCCTCCCATACATTTTATATCTGAAAACATTGTTAAAGCCAATCATTTTTAAAAGAGTAACCGTGGAGTTTCTTGCCGGCTCTTCTCCATAGGAAACAACATTTTGGAACCGTGCACCTAGCTTCTGACGTTTCATAAGTGCCCATGCAGGTTTATATGAAATAAAAATATTTTGATTTGATTTGATTCTCTTTTCTTGTGGCAATCCCCAGCCTGGCAAAGAGCCTCATCCAGCCGTCCGCGCGTCTCGAACGACATCTCGGCCTAAAGCAGTCCACAGCTCCACATTGGCCTCTTCAATTGCAAGCCATTCAGCTCGTTTCTCTGCAACTCTTATCCAGTTGCTACCAGCCACACTACGAAGATCGTTGCTCCACCTAGCCTGAGGGCGTCCTGCCTTTCGTCCATGGACACTCTTTTAATAGCTTACTTAAATAAAAACTTTTTTTCAAAAAAATAACAACTGACTTGACAGCGGTGACAAATAATTAAAATACTCGTACACATCCAAAGTCACCGTTTTCCGAAATTAAAGTTTTTTTGCACTTTGTAATGTTTTTTAGGAAGTCGGTTGTATTTTTTTTTTTTCACTTTTTAGTTACCTACCCCACACGAATTCGAAATTTCATCATCCTTGGCGTCAAAACAATGCATATTTATGCGATAGCAACATTCGCGGTTGATTTGCTGTAATTTTTTGAAGAGTTCCGTTGTCTGTCTCCGAAACGCATCATCACATCTATATGAAATTTCAATGGGACCATTTCGGAGTAAACTTCTATCGAACAAAAAAAAGAATTTTGCAAATCCGTTTATATACGACGGAGTTATGCCCGAACATACAAAAAATAAAATAAAATATAAACATGTCGAATTGATAACCTCCTTCTTTTTGAAGTTGGTTAAAAAAAATTAGTTTGAGAACTAGCCTTCACAAATTGGCTTTGAAAACCCCAAATATTAATACTCAAAATTACAAAACCAACTTTCAGTTTTATTCAGAAAACGATATCCTAAAACACAGTCTCAACGTTATCCCGAACTTTAATTCTCAAACACGACCCCCCTACATTCTCAGTGGGCCACTGTCAGTACCTAGATAGCTGAAATTAAGCACAAGCGTTCCCCAGTGTGTGATCACACCTTAACAACGCCGGAATAAAGCGCTCGCTTAAAATATGTAGTTATGTTAATGTCTGGGACGGCCTTTACAGTTTAGTAGTTTGTTTAAAACATTGTTTTGCGTCTTGTTTATTTAAAATGTTAATGGCTCTTTGTTTAAATTAGTTGTTGATGAATTAACAACTCTATTATATTCTTCTTTCTTTATTATTTTATTCTTTACTATTACTGTGTATACCTTTTGGATACATAACTGTCTCAGGGGTCGTTTTTTTAGGTTAAGCAACACTGGTCGAGGTCAGTCCGTGGATGGGTGACGATTCATTACATTCTGAGACCCCTCCATGCCTCGGAAAGCACGTTAAGAATTCCGTTCCGGCTGTCATTCTTTGATCTTTATCTTTTATTTATTAACATAGGTACGGGAATTCACGCGGAGGAATGAGGAAAATGTCGTGAGGAGTGTTTTGAGTATAAATGTTGAAGGCTATAAGAATTGGAGATGACCAAAGAAACGATGGATGGACTGTGTGAATGATGAAATGGTTAGAAAGGGTGTGACTACGGAGATGGCGACTAACAAAGAAGTGTTTAAGAAAAATACATGTTGCGTTGCAAGAGAATGATGATGATTTATCAACGTTACTTTAAATTTAAACGTTAACTTAAGTCAAAGTCAAGTCATTTATTTCAAATAGGCATTTAAAAGGCACTTTTGAACGTCAAAACTTACATTAAATTAAAATAGAATTGATTCTAGCCTCCCCTTCCAAAATGTCGTTTCGTATGGAGAAGAATGGGCAAGAAACTCCACCGTTACCCTTTTAAAATGTTTTAAGTACTATATTTAACATACATTCTTTAAATAATTATATGCGAAAACGATGCATTCAGAATAAAATTACCATACCAAACAAAACAGGTAAAAAGAATGAAATTGAAGCAATTACAGATAAATACATTTTATGATAGACACATGGTGCTCACATATTTACAAACATAGTAAAAGTAAGTATACGGTTTTCCTAGAATATTAACAGTTAACAGACTTAGCAGTCTGTCAATTAAAGTAATCACTGTGTAAATCAATGTCATAAATATAATTACGAGACGTTTAAACGTCAAATAAAGTATGTCTGCGCAGACGGTATTCTTTAAGCAACGTTTAAAGATATGGAGTCTTGATTTGTTATTTTTTGTTACTATAAATTGTGATTTCTTTTGTTGCAGTGTCAAAAGAAGAAATCAAGGAAGTGGAGAATCCTAACGGAAACCCCAAGGCAATGAGATACACGACGGTATCAAGGTATGTATAAATATTTTCGTTTATTAAATTAAGGAATACTTGGCCCGGGATTGTATTTCCACCTAGGACAACATCATCATCTACATAGCTTTTTCATCCAAACGTATACAACCACCATTTTTGCTGTCGGTCTCAGATCCTACCAATATTATAAATATCAAAGTTTGTATGTTTGGATATTTAGATATTTCAATGTTTGTTACTCAATCACACAACAACGGCCGAACGGATTTGGAAGAAATTTGGTACACAGATAGATTGTAACCTGGATTAACACATAGGATACTTTTTATCTCGGTTATACTCTACCGTGGGATAATTTTCAACTTCGACGCGGGCGAAGCCGCTGGCAAAGGCCAGCATAAAGGGTTGCAGGTAACAGGTTTCGCGTCGATGTCCCAGCCATCCTGTATATGCCACCCAATCAGTTCTAAGCCTAGTCGCAGACAACTTGACTAAAGGGTCTCTATAACTTTACACTTATTGCAGCAACTTAAATACTTTCAAGACAGTCTTAAAGTTATTGTCATGCGAAGATAAACTAAGTCTGATTTTATATTTTTTCTTTTTTGTTCTTGTAGTCTGTTTTAAAAATAGTTACATCAATTTTATCTAAAATTTATATAAAACAGTTTGACATATTTTCAAACCCCCATTTACTCCTCAGATAAAACTTAGCTCCTCAGAAAAAAAACTAAAATCGGTCCTTCAATACGTGTTTTAAACGTCACCAAAATTATTATGACCTCCCTTCATAACTCCCAGTGTTTTAGCTAGATAAACATACATAATAAACTGCAGAATAAAACGAACAACACTAAAAACAAATACCGCTTCTCATCCATAAGGGTCACAAACAAAAAACGAAACACGACAGGAACACATCAAGTCTTCACAAGTAATTGACAACTGGTTGCAATAGGGACGTGCCACAAAAACTGGTAGCAGTCGCAAGTACACTACTTGGTAGTTAAAGTTATGACGTCAGAACTGGTTGCTGGGGGCTAGAATAGCTTAGAAAGGAATTTAGGGTTCAGTGAGAAATCTCTGATACAGGGATAATAGTCGTACTTTATAATGATTGATTTTGACTTCCTATTGACATGGGTGATAGTAATAGGGTCACCCCCTTTGATATGGGACTTAAACACAACTGGCGAAATGTGGGTCTACTATATATACACCTCTGCCTAAACCTTCAGACAAACAGTGCGTGATGTTATGTCACGTTATTCGAATATTGAATATTGACGTCGAATGGATAAATGATAAATGATTTTATTTCTGGAAGTAGGTTTGTACAAACAGTTCACACGTCACGTGTACATACACGTCAATCATATTTTTTTAAACTAGATGAGGTCGGCGTTTCCTATCTGACTACTCTGAGAAGAAAGGCCGAAACAAACTCAGAGGTAACAGTCTCTTTTAAAGTCCAGACATAATCTTGGTCAAATCATGTGAAGACCATGTGGATTGGTGTTTGAAATGATCTTTCGAGGAAAGAACCACACAGGTTGAGTGGACCGGTCCATTCAGTGCACGCATGTTTCAGTAATCATACGGCTCAACTCAGAACTTGAGGAGCTCGATATGCTTATGATTGTCACTCCCTCTTCTTACTTAGTAAGTACCTACCTACCTCATCATCATTTCAGCAAAAAGACGTCCACTGCTAGACATAGGCCTCCCCTAAGCTCGGCCACTTTGACTGGTTCTGTGCTCCCCGCATCCAGCGGACTCATGCAGCCCTCACAAGGTCATCGGTCCACCTTGTGAGAGGCCTTCCAACTTTAAATCTTCCGGTACGCAGTCGCCACTCCAGAACTTTTTGGCTCCATCAGCTATCTAGGTCAGTGACCTTGGTTCTCCTGCAGATCTCTTCATTCCTGATTCGATCACGCAGGAATCTCCAAGCATAGCCCTCTCCATTGCCATTTAGGTGACTTTAAGCCTTCTTATGAGGCCCATTGTGAGCGGCCTGCCTAAAATCAATCAACTAATTAAGTCAGTCTATCGCAGTCCACCGCTGGGCATAGGCTGCGTCATAACACTTGGTCCTCCACCTTTCACATTCAGTCTGTCCCAGCCTTCTTTCTAAGGGCATCGGTCCTAGCTCGGGGGCATCTCACATTACGCTTGCCGATACGTGGTCTTCACTCCAGGACTCGTCTGCTACACCAGCTATGGCCAAACATGGCCAACTAACTGCCACTTCAGCTTACTTACTCTGCAACTTACTTTTCTGGATAAATTCATTTCTGATTTTATCTCTCAAAGAAACTCCGAGCATAGCCCGCAAATCGCCCCCATAGCGCGCATGGCGACCTTGAATACTTATGTACCTAAAATACAATATCTACTAAATTAAAAGTCCTTTTTTGAGGAGTGTTTGAGAAAATAATTACGTCCCATGATATTAATTTGAGTAAAGGTTACTGGTAATTAGTAGTACGCTAAGTCGCTTACACTTAAAATTAATTGTTTGTCAACTCAAAATATTTCAAAGGTAACCTCAAAATTCAAACCTTAATGATTTCAAATAACAATCATGAAAAAATACATCTTAATTATTTGTGATTTTCTCCCGTCAATGAATGACTACAAGAAAGTAAGAAAAAATACAAAAAATCTTATTTTTATCCTGTTAGAAAACAAAGAATCATTCTTACATTTTAATATTAATTCTAATAAAGAAATATTAGATTATCCTCTTAGACCCAAGCCTAACCTGTGTCAAAATTTGACAGCGATTGTCGCAGAAACAAATTAGTTTTAGCTACGGAACCATTCCTTTAATATAATGTTTAACTGACATCATATCATGATGTTTAGGGTTCCGTAATTTTGTTAGCGTTTTGGACTCTGGGTTGAAGTTATGGGGACATATACCTGGGTTAATTTAAGAGGGGTTTGTGGGTAAATAGGTGGCAGTCGGGTCGATAAATCTGGAGCGTTAAGCTGCTTGTCGCGGTCAGTTTATGGATGGGTGATAGTTTTTGTGCATAACCCTCGGGACCTTAATTTAATTCCCGGATAGAGCAAAGTGTGTTTAGGTTTTATCATGATGAAATTCTCATGGTAATAGGGTACACGTTTTTCTATTTCATGGGAGCAGTGGTGGTGCAATGGAAATGGCCGTGACTTACGAGTTGTAGGTCGTAGGTTGGAACCCAGACAGGCGCTTGACTTTGTGTAAATCAATAAATCTAAGTTTTTATCCAGTGCGCAAATTTTAACCATGAATTCAGCATACCATTCTACACTCCGGTATCACCGGATGCCGACCTACCTCTGTCGTGTGGTCGAGGCCTATTTGACGGACAGGGCCGTCATCTACCCCGGTCACCTCGGAGAGTGGAACCGGCGAGAGATGTCGTGCGGTGTCCCGCAGGGATCGGTCCTGGGGCCGTATCTGTGGGACATCGGGTACGACTGGGTGCTAGCGGCGTCAGTGTAGTCTGCTACGCTGACGACACGCTAGTCCTGGCGCAAGGGAGGTCGTACCAGGCGGCGGTCGACTTAGCGAAACAAGGGGTTGCGACAATCGCGGATAGGATCCGGCAACTGGGACTCGAGGTGGCCTTGCACAAGTCCGAGGCCATGTGGTTTCATGGTCCTCGGAATGCGCCACCGACGGGTTCCCAGATAACGGTGGGAGGGGTTCACATCGGCGTCGAGTCGACGATGAAGTACCTGGGACTCGTCCTCGACAGCCGAGAGTGGGCTGGGGCTGCGCTGAAGCGGCTCTTGCCCAATCTAGGGGGGCCAAACGCCTCCTACCGGAGGCTCTACGCGGGGATCGTGCGGTCCATGGCCCTATACGGGGCGCCGGTGTGGGCGCCTACATTGAGGCGCCAACCAGCTCGCAAGCTGAGGGCGTCCCATAGGGTCATGGCGATCAGGATGATCCGAGGATATCGCACGATCTCCGGCGAGGCGGCGAGCCTCCTTGCCGGATTACCGCCATGGGATCTGGAGGCAAAGGTCCTCGCGCAAATATGGGAGTGGCGCGAGGAGGCCAAACGCCGGGGCGTAACTCCGCTGCCGCGGGAAATCGCGGCACAGCGGACAGAGCTCCGGCGGGATCTCATGGTGACATGGAGAGAGCGATTGTCGCAACCCAGTGCTGGGCACGCCACAATTGCGGCGGTAAGTCCCCTCTTTGAGGAGTAGTTTGAGAGGCGGCATGGCGTCCTCACCTTCCGCCTGACGCAGGTCCTCACCGGACACGGTTGTTTCTGCAGGTTCCTGTTTCGGATAGGGCGGGAGGAAACGCCCGGGTGTTTCCACTGCGAAGATCGCCCTGAGGACACGGTGGAGCACACGGTGGTGGTCTGCCCAGCTTGGGCGGAGCACCGCCGTGTCCTCGTGGAGGCGATCGGCGGCGGCGATCTCTCGCGTCCGGCCCTGGTCCAAGCCATGGTACGGAGCGAGAGGGCATGGGGAGCCGTCACCTCCTTCAGCGAAGCAGTAATGCTCGCGAAGAGGGAGGCGGCGCACGTGAGGGAGAGGCAGCATATGCGCCCTCGCGACCCCAGCCGCCGCAGGATACGGAGACGCCCTGGGCGTCGGGAATCCCAGGCCGATTTCCGGCCACCGTAGGCATGGGCTTGCGGACGGCGAGTAATGGGTAGCTCGCTGTCCGGTAAGGACCAAGCCCAAGTCGACGGCACGTTGTGTTCCACGCGCGCCTCAAAGAGATGTCAGCACAAAAAGTGATGGGACCCGCAAGGGTCGATGCCTGCCAGGGGTGCGGGTTTGTTCGAAAGAGACACCACAGCCCCTGGCTTAAGGGCTACTGAAGGAACACGGGTGGGTTTTAGTCAGTAATAGTCTGACACGCCCTCCTGCTCCACCCAGAGCGGGAGAAGTTATTTGATGATTTCCCACCCAAAAAAAAAAAAAAAAAAAAAAGCATACCATTCTAGAGCCCCTAGCGCAGAATTTTTTCGCCGGTTATACAAAAAAAAAAACAGCTGTTTCATAGAAAAGTGCAATACCTACACGGTCAAAATGTATGGAACCGGTGATTTTTTTTTTTAAATATACGGCGAAAAATTCTGCGGTAGGGGGTCTAGAATGATATGCTGAAATCATGGTTAAAATTTGCGCACTGGATAAAAACTTATCCTGTAAAAATAAAAATAAAAGTCCTGACTGACTGGCTGACTCATCAACGCCCAGCCAAATCCTTGGACCTAGAAAGCTGAAATTTTGCACAGAGGTTCCTTTTATAATGTAAACAAGGAATAAGGAAGGATTTTTCGAAATTCAACCCCTAAGGACGTTAAATAGGGGATTAAAGTTCCGCGCGGGCGAAGCCGCTGGCAACAGCTAGTAATAACTACTACTTCATCATCACTGCTCGCAAAACGGTTAAGGAAAACATCGCAAGAAAACCGACTTGTCCAAGAACCCAGAAATTCGAAGACATGTGACATCTACCGACACGACCTGGGCCCGCGTGGTGGAATACGGCCTACTCCCTCTCACAGAGAGGAGGCCTGTGTCCCAGCAGTGGGAACATAAAAGGCTGATTATGCGATTCCATGGGACTTAGAAATTAGGGGCGAAATGTGCATGTACACATCTCTACCTACCCCTTCGTGAAAAACAGCCTTAGTGTTTGTATTTGGAAATCACAACATGTCTCAATAATAATTTACCAATAACAACGTTCCATTGTATCCTTAATTTACGTAAAACAACCTCTGAAACAGTTTGAACAAACATCAGGAGTCGTAACGACGTCAACTTTTCATGAAAATTGTTAAAATTTTGAAAAGTTCCGACGAGAGAGCGTTGTAAGCTGAACTGAGTTATAACATGACATACATACAAATTATGTTCCGGATTAAATGTTATTTGAAACAAAACATGGGTAGATTCTATAATCTTTAGTTGGTTAAGTCTGGGTGATTAATTGTTTATCAAATTGACTGCGATTGGTTCCAAAATTATCTTATGGAAATGTAAACATATGGATCAGAAAACATATCTGTGGATGCCAATTTGTAGTGCCACTGTGCTTTGAATCAATAAACTCAATATTCTAACGTCAAATATGTTGGCTCAGTATCAATCTGCCTAGCTTTTTTCTAACTTTGTTGGGGTCAGCTTCCAGTCTTACCAGATGCAGCTCAAAACCTTGAAATCCCATACTTTATTTTGAAAAGTTCGTCTGCTAAATCACGTAAATAACGGTTTGAATGTTGTGGAAAAATCAAAATGAAAGCCATCTTACTGTAAGTGTGGTACGCGAATACCCCGCTGAACAGGGTTTGTGTACATTTTCATCAAATACTTTTGGAACAGACAATATATTATAAATCTATACTAATATTATGAAGAGGTAAAGTTTGTGAGGTTGTAGGGAGGAAATCTCTGGATCTACTGAACCGATTTTGAAAATTCTTTTACCAATAGAAAACCACTTTATTTGTAAGTGTTATAATAAGCTATATATTTACCAGAAATATGAAAAGACTTTCGTCGTAGACGGATTTGCAAGTAAGTCGGAGAAAAGCCTGTCGAACGAATACGTTACGTACAAACGCTGCCTTAACGATGAGAAATATATGATTGAGTTCTAGAGAAAATTTGTAGAACTTGATAATGCCTACAAAAAAGTCAAAGACAGCATATGTCTAACTTTTATATTTAAGTCACAAACTCAGTACTAACCGAACCACACTCATAATTTCATCACAAGTAAAAATGTTTACCGCCCAACGAAGTGGGCACGTGTCAGCTAGTTGTTTATAAATTCAAAAATAACAAATAGACTGAAAATTAAAGTAGTGTGTTAATTTTTTTTTTTTTAAGTCCCCTTACAAAGGTACGAGCATAGATTTTTAAAGATTCAATCCTAAAGCTTTTCCAACGATGGGTTGAAGTTTGAATGTAAATATAGTCATGGGCAGTATGATACGATATACATACATACAATACGATATACATACATGCAATACGTTATACATACTTATTACCTTTGACCCTAAATGCTGTTCTGCACGCCGCTCAAATAGGGTTTGTAACACTGAGTCCCGTAGAACCTTAGCTGCAAGTCGTCATTAGAAACACTTAAGTTCAAAAATCTACAACAAATTAAACAAAAGCCTACACATCTACCCATTAACAAAGAGCAAATGCAAAATAAAACTTGATTCCTTGTTAAAATCACAAAATTATGAGGATACAGAGAAACTCGTGGAAGTGTAAAATACCCATCACTCCCACACACCCTAACAAAACCACACACAAACACACATGCCACAAACACCCCTTCACACATCAGTAACACTCACCCATTCACCTTACACTCACCACATTACCGAAACGTCATAATACATCCCAAATCATTGTCCTGTACTGCTTATTTTTTACCTTATTTTTTTTAATTATAAATCTAATTACGTAGGTAATTAAGTTAATTTAAATTTATATATATAAGCACTTTTTTGTATGGAACATCATTCCATTCCGTATCTGGAGAAGGGCGTTGTTAGCTGCGCTGCAGTTTGCAGCTACCATCGTTTTACTTGTTGTACTTAGTCTTGTGTTATTTGTTCCGAAAGAAACTTTTATTTATTTACTATTTACATGATATACATAAGTACTCCATAAAGTAATTAAAACAACTTGAAATTCTGCTCACTGAAAAAGAGTCCACCACTTTGATTTATATAACATCAACAAACTACGGGATTTCGCGCAAGGCGAAATGTCACGTAGGTAGTTGAAAATCATTAAAATACACTAAATTTATTACGGAGTCGGCTTCTCGTTGGCTCAGATATACCGGCTTACAATGAAGTGGGACCAGTTATGTGTTGTATGTGTGATTTGAGGAAATAATGTTTTATTTATAAAGGGTTATTTTTTTTATTTTATTTTGCACTTCGAAAAGTCTATGCGAGTGCGCCCTTTAGAATCGGAATAAATCATTCCAAAGATTAAAACCAAAACTGTTTCAAATTCAAGTACTTAAATTAAGTACGTAAACAGTAGTTTCTGAGATTTTACTCTCTGGCAAAAAATAGTTTATTACCTACCAGCTGCAAATATAGCTCAATTTACGTGGAAAAGTTTCCTCAAAATCCGTATTAAATCGTATATTATAAATGTGAAAGTAAGTATGTTTAGATGTTTGCTACCCAATCACGCAAAAACGGCTGAACGGATTTGGATGAAATTTGTAACCTGGATTAACACAAAGGATACTTTTATCCCGATAGTATGTCCCAGTGGGATAATTTTCGACCACCACGCGGGCGACGCCGCTAGCATAAGCTAGTTATTAAATAAAACAGGTCAGACACGTTTTTCTCAGTATGCAACTTTGTAGTTTTTGCCACACTTCTAAACTTTAACGTAACAGACTAAGTTTTCTAGTTATTCCATTTACTTCCTTGAATTATACTTAACCTACTTTTTCCTTTACCAAAAACATTGTATTGTCGACTTCATAAATCCTTCATCACCCTAAGATTGAATATCACTTGCACGTAATACAATGTCGAGGTCTATTTTTGTTTTATGGTGACACTTGTCCACACTGTTTCCATACAAAATTCGGTAGGGTTTTACTCGACTGTTTGACTATGTACTTACATCAAAAATTAAATAAGGTATGGTTTTGTCTCATTATTATTATTGTCTGTACGAAAACAGAATACTAAAATAAAAAGCCATTAAAAGTTATGAGCCAACAAAGATTCGTTTTGCTTGCCAATTTAACCTAACTTTAGTCGTTTTTAAGTAATAGAAGGAGTGTAAAATCCCGAAAACCATGTCGGTACCGACATAGCTCAATTATCGAAAAGTTCAATAAACTTAATTGGTCATTGATTTATGCAGTGGGTTTTTCAGAAAAAACGATCTTCCGAAGGACTTTTCTTAATTTTTTATGCGCCTGTTTTACTATAACTGATCCTGCAGCTCACTCAATAACGTTGTGCGTGTAGACTAGCGTCTAACTGCTCATCACTGATACTACCTCTGTCGGATACGAAGCCTGGTGAGACAGCGTTCTTTTTAGCCAGGCCCACCAGTGAGTTCGAGCCCGGGACTAGTGTACCCTTAAGATCTTGTGATAGATAATTTCAATCACAGTGAAGTTTCAACTCAGTCCCCCAAAAGGCCCACCCTTCAATTCCTAGTGCTTTAGCTGGGAAGAAGTGGCGCAACAAACTCCCCAGCAGCACAGCTGTCTGTTAAGTTAGAAGAACTTGATTTTATACAATAATAGGTAAGTTATTAACATTACTAAACGCAAAACAACAAATCAAATATAATTGCTATATGTCAGCTAGCACACGCCAGTATTACCAACAAAATATAGTAATTAAACTCAAGCAGAAACAAGTAAATAATAAAAACAAAACAATGAACATAGACAGAACTTAATACCCACATAAAAGATGATGATTTGATGATTATAATTGTGTAAAGCCATATTTATTACGACACGAATCATATTTGAACCAACATAAAACCTGACATTGAAATGCGAATTGCAAAAAACGTAACAAAATTCAAATTTCAGGCAGCCCTGCCGCTTCCCCCTTAAACAGACCGCATGGGGTGTAGGCAATGGCTCCACAAAACAGTCGCGAGCGACGCCATAGCTTTACCCGACTCACGTAGAACAATTTCTATGAAAACTTCGTCACGCCTAATGAAGAAGCCTTCATTCGCTTCATCAGGATAATGTAGCCGTAGCATGAGAAGCATGAGAGCATTGTGACATCCACCAACCCGCACTGGGCCCGCGTGGTGTATTACGGCCCAATCCCTCTCACCGAAAGGAGGCCTGTGTCCCAGCAGTGGGAACATTATAGGCTGATGATGATGATGTAGCATGAGAAGAACATAATTCTCTCGTTCCCAAAAAAATCATAACTACCCCCAATACAAAAAAAAAACTCAACGAAAATATATCCATTTCAGCCATGACACACGACCGTATCCTGTCGTAAAATATTTTATTTTTTAACACGATATCATCCGTTTAATTTTTGTCAAACGTTGAGTTGGCAGATACGCCACCATTTTTTATTTCTTTTTGAACGCATTTTATTTGCATTGGTGGCAAATACAATTGTGAATGCAGTTTTTTTGTTATTAATTGCATGAGGTTTTAAATGTTTTAGTTTTGTTAACATTTTGAGGTAGTTTTTTTATGGGAATGACGCTAAAGTCAGCGTCACAAGTGTATGAACAGTCAGGGACATTGATGAATAAGCAAATTTACTACCAAGTTTAATTGTCCGTAAAATCATAGTCTTCTTTTTAGCGTGTCGATGGCTATCTAAGTTATTATAGAGTCATGAGAGCATTTGGTTTGGAGTTTGGCACCCTCAGTGATGTCCCTCAATGGCTTCCATCAGTTTTTGTCCCTTGTCAAATTGTTGTTCTTCGTTGACAACAATTTTGACAGGGTGTCAAATTCAATAATAATCGTTTATTTATAAAACAGAGGCACATTTTCAATGTAATTTTACAATTATATTTTTTTTTTAGCTATAGTACCTACCCCACACCAATTCGAAATTTCATCATCCTCGAGGACAAAAAAATGCATATGTATGCGATAGCAGCAATCGGGGTTGATTTGCTGTCATTTCTTGAAGAATTCCGTTGTCTGTCTCCGAAACTCATCATCAGATCTATATGAAATTTAAATGGGACCTTTTCGGAATAAACCTCTTTCGAACAAAAAAATATTTTCCAAATCTGTCTAAATATGTTGGAGTAATGCCCGAAAATACATTAAAAAAAAATGTCGAATAGATAACCTCCACGTTTTTGAAGTCGGTTAAAAAGAGAGCAAATTTGCTTATTTTGCCTGAACTAGTTTGAACCTATACTTCAGACCAGGAAGTGCATAAATACTTTATGTAATAAATTAACAATGAGTATAAAGCAAAGTGGCGGAGCTTTTAGGGGAGGCCTATGTCCAGCAGCAGACCTTTTTCGACTGAAGTGAGGATGATGATGATGATAAAGCAAAAACTAAATTAAAATTAGAACAATAAAAGTAGAATAGTAAGTTACTAAATTGCTTCACAATTATTTTCCGTGAAAACATTGACAGCGCCTTTTTTTTTTTTTTTTTTTTTTTATTTTTTTTTTTTTGGGTGGGACATCATCAAATAACTTCTCCCGCTCTGGGTGGAGCAGGAGGGCGTGTCAGACTTTTACTGACTAAAACCCACCCGTGTTCCTTCAGTAGCCCTTAAGCCAGGGGCTGTGGTGTCTCTTTCGAACAAACCCGCACCCCTGGCAGGCATCGGCCCTTGCGGGCCCCATCATTTTTTGTGCTGACATCTCTTTGAGGCGCGCGTGGAACACAACGCGCCGTCGACTTGGGCTTGGTCCTTACCGGACAGCGAGCTACCCATTACTCGCCGTCCGCAAGCCCATGCCTACGGTGGCCGGAAATCGGCCTGGGATTCCCGACGCCCAGGGCGTCTCCGTATCCTGCGGCGGCTAGGGTCGCGAGGGCGCATATGCTGCCTCTCCCTCACGTGCGCCGCCTCCCTCTTCGCGAGCATCACTGCTTCGCTGAAGGAGGTGACGGCTCCCCATGCCCTCTCGCTCCGTACCATGGCCTGGACCAGGGCCGGACGCGAGAGATCGCCGCCGCCGATCGCCTCCACGAGGACACGGCGGTGCTCCGCCCAAGCAGGGCAGACCGCCACCGTGTGCTCCACCGTGTCCTTAGGGCGATCTTCGCAGTGGAAACACCCGGGCGTTTCCTCCCGCCCTATCCGAAACAGGAACCTCCCGAAACAACCGTGTCCGGTGAGGACCTGCGTCAGGCGGAAGGTGAGGACGCCATGCCGCCTCACAAACCACTCCTCAAAGACCCACTTACCGCCGCAATCGTGGCGTGCCCAACTGATGTGTGGCTGACTATACAGTCAAGTAATATAATACGTCATAATAATGACATCATACTGCGATCACCAATCCACTTGGCAAGCTTGCCTTGCCAAGATCGCTCATTATAACTGACTATGAAGAGGTTATCGGCCGGCAATTGACATTATACCGGGTAATAGGCTATTTGTTATGCAATTTGTGTCTTTATGTGGACTGTACATTGAGACATAAATTGCACAACAAATAATTTACAAGAGTGAAAAAGACCTTGAACTATCACTAATTCAAAGGGCTATTTTCGTACAAAGAAGAAATGCTCATCACTAAGGAACAGGTATTCTTTTGTGAGCAGTGGTGACCTAGTGGTAACGACCGTGACGTACCGAGTTGTAGGTCGTAGGTCCAAATCCAGACAGACACTTTCCTTTGTGTAAATTATTTCAACGGGACTGCTCTGAAAACGGTAAACGAAATCATCATGCCGAAACCGGGATGTCCTAGAAAGAAAAATTTCGAAGAAATGTGACATTCACCAACACGCACTGGGCCTGTGTGGTGGATAATTCCTCTCACCGAGAAGAAGCCTGCGTCACAGCAGTGGGAACGGTATAAGCAATTATTTTTTTTGTAAAGTTATTCTATGGTCATCAGTTTCTTGAGAAAATTCATAAAAGCATTGATTGATAGTGAAATCAAAATTTAAGTCCTTACAATCGCTCTTGTGACTTTCCTGTCGCTTAAAATTCAGGATAAAAGAGACTGTCAAAATGTCTTAAAACAAACAATTCCAAAAACAAAAGACAGTACACCTAATCCTAGTCTCTTTGAACATGTGTACTACCATTAAAAGCGAGTCACAAAGTCTGCAATGAAATAAATTTCGCATTATTGCAGATTTAACCCGATATAACCGGATTAAACCGGATCCGGGACGTCGCGCAAGTGACAGCGAGGGAATTACGGGACACGTCCCGTCTGAAATTAAATGCGTGGCCACAATAGCTTGATGTTTTACGGAAAATTTCTGTGAATGTGGTGGCTATGTTGCAGTTTTGGTGCAGGACATGTTTTGAACGTGAAACGTGGTCACAATAGGCCTCATTAGAAGGCTGAAAGTTACCCAAAAGGAGAGGGGACGAAGAGGGCTATGCTTGGAGTTTCCCTACGCGACTGAAACAGAGAAATTTTGAGACCCGTAGATAAACCCAGGTAACCGACATAGCCCGAAGAATTGTCAAACTTAAGTGGCAGTGGGCAGGGCATATTTCTCGCTGAAAGTCGATGAGGCCTAAAGGTTCGCCGAAGATGTCGGGAAGGAGGACCTCCCCACAAGATTGACCGATGACCAACCTGGTGAAGGCCGTAGGAATCCGCTGATGCACAGTATCGGTCGAAATGGTGGAGCTTGGGAGAGGCCTATGTCCAGCAGTGGACGTTTTTCGGCTGAACTGATGATGATTTTGTTTCAATCTGAATTTGAACCTGGGACTCGTACCGTAGAATTTAAGCTGCTGTGCACACTGTGCCATCGTTAATTTTATTAGTACTCGTGTTAAGCTCCGTCGCGTTGAGGTCCTTAAGTTCTGAGTTGAGCTGCATTTTTACCGACAAATTATGCGTGCATTGACTGGAGTGGTCCACTCAATCTGTGTGGTTCTGTTCTCTAAGTACAGTAGGATCCAAAAGCGGAGTACCAATCTCAAAAAGTAATAGATTGACACTACGGTTTAACTTACGACCTTCTTATATTAAGTAATTTCTATACTGTAGACACACACACTCTCATACGTCTACAAATGATTGTATTCCATAAATTCAACCGTTAAAGAAAATGACGTGATAGCTTAGTGGTTCCTGAACTTGGATTAGCGCCATCGTGCGCAACGAGTCTCGGGTTCGAATCCCACGCGCGGTGTGCTAGCCTTTATATTGTTTTAAAAATCGCTTTTGACTATAGTTTCTTGTTCTATTCGTCTTGTTCACTAAACTCGTAAAACTTTATCAATATACCCACAGAAACCTAAAGAAATTTAAATGATGGTTAACTTACGACTCATTCGACGTGACATATAGAACGGTGTTGGTTGTTATTGTGTGCTAGTGACGTGTGTTTAATCTATTAGCGGTCTTCTAGTTCATTTTAAAATGTAAGCAAATTGAATAATAGAAATGAAAGCGAATATTATTGCGCTGCATAAAAGCGGACTTAAATATCACAAATAACTGATGAAACCGGCCTGAGTGTGAGTATTATGATTTAATTATTTTATTAAGCACTTATTTAAAGTATAACTGCTGATCCTTGTAGTAATTTTGAAACGTTTTATAAATATCATAACGTCTAAATAGAAGAAAAATATAAAATTTCAAAGTAAATTTATTTCCTAGATTAAATATTTATGTGAAATTTATATTTCAAATAATTTTGTTTCTAAATAGTAATACATATTAGTATGTATTTTGTTTAGTAGCCTAACAGTACCCCTTTTTTGTTTTAGTGAAATACTGTGAGTCAGTGGATGAAAAGATATGAGGAAGGGGGTAGCCTTGCCCGTCGAAAGCAAAGTGGAAGACCCCAGCTTATAAAAGAAAGCGACAGCACAAATGGTTTCAAAAAGACAAGACATTTTGCCAAATTATTCATAGTGCGCTGTGCACTCCACGCAGAAGGTTTGCATCATGGAAAACCAGCTCAAAAAACATAAACATTAACATTAAGATATAAATTAGAAATATTTATTATTATTGACTTTTATTGATTTTAGTAATATTCACATAATATTGTGTCATATCCGTAATATGGATTATTTCGAGGTTTAGTTTCAATCTTCTTTTCGTAATGAAAATGATTACTTAAGCTATAACTTCGATAAGTCCTATTAAATACAATTTGTTAACTTTGAGGTTTGAGAGAACTAACTCACTCGCAGTAGATTTATTCCAATAGTAGTACTACTGAGTCATTTAATTGTATTGTGACAACTTGTCTGCATTTGTTATTTTTACGTGGGTAGATTTGCGTAGAAAAATGTGATTTCTTTAGAGTACCGCACATTGTAGTAATTACAGCACAATATTATTATATTACTAAGATACAATAGCCTGATTATCATGGTTCACCAATTAGCTACTTTACTTCAATAATTGTTCTTTATGAGAAAATAAACTGTTAACAAGAAGTTATTAGTAGTTATTTTTATACCTACTTCATAAAATTATAACGAATAAACATTTTGTAATCACATAATCTTCTTAATCCTTTGTTTAAATAATAATTTAAGTAATTTAAAAAAAAACATTCTCGTATAACGAATAATAAAAGAACTGATGAAATTGTTGAAAAGAAAAATAAAAGTCTCTGCGGGAGATTTGAACCCAGACTTTTGTGTTTCTTAATCAATGACAATACGCTGCGAGCTACCGATACTTGATATTAGAACGTGAATTTTAGCGATCGTATGAACCGACCAAGGTCATACGTAGTTACTACGTAACACAGTACAGACAGAGACAGAGTACTCTGTGCGACGGTATGTTTTTTGTATCTTTCGACGACAGTGGTGTGTGAGTACCTACTGTGGTGTGCGGTCTGGTTACATCACTTATACACACAGCTGTAGGTACGGCCTGGACCGCGAGTCATAGCAATATAACCCTTAGCATGAGAATGGACTCTTGACCGCGACCGTACCATTTCAGACACTGATCCACATGGTTTTCACATGATCTGACTAAGATTATATCTGAACTTTAAAAGAGACTGTGACCTCTGAGTTTGTTTCGATCTTTCTTCTCTGAGTGGTCAGTTACGAAACGCAAACCACATCTAGTTCAAAAAATATGATTGACCTGTAAAATTGTTTGCATAAACCTACTTACAACGCCACCAGAAATTCGTAGAGCGGCCAGCTCAAGTAAAAGAGCGAAGATGGTTTCTGAGACTTTGCACGATAACATCCTTGTGTCACAACAGCAGAACAGCCGCAACAGCTTTTTAAGTGTGTGCTCACACTCAGTGGCGAAGGGCCTAAGAATAGGCTAAGCCTGTGGCGAGATGGTGCTTCCCTATCAAACACAGTCGTTCCACCTGCAGCTGCTGAAAATCTCGCACCTGGACTGAGTTGCCTTGTCTTTCCTGCAGGCTTAGCACGAGCACCGAGTTGTCGACGGAAGAATAGACAACACTATTAAATAAATTATGTACAATAGGATAAGATACCTATGTTTTTCCATTCATTATCACAGTTATGCGTTCTAAACGAATCATAATTTTGTAGATAATCGTATATACTTTGTGGCCGTCGAGTAGAAAGTTTTGTTGTCAGTGTGATTTTGACAGTTTGGGAAGAAATACTCTTCTGAAATAGTCTACATATAAAAGGACCTAGAGAAATATCGTAAGAAACGAAAGACTAAATGACAGATTGTAGAAGGATATCTACGGTGCGATAACAAAAATTTAGGAACGAAATATCACTTTGTATTGAAAAAACACTGTCTATTCTTCGTAGAAATACAAAGCGTCATGCTAAGCCCGCTGGAGGTCTTTAAATAGACTCCGGATTCGGGCAGGCCGAAATAAGAAAATCTGCTCAGGTGAAGATTCACAGTTGACTCCGACCTGGAGTGTAAATGTGGTGCTGTCAAACAAATAATGGGGGCTAACTGTATATAGATTGCTATCGACACGCCAAGAAGAAGACAAATACATTAATTAGCCATTTATCGTTAATAGCCGACACGTAGTTAAACATGCTAGTCAATATTATTTTATTATCAAGAGGAAATATTTTATGGTAATAAAAATTACTGAACAAAGTTAAGTATGTAGTAATAAACGTCAGTTAATTAGTACGTTATTAGTATACGTCAAAGTTCGTTTATATTTTATCTTGCCTTTTAGCTAGAAAATTTTTTGTTTGCCAATTTTTATAGCGAATCTGTCTATGTCGTTCCCAATGCTGGGACATAGGCCTCCCCTCTATAAGAGGGGCTGTAATTTACCTAGCGGGCCCAGTAAGGATTAGTAGATGTCACATGTCTTTGTATTCTTGGTCAGAAGACATGTCGGTTTCCTCATGATGTTTTCCTTTACCGTTTTGAGGGTAGTGATGATGAAATAAATTACAGCAAGTAAAGCACTCGCCTAGGTTCGAACTTACGTTTGAAGATTCAGTGCGCTTAAAAACCCGACGCGATTTTATAACGTCCGTAGAAACGTGGGTGTTTCTATGCCTTGTAATGTTAACAAAAAAAAAATGCGAATACGTAACGTAGAGAGATTTTTAAGATTTTTTTTAAGCTATTGCATGCAATAGCTAAGCATATGAGTTTGAGCGCGGCGAACGAATCAAGAAATTCTGTAACGAAAATAAAACCTAACACCAACTAAAAAAAAAAAACACCCCCCACTCCGCCTACCATGTAGCTCGGCCGAGCATACGCTTAACGTGTATGTATATAATACGACTGTACGATATAATAAAATTTGTTTTCTTATCGGTCACCACGCTCAAAAAGTATAACTTGAATTAATATCAAAGAAAAAACTTGAAATTATATCAAAGAAAAAAAAAAAACTGCATAAATAAAAATAATTATAATTGCATAAGTTGATAAAAAATGCTATGCAATAGCTCTACCGCGGCAGTCCCCGAGTGCCACACGTATTTTTATTTTATTTTGTATAATAGTAGGTTTATTTTTATTTTTAAGTAATCTTAATTCACTTAATTCACTTATCTTAAAGCACTAGGAAGTGTCGAAGGGTAGGCGTTTTTGGGGGACTGTCTTATGTATTTTGACGTTCGAAAAGTGCTGATTCTCAGCCTAATTTGAATAAATGACTTTTGATTTTGATTTTGAATTTCATCGTTTCGTTGTGCCCTTACACGGTCCATATTTTTGTACCTAGCTATCTTTTTTTTCACGTAAAACGAATATGAATACTCTTCTTTCTTAAAAACGTAACAATTTCACCACACACATCTGCCCTAGTTTTTCACCCATATCTTATAACAAGTTGTTCTGAACCATATAGTATGCATAGCATATTTACTGTATCATGAATCTGTACTAGAATCTATCTAGGAGTCACGTTTTGTAATAACGGGTTCCGCTATATTTCACACCGTTGTTTCGTAAGTAGAAATATGTAAGTTACATGTTTTGAACAAGATTAGGTCAAGATTTTGGGTAAAAATTTCCTTAAGAAAAGGTTTTGTCTGGGAATTATTTTATTGATAACTGACTACCACCTAATCCCATCTAATCAAACTATAAAGTTCCCACTGTTGGGACACAGGCCTCTTCCCTGTGAGAGTGAGTGAGCCGTAATCCATCTCGTAGGCCTAGTGCTGGTTAGCGCTAGTCTTCGAATATTATGTTCTAGGATTTGAAGTTTCCTCGTGATGTTTTAATTCACCGTAACAAAATGTTCGTTCAAAATGAAACGACTGCCTGGGTTTGAACCCATGACCTACAAGTTCTAAGACAGGGCCATTAATTACCACTAGGTCACCATTGCTCTTTTGCACCACAGATACAAGTGATCGGTCAATACTAGTAGTCAATTAGTAACCTCGGTCATTACGCCACTGTGCCGAGACTTTGTAGGCAATACAACATGTTAGCCAAAACTAAAAAATTTGACACCTGCGTGGCTCGAAATGTTTATACTGTTTTATTTTCCTTTTTTTATGTCCTTTAAATGTTTAAACTGTTTCCAAAATTTACCTATAATTAATATTTCTACTTTGTTAGCTTAGTTGTTAACTCTATTGTGCATGTTGTGGTCTCCTATAAGTGAAGGAGTACACCTACTTTATACCCGATGTTGCCCTTTATTGACGATAAATATTGTGTACATCTTTTGTTGGAGGATCTCCAATTCAATAAATAAATAAATTATAAAACTAGACAAAATTCGATGAAATTAAACAAATTATGTTACACTTAGATCAGATCAAAATTTGAGCATTAGAATCAAATTTTTAGTAACTAGCTTCACATCCCGGTTTCACCCTCTTCAAAAAAGCGCCACACGACAGAACAATTTCAATGAAAACTTCATGGAAATTGTTTTACAAGTGTCGCGTCGCGCCTATTTGAAGAAGCCTTATGTTTGGATCCCGTGGGAACCAACATACAAACAAACGAATGAAACCTTTATCTTTATAATATTTATTTAGACAAGATAAAATTTAATTTATTTACTGCTCGGAAGCAGAGAGTGTGGCAGCACCTGGAGATTTCCTCAAAAAACTAATATATTAAATAATATAAAAAATCATTGACGTTTGTTAGTCTCACAAAAACTCGGGAACGGCTGGACCGATTTGGCAAATTTTAATTTTGAAATATTTGTAGAAGTACAAGAAAGTTTAAAAGGTGAGAAAATATAAAGAAAATCTAAAAATGAATTGTCGTTTGTTAGTCCCACAAAAACTTAAGAACGGCTGGACCGATTTGGCAAATTTTGGTTTTGAAATATCATTTAGGCTTAAATTTCTAATTTTTTAAATCAAGCTCCTTTATATTTTAAATCTCTTACTAACGGAAAAGATAAAGATTTTCCACATTCATGTTGTTATTTTCGAAGACACGCTCGACCAACCGTTGCATATTATTACTCAGTATACTATGGGGCTGTTGCTCACATCTGTTGGAGACTCGTTTACTTTCAAACGAATACATAATATACATAGAAACTTACATATACATGGAAGACATTCTGTTCTCTTTAAAGTTTGAGTAGGTACTTACTGCCCTTACCTATACTAATTTATTTTCAACGTGTGTGTAAGCACTGGTGGGATGGTCGTGTGTTCGAACCCATGCACTTTACGTTGTGTTTAATTTAATCACCACTGCTCTCAAAAGGTGAAGGCAAATATCGAGAGGAAACTGGCGTGTCCTAGAACCAAAACATTTGAAGACATGCGACATCCATCCACCCTTACTTTGCCGGCGTGGTGGATTATGGCCCACTCCTTTGCACAGAGAGGAGGCCTGTGTCCCAGCAGTGGGAACATTATAGGCTAATTATGCTGTTTAATAGTTATTATAAATTATTAGGTATGTGACAATTTTGATAGTTTTTGAAAGATATGTCGCTTTTTTGTATTAGATAAGTAGGGCCCTTGTAATACCAGTAGGCTTAGCACGAGAACCGTAGACAAGCATTTTGTCGTCGGAAGAGTAGACAAAAATTACCTTTCGGTATGGACAGTTGATAGTTTTCCATTGAGAAATGAAGACAAGCGATTTCGATTCTACAGTAGAGTATAAATAAAAAGCGTCATGCTAGCAGGCTTAAAACCACTAACCTAATAAAAAGAAACAAAAACAAATAAATGATTTATTTATGACAGGAACACGTACGCTTACTTTTAAAAGTGATTATCTCCACTTTTACTCATTGTAATCTTAATTTATTATAAAAATAATATTTTGGGACCCACACTATAATGAAATACCCAAGTTATCTCAAGGTTGCAATAGTTATTTAAAAGAAAATCGCTTTTTAATTTGGCCATGTGTATACATATTAATGCTCGTGACTGTACATACAGTACCCGGCGATAAATATTGCTCATCGACCTTTGAAAAGAAACAATCGGCTAATTTCGGCTTCTTAGAGCGTTATCTCTGTCGCACGATCATATATCATATAAAAACATGATAACCAAAACCAGACTTATACTTACTAATACAGAACTGCTGAAGTGACTGTGACAAGAAGGCTTCCACTTAGCATTATGTTGTGCTATGGGACCCACATCACAGCGCTGATTTCAGCGGTCACTCCAAAACGAGCTAACGAACTAAAAGGAAACTTATTGAAGGGCTCCTACCTACCTGGATCGTTTTGACAAAATCATCTTACCCTAATATGAATAACCTTTAATCGAAGATGAATACTAACAGTATTCTAAATTAATGGATAAGTGACCAAACTTCGTGCACTAAATTAATTTCTGATTCAACTCAAAATCTCTGCGGGACTGTCCTCTTAATTGGAAGATTAGAGCATTTAGAACTATTAAGTGTGGTTACCATAGCGTGGAGAGATGTCCCTTACTCTATGCTTCATTATATTGAATCTAATTGTTTGTATGATAAAACACTAATTTAAATTCCTAAAAAAGAAAATTTTCTAATTTAACTTTTTAAACTTGGATTTACCTGCGGCTTTGCTTGCGTGAAAATTATGTAACGGGACGTTCTATGGGCAATCTATGTGTTAATCCAGGATATAAGCTATCTGTATACCAAATTCCATCTAAATCCGTTCTGCCATTTAAATCAATAGTTAATAAATCATACAAACTTTCACATTTATAGTATTAGTAAGATTATTTTAAGGAAAATAAATTACCGTGTATAATTACTTCACCAGTTAATAATAAACTTTTACTGATAAGGGTAAATGACATAATAAAGTTTTTTTTCTTAAACGTAAGTATTCCCTCTCTGGCTTTGACTCTACAGTGATATTTAAAAATTCAACCCACAATTTTATTTATCTCCCTATCTTACCTACTACGTCCTGTGTGTGTTGCCGGGCGTAAAAGAATAGCACCATCCCATTTCTTCCAGTGGGTGTCGTGGGAGGCGACTAAGGGACTTACTAGAGAAAGGGCAGCAGCATTCTCTATGCATTGTACCACCATACTGCGATCGCCAACCGGCCTGCCAAGCGTGGCGATTATGGCAAAACCTTCCAAAATGTGGGAAGCACAAGATCGGTCGAAGTGGATTAGCCTGGGGGAGGCCTATGTCCAGCAGTGGACGTCTTTCAGCTGAAATGATGATGATAATGATGATCTTACCTACTTGCAATACATTTTAAACCTTATCCCATTGTCCACAGGGTACACTTCAAAGCGACAGCAGACGATGATTACGCTGACTTCACTTGCGAAGCAAGACACGAGGCCTTACAACGAGATAGTCCTATGAGGAGCACTGTACAGCTCAGCGTATTATGTAAGTTAACGATATTTTATTTTTAAACATATCTTAGAACAAAAATTCATATACACCGGGCTTGCGTTAGAAATGGCATCATCTGCCTAGCCTATTCCCAACTATATTGGGGTTGGCTTCCAGTCTAACCAGATCCAGCTGAATACCAGTATTTTACATGGAGATCTGAACCTTTCTTACAGTCCGTCCACTCGATTTTGACTTTGAAAAGTCTATTAATTTAACGCAATTTAATATTATGCATGACGGGAGAAAGTCTCGTGTCGTGTTTTTAAAAAGTGTGACGTCAGCATAGCTGACGTCACTGATGTCGTCTTCGTGGTGATCACTCATCTTCGATTTCCAAAAGAAAACTTCAAGATTTGTTTTAAAGCTTCGTTTATTCAAATGACAGCGTAACGACGTCCCAGAGAGGTCCGCACTGTCCGGCGGCTCGAACAAGAATGAATCGAGCACCACAGTGCGGCCGTATTTATAGTAATCGTCGCATGTGCACATTTTTAGGTTAAGTATAGTGAATTAATTTTGTTAATGTTTTAAATATGCAAGGTAGTAATATGTTTTTAACGCTAATTTTATCCCGTAATAATCAACCAATAATTTGTGAACTAATTTCAAACAATCAAATTATTTAGCTTATTAATTTCAAATCTTAAAATAGATGAACAATTGTATTTGCGCCGATACGGCCATACTGACAGGCGGTGCGCGCTCTGCACCAGCCTCGCTGATTCTCGTTGTGATTACCTGTAAGCGAATAAGAATTTTCTGTGAGTTGGATATCTGTTAAGCAACTAGTGTTGCTTTCTAATGGTTGTTACATAATCACACAACTGTCTTGTATGTTTGAAAATATTAAGGTTTGTAGGTTCTCGGAGATTCTCGACGGGTTCTCGGAGGTTCTCGACGGGTTCTCGGAGGTTCTATCGGCGTATCGTAGATGTGTTAAAGGTTTTCGTAGGATTATTTGGAATGACTGAATTTGAGTGTCTTACCGTTATTCTGATGGGTCATCCTGTAGGTCGTGGTGTGGCTGTGCTTGCAGCTCTACTCGTGACGTCGTTGGAATAGGCTCGGTTGGTACTGCAGGGTCTCGGTGTGTAGGTGATTGGTTTCCCGCCGATACGGTCAACTGTTCACCAGGTTGTGGAGCACGGCGTAGCTGATCATGGGCGACCTTGCGGGGTCGTCCTCTGCCGACAACTTTCTTTACCAAATATCGGTCATTTTCCAGTATCCTACAGACTTCATATGGCTCGCTGAATTTAAGGTCTAGCGAGGTTTGGTTGCGAGGATTATTCTTAATCAATACGTAGTCTCCTCTTTGAAAATGATGAATTTTAGCCTTACGTAGATTGAAGCGTTGTCTGTCTTGTTCGCTAGAACGAAGGGTTTTCTGTTGTACATGTTGAGTAAGTGCTTCGATCTGAATGGTTTCATTGTCAATATCCACCAGGTTGAGAAGCTCAGGAGGTACGCAGTGCTTCCGTTGTGTGATAAGTGTCAGTGGAGCAACACCGGTGACACGATGAGTTGTACAGTTGATTGCCAGTTGAAGTTCTTCAAGTACAGTGTGCCACTGCTCTATTTCGTAGTTTTTGATCATGACCAAAGCATTCTTGATAGTTGCAATAACCCTTTCAACTTGGCCATTTGCTCGGCTGACTCCTGGAGCTATAGTGTGGATGTTTATTCCGACCTGGTCAGAGTAGTCTTTGAACTCGCCAAGGAACTCTCTTCCTCCATCGACAATGATTTGGACCGGTGCGCCAAATAAATACACAGTACGTTTCAGGGCAGCCAATGTACTGTGTGGGTTTTTGTTGCTGGCGAAGTAGAGTAAAACATACTTCGAAAAGGCATCAATGGTGACTATAACGTACTGCTGATCATCTGGAGTGCCCAGTTTCCCTGTTATGTCCATATGAATAACTTGAAAGGCAGCCGTTGGTTTTTGTATTGGATGTAATTGTGCTTGAATGGCACCGGATCTTCCTTTGGATGTTCGGCATATCACACAGTTATCCACAAATCTTCGGACAGTAGAACTCATTTTATTGAACCAATAAGTTTCTCTGATCTTCTGCAATGTCTTTTCCCAGCCGGGATGTTTCAGTGCCGTGTGAAAAGAATTGATGATACTCCATTGAAAAGACTTGGGAACAACTGTACTAAGCTGCTGACCAAATACAGGATCATTGACGTTCTTCTTTAAGACGTTGTCCTCCAAGACATAGTCTTCTATAGGGTTATTGTCACCGAGGCTGTCCATTATTGGGCGCAGTTCCTCGTCGCGCCGCTGTTCAACTTTGAGCCAGTTCAAGTCTCTTGTCATAATATTGACTGCAAACTCAGTTGGGTTTCTACTGAAAAAATCAGCATGCTGCAGACGTTCACCTTTGCGATACTCAACTTCGAAGTCGTAGTTTTGCAAGAACGCCCACCAGCGATGAACCCTCGGCAGTAGATCCTTTTTGTGTTTGGATGCTTTTAATGCGTTGCAGTCCGTAATCACGATGAATTTTCGCCCATAAAGATACTGGCGAAAGTGTTTTATAGCACGCACCACTGCCAATGTCTCCAACTCGTAGGAGTGGTAGCGACTTTCGGCCTCCGTGGTTCTCATACTCATAAAAGCAACTGCATGTTGTCGTCCATTAATTACTTGTACAAGTACTGCACCAAATCCGAGGCTACTTGCATCCGTGTATAGTTGTATGGGTGCTTCTTCTTGGAATAATGTAAGTACAGGAGCGGACGTTAGGCATTCGATGATAGTGTTACGGGCTTTCTCGTGTTTATCTGTCCATACCCATTTAGCACCTTGTTTCGTTAGTTCGTAGAGAGGTACCATTATACGAGAAAAGTCCGGTATGTATTTCCTGAAGTATCCTGCCAGGCCATTGAACTGCCTGACCTGCTTGACAGTCTTAGGTACTGGAGCTTTGACGAGAGCCTCTACTTTTCGCGGGCTTGGTCGTACTTGTCCATCAGAAACCACGTTTCCGAGATATTCGATTGATCGCTTGAAGAAACTGCACTTGTCAGCGTTGATGGAAAATCCAGCGTCTTGCAGTGCAATGAGGATTCGTTCCAGGTGTGATATTCCCTCAGGGAAATCTGTGCATTTACTCAACACGTCATCCACGTAGACCTGTGCAGCTGTTCCCAACAATGATGTTAGAGCTCTGTTGATGCATCGCTGGTAAACTGAACAAGCATTGCTCAAACCAAACGGCATGGTGAGGTATTCATATAAACCATCTGGTGTGACGAAGGCGGTCTTCTCTATGGAGGCTTCACCAATCGGAATCTGGTGAAAACCAGCCGCCATGTCAAGGCTTGTGTAGAAATGACCATTTGCCAACTGGTCAATTTGATCAGAAATCAGTGGAAGCGGATAATGGTCACGTAGAGTATTCGAGTTAAGTTCTCGAAAGTCCACGCAAAGTCGGTCGTCACCATTCTTCTTCTTGACTAAAATGATGGGGCTTGAATAAGGAGATTTGCTCTCGCGGATGATGTTGTGTTCCAGGAGTTCTTGAATTATGGCGCTGACCTTCTCTCGCTCCATTGGACTGAGACGATATGGTCTTCTTTCTACGAATTTATCGGGGTTTTTCAGTCTGATTTCTAATTCACCAGTGTTCACCCGTGTCTTGGGATATCCACGAATAAACAGGTGTTCGTATTTATTCAGAAGTCGTCGTAGTTGCACGACTTCGTCTTCGTTGGTTAGGTCGCAGTCGAGGTTGTTGAAGATAGGAGAACTGGTACTCATATGATTGACGAGTGTCTTTTGAATTATCTTCGTCCCGTCGGATGTGATTAACACACTTAGGTTAGTACCATGGATCAGGTTCATACCCACTAAAATGTCTGTTGACATTTCATTGTCGGGCAGTACGTAAAACTCCAACTCAATACTGGTGGTGTCTATAACACATACAGTTATTAGTTTGGTTAACGATAGTGCAGGGAATTGACCAATTCCTTTCAGGTAGTTGACTACTGGTCTCCTTTGACCAGGTACAACTGTTGCGATAGACTCTCGTATAACTGAGCATTCCGCCCCGCTATCGAACACAGCCTGCAAAAGCCTTTCGCCTATTTTGATAGTGATTGGCGCCAACTTATTGCTTGCTACGCAGTTCACATTTGAAGTCACCGCACGTTCACGCCTGAAGCAAGTTTCATAAGAGTGGCCTGGTTTCTTGCAATAGGTACAGGCAGGCGTGGTTGGTGTCTTTGGGTCCTTGTTGTCAGCTTCAGGTTTAGTCTCCGGAGGCTTGAATCTGCAATCGTTGGTGGAGTGGTTGGTCTTCTTACATATACGGCAACTTGATGTTGATTGTGTATCCGAAAAACGTGGACGCTTGGTATGTATTGTGGAACTTGAACTTGGGTGAGAACGCTTCTTCCGTATAGTTGTTGCAACCGAGATGAGCTCAGGAACCGTGGTTGCTCTGGCATTCAATAACTCGATACGCAAACGTTCGTCGTTAACGCATCCAATCACTGCTTCAACAGCGTGTTCATCTCCCAGTTTGTCTTTAGTCACTCTTCTCCAAAGGATCCATGCACGTGACAAAAAATCCGCAATGTCTTTAGTTGAGTCGTAAACATGTTCCCTGAACATGAGAATATCTCGGGAGTATCTATTTTCAGGTTCAAACGTGGTGATGAGGTTCTTCCGCAACTCTCCCCACGTAGTAGTCACCATCCAATCATCGACCCACATTTTTGCACGCCCCTTCAATAGGCTGCAGACTTTCATACGGACATCGAAATCATTCAGCTTGTAGGCTTCAATCGCTTGATCTATATGCTGACACCATTCTCGTACACCGACGTGGGTGTCCGGGTCAAAACATGGTAAGTAGACGTCCTTGATTCTTATTTTTGGTTCGGTGGACGGAACACATAAGCGCTCCGACATTTTCTGCATCATTTCCATCATTTGCATCAGGAATTGTGGTGGTATCCCATCCATCTGCATTCCATGGTGAACGTATGTTTGCGGTCTTGATTGTAGTACAGCTTCCAATGGTGTATTTGTGACGAACACAGGCTCATGGTGCTCTGTGTTGGTTGGTTCTGGTTGATCAGGTGGAGAACGAGCTGATGTGGAAGCGGCTTGGGTAGGAGCTTCTTGCAATCCCACTTCTGATGACGGGAGAAAGTCTCGTGTCGTGTTTTTAAAAAGTGTGACGTCAGCATAGCTGACGTCACTGATGTCGTCTTCGTGGTGATCACTCATCTTCGATTTCCAAAAGAAAACTTCAAGATTTGTTTTAAAGCTTCGTTTATTCAAATGACAGCGTAACGACGTCCCAGAGAGGTCCGCACTGTCCGGCGGCTCGAACAAGAATGAATCGAGCACCACAGTGCGGCCGTATTTATAGTAATCGTCGCATGTGCACATTTTTAGGTTAAGTATAGTGAATTAATTTTGTTAATGTTTTAAATATGCAAGGTAGTAATATGTTTTTAACGCTAATTTTATCCCGTAATAATCAACCAATAATTTGTGAACTAATTTCAAACAATCAAATTATTTAGCTTATTAATTTCAAATCTTAAAATAGATGAACAATTGTATTTGCGCCGATATGCATAATGCAATAAAAATAATGCAATTTTTCCAAACTTAATCAATGAAAACAAGACATTAGGTGCACTAATCCTGCCTAACTCTTCGGAATACTAGCGTGATGTTATTTAAAAGTGGCTTAGAAAGCCAGACAACGAGTCTCATGGCTGGTTGTCCTACCCTTGAACTACCCAAACAGTACCATTTTCTCTTCAAAGATTGATTAATATCAATATTACGTACCCAAATTATCGTTTTCTATGTAATATTTGATTATTTATTATATTACAAACGGACAAATAAGTAATGGGGACAATAATACGAGCATTACATCTCCCGCGTGGGTGATATTTCTATCACAATTGCCACAAATTGGAACGAGCTCTCCTGCTGTGAGACAAAATGAACTAACTAACTGGAGTTTGTGGGTTTAACTGTCTTTTGGAAGTAAATATAAGGTTAAGCCTGCCTTGATGGTCGAGTGGTCGTAAGTGCTACTGTTGAGTATGAAGTCCTGGGTTCGATTCCCAGGCCGGGTAAAGTGTTACTGAGTATTTTTTTTTCTGGAAATACTCAGCAGCAGCTCGGTGTCTGGATTTATGCTCGGTTGATGGCAATAAGCTTGCCCCTATAACATGGGACTTAAACATAACAGGCGAAATTTGGGAGTACTATACGTACACCTCTGTCCTATCCTTCGGGGAAATAAGGCGTGATGTACAAAATAAATATGCGGTAGCTACTGGGTTAGATTTTTTTGCCAAGTAGTTTAGTTTATTCGGTTCAGTGTTATCAGCCCGTCGTGGGTACGAACCGAGACAGGCGGTTTACTTTGTGTTAAACGTCTTGGGTTCGAACCGAGACAGGCGCTTTACTCGCTTTACTTTTTGTTGAACGTCGTGGGTTCTTACCGAGACAGGCGCTTTACTTTTTGTTGAACGTCGTGAGTTCGTATCGAGACAGGCGCTTTACTTTTTGTTGAACGTTGTGGGTTCGAACCGAGACAAGCGGTTTACTTTGTGTTGAACGTTGTGAGTTTGAACCCATCATACAGGTGCTTTGCTTTGTTTTGTTTATTTCTTCACAATTGCTCTCAAAAACGGTAAACGAAAAAATCGTGAGGAAGCCCGCTTGTCCCAATATGTTATAATACCAATCACCACTGGGCCCGCGTAGTGGAACACGGCCCATTCCCTGTCACAGCGTGGAAGCCTGGCGCTTCCCTTTTAAGTCAGAATTGCTTAATTTTATTCAATAGGTAGTATATGAATAAATATTATATACAAACACATAAACACAGTATCTTTGTTTAATATTTTCATCCTCTCTCCTGCTTAAGCAATAACAACGCGAAAGTTAAGCTCCCCACACACGACTTCTACAAACAAATTGTAATCGAAAGGTTTATTTCCACGACACGACACGACTACGAGACGCGGTAACATCCATTATTAATGACGCGTTCGATTGAGACCGTAGTGCCATCTAGTGAATTGGTCGATGAACTTGGGTGATAGATTGGTCAATTTTAGAGAGGTTAGTGAAGGTTATTTTTGACAGAACATAAATTGTTTTGTATATTCTAAAACAAAATACAGAACTAGATAAGCTCATCATTTTTAACACGCTTTTATTACATTGGTATGTATCTATGTATATATGTAATCTTTGAACGTGATTTTCACCCCTTTCAAAACGTCGGATTGTTTTGAAACTTTGCACACTTATCAAGAACGATGACAATTGAATAATTTCATAAATTTACAGGACAAAAAAAAAATGTTTAAAAACAGTCACGTTTTTGTAGCTAGCCAATTTTTTTTTTAATAATTGAAAGTTGAAAAAATACGCTTTATAAACCAAACTAAAAAAAGTTGAAAATAATTTAATTCCATTAAAAAGCGTGGGGTGCTTTTTGAGGTATTTTTCTGAAATCGGGTAGGCAAATATCAAAGAAACCTTCTTCAGAAATAAGCTTCTCTGACATTCTGTCTTTGTTGTTACAGTAGCAACCGAACTGTCAAATTTATCACGTTATTAAGTCGTAACAAAAGTATTCAGAAGGTTCTTACTTCCGTTGTAAAGTAACATTATTTAAAAAAAAACAGGTTTTCATGGACACGCAAACATAAGCTAAACATATACTTAGAACGGAAACACGTTAAGTATTCTTACAAATTATATTCCAAACTTAAAACGATAAAACATCAGTCAGTTTGATCTCCTCTAAAACAACACTTCCACATCGTCTCACAAATTCGCAACTCGCGTCGGTTTGTTTTCTCGCGACGACACGACTTCGACGGACATGAATTATTAATAAACCGTTCGATTGAGACAGCTAGTTCAACGTTCACATTTAAAAATGTTAACGTTGACAGCGCCATCTAGTTGGATTCTTTTGAAGTTTTGTGTGTCAAGGGTCTGCCTGACCGTGCTTATGTAGATAAAAGTAAGATTTTTTACTTCCAAAATACAGATTAAAGAGTTTTACTAACACTGTATTATTTTGCTCTTGGTTCTGTTGTGGCGACCGCATATCGGAAGACGTAGAGTGGGACCGATACCTTGTAAAGGCTGCAGCAATCCTCTGGATACGGAAAGCACAGAACCGGTCGCAGTGGATGTCTCTCGGCTAAAATGATGATGATGATTATTTTTCAATAAAATTTGTCTTCATCTTGCAATGAAAAAACAGGTTAAAAATAATAAATACATAATTACAATTGAATTCTGAAACTTGAAAAACCTAAGTAAAATTCAGGTGAACTAAATTTTTTGTTCATAACTGACAAAACTAAGTTAGGCATTTCATGCTATTTATACTGTGCGTAATAATAGCGTTCCTTATTAACTGGTATTAGCTCGAAATATAAAAAAGGCTACTTCATTTTATTCCCAAATAGCTACGTGGTGTACATACATTTTCATCGTTTTTCAGGTTTAAAAAACAAAATTAAATTAAAAATCTTAACATCTCCATGTAACTCAAGCCGGCACATGTTTTCTTAATAGTTTCGACCCAAATTTACTCAGAATTTAAATAGAGGAAACTGGGCTAAAACGGAATAGAGAATGTAAGTTTTCTTCTGCTATTCCCCCAGCTTTAATTTCGAATTTTAGAACTGGAAATTGCGTTGGGAAATTCTTATTTCTTCATTGTGCAGCTCTAAGGAAAACAGACCGTCTGATTTACTATTTAAAGAACTATTCTGTATCTTCTTTTGCTTTGCTTCGCTGTGAATATTCTGAATTTCTGGCGATATTGTAAAAAATAAATGCAGCAAAAAGTAACAATATACTCAGCGGAGTATATTGTTACTTTTTGCTGCATTTATTTCTTGTGACATTTTGTAATTGGTTGCTAATTTTATATCCATGTGTCTTTACACAGGAGGAGTCTTTATATGATACTGTGAAATAAATGTCATTGCACACACTAAGAATGGCAACAACTTTTATTTTGAGAATTCGACGACATTCATTACGTCATTTACGTCGTTGAGAAGACAATTTTTTTAAACGTATGAGGCAATAGATTAGGATTTTCGTACAAAATCAAGGTGTAGATTAGAAAGAAAATGTGCGGATAAATGCTACGCACTTACGCAAAATAAATTCCGTCTCAAGTTTAAAACGCGAACGAAATCCACCGTTATCTCGATCTCGAAATTCTTTTAAAAACGTTATTTTTCTTTTAAAAGAAAACTCGTCGTTCTTCAAAGGCCTAAAAGCTACAATCGAAATTGATCAGTCTCGAAATTTTCGACTTCGAACGCAATTAATTCCCCCACCATCGAATAGCGATAAAGTCAATAGGGGGACATTGGGGAAAAGCAAACATTGCCAGTGCCGGTTTAAATGGAAAATTAATAATTCATGGCTCTAAGTCCGTGTCCGCTTCGGTAGCGTGTCGTTGCGTTGGAGTGGGCTGTTTGCTTTGCCCCGACCTACCCTGCACAAATGTAATTTGTTGGAAAATTATGATTGGATTCTGTTTGCTGCATTTTTTTTTTTTTGACGCTGATTTTTTGAGTTGAAATGAATCAGGTAGTTTTATTGACTTTAATAAAATAATAATAAAATTGTTTTATTCGGGACAACATAGGAACCAATTTTGTTTGTACACATCTTAGATACTATGCGGACAATGATTCCGCATGAGATTCCTCAGTACAGGAGCTCTCGGTTCCTCAGCCGGGACTCTCAGGAGCGGGACTCTCTTGCTACCCCCCGAATCCTCCTCACAAGCGATGCCACCTTTTTCCTGATGATAGCATGGAAACCATCAGTGTACGCGATTGGGCAAACATCCCTGAGGCACTAAAGAAACGAGGGAGTATCAAAATCATCCTGAAAACATTGTTATATTGGACGCGCAAAGCATTTAGCGTCCCCCGTGAACAGTTAGTTTTTTTTTTTTTTTTTGGTAACTATGATGCAGGGTAAATGCATAACCCACTAAACATTAGGAATGGCTTACATTTCGACAGTTCAACAACATTCATTGCGTTATTTACGTTGTTGAGCAAACAAATTGTTCGAACATAGGAAGCAATGGATTAGCAAAAAACCTTCAACTAAAATGATTCTGATTAATAGTGTCTTACCCAATGTCATGTCCGTTGATGGTTGACCTTCGATTTCATCATGAGACCTCTCAGCGCCTTAGTTAAAGAGTGTTCCTCGCTGACATTTGATCTTTGAAAGTCGTCACGCAAGGGTTGTCAGAAGGCCGAAAGTCTGACAACCAGTCTTACCAAGGGGTATCGTGTTACCTTAGGCAGTCGCTCCATATAAAATACAGGCATTCAACTAGGTAGATGATAAAGCAGCTGTGTGCAATTTGCTTTAATTAACACTTTACTCTTAAATAAAGATCAAGTATAATTATTATGTTATTAATATACATGGTGTTTCATTATGAGCTTGCTAAATTCCATCGTGAAATTACATTGAGCACTTTGTTTTCTTTCCCCTATGCTCAGCTTACATAGAAAAGTGATGGGACAGTTAGGATGTCGATATTTTAGATTTAAGTCCACTAAATTTTTAAACGAAATATTTTTCTTTTAAATACAAAGTAGTGAATGGAATTTTCGCATCGCAAACTTTCGTTATTATAACTTGTCTAAGAAATATTGAACTAGTAATAAATCAACAAGAACGTGTTTTCTTTAAATTGAAACTTACTTTTTTACTCAGATAGCTAGTATAAAATACGCAATGCTTGAAAAAAGTAAAGAGTTTTATTCGTTTTTTTAACAATCTCCGTAGTCTTGATCTAGTGTAGTCCTTTTGATCTCTTTTAACTTCAGATCATCTATCTTTTACATAAATCGGTATCCATGGCGACATTTTATAAATCCCAAGAATGTCTTAAACTAAATAAAATCGTTTTTTCTTACCGCAAATAATAAGATTTACTGAAACTCTGGATTAAATTTCGTTGCCGTGTATTTTATTTTCTTGAAGCAAGGCTTCTTAATTGATTGAATAAGGCGTTACTTTGCGAGAATCCCTTCTAAAATAATGGTGGTCGGAAATACTTTTTCTGGGCTCTGGACAAGGCAGAATTAATAAATCAAATAAGTTTGGATCGATAAAGGTTGGATCTAATCTTAGGGTTTACGTTTTCGTCTTTTTCAAATCTTATTTCGAAGACTGATGGATGTAAAAAGTTTTGTTACTAGACGTAGGAAATGGCGGCTGAGTCGAGAAGTTAATAAATCAAAGATGATGTAGGTATCTGAGGTTTGGATATTATTATCAAGGACTTCATGTCAGGTATAGTTTTTTTTTTTTTTACAAAAGAACTTACCTACTCAATTTCAATCTCTGAAAACACGCTCATCACGTTGTTATGTTTATAACTTAAGTAAGCCGTATATTATATTTACGTCTTTGTGATAGTTTCATTTGTGAAACAGATTTCTGTTGCAAAAATTCAATCTCACGTTATATTGTACTACCCACTATAATTCCTTAATCGTTAAATAATAGATTTATTAAAAAAAAAAACATCGACTATATAAATTAAACGTTTTCGTCGACACCAACCCACCTCTAAATTACACAAACGCTATAGGGGGTGAAGTATTAAAAAGACATGAAAAATAAACATAAAATAATAAAAAAAAATACAACATGGCCCACAAAAACAAAGGCGTTTTAGACAAAGAGAATAGACAGTATAAAGTAAAATAGCCCTGAGCAAATCACGGGGAGGAAAACATTACAATTGTGCTAATTTTGTACGTATTTATTATGAATTTTGACTATTTTTTCGTCGAAATTTTGCTAATTGGAATGTATTATAAAGGTATAAACATTTGATGAAGATATTGTCTTGAATAAGAAAAGATCAAAGGTTTCTTTTAAGTTTTTTTTTTGTTGACAATATTTATCTTTGTTTACAAACAGACTGATGATCTTGGAAAGGCAGGATGCGGAAGTATGGATGGTTTAATTTTGCAATGAAAAAGCAGCATTAATCTTTATTTTATGAATATTATAAGTCGGTACCTACAAATTTCTGCAAATTTTTAAAACATATCGTTTTAGAGACGTTGCTTTCATGTTTCTTTTTTTTTCAAATTACCATTAAAAAAAAGGTTTTGGACACTATCCGATGCCACCTCTCTGCTCTGTTAAGTTCTTTAAATACTACTTTATCAATCTTCTTAGCCCTTTCCCAACTACGGTTAACTTCCAGTTTAAACCAGATGCGGCTGAATACCAGTATTTCACATGGAGCGACTGCCTATCTGATCTCCACAACCCAGTTACTGAGTAATACGATACCCCTCGGTCAGACTGTCAGGCTTCTGACGTCCTGTAACAACACTCCAAGATCCATGACAGCCGGGGCCAACGGCTTTCCGAGGCATGGAGGGGTTTTGGTAACAACCTTGCTAGCTGGCTAGTCTTTTACCTACTCGGTATGAAAGGAAAAACATTTTTGACCACTTGGTAACTATTCAAGAGTCTTTCAACGCCAAAAAAAAGCGCGGGTAAGTGAATATTTGTCAGACTTTGGACCGGCCGTGACGATTGTCGACAGTTTTTTTTTTCTGTGTGGGACATCATCAAATAACTTCTCCCGCTCTGGGTGGAGCAGGAGGGCGTGTCAGAATTTTACTGACTAAAACCCACCCGTGTTCCCTCAGTAGCCTGTGTGCCAGGGGCGGCGGTATCTCTTTCGAACAACCCGCACCCGTGTCAGGCATCAGCCCTTGCGGACCCCATCAGTGTGTGCTAACATCTCTTTGAGGCGCGCGTGGAACACAACGCGCCGTCGGCTTGGTCCTTACCGGACAGCAAGCTACCCATTACTCGCCGTCCACAAGCCCACGCCTACGGTAGCCGGGAAGCAAATATCTTCGAAAACATACCTACCTACATGCATAAACTCACGCTTTTTTCTCATGGGAGTAGGCAAAAATAACAGAACGTCACCTGCGATCCTTAATACTCCTTTCGTGTTGTTCATACTGACACATGGTCAAGATCTACTAACCTGACCACAAAATGTAGTTAAAAGAAAGAGAGAAAAATTCTTTCTAATTTTCTAATTTTTCTCTCTTTCTTTTGCTTCTTCACACAACATATTCAAATTGTAACAAAGTCTAAGCAGTAATACTCATGTTCTTTAATTTAAGAAGCGTATGAACAATTTTATCCGAATTATAATAAAAGTTAAACATACCGAACACGACTGAAGTTTTACAGCGTAACATTGTGTTTGGATGGATGCGTGTCACACCGACGCGAGCATTTTAATATTAGAATGTAATTTATAGAGTGTTATTGAAGCGTAAGTGAGGAAACCGGGATGTCCTTGAAACAGAATTCGAAAACATGTGACTTCTAGTTACCAACCCGCAGTGGGCCTGCGTGGTTGATTATTGTCCCCCTTTTGAAGACTGGAGGCTTGTGTCCCAGCATTGGGAAGATTACAGGCTGATTATGATGAATTGGTACACTGCTATTGAAATAAATCTTATCATGCTATACAATAACGAGCATTATTGATGTGTTTACACTACGTATTGACGATGTCGGACTATAAAACGAAGGTTTTGTTACGTTTTTCTTTACCAAAGCTAGTTCCAATTAAATAAACGTAGTTTTAGAATAGAATAGAATAATATTTTTTTGAGAGAGCCTTTTCTTCTAGGCTTAGATTTTACCATAATTTTCCATCAAGATGAAATACATTTAAAAAAATAAACATTGTGTAAGATAATCTAACTGTTTCAACAGTTTTTAATGAAATCTTTATAATGTTATTATTCTATTAATCTAAATAATGGATGATTGAAATGATATTAAACTAAAACACACACATATTATTTCATTCTTACATCGTCGTTGATCAAATATCAGCCACCTCTTCACCCCAGGTTTTGAACCTTCAACCTTTTAAACCTACAAGCTTATATCGAATGTATTGGCAATGCAAATGAGTGTTTTAACATTGGAATGAAACAATAACATTGAGCGAACCGATTTGCCTTCTATCGTGGATCGAATAAGCTGGCTCACTTTAGGTTTTCTATTGAAATGGAAAATATTTGATCTATTTCACTCATTTTAATTTGTGGTGAGGTCTGGTGAAGGCTTCGTTCGTACGTGCTTCGGCTAAAATAATGATAACTTTTATACTTTGTTTTATTAATTTAAAAATTAAGATAGTTACCACAGATTGTAGTAAGCCAAACTTGAGTGGCGGTGGACAGGGCACATTGCTCGAAGAACGGATAGCCGATGGGGTCAATAGGTTCTGGAGTGGCCACCGCATAGGTACCGGAAGACGTAGAATTGGAAGGCCTTCCACAAGGACGACCTATGACCTTGTGAAGGCCGCATTGGCAGACAGGTCGAATTGGCAGAGCTTGGGGAGGCTAATATCCAGCAGTGGACGTCTTTCGGCTGAAATGATGATGATGATTGTAACAAGAAACCTAAGTTTTGCTCGTTTCAATGTGACTCTGATAAATGAAAAGCTTGGTCCACGTAAGAACAGTAAAGTTTAGATCTAAGAGATTAATCAGCAAAGACGCAAGTACGTACGTGTGTTGGTCTAGCTAAAGTGAACTAGAGATTTGGTAAAAGAGTAGGTAAAAGAGACAAAAAATGAAACTCTCGAGACAAGCCGCGCATTTTAAAATGCATCATCTGCCTAGCTTTTCCCCAATTATTTTGGAGTCGGCTTTTTCAGTCTAACACAATGCAGCTTTTAAAATACACAACACATAAAAAAAAAAACAGGAAAAAACAAACACAACATCGCATTTTATCTCCTACGTTTCCTACAATTTACATCTCAACACTGCTCGCCTTCCGACCAGAATTCAACGCAGAAACTCAATTAGAATTACGCTACGGTGTGACAAGCGGCCTACAAGTAACAAATTCGTCGTTTCTCGGTACAATGCCCTCTTAATTACAAACGCTAGACTTGACATGCGTATTACTTGCGTACCGCGTACCGCGTACTACGCGAGATTTGCCATGCGAATAGGGTTAGCGTATTGGACTGGGGAAGTTTTAAACGAATTAATACGATGTTGTGGAATTTTCATGCAAAGGTTCGGAAAGTTGGTGGATTATGGTGTTTGGCGGTTAAACGAATTAAAGATGTTTGAGAATTGAAGAGTATTTATTTTTCTTCCAAACTTTCTACTACGACTAACCGAAATTTTTAATGCTGGCAGTACTATGTGAAAGATGATATCATCTTTCACATAGTACTGCCAGCATTAAAAATTTCGGTTGCCACCAAATTTCGGTATTCACCTTTCCAGCCATATGGCTGGAAAGGTGAATACCGAGATAACGACTAAGTATGGAAGATAAAGAAGAAAAAGAAAGAAAAGAAAAGAAAGAAAGAAAAGTATTTACTAGACTCGCACAGGAAAATCACAAACATAACTACAACACATTAACACCGACCTCGAATAAATTGGGATACGGGCAGGACAACGATGATGTTGGCAGGCTAAAACTGGTAGAGGATGGTACCAATGCGTTAACTTAACAAGTAATTTTATAATCGTTTTAGCTTTATTTTTATTAATTTAAGATGTCCCCCATAAACCGAACTCCTTTTTAGGCAAAGTGAGTACAAGGACACAATTCATAATCAAAATCATTTATTCAAATTAGGCTGAGAATCAGCACTTTTCGAACGTCAAAATACACAAGACAGTCTCCAAAATTCCCTTTAGCTCTTTCTACCGCTTTAGCTGGGAAGAAGAAGTAGCGCAATAAACTCCCCAGCAGCGGGCTTAGCATGGCGCTTTGTATTTCTACGAAGAATAGACAGTGCTTTTTCAATACAAAGTGACTTTTCGTTCCTATATTTTTGTTATCGCACCGTAGATATCCTTCTACAATCTGTTATTCGGTCTTTCGTTTCTAACGATATTTGTCTAGGTCCTTATAAATGTAGACTATTTCAGAAGAATATTTCTTCCCAAACTGTCAAAATCACACTGACAACAAATTTTCGACGGCCACAAAGTATATACGATTATCTACAAAATCATGATTTGTTTAGAACGCATAACTGTGATTATGAATAGAAAAACATAGCTATCTTATCCTATTGTACATCATTTATTTAATAGTCATGTCTATTCTTCCGTCGACAAAACGGTGCTCGTGCTAAGCCTGCAGCACAGCTGTCTGTTTAGTCGGATAGACTTGATTCCATTGGTAAAATAACAAACATTACGAGACACAGAACATTAATTAAATAACTAGTCATATATCAGCTAGCCATGCCAATATACCAACAAATAAAATGAAAACTGCACAAATATATTGTTTCCAAGTCATGGTCCATATGTGTGCCAAATTTCATCCAAATCCATTTAGCCGATTTAGCGTGAAAGCTTAATGAACAAATACATTTACTTTCAAAATTATAATTTTAATATGGTTAGGAAACTAGGATTAGTTAAAAAAAAATTCTTTTTCAAATATAACTAGAATTCAACTATCTTGCATAAAAATTTATAACCAAAAGTGGACCTAAAAGTTACCCTTAGACGATGTACCTACATTCGAAGTAGTCAGAATGCTCCCAAAGCTACCAACAGTACCACCCCTACATCTGAACTTAATTATTCGAAGGGGAAAGGAATGGTACAGAGGGGTGCAGGGGGGAGGGTGAATCTGAGACTCCATCTTTTAATTGTCACTTTGCAACATTCCTTTCGTGTACACATTCAGTACCTATTGCCCGTGACTTCGTTTGTATACCGTAAACTTATAGAACCGCCGTTTGACCATATGGCGATTCTACAATCTTTACAGTACCGAAAATTTTCAGTAACAATTTTTATTTTAAGTCACCATTTCAATCTCATGTCATGTCCCTTAAAAATATTTAACGACACTTAATATTGAGATTTTAAAAGTGTGCTCTACTGACGCATGCATGCCGTCTGTTGGTATAGCACCCTAATTGTGTAACTCACGATTCATCACAATCTATTTCGTTATGAAACGGATTATTATACCATTGCTTCATATGTTCGAAAAATGTGTCTGCTCAGCAACGTAAATAACGCAATGAATATAGTTGAACAGTCAAAACGAAATCGAATATGATTAATCGTGAGTTACGCAATTAGGGTGCAGGTCAGCTCGAAGTTGCAAAGGCTTTTTCTTCAAAAAGTCTTCCAGATATGGTTCTGCATAGTTATACTCTTATAAAATTCTAGTATTAAATATCTGGACTTTAAAATAGACCATGACCTCTAAGTTTGTTTCGGCATTAGTCAGCACGGAAATGGCGGCGCCATCTGGTTTTAAAATATTGATATGTAAAAGTGTATTGAAAGATCTACTTACATAATATTTAAACATTTAATTTCATTTTAATACAGAAATACTTTTCATAAATTTCACTCTACTTTGAAAATTACAGTGACTATCGTGGAAAATCACTTTTCTTCTTCAGAAGTGCATAATTTGACTGACAGCCACCTTTTCTCATCAATAGACAACAATTATCTTGCACCATTATCTAAACCCCATTCAATCCGAATCAAATCGACCAAAAACGAACGCAACACAGACTTACATAGGGTCATACACTAAACACGGCCCAAACACTATACAGGGTCCATCATAATATTATATACTCAATGGCTCATATCGTATGAATTGACCCCCCAATCGAGAGAGCGTATGAAACTATTCAAGCTTAAACATCGAGGGTTCCGTGATAAAAATAAATCGGTTTTAACCCTCATAGTGACTTGAGAAGGTAATAGTTATGTTGTAATAAGATATTTCGGCTTGAAAGTAGGTTTTGCTGTTTATGTCAATGGTAAAGAGTTTTTTGGAGGTCGTTAGAGGAAAGTGTGGGATTATTCAAATTGCGGAACAGCTTTTTAAGTGAAAAAGTCACGTGGTTTAGATGTCCACCTTACATAACATACATAAACAGCCTCTAATGTTTCCAATGCTGGCACTCACTCAGACTTCCTCTCGGTGAGAGGTCCTTCGCATAATCCACCACAATCCATATGTCACAATGTCTTCGAAACTTTGGTGTTAGGACATGCCGGTTTCCTCACGATGTTTTCCTACACCGTTTTAAGAGCAATGGTGATGAAAATTTTAATCGGATTAGCACCACCTGGATCCAATTCGATCCATAACAATAGAAAACCTATTCCCCTTATTACAGAACAAGGTTTTTCTTTAGGTATGGTTTAAACCTTCGAGCCTGTTTTTTTAAATAAGAACCTAACTGAAATCAAAATACAGCTCCTTTTACAAACAAGTTAGTCCAGTGCTAAATTGTCAGTTTTGGAAAAGGAGCTTGGAGGATTGTGTCTCATTAAAGGTACTTGACCGATTAAACTAAGTTAAGTGCCTGTCAGAGTTCAAACCTAAGACATACAACGCGTAATTCGCGACCAATTCCACTGAGCTACCACTCCTCTTCACAGAAAATGGTGAATAGAGGTAGTCTCAAAATTTTATGTCAATGGCAATGCTTTCATCGCCGATCTATACATGGGGAAAATTTATCTATAATGGGGGCAGTGGGAACATTATGCTATGTACTTGTTTTTCTTTCCATTCTGGTTCGGTAGTGTATTTCTATGGGAATAGAGAAAATGTCTTAACGGAAACCAGAGGGACGAACAACGTTAAGTGTTAAATATAATTAATGTTGTCTATTCACCGAATATAATACCATGATTCAGTTCCACTGAGCTCTCCTAAAATACAATATTAATCATACCTTGCGAAGTCATTTATCAAAATTTAACCCAAAAATACGAACCCAGTCAGCGGGAAAATTTATATTTTTAAGGCCAAAATGATTTACAGTGTAATCGCACAAACAAATGATATGACCCCCAAGATGGGTACCGTTTTATTATTTTTCTTAAGGAACCCTTATTAATAATGTTACGGAACCCCGTTTTTTGGGGTTAATGAACTCTTGTCGAAGGCAATTTTCCTGTACACTCGTTCGGAAAAGTGTTTCTTTGTGGTAAAAAATATTTATGAGTATTTTTTTTCTTTTGATCATTCTTAGCATCTTTTGTTACGAAAAGGGATTTTTAAAACAAAAGAGTTGTATGCGTGGCATGTCAGTCGGGAAGAATGAAAGATGATAGCATTGAGTTTTTTATATTGTTTTTTCTCTTACTTTACCTGTTTCTTTTTAAAACATTGTTGAATAAAATATTTCTTATTAAGTTGAGTCGGAAATTTTATTTTTATTCTTCGAACGACGAATGTTGTTTCTTAGATGTCACAGAACTAACGTAATTTTAGAATTTTCTATCTAAAACGGTCTTGGGTTGCCCAAAGAGTTATCCAAAAGAAAATATGAAAAATAGTTCATTTATAATTGAATGAAAACAGTAATGTCAGCAGTATCTATAACAAATTGTGCACAAACCGATAAATAAATAAATAAGGTCTCGATTTTTCTCTTGTTCCATCATCTATATAAATAGAAAGTTCTGACAGACTGACTGGCTGACTCATCAACGCCCAGCCCAAACCCTTGGACCTAGAAAGCTGAAATTTTGCACAAAGGTGCCTTTTATAATATGGACTAGGAATAAGGATTTTTCGAAATTCAACCCCTAAGGGAGTTAAACAGGGGATGAAAGTTCCGCGTGGGCGAAACCGCTGGCAAAAGCTAGTATAATATAATTGTGGAAATATCTAGAAAATAAGGCCCAACAAATTTTTTGGATTGAGTTTTTATTCCGCGAAATAAAATGTATTTCAATTTTTGTAGAAGCATTTTTCTCCTTAAATATTACAAGAATTTTATAAATATTTAAATGACGGATTTTGTTAAATGGTGTTGTTGTTTGACATAGTTGTCTGAGAATACGTATGTTGGCTGAAATGGCTCAAATTACCAATTAAAATAGAACATTCGTCTTTCTACCTATACTTTAGTTTTTTCTTCATACAGTTCTCTAGCTACTCTCCACGATTTCGTCCGCGAGTTATAGTTATCCGAGTGTAATAGTGAAGCTTCCTATCAGTGAAAGAATTTGAGTAGATATTAATCTTTACAAACATATACACAAACAATATACTTATTGACTCCATAAAATATTAGATAAAAGTAATATTTATGAATAAATGTAAAACTTTTGCTCTCGCCTGTACGTCATGACGTCAGTCCCATTTTCTACATAAATCATTATCAGATATTTTGTTTACCGCTCTTCCCACAAAAAAACAAGTACGTGGAATCAAGTTTTCATGATAATTCCTGTAATAGATATAATGAAACATACCTAAATAATATTTCTAATATTATCATGTAAGAAAGAAAGAAAAAGTATTTGTTGTGACTCGCACAGGAAGATCACATATTAAAATTAAACTAGTACAAACATTATAAAAAAATATAAAAAATGTTGAGAGTAAAAACGATTAAAAATAAAACAGAAAGTCCTGCACGAGGCCAAAAAGCTCTTACCTCAGCATAATGCTGCGACATTTAAAAAGTGTCGCAGCGCTGGTATTCTGGTAGGGTTCGAGCGATGTGATGTCACGGGCAGTTACAGTTTAGGTGTACACTGTAGGTTCAAGGGTAAGCAATAACAACAGCACGGGTCGATCGAAGGTTAGGCTACTTTTGCCGCAGTCAATTCGTGGATGGGTGACCATATCCAGACCCCTCTGTGCCTTAGAAAGCACGTTATGCTGCCAGAAGCCCGAAAGTTTGACAAAAAGCTTTACCTACCAAGTGATATCGTGTCACCCAGTAACTGGGTTTTGGAGGTGAGATAGGCAGTCGCTTCATGTAAAATACTGGTATTCTGCTGCATCCGGTTAGACCGGAAGCTGACCCGAGCCCCCATGGGACCTTAACATGTCTGGCGAAATGTGAAAGAACTATATGTACACCTCTGCTTAACCCTTCGGGAATTACAGGCGTGATATTATATTGCCATAGATTATGAATGAACAACAATATAATATATTTGTCTGATTTTGGAATGTTCTTCCTCAGATCCTCCAGGAGCACCGTACATCGAAGGATACGCTGAAGGTGAGACGGTACGGCGAGGACAGAGCCTGGAGCTGGTCTGCAGGAGTCGAGGTGGAAACCCACCAGCCCAGCTCATCTGGTACAAGAATGGGGAGCAGATCCGTATGGCTTATCGGTAAGTGACTTATTTCTTCTTTATCCTATTAATATTATAAATGTGAAAGTTTGTATGTTTAGATGTTTGTTACGCAATCACACAAAAACGGCTAAACGGATTTGATCCATGGAAAAAAACTGCTGCATCCATGGCAAAAGATTGTTGCATCCATGGCAAAAGATTGCGGCATCCATGGCAAAAAATTGCTGCATCCATGGCAAAAAATTGCTGCATCCATGGAAAAAGATTGCTGCATCCAAGGCAAAAGATCGTTGCATCCATGGCAAAAAATTCCTGCATCCATGGAAAAAGATTGCTGCATCCATGGCAAAAGATTGTTGCATCCATGGCAAAAGATTGTTGCATCCATGGCAAAAGATTGTTGCATCCATGGCAAAAGATTGCTCTATCCATAGCAAAAGATTGCTGCATCCATGGTAAAAGATTGCGCGTAGATGACGCTGCCTCCCTGTCTATTAGCTTTTTTCAAATTAAAAGGGTTACACCAAAAACCTCAAGACATTAAAATCTGTAGAACCTCTGCAAAGAATCTAATTACATGAAATGTACTTAGCGAAAATTCTAATTAAAGCTAAGATTAATTAGATTTTTTGTAGAAAATGAATCTTAATTTTATGCTTGTAATTGGATTTTTCTTTTATAGACAACTTAACTTAGTTGTCTATGCTGATTATGCTAGACAACTTATATAAGGCTAGTAATATTCTAAATTTAATTCTAGTAATACTTAGAAATAGATTAAATTCTATTAGTTAAGTATATTCAACTGCTGATCGTAATCGTCAGAGATTCGATTCACGGGTGCATAAAAAGATTTTGAGGTTTGCAATTTTTTAAAGAATCAATATCATACAACGCTGCAATGCTACCAGCGTTTTGGGCACTTTTTGTACTGAAAGTGGACAATTTTTTTGATGCCGTACGATTCTTTTTTCGTTTTATTTTTAGCTCAAATATTAAATTCCGAAATATTTATTAGGTTCACCATCAATTCTTTACACTAGTATTATGATAAACATAACATGTAAGATAAATTACGAGTAATGTAGTAATGTAACAATCACTTGTAGGAAAACTCCACATGCGTATAAAGTTGTACAAAATAAACCAAAGTCACTTAACTAGGTTAAAAAATGCTTTTAATACTTAAAACTTGGAAAACATCATAAATCACTTAGGGCTTATTATAGTATATTGATGACTAAAAATAATCGGGCAGATACTTACGAAAAGTGGCTTTCAACTTTCCCAAACCATCAAAGTGAAGCTCGATTTGGTCGCTGCAACTATTTATGACCTTACATAATCTCGCATAAGGAGAATTTGCGGCCTAGTATCGTTCTTCTCAGTGGTGGGTAGAGTGATGTTATTGCATTATGAGGAATTCTTGAGGGTACACGGAAATTAAGATTGTACAAAACCTGTGGGCAGTCAATTTTAATAGAACTTTGCACGCAAACATTGCGTCGTTAAGGCGACGGCGTTTGTCCAGCGAAACTATTTTAAAGTGTCTCAGTCAATTGAATACAATTACCAACATTTTCCGTTTACTTAAAGGTCTGTCTGAGTAATTTGAGACCTTGCTTATGATGCGTAGAAAGTTATAAAGTAGAAATTATTTTACTTATTCCACCTCAAAGGTATATTCTTCATATAGCTAGCATAAACATTATCAGCCTCCTCTCTGTGAGAGGGAGCGGGCCGTAATCCGCTACGTGGACCAAGTGTGGTTTGGTAGATGCCACATGTCTTCGAATTTTTGGTTCTTAGTCATGCCGGTTTCGTCACCGTTTTGAGAGCAGTAGTGATCAAATAATTAACACAAAGCAAAGCGCCTATTTACATATGTTCGAACTTAACTTAAGACTTATAACTTGGTAAGTCACGGTCGCTGGGCCACTACTGCTCCCGCGACATCATCTGCCTAGCCTTTTCCCAACTATGTTGGGGTCGGCTTCCAGTCTAACCGGATGCAGCTGAATACCAGTATTTTACATGGTGCGACAACCTATCTGACCTCCACAACCCTGTTACTGGGTAATACGATACGCCTTGGTAAGACTGGTTGTCAGACTTTCGGGCTTCTAACGACCCGTAACGACTGTCAAAGATCTACAAATGAATGCTGGGACCAACGGCTTAACGTGCTTTCCGAGGCACGGAGGAGTCTTGGTATGTAAAGATGGTCAACCATCCACGGACCAACCGCGGCAAGCGTAGCTTAACCTGGCCGATCGACCCGTGCAGCTATTGTTATTTAGCCACAAGCCCCTATGCTCCCGCCTATCGTTAGGTATAACCCAAATACGTAACCACCATATCACATTTCAAAAATTTAAAAAAGTAGACCTACTTAAAAAAATCAGGCGTCTATTTCAGATTTTTTTCACGACATTTTCAGTACCTAACCACGCGAAAGTGTGGATTACATAAATATTTATATGAACGTACTGAAAAATTCAGCGACGCGAACATCGAACTAGCTTCCGTTGGCTGAAAATCAATGTGGGAAGCTTTTCGAATGTCTTCGAGCGAAAAATGTATCGCTTATATTAGTTTTCAGCTGTATTCGTGTGTTGCAAATAATCCTACATGATACAGTCAAAGGCACATCATTCTACAAGAACCACCCTTTTTTTTGAGGTTGGGAAATCATCAATTGACTTCTCCCGCTCTCAGACTTTTACTTACTAAAACCTACCATGTTCCCTTAGTTGCCTGTGTACCAGGGGCCACGGTATCTCTTTCGAACAACCTGCACCCCTGGCAGGCATCGGCCCTTGCAGGTCCCTTCAGTTGGTGCTGACATCTCTTTAAGGCGCGTGTGGAACATAACGCGCCGTCAACCCGGGCTTGGTCCTTACCGGACAGCGAGCTACCCATTCTTCGCCATTCGCAAACCCACGTCAACGGCGGCCGTGAATCAGTTTTGGATTCCCGACGCCCAGGGCCTCTCTCGCGGCAACTAAGGCTGTGAGGGTGCATAGATTGCCTCTCCCTCACGTGCGCTGCCTGCCAGGACACGGTGGTGCTCCGCCTAAGCCGGGTAGACCTCCACCGTATGCTCCACCGTGTCCTCAGAGCGATCTACGCAATGGTAACACCCGGGCGTTTCCTCCCGCCTTATTCAAAACAGGAACCTTCCGAAACGACCGTGTCTGGTGAGGACTACGTCAGGCGGAAGGTGAGGTAGCCGTGAACCACCCTTATTGCTACGACATAAAAGCGCTGGCAATTTTGAGATTGACTTAACCCACCTGAAAGCTAAATAATATATCAGCCTGAACTTTTTTCAATGTTTAGGGGCTGGTGGCTAGTTACGCTTGCCGCGGTTGGTCCGTGGGTGGGTGACCATCTCTACAAACCAAGACCCCCTCTGTGCCTCGGAAAGCACGTTACAGGCCGTCAGAAGAAAGACTGACAACAAGTCTTACTATGAGGTATCGTGTTAGTTACTGGGTTGTGAAGGTCAGATAGGAAGTGGCTCCATATAAAATATCTTCCGAAATTAAAAGTACTCCAAGATGGCGACCAAAAAGTCTTTTCAAAGAATTTAAAACTCAATTTTTTTTTTTTTAATATTCGTTAGTATTATCTTTCTAATCGCTGAGCGCCAGTCTTTAAACTTCCGTGTTCAAAACAAAAAGAATGAACCAACAAAAAAATATTGTCATGACGTTTTTTTTCTTAAAATCTGCTGAATAACAGCGCTTAGATTTCCAATATAAAGTATACAATACCGAGGCAAACTGGCAAACTCAGCTTTTTGCCTATAAAAAGCCCCCCACCCCTATTTGGGGGATCGTATTAAGCTGGCAACAGATAGGACGTATGTCCTCATGATTTATGTAAGCTGAAGCGTAGTGATGGGACAGGCTTATCGATAAAATTGTAAATGGGCGGTTTTTTGTTACGAAATTACTTCATATTTTGCCAACAAAAAGAGGATTCACCAAAGTAGTATCGATAAATAAAATTGGTGGCAGTAAAAGCAAGGCTTTTGGGATTCAAATCACGTTTTGTTCATTTTATTTAGTGCTGTCAGGCAAATGTTATGCATGATTAGTTTTGCTATCTGATGTGTATCTTAATTCTAAGTTTCAGATTTTGTTCCAAAAAAAAGCATCTTTCCTACGCGTGTTTCATATTATTATCTGGTTTTGATAGAATTATTCAACCTAACAAGTTCTATTCGACTTCGTCAAAGTTTTGTTCTCACCAAAGACTTTTCCTTGCTCAGTACACCTTCTATATAATACACATTTTCCGACAAGGAAAATGTTTTACAAAAGCTGAATCAACAAAAACCAATTATGTCGTTAAAACTATCGACAAGATCTTATCGATATGTACACGTTGTTTGCACCCGTCACTTATAAAATTGTATTAAGACGTGCCTACAGGCGACGGAAACTGATTTATGGGCCTCACTAACTGCAGTCGCTAGTGGTGCGCCACATATCGATAAACAAATAAAATACGGTGATTTAAATTCAAATTGGACTTCGTTTTCACGTGTTCTGCAAAATGCGACTGGCATAAATACAGGTCGAATGATTAAGGCAGTAGTTACGTAGTCGTTTTTGCTGTGTTTTTGTATTTTAACAGTGAATAGTTAGCTGTGGCGGAGAATGGTAACAGGCTCAATTATTTCTACATGAGTCACAAAGTCGGAAAAACATTTCACTACTATTAATTTAACATTTTTTTTCGACAAATACTAGCATAATTTCATACTCTTTATCCGTAGTGAACCGTTTCAGTCTCATTCGTTTTAGTTTTTTTCCTTAACTTCCCTGATTAGTGCAGTACCACAAGCTTCTTCATAACTATCGATATATTTGTAATACCAACTAAAGTATCCACCGCGATATAAACCGGTAGCAATAGAAATGTTTGCCAACTATAATTGGGTTTGTAGTAGAGTGAAATCCGACTTAATGAGATAGTTGTGTAAACATATAAGTAAATATTCAGTAACAACACTATAATTGAATATTCTATGCCATATTTGATAATAGGATAATTATTATTGTACATAATTATGTTGTTTTACATTAGTTGTTGGTTGAAAAGTTATGTTGTTGGATTCGTAACTAGGTGATACTTGGTAAAGTATTTGTATTCACAGAATATAATTAAAATTTGTGTTTGTATTACGGATTTTTCTGTTCTTTTCTTCTGTTCTGTTTATGTTATAAGTGTTTAAATTGTATGTACATAAATGGTGAAATAAATAGCATTCATTGTCTTCATTGCGATTATTATAGTGATTGGCTGGTTAGGCGTCATACAGAAGTAATTAAATATCACAAAACTAGGAACGTTTTTAAAAAAAACCTTCGGCAGTCGGGTTTGCATGACTTTAACGGGATTATATTAATAATTGTGACCCGCATGTTTTTGAAAATCGACACTTAAAGCCGCTTTATAGCATAGGTACCTATACATTAAGAAGGGCTACCTACAGACTATTGTACTGAAAAATAAAATGGAAGAAAAGATAACTAACAGTTAGAATGATTTCTTTCTCATAATTTTATAAAGCAAAACAAATACAGCAATTTTTTTTTTAAGAAACCAGGTCTTTTTCACCGAAGATTCTACGAAAAATCCCTTCCAAGCCATTTTCCTTAACTTTAAATTGTGCGTTCTCTCTAATAAATAAAAAGCACAATAATTATAAGAATGGCAGAATACATAAAACAGAAAATAGGTCTAAGAAATAAATTAAAACCACTTCTCGTTAAAGTCAAAAGATCTTTATAATTTCGGTCTGACCTAGGCTGAATGTTAGTAAATACCAGTTTATCTTTCAGACCTTTTCGTGGAAATATCTTAGATGCCTTTTTATTGTTTTGTGTTCCAACTGTGAGACAGTGGCAACTAATAATGTTTTATCTCAATTTAATTAGTTGACTCACTAATAATTAATTAAATTGGTAGACTCACTAATAAAGTTCTAAATACCTACTGTATTTATTCTATAAGGTAATATTCCAGGTTCCATTTTCTTTGTCTGCCAGTCTCAAACTCAGACTCAAAGCATTTTAGTGAAACCGTTTACAGGCATTTTTAAATTGTGAATTTAAGTAGTCCACCAGTCATGAAGATGTAGCTGAGTAGTGTATGTCATTTTTCATTATCTTGAGTATCATTCCAAATTTATTTTTAATGTATCAGTTTGATTCAATTAGCAAGCTCTCGATCAAATACCTACTTTATTCGGAGAATATTTAGATTTATTTAAAAAACTCACTTATTCAATTAAAATATTTAACACAAAAAATCGTTGAGACGATAATGGGACCTTTTTCCATTTCTAGGGATTAAGGTAGGTGTAACAAGGTAGAATAATACACTAGCTATTAGCTGTTACCCGGGGCTTCGTCTTCATGAATTCTGCATTTCATCGTTTTATACCACAAACATCCTTAATTAAAAGTAGTTTTTGCTTTTCTTCAGATCTCAGGCCACCTATTTCTCAAAATGCATTTCGATTGGTTCAGTGGTAGATATGGTTGAAAAGGTCACAAATATCCAGGATGAAAAGTAGCCTATGAACTTACCCAAGTCATGGTCTATCTGTGTGCCCAATTTCATCCAAATCCATCCAGTCGTTTTAGCGTAAAAGCGTAACAACCAACCAACTCGCTTTCGCATTTATAATATTAGTTAGGGCTTGACCTCTATCAATCTCAGCGTCATCAATTTCAGGTCTATTGCAGTACTTATAACTATTCACACCAAAAACACGAAACATAACATAGCCATCTACTCAAACCATTTATCCACAGAACCATCGTGAATTCTCATTTTGAATTTTCAATACGTAACAAGCAACATTGTAATATTGAAATTCCTATAACATTACAAAGCACAAAATTTAAACTTCAATATTTTCAACCGACCGACAGCGAAAACAATTCGCGAACCCGTCTAATACATTGAAAGCTTTGAAACGGAACAAATCAATTCCCTAATAACAATTGAATACTGAACGTATTTCGCAAACCTAGCGGAAAATAGCCCTATCCGTTTTATCGATAATCAATCCCAACACTAGTGCTAAAAAGTGGCCCTATCTCGATAATATTTTACTTTTCCCTTTCACTTTTTACCTGACTTAAAGTGTAGTCTGTCGATTTATTTAGTTCGAAGAATTTATGAGAAAATTTTCTTTATTCATTTACCTTTTTTAAGAAAAAAGCTGTTTATTTATTAGTTTCTTAGGAAAGTCAGGACTTGAAGGGGAAGCATACAGAGTTTTTACAAGAAAAAGTTTATTTTTACTTTGGAAAGGGTATAGAAAGTAGTAACTTTATTCATACGTTGGGCTGCCAACCCTACTATACAAGATAGTCATCATTTCAGCCGTAAGACATCCACTGCTGGACATAGGCCTCCCCCAAAAGGGGTTTTGCCATAATCGCCACGCTTGGCAGGCGGGTTGGCGATCGCAGTATGCTGGTAAAATGCATAGAGAACGCTGCTGCCCATTCTCTAGTAAGTCCCTTAGTCGCCTTCTACGACACCCACGGGAAGAAATGAGATGGTGTTGAGATTCTATTACGCCCGGCACCACACGGGACAAGATAGTATACTGCTATATTAGAAGCCTAGATGAGGGGCTTATGGCTAAGTTATAACAACCGTACGGGTCGATCATCAGGTTAAGCTACGCTTGCCGCGGTTGGTCCGTGGAAGGTCGACCATCTTTACATACCAAGACCCCTCCGTGCCTCGGAATGCACGTTAAGCCGTTGGGTGCAGCTGTAATTCGTGGATCTTTGACAGTCGTTACGGGTCGTCAGAAGCCCGAAATTCTGTCAACCAGTCGTATTTTGTTACCCAGTAACTGGGTTGTAGAGGTCAGATAGGCAGTCGCTTCATGTAAAATACTGGTATTCATTTGCATCCGTTAGACTGGAAGATGATGATGGAGGGTGATGATATTTTACTAAAGGCCTAAATCCTATATTTCTTTATACAAATAGAAAATGTAAATAATATTAAAACATTTTAGTTTTAAAATAAGTGTAATGCAGTTGTTGTCTGATTTTTGGTATTCTAAAATAAATCAGTTAAGTAAATACTATTCTGTACTTATTGCTTTTTCTGACCAAAAATATTTTGCCATCTAGAGCTGAAAACTGGCAACAACTGTTGCTCTTTCTTTTATCATGTTAAAATGTCGATATTTATCGCATCTGTGGAGTTCAGCTAGCGAATTTAAAATAATCTTTAATAGGAAAAGTGCGTCCAAAACGACATTTAAGGACAAAATAACACAACGGGATTTTCTCGAAATTGACGGGCTATAATGATGCAGTTGTTAAGACAAGTCGTATTTTGTTTTGATGGTGGGAAGTCATCAAATACCTTCTCCCGCTCTGGGCGGAGAAGGACGGCGTGTCAGACTTTTACCGACTAAAACCCACCCGTGTTCCCTCAGTTGCCTGTGTACCAGGGGCCACGGCATCTCTTTCGACCGCACCAGTTAGTGCTGACATCTCTTTGATACGCGCGTGGAACACAACACGCCGTCGACCTGGGCTTGGTGTCGTCAGGTAATGACTTATCATTACGTGACGCCGGCCATGGTGGCATACCTGTCATGTTTTTAGCGCCATTGACTCGGTCATCCTGGTATACCTACCTGCATACCTACAATACGCAAAGACTTGAAATACTAACGGAGATGTAAGCAAGGACCTTTCTGATTCTCAAAAATGTTATTTACTTCAAGAATTAGTATTCCTCCCCCGTACATAAGGTAGTGTATACACATCATGTCTCCTCATATTTCTTTGCAAATATTGTCAGCAAAAAGGTGACAGGATTTTGTATTATCTACAGATTTGGCTGAGTTCATGAAAAACTTGTCTAGACACGAAAGAAACGTGTTCAATCATGTGTACGGGCTTTATTTGGTTCCTTTACGCTTTATGCTTTTGTTAGGTGTACAGAATAGTCCAGAAAAGTCTGTACAGTACGTAAATGTCACCGTGGAGCTATTTGTGAAGTAAGAGTTCGTCCAGGGAACAAAGTTGCGTGCAAAATATTTGGCAACGGGGAGTGTCAAATTTTTTCCACGCAAGCTCGCTCTCCATTTGAAAGACATTTTTTTTGTTTATAATGTATCATTTTATCTTCAGTGAAAGTAGGTACAGTTCATTTGCACGAACACTATAATTTGATGAGGGCAATACAAAATAATACATAAACCACCGTGAAGAACCGTCCCAAGTCGACATGAAGAAAGGGACGAATGAAGACGGTTCTTCAGAAGAAAGACTGCGTGCCTTTTTTTGCAACGAAATTCACAAAAAAAAGTCTAAATTCCTTAAATGAAACTAACTTCATTTTTGACGGACTTCAAAAAAATAGAGGCTCTCTATTTGACCCCCATGTTTTTAACAAGCCGATTTCCTCAAAAACTATTAGATCAGTTTTGATAATTCTTTCACTTACGTAATCTACATACTTTCCGGAACGTTTCTGTATACAATATATGGATTGGGAAGCTTAGCACAATCTTTGTGCTATCCTACCTACCTATCTAGGTTATCATCAGCCTACAGCAGTCCACAGCTGGACATCACAATCAGCATATAACGTTCCCACTGCTGGGACACAGGCCTCCTCTCTATGCGGGCCCAGTGTATGTTGATAGATGTCACATATCTTCGAATTTTTGGTTCTAGGATATGCCGGTTTCCTCACGATGTTTTCCTTCACCGTTTTAAGAACAGTGGTGATGAAATAATTTACACAAAGTAAGGCGCCTGTCTGGGTTCGAACCTACGACGTACAATTCGTAAGTCACGTCAGTTACCACTGGGCCACCACTGCTGGACATAGCATCCTCCAATTGTGCGCCATTCAGTCCGATTCCCAGCAACTCTCATCCAACTTCCCTGCGAAGGTCGTTGCTCCTACTAGCCTGAAGGCTTCCTACCATCTATTTTCTGAATCGCGGGCTCCACTCACGTCTACTCTAATGGTTATTGGTGCGAGATTTTTTATAAGCTGGAATAACCCAGGATGTTATTGTGTCCCGGTATTACGCTTCTGTGGGATAATTTTCTCCAAGCGAACGAAGCTGCGGCAAAAGCTAGTGTACCTCAAACTATTTATAGTCTAGAGAAGTTTTATGGTTTTATTTCCTTTTACTTTTTGACGTTTCACAGATGTCATTTGCTGGCCATGAAATATATTCGATTTTTTTTTTATCTTACATTTTCATACCATTATTTCTTACCCATTTCCCACACTAGTAAGCAATAAATTGAAACTGACAGACCAGAATACATTTCAAAGCAACCTTTTTTACAAGCACTCTCTTCACAGCATTAGAAAACCAATATAACCAAACTATTGGCCCCCTAAAACAACCCTTCCCCACCTCCACCCCCCATAACTTATAGCCTTATAGCCTATTCTAACCACAAGGCTAAGAGCAACGCAAAATACGACGCCATATTTCCTTAGCAAGAAAACTCTTGAAAATTGTATGCATATTATTGGCGTTAATATAAGAAGCTTGGCACAAAGAGACGTGTGTAGAATATACAATGTTTACAGGGAATATTACGGAGCATGTTTCACTAAAAGGGTGTAGGCAGACGTTTTTAAGAATAATAATGTTGGGGTGTAATTGTAACAGTGTGAAAAGGCTTTTTTCTGAATGGCATGAAACAAGCAGTGATCACTTGCCTTGTCTTATTTTGGGGTCGGTTTCCAATCTAACATGCAGGATGCAGCTGATTACCAGTATTTCACAAGGAGCGACTGCCTATCCAACCTCCAAAACCCAGTCAATGGGCAACCCCCTTAGCAACATACTGGTTGTCGAACTTTCGGATTTCTGGCTATCCATAACAACTGTCAAAGCCGAGCTGTCGAGCTGTCATTCCACCTAATACTTGAATTTTCACAGTTGACAGCTCACTGCAAGCTCAGTTCACTTAATTGTCACGGTGATACAAAATAGTTTCCTTGCAATGCTCATGAATCAGTGAACTGCAATTACCAATATCAATTACATTCAGACCACTGGACCTTGCCCCTGGCACACGGGCAACCCAAAAAAAAAACGCTGGGTCTTCACTGTAACCATTTAAATTTTTTTTGGCATTATGTCGTAGCACTAAGGGTGGTTTTCTTATGTCAAAAGATACCACTGAAATATGGTTGACTGTCGTACATCTGCCAATGATGTTCCCTGCACTGCTGGGACACGCTCGTCTCTGTGGGAGGAAGTGGGCTGGTGTGGGTTCATCGATGTCACAGATCTTCGAATTTTGGTTCTAGGACGCTTTTCTTATAATGTTTTCGTTCACCGTTTTGAGAGCAGTGTTGATGAAATACTTTACACAAAGTTAAGCGCCAGTCCAGATTCGAACCCACAACGTCTCAAAGTCGCGGAATTTACCACTGAGCCACCCCTGCTCTCTGGTTATTTTTATGACTTGCCAGATTTAAAACTATCTCGGTAACCTCAAAACGTAAGATCCTATCTAAAACTTCGACATTCCTTAGGAAATTAAAAACAATGTCGAACTAAATAAAGCCATACATTTCTCCAGTGGCCCTATCTCAACAGTAGACACAAAGCAATCAGTAATTGTGTGGCTCAACCCCATCTTTGGAAGCTCGACAACACACACAATGCCATCACTAGGACATTTGAGTAATTCAATATAGTTTCCACGATCCCATAGGACTTCGCTATAGAAAAGAAAATTTCGTGAATACAAAGCATAAATAATATTATCCATATATAAACAAGGTACTAACGAATAATAATGTTTGTCCGTAGTGATGCGAATGTATCGACTATTGTTATTTGAATTTATTGGGTAAACAGGGGGAATAGATTGGTTCAAAGAGGAAAGTATGTGTACAATCTTTTTTATGTTTATTTGTTGGATAGGGATGGTACATTCTTCAACAGAAATATGTTTTCTTAATGCAAATTAACAGACCATATTCGCAACACCACATTGCGCTCCAAAACATAGATTAATGACGTTGCTCATAAACCCGCTAAGCTAAAGTGGGACTAGGCTGGCCACGTCGTCCGTTTGCCCAATGAGCTATGGGCCAACAAAACCACTACTTGGAGCCCTCACACAGCCAGAAGGCGTTGTCGCAGACCCCGTAGAAGAAGAAGGTGGTGGGACGAGCTGGAGAAAACACACGGCCACTTTAGCCCTGGATAGAAAGAGCTGGAAGTCGTGAGGCCTTTGCCCAGCTGTGGGATGATGCGGGCTAACAGTAACAATAATGCAATGGTTTTTCGTTCTTAGATCTTCGACAGTCGTAACGGGTAGTCAGAAGCCAAAAAGTCTGACAGTCAATAAGACTCATTGTCAGACATTTAATTTCATTTTCATCATAGGGTTGTGGAAGTCAGAGAGACAGTTGTTACGGTCACCAGAAGCCCAAAAATCTGACAACCAGTCTTACCAAGGGGTATCATATTACTCAGTTACCGATTTGTGGACGTCAAATAGGCAGTCGCTTCAAATAAAATACTGGTATTCAGCTATATCCGGTTAGACTGGAAGCTGATCCCAACATAGTTGGCAACAGTTGCCAAGGTTCGTCTATGGATGGGTGACCGTTTTCACACATTGCGGAAGTTGTGGGATGGTGAGCAGGCACGAGGAAGCTGCTGCGTTCCCTCTCGACGTACTATCTAAGTTGTGGTAACGCAACGAAAAGTGGTACTTTCCTTGTCAGGAACAAATAAAAATAATACCTCTATTTACAATGTAACATACAAAAGCTTACGGTACTGAAAATTCTTTTTAATCTTAAAACAACAATATCTTACAGCCCATAAAGCAATATTTATTAAAGTCGAAAAGTTTCTTAAGCCAAAATATACTTTGTGCGTTCCTCGACATCGTAAAAATGTCACAGCTCCATTGTTAGTTGGTACAATAGTATCGACTGTCGATAAATATTACGTGTTGCGCGTCACTACGCTAGTTATATTGAAAATATGTTTTTGGCATTTTATTAGATGTTGGTTCAGATCGTTAAACAATTTTATTTTTCTTGGTTTTTTGTGAAGGGTGTTGTAATATTCAGTCTTACCAAGGTGTATCGTGTTACCCAGTAACTGGGTTGTGGAGGTTAAATAGGTAGTCGCTCCGTGTTAAATAATAGTATTCAGCTGCCGGTCTGACTGGAAGCCGACCCTAACATAGTTGGGAAAAGGCGTGCAGATGATGACGATTAATAATAAGTTTTCTTTAATTATGAAAATGTTATTCTAGAATTTTCGATCCCACCCACACACATACCTAGAAATTCATAACTCCTCTTAATCCACACTAGTTGGTTAAAAATAGCTCAATATTATTTCCCTACCTCAAAAACGTATACTCCTCTAAAAACATGGGCCATATTTCAAAAAATTCTTCAGTCCGTAATGAAATTTCGAAAGACCTCACTGACTTGCCCCCAAGCCGGCCTTACGCCGCTCGTAATCTCGTACTATTTATCATTCTGTCGGCTCCTGTCTAAACGTCGTGATAGCTGAATTATCAGCTTATTTTGCATCTTATAGATTCTGTTTTTTACTGTTTCATGTTGATGTTAATCTGTGTAATTTTTTATATTTTATGCATTATGAAAGTTTATTATATTTTTAGTAAAAAAAAATTGAGTCGGTTTCTTAGTGATTAATTTTGGATTCTTATATTTAACTACACAGTTATTCGTAAAACTTATCTCCGTGTAGTTATGTAAAACCTAATTTTATTTAAGTACCTATATATTATTCATATCATCATCTGCCTGGCCGTTTCGCCACTTTGTTGGGGTCAGCTTCTAGCCTAACTGGATGCAACTGAATACCAGTATTTTACATAATATGACTGTCAATCTAACATCCACAACCCAGTTACTGGGTAATACGATATTCTTATTGACAACCAGCATTTATGCCGCCTGTTCTATGTTCTATGTTATTGGGTTTGGTTTCCGCACTTAGTCCTTTAAGTGGACCATTGTGCGTGAGCCATGGCGGCCGTCAGTGGTTATATGTCGCCTGTTGCAACGAAGGCTTTTTGTTTTTGAGTGTGGGAAATCATCAAATAACTTGGGAGCAGGAGGGTGGGTCAGGCTTTTACTGACTAAAACCCACCCGTGTTCCCTCAGTAGCCTGTGTACCAGGGGTCACGGTTTCTCTTTGAAACAACCCGCACCCCTGCAGCTAAAAACTGTAATGGCTCTTTCTTTAAAAGGCTTCCGGACATAGCCCTATATTGTGAGACTCCCATAAAATTCACATAATATATAATGTTTGAACTTTATAAGAGACTTATGACCTCGGCTCAGTCATCAGTTAGCTAGGAAATGCTAAAAACAAAATGTTGACGTGTAAAAATGTCATAAAAGATCTACTTACATAAGTAAACATTTCATTTCCTGTCAATAGAAGTCTAGTTGTTATTTTAGTCAACACATCACTGTAGCCATCTTGATATTTGGACCGAAGACCTACCCGGTAGAAATTAATCAGTCTTTTGTAAAACATCTTTCTAATCTCCGTATATAAATAGAACTTTCACCTTTGAGCAAAAGGTCAGGAAAGAAATCTAAATAAAGAAAAGATGGATCTGTTATCTGCACATGGTGTGTAATAAATCCTTACTTAAATAAACGATAAATGATTATGGAACATTAGAAAATGATTATGGAACATTAGAAAATGATTATGGAAGAAAATTCTGAAAATATCTTCTAAAGTTTCAGGTTGCTGGTTTATGAGCTACCAAGAACGAATTTGAATTTTCAGACGTCTTTTGAATTGTCCATTTACTGTCAAAGATCGACTATCGAATTTCAGCTGGGACAAATGGCTTAACGTGCTGTCTGAGGCACGGAAGATAAAGTGTCTTGGTACAAAACGATGGTCACCCATCCACGGACCAACCGCGGCAAGCGTAGCTTAACCTGATCGATAACCCATGCGGCTGTTATTACTTAGCCACACGCCCGTCTATCCCAGTTACTACAGTCTAACGTTTTTATTATTATTATAGAGACAACTAAACTAAAACATGGATATGACCACATATCACTTTATTTACCTCGCTCTGAGCTGAAATGTCACTTATATAACATAACTGTGCCTCTGTGTACAGTAGGCATCCTTTGAGGCACAGTATCGCGGTATTACACCGAAAGTAGTAAGATAATAGACTTTGAGATGACGCGTGTGTGTGGTACAAGTTACAAGAGAACTAACAAAGATAATAGAATAGGCAAATTGTTTATTTTGCGCAAATAAAACACCCATTTTAAGAATTAAGAAGCGTAATGTAGAAAAAAAAGACACTTGCCGAATATATAGCATCTCCTTCTTGCTTATTTAAGCATTTCCACTAATCCTATTAAAAGTCGTGGTAGATAAAAATAATTTCAATAGTATTGATAAAGCTTTTGGCAGTCTCATAAATTTTTACTTAACTATGATCGTAATAGAATGTTACTTTGTCTAGGCCCTAGATCATAGAATATTCGAAATAAACACTTGGAAATTAGGTCACCTTCACAAAATCTCGTTGGCTTTGTATTTTAATTTTATTTAGTTCAATGTGAATTTGGACCCATGTAAATGACAATAATTTAATCTTTAAAGAATATAAAGGTATGCCACTTCCTTCAGCGAACCACTATTCGGTGATACATCACAACAAATATAATCAGAGGAAAAAACACATCATATTACCGACAGCCATACAAAACAACGATCGAACTTCAACAATTCAACACCTCTATTCAAGCTCAATTTAAAAGAGAAATCGAGTCCAAATAAAAATTGTCTCTGCTCTTATTACTTAACCCCCGCCTGCCCGAGTTTAACGTCAGCCATTTTCCTTTGTAACCCTACACCAGAGTCGATGTTGGAATACTCGAGAAACCGGGGAAACCGTCTCAGACGTAATCGCTTCTCATAGTTTTGATTTTCTTTGTGAGCCTGTCAGGCAAAGTCTAGGTGAGATTTTGGATTGGTTTTTCGAGCTGGAAGATTTGTGTGGTAGTTTTGCTGTTGACTTAAAATAAACTCGCTTCGTCAAGTGAGTACGTTTATAAAGTAAAAAGGTTGGATAAAATAATAATACTAAGTTACGAAATAAATTCATTTTGTTACTTACGTAATAGCTGTAACCCGCAACTTCGTTCGCGTTCCAAGACAAAAATTATAACCTTCTCCAGGATCTGTCGTGTTTCATAAAGTGATTGTTATGAGAGCGGTGGTGGACTCTGCCAGGGGTGCGGGTTGTTCGAAAGAGATACCGTGGCACCTGGCATACAGGCAACGGAGGGAACACGGGTAGGTTTCAGTCAGTAAAAGTCTGACACGCCCTCCTGCTCCACCCAGAGCGGGAGAAGTTATTTGATGATTTCCGACCCCAAAAAAAAAACAACCTACTCCTTCCTAAAACACAAGAAAATAACAAAACACCGTACAAATTAACAAAATAATTCTGGCCTATAATCAACTATTTGAAGGCTATTTCTAGCTCATTTCGAGCCACTAAAATGGCCATCGACAGACCCTCATGTAGCCTGCATGTAATAGCCGTTGTTAACAACTGTCTATTGTCCATTGATGCTTTAGTTACTACTTAAATGGTCCTCTAGTTTGTAAATGAAGCAATGGGCAGTGAATTGGACAGTAACTGTTGTTGATTTAGGAATTAATAAACTACTTCGTTATCATATTATTATTTTTTAATTTGAAAGTCATTTCTCGTTTCGTTGTGAATCACAATTCTTTGCACTTTTGACGGAAACCACGTAGAATATTTAAATCAAATCATTAACATTGAATAGCTAACTATGTAGCTATGCCCATGGCTTTGCCTGCGTTAATGTCAGAAATGATCCAACTGGGACGTCTTACCGCGACAAGCCGTTTTAGCGATTAGCCAGAACAAACGGACTAACAGACAAATATTTAAAAAAATGTTTTTCGTTATATTATGTACCGTATATACTCTACTAGCTTTTGCCAGTGGCTTCGCCCACGTGGATGTCTTAGATCATCTCGCGGGAACGTACTACCGGGACAAAAAATACCCTATGTGTTAAATTAGATTATAAACTATCTATGAGCCAAATTTCATCAAAATCCGTTCAGTAGTTTTTGCGTCAAAGAGTAACAAACATCCATCCATTCTTACAAACTTTCAGATTTATAGTAATAGTAGGATAGTAGGAAGTAGAATTAGTAGGTTAAAGTATTTAGTAAACAGCTGAATGATTAAAATTATAATACACTTTTTTTTTATTTGTATAGATTTGGTAACGAATATCAGTAAAAAGGTCGACTACACTGTTGGTATTCATACTTTTTAAAAACATCCACGATTAAGAAAAAAAAATTAGTCCAAATACCAACTCCTTTTTTACGACGAATTATCACTCATACAAATGTTCCTTCCCTTGACAACCTAACCCCTAAAATGCCATTTACCACACGAACAAGAAGTAATGATAACCTTTTCGTATAAGAAACTCCTCATGTGCCAATATTTAAAAAACAATCAACACAACTATACCACTTTATATCAACTTTGACACCCAAAAGTTGTCCCAAATACGTCACTTGATAAAAGTTTAGGACAACTCGAGACCCTCTCGACGTAACCTTGCCGCGAAGTAAAAACGTGAAGCGTCTTAACGATAGATTGATTAATGGATACCCGCATCTCGAGTGGAACGTGTGACTTTGGCGCGAGGTATCTTTTTTGTATTTTTTGGTTGGACTTTTTTTGAAGTGTTATGGGAAATAATAGTGTTTTAAAGGTTAGTTGTATATTTAGGTATGTTATCGACTTTCCTTGACATTTGCAAAGCTTAAGTCGACTTTACCAGCCTGCCCTATTGAAGAGACGAAGCCAAAACATACACAGAGGAGATGCTAATAACAAAAACCACATTCTAAGGCTGCTAATCAGCAGTTTCTGACTTGGTTTTCTGACTATAATTATTTTCTTTTAGCTTTCGTTTGAGTGTCTTAGGTTTACTAGTATAGAAAATACTAATGTCAGTTTAAGTTGTGAGATTTTTTTTTAGCCGCTACCAAATTGTAAGTCACTCTTTACAAGGTGTACAAAGTGACTTAGAAAAGATATTGGAATTTTTTTTTTTTGTAAAAAAAAAAATGCGTTTGCAGTACCCGTATACGTGAATTAAAACTTCTTAAAAAATAAGGAATAAGACAGTGTTTTTTGAGAGTTACAGATAGTTACGAGTATATCTTTATTTCCTCTCATGTAACGAAGTGTGCCTAAACGTGACGCATCCTTGAAATTTCATAACCAATTCTCGTCCAATTACCAAATAGTCACCTTAGAAGTTACACTTAAAAAAAAAAAATGTCCATGTTCTTATAGGTAAGTACAGCAGTTTTTTCTTTCCGTCTGTTTCCAAGGCTTTCTTCTTTATACCAGGTGTTTCTGGCAACTTGAGTTCAAACGCTAAAGCCCTACACATTTCAAGTTCCATCCAGCTCCATAGTTCTTTACAGAAAAGTGTGCTTTAAGGAACCCTGTAGTTCCAACAAGAAATATTTAGTTCTTTCCATTTTTCTTCAAAAAGTAGGTACACAACTCCATGTTACAAGTAATGCTAGTGCCACACTACTTCCAAAAGAAAAGTCCCATAAAGGCAAGACTCCAACGAATAAAAGGACATTTCACTGGATCTTAAAAAGATATATCTTTAGCAGTTAGCGCTTAAAACATTTACCGAGCTTCGAGATTAAGTTATAAATAACGCCTCGAAAAATTTAGAGAGAAATTTATAAAATGCAGCGGAATTTAGAAGCGGCAGCGCTTTTTTTCACACTTTTTCGCTTTGTTCGTTTTCTGTGAACCGATTATGGGCTGTAAGGTTTAAGAGTTCTTTGGGTTAAGGTAGTGTTTTTTTAATCTGGTCTAGTTTAAAAAAAGAATAAGTCTATAATTGTGGATCTTGAGAGAAAAGCGAATATTTTCATTCTTCTCGTTGGCGCCTTGGCAACGAAAAGTATCATTGTCTTACCGTGCCTCGGAAAGGCCATTCAAGTTTGTGGATCTTTGACAGTCGTTACGCGTCGTCAGAAGCCCGAAAGTATGACAACCAGTTAAGACTGGTTGTCAGACTTTCGGGCTTCCTTCTTGGTAAGCCAAGGGGTATCGTGTTACCCAGTAACTGGGTTATGGAGGTCAGAAAGGCAGTCACTCCATATGAATTACTGGTATTCAGCTGTAGCCGGTTAGACTGGAAGCTGACCCCAACATAGTTGGAAAAATCTAGGCAGATGAGTGACAAATCTATTGGATATTAAGTGATTGAATTTTCGTTATGCTTACTGGAATCTTCATTACATATTATACGCAATGAAATTGACTATCGTATTGTCTTGTCCACCTTATATGGAGCAAGAAATTTAATGTTGCTGTAAAATAGCAATAAAATCCCATATCGCTTCCTCCTATAACTCGCTCCACATACTTCAGTACTTGCAACGTCTTCCACACGTTCAGTTTGATTTATTTTAGTCATAATAACTAAAAGATATAACAGTGCTTTATACAGAGATTAACAACAACGCCTTGCTTTGGATTTACAATTGCTTAAACATATTCTTTTTTGTAGTTTCAAAGTTTTTTGTTTTTTTTATCTCGTCCCTTTGACCCCCTATGGCTTTGGGAGTCTTCAAAGCATGCAAAAAAATGTCAAAACTATGGACAGCACCAACAAAAGACGATCACCAAGTCTTATCCCAAACTTGATGGCATATAAGCAAAATCAACTCTATTTCTTAGAAGCATTCTAAAAGCAATATGTTCTATGCTACACGAAATTCTGAAACTTAACACTGTGCAACAGGAGATAAAGTTTATAGTTGCATGCTATACGACAAGCAACACCCAAACCCCCTAGCAAGTCTGACCACAAATGAAGACTTAAAAGGCTTCCAAAAATAGCCTAACCCTATCAAGCTAGACTATGCCTTAATGTAAGTAAATAAGATTCATAATGAAGTAATTACTCTGCAATGCCCTATTAACTGCAGAACAAAATATAAAAAATAATAATAGCTGATTCAGCAGTATATTATCGTGTTCATGACGTATCAAGTTGATACGATTCACACCTCTATTCCCAAACGCTTAAGGTATTTTATTTCACACCCTTATCTAGGTGACAGTTTCCGCATATTTGGTTTCAAAGTGATGGAGGCCAAGCCTGCAACTGAAAACTTTGTAACAGATAAACCCAATTTTGTTTTGTTTGACCTTGGTATTGAACCTACGATATGGGTCGAAATGGTACTTACATTAGGCTATTGTATATCAGTGTAGCAACATGTTATTTTACATTTAGGCTGTAGACTGTAAACGATCAATAAAGTTAGTTAGATTTTTCAATTACACACATCTTTAACATCACGCCTTTATCCCCGATGTGTTAGGCAGAGGTATACCTACAGGATAACTTTTTAACCAGTGCGCAAACTGTAACCATGAATTCAGCAATATTATTCTATACCCCAGCGCAGAAATTGTTCGTCGTTATACAAAAAAAAAAACAGCTGTGTCATACATTTTGACAGCGTAGCCAATGCACTTTTCTATGAAAAAGATTTTTTTTTGTATAACCGACGAAAAATTTCTGCGCTAGGGGTCTAGAATGATAATATGCTGAATTCATGGTTACAGTTTGCGCACTGGATAAAAACTTATCCTGTATAGTACACCCATATTTCACCAGATATTGTTAAGTCTAATATGATAAAGGGCAAGTCTATCGCCATCAACCGTGCACAAATATACCCTCCGAGCTGCTTTTGAGAAATCCTTGATGGAAAAACCCATTAACATTTTGGCCAACCTGGAAATCAAACCCAGGACCACATATTCGGCAAGAGCACTTGCGAATGCTAGACCAACGGCAGTCTCTTTCAATTAAAAATTCAATTCTTCTCTGAAATTATCAAAGCTGTGCAAAAGTTCCTAAAATTTATGAACAATACATGAAGTCAGTTGTTGTGACTAGCATCGTACTGAGCAATAATTGCTCTAGGTTTACTCTAATTGCTTCACTGTTTGCAATTGCGAGCAGTAAGTGGTTTGAACACGGCGCTTGAATGAGGTACCTTTGTTGCAAACGATTGACTGAATTTCTTCTGATACAAACGTAAGTTCTGTACAATATGTTTTTTTATAATTGCCGTCGATTCCAAGTGAAAATAAGCTCATGCATATGACAGCAACGTCCTATAAAACCCATACCAAAAAAAGGACAAAATAAACAGTAGTAGATTCAACTTCTGAACAGCAATCGGAAAAATGTAGGTCGAATCGGACCCTTTTTTCGAAGTCCGTATTTTCATAGAAAAGAGCCGAATTACCACACGGGTCGAAAATGTTTTGAATGTAAGGAACGGGATATTTAACTAGGGCTTTTCGAAGACGTGCCCGTTATTGAGAGCTGAATAGATAGTTTGATAAATAAATACTGGGTACGTTGGGTGTTTTGGTTGATTTTTTTATGCTGTTCGAAGAGTTTTCTGCTTTCGAATTTAATATTTTTCACAAGAAATTGTAAATATGACTGCATCGTCATCATTTCAGCGGAAAGACGTCCATTGCTAGACATAGGCCTCCCAAAAAAGGGCGGGGAGGTTTGCCATAATCGCAACGCTTTGGAGGCAGATTAGCGATCGTAGTACGGTGGTAAAATGCATAGAGAACGCTGCTGCCCATTCTCTAATAAGTCCCTTAGTCGCCTTCTACGACTTCTGCTATTCTTTTACGTCCGGCACCATACGGAACCACGGATGACTGCATATAAGCAACCCCAATGTTGAAAGGATTTTCTGGTGGTCGAATAAACGTCTTCTGCGGATTTCCCAGTGTTTTAATCTCAGGTCGGGAAAAGTGTTTTTGGGGTTTTCTATCTGGAATTACGCAGTAGCAGCCTGGAGCTTAGATTTGTGTCCGGTTGATGGCAATAGGGTTGACCTATTACATGCGACTTGAACATAACTGGGAAAATGTGGTTGTAGTATAGGTACCGTTCGGTTCCCTGTGGTGACTGACGTAAAAGGATAGCACCATCCCATTTCTTCCCATGAGTGTCGTAGAAGGCGACTAAGGGACTTACTAGAGAATAGGCAGTAGCGTTCTCTATGCATTTTACCACCATACTGCGATCGCCAACCCGCCTGCCAAGCGTGGCGATCATGGCAAAACCTCCCTTTTGTATGTCCAGCAGTGGACGTCTTTCGGCTGAAATGATGATGAGTATAGGTACACTTCTACTCAATTCTTCCAACTCTGTTATATTTTTTACAACACTGAATTTCTCAAGACATTTTCATAAAAAAAAAAACTAAACTTTTTACGAAACGACCTTTCATATTTTATTAAGACAACTAAAGTTAAAAGGACAGATAGTCTGAACCAGACTGACACGCTTTCAATTTTTTATCTTTTTAAGATAAAAATAAAAATGACCTGTCACGCTATTCTTTTTAGATGACCAACCTTATAAAAGATAGTTTTTTTTTTTTGTTGTTTTTTATAAAAAGAAAGCGTATAAATGCAGTTGTTGAATGAAACTTGGATTCGCGCCAATGTGATTTTTATTTTTCATACATAGATGTCTGGTTTGACAACTGATCTAGATTCTTTTTGCTTTCAAGACTGAAATATTCATGCTATTATATTAAAAAAGAAGGTAAGGTCATATTTTGAAAGAATATGTTAAAAGAAAAGAATGAAAAAAGAAAATATTTTCATCTAAAACCCGTGGTCGTATACCACTTTGCCATAAAGCTTAGGATCACTTACTGTTGTTAGAATGTATTGTTTAGGTGGCATACGAATACAGCTTTCAAATGAGAATATTTTCTTGTTTCCCACTTTTTACAGTGTGATTTTTCTGTAGTCGGGGTTTTCGTTTTTTAACCTACTTTCTATTTAATTTATTTTGGGGTTAGCTCATAATGTATATTTTTAGTGCGATGCGTACAAATGTACCAATTAGGCTCAAATATTTTATACCCAACACGGCATCATTGCAAAAATAAGTTATTTGTTCATCATGTCTTTTAGCACGCCCTGTACAGTTTAATGTGACGTCACATAGCCTATAACCAGTGCGCAATCAAGATGCTTCTAACAATACATAAATTGTGAAATTATGATAAGTAGTTTAGAAGTTATGAGGGAACAGAGAAACATACATACGTTTATACCCACATACCGGTTAAAATCATAATCTTCTTCATTGCTTTGCCATAGTCGGGTATAGACGAATTTGAAAACACGCAGTAAGAGCGGTGATCAATGCTCCGTCCTTCTCTGAATGAGCAGAAGCTATTGCCCTACAGAGGTCAACTAGAGGTCGATATTATCAAGGGTCAAACACACAATTGTTCAATATCTAGTCCATCAATTATGATTCTACCTATTGTTTAAAACTCAAAGGTTTGCTAGTGACAATTACTTATTAGTTTGGCAACAGAATTCACTATTAATCTGTATTATTAAAATCTTCAAACACATAGTTTTCAGAGGCTCGTTGGACTGAAATTTGACCTCAATGTAGGTAGGTATTTCTAAAGGCTGGGGAGAGGATATTCAATTGTCTTGACAGATTTATGTTTTATTTCTGATTTTGCGAATGAGTGTCATCTGTCTGGCCTTTTCCAATTCTGCTGAAGTCTGTTCAAAATGTAACCGAACGTTGCTGAATTCCAGTACTGAACATGGTCCCACTGAGGTCGACCACCCAGTTACTAGATAACCTATCACCATGCCACGAATCATGTCCAAGATACATATGTTTTATTCTTATACTTGAAAAAGACTTTTACATTTTATTTTAATCAATGATTTGTTGGTGTTATATTATAAATGCGTAATTAATTTTAAATTTGAATGTAGGGACTCAGTGTTTTTATATTTTTAATAGCTGCACGGGTCGATCGACCAGGTTAAGCTACGCTTGCCGCGGCTGGTCCGTGGATGGGTGACCATCTTTACATAGCAAGACCCCTCCGTGCCCCGGAAAGCACGTCAAGCCGTTGGTCCCGGCTGTCATTTATGGATCTATGACAGTCGTTACGGGTCGTCAGAAGCCCGAAAGTCTGACAACCAGTCTTACCAAGGGGTATCGTATTACCCAGTAACTGGGTTGTGGAGGTTAGATAGGCAGTCGCTCCATGTAAAATATTGGTATTCAGCTGCCTCCGGTTAGACTGGAAACCGACCCCAACATAATTGGGAAAAGACTAGGCAGATGATGATGAAATATAATTTTCAACACAATGTATTTTTTATGAAATAAATGACTTATGACTTTACAGACTGTGTTTTTGGACCAACGCTATCTCCATACTTTAAATTTTTCGGTTGAAACGTTATTTACTTTTTTTTTTTACTTTCGCGGTAAGATTGGCGGTCAGGCTTTCAAGGTTTGGACTGCCTGTAACAATTACAGAAACTATAAGTTCAAAAGTATTTGTCGAGAAAGGGATATAAAAAATAAAAAAATGGCATATCCCTTTTCACCTACATGAAATTTAATCAAATTTCATATTACTGTTACAGAAAAGCTTAAATTGCAAAGTCACAGATTAAAAATACAGGATAAGTTTTTAACCAGTGCGGAAACTGTAACCATGAATTCAGCATATCATTCTAGACCTCCCAGCGCAGATATATTTGTCAGATAACAAAAAAAATCTGCTATTCCATAGAAAAGTCTAATACCTACGCAGTCAAAATATATGAAACAGCTGATTGTTTTTTGTTTAACCAGAGAAAAATTTATGTGCTGGGGGGTCTAGAATGATATGCTGAATTCATGGTTACAGTTTGCGCACTGGTTAAAAACGTATCCTGTACAAAAATAAAACTCACATAATTGAAATTAAAATAAAATGTCAATTTTTAAGGGTCACAGAGATAATGCCACCAAAAAATTCCCATCATCATATGATAGCATACCTTCCCAAATAATTATCTCCTAATTAAACAAAAATAATTAAGATTACTAAACAACAAAAAGTAATTAGAATCCCATGCACTTTTATGTAAAAAGTCTTGCACCAATAAATCTATTAGAATGCAGGGTCACGGTTCAGAGAGTCACGGCGTGGGAACTGATGAGATCTTGTGAATGGGGCTCCTTGATTTAGTTTCAAGTGTTGTAAGTAGTGTGTGGTTGGTAGCCGCTTTCTTTTGAGGTAGGTTTGTGGTATGGTGTTAGGTTGAAACAATTTTAATGCCATCAAAAAAAAAAAAAAAAAAAAAAAACAAGACTCGCAACTCAATTCTTCCATCGTAATAAATTGTGGGATCCATATAACACCAAGTCGGTCAATTTAATCAGTTCCTACTTAAAGATCCTTCTGTCTTAAATTGTTACGTAATTAGCTAACCTAACAACATCTTATAGTGACCAGTATCAGTATTAAAAATCTTTTATGTTTTAAATAAATAAATTGACTTGGCCATCGCATGAAAACACAATGTATCTTTTTGTTATTAAAAACGCAATGTATCTCACAAGTCAATTTATTTATTTTTGCAGATTGCAATTTCCTTCTTCTCTTCTCTTCGACAAACTTTAAAACGCATTTACTGAATTAATGCGTGCACTGACTGGACAAGTCCACTGAATCTGTGTAGTTATTTCCTCAAAAGACCATTTCAGACAAAATTAACATTGTCTTTACATGATCTGACCAAGATTATGTCTAGAATTTAGAAACTGACTGTGACCTTTGAGTTTGTCATCTAGTTGTAAAAAATAATGATTGACGAGTACAAACCAATTTACAGAAAAAAACTTTTTTCAAAAAAATAACAACCGACTTATTTTTTTGAAAAAGTTTTTATTTTTCACTTTTTAGTTACCTACCCCACACCATTTCGAAATGTCATCATCCTTGGGGTCAAAACAATGCATATTTATGCGAAAGCAGCATTCGCGGTTGATTTGCTGTAATTTTTTGAAGAGTTCCGTTGTCTGTCTCCGAAACGCATCATCAGATCTTTATGAAATTTCAATGGGACCATTTCGAAGTAAACTCCTTTCGAACAAAAAAAGAATTTTGCAAATCCGTCTATAAACGACGGAATTATGCCCGAACATACATAAAAAAAAAAAACATGTCGAATTGATAACCTCCTACTTTTTGAAGTCGGTTAATAAAAAACCTTTTTCAAAAAAATAACAACCGACTTATAAAAAAACACTACAAAGTGCAAAATAACTTTAATTTCGGAAGTCGGTGACCTTGGATGTGTATTTTAATTATTTGTCACCGCCTTCCGAAATTAAAGTTATTTTGCACTTTGTAGTGTTTTTTTATAAGTCGGTTGTTATTTTTTTGAAAAAGGTTTTTATTTTTATATTTTTAGTTACCTACCCCACACCACTTCGAAATTTCATCATTCTGGCGTCAAAACAATGCATATGAATGCGATAGCAACATTCGCGGTTGATTTGCTGTAATTTTTTGAAGAGTTTCGTTGTTTGTCTCCGAAACGCATCATCAGATCTATATGAAATTTCAATGGGACCATTTCGGAGTAAACCCCTTTCGAACAAAAAAAGAATTTTGCAAATCCGTCTATATACGACGGAGTTATGCCCGAACATACATAAAAAAAAAAATATAAACATGTCGAATTGATAACCTCCTTCTTTTTGAAGTCGGTTAAAAATCATATAACGCGTTTTGGGAAAGTACTTGAAGTATGCATGTCGCCAAAGCCACCAATGCTTGCTAATACTTGTGATATTATACGCAATAATGGCATGGACAGTTAAAAAAAAAAAAAAAAAACGCTACCGCCCATAACTTAGTCCACGCACAAAATAATTAGCTCATGTGAATGCACGGGTGATTGGTAGCAGTCGTTGTCACAATTAGTACAGCAACCGGTTGCTGACAAGTGTTGGTGTCACGACCCTTTGATTGTTGAACGGGATGTAAGACAATTTGTGCTAGTACCCTACAGGAGGAATTGGGGAAGTTTAGAGTTAGGTGACAAAACTTTTTGGTGTGACAATTTGAAATTAGAATTATCGTTTAGGATTTTGTTTTATTTTTTTGTTCCATAGAGGCAATTTAGTATAGGTAGGCCACGGCAATGGTGGTGTGACGATCTAATAAGTTTTGAAGGCCAGAGAACGTGCAAGACATATGTTTGGAAAGAAAAAGGGGAGGATTTTGCCCACCAGTGGGACACAGTATCGGGAAACTAAGAGGCACTATTTGTTTGGGGTTGCCCAGTCAGATAGTGCCTGTATGACGAAGAGTGACTAACGAGATGACGAATTTACAAAAACAAAATTTTCCATTTTTATGAATCTAGTTGGAAAGTGTACCTGGAGATTACATAATAATGTCTGAAATTATATTGTAGGTATTAAAGCCCGCTAGAGAATAATGAAAGTCCTGTGGTAACGGCTGCAAATTACGAGCTGTAGGTCGTAGGTTCGAACCTAGACAGGCGCTTTACTCTGTGTAAATTATTTCTTCACCACTGCTCTCAAAACGGTGAAGGAAAACGTCGTGAGGAAACCGGTATGTCCAAACCGCATCGGCTAATCTGCACTGGGCCCGCGTGGTGGAATTACGGCCCACTCCCTCTGACCAAGATAAGGCCTGTGTCCCAACATTGGGAACATTTAATTGAGCTGATTATGACAGCTCGCTACGTACGTATTTTATTGTGTTTAAACTTACATTGCGAAAAACAATTTGATAAAATCGTTATGAAACAACAAACCCAAACTTTAGCAATATGCTCCCAAAATACATTTTAAATAGAAAAGACCATGCCCCACAAAACCCGCGTCCACCCACCAAAATGTAACCCAAAACTACTGTTGTTTGTAATAAAAACGATCTGTGGTCACCAAAGTATCCCACGGGATCGGGTTATGGGTTTCTGTCCATGGGAAAATGGGTCTACGGTGTTAGGTACCATAGCAAGAATGATGCGGTCTATTGGATGTTGTATAATGTTTTGTTCAGTTTTGTATTGAATTATTCAATGGTGGAATGAATTATTTAAGGAGTGAAGATGGTCGAGCGGTTTTTTGAGCACCAGGTTCCGGGTTTAAAACGTAATATAAATGTTTTTCTTAGTGATCCCTGCGCTTGCTTGAACTCGTATTGCTATGAAGAAAATATTGGGAGGAAACTTGGATTTCAAGGTGAATGAGCTTAGGCGTAATGCACTATCAGTAACAATCAATTTCATTCTGACAGTTCTGGAACATTCATGGCGTTGTTTACATTGCTAAGCAGATAATTTTTTCGAACATGGGAAACAATAGATTAGCAATATCCTTCACAATTATTCAGATTCTGTTATCAAATCAAATCATTTTTAGTAAATAGTGTGTTATGCAATTAAGAGTCAAGTCAGTCTCATGTTGAATGAATAGAAAGTACTGATCCCAGCGTGGCTTGACCAGACTAGATTAAGCGAATTAACCCCTAGATTTGCACAAGCCCCTGGAGCCTCATGCTTCATGGTGCTACAGAGGCCATTGCATTTCAAGAAGTAGACCGGGGCGCGCGATAGGAAAGGATTGCGAACCTACCGGATATGCATCCTTGAGTAAGCATTGGACTAGTGGAGAGACGGGTAGTTTTTATTTATAGGAGGGCTCTGTTCACGACGTCGCGCATCGGCATGTTGATTCAGGTCGAGCTTCTTGGGTAGGTTCCACTGTTTTCTTAGTTCTTTTCTATGCCGTTGCTTCGCTATGTTCTGTGTTGTTGTCTTCATAGTAATTTTCAGAGTTCTCGCTGCTATCAGTTTCTGGCTTTTTGTAGATATCGCTAGCTGCTTTCTTGATCTTCTTTCTGTCTCCAGCCATGTCCTTCCACAACTTGATTTCCATGCCGAAGTATTTCATGTCCTGTTTTCAACCATTTCTCCAGATTAGTGTCAGTTTATACATATGTTAGTTAAAAACGATTTATTGAAAAAAAAATTTTTCGATTTTTATTAAAGCCATATTTGTGGCAATAGCGAATCATATTTCGTTCATCATACAGCCTAACAACTGACCGGCAAATGAAAAAAAAAAGACGTAAGAAAATTTTAATTTCGTAGGCTGCCCTGGAGATTCTCCCTTAATGGTCTAAAAAGCTAAAATTCTCTTATAATCCTTTAGTGTATGTCAAAAAGGTGTTGATTCCACACATAAATTCCTTCTCAAACAAAATCAAACAGGCGTAAAGATTCCAAAAATGATTGGATTTAAAATTCGTCACTCTAAGACTGTATTACTCAGTGAGTACTCCAAACGCTTTAAAATTTAAACATCCCAAGAATTCCGAAGAGGAAATTATTCATCTCGGGAGCGGGCAAAGTTTTGAAACTGGGGTCGGCAGAGTTCGAGGTGCTTCAACAATATTTATAGAAAATAAAATATAGACTTCGGAAGGATGTGGTTAAGCGGTTTTTTGCAACTTTCGCTGTGTTTTTTAGTTTTGAATACCTGAGCGGAGAAGTTTGAGAATTTCAAGAATCTTTTTTTGTTTTTTTGCGCGGATTTTTTTCGTAAATATTTTAAGAGGCTGAAATGGAAGGGTTGTGTTTTTCCTTATTTTGTTTTTGTTACGTACTTATGCTTCTATCTGTGATATAATATAAACATTGACTGCATAAAGAAAGGGATAAAAGACAGAAAATGCGTCTGCTGTTTGTTTTGTAGGGAGTAGTTACCTACCTACTTCACAAAATATATTTAAATGTATCAAATTGTTTATGCGGCTAGCGTATAACCGATTTTGAAGATAATTTAATGAAAGATTTTCACAAATACCTACAACACGTCATTAAGAGGTTTTGGCATTAGCAGCCTGTAATAGGGATGGCGAACCTATGGCACGCGTGCCATTGGTGGTACGTAACAAAATAATTTGGGCACGACAGCCTTAAGTCACAGTATGGTTTTTTTTTTTTTTTTTTGGGTGGGAAATCATCAAATAACTTCTCCCGCTCTGGGTGGAGCAGGAGGGCGTGTCAGACTTTTACTGACTAAAACCCACCCGTGTTCCTTCAGTAGCCCTTAAGCCAGGGGCTGTGGTGTCTCTTTCGAACAAACCCGCACCCCTGGCAGGCATCGACCCTTGCGGGTCCCATCATTTTTTGTGCTGACATCTCTTTGAGGCGCGCGTGGAACACAACGCGCCGTCGACTTGGGCTTGGTCCTTACCGGACAGCGAGCTACCCATTACTCGCCGTCCGCAAGCCCATGTCTACGGTGGCCGGAAATCGGCCTGGGATTCCCGACGCCCAGGGCGTCTCCGTATCCTGCGGCGGCTGGGGTCGCGAGGGCGCATATGCTGCCTCTGCCTCACGTGCGCCGCCTCCCTCTTCGCGAGCATCACTGCTTCGCTGAAGGAGGTGACGGCTCCCCATGCCCTCTCGCTCCGTACCATGGCCTGGACCAGGGCCGGACGCGAGAGATCGCCGCCGCCGATCGCCTCCACGAGGACACGGCGGTGCTCCGCCCAAGCAGGGCAGACCGCTACCGTGTGCTCCACCGTGTCCTCAGGGCGATCTTCGCAGTGGAAACACCCGGGCGTTTCCTCCCGCCCTATCCGAAACAGGAACCTCCCGAAACAACCGTGTCCGGTGAGGACCTGCGTCAGGCGGAAGGTGAGGACGCCATGCCGCCTCTCGAACCACTCCTCAAAGAGGGGACTTACCGCCGCAATCGTGTCGTGCCCAAAGTCACAGTATGGTATGATATGATTTTGGTTCAGTATGATAGTAGTATGGTAAGTTCATCTTCTTAAGCCTGAGTCGTTACTTTCAGAAACCGTACCTTCACATGGTTCTATTTTATGTCATATAACCTTATTACCAGATATCAGAAGTTGCACTAATTTGTTCCTTCATTTAAATAAGGTGGTGTGATGTTGATTACTAAAAAAACTTTTTAATAAAAAAATTAAACCGCCGAAAAACCGAAAAGTAAAAAAATAATAAACTTGCTTTGTCCAACCCCAATAACTAAGTTCGGAAGGCGGTGACATATAATTAAATACATATCCAAAGTCACCGACTTCCGAATTTAGTTATTGGGGTTGGACAAAGCAAGTTTATTATTTTTTTACTTTTCGGTTTTTCGGCGGTTTAATTTTTTTATTAAAAAGATTAGAAAGATTAATGATCAAAATCGGACTACTCTGGAAAAAATTATGCGTGGTCATACATTAAAAAAAAATATATACGCGTCGAATTGAGTAACCTCCTCCGTTTTTTCGTCGGTTAAAAAAAATATAATAATGCTAAGTCTATTTCTCTTTGCATATAAAAATTACCAATGATTGCGAAAGTATTTTGTTTTTTTCTTGTAGTCAATAAGTCAAGATTGTTTGTTGGCACATCAATGCCATATTAAATATTTTTATGGAAAAAATGGCTCTTAGAGGTTGAGAGGTTCGCCATCCTTGGCCTATAATTTTCCCACTTTTGTGACACAGGCCTCCTCTCTGAGAAGTATTTGGGTCAAATCAGCCACTTTTTCATTTAGAGAAAAAACGAGCATTGGTCACCACGCTTGTTCTCAAAACTTTGAAATAAAAGAGTAAGTGGCGAAAGGTGGAATTTTATTTAGGCTAAGCCGTTAAAAAAAAAAAAAACACCGCGTGATGCAAGCTTATAGTTTCTTCAGAAGATAAAGCCCCACTCACTGATCATCAGCACCATCATTTCAGCCGAAAAACGCCCACTGCTGGACATAGGCCTCGCCCAAATGGGACAAAACAACGATTTTGCATGAGATGCGTACGCATCCGTTCAGCCGCGGAAAGCTGAACGGACTCTACACAAAATCGTTGTTTTCTATAGACAAAAGCTGAACAGAGCTGAATAAGTGTGAGTAGTCCCTTATTAGAGCTACTGCCAGACACTAAATTAAAGGCAACGAATTGTATGCATGAACAAAATAATTACACATTTGACGAAACATCTGTCTATAATAATATTCTGCAATCAAATTCAAAGTTAGTAATTAAACAGAAATTATTTGATTATTACAACGACGCAGTTCGCACTAATTATTTCGAATTTATATTATTTGAGTTTACATAATGTCAGTCAGATGGTTTGCGATTAGTGAATGACGAATGAATATTATTAGTCACTTATTTGTATGAGGCAGTACCTATAATATTAATATTCCATAATATTAAATTATATCTGTTATATTTTAGAGGGGCTTGTGGCTAAGTAATATTAATCGCAAGGGTCAATCAAAGGTTAAGCTACACTTTGCGTGGTCGGTTCGTGGATGGGCCATCCTTAACAATCCACACATCCTTGGGTTCAAAACAATGCATATTTATACAATAACAGCAATCGCGGTTGATTTGCTGCCATGTTTTGAAGAAGAGTTCCGTTGTCTGTCTCCGAATCGCATCATCAGATCTATATGAAATTTAAATGGGACCATTTCGGATAAACCCCTTTAAAAAAAAAAACCTAAAAGACGTAAATGCAATAAAATATATATTCGACTAGCTTTTGCCAGCGGCTTCGCCCGCGCGGAACATTCATCCCCTATTTAACCCCCTTAGGGGTTGAATTTCGAAAAATCATTTCTTATTCCTTGTCTACATTATAAAGGTAACCTCTGTGTAAAATTTCAGCTTTCTAGGTCCAAGAGTTTGGGCTGGGCGTTGATGAGTCAGTCAGTCAGTCAGTTAGAACTTTTCATTTTATTTATATAGACTAATTATTTATATAAACTAATGCCGGTTGGACGTACAATCTGAATGTCAGAGTCACCCTTCTATATTTGTTTTTATCAATTAAAATATGTACACAATAAAAAAAAAAACTCTGTCATAAATTGACATTCAGTCATCACGGAATATAATATTTATGTAATACTAGCAGCGCTTCGCGGTTTCACCCGCGTAGTTCCCGTTCCCGTGGGAATACGGGGATGGATATAGCCTATGTCACCCGGGGATAGTGTAGCTTCTCAACAGTGAAAGAGTTTTGCAAATCGGTCCAGTAGTTTCGGAGCCTAATGCAAACAAACAAACAATAAAATTTTTCCTCTTTATAATATTAGTTTAAATATTTATAGATACAGGGTGGTGGAGACATTGACGCGCAACTTGTTACCGTCGACGTCGTTAATCTGACCTCTCGGCGTTCTTAAAAATCTGCTGTTGCATAAAAAAGTGCAATACTTCTGCGGTCAAAATGTACAGCTATTTTTATTGTAAACCGATGAAAAATTTCTTGAAAAATCAAACTGAGTTGAGCTGCATGATTACTGAGAAATTCATGCACTGAATGGACAGGTCCACTCAATCTGTGTGGTTCTTTCCTCAAATGATCATTTCAGACACCAATCCACATGGTTTTCACACGATCTGACCAAGATTATGTCTAGACTTGAGAGACTGTGACCTCTGAGTTTGTTTCGGCCTTTCTTCTCAGAGTAGTCAGATAGGAAACGCCGACCTCATCTAGTTTAAAAAAATATGAGTGACATGTCTATGTGTTTGTACAAACCTATGTACTTACAAAAATAAAATCAATACACAACAATTACAATTTGTATCTTATATTTAATGTATATTTCTATGACAACATAATCTTCGTTGAAACATGTAAATGGGCTAATTATTTAATCAAATGTAAAAAAAAAAATTGTCTTTCAAGCATCGCAGGAATCCCCGCAAACCTAGGTTAATCGATTTGCTAATTAGGTAAATAATTAAATGCAATACGTTAAGTACTCTCAAGTCATGTCAATATTTACCGAAGTCAATGACATTTTATGTCGACCTACGCCATTTGAATAAACTAGTGATCGCTAGGTCAACGATAATTCATTTAAATTTTGATCAAAAATATTTGCTTTTTGCACTCTTTCTCCTGCTGGACATATGCCTCCCTCAGGCTCCGCCAATTCGACCGGTCTTGTACTTCCCACATCCAGCGGTTTCCCGAGGCCTTCACAAGGTCATCAGTCCACCTTGTGGAAGGCCTTCCCACTCTACGTCTTCCGGTACGCGGTCGCCACTCCAGAACCTTTCGGCCCCATCGGCCATCTGTTCTGCGAGCACTGTGCTTCTGAAATAGTGGGTCTTAAAATGAACATGGAGAAGACAAAGGTCATGGCAAAAGCCCATGTAATTACCCACTCTCATGACGATCGGAGGCGCTATACTCGGAAGTTGTGGACGAGTACGTTTACCTAAGACAAACTGTCCTAGAAACATATGCAGAATAAAAAATTTTCCTGTATATATTACAGCTCACGTACGCAAAATACGCGCTTTGACGTGGAGTTGTGGAAACCAACCCTTATCACTTATTATCTTTATTCAAGCTCTTTGAGAAGGAGCACTATCGGCGAGGTCTGCCACCAAGAAGCGTTGCGGTGTGCCAATGAAATATCTATTGCATTAGAATATTTAGCTTTGTTTCTCGGATGGCTATCTCATTGTTATAATAGACGGCACAGTTGGCGTAGTGGTTAAGCGATGGACTGCTACGCTACGTGTCGCACACATAACAAATATTTGTATTACCTACAAGTCGTTCTAGCTGTCAGTGTATGTGAGTTTAAATTGTAAACACACCCACAATACAGGAGAAATTACTAGTGTGGGGCAACGTTTAAAAAATAAATAAAAAATTGTAGTCATGAACTTTGTGGTATTCTAACGCAATACCTATTACAATTGCTACAAATTACCTAACCATTTCCACCATCCTAGCACAGCAGTATTGTAGAACAATAAATTGAACCATGAACACATTACAGCCAAAACGGGCCGCAGCGCAACGCATTTTCATACAAAAAAGTGTGGTGCAGCCTGTTGTGAGTATTTCATGTTACCCGATGCTGAGACACAGGATTCCTCTCTTCAAGAGCGCCTGGGCTGTAATCCACAATTCGGACCCAGTACCTACGGGTTAGTAAATGGCACATGTCTTCGAAGTTTTGGTTCTAGGAAATGCCAGTTTTCTCACGATGTTTTCCTTCACGGATTATAGAGCAGCGGTGAGGAAATAATTCACTCAAATAAAAGCGACAGTCTGGATTTGAATTGAGCCTAGATCTATACCTAGAGCTATTGCTACTGAGCCACTACTACTCCTAGGGTTCTTTGATTCATACAAAATGTACGTAAGTGAGGAAGGAGGATTTAAGCACTGCGTTGCGCTGCGGCCTATCTGAACTAGCCTTTATAGGACACTTCACTGCATCACATCATACTTTTTGTGTTGTCACGCGTAGATGCAAATATTTGTTATGGCAAATGACGCACACTATGAAGTATTGTCGTATCGTCTACCCACATTATTTGCATTGATACAGCATTTTTTCTGGCCTTGACTTGAACTTTAGTGCCTTAAGTACCTACTTCACTTAGATGTGTCACGATATACCGTTAATATCTACCCGGAGTTTTTGTTTTCTTTAAAAACCATATAATTATTATTTGCTAACTTTTGCCAGCGGGTTCGGTCGCACGGAACTTTCATACCCTATTTAACTCCCTTAGGGGTTGAATTTCGAAAAATCCTTCCTTATTCCTTGTCTACATTATAAAGGGAATCCCTGTACAAAATTTCATCTTTCTCGGTTCAAGGGTTTGGGCTGGGCGTTAATGAGTCAGTCAGTCAGTCAGGACTTTTATTTTTGTTAATATGGATGAGATAAAAAGCTTTAATTGTTTCATCATCATTTTTAATATTATATTGATATAGAAAGACCGGTCGCAGTGGAGCCTGGCCTGGAGCCCTATGATGAGGAGGCCTATGTCCAGCAGCGGAAGTCTTTCGGCTGAAATTATGATGATGAGAAATACTAAATCACTTCAAATCACTGACTGATTGACACGGAGTTATTTCATAAACCTTTTTTTATGTAACTACAGTAATAAAACGAAAAATAAGAAGAACTACTTATAATGACTAAAATTGTTATTATATCCCCCCCTCGTCTGTTAGGCAGACTCTTTGACTCTGATACCAATAAAAATTCTGTTAATTACTTGACAGTATATTTTACTTATTATTTTAAAATATAATATATTTAAATTTGCGTTTGGGCGTGCACCTGTGTCTGCAAAGACACTTGTGTACTGTATTACATCTATCGCATCAATGACTAGTCTCCGCTATGACTGACCTTCATGGCTATTACATCGAAATTGATCACGTGTGATAAGTTTTTCCCACTAACTTAATTTGAACCAGTATAAAGGCTCCCGAAGACAGACACGACGCAACTCAAGTAAAACGATTTCTAAGAAAACTTCATGGATTTCATTCTACCAGTTTCCGCACCGTCGCGTCACGCCTATCTGCGGAAGCCGTAACAATCCCTGTAAAACTAAAATAAACCAAAAAAAGAATACCATAAGTTATTTTTCACTTTATAGTGTTATTCCTGAAGTCGTTTGGTTTTTTTGAAAAAAGTTTATATGGTTATTTTTCACTTTTTAGTTATTTCATCATCTTCGGGGTCAAAAAAATGCATATTTATGCGATAGCAGCAATCGCGGTTGATTTGCTGTCATTTTTTTGAAGAGATCCGTTGTCTGTCTCCAAAACGCATCTTCAGATCTATATGAAACTTAAATTGGACCATTTCGGAATAGACTCCTTTCGAACAAAAAAGAATTTTGTAAATCGGTGTATACATGACGGAGTTATGCCCGAACATACATAAAAAAATATTATAGAAACATGTCGAATTGATAACCTCGTTCTTTTTGAAATCGGTTTAAAACCATGAATATACATAAAGTCACGCCTTGTTTCCCGAAGCGTTGGGCAGAGGTGTACCTTATAGTACACTCACATTTCGGCACTTACGTTTGATCCTAAGTAGGTAATATATTACATTTGGTTAGGGAGGGAGCATTTTGCCACCAACCGGGTACGAATCCAAACTCCAGGCTGATATTGAGAAAATCAGATGGAAAATCTCAATATCACTTTGAATAAACCTCCATGAATATAATCCCTTGTTAAACTAAAAATGCAATTAAAAATTCAAAAGCGCGAACTCAAAAGGGGGGAAAGCTGAGATAAGCCAAACTTCCGGCCTGTGATATTGTCTTCCAAGTTGTTGGTACTCCTTGTGAAGGTTTTCGATGTAAAGAAGATTTTCCGGAATTAAGTTGTTTTGCTTCGCGTTTTAAATAGAAGTGTTTGTGGATGAAACGGTTTGTGAAGAGGAAGATCGAATTATTTGAACCAATTCTTATGGCTGAGCTAAACAGTCTTGATAAATGACACATTCACATGTACTTATGTGGCAAATACGTTTTAAAAAAAACCTGGAACCTATATTATTATGAAGATATGTACCTAATGAAGGTGACTTAGTTGTGACGGCTGCAACTTACGAATTGTAGGTTTGAACCTACACAGGCGTTTTTTTTTTTAGCATGTAATTAATACGGACGAAAAGTCCACCCGTCCTTCAAAGCAATTTACCGCTTATGAGTTTAATACAAAGAAACCTGAGGTCTCGTTCTTCAATATCCAAAGTGTATTACTCTAGAAAGAGACGGATATAGGAACCTTATCATCTCCTTAATCTACTCTATAACCGTGGGAAGACTGACGGACCATGAATTTCAATATTAATATAAGATTCTCTCTACCGGATAATGGTTTGTTTCATAAAAATCTATTATGGATTCCTTGTTCTTGGCATTTTCCCAAGATAGCTGTTTGAGCCACCCCTAAAATGTTTTATCAATATTTTTGATTTTGTTTGTTGTGAAAATTGTAGTGGAGGAGGTTTTGCGAGTCGATTTACTGAAAAATTGTGTTGACTATAAGATAAAGGGTTTTGAGTTAGAAGATTTGGTTTTCATAACTATTTTATGTTAGTTCTCTTGGAGCTCACGATACCAGTATGATTAAATTAAACGAAAGTTTATCAAATAACTTCAATAATTATTTCTATAAACGGTTCGACGTACATTTCGACACTTAATTTTTTCTATCTAATGGCTTCCTCCTATTGTTTTTTCAGCCGACTCAATGTAAATCAATGTACTTTTCCTAAATGTGCCATCAACTAATCAAAATATTCATAGAGGTTGCATTAGTGCACCAAATTAATGATTTTAATTTTGTAAGGAGTTTTATACTAACTAGCACTTTTACACATCAATCATATTTTATCGCTATCTGCCTACTCTGAGGAGAAAAGCCGAAACAAACTCAGATGTCTCATTCTCTTTTAAAGTTCAGACATAATCTTGGTCAGATCATGTGATGACCATGTAGATTGAAGTCTAAAATGTTCCTTTTAAGAAGGAATCACACCAATTGAGTGGATATGTCTAGTCAATGCACGTATTTTTCATTAAATAAAGGCTAAATTCTCTACAGTACCTACTTTAAAAGCACCGAAATACTTTAACAATTGCATTAGATTATTGGTAGTAAAACTAACATTATTGAGAAATAGCAAAACATATCTGTAATCTCGGCAGGGGTGTACCTATTATATAGTACACACACATTTCTCCAGTTGTATTAAGTATTATTGAGAAAAACATCATAAGAAACTAACATATAAACGTATTATTTATAATAAATTCAATATTATTACAAACTAAATAAAACAATAGTCAAAGACAACCCTGTTGTTCTTATTGTAACTGTAGAAGTTCTCAAAGAGAATAACAATAATCTAATATTAGACAAGAATTTAGATTAAACCATTAATGTAGCTAATAAAAATAGACTAGGAATTTAATCTGGAGATCTATAGTTACTTTCCAAAATAGAATATTGTAGTTTAAATGTTTATTTGGATAAACACAGAAAGGTATTCGATAAAGAAGGGTTTAATTTATCTGAAGTAAGTAAAATCAATGAGAAGTTAATGGTGTAGACAAATTAAACAGTCAATGAAGAGACTATCAAAATACCAATAGGTACCTCTTTTAACCGTTGCCCACTAGTCTTTGCTTACTAATTTGTTCAATTAGGCATGTGTACCTCGATATTATAATAATATAACCTATATCTTCATTTTAATTATAAGTCATTTTCTCCTGTTTTCATTTTAGATCGACCTTTACGAAAATTGTTGATGCTATTGTAACAGTGTATCAAAAGTAGCAGTGTTTAAATCTTGACAATCATTAAAGCTTTTGTGGCGCTCTTCTTCTATTATACTTACCTGATTGTGAAATTCATCATCATCTGTGTAGCCTTTCCTAACATGTTCGAGTCGGCTTCCAATTGAGCCGGAAGCAGCTGAATATTTTTTTTTGTCATAGATTTTTTTTTATCTATAAAACTATCATGAAGGTTCTAGAAAATCTTAGTAATTCAGCATGTTTTCTCTTGTTACAGAACCAGCGGAAGGATGTCAGAGAACGTGCTGTCTTTTAAGGCTGACGCGTCAGACAATAAGGCACGGTACACCTGTGAAGCTAAGAACGTGATGATCAGCAACACTTTGAAGGCTGAGATAGACCTGACTGTGTTATGTGAGTCCATATTTTTTAATCTTTTTCTGCCATCAAGTCGGCAAGATGTGGATAAATGTGGAGCTCATAGCTTTGTGAACAGTGTAGGCCTAATTAATTGAAAAATAGCAGAAACAAATGTCATGAATAAATAGTAAAGAGAAATTGAGGTTGTTGTAGGTTTAGTAGTCGTTATCAATGCTTGTACAATTATTCACTCACTATCTTTATTTTCCTTTTTTCCTGAACTGTGGACTTGCGTTAAGTTAGCTTAAGACTTGCAAGTGGCTTTTATGCAGCAGTGATCTGTTTTTGACTGATAATGAGGATGATTTCGATAAACGAAATTTAAGTCATGCTGTTTTAACTTACCTCTAGACTACTTACCAATTGCTATGAAGACTCATAAGTTCGTTACCCAATAAATGATATAATTTCTGTAAGTAGGTTTGTGCAAACAGTTTTACTTGTCAGTTACGAAAAAAAAAAACTAGATGTGATCAGCGTTTCCTATCTAACTACTCTTGGAAGAATGGCCGTAACAAACTCATTTCACAGTAATGCTAACAATATTGAGACCAAGTATACAACAAAATGCTACATCATAAAGATATTCAAAGTGAACTTAAACTTACTTAGGCTTACACAATGTTTGTCAGAATCCAATAAGAGGTAGAGGCACCGATCGCATTTTGAATAGGAAAGCATCAAAGACCGAAATCCCTTTGGGAAATAAATAGGAACAACCTCAAAGCAATTAGATTGTATCGCAAAGTAATAAATACAGAAAATGTACGAACAATAAGATTTTGAACTGAAAATTTCCGACATTTTGTAGACTTGATATTTATTTTGTAAAGTACTGGGATTATTTGAAGTAATGCTTTGCAATCAGCAGTTCTATCGAGGAATTATGAAACTAGTCATAATTTGAGACTGAAAATGAGAAAAGTATTTGTCAAGGTATTTTCTTCTATAGTTTTAGAATCTTTGATGTTTTATTCAGGTCTCTTGAAACTGAGTAGGTGTTCTTTTAGAATTGAAAGATTTTGTAAGAATAAATCTGAATTAAAATTACAGTATTAGATAGATATACTCTTAAATCTATATTAATACGTGAAGCAAAAACTTTGTACCCCATTTTGCGAAAATCACGCGGGCAGAGGAATATGAAATTTGGCACAGTAAAAGTTTATAACAAAGTTTATATATTTTATGAAAGAGTGCAGAAAGGTAATATTTTTAACCACTGACGCACAAAGAGAGGGGTGTTATAAGTTTAACGTGTCTATGTATCTGTGTATCTGTCTGTGGTATCGTAGCTCCCAAACAGATGAACCGATTTTCGTTTAGTTTTTTTTTTGTGTCATCGATAATTTTTATCCCGAGTGTCATGAAAATCTGTTAAGCTTTGAAAATCATCAGCTCTTTTCTAGTTGATGAGGGATCTAACTAACTTCCTTATGTCTGATCAATTCGAAATTTGGTACCGTGTTACATCAATGATATTGAAAATATATGGGAAGGTAACCATGACCTGATCAACTGTTTGATGATCATCAGCTCTTTAATAGTTGATGAGGGGATCTGACTACCTTTCATATCTCCTATCGATTCGAAATTTGGTACCGTGTTACTTGAATGATACTAAAAGTATATGGTAAGGTAACCATGCCCTGATCAGCCGTTTGAAGATCATCAGCTCTTTTCTAGTTGATGAGAGATCTAACTAACTTCCTTATGTCCGATCAATTCGAAATTTGGTACCGTGTTACTTCAATGATATTGAAAATATATGGGAAGGTAACCATGACCTGATCAACTGTTTGATGATCATCAGCTCTTTAATAGTTGATGAGGGGATCTGACTACCTTTCTTATGTACTATCGATTCGAAATTTGGTACCGTGTTACTTCAATGATATTGAAAATATATGGTAAGGTAACCATGACCTGATAAACTGTTTGAATATCATCAGCTCTTTAATAGTGAATGAGGATAAATTAGTAACAAACTTCAGTGTGGGAAAAATACGCAACGTTGCGCAGATTTAAGCAAGACATTTAGTTTAAAAGCAGGAAATAAAAGTTAAATTAAAAATTTAAAAACCCTGGATCCAAACTAAAACTCTAAAAAGTAAAATAATAATATTTATTGGCCTTTTAAGTTGAAGTTAATATTTTGATCAAGGCATTGTCAAGTCGGGGGACGGCTAATGAAAATGCAAGGCCTCTGTTTGGCGTTTTCATTGACCTTTCCCCGTTTTTTAAATTTTTAATTCAATTTTTTGTGTAATAAATAATAATGCATTAATCCAAACGTAAAATTTCAATAAATATTGGTCGAGTTTCGACAACTGGCGACCACTAGCTAAAAAAAAAGATCGTTCTTTGTTTGCTTATAATAGTGGTTACTCGATCAAAAAGTGATAGGTTACCTATATGATTTGAACCCCACAATGTAACTAAAGTCGTCTTTAAAATCAAAGAATCACTTCCCTGTTATTCCTTTTATCATATTTTCGTCCACCATTTCCAAAGCCCACTCATAGGTGTCACAAAACAACAAAGGCTTGACCCACATTAGCTCACAGCCTCTTGCAGCATCATCTCTCAATCTTCTCTTAATCCTACCGAAGGACTCAATATCAAATCAAAACGAATAATATTCTGTAAGCAAGCCCAGTCCATCCCCTTAGAGCAACGAATCCTTTGATAATATAACTCTATCAGGTACGGGGTAGTCAAAAAGCGCAGTCATTTCGATCTCGTATGGTGCAAGCGATGAATGAAATACTTCTATTAAATAATCCATCGTGAACAATTGTATTTTGCTTATTGTATCATCGGTTAAATTCTAAATTCAAATTCATTTATTTTGTAAACACAGAGTAAAAATTATACAGATGTAATAAAAAAAAAAAAAAAAAAAAAATCTAATTAATAATATGTCAATAGATTGAGACGGCAAGAAACAAATATAAGCTAAGGCTTTTGTTATGTATGGGTTACACACGTAGATATACAAAAAAAAGCATTTTTTATATTTTTTATTGTACGTCATCCTAATAATATTGATAAATGTTGAAGTTTGTATGTTTGTTCCTCAAGCACGCAAAAATGGCTAAAAAGATTTGAATGAAATGTGGCACACAGATAGTTGGATTAACGCAAAGGATACTTTTGTCTCGGCAGTACGTTCCCATGGAATAATTGACGACATACACGAGGGTGAAACCGCTGGCAAAAGCTAGTATTCAGTAATTGTATTAATTCTATTAGTTTCTCTTTGCCTAAAGTCAATTACAAACGCTATTCATTCAAGTAATATATAATTATTTAGCGTCACTTTGAAATCTGTAATAATATTATTTAAATTTAATTATTCTTATTAGTAAGGTCCATTATCAATATAAAAACCATTTCGAATTTCTTATAATCTTGAGCAGTCGTGACCCAATTGGAACGACTTACGAGTTACTGCGCTACAATTGGTGGTAAACCCGCGTGGTGGTAAACAGTCCACTTCTTCTCACTGAAAGGGGGCCTGTGTGGCTATGTGCCAGCAGTCGGGGCATTATAAGTCGATAATGCTTATGATTTTTTTCTCCCAAAAAAATCTTAGTCTTTTTACTTGGCCCACATCTCAAAGAAGTATCCCCTAAATCCCGTCTTATTGTTTATTTACAAAGAACAGGCAGGTAGTCAGGTGTAATCGTCCAACCGTGGAGGGCCCAGTTTTTTCTGTATAAAACACGTTTGCTTGACTTGTCAAAGACTTTTGAAGTTAAAGATCGATCTTTGGTTAGACGATGTCGCTGGCTTCGTAATAATAAATGATGGAAAAGGCTTTGTTTCTTACAATTTTCGGACGATGGGGTACATTTTGCTGATGAGAATTTCTTTGAAAATAAATACATTGCCAGTACTATTATTAATTGCGAGGATTTTTATTATACTTATTTGATTAGTGATGTAACGTTGCAAATTATAATGTTATTTCATTTATTTATTCAGTTTGGTCTGTAGTACTACAGAAAACCTTAATGTATTAGGCACTTAATTAAACCAAGGCTATAAATATTGCATAAGAACATACCATAAATTATAATGTCGTCCATGTAAACATAGTTTTCCTCACTGTGTAGCGTGTTCTCATTAAAAGTACATGTCTTACATCTGCTTTTACTCCCGGTTTGAGTTTTGTATACCTGATTTTTTTTACTACTCATGAACATCCGTACTGACCAAAGTTTTGATATTCGACCTCAACTTGATGGAACCCGCTCACTAAGTCCACGCAGATTTAGGGATTACTATCTGCTTATACCCAAACTAATTAGTGTTAATTGGCTTTTGCTTAACCTCTAAGAGATAAAGGAGTGAGTGATACTTAATTGACTTTTGGTGGCCTTGTTAAAGGGCTGTTAGTATCGTAATCGGCCGATAGTAATGACTTAGTTGGGTTTATTTATATTAATTGGCTTATGTAAGCCATCTTTAGTAATATTAGAGTGAGCTTCTCTGTTATCATTACAATTCAATTGATCCTTAATAATACAATTTGACCTAGGTATTCAAGGCTCGTCTATAAAGCTTTTATTATTCGTTTAGGTATTCATCATCTGCATAACCTTTTTCCTTTTTTTGAATGATGCCGCGTTGGTCTCGCGGTCACAAGCCCGACTGCTGAGCGCTGGGCCCGAGGTTCGATTCCCGGGTCGAGCAAAGTGATATCGGATTATCCTATAAGGATTTTCTTAGTAACAGTTCGGAGTTTAGAAGTTGTCGGTGTGATACCCCCGTGCCTCGGAAAGCCCGTTAAGCGGTTTGTCCTACGCCTGATCTCTCTCCGGTCATGTCGTTTTGCCGTCCCATCGGACTATGAGAGTGTGGAAAGAGAGAATGCACTGTCTGCGCACACACTTGTGCACTATAATATTTCCCACGCCGAAACCTAGTCTCCGTTGAGATTGGCGGCCATGGCCGAAATACAGTCTGGAGGCCTTTTCCTTAATATGTTGGGTCTTCTGACAACCCGTTACGATTGTCAAAGATCGAACGACGAATGACAATCGGAACCAACGAACGGTTTAACGTTCTTTCCGAGGCACGGAGGGGTCTTGGTATGTATGGTCACCCATCCACGGACCAACCGCGGCAAACTTAGCTTAACCTTTCCGTCTAACCGTGTTTGGCTGTGTTTAATAAGCCACAATCCTCGTTGAGCTATTACTCATGAGACATTTAAGAAGTAGCTGTAAGAATATATTTAAAAAAATAAATTGTTACGGCAAATTAAGATTTGAAGGTAAAAACATAACCATTTTGTTTATTCTAAACCTTGCATGTAAAGCCAAACTTATAGCAACGTTTGTTTTCCTTTTACCGCTGTTAACTGGAAGTTACTCGTATATTATTTAAGCTTCTAGGGGTTGGCAACCATTTTGGCGCCGCTAACTATGTAAAAACTAGAGAGACTTACTCGACATGCATTTTATATGAAACATGTTTAACTGTAAATACAATTTTAAAATAAACAGTTGTAAGAATGTCTTATTTATTGTCCGTTTCATAAAGTGTATTATCAAAAGGAAAAACGCAAGCAATTACTAGAAAATACTGTTTGTTTTAGCTTCATACTTTATGCTTTGCCTTAAGGTTTCAGTTTGAGTTTTAAGAGCTCTCAGATTAGCCCTTAAATCATAATCAGCCTTAATGTTCCCACTGCTGGGACACACACCTCTCTTCGAGATAATGTACTGTAATCTACCATGCGGACCCAGTGCGTATTGGTAGATGTTACAAGTCTTAGTAATTTTGTTTTCCTCACTATGTTTTCTTTGACCATTTTGAGAGCAGTGGTGATTAAATTATTTTACACAAAGTAAAGTGCCTGCCTGGGTTCGCTCTCTCGGCTCGTAAGTCAGAGTTGATAACACTGGGCCCACTTCTCAATGGGCATCTCTTAAATAGTTTCAAGTCATCTTTAAAGAAATCTTACTCTGACAAAAAACAAAAATCCTTTTCCACGATTCGAATCAAACAGATTAAAACAGAATGTTTACGTATGAAGTTGTGTACCCACATCAAAAACGATCGTAATCACCTCACGTTTCGCCAACTCCCTAAACGAAACAGCTCAATGATATAAGCATAAATCACCAACTCCCACAGCGACATTCAAATTTATTTGACATTTATACGAAGAGGGCAAAGTTTTAATTTGTTCCGACTCCATTGACGCCCCCCAGAAGTTTGCCGAACGTATTTTTACGTTAAACTCTTACTTCTATCGCTCCCATTTCGAAATGTACACTAAAATTGGAATTTTCTTTTTTGAAATGTTATATTTCTAAGTGGTTTGTACTGAAAAGGTCGCTTGTAATATTTGGATTAACTTTCATGCGTACTTATAGTTTGTAATAGGAATCTATTATTCATTTTTGCTGTGTCAACCTTAAGTATTTCATATTGGCTGAAACTACTTACACAACAAAAAATAGTCTTTCTAGTAACCTGTCGAGTCCGTACAATAAGACACAATCGATTTTCTATCGTTACGTGTCTGATAGGGCCCGCGCCGGGCTTAAATTTAAAAAATCTGGCATGTTTTATCCTAGATAATATCACTCCTAAATTCTTTTCATTATTAGTAACTTTCTAGTCTTGTATTATAAGAACGAATTTAGATACCTGCCGACATAAAAAAATTATATCTCACATTCCATTGTACTTTAAACCATCTATTCGAATGTCATCCATTTTCAACCACCGCAAAATTACACTTGAAATAGGAATCCACTTTCTGTGATCTAATTGAAGTTTGTTACTGTAGGTGTCCCGTCACCCTTGAGACAACCTTTATCAAAGCTATACCTAACTAACTATAATATTATTAATTCTGTTCATACATTAGAAGCTGACTTTTACTAATGTCGATTAAATTGCATACTTTATTCTTACTTACGCGTTATCAGGTTAATTTGAAAATTATGCAGCAGAAAATTAGAAAGGATCAATTTTGAAAGCGTCTTTTTTCGGTCCAGTCAATATAAGGTCGATGACTTAAATATGCTGAAGGTTGTGCTAGATGTGACAAGGATTTATTACGTAAAACAGGATTAGCAACGACACTATTTAATGCTAACTAAGCAAATCTACAAAAGGACCCGTTTTTTTTTTTTTTTTTTTTTTTTTTTGGATGGGAAATCATCAAATGACTTCTCCTGCTGAGTAGAGCAGGAGGGCGTGTCAGACTTTTACTGACTAAAACCCACCCGTGTTCCCTCAGTAGCCCGTATGCCAGGGGCCGTGGTATCTCTTTCGAACAAACCCGCACCCCTGGCAGGCATCGGCCCTTGCGGACCCCACCAGTGGTTGCTGACATCTTTGACGGCGCGCGTGAGGAACACAACGCGCTGTCCCGTCTACCACTTTTCGGCCGCAGAGGATAGGGAGAGCGGCTGACGCTATACCGACACTCCTCTTCCCCTGCGGCCCCACCGCGTCCGCCATCAAACGGTGGCGGCCCCGTCCAGGCCACGGACGGGAAGAGCGCTGCTCAGAAGCACCGGCACTCCTCCTCTACCGCAGCCTGTAACCCTCAGCCGCGATGCCTCCCATTCGACATCGCGGCCCACCTCAGTTGCGGTGCACCTCACCGCAACCTACTTTTTGGCCGCTACGTCAATGGCTTGAAGGCAAAAGCCCTGACGAGCGGCCCCACCGTTGAGTTCCTCTTGGCTTCACCGTGGATGGGAGACCACGGTTACTAAGCCCCCCCGCAACGACAATGCGGGAACCCACTCGGGGGGGACAAAAGGACCCGTGACAAACAATATTATCCTTCAAATAGAATATGAAACATGACAGTTAATTTGTTTGTTAGCAGAGCAGGTATTTTCAATTAATGAGATTTATAATTGCATAGTTTATTTGTTACACTGATGTTACGAATTATTTATTTATTGCAGACAATTAAGCAAACAGAATATTTGCACTCATTAATTATTTCTAACTAGCTTCTGCCAGCGGTTTCGGTCGCGTGGGTTTCGTAACTTATCCCACGGGAACGTACTTTAGGGATAAAAGTATACTTTATGTTAATCTGGGTGTAAAGCGACAGGTCAAAATGCAGAACACCACGCTGCGTTCCAGAACGGGTATCAAAGATGTAAGCTGCCAAGCTCAAATGGGATTGGGCCTGGGCGGGTCATATCAGCCGCATACAGGATGACCGCTGGGCAAAGGTCTCTACAAAAGGTCCTGGTGCCTGAAGATGGACGACGTCGTCGCGGTCGGCCCAGGACACGGTGGCGACGATGCGTACCGCGAAGGCTGGTTTGAGTTGGCGCGGGAAAAGAGTTCCTGGAAAGACTGAAGCCTTTGCCCAACAGTGGGATAGTATAGGCTAAACAAAACAAAAAGTTATTCCAGTTTATATACTATCTGTGGCCGTGTTTGCGTGATTGAGTAACAAACATCAAAACATACATACTTTCACATTTGTAATATTAAGTAGGATTATAATAGATCAAATTCACTATTACGAAACAACCACAATAAGACTCTAATAACTACACAAAATGCAAAAAGAATAAAACCATTTTTGCTCCTTCCAAAAATAAAAGTACATCATCTGCTCATCAAACTCAAATCAATCTTATAAATAAATCAGATTTCTCCAGCGATTGATTTTACATACGCTTTCGACTCACTACGCCAACATGCAGGCTTTCAAAATGTAATAAATTTCGCATGATACCGCGGTTACGTGGCTTAGAACGATATTAGTGATGCATTAAACTGCTATGCTTTAGAATTGGCTATCTAATTTATTCAGTGACAGGCTTTTCTGTTAAAATTTAATGCATAAAGTGAACTATCTTTTGTAAATATACTAACTAGGTCTTCACATTTTTATGAAGCTAGTATTAGGGTAGTTTCTTCGTACTTCGGGTTAATCTTTCGTTAAAATTCGTTTGATTGCAAGAAAATATGTAGTTATATCATCATCATTATCAACAGTCTATAGTAGTCCACTGCTGGACAAAAGTATTTTCAATTAAATACTAATATTTCCTGGTTTAACATTTCCGACGTCGTCATTTCTTTTATCGACCATTTGAATACCATACTATATCACCCCTTAACTCATTCAAGTCTTCTCTTCATTTTCATGTCATCCTTAATTATCATCATTAATCTCTTTTTCTGCTCCAATTTATTTGGCGTCAGCGCAGCATAACTTCTTCCATACTTCTCAGCCTCTCGATAACAAATGACAAACTGGTTTTTCTCTTTCAGTTGCTCCGTCACACGTCACAATCTCCGGACCTTCAGAAGCCAGGGTGGGAGATCCAGTGCCTCTGACCTGCAGTACAGCACCTTCGAACCCAGCTGCTGATATCAAATGGCTTGTACTAGGGAAGCATCATAAAGAAGCAAGTAACAGAACTGTTATATCGCCTGAAGGTAAATGTGTATTATTTATTGAGTTTGAGTAAGCAATTAATGGTGAAATAATTCCTTATGAAAAGAGTTGTTCATATTAATTCCACGGTAGTAATTTTGATAACTAAGCCATTTATTTGATGCATGTTAAAATCACGTGAGATATTTTAATTGTGGTTTTTTTTTAATAATTTTTTGCACAGTGCGTCAAACAGGGGCAGCCTGAGATTTAAAACCGCCATCAGTTGCCTTTCAGTATTTGTCTATAGGGCCGATGCATCTGCCAACACGCAAATACGAAGCTATATTTGCTGATTATTAATTTTAATTAGGTTTTGTACCCATTCGTCACTGTTGCACACCAAAAGTATACTTCTAAACCGGATGGCTGAAATCATCAACGCGCAAAACTATAACCATTAATGACGCACATGATGATTTTAGACGTAGAAATATCCCTTGTGTAGAAATAAAATAGTTTCATAGATAAGTGCAATACCTATGCAGTCAAAATGTATGGACCAGCATTTCTTTTTCAAAACACCGATGAAATACTTCTTAACAGAATCAGCACCCTAATAGCGTAACACACGATCAATCACAATTTGTCTCATACAGTTCAACAAAATTCATTGCGTTATTTACTTTGTTAAGCAGACACATTTTTCGAACATATGAAGCGATGGCTTAGCAATCTGTTTCAAAATGATTCAGATTATGATTGATCTTGCGTTACGCAATTAGGGAGCAGGTATTCTATCCATCCATCTTCTGTATAGAAGTTGGCAAATACATAATGTAAGTTCAAAGGAAGTAACATACCTATTATAGTTTGGAAATTCCAAACGATCGCGGAAAAACGTATGTTCAAGGACTGCAGTTGGTAAAACCTTGGCCTAGATTTCTTGAACAAGACCTCGACTATACAAAGACGAATAGATCGAATCGGTAGGTTGATATGAAAGTCGATTCAGCTATTGATAATTTAAAATATAAAGCCGTTCAAGGCATCTTTCTATCTTTTCGAATTAAAATTAATAAGAAAGAAACATAATGTTCCAAATGTAACTAGTTCAGTAAACGGTTTATAATAAAGATAAAGTAATGTTAAGAAAACAATATTGTTTGAATTATTATATAAAATACACTCATTTTGACACTTTTACGTCTTGAGATGTAGGTATTCAACTTGATATGTCATTAAGTTCATAAATGAAAATAGAATGAAAAAAATACATCGTTCTGTATGACGACATTTTTTTTTTCAAGCTTTTCCTCTACATCGGCTATGACAATAGTTTAGCCCTGTTTAAGAATTGTTAGCAACATTAGTACCGGGTTCACTCCCCAGTCTGTGCTAGGCGTAGGAAGCGTCATTCGTGGAACCTTTGTACCATTTTTCCAACTTCATCATTGTTGTCTTTCTTTCAGGCGGCTGGATCACGACCTCCAACATCACGGTGGTTGTGGAACCGAACAAGAGATCCATCGTTGTCGTCTGCCACGGCATCAACGGCCAACTCACTGAGAACGTCGTCGCTACTCATACCATCAATGTGCTATGTAAGTGCTTTAGTTTTTAATTTTCTATCACAATTTAGCATCTATTTTTTAAACCAGCTACTGATTGTGAAATACTGGGTTCGATTTCCAAGTTGGGCAAAGTATTATTGGGGAATTTTTCAAAAGCAGCCCGGCGTCTAGATTCGTTCCCATTTGATGGAAAAAGTCTCGCCCACTATTATATTGGTCTTAAACATAATCTGCGAAATTATGATGTTTTACAGGTATACTTCTGCCTAACACTTCAAGGATTACAGGCGTGATGTTATTTTATATTTAGCTATCTTTTTCCGTGACTGTTGTAGGATCTTGATGGAATTGACGTATGGTACTATCTATTTATTTGAGGTTTTAACTAATTAGATCCCGGCTAATGAGACAATTGATTTTCTATTGTAATGGATCCAATTCGATCCGCGCCGGACTGAACCGGTATGTATTAACAAAATAAATACGCTTTAAGTTACGATTACGTCATTATTTGGATGAACTTTCAATTAAATAATATCGCGGAGTTACCTTTTTAGAAATAAAAAACATTTTCGAAAAGAACAAACAATATTGCTAACTTATCACTTGTCAAAAAACGCAAAAAAAAAGTACCTACGTTGCAAAAAAATCAAGATATCAAAATGAGAAATTACTTTTTATAAAAATATGTCCACCCTGGTATCTAGAAAATTGAGATTTAAGATTATATTGACAGGTTCATATTGCGACGCAGACATTTCAAAAGAAATTCTTGAATTCTTTCTTCTTCAATGACAAAAATTAAAATATTAAGAGAAAAATACGACATTCATTTAATATTTACCAGTAAAAAACTGTTCATTAAGGTGAAACAAGTCCACTTTTTTTCCATACAAACTTCGGGAGGGTTTTACTCCCCTGTTTGACAATGTACATCAAAACTTAAACATGGTATGGTTTTGTCTCGTTGTTAATATTGTCGGTACGGAAACAGAATACTAAAATAAAAAGCCATTAAAAAGTTATGAGCCAACAAAGATTCGTTTTTCTTGCTAATTTAACCTAACTTTGGGCGTGTTTAGGTAATAAAAGAAGTGTAAAATCCCCAAAACTAAGTCGGTACCGACAAAGTTTAATTATCGATAAGTTCAATAAACTTTATTGGTCATTGATTTATGCAGTGGCTTTTTCATAAAATCCGATCTTCCGAAGGACTTTTCTTAATTTTTTCGCGAATGTTTTGCTTTAAATGCTCCTGCATCTCACACAATAACGTTGTGCGTGGAGACTAGCGTCTAACTGCTCATCACTGATACTATCTCTGTCGGATACGAAGCCTGGTGAGACAGCGTGATTTTTAGCCAGGCCCACCAGTGAGTTCGAGCCCGCGAAAAGTGTCCCCTTAAAGGCACTGCTATTGAAAAACATTTTGTGTAGTTACGAAAACACAATGAAATGAAATATATAGAAATAAAACGTAAGTGTTTTAGTATAGTTTGAGAGGTAAACACCCGATCTCGAAAACAAATAAACGTGTCTATCACAAAGCTCAAAGTCACGTCATCAAAATCAATAATACTTTCCACCAACATATCTATACCAGAAATCGAAAATTCCATTACCCTACAAAATATGATAATCCATGGCTTAAGTAAACACGAAGGATTTTCCATCAAATACCTATTTGATTAGAGAGCTGTCATGAACAGAATCGGGCCGAAGCATATTGATATGCACGAAAAATATATCGTGAAATACCGTAAGGTTAACAAGATTTTCAGAAGTTCTAATACGAAATGTGTCAGCAACTTATTTATATGATCCAAGTTTACGTCATCTTTAAAAATATGGGTTGTTTTAAAATTTGGAATTGTACACAAGTTTGAAAACTTTTAAACTGTCATTTGTTTTACGTAATGACGATGATGAAGTTGGCACCATCTTGTAAAATATTGGTTATTTTAAAATTGAAATCGAAGCTTGAAAAAAACAGTTTTTTTTTGTGTTTACTTGTTTTCGGACTTTTGACGGAGCAGTATTATTTGAGTTTAACTTACCAAAGAGTATCGTTTAACCTAGTAACGAACTCAACCCAGTTACTGGGTAAAACGATACTCCTTGGTAAGACTGGTTGAAGTTGTTACTGGTCGTCAGAAGCCTGACAACCCCTCTAACCAAGGGGTGTCGTATTACCCAGTAACTGGTTTGTGGAGCACAAATAAGCAGCCAAGCAGATGATAAGTGTCACTTATGTTTTATATCTGGCCTTATGTTCAAGTAGAGAAACTATAATACTAATACTATTTACGTAGCTTATTCGTAAAAGTTGAAATGCTTCTTTGAATTCGCGTATTTTAAAGTGACTGTAACAAAAATTCTTCGTAAATTAAAAAATTTAACCGCCGAAAAATAAAAACTAATAAACCTGCTTTGTCCAACCCCAATAACTAAGTTCGGAAGGCGGTGACATATAATTAAATACATATCCAAAGTCACCGACTTCCGAACTTAGTTATTGGGGTTGGACAAAGCAGGTTTATTCTTTTTGACTTTTCGGTTTTTCGGCGGTTTCATTTTTTTATTAAAAAGTTTTATTTTATAATTTTTTGTGGCTATAATCTACTAATTACTACATGCTTAATTTTTGATTACTTTATTTGTAATACACAACTCAGTATTAAAATATTTGAGTTAACAATCAATCATTTAAAAAAAAAAAAAAAAAAAAAAAATCACCCCCTGTTTTCTTACCTAAGGGTAAGAAAATAATTAAAGGATTTTTTCTTCAAAATTTATATGGGACCAACTTCGGGGTATACCCTTTCAAATAAAAAAAGAATTATCAAAATTGGACTACTCTGGAAAAAGTTATGCGTGGTCATACACAAAAAAAAAAATGTACGCGTCGAATTGAGTAACCTCCTCCGTTTTTTCGTCGGTTCAAAAAGAGTCTTCTTTTATTGACCAAAATAGAATATATGGCATTTATAACATAAAACATAAGGCTGAAGAGTTCTGGAATTACCAGTGTGACTAGAAAAAATAGACAAAAATCTGTTTGGATTTGATAGGCCACGAAGTAACTGCACGGGATGGGTTGTATCGCGATGGAACGGGGGTGCAAGCAGAAGCTTGTGTAATATAAAATTGACTTGTTAACTAGAAGTTGATTATGATATAAAACAAAAAAAATATGGAAATCAACATCCTCTAATCAACGAATCACAACACACTACAATTTCACTTCGTCCGCCAACCGATTATGGCAATTTCCCTTCTCAATTTGAAAGCCGCTGTTCAGTAAACTTATTACCTGCCAGTCTCACAAACAGGCAAGTTACCATCCAATTTTATATGTATTAAACATTGAGTATTTCGTGGAATTACAACATGAACACAACTTGAAGAGCCGAGTAAAGAGAATAATTTATAACGCAACTCCTCGACAACGGATTAACTGTCACTCCTTGAGCTATTACAAGCTCCTGGACTATTATGAACTGGAGTGGTGGAAGGTGGTGCTAAGCTAGGGCTTACGACGTTGTCTCTAGTCGTGTATGCTAGTTGTAAAATGTAAATGGAAATTGTCTACTAGGCATGATAAAAATTGCAGAGACATTTTCCCTTTGCTATTTTTAGTATGCCAGGAGTTTTAGTAGTTACAGCTCTTTGTGTAGATGGCGCTTATGGCTTAGTAATAACAGCTACATGGTTTGATCGATTAGGTTAAGCTACGCTTGCCGCGGTTGGTCCTTGGACGAGTGACCATCTCCACATACCGAGACTCCTACGTGCCATGGAAAGCACGTTAAGCCGTTGGTCCCGGCTGTCATTCGTGGATCTTTGACAACCGTTACGGGTCGTCAGAAGCTCGAAACTCTGATAACCAGACTTACAAGAGTATAGTATTACTCAGTAACTGGGTTGTGGCGGTCAGATATAACGTAGCAGGCGTTCTTTAGTTGCCACCTACCACATTAGAAGAAAGCGTGAGTTTATGTATATACTAGCTTTTTGGGAATGTACTACCGGGGAAGAAGAAGAAGACCGGGATAAAATGTATCCTCTGTATTAATCCAGGTAACAAACTATCTGTGCCCAAAATTTTATGCAAATCCGTTCAGCCATTTCTGCGTGATTTTGTAACAACTTACAAACTATTATAGTTATAATATGAGTAGAAAGTGTGATTGTGTACTTCAAAATATTCTATAAAAAGTTTGAAAACAATGTCGTAAATAACACCAAGCATTAAAATAAAACTTTCAAACCCGCAAGCGTTCCATCACCACCCCCCCACTACACAACAATAATTATACCCTTACCTACAATTTTCCGACATTTTTCCCACACATGGTAACTTAATCAGGAGTCTATTTGACTTTATAATAACTGCGTCGACTCGAAACCCTTAGGAAACGTGACTTGAAAACGTAGTGCTACTCACATCGTGTTGTGGCGTTATCTAGCACCAGCCTGTATATTATATACAGGGTACGAACGAAGGACATATTTCGGAGTAGTGTGGTGACTTTTAAATATTAAGTTTGAGAGGTTTTTCTGTGGAGAAATAGTGTGCTCAAGATTTATGGCAAATTCGTCTTGAAAATTGTATGCTCGTATTATAAGCAACTTTGCAATAATTCTTGCGTATACAATTAATCGATATTTAAAAAAATCTCGCTTGCCATTAAGGCTGTTACTGCTTCTATTGTAAGAAACGAATGGTAGAAAAAGTAATAAATCTATGTAAATAAAAAGCAAACCCTAGACGGCACGATTGGCGCAGTGGTTTAGCGATTGACTGCTGCGCTGCGTGTCTAGAGTTCGATTCCTGCACGGAACAAATATTTGTATGACCTACAATTAGTTGTTTCGGGTCTGGCTGTTTGTGTATGTGAGTTTAAATGTTTGTAAACGCACCCACAATAAAGGAGAAATTCCAAGTGTGGGCCAACGTTTTATTAAAAAAAAAAACTCTTGGACCTAGAAAGCTGAAAGTTTGCACATAATGTTCCCTTTATAATTTATACAAGGAATAAGGAATGATTTTTCGAAATTCAACCCCTAAGGAAGTTAAATAGGGGATGAAAGTTACGCGCGGGCGAAGCTGCTGGCAAATGCTAGTTAATTATAAAGATGGCCTCAGTAAGAAGCAGTTATTGTAGGTAGAAAAAAAGCCGGTCGTATAACTGACTATCGTCTTGATAATTATAATAATCATGCGTTTGGTCCGTGGATATCTGTTTACATACCAAGAACCCTCCGTGCCTCGGAAAGCACGTTAAGCCGTTGGTCTCGGCTGTCATTCGTGGATCTTGGACAGTCGTAACGGGTCGTAAGAGGCCCGAAAGTCGGACAATTTAATAAGGAGTATCATGTTACCCAGTAACTGGGGTTTGAAGATCAGATAGGCAGTCACTTCATGTAAAATACTAATATTCAGCTGATTCTGGTTAGACTGGAAACCGAACCTAATACAATTAGAAAACTGCTAGGTAAATGAAAAAGATAACAATGTTACTCAGTATATGTAATTCGGGATCTGAATATATATTGATATCTTGGTCAATGGTGTCAGTCACTACTGCCTACCTATCCCATCAAACTTAACTGTATTACATCCATCTACAAAATACTCACCCTTTTCTGTACAAATAATCCCTTAAAGCGCCTTCACAAAATCGGAAAACCCTTCACTAAAATAATTGCAAGTATAACGCTCTACTTACTGCAGAAAACTGAAATATTTTGTAAAATGCAATGGCCGACGTTTCCACATTTATTTTTCAGAGAATTTCGCCAATTCCTTTTGCCTAACACATGTACGAGTTTGAGGTTTTAAATTCTTTCAATATTTTGTAACGTTCGGGCAGCCATGTCGGTTTTTCCGTGGAATGTTTGAATTATTACTGTTTAAGTTAGTGCAATGCGCTTGATATTGTGGAATTTTGGATTGTGCAATATTAAGATATTTATTTACTTTTGAATTTGTTTATTGGAAGTCGGATTATGGGCTCTTTTGTCAGTTGTTTTTTTTTAAATCAAAGGATTACATAATCTTAAACCGGCTTCAAAAAAGGAAGAGGTTCCTAATCCGGTTGCATTAAAAAAAAAATTACCTCAGAACTCCATCATTTATTGTTGTATTTGTCTTCTTTTGTTTGAAAAAGTATATTTATAAAGAGTTCCCATATAAATTTGGTCAAGTTCTGATTAGTGTTTTTTGAGTTAGCTTCAATAATACGTAATTTTTTACACTTAGTGTATTTTGATGATATTATAGTAAGTACCTGTCACTTTTATTTATTTTGCAAGTGAAGTTACCACAGATAAAAAACGAAAACTAAAAAGTTTGTCACGAGTTTTTTTACTTTTTTATAAGCATTTCATACGTACGTTTGAATTTACGCGCGATACTGTCACAATTGACTGAAAGTAATATAAGTGTGTAAATAGACACCATGCGAATCGGAAACCACAAAAACTCCCCAGGCCGATTTCCGGCCACCGTAGGCATGAGCTTGCGGACGGCGAGTAATGGGTAGCTCGCTGTCCGGTAAGGACCAAGCCCAAGTCGACGGCGCGTTGTGTTCCACGCGCGCCTCAAAGAGATGTCAGCACAAAAAGTGATGGGACCCGCAAGGGTCGATGCCTGCCAGGGGTGCGGGTTTGTTCGAAAGAGACACCACAGCCCCTGGCTTGAGGGCTACTGAAGGAACACGGGTGGGGTTTAGTCAGTAAAAGTCTGACACGCCCTCCTGCTCCACCCAGAGCGGGAGAAGTTATTTGATGATTTCCTACCCAAAAAAAAAAAAAAAAAACCACAAAAACTCCAATTTAAATTTACCCGAACTCAAACTCAAAAACTCAAACCCAAAGAATTTATTTCAAATAAGCCAATTACAAGTACTTCTGAATTGTCAAGGGGTTTGGTCAGTCAGAATGATAAAGCTAGTTGCCCATTCCAAAGCGTATATAGTAGGTATCTATGGAGAAGAACGGACAAGAAACTCCACGGACACTCTTTTAAATCAAAATATTGTTACAAAGAACACACAACCATTACAATCCTAATATCTTACTAATATTATGAAATATGTGAAATTTTGTATTCTATAAATGATAAATGATTTTATTTCTGTGAGTAGGTTTGTACAAACACTTTAACACGTAAATCATATTTTTTTAAACTAGATGAGGTCGGCGTTTCCTATCTGACTACTCTGAGAAGAAAGGCCGAAACAAACTCAGAGGTCGCAGTCTCTTTTAAAGTCCAGACATAATCTTGGTCAGATCATGTGAAGACCATGTTGGATTGGTGTCTGAAATGGTCTTTTGAGGAAAGAACCAAACAGATTGAGTGGACCTGTCCATTCAGTGCACGCATGTATCAGTAATCATATGTTTGTTATTCAAACACGCAGAAACGGCTGAACGGATTTCGATGAAATTTGGCGCACATATAGTTTACTAGCATTTGCCCGCGGCTCCACCAGCGTGGATGTCGTTTATCGCGTAAAAAAGTAGCCATGGCCTTCTCCATATTTCAAGCTATATCTCTTCTCAATTTCATGACGGTCGGTACAGCGGTTTAGGCGTGAAAGCGTAACATACAGACAGAGTTACTTTCGCATTTATAATATTACTAGCTTTTGCCCGCGGTTTCGCCCGTGTGGATGCCGTTTATCGCGTAAAAAGTAGCCTATGTCCTTCTCCATATTTCAATCTATATCTCTGCCAAATTTCATGACCATCGGTTCAGCAGCTTAGGCATGAAAGCGTAACATACAGACAGATAGAGTTACTTTAAAATTTATATTATTAGTAGAGATAACCTGGATTAATATATAGGACAATTACTTTTTATCCTGGTAGTACGTTCCGACCTCCACGTGGGCGTAGCCGCTAGCGAAAGCTAGTGTAACTATAAAAATAAATACAGATCATCGAAGCATTCTAATTTCATCCAAGATGGCGTCTTCCATACGTCATAAACAGACTAGTAGATAATTCTCATTAGAACCCCATTACAAACCCACTCAATCTTACAACCATAAAAACTCGAATCAAAACTTGACCATGGGTATTACAACCTACCACATAGGACAGCCCCTCCATCAGTTGCGGTCTAACCCTTACGCACTCGTGGTAACTAAGATTACCCTTTAAATCATTTCTAGTCGGGGGTAAGACCCCTTAGTACCCCTTTGTGGTCAAGCTGGGGTGCTTTGTAAATCGTATGTGGTTGTAGGCGATCTTTGCTATAGACCTTGTATCCTGAAATGGGAGTTAAAATGTTTTAGTATGCTATTTTTGTATACTTATAGAATTTATATTAATTTATTAGTCAACTAGCTTTTGCCCGCGGCTCCGCCCGCGTGGATGTCGGTTATCGCGTAAAAAGTAGTCAATGTCTTTCTCCATATCCCAGGCTATATCTCTGCCAAATTTAATGACGATCGGTTCAGCGCATTAGGCGTGAAAGTCTAACAGACAGACAGACAGTAACTTTAGCATTTATAACGTAAGTACGGATATCAGGAATAGGCTCCAAGCTCATTGATACTACTTATCCTAATTTATCTTATCTAAATATATTTTTATTTTATAAATGTAAAAGTTTGTATGTTTTGATGTTGAGATGTTTGGATGTTTGTCACTGAATCACGCGAAATCCACCGAACAGATTTGGATGAAATTACCACTAAGGATTGTCTTTTTATCTTGGTACTACGTTCCGGTGGGATAATTACCGCGGGAGAAGCCGCTGGCAAAAGCTACTAGGTATGATATTATTTATTTCTGCTATAATATCCCATGCAATAGAGCTTAAATATAACTGGCGAAAAATGTGCATGTCCTCTAGGTATGCCGCTTTTATCGGCGGCTATAACCTGAACATACGTACCGAACTTGTATTGTACCTACCGTATCCGACCAATAAATATTTTGTCTTTGTCTTCATATTACATCTCTGCCTAGCCTATCTGAGGAAACAGATGTTATATTATGGTACAATTTTATGTATTTCTGTAAATTGGTTACAAATACATTCACACTACAAAAAATATACCTTCGGGAAGTGCAGCGAACATTGTTATGTTGTTGATAATTCATGCTATCTATTGCAATAAAATAGTCTGTTTTGGTATTTCAAAAATAGCTTTGACGTGTGTATAATTTATACTCAACGCACAGAAAAAAATACAACGCATTCCTTTGACCCATTGACATAACAAACCCATTGAATCGTGAAACAACCGAACTATGGAACACGTCCAACCATATAATATATGTATATCATACATTGGTATGTGTATGCATTATACGAGTAAATGTTAAAATTTGTATGTTTGGTATCCATACATTGGTAGGTGTATGCATTCTACGAGTAAATGTGAAAATTTGTATGTTTGTATTTGGATGTTATTATGCAATCACGCAAAAACGGCTGAACAAATTTGAACGATTTTTGGCACACCAATAGTTTATAACTTAAAGTAACAGATAGTATTATTCGTAATTATTTTATCTCGGTAGAACATTCATGTGGGATAATATACAACCATAACACGGGCGATGTGGCAGTCAAAAGCTAGTTATACATAAAATGATAAAACTATTGCTATGTAAACAACGGACGAAACGTCCGGTCTGTGCGAATTATCATAATATTTGCGGAACCGGAAACGCAGCTGACGTCACGGCCGCTGCCGGCGTTTTGGGGTTCGGTAGGGAAATTGTGTAATCCATTGTGGTAGTTTTGGATACATACATAATATATTGGGCTTTTGGGAGGTAAGGGTGACTATGATGAATTACTTTTGTTTTAGTTTAAAAAGTTTACCTTTACGCACATCTGTGCAAGCCGTGTTACAAAATGGTTTGCATACAATGTATCGTAACATTGTTTCTACCTATCTTGACTGTTAATGCCACAATGATAAAATAGCCATTTTAATGAGTCATCAAGACAAATTAAATGAAAGGGATAATTATTTCTTATTACATGCATTATCAACCTATGATGTCCCCACTGCTGAGACACAAAATTCATTTCTGTGAGAGTGCCGCGAGAGCCCGTAATCGCAGGCCGTGAAAAGTAAGTGTCACATGTCTTGGAATTTTTGATATCAGGACATGCTGGTTTCCTCAAGATGTTTTTCTTCATAGTTTTGAGAGCAGTGTTATTAAAAAATACATAAATAAAGTGAAGCGCCTGTATGACGTACGACCTAAAACTCGTAAGTCGCGGCCGTTACCACTGGGCAAGGTCGTACCAATAAGAAATGGCGCCTAGGGCACGCATCAGATTTGCGCCCCTTTGTAAATTATCTTCACGGTCTACACTGAGCAAACCCAAGGCCTCATAGCGTTTCTTGACCCAATATAGCCTTCAATAACGAAGGTATTAATTTCAATTTCCTAAAAAATCGCTTGCAATGAATTTTAAGAGAAATAGACAAATTTGAGTTAGGTTAGGTATGAAATGGTTTATTGGTGTTTTCTTTTTTTTATATTTGGCGATTTTGTACGCCCCTCTTCGATAGGCGCCCAAGGCAGTTGCCCTGCGGCTCCCTATGACATAATAACTATGATAAACACAACACACACACAACAGACAAAAATACAAAACCACAAAAAAAATAACCGGGCTGAACTAGAGAGAAAGCTAGTATCCAGAACCAATCGATCTAAAATCTGGCTTACCTACTCAACGGAACCCTAGACTGTAAATTCATTACACCCAGTATTTTTTCCGTCGGCCTTACGCGATAAACCCTAGGTCGGATTAAACAGCTTTTTAAACTGCTGGTGCCGTCTCTTTCTTCCTTAACCGTTTTTATTTGCCATCTCGTTCTAGCAACGGATTTATGCTGTCGTTTTTTAGTGGTTTAAAGTTTGCGTAGGTACCAGGTTTTTGCGGGATGGGGGAAATGGGGGACGGCGTGTGTGTGTTCGGTATAAAATTGGGAAAAAGTTGTGTGATTTTTGCTAAGTATATTTTGGATTATACATATAATCCTGAATGACGGACTCCGGGCCTCCATTCTGACGGACGGCCGCAGGATTCAAGTCATGATTTAAATAAAATAGTTGGCTCTATTCGATGCTGTGAAATATTCATCGTAAGCAGCCTAAAATGTTCCCACTGCTGGAGAGAGTGGCCTGGCCTACAGGCCAGGCCACTCTTCTCTTCCAGAGGGAGTGGTATGTTATCCACTACACGGGCGAAGTACGGGTTGGTGGATATCACATGTCTCGATTTTTTGGGTTCTCGGACATATAATTTTCCTCACGATGTTTTCCTTCACCGTTTTGAGGGCAGTGGTAATGAAATAATTAACACATGTTGAAGCACCTTTATGGGTTCGAACACACGACCTACAACTCGGTAAGTTAAGGCTGACACCACTAAGCCACCAGTGCTCTTATGTAAAGTTTTGAGCTATTCATATTTACCTCCCAGTCTTTGATAGCCCAATTGTTTATTTGACTACTGATATAATATTTAAAAACAGAGTTTCTGCTCAAAGAACAAAGTTGTTTTTTGTTTATCTACCTATCCATTTTCATTCGAGGTGACGTTTGTATATCTGGCATCCCAAAGTCAAAGATTGAATAGAAAAAGGTATGCGAGAATTACACTCGAAAGGTACTTGTACCATTTCTATCTGGAATTTTTCAGTAGCAGCTCGTCGCCTGGTTGATGGCAATAGGCTCGCCTATTACATGGGCCTCAAACATAACTGTGAAGTATGTTTGTAACTCAATACTGAAAAGGAAAACATCGTGAGGAAACCGGCATGTCCTAGAACCAAAATTTCAAAGACATGTGACATCCAACACCCGCACCGGGCCCGCGTGGCAGTTTATGGCCCACTCCCTCTCACAGAGAGGAGGCCTGTATCACAACAGTGGGAAATCATTTATTTATGGCACTCCGACTTATTCACTAATACATTTTTGTGGTACTGTAACAATTAAACTTAAAATCTAGGGTTAATTTGTCAGTTACAGGTGTGCACAGCACATACATATTTCAAGTTTTTATAACATCACAGATAATATATTAAATATACACTATACAAAACAAAACTAAGTACATGAAAACAAAAATTAAAAAAGAAAGAAAAGAAATAACAAAATCTATTTTGTTGCTCTAAAGAGTAATACTATTAATGACAAGTAAGTAATAATAAATGAAGGTGTAGATATTAACTGTGGCCACTGTGGGTCAGTAACTATTGTTCGCGAAATTGCGGTAGCTTGTTGGTGAAGATGTCGACGCTATTGCTAAATTATGTTAACATAACTGGCGAAATAGTACGCCCACTACAATTACACCTCTGCTTTACCCTTCAGAGAACACAGCCGTAATGATATTCTTAAGTACATGCAAAGGTCCAAGATCTGTTTACGTAGCCTAAGTTGACACAGCCCCACTCTTTCCCTAGGCAACTACCTAATAACATACCTTTTTGTAACATTTCCAAAAGCTGTTATTTTACGTTCGTCATTAACATAGGTACGCTAGTGTAGCTTTTGAATGTTTAATTCGGCCGCCATTTTGAATTTGAGGTCAGGTCGCGACGTCAAATGAAATGGCTGCGTTTTTAGTGCGAATGAATAGACTCGCTTGGAGGTGTTTGGATGTTTGACAAGCAGTTTCTGGCCTTGAGTTTTGTAGGATGAAAGGGTAATTTTATGTGTCGTGTATTCAGGTCTGTATTAACGTGTATAGTGACCTTATTGGACGTGCGAGGAGGATTGCGCGTAGTACACGCAATCCTCCTCGTATGAGACAAGATGTATGAACGTAAAAAAATCAAAAGGAGGATTTAAGGATAGTAATAGTTCTATAGTTTCTGCCTACCTCCATAGGAAAAATATCCCAGGCTATATCTCTGCCAAATTTTATGACGATGGGTTCAGCGGTTTGGGCGTGAAAGCGTTACAGGCAAAGTCACTTTCGAATTTATAATATTAAAGTAGGGATTGTGATTAATAGTGTGTTACGAAAGCTGATCTTCATTTTTGTTATTTCTAGTCTACGCTGACGCCTCTTTATGACTAGTATTTAGGACGACTAATTGTAATTTAAATTAGTCCCCTCTAATTGTATAAAGGAATTGTAGAGATCAAAAGGAATTCCGAGTTCCTTTCTTTGCTATACTACTACACTTTATTATTTCTTTTGTAATAATATCAACTAGCCTGTGACAATAAAGCTGAATTAATAATTATTTATTACTGGCGTCTTTTCAGATAGTGACTAGCATTAATTTTAGTCTTCCTTTCATAATGGTAATAATAATGTTAGAATTTTAGGGTAACGAAATATTTAAAACTAATCGTAATTTGTCATTTCTAGTTGAATTTTAATGACGCTTGTTAATGATAATGATTTTGTATCTGTGAGTAGGTTTGTACAAACAATTATCATGTTTTAAAAATCTAAGTGAGTTTAGCGTTTCCTATCTGACAACTCCAGAGAAGAAAGATCGAAACAACTCAGGGTCCCAGTCTCTTTTTAAAGTCCAGACATAATCTTAGTCAGATCATGGTGAAGACCATGTAGATTGGTGTTTGAAATGGTCTTTCGTTCGCATAACTCTACAAAATGTAGGGAACAGCTGACTTTTTTTTGTGCAATGATCCTTAAGAGATTTTTCTTTATTTCAATTACAAGTTTTATAGTTGCCGACCCGGACATAGTCAGGAAAAGGCTAAGCAGATGATGATGATTATGATGAAAAATGATGATAGTTTCTCAATCACTTCTAGAAAACCGAAAACTACTACAGTCTATACCCGTTTGACTAAGCAAATATAATTCACCTCCCAAAATTAGCTCAAAGCCAGGTCTATCAAGGTCCACCCCTTAAACAAACATTCCTATACAAATCTTGTATCTCATTCAAACATATGCTGAGCGTAGTAGCCAAGTTGTTATCTACCCTACATTAATCATTTCTTAAGGAGCTGGTATAAAGGAATGGGGGACAGCGGTTTTTGTTGATTGGGGGACTGTGATTTTTAAGTTGTAATGGGGGACTGCGGTTTTGAAACGTGTTGGTTTTTGTCATCTTTAAAATATTATGAGGTACAAAAAAATCGTGACAAAATACTTACTTTAAATAAAACTGGTTGTTGATTCCATAAATCCACTTAACAGAGAAATATTATGGTCAGTGCTTCAGATCCCCAAAAAAATCCTAACTTTCGCCTTTTACATAACCTTGTAATTAAACAAAAAAAAGTTAATTTAATCCCCCAATTTTTTTTACCCCGCTTCAGCTATGTATTTGACCCACTGTACAACAGATTAGCAGAATGTATCAGTGGTCCAGTGGCCAGCACAAACTTGAGATGGGGCCAGGAAACAGATTTACGTATGCTGATAACGTTTATCTTATTATGAGAGTAAAACTAGACATTTAGCACTAGTGTAGTTACGGGTCTAAATTGTGTCCTAGAAAACACTGTAAAGTCATGTCAAATTCTTGGGAGAATGCTATATTAGAAAGTATTTTTTTTATTCTTGTCCTTTTGGTTTTGTAATTTCATGTCAATTTATCTGGTTTAGACATGTTGGGGTTATAATAAGCCCCCAAATATTTTTAACCAGAAAAACAGCTAGCGACGCTGCCATGAAACCTAAATCATTGAATTTCAAAAGATGTTCTTACTAAAATAGCTATGGTAAATGACCAAGACCTAAAAATAGGTCTTATTCAAAGCACATAAAACTTCTCGCTTCAGACCTAAACTTAAGGCTTACATTTTTAGGCCACTGCCAAGGTGACGATGCAAAAAACCTTTCCACATGTTGTTTACTGACCCCCTTTCTTGGGGGACTATGATAATACCCCCTTTTTGCCCCGTCTTGTATACATACAACGCTTTTTGTATACATTTGCGTTTTCATGCCGGGTTGAATAGACGGGAGTTTTTGTAACAATCTTATTTGATTATGGGGCGTATTGTAAGTTGTTTGTAGGATTTGGGTCACTGGGGTTAAAAAACGTAGTTAAGTATTAATTTCCACTCAAAAAGTTAAAAATTAGGGTTTCACGGCACACCCAGAGTAAAAATTCATAATAGAAAAAGCACTGCGGTCTACATTGTCCCTCATAATAACAGATCGCGCGAAAACTCTTTGTAAATGTTTTTTTTATCAAATAATACTTACTAAACAGTTCAAGAATTAGCATTAAATTAGACATTAAAGTCAGTTGCAGAATTGCCAGGGTCTCCTAGATGTGCGTGCTTATCTAATGTAAGTTGTGAACTGTCTTTGAATGCACCCTTTACCAGCAAACGGCAGTAGGACTAAATACTTCATGTGGTTTAATGGGGTTAAACCTCTGTCTACTGTGTTGGGTAAAATAAGCGAAATACGACATAATACTGCTCACTGTATAATATATAGGGGACATCGACGCGCAATCTCTCACCATGTCCTATTTAAAAAAGTGTCCTTGGAGTTTCTTGCCCGTTCTTCTCCATAGAGATCTACGTTTTGGAATGAACAACTAGTTTCAACTTTCCGACTAACTGATCGACTTTTTTCCAAATCAAAAGTTTCTGTAAATGCTTTAATTGAAATGAATGCTTTCAGTTTGAGTTTAATGGATTTTGTACACGATTCTGAAACCACCTTTACTTTGCTGCGTTGTAATTTTTCGTAGGTTAAAAAAAATTGCTGGTTCATGCATTTTGAGCTTGTGGTCATACGTACGTAATACGTCTACGTACGTATTGCACTTTTCTATGAAAGTGCAGATTTGTTTTTCAGCAGATTTTTCGTATTCTTTAAACATTTCCCAGCTCGCTTTTGACCACTAAATCATTTGGAAAATATTAAAAATTTAAAATGACTGGCTGCGATAGTAAATGCTTGCTGTACGACGGAGTAAGTTCGGCATGAATTCTGCAATATTATTTATCTCGATTTTTATACTGAGCGTATTGTGAAATGATTTGAAAATCATATCTTTCAATACTATTTACCTGCTGAATGAAAATGTAAATCCATGGCAGAATTTCATACGTTAATCCTGAGTATAATAGTAATAAAGTATACAGATACAGGCGACAATTAATTTAAACGTGCAATTAGCCTGGTACAGAATAAATGATCAATGACCTCTATGCTAGGAAAACCTGTGTTACAGGGGTCATCCATCCGTCCATTATGGATGTTACAATAATAATATATGTTTTTGACGATCTGAGTACATCAAATAATTTCTCCAACTCTGGGCGAAGCGGGCGTATCAGACTTTTACTGACTAAAACCCACCCTTGTTCCCTCAGTTGTCTGTGTGCCAGGGGCCACGGTATCTCTTTCGAACAACCCGCACCCCTGGCAGGCATCGGCCCTTGCGAACCCCATCAGTTGATGCTGATATCTCTTTGAGGCGCTTGTGGAACACAACCCGCCATCGACTCGGGCTTGGTCCTTACCGGACGGCGAGCTACCCATTTTCGCCGTCCGCAAGCCCGCGTCTACGGTGGCTGGGAATCGGCCTAGGATTCCAAGCGCCCAGGGCGTCTCCTGCGGCCACTAGGGCCTTGAGGGTGCATATATTGCTTACCCGTAACGACTGTTAAAGATGTACAGATAATAGCCGGGACCAATAGTTAAACGTACTTTCCGAGGTACGGAGGAGTCTCGATATGTTATGGATAGCCACCCATTCTCGAAACGGCAAGCGTAGCTTAGCCTTCAATCTGCTTGCAGCTGCATAGATACTAGCATAGAAACAAAATACATTAAGTTAGTGCCTTTACTAAATAGAAGATTCAACTTGATTAACTAGTTACTACGAAATCACTCTATTTAGTTAGTTTTCCCTTATCAACAAACAAAGCTCAAAACATTCTAAATCTCCGTAAACACACACACACACACACACATAAAAAAGGAAAATACATCATCTAATCTTAGCACTAAAAAACTCCATTACTTAAATTAAATCGTTGTGTGTGCAGCCTTATATGTAGGGGCGCTCCGTCCAGCACGTTCCCCTCATTAAAGTAATGAGACTGTGGACATCGCACGAATTAATTGCTCAACTGTTAGCTGCGGTGACATCCCTAGTCACAAGTGTGGCTATAATTGTTGCAGGACAGCCCTGAAATTTTGCGTTTTAATGTACTTTGTTGTGTGCCATTCGTGTTTATATTTTGCAGATAAAAACGCGTTGTATGGGTTTTTAAAAGCTGTTTTTTATAGATTTTTTATGGAGCTCTGAGCTGTAAAGTTTCTGGATAAAGTGTACTGTAAGCTGTATTTAAATAAATAGTACTGCAGTGGTTTGTTTTAATCCCATTTCGTGTTTAATACTTGTGGTATTTTCGGAAATATTCTCTCACGTCCTAATGTCGTCACGTCGTTTAGTGGCGAAAATGATCAGTACCTGATTGTTCAGGCTTAAAAACACTTACGTAATTGATACGCTTGTCGCAGTCGGTCCATGGATAGGTGATCATCGATACGAGTACATACCTCCGTGCTTCGGAAAGCACGTTAAGTTGTTGAACCCGGTTGTCATACGTTCAAATCAAAATATTTTATTTCACATAAACCTGCATGGGCACTTATGAAACGTCAGAAGCTAGATGCACGGTTCCAAATTGTCGTTGATCTTTGACAGCCGTTACGGGTCTTCAGAAGCCCAAAAGTTGGACAATCAGTCTTACCAAGGGGTATCGTAATACCGAGTTGTGGAACTCAGGTGGGCAGTAGCTCCATGAAAAATTCTAACATTCAGTTGCATCCGGTTCGAAGAAGCCTACCCCAACATTGAGAACAGGCTAGATGATGACCAGCCTGTTATTATCAAAATATTACAAAAACCTTTTGAGAAACACAGAAAAAACAAGCATTTATCACCACTGCGTTTTGACGAATTCAAACCAGAAAATCCTCCACGACATAATTTTTGAAGTGAAAACTTTTTTAGATGCGTTGAGCACTTTTTGGGTGAACAAAAATCATGGAACTCGCGTCATCGTCACCGAACGCTTTCCATGAGCTATATGTATTTTGTGTACATGTGTGAACGAGCACACGGATGAGTCGCGCGTTGATATCTTTTGCAAAAGTCCCTTTCTTTCATCAGGAAATTCAAATTCTTTTATCCCTTTCTTTCCCTTTGTATTTTTGTCGTAAAAATCTGTGCTGTTACCTAAATGGCTGAAGTCAATCACTAGTTTATCATTTTTTACCGAGAGCAATCAGGACCGAAGGACCCAATGTGAAATCCTGTATTGATGATTTAAAAAATACACACGTAATTGTTCCAAGTTTTCATTTGTGTCGGCACTCCCGGAGTGCCACTGTTTTTTTCTACATTTCTAAAATCATTATTTGATTATTACTAACAACCTTTTACATATAATGAAATATTTATCAATATCAATGTAAACCCATCCGTCATATGAGCTGATTCTCTCGAGGATAACCCTGTTATCTCAATGATTAATGGTATCGATAACATGACAGGGTAGCGGGTTTGATGCCCGATTGAAGTTGTGAAGACGGTTCATGGGGGATACGGTGATTGTTATAACAAAATGCATGTTATTTTTATGGTATAAGCTGAGATGAAAGAATTTCGTTTGAAAGAATCTATGATCTAATGATAATTTTTGTAACAATATTTTGTAATTATAAGAGTGTCCTTGGAATTTCTCAGAAAACCATAGTTTGATCACCCTATAATGTGCAGCAGTGGGACTGCTGGGATACAAGCCTCTATGAGTAGGAGTGGGCAGTAATCCACAACGCGGGCCCAGTGCGGATTGGTAGATGTCACATGTCTTCGAATTTTTGGTTTCAGTACATGCCGGTTTGATCACGAGTTCAAGTTGGGCCGCCGTCGGGAACGGTCGCGTCTGCCCGTGCGCCGCAGATTTTTTGTGAATTGTGTTTTTTGTGTGTCTCCGTCTGTGTCGCAATTTGTTATATTGGGTAGTAACATAAAACAAGCGAGCAAAAGTGACTAAAATGCGCTTCAGCTTGCAGTGAAGACTGGCTGCCGGAGGACGAGTGACACGGTCACACTGCTGACCCCTGGCTTTAATCTGGTGAGATCGTTCCTAATATTTCAGGGATTTGTTCTATAAAACTGCGTATGATCGGCCGTTCGCTGTGGGCTAGTGTACTAACACTTACTATAATAGGGCGGCACAAACTAACTTACGCTATTGCTCTAGCGCAAAATACGGTATCGCTTAAAACCCAGTACCTAAAGATTTTATTATTGTGACAGTGTAACGCCACGGTTACCGAAATTTGGGTCGGCCCACGGCCCACGTGTGCTGAAGTGTACAAAAAAGTTACCCTTAGCTCTTAGTTCGCATCGCATGCTTTTGTTCTACAGATAAACCAAAAAAAAATGGTGAAGTCAGCCTCTTCGCACGTGTCCTGGAGTTGCACTACATACAAAAGCGTTTACAAAACATATAATAAAATACATGTGTTCCTCCCAAACAGAATTCTCTTCCAGGAACAAAGGATAGCAAAATGCATAACCAGACAGATTCTGTGGTGGCGAAGATATCATCATCGCCTTGTCCGAATATTATCTCGTAAATGTGCACTAGTACCCGCCAACAGCCACATACTAAGTACAACGTCAAAACATCACAACATACCAAACCTTTTAACCGGTAAAACTCACGACAAGAGCAAGAAAGACCCACGAAAGGCCGGGAGGCCTCAACCGAACAGCCCCCAATTAGATAACTCATTAAAACCGTGTGAAGAACAAGAATCAAGACAACTCAAACAAAAACAAATAGACGCTGAACCTTCACGTAGCGGCATTCAAATAGCTAACCAGTGCACAGGAAACAGGCTTGAACCCAGGAACATACATCTCCACACAGTGATTGGCACCCGTCAAGAAAAGCGGGTAACACACACCGGGGTCATATCAAGATTATGCAAGGCAACTATACCGCTCTCAATAGAAATTCTACATAAAAAAAATACGAAGACTTGATAACAAAAAACTAGCAAATAAAGCAATCATCCCAACGAGTGAAAACATCGAAATACCCTGGAACGTAATAACGGAGGTATTAAAATTGATCACTGTTTAGGAAACTGATTCTTCAGCCAATTTAATCAGGAGACCATCGCATAGCTCTTGCTAACCTACAAAAGGCCTAATTCCTACAAAGCAGGAAACCGGATAATCCAAATAGGCATAAAAAATAATGCCAGACAACACTCCAAAAGGTATCAGTAAGAACAAAAACATGCAGAACCCGCTTCACCGGACTGGGAACATTACACACCGCAAAACGCATGAAAATGCTGGACTCGATTTACAGGAACAACAAACGGCAAACAAAACGCCGAATAAGATCCGCGCTCATACCGGTGTCCAAATGGAAAACAAATAAAAACGGGACCGAGGGCCTTCAGATACCAACTGTTAAAATAACAAAGCCGAAGATGTAATCAAAAGGCGAAATAAGACAGCCCCCAGAACGGATCAAGTGGTAATCAAACTTTACAAAACGCCCCAAATATAACAGGAAGCCGCAACTATACAGATGAAGATGAATGAAGCCCGGACACAGAATACAGTGCCAGAGATGTGACTTGAACCTGCGAAGGTTTAAACACAAAAAAAAAAAAAAACTAGATGACGGACGCGAACGAATATCGACGCATAACGGTTTGCAACCCGTACTACAGAATTTACGCTACATGCATACATACATACTCAGCCTATAAACGTTCCCACTGCTGGGACACAGGCCTCCTCTCCATGAGAGGGAGTGGGCCAAAATCTACCACGTGGGCCCAGTGCGGGTTGGTAGATGTCACGTGTCTTCGAATTTTTTATTCTAGGACATGCCGGTTTCCTCACGATGTTTTCCTTCACCGTTTGAGAGCAGTGGTGATGAAATTATTTACACAAAGTAATGCGCCTGGCTGAGTTCGAACGTACGACTTACAACTAGTAAGTAGCGGCCGTTACCACTGAGCCACCACTGCTCTAAGCAAGCAAAGCACAGTAAGATAACGATTCCAACTGGCCACGAGAAAATACAACATCCGTACTAAGCAGAGTAAGCACAATTAGAAAATTATTCCAACTGGCCACGAGAAAACACAACATCCGTACTAAGCAGAAAAAGCACAATTATAAAATAATTCCAACTGGCCACGAGAAAACAACATCCGTACTAAGCAGAAAAAGCACAATTAGAAAATGATTCCAACTGGCCACGAGAAAACACAACATCCGTACTAAGCAGAATGACAACCTAAAACAGGACATGAAATACTTCGACATGGGAATCATGTTTTGGAAGGGCATGGCTGGAGACAGAAACAAGATAAAGAAAGCCGCTAGTGATGTCTACAAGAAACCAGAAACTGATAGCAGCGAGAACTCAGAAGACGACTATGAAAACAACAACGCAGAACATAGCGAAGCAACGGCATAGAAAAGAGCTAAGAAAACAATGGAACGTACCCAAGAAGCTCTATCTGAATCAACATGCCGGCGACGTCGTGAAAAGATGCCCTCCTATAAATAAATACCACCCGTCTCTCCACTAGTCCAATGCTTACTCAAGGATGCATATCCGGTAGGCTCGCAATCCTTTCCTATCCTAAGGGCACGTCTACCTGACCATTACCGCGCCCCCCGGTCTACTTCTTGATATGCAATGGCCTCTGTAACACCATGAAGCATGAGGCTCCAGGGGCTAATGTGAATCTTGGGGTTCATTCGATTTATCGAGTCTGGTCAAGCCACGCTGGGATCGGTGCATTACATTACATTACATTACATCAGTACATGCCGGTTTGATCACGATGTTTTCCATCGCCGTTTTAGGAGCAGTGGTGATGAATTATTTTTCACAAAGTAAAGCAACTACTACCCACAAATCACAAATCGCGGTCATTACCACTGTACCACCACTGATCTTTATTTCACGGGGCGTTTCCATATTACGTGGGACTGTAAATATCATATACCATACCATACCATAGGTTGGGACGCCGAAGGAGACGCCCTGGGCATCGGGAATCCCAGGCTGATTTTCGGCCACCGTAGGCGTGGGGGTTGCGGACGGCGAGTAATGGGTAGCTCGCTGTCCGGTAAGGACCAAGCCCAGGTCGACGGCGCGTTGTGTTCCACGCTTGCCTCAAAGAGATGTCAGCACAAAATGACGAGGCCCGCAAGGGCCGATGCCTGCCAGGGGTGCGGGTTCGTTCGAAAGAGATAGCGGGCCCCTGGCATACATGCTACTGAGGTAAGACTGGTGGGTTTTAGTCAGTAAAAGTCTGACACGCCCTCCTGCTCCACCCAGAGCGGGAGAAGTTATTTGATGATTTCCCACCAAAAAAAAACCACAGGTTGGGAGAGGCCTATATCCAGCTATGGACATCCTACGGCTGAAATAATGATGACGATCAACCTTAAAAACACCTCTGCCTGTCCCTTGAAGGTATACAGGCGTGATGCCACGTTTTATAGCTTAGAAAACCGTACCTTCATATAAATCAGTCTGTGTATAAAATAGGCCGAGAAAGTCGGTTGAATAAAAATGGCGATATTACTTAGTGAAGGCATGTTGAGTTAGATATTCAAGTCACAATAGTGAACGCATTAGTCGATATTGAAGCAAATATACATAATAAAGTATATATAATTATATAGCTTGTGTATGTATATACGTCTGGTGGCACGTGGGTTCCATTGTGGTTGAAGTCGGTTTTATATTGAGCACTTACCTAATAGGTACCAACTAGGCGTGTTATAAATCTCATCAACACAAGACAAGTTTAGTGTCGTCTAACATTCTAAATTATTTGAAAACAATTCTGTATTCTTTGGCTTGAGGAAAACTCACTGATTTGAAGCTGAAAACATCCACAATCCCCATCACAATGTATGGAAACTACATTCTAACAAATAAACAGATCATTCATTCATTGATGCTAAAAGCAATCGTGATTGCAGACTCATCATAAGCGACTATAAGTCAGTCAGCAGTGCTGTTTTGTGATGTGCTATATGTGTGTTGTGTATCATCGTAAACATTACTAACAACTACACCTATTATTTCCAACAAAAATTCTGTCACTTATGTCACTTATGACAAGTCAGCCGGTCAGGGCTACAATAAAACGAATATTTCCCTAACAATTTTAGTTCCGTGTGGTGCCGGACGTAAAAGAATAGCACTATCCCATTTCTTTCCGTGGGCGACGTAGAAAGCGACTAAGGAACTTACTAGAGAATGGGCAGCAGCGTTCTCTATGCATTTGACCACCATACTGCGATCGCCAACCCGCCTGCCAAGCGTGGCGATTACAGCCACGCTTGGCAGGCGGGTTGGCGATTTGGGGGAGGCTTATGTCCAGCAGTGGACGTCGTTCGGCTGAAATGATGATGATGATGAATTTAGCAGTTGTCATTTAACTTATTTATTAAAAATAAGTTAGTAAGTTAATTGCTAAATTCATCATAACTTGATCATCACCATCACCATCATCATTACTTGATCATATTAGCCTGTAGGCTAGTATGATCAAATAAGGAAATTTCATTATTTTTCTTGTCAGATGTAGGGTTTACAGACTATATACACTACCTAAAACACCACTCGTGAAAAATTCAAAACCAAAATAGCTACAACTAACCGTATAACAAGTCAGTTCATCAGTTTCCAATCACAAAAAAAACATGCGCAGAAACGAAACAACGGTCATGCACTTGCTTCCTCAATCTTATCTAATGACATATTATATCTATACATGTCTATACATCACTGGAATATGTTTGTAAAAACATTAATCATACTGGAATGTTGGTACTTACGTTTTGTAAGACTTCTTGCTTGTTTATTAACAGTTATATTGCGTTTATGTTGATTTAACGTGTAGAGTTATGTGCTAAGAAGTAATGGGATTATGGAATAAGTGTGGGCTGTTTTACGGTAGATTTGAAGGCTTTTTCGGCACTTAAAAAAATATATATATATATATATTAGTACGTATAATAGAAATGTATTATATCTTTTGTTTTATTGAACTCACTTTCTAAATATGAGGATATAAAAAAAACGGTATAAAAATTATTACGAATTATCAGAAACAGAACGGTCAAGTTACGCTACGCTATGCTTGCTGCGGTTGGTCCATGAATGGGTGGCCATCTTTACATACCAAGACCCCACAAGCTTTTGGTCCCGGCTGTCATTTATGGATGTTTGAAAAGAAGAAAGAAAAACAGAAATATTTGTCACAGAAAGACGTGCTTATAAAAAGATAACATAAGTTTTTTTTTTAAACATGATAACAACAAAGATAGATGGCACATAGAACATAAATAGTCGGCGGCTACACGCCGTGTGACAAGAAGGCTTCCACTCAGCGTTAATTGCGTACTAATTAACTAATTACTCCTCATGTTGCATAAAGATTATATAAAGACCTAATAATACTGATTTTTTTTTTTTTTTTGGGTGGGAAATCATCAAATAACTTCTCCCGCTCTGGATGGAGCAGGAGAGCGTGTCAGACTTCTACTGACTAAAACCCACCCGTGTTCCTTCAGTAGCCCGTATGCCAGGGGCTGTGGTATCTCTTTCAAACAAACCCGCACCCCTGACAGGCATCGGCCCTTGCGGGCCCCATCATTTTTTGTGCTGACATCTCTTTGAGGCGCGCGTGGAACACAACGCGCCGTCGACTTGGGCTTGGTCCTTACCGGACAGCGAGCTACCCATTACTCGCCGTCCGCAAGCCCATGCCTACGGTGGCCGGAAATCGGCCTGGGATCCTGACGCCCAGGGCGTCTCCGTATCCTGCGGCGGCTGGGGTCGCGAGGGCGCATATGCTGCCTCTCCCTCACGTGCGCCGCCTCCCTCTTCGCGAGCATTACTGCTTCGCTGAAGGAGGTGACGGCTCCCCATGTCCTCTCGCTCCGTACCATGGCCTGGACCAGGGCCGGACGCGGGAGATCGCCGCCGTCGATCGCCTCCACGAGGACACAGCGGTGCTCCGCCCAAGCCGGGCAGACCGCCACCGTGTGCTCCACCGTGTCCTCAGGGCGATCTTCGCAGTGGAAACACCCGGGCGTTTCCTCCCGCCCTATCCGAAACAGGAACCTCCCGAAACAGCCGTGTCCGGTGAGGACCTGCGTCAGGCGGAAGGTGAGGACGCCATGCCGCCTCTCAAGCCACTCCTCAAAGAGGGGACTTAACCGCCGCAATCGTGGCGTGCCCATAATAATACTGATGGGTTTAACTCTGGCTTAAATGTTCATTGTTCTTTTCTTTAAAATCTGTTATAATTCGTAAAATCAAATTAATTTCTAATCACAGCCAATGAAACAATAGCAAGACATATTTTCTATGATTAAGAATAAAATTGTTCACGTCTTATAAATTTAAACGTGATCAAATTGTCAAAGAGTGCCACACTGCATTTGATTAGTTTAATTATAATTTCACAGGTTTAAACAATTCTAAATTGCTTGAATAATTTTGACAAATAACATTTCTACCTACGCCTTAATCCTTTTCAAACGTGATCATAATAATGTCTTCAGAAAGCGTCACTCCATTTTATTTAAATGTTCTGAATTCGAGTCTCAGAAAAAAAAAAACTTCAACACCAGGGTCGAAGAACTTTGAAAACTGAAACGCAGAATAAGTAAAAGGTTCAGAAGGTTGAGTCCATACGATGGGAGATACCGGCCCACGCACACAGAGACGCATACGTGCGGTGATTTCAAACAAATGCCGGTCGCGAGTGCGCTTCCACTCGCTGTACGTGAAGCGTTTCTATGTGTGCGTGCGAATGCTGACCTTCTGCAGTAGGTATTCTGTGTCTGAAAAAGACTGAAAGTTGTCAATGTCACCTGTTTTATTCTGACAGTTTTCTTGTTAATATAGAGTATCGTGAAACAGCTTACGAGCGAGAGCAAATTAGGATCGCGGGTTTTTGTGAGTGGTTTGTAAACATACGGGGTTGAAGTTTGAGAGGCAAAGCTGCGGTTTGCAAGCGTTTTTGTTTTGTTATAACGTGTACTTTTGAAGATGTGTAATGCAAATAATACGTAGATTTATCAAATATAGTATGATGGTGGATTTAGCTTTAATCGACACCCGAATGACTTATATTCTAATCCTCGAGCATATTTTGCATGAAGTCAAGTAGAGTACATAAATTACATGTAATTATGTATCTTTCTGTTACGTTAAATAGGAAATGCTACAGAGATATTTGTCAGTATTTTTAAATTGATTAAGCTGCCTATGATACATTCTATTATTCCTTATTTATGAGTTTGAAGGTCGTGAGTTCGAACCCAGACAGGTGATTTACTTTGCTAATTTAGTCCATCGCAACTGCTCTCAAAAACGGTGAAGGAAAACATGGAAAGGAAACCGGCATGTATTAGAACAAAGAAATCGAACACATGGGACACCCACCCGCGTGGTGGATTTCTCTTTAAGAGAGAGGAGGCCTTTGTCCCAGCAGTGAAAACTTTATAGGCTGTTTATAATAACCGACACACCTCAATGAATAAAACAGTGTTCTCTCGTTCTAGTCCAAGGTCACGCAGACAAAATCCAACCGGTCCCTCCCCAACTTTCTTCCCGTATATTCCAGCAAGGTTGTCGCATGAATCCTGATTGCAGTGGGCACGTGACGAGAATATCACCGTAACCGTTATCTGATATGGCGAACAGTTATTTATTGGGTAAATCTCTAGTTATTTCGGCTGGTTACGTCCTTGGTTGAAGGTTTTTGGGTTCAGCTTGATTCGTATTAAGGATTTTTGGGTTTTGAATCTTTTTTTTGTTGTTGTATATAACAGTAGGTGTTTATAGCGGGGTCAGAGGCGCTGTTCAGATTGTCAAGGGTACAGGTGAACGGACATTTGAGCACTCTAGCAGATGGGACATAGTCTGTTCAGGACCACCGCACTCGCACTGAATGTTGGATGAATCTATGCACATTATAACTTCAACTTCATGTCTACACAACGGAATTTGATCCAGTTTTAGCCACCATTCACAGAATTTATTCTGGATTATTTATGTGTAAAATTAACTCACATTTCACAAAGAAATCTCAATGTTTTGTCAATCCGTGCGAAGCAAAGACACGGGCTGCTAGTAAAGAATAAAAAACAGTGTTTTGTTTTAAGAAGGTTTGGCTGAGATTAATAAAGAACGTGCTTTGACTTAGATGTCTCTTTCTAGCATTTGTAGTTTGACAGTTGTGCGACAGTGATAGGAATAATTCTAAGTAACGTTTATTGATCTCGGGTTAGATTAGTCTGGGTAAGAATCATTGATGATGCCGAAATAGATAGATAGGGCCTAAAGATTCTGAAGTGGCGGCCGCGTACTGGATGACGTAGCGTTGTATGGCCTCCCACATGGTGAACCGATGACCTGGTAAAGGCCTATGTTCAGCAGTGGACTACTTCGGGCTAAAATTATAAAAATTATGATGACAGTTTTAGAAATTAACAAAAAAATATGAAATGGGTTTTCGCATTTTCCTTTACATTCGATGCTAGAACATACTAGCCACTCTGGCATAAAATAATTCTGAACTGCAACAAATTGTTGACATTGTACACCATACCTAGTTACCTACGCGGAAATGTTGCCATTTTCCTAAAACTAATAAACTCAGTGAAGCTCACAGTATAATTACAATGTTATACAAACACGTACATGGTATCCAATTAGGAACCTCCCTAAACTAGGGCTGTCCCCATTATTTTAATCACCACTCCGTGACTAGACCCTTCCTTATAATTTATAATTGTTAGGGTAGTTACCGACTCGCGACAGAGTTGTCAAAATAAGCTTTTTTGATTGTGTCAAAAAAAAATCAGCAAGTAGTTAATTAATTAGGTTTATTTCAATATTGCTTTAACAAGTATTCTGATTATTGCTTTCAGATGATCTTCCAAATGCATTTTGCTATTCTCTTCAAATTTTCAAGGTTATGTTTTTTTCTGTAGGTGATTTACCAATATTTTTTCTAAAATAAAATTGATCGGTAACATACTCGTAAAAAATTAAATTGCAGTGATTTTTACGTAGTGAACTATGAAAAACCGGCAATAAAACGCAAGTTATAAAATAAAAAAAAACTTAAAAGTCGCACGACGTAATCGCAAAACCTCAAGTGTAAAACCAACTCCTACTCACTCCTAGCCTGTCATTTCATACTGAAATAATTAATGATTATTAACTACATAATTAAGGCAAAGCAATGACAGGGCAATGAAAGAGATCCTCCTTTAATTGTGTTTTCGATCTTGGGGGTTAAGTTAAACGAACGAGGTCTGTGTTTTGATGGGTGACTACTCAAGCGGTGAGCCTCGGGTCTTTAATTTGGGTAATTTTAAAGGGAGGCTAATTTGTAGTTAATGGAGTAAAATAAGGATAATTTGGAATCGAAACCTGGTTTAAAAGTAAGCTGGAGTGGAGTTGTTTGTCCGATAAATTGCCCATTTTAAAACCGGCCCACCGATATTTATTTATTTATTGGATATCCAACAGAGGCTAAACAATTACATGCATGTTTACATAGAGCAGGGACAAATACAATGTGTGCTTCCAAGTATAAAAGACTGCATCATTTAGTTACTTGTAATATGATTTTATTGATAGCTAAATTGTAGTTTTAGTAATAGCGATAATTTAGCCACTGACCAATTCAGATGTAAGACCGAACAAATATTAGTGCGACGACTAAAACGAACCAAACCGTTTGAGTTAGTGTAGTGTAAAAAGTGTAGAAAAAATAGTGACAATAACACTTGAACAAAGTGTTTATTTCATTAAATGAGACTCTAAGAAAGTGGAACAGACTTGTGTAAAGTACAATTCTAAGTTATAAAATAATTATCACGTAAAAAATTAAGTTACATTAATATTGCTTATTAGTCTTAAGGCTAGATTGTAATTTATAACTTGAAACCGGACTATTATTAATGAAGGATTTAAATAAACAAAAAGTTTTAGTTTGACACCATCTCAACATCTTTTGAATGTCTCATTTGAATACATAAATATTCAGCTGGAATACGTTGTATTTTTCTGCATAGAAAAAAAGAAAAATAACACTGTTGATGTCTCAGAAACAGCTGTTTCACACCAACATGTGGTCTTAAAAAAACTGCACTTGGAAATAATTTCTTCAATTGACTAAAGGTCAGCAACAACTACCGCGGTGTAGAAAATGATGGGCAACCGCTCTAACCCCTCTCTGTCTTGTTGCAGATCCGCCAACGGCCCCCATGATTACTGGATACGTCCCTGGAACCACGCTCTCTGCTGGTACCGTTCAGAGGTTGTCATGTATTTCTTCAGGAGGCAACCCTTTGGCTACACTTACGTGGTTTAAGAATGATAAAAAGGTAAGTTCTCCTGCTTCTGCATATATGTTTTGGAATAGCTCATATCTTTCTGAAAAGACTGACTTGTAACAAAGATTGGTAGCCGGAGCACGCTTTAAGCCCACCTATTGAGATATGAGGAAGAGAGTGTAAAGTTCACTTATACTCTATGGAAAAAGGAGTATCCTCCGCCCAGACGAGTCTTGTGCCTGGTAGGCAACTGCCCTACGGTTGTTGTCAGGGTGTTGTAAAAATACGAGTCGCGGTAAACTCTGATTGCGCGATGCAAGATTTTGTGTGACGTCATGTCTTGCGTAGTTCGCAAGTGGCGTTGTAGATGCCGCCACACACCTAACTACTTAGCGAGCGTTGTCGCATCTACCAACTATTTAATAGAAATGTACAACGAGCATGGTTGCGATCCTGTTCATCCATTGCACGAGCCCTCTAAACCCGCCCACCAACCACACACCACATTCGCGACCATTGTCGTTGCGATGAACATCTTACACTACAACGCATACACCGCGACCAGTGAGTCAGGGTCACGTATACCTACGATACGATAACGATTAATGATAGGTACTAAACTCATTAATGTGTTTCTTATCTTGGAGATGTTAATATAGTAGTTAATATAGTATATCTTTAACGAGAACCCATACCCTTTAGATGCGAATACAATAATGCTGTTTGACGGCAAAGTAGGTACAAAATCCAGTCGTGTATACTCGTATGTCACATTGAGATATATAAAGTGATTGTCGCACAGGTATGAGTGACATGGATGACACATTGTAAAGTGCAGTACTTTCTACTCTAAAACTAGAAAGAGAAAGAAAAAGAACTGATTGGGAACGCAATGTAAACACACAAAACAAATACATTACAACAACAGTATACACTTTTTATCTCACGCAGTGACGCTTCACTTGTGGTAACCAAGTGTACAACCAAGCTATGAATGTGTGCGTGAAGGCGACACGTATGTAGATACTTCTGACTTCAACATTGTCTGGGACGTCCCCGACAGCTTCTGCACTTACACACACATTGATTCACATCGTGTTTTACACTTGGTTACCGCAAGTAAAGCACGCGTCGCTTCGTGAGATGAAAATGCTATATAAAAACGAAAAGTTCATGTACGAGGCCAAAATAATGACTTGCCATGATGCTGCGACGTATAACTAGATATGCCATTTTACTGTGCTGTAACATTACGATGTAAACTATTCTCATATAGCCCATACCAACACGATAGTAGAGGATAATATTTTAAACAAAAGAAATAGTTAATACTATTGATACAATTCATTCGAGTATCAATATCGAATCGTTCCAGTCCACTAAACTATTCTTAATAGTGTAACAATGAAAGCTCCCGAACCATTCCGATATGGAAGTGAAATTATTTAGGTCCAAAAATATTAATATTGCAGAATGCTAGAGCGAAGCGAATATTGACTGACCTATTTCGTTTTATGATAAACTCAATGAGTACGTTAGAGGTGGTTGAATGTGTGTCATGGTTATATATTGCGGAGGTTTGACGAGTATGTGATGGGGCAAGACTTTTTGTACAAATGTGGACGGAGAATAAGCGTAGAACAATAGATGAACTGTGTTAAAGATAGTATGTAGACATCATACTCGTTGGTGTCACATAAGGTTACAAAAAGACTGAGTTCAGAATGAAGACTGCAGCGTCTTTCTGTCTGCTAATAACAGAGTTGAACGATTTCTAACAAATGCGTGCACTGAATGGACAGGTCGACTCAATCTTTATGGTTCTTTTCTCAAACGACCATTTAAGACATCAATCTACATGGTCTTCACATGATCTGACCAAGATTATGTCTGGAATTTAAAAGAGAATGTGACCGTTGAGTTTGTTTCGGCCTTTCTTTTCAGGGTACATATATAGGACAAGCTGAGTGTTTGTACAGACCTACTAAACAGAAATAAAATCATTAATCATTTATGACAATATGCGGCGCCGCCGCGGTAGTCCCAGAAAATGGTAGCGAGATGACCTGGACGCGAGGGCTGGTTTGAGGTGGCGCAGGAATAGAGTTCCTGGACGAACTTTGGGGAGGCCTTTGTCCAGCAGTGGGACAGTATAAACCAAACCAACAAACAATATACAGCGATCACCTTCCATCTGCCAAGCCAATATTTTTACTATGAAACTTCATTACATATAATCAGCAGTATCCGTTCAAAATACTAACACATTTCTTCTATTTCAGATTCATTCAGTAACAAAAACGACTGAGCGTTCAGTGTCTGCGGAGATCTCGATCCTGACGAACGTGACTGACAACCAGGCTCAGTACAGATGTGAAGCGACCAACAGCGCTACTGAGATACCGCTGTTTGAGACTGTTACTCTGAATGTTTATTGTAAGTATTACTAGCATTTTTTTCTTACCGAAATCTTCTTTCTTTGGGGCCAGAAGGTTCTGGAGTGGCGACCGCGTACTGGAAGACGTAGCATTGGAAAGCCTCCCACAAGGTGGACCAAGGACGTGGTGAAGTGCGCATGAAACCGCTGGATGCGAAAAGCACAAAGCCGGTTGAAGTTAATATGCTTGCGGGAGGCCCATGTTTAGCAGTCTTTCAGCTGGAACGATGATAATAATAATTTCTTACTCCTAAGGTTCTGTGACGTGTTAGGGAGATCATTGTTCCACCGCGAAACAGATATGAAGCTATACAGGGCCAATATCACTGGTTTATACGTTTGAAAAAACAGTCAGTTCAACAACGTAAATAACGCAACGTACGTGACTGAACTTTCAAAGTGAAAACAAAATGCGATCGATTGCGACCGCGCAGATCACTGATGCTGTCAAATTGCAGAAAAAAAGAGTCGACAAACCAAACAGACAATTAAATCACTGAATGAATTGAAAATGTTTTCCGAAATCAGGAGTTAATTGGTTCCCTTAATAGTAATTGAGATAACTGGGGAATCTACCGTAAGGGATAATACAAAATATATTATTTTAGCTCCTAACGATTCAAGAGAATCGTATCGAATGTTTACTTAGGACCTGTGCTTAGGACTGACTTAAGATTACAGCTGATTTGGTACTCCTACTGTGTTTATGCTGTCTTTGACTATCCTATAAGTAGTAGAAATGGAAACTTCGCCAACCACGTAGTTTAAAGTTTTCGAATCATCATCATATCAGCCGAAAGACGTCCACTGCTGGACATAGGCCTCCCCCAGGCTCCTCCACTTCGACCGGTCTTGTGCTTCCCACATCCAGCGGATACCCGCGGCCTTCACAAGGTCATCGGTCCACCTTGTGGGAGGCCTTCCCACTCTACGTCTTCCGGTACGCAGTCGCCACTCCAGAACTTTTCGGCCCCATCGGCCATCTGTTCTGCGAGCAATGTGCCCTGCCCACTGCCACTTAAGTTTGGCAATTCAAGTTTTCGAATATCGTACTTAAATACTGTTAAATTTTAAAGCAATCGAATCAAATTCTACTTATATTATTTGATGAATTTCAAAACGTTTAGGACCAAAACTGAGATACAGTTTAATCTTAGTACGAGTAACATGGGCAATGCTCCTGAAAATGTTTGTAGTAAATTTTGTGTAGTGTAAATACCATACAAAAAGATAAATGTGCTTAATTTCGTCTTAAACATAAAATCAAAATCAGGAGACGTTACTACGTGACTAAAAAACCAGCCCAGTTGCAAATCGCACTACTTAATGTCTATCTATCTATTTGTACAAAATCAATAGCCGCGCCTCAAACACTTGAAAATGGTTCGACCTATTGTGATGAAGCTTTGGTTAGGAAAGAGAAGGCAAAAAGGTGGCAAAAAAAATCATCAGCTAAAGAACACGACAAATAATATATGTAAGTTCTCAATAACTCAGACCTATCTTCTTAACCTCTATAAAATAACTTTTGTTCAACAGTCGCCCCCGAAGCAGTAAAAGTGCGAGTGGAACCTGAGGAGCTCAAAGTGGGAATCGAAGCCACTCTCTTCTGCGACGCGGCCAGCAGTAACCCTCCCGCAACACTGTCGTGGTGGCGTGATGGAATACCAGTGCAAGGTGCGTAGCAGGCTATAGTAACCCGTTGTTTTGTAAAGTTAAAATAACCCTTTTCGTTATCATAGACTTGTCCCAATTATTGGGCTAGATGCAGCGTCTTGTTTATCTACTGGGAAGTTGGTTGTGCCTCTTCTTTTTCTCAGCTAAAGCACTAGGAAGTGAGGAAGGGCGGGCGTTTCTGAGAGTCTGTAATTTTGATCTTCAAAAACTGCTGACTCTCTACCTAGTTTGAAATAAAATGACTTTTGATCTAAATAAAAAGAAACATCCTGACTGACTGACTGACTGACTCATCAACGCCCAGCCCAAACCCTTGGACCTAAACAGCTGAAATTTTGCACAGAGGTTCCCTTTATAATGTAGACAAGGAATAAGGAAGGATTTTACAAAATTCAACCCCTAAGGGAGTTAAATAGGAAATGCAAGTTACGCGCGGGCGAAGCCGCTGGCAAAAGCTAGTTAGTTATATTTTGAAATAATATTGATTTAAATTCTCCAATTAATTAGATTGTATGGGATCTAGCCACAGATACACAGATAATGAAGATTTCATGTATTTTTAGGTTTAAAGTTGGTCATGGCTTATCCTTAACTAAAAATCCGTAAAAAATGACTACTTTCCTAATGTCACAGTAAAGACATGAGGAACCTTCATTCATATTGTTTTCTCTCTTATGACTAGCCCAAAGCGAATCTTCATTGGCAATTTAACAAAGCAATACAGGACTCTGTTCACACTGTTTTGCATGTAAATCCCTTGTCTGTACACATTCGTGATTTAGCCGTGCGTAGCAAATCGATTCCGCTACATGGCTGCGTCGCGCTAGTAAGTCGTCAATATGTATCTAGTCGAGTTACTGGAATGGTCTGTCACTTTCTAGTATTTTTTTATATTGGATCATAGGCGGAGGTTCCATCTTAGAGCAGGAACAAATAATTGAAGTGTTGAACTTGAAAGATCTCGATAGATAATAAAGAGATAGGATCTCGGCTTGGTCCAGAAGAAACTCCTTGGTCCTAAATCCATGTAAGTCCAAGTATATTGTGATGGGTTCGAGGAACTTCCTGAATAAAATGCTTGCTTGCAACCTGGACCTCAAGATTGATGGTTGTTGTGTAGAAAGGGTTTTGGAAGCCCGTAAACTTGGGGTTGTATTTGACGGGCAATTGCATTTCGAAACCCACATATTGGAGGCCGTACGCAACTGCTTCTACCGACTGAAGCTCTTATATCGCATCCGTCCCTACATAAGTGTGGATATGCGTGTTATGCTGTGTGAGTCACTAGTTTTATCCAAGCTGAATTACGCTGACACTGTGTATGGCGCGTGTATTCTCGGTAGAAGCGACAAATTGATTCAGCGGGTGCAGAATGCTTGTGCAAGATTCTGCTACAATGTCCCACCGCGATCCCACATCACTCCTTTTTTAAATAAGGGTAATTTGATGAGAATGTCAGCGCGCAGAAAGCTTCACCTGGCTACCCTACTCTTTGGCACTATTCTCACAAAGAAACCAGACTATTTATATAAGAAACTGTCTTGGTCACGTGATGTAAACAAGATCAAAACTAGAGCATCTTCTTACCTCATGCTAGCCTCATCACACAGAACTGCTGCCTTCCGTGGTAGTTTCAAATTTGCTGCCTCCCACTGTTGGAATGACCTGCCACCTCCTTTTCGTGCTATAAAGTCAATTGGTACTTTTAAAATAAAATTTAAACAACACCTTCTACAGCTTCAAAAAGACTCCAAACTTTGAACTTACCCCTGGCAGCGATTGTTCTCTAAACAGATATTTACTTCGCTTAATTTGTTTTTTTTCCATACTTATAAGATTTAATTACTTAATCTTGAATGTTGTTGTTCACCCCACGCTTTTACTGGTAGCCGTAGCACCTTTATTCGAATGTTTTTATTGCTGGTCTTTTGTTTGCGTTGTCTGTAATTTGTCGTTTGTAAAAATCATAATCACACAGCACTCTCAGTCACTAGTTTATTTTTATTTTTCCGCATTATCAATGCCGTTACTTCACTACCACACATCACTTTTATTGTATACTGACTGACTACACAAATAACACTACTCACTACTGCACTGTTCCTTATACAGCCGTAAATCCAGAGGAAAAAAAAAATGTAAATAATGTTCATGTACCTATGTCGGCGCTTGCGACCCTTTGCTTGTCACAGGAATGCCACAGAGTGTCTCAGGCTGCTATGGCATCGACAAATAATGAGGTCACGCTTTGCGCTGACGGTATTATGTTTTATTCGTTTATATACATTTACATAATTACATTTTAACTTTAGTACTGATTATTTATTTAGACTGTAACTGCCCGTGACATCACATCGCTCGGGCCCTACCAGAATATCAGCGTTGCGACACTTTTAAATGTCGCAGCATTATGCTGAGGTAGGAGCCTTTTGGCCTCGTGCAGGACTTTCTGTTTTATTTTTAATAGTTTTTACTCTCAAGTTTGTTTGTTTTTTTTTTATAATTTTTGTACTAGTTTATTTTATTATGTGATCTTCCTGTGCGAGTCACAATAAATACTTTTTCTTTCTTTCTTTCTTTCTTTCAAAGAAATCAGATGATTCACGATTTTACGAAAGTGCCTTAAACTATTTCTATCTCGCTCCATGTGTCCCCAAAATTCTCAAAAAGAAAACTTAACCTTGAAATGCTCATAAATAAATGCCTTACTTTCACTCCAATACAACTATAGTTAGAAAGGTACCGTGATAATTATCAGTGAGTCTATCACCATCATAATTTGCTGCATCTAATGCCCCCCTTCCGTTTCGTGCCATGCTTCCTTGGTGTAAGAGTGACGTATCTACTTACTTAGAATAGACAGAAAGTCGTTTCCGCGTAAATGTGATTGATATAAAAACAAATATTTAAATAGGATTTTTTTTTTGTTTTGTTTACTCCGAATAGGCTCCGAAACTGCTAGATCGATTTTAACAATTTTTTCACCAATAGAAAGCTAAATTATCAGGAATATGCCTGATACATGCATTACCATGCATGCATAAACTAGTGATAAATGATTTGCCTAGACTGTCTGAATACAATAGTAACTGCTTGGCACTGCGTGTGTGCATTTATAATACCAAGGCATTTCAAAACTTTAAATACAAAATTATTTAAAATTAAATTTCATAAGTGGTTACTCGAGTGTAGTTATTATAGTTTAAAAGAATTTATATATAAAAAATGTTGATGTTTAAAAAAAAAAAAACTATTGTTGTTGCTAAACTTATTTAAAAAAAATCATGCTATGTTTTATCCTGGCTAAACATGCTTGTGCCTCAATATGTATTTAACACAATTGTATACCATGTTTTACGCAAATAAATATTATATTCTATTCTATTCTGTTAATCCTTCATATCTAACCTTGCCTTCTCTTCCAGGACTACCACCAAAGAAAACGAAAGGCCTCCACGGAGGAACAGTATCCACGATAGAACTGAAGCTAACTATCACTAAGGACCTTAACGGTGCCGTGTATACCTGCCAGGCCATGAACGAAGCGTTACAGAGGAGTGTCCACGATGCCCTGCCGCTTAAAGTTTTATGTAAGTATTAGAACGAGAAACGAAATTTTGATTACCAGTCTTACCAAGGGGTATCGTATTACCAAGTAACTGGGTTATGGAGGTCAGATAGGCAGTCGCTCCATGTAAAGTACTGGTATTCAGGTGGTACCGGTTAGACTGGAAGCACATCGCAACATCGTTGGGAAAAGCCTAGGCAGATGATGGTTAGAACGAGTAAGACAAAGAACTCGACATAATTCACAAAAATCAATATAAAATCCCTTTTTCGAGGCTTATGTTCAACGGTACTACTTTTTTTTTTTTTTTTTTTTTTTGGTGGGAAATCATCAAATAACTTCTCCCGCTCTGGGTGGAGCAGGAGGGCGTGTCAGACTTTTACTGACTAAAACCCACCCGTGTTCCTTCAGTAGCCCTTAAGCCAGGGGCTGTGGTGTCTCTTTCGAACAAACCCGCACCCCTGGCAGACGGTACTACTTTAGTTATGTTTTGTACAAACAATAAACATTTTAACCTTTGTTTTTTTCAATTAGTCTACTCTGTCCCTATGCTGAGCAAAGGCCTTCCCCAAATCGTTCCAGGTATCCTTTTCCAGAGCCTCCTCAATCCAGCCCTTGCAATACGCGTCTAGGTCGTCACGCCATCTTTTCTTGGGCCGGCCTCGGCGGCGGCGCCGGTCCATCGTCACACCAGCCGCATGCACAGTGACCACTGGGCAATTGTCGCCACACAGTGGGTTCCTCAGGATTTTAAACATACAAACAATAAACATTTTAAACTTTCAAACAATAATAAAATCAACTGAACTATTGTTTCTAGATGCGCCAATATTCGACGAGACAACACCGTACACGACAGTCGGAGTGGAGAATGAACCCCTGATCATAGTGTTACGAGCTGACGGTAATCCGGGGAGTATCACATATACCTGGACCAAGGATGGGCTGCCTATCACGCAGTCTTCTTACAGCACTGGCAGTAAGTGGAACAACTATAATGATTTTTTGGAATATCGGTCATGACTTGCGATAAGGGGCTTGTGGCTAAGTAGCATAAGCCGCACGGGTCGATCGATCAGGTTAAGCTACGCTTGCCGCGGTTGGTCCGTGGATGGGTGACCATTTTTACATACCAAGACCCATCCATGCCTCGGAAAGCACGTTAAGCCGTTGGTCCCGGCTGTCATTTGTGGATCTTTGACAGTCGTTACGGGTCGTCAGAAGCCCGAAAGTCTGACAACCAGTCTTACCAAGAGGTAGGTATCGTATTAACCAGTAACAGACTTGTCCTGAATTCGTACGCTTATTCGTGATTCGTTTGTGTATTTTTAACTGATGAGGTAGCATAGTAATAAAAAAACTTCGTTGTTTTAGAAACAGTTTTTACCAGAAAGCTTAATTATGAGATTGTTTTAGTTAAAAATCGTAAGTTCTTGGAACTGGAAATATAAAAACGTTCTAATTGAGAATCCCAACCACGAAAAAATGGCCTAGAAATTTAATTTGAAGACGTACCTAATTAAAATAAGTTTATTTTTCCTTTTAAAGTAAAATAACTCAAACAGGTCTAGTCAGAATTCCTTGTTATTTACTAAACGTTTCAGAAACCACTAATTGTATCTTTAGAAGGCCTATTTCTATCAAACATTAAGTCACTTTAACATAATATTGTCATTCTATTGTATTTAAATTCCTAACACACTACAACAGATCAATTACCAATGCTTTTAACTAGTCACTATTAACACTAATTACTGTTACATCCAAAAATACGCAAATCAAATAATTTAATTCTACTATACAAAAGTGTGTATTTAGCTTTTAATCAAGCGTCATTAACCCAATTGATAGCCTATGAGAGTTTGTTTTGTGATTAATAATATTATTATTAATCCCACTTTTGGTATGGTATTTAGTTGAAACAAATAATTGTGGTCAGTCATTATCGTCGTTTCCACATTAATGTGGTTGATATGTAAATACATTTTTGGTTCTACAAACAGAGCAAGTTATCAACAAATCGTAATTAGATACCAAATTTATATCTAAAACGAGAAAACTGTAATCTCATTTCACTATTAAAAGGACAGCTGATTTTATTAAAAATGACGTGAAAGATGATACCTAAATAGAAAAATGAAGAACTTAATTACAAAGGTGAAATATAAATACGTCTAACGAGTGTTAAGAGTGTTCATCCCACGCGGGCTGGCAACGGCGCATTTCGGCGGATTTTCGAGATTATTTGACTAAACACAAACAAAAGTAATAAAAAATCAGCCAAACACTAGATCGTTTTACGCTATTTTTTACAGTTATTTTGGTATTTACATATAAAAAACGACATACCATCATTTATTTTCTACTTGCATTACTTACGTACGATTAACTGTTTTTATTAATGAGAAAATTTAAAAAATAATTATAAATACCATTGATCTAGCTTGGCTAACAAAAAAAATTCCTTTTTTTGTATTTAATGAATTAATCACGAAAAACTACTATAAATGCGTTGTTGCCAGCCTGCGTTGGATGAACGCTCTTAAGAGCATTCATTCCACGCGGGCTGGCAACGCATTTATAGTAGTTTTTCGTGATTATTTCATTAAATACAAACAAAAGGATTTTTTTTTTCAGCCAAGCACTAGATATTCTGTATTTATGATTATTTTTAACATTTCTCGTTAATAAAATATTTAATCATACTAAATAATGCAAACAGAAAATAATTGACGGTATGTCGATTTTTGTAATTAAATAGCAAAATCACTGCAAAAAAAAATTGCATACAAACAAAAAAATTCCAATGAACTAGTGCATGGCTGAAAAACATGTTTACTTTTGTTTGTATTTAATGAAATAATCGCAAAAAAACTGCTATAAATACGCCGTTGCCAACCCACGTGGGATGAATGCTCTTAATGTAGATAATGAGAGAATTAAGTTTACAGCTCTTTAGGAAATTAACAAACGGCTATTAACGGCCAACATGTATGAATGCGGGCTATGGGGTTACCTAACAATGAACGTAAACGGTGTCATGTTAAGAGGGTAAAATTATTATTTAAACAGTTACTACAAAGTGGGATTATAATGTGGATTTAGTCCACGGTTACCATCAAATACCTGTCACTGACAAATGATCATTTTTTTTGCATCTAATAACTCCAAATCAAAGTAATTTAGCAAAACTGAGAAACATATTACTTACGAAAACATTTTATTTGTGAAGATGTATTGAGGACAAATTAATAAAAATAGTTAACGATATACCCAGATGATATTGTACACGGCTACACATCAAGCCATACATTTCCAGTACAAACCGCAGGAGTCCGCTGGATGCGGGAAGCACAGAACCGGTCGAAGTGGCGGAGCTTGGGGGAGGCCTGTGTCCAGCAGTGGACGTCTTTTGGCTGAATGATGATAAGCGTATCTCGCATTGTATAGGATTTCTGTACAGTGCGAGATACTGGAAATGTACTTGATGCATATCCGTGTGTACTACTTACTCATTTTCTTTTTTTTTCTCTCTAGATGACAGGATAATATCTGAAGGCAGTATGCTGAACATGACAAAGCTGACGCGACATGACGCAGGCATCTACTCTTGTGAAGCTGTGAACTCTCAAGGAGCGGTTGTGGCGAATATTAGCGTTTCTGTACATTGTAAGTACCTAATGCTATGGTGAAATCCCCTTTGCTGGTATCATAAACTAGTATTAAGAGCGTTGAATAATCTTAAGATTAGTCATCATTTTCTCAATCTCCATGTGCTGTATTTATGACCGCGAATATATTATGTTATTTGCATTAAAGGAAATAATTGATGTTCAACCCACTTTTCTCCGATTTTCTATTACGACTTATCTTAAAAATCTATATAAATTTAAAAAAAAACGTTCTGACTGACTGACTCATCAACGCCCAGCCCAAACCCTTGGACCTAGAAAGCTGAAATTTTGCACAGAGGTTCCCTTTTTAATGTAGACAAGGAATAAGGAAGGATTTTTCTAAATTCATCCCCAAAGGGAGTTAAATAGGGGATGTAAGTTCCGCGCGGGCGAAGCCGCTGGCAAAAGCTAGTATATAATAAAATAGTAACCAAGTCAAAACTAAAAAAAATATTCATTGTAAGTACAGTGAACATTGAATATTTTAGAAAAAATAAGTACTACAAGGCGAACGAGTCGGATATCAGAAATATAGTTATTAGAATTTTTGTCTCTTTGTTTTGGATATAAGTTCTTGGCGGAAAAACGTCTGAGTGGATTCGGATGAAATTTGGCAAACAAATATTTTAGAACCGAGACCTAACACACTGGTACTTTTAACTCTGGAAGTACATTTCCGAGCAATATTTTGCCGAAATCCACGCATTTAACCTGCTTGTCCAAAATATAATACACCGCTGCTAAAATGTCACCCAAAGCCTCTTACGAAATATGCCACGAGACAGAAAATAACATTATATCGAACATTTAATACATTTTGACGTAACTAAGCCCTCTGCTGCCTCCAAAACATAATGATAGCTCCATAATACCCTCCACATTAAACTTGATAGCTTCGCAAACGGAATTGTTGATCAACTATTGTCAGTAATGTGCCGATCAAACTCAGCAAGGGTTACAAATTGGAAGTATTTTTGGAACCCCGTCTCTTAGCAAAGGGTTTCGCAGGTTAATTGCATCTTTCTTCTATACTTAATTCGTTTAAGCGGTCTTCCGCTGTAGGAAATTGAATACTTTGTAAAAGTGGAACATTTCATGTAGTTTATTAAATTGTGAGAGAGAACTAGGTTTCTCTTGATTTAATATACCTTGTGGACGTCGGTACTAAGTTGTTCTTTGTGTCGATTTATTGTAGGAGTGAGGTTTACTTTCTCGTCTTTTTGTTTGATATTGTCGAAGACATAATGATGAGTTATTATTTTGTTCATAAATCTAGTTGTGGACCAAATTGATTCGATACAAGGTCACAATGTATATATTGGAGATTTCTGTATTCAATCGAATGCTTTGAGACATGTCCTATTTCGTCTTATAGTCGTCTTCTTTATATTTTATTCATTTATCGAAGGTAAATTATGAAAGTTAATGTTTCTTATCAACCTATAAGAAATAAATGAGACTAAATGAGAGTTTTATTACAGATCCGGCGAGTATAAAATCTATATCACAGCTTGAAGTTCTGAGTCCTAATCAAGATGCTTCAATATCTTGCACAGCGAATGGTGAGTTAACTGTATTATCATTTTTTAGTTTAGAATTGTGGTCAATTTGAAGGAAAACAAGACACCAATCGTTACTTTTTTGTATATGATGTTTCGAGGAAATACCGAAAATGTTTCTAAAACCTTGCTTTTTCTAAATTCAAATTCAAAATCATTTATTTGCAAATATGGGTAAACAATATGCAGATATTTTACATTTATGTAATAGTTGAATATCACATTTATTAGTAACACCATATTTTACCTTTCGGCATGCAAACTAGGTACATTATACATAGAATGAAAACACAAAAAAGATCTATTCTAAACGAATTATATTTTCATTGGTAAATCCATCCATCTAGTACAAATTATGGCAAAAACATACTTACAAATGATTACATGAAAGTAACAAAATTACTCATAAATGCAAACATAGAAATTCGAATGCAAATTCATGAAGAAATAACAAAATTCACTTATTTGACAAACACAAGGATAAAATGTCGTCTTTTATAATTTATTATTCCTATTGACAGCTACTCAACAAGAAAGCATCTTTTAACAAATCTTTCTTTGCAGGCAACCCGCTAACATCCGACAACATACGCTGGGAGCGAAAAGGTTACAAAATTAACCCCAGCCAAGTGTCATTCGAACCTCGAAACCTAACCAGTACGTTAGTCATAAAACAAGCCACCAGAGAAGATGTAGGAAACTTCCAGTGCGTGGTAGACAACGGTATTGGAAGTGAATCGAGGGAAGATGTAATGTTGGTGGTGAAATTCAAACCAGAACTGGATAGCTCTCCTAGTTTGATGAAATCAGCTTCAAATGTGGGACAGGTTGGGAGATTGACTTGCAAGTAAGTGATTTTTAGTACTAGATAATAAAGCTATAAACTATAATACTTAAAAAAATTGTTTTTTAAAAGCAAGAGAGAACTGATGCAGTTTCGTTACGTCAGTTCCGTCACACCCACGCCTCACGCCGTTTCCTCGTGGCGACTTTTGAGCGTAGGTTATGGGTTCCAAGTGCTCAAACCATGGATTGGACAATTTGTTTATGGATATTTCTATTAGGAATTTCTTAGAAACAGTCCAGTCTGGTTTTGCGCCCGGTTATTGACATAGGTCAGAAAAAGTGTTATATTTAAAAAGATAATACAACAGTCGCGTTCCAAAACAATCAATTCGTTTTTCACTTTTGTTATTTGAAAAAACAAATAAAGACATACACGTGTAAAATAAATTGGTTTTGGCACGTGCTTGCAACATCAGTTTATTTGTTTTGTGGCTCTTGTTATGTAGTTAGTTATAGCCATAACTAACTACATATCAGTTATGGCTTCGTTATGATCAAATATGAAATAGAAATCATGCAATCTTTTTCTACATTAAATATAATCTGCTTATCTTAAGAGGAAAATATTGTGAATATAAGGGACAGTAAGAAAGGTGGAGAGGGAGGGCGTATAAGACGGAGTTATTACGATCAAATAGGACGTGAACTGTCAGAGGGAAAGATATATGAATGGAAGGTTTCAACTAGCCTGGATTTTTAAGCTTATTTTCTCTATATTCGCATATAATGCGTTCTTTTTTTGACGCTAATTAAGATTTTGTAATCGCTGACACCGCTAGGACAAATATGTAAATGTCCATTGTTTTTTAATGTTATAAAACGAACTACAACAATATTAATTATTGACAGATTGAATGGCAACTGTCTATTTATTCTGTCAATAGTTGAACAGAACGTGACTGTCGTCCGACCACACGGAGATAGTGGAGACGGATCCCGATCAATGTCCATACATTATATACACCGATAAATTTGAATGGTTGTTTTCCCGCAGCGAAACGGTTTTGTCTTGGTAATACATACAATCGTTAAAAAAAATAGAAACAAGAAATGGCAGATTAACCATTGTGAAAAACTTTATGCCGTATCACGACGTGCGAGAGTATATTTTGCTTTGAAAATTTATGCATCGCCTCTCCCTTTATCGGCGGCGTGTGCGATTCGAGTAGTACCTACAAGTTACCTCTAGTGTTACTATTGTTTCTCACGTTTTCGAGTTGATGAATATTTTTTAATTATTTTAAAACAAAAAATAAAACGGGAAAATAAACGTTAAAATTTCTCGGTGTATAGCTAGTAGCGCGTTAAATTTGCTTGCGTGATGCAGGATTTTGCGTGACGTCACTTTGATGCATAGTTTACATGTGCCGTTGTACAACATGCCAATCACCACGCTCCATGTCAGCCACATCCAGATTCTACCTGCATGTAACCGTATTAGCTCAGGGGTTATTATGATCACTAGATACAGACTAGATTACTCGTAATCTTCAGCAAGGATAATACTGAATATCAGTGCTCATCAATCATGAATTGCTCGTTAGAATTACGATTTAACTAACTAAGGATTATTCAGGTAGTTCGATTTAGTACACCTGTGCCTAATACCGTGTTAAAGGATCAAAACGGTTTAAAATGTAATTGATATGGTAATAATTTTGAGTTGAGCTTTATTGCTTTGGTGTGTAATAACGATGAATGTAATTCGTACTTTAAATGGGTATAGCAGATTCACAGCTAAGATTCGAATATTTTACAATTTCAACATGATATCCTATTTGGAGACCGTGTACCGGAAGACTTGGAGTCGGAAAGCTAGCCACAAGGTGGACCGAGGACATTATGAAGGCCGCACAAATCCGCTGGATGCGGGCTGCTCAGAACTGGTCGATGTGATTGAGCTTGAGGGACGCCTATGTCCAGCAGTGGATGTCTGTCAACAGAAATGATGATGAATGGTGATTGGATCAATAATATTAAATGTCTAATCATCATTGACTAGACAGATAATATTATTGATCCAATTTCGAGTTAAAAGTCTTCAGACTAAAACAAAAAAAACTGTTGTCCTTAATAAGAACTGTTGTCCTTAATAAGAACTTTTTATTGCGTTGTGGTTCTGTTAACACTTATCTCACATGCAGAATCAACCAGATTTAAAACGACTATCTATAGACCTATAGATAGTCGTTTTAAATCTGGTTGATTTAGGTTTACCAATTCTTTTAGCTACAAATATTTGTATTACCTGTAATACAAATATTTGTAGCTAACAGAATTGGTAAACCTAGCTCTTCACGCTAATCCAATACGGTTCTATCTATTAATAAAATCCAAGCAAATTCCAACGTGAACGTTATCAGTTTATAGCAATCCACAGCTTGATACACAATCTTCTTATGCCACAAAACTAACCCTCTATTTCTTCCAGATGCAAGTCAGCCCCCGCTCCGAACTTCACCTGGTCAAAGAACGGAGCCAAGCTGCCCGTCAACACATCTACCAAGTACTTCGCAGAGTATCACAAGCTTGATCCCGTCACCTACACTTCGGTGCTCCTCATCAATGACGTCAGCTCCTCAGACTATGGCTCGTATGAGTGTGGAGCGAGGAATGACTTGGGATTCTCCACGACGTCCGTTAAGCTGGATATTACTAGTGCCCCAGGTAAGCACGAATTACAGAATAAAAGTTGCTATTACATTGTAAGGATTTTCAGTTTTAAAATATTTCAGAGGACTGTTGCCTAATAGCTACCGATTTCCTATAGCTACAACATTTAAGCTACGTGCCCTTACTGCCCCATCTCACAAATCTACCCTGTATTACTCTGCCTAACCTATTAGAAAAAACAGATGTTATAACGAATTGAACTTCTTTTTATCATAATTATGTTTTAAAGTTTACCATTCTTCTTTGTTCCAGATCAAGTGATATCACTGATGGTGACGAATGTGACCCACAATACCGTGACGTTACAATGGGTGCCCGGGTTCGATGGCGGACTGCAGTCTTGGTTTCGAATACGATACAGGCAAGTTTTTCTGAATACCACTGTGTGAAAACGTACATGTTTTGCTTACGGTTTTGCATAATACAGGATAAAATTTTAACCAGTGCGCAAACTGTAACCATGAATTCTAGCCTAGACATTTTTCGTCGGTTATACAAAAAAAAATCTGCTGTTTCACACATTTTGACCGTGTAGGTATTGCTCTTTTCTATGAAACAGCAGATATTTTTTTTGTATAACCGACGAAAAATTCCTACGCTGGGGGGGGGGGTCTAGAATGGTATGCTGAATTCATGGTTACAGTTTGTGCACTGGATAAAAATATACCCCCTATATCCAAAACTAATAATGAATTTCTCAATCACTCGATATCCTAATTTAACTACGAGTACCTTGTATTAATAGATGGTTAATTGACTAATGTTGAAACAGACCCTACCAGTTAAGTGTACTAAAACATTGACCTGAACAACGGTACCATCAAACTACAGCCCGAATTATAATCAAACTCACTTTTGCAGGAGAATCTTCGAAGAATCTTACAAATACGAAGATGTCGTACCTAGAAACGCCACAAAATTCACAATTGGTGGTCTAGAACGGAACACTGACTACGTATTCTCCGTCATGGCTATCAACAAAATTGGCCAAAGCAAATATAGACCTGATGACACCAAAGTTACTACACTAAGTAAGTTCACAGTAGAATTTGTATTCTAATTATTTTTACTCAAAGAAGAAATAGATATAAAAATGAATGCCATATACGACAAGATATAAAGCTGGTATGAATATACAGACATGCCTTTGACACTTTGCGATGCGTAATGAATTCAAATTATATATTTTTTTTTTTTTTTTTTTTTTTTTTTTTTTTTTTTTTTTTTTTTAAAACGAAATTGAAATTGTCAAACGTGTCTTGTGTCAAAATTCAAATTGATGGTGTTAGATACTTTTAAACATAGACCAGAGGGGCAATTCTACTAATTTTAAGAACGTTCACAGTCTGATCTCAGTGTCAGTCTGTCAAAAATACCTCGATTTTTCAAACATTTTTGACATTTGCTTGTCGCTGAGATGACACTGCGACTAGATTTTGAACGGTTTTAATTACGAGAATTGTCCTTCAGAGGGTAATTCTCGTAATTTTAAGAACGGTCACAGTCTGATATCAGTCTCAATCTGTCAAAAAAACTGCGAGTTTCCATACATTTTTGACAACTTTTTGACGTTTGATTGTCGCTGAGATGAGACTGCGACTAGATTGTAAACGTTTTGAATTACGAGAATTGGCCTTCAGTAGTTTGTTATTATGAGTTCTAATCCCACATATATGGAAGGCGTAACAATAAGCCCAAGTCCTGAAAGTAGTTTTGTTCATAATTCACTACTGAATCAATTTCAGTGACATTTAATATCGCTTTTTTTTTTCAAAAATTATTTTGTTTGCCATACTGACCGCTGATTGAGTCAAAGGAACACTAAATCTTATAATAATGTTATAAGACTCAATTTTAAATGAATAAAGTAAAGGCTTCTTCAAACATGCGTGACACGAACCTCGTAGAACAATTTATACGAAAACTTCATGGAAATTGTTCTACAAGTGCGCGCCTGTTTGATGAAGCCTTAGTGCTACTCGACATAATTTTGCTTAAAACAAATAGATTTAAAAATTGAAGTATTAGTCGTTGTACTAAGCTTTAAACGCAATACTCTAATGAAGGTGTAATGAGGTCTTGTGGGAATTACCAATTACGTTACACATTGTATAAGTCTGGTCACAACAATTACTAAGAAAGGTTCCTTAAAGTACTATACTCAGCCAAATCAATTATAATCCAAACCAACTTTTTACACGCTGCTCAGACATGATCCCTTCATCAATACAGTCTTCTTCTGAAGAATACAACTACAATGTACCAGGAGTATTCATAATAACTGGTACAATAGTAGGAACAGCTTTGATACTCCTAAATGTATTGCTGATCGGATTTTGTCTTCATAAAAGGACCAATAAGAGGATTCGAGGTTTGGGTTCGCTTTTGAATCGATATTTTATTGGATGTTAGTATTAAGATTTTTGTCTTGATGTTTTTGGTTCTGTGTCAGTAGTTTGAAAAATTACTCGTTTCAATATTTTAGTAAATTGGTTTCTGTTGTGAGCTATTTCAATCATGCTTTTAGTTTAAATAGGTTTTAAAATAAATAATATCCTACAACCACAAAAAAAATTTTTTAACGCGTTTTATTTTCCTAGTTTCACCTAAAATTATATGCGAACAGGTTCGTAGAATTTCACTAAGAGCGATTCCCATTTCAAACTGAAATTTTTAAAACATAAAACAAAAATACTGTGAAGCGAGGCAGTACTTCAATGGTAGGTACCTCCATTAAAAGCATATCTACTGAAACGAAGGCTCTGAAGCTTTCAGTTACAAAGACCGACCGTGAAAATTATATTAGAGTCAAGGGCGACATGAAAAGTTCACTCAAATACTAACTTGTTCTTTGAATTTTGTTATAGAGAGTATATTTTTCAGCTTGAAGTAACGGTAGTATTAGGGAAGATGTATTTTGTTGAGTACTGCTAAATAAAGTAGGAATGTTTTATTATTTTGTTGGCTTAGTTCATGATAGAAATAAATTAACAATAGTCATGACTAAGATAAATGAAGAATTTTAGACTAATTTGTCAAGTTCCACTTGTAATGTTAAATTGTGATACATACACTGTTTTTTATTATATTCACTGAAATCAAATTGAACTGGTGACGTTCACATTTCAAATATTACTTTTACAATAAAATATGTACGATTTTAGACATGTGACATCTACCAACCCGCACTGGGCCCGCGTGGTAGATTACGGCCCAATCCCTCTCACCGAGAGGAGGCCTGTGTCCCAGCAGTGGGAACATTATAGGCTGATGATGATGATGATGATGATGATGATGATGATGATGATGATGATGATGATGATGATGATGTACGATTTTTAACATTTTTTTGCAATTTACCACCGATAGTAAACACGAATTGTTCAAATATTTTTTAAAAACCAAGCTGGTTAAAAATACCACTATCACAAATGGAAAAAAAGCTAACAAAATAAATGTTACGGAAACTATGCCTACTTTTTTTTTTCAACGTTTACTGACACACAACCAAAATTCATCTCATTGTTTTTTTTTTTTTTTTTGCTAATTATTTTTATTTTTTCTTCTTTTCAAGCTTCTTCAGAAGTAGGCGAGCTGAATGTTGTCTCAACTGAAATCGTAGAAACAGCTGATGTGTCGAAATCTGTAGTTATTTACGTATCAATTACTGGAGTCGTATTAGTGTTGATAAACGCTGCCTTAGTTGCTTGTTTTGTTTTCAAAAGACGTTCTAGACGACTGAAAGGTACGTTTTTGGTTTTATTTTCGCTTTTTACTGTAGTTGGTTTGAATTAGATGTTACTTGTATGTAGATGTAATGTTGGAAATTTATCATGCCTATCTATTTATTATAGGTATTTTCTATCACGATGGAATTTTCATATATGTAATTTTATTTTTTGCCATGATAAATCAACTGAATTGACTGATTCTTTCACTGGAGATGTTATAATCTATTGAAAAAGATTTCAATATATTTTTAATGTTATAATCCTGAGTAATATATTTATCAACGTGTTCAAGCAATGCGGTTATTACGTGACCTATAAAGAAACAAAAATATTTCACTCGCTCCAGGCTTAGTCTGCTCCTGAAGGACAAACTGTCTATAAATTCTTACATAATAACATTATATTTTCAGCAAAATTCTGCTTATTTTAAGTAATTAATTTGTCCTTGTTAGAACATTACCCTTCTTGTAAATTAATAACTTCATGTAAGGGACTTGAATTTCTTGACAAATATTTTACTCATTAATTCTAAGGTAAAAACAAATTATCTGAGGTTAGGACAATATACCTGAAGATACTAGCAAATGAGTGCCCTCTGAAATTTATTTTAAGCAGAATTAAGTAAATTAAATTGTTTGTTCGCTACATTTAGCCTTTTATCCATTAAAATTATGTTAGGTATACCGGGAAAGTATGTTAATATTATTTTTGTTGTAATAAATCATTGATTCAATCAAAACATAAACAGTAAGCAATTTCATTACCTTGATATTTCTCTTCTAGCAAAATCAAGCAGTGGATACATATGTACATATTATATACAAAGTTTTCAATTACATCAATCATTGTAATGAAAATGGTTAAGTAATTATCTTTCGGTTCGATGCCTTAATGAGCAGCAATTTCTTTGTAATTATTGTTGTATTTGTTCGCATTATTTTCTTTAATTTATATCAATGTAATACATTTACTTTTACGAATTGAACCGAATTTCTTGCTTTATTTATTTCTCTTTGGTTAGCTAGTATTTTTAGCTAAATAAATTCAAAGTTACAGAAACCGTTAATGCTTTGAAGCGTTGATAAAATTGCCTTTTAATTTCAAAGGGCTAATATTTTTGTGTTTTGATTAGATACTACTCATATTTTGATAACATTCAGAAGATTTTCCAGGGCAAAACGACTAACATATATATTATTCCATCTACCTCTATATAGTTAATCTATTTCACGAATTTCAGTCTTGTTGGTTTTTAACATACATACGTAAACTCACGCATTTTGCCGTGGAGGTAGACAGAACCTACAGAACGCCGCCAACTAGGATCCTTACATACTCCTTCTGCCTCGTTTACGTACACACAGTTAATGATACTCGCACGCCGGTTGTGCGGACTACGCACCTGGCCTTTCTGAAGTACATAACCAATAAAGTCACTATTATGTCCTCTTAGGGCGTCCCCTCCCAACGTTTCCATATGATGTTAAACATAAGATTAAAATTGCAATAACCAACAGTACTTCGTGAAATGGTAAAACTATATCAGATTGAGACAAAGTGAAATTCCATCAGCGATAACGATTAAACAAACTCAAAAATAGTTTTTTCGCTTCTAGGTAGCTGAGTATCTTCATTATACCTATAACATACTCACATACAACATTTTCCACAACATCTTTATCACTTTTCACAGAACAAGCTGGACAAGCGTCAAAATCAGCAACAATAGAGATGTACGCACCATCGTCATACAATGACACGATGACGGGAGAGACCCTCAGTTCTGTTTCTGAGAAGTCGGAGACTTACTCCCAGGATGAGGGTCAGGATGAGAGACAGCCGCCGCCGATACCTGAGGTGCCGTCGATGCCGACGAGGCATATGTTAAGTCAGGTAGGGGTTTATGAGTTTTTTTTTTTTTTTAATTCGTTTTACCAAGTAATGTGCACGTTAAGCCTTTGGTCTCAGCTGTCGTTCGGGGATCTTTGGCAGTTTTTACGAGTCTTGAGAAGCCTGAAAGTCGGATAACCAGTTTAGACTTACCAAGGGGTATCGTATTTCTTAGTGCAACTGTATTCGTGCAAGTGTCTTTCGCGCACATGTACATTCGCATAAAAGTATAGTCGCGCAAAAGTCTATTCGCTGGTTTTTCGTGCAAGTGTTTCTTCGTACAAAAGCCCGTTCTCGCAAAAGTCCATTCGTGGAATGTGTCTTTTCAGACAAGTGGGTCTTTCGCGTGTCCTGATAGGTATAACCTGATAGGTGTCTACAGTCGTGGATCTTACACAAATACACATAAGGTGGGCATGCTAAATTAACCTTTAGGAGCAAAGAACACTACGATATCTGTTTGACAAGGAAGGTCAAACAATACTTTAGCCAGAAATTCCAATATACTATACTCTTATTTTAATTAATCAGCACCCTAATTGCGTAACACACGATCAATCATAATCTGTTTCGTTTTGACAGTTCAACAATATTCATTGCGTTATTACGTTGCTAAGTAGACACATTTTTCGAACATATGAAGCAAAGGATTATTCGTGAGTTACGCAATTTGGGTGCTGGGTCTAATTTTACTCATCTTGATTATTCTACCAAAAAGCATTATTTATTTCATGAAACTAACCGCAATTTTTTCCGCTACAGACAACAGACGCGTTCCTAATGGACGACCAGGGCCTCGTCATCCCTCCACCGCTAGACTACCCCCCTCCTAACTACGCAGTCTACGATGGAGACCACGCCAGGACCCTTCCACATCCTCATAGACATAAGGATATAAGTGGGCACAGTACACTTGGGAGAAGTGCCGGTGAGTAGACGAATAGATTTCTTGTTAATTTATAACTTTTCAAAGAGTTTTTATGATTTTATGCAATAAAGCTATGAGAAAAGGTCACTCCAAGTAGTTGCAATTAAGTAAAAATTCAAAACGTGCCAATTGTCAAATAAGTATTTCTAGAAATGTCGATTCGCCGACAAAAAAAAAAAATCGTGGGAGTCGCGATTACATCCACTATTTGTCAATATAATGAGAGTCAATTAAAGATTGGGATTTTTAAAAGCTGTTAGCACGTTTCCTAGATTTGTTTTCTTGGTATTTAGCTACAGTCACACCATTTACTTTTGAGGATAATAGCATAAACATAAGGAAGGTCTATTTGAAATGGAAAGTTTTTTTTTGTTGGAAATTTGTAGCCTACAGCGCTAAATGCAAACTTCGCATAAAACTGACGTCACGCAAAATAACTGCACCGCACAAGCAGTTTACTGCACAACATGCATATGAACATCGTCTTGACATCAATAGTCGGGCAGTTGCCCACCAGACAACACCCGTCTGTCTATGGAGGATGAGTGAACTTTGCACCTTGTTTCTCACGCCTTCATAAACTCTTTAATTGTCCTTAACGCACACTAATGTTTTGAAATGGGGATAACTAGTTTCAGCATCAAAATATCCTAGTAGATACATCACTCATCTCTTCAGCCGAAAGACGTCCACGGCTGAACATAGGCCTCCCCCAAAAGGGGAATAATCGCCACGCTTGGCAGGCTGGTTGGCGATCGCAGTATGGTGGTAAAATATTCTCTATTTATTTATTAATTCTCTAGTAAGTCCCTTAGTCGCCTTCTACGACACCCACGGGAAGAAATGGAATGGTGCTATTATTTTACGTCCGGCAACACACGGAACCACAGCTGATACATTGCCTACTTTATTTTATCTTGCTGCCATGGTTACTACATTTTCCTTTATTTTTGTCACTAGGCAAGAATAACTACGTGCCAGCTCCAAGTCCGATGCCACCAATGGACGGCTCGTATTATAACATGGCGTCGGATAGGTATTTGTCATACCCGCCGCTGATTGGAGAATATTTGCAGCAGGTAAGACTTCTAGATTTGAATTATAGGCTATTTATTTATTTTAATATTGTATTGATCTGTGGAACCGACTATCATCCTTGACAGTCGTTACGTGTCGTCAGAAGCTTGAAAGCCTGACAACCGGTCTTACCAACGGGCATCGTATTACCCAGTTACTGGGTTATTGAGGCTAGATAGGTAGTCGCCCTATTTAAAATACTGGTATTCAGCTGCATCGGGTTAGACTGGAAGCTTATTGATCAATTTATCCTGCCTTAATCGGTTGACATCGGCGCGGAGCCTTGGGGCTCCATTACAATAGAAAATCAAGAAGGGCACAGGGAAAGAAAGATCATTGTCAGTTATATCTCATTAGAAGATAATAATAAAAAACTGATTAATTAATTAATGTAATTTATTTAAAAAATAATAATGACCCTTATCTTAATACTGGCATTACCATGTATTATAGTGTATACCTATTACATAAATACCTCTAAGTAGTTAATAATCATTCTTATTATTTTTATTTTATTTATCCTATTTTTTCTTTAAGAATGTATTAATAAAGCAGAGAGAAAAGCGCGCAATTTAGGACAAAGTACGTGATTTGAATTGTCACTTGAAAGGACGATACGTCAAACGTCAAACAAAAAAAGATCAAAGTCCAAAGACCTGACCTTACCTGACCTTGATCTTTTTTTAAACAACAGGGGTGACCACGATCTTTCTTTCCTACATCCATACTAGCTTTTAAAGGCTCTCGTGTCTAAACTGATCTTTTTATGTGTTTTCGGGTTACAGGGCCAAATAGTTTAGTAGGTTTTCTATTAGATGGCATTGTTGTCTTTCCCTGTACCGTTCTTGTGTCTCATTAGCCGATCTTGAGCGATTAAATAAAAGATATTGATCTCCCAAATCTTCCCATTATTTTTTCCCCGCATTTTTATCATAACATCACGCCTTGTTTCTCCGAAGTGTTGGGCAGCGATGTATTTATAGTACACCCACATTTCGCCAGTTATTTTTAAGTCCCATGTAATAGGTCCCTATTGCCATCAATGGGCACAAATCGAGACTGGGCTGGTACTGAAAAAATCCAGATATAAAAACTCCAATAACTGTCCCCGACCTGGACATCGAACCCAGGTCCTCATCTTCAGCAGTAGCGCTTGCCACCACTAGAAAAACAAGGCAGTATATTTTTATGACCTCATTAGCTTTTGCTAGCGGATTCGCCCGCGTGGAAGTCGAAAATTATCCCACGGAAACGTACTACTGGAATAAAAAGTATCCTATGAGTTAATCCAGGTTATAACTATCAGTGTACCAAATTTCATACAAATCCGTTCATCCGTTTCTGTGTGATTGAGTAACAAACACCCAAACATCTAGATATCCAAACGAATAAGCGAATCTCATGCTACGTTTCGAGATCAGTGGCCCGGAGGCGCTTTACATTGTGTTAATAATTTAGTCACCACTGTATTTGTAGTTTGAGCAATAATGGTGTTGTAAATCATTGTTGCAATATAATTTAAACCAAAAAAAAATTACAAATAAGTAGACACAAGAATATAAAGTAAAAAAGGGAAGAGCTCACTGGGCATCAAAGGATTCGTCCGCATCGCTGTCAGTGGGGCAAGTGCCCAAAATACTGGCAGCGTTGCCACGTTGGATGGCAATGCTGATTCTTAAACCTAAGAATAGGCCAGCCCTTTGGTTACGTGAAGAGTCGATCAACCGCTTTCCAAAAATATAATATATATAAACTGTATGTCTGGATATTTAGATGATTGGATGTTTTGAACTTTGAATTTTAAACTGTCACGTTTATAATATGGATATTATTGGGATATTAATAGGATACTTGTGGGATATTAGTGGGATATTAGTAGGATACTAGTGGGATATTAGTAGGTCATTAGTGGGATATTAGTGGGATTATTTCCGACTGACCGATTATGGTATAGGTATTTGTGACCGCATCATTAACCAAAGCCTCTCCGCAGCAACAAGGCCGCACGCCGACGCCCCCGGCGCAGTACGGCGGCGCGGCGCTCCCCAAGCCGCACCTCATGAACGGAGCCCTACCACTGTCCGGTGGCTCGCCCGCGCACGTGGCCAGCCCTCCGCACGGGTATGCGCTCGATGGTAAGTGTTGATACTGCAGTACACTATACAACATGTAACATAACGAACGCAAGACATCATACACTCCAATTAGAGTTTTTAGTGAAAAGCTTAATACAATTAATTTTTAAATCAAACTATTACTATTAAAAAACACGTATTGACTCAAGCATTACTTTCTGCATTTAAAATGGAGTATAATTGCCTTGAGATAAGATTTAATTTGCTATGGCTCAAATGACCGTAGGCATGGAAAAATACAAACTACTTTCCGGTCTAACGATTTTTCTGTTACACGTTGTATATATTTTATGAAGATACTATCCACTGAATAAAATACCCAACGTCAGTTTCTCAATATCCTTTGATTCGTTGAGCTTCTAAGTTCTTATTTGAGCTATACTATGGCTGAAACATACTGAATTGACAGGTCCCATATAAATCTGTGTGGGTCTAACTGAAAATACGATCTTAGACACTAATCTACATAGTCGTCACTTGATCTGACCAAGATTATGTCTGGAGTTTAAAATAGACAGACTGACCTGTGAATTTTACATTATATTTTCGAAAATTCTAAGAAAGTTCTCATAATCAGCCTATAATGTTCCCACTGCTGGGCCACAGGCCTCCTCTCTGTGAGAGGAAATGGGCTGTTATCCACCACGCGGGCCCAATGCGCGTTGGTAGATTTCGCATGTCTTAGAATATTTTGGTTCTAGGACATGGCGGTTTTCTCACGATGTTTTCTTTCACCGTTTTAAGAGCAGTGGTGATGAAATAATTTACACAAAGTATATCGCCTTTCTGGGTTCGACCCTACGACCATACATTGAAGGAATTCGGGACCTCACTGGGCCACCGCTGCTCCAAAAGAAAATTATTATTAAGAAAATGTTAAATATCCCATAGATAAAATTACCTTACAGTAATCTCAGAAGTAATCATTGTTGAAGACATCCCAATTACAATTTTAATTTAGCAAAACCTCAAACTATTTATACAAAAGATAAATCTCTCCCAACTTTACACAATTCAGTGTAACGGAGAGCCAATTAGTTGTAAAAGAGCTCAGATACATTAAACAATAAAGAATTCTACCTTTAGACAGACAATCGGCCGGGGGCACACTGCGGCGCCAGAGACTCGACAAGATGGCCTCCGTGCCGCCCCCTGACGTCACCGTGCTGCACCAGGGGAACTGCGGACAGGTGACACTTATGCTCTTTTATAATTGACAGAATTTACCTCTGAAATGGACACAGTGCACAGAAATCCGCTCACATCGCCGATAAATTGCCACCACCATAATCTTGCAATATAGACGTAAACCCTTTGGTACCAAGGATATTTGGTTTAGCAGGAGTCATTTGCAACCCACATGACTAGGTTGGTTCTTGAAAAAATATATGGGGAATACTTGTTAAATTTGCTTAATCTGTGATTGTACGATAGATTGAACTATCTGTAATAACTTTGCTAGATTAATGGTAATCCTATCTCTTATAGACAGGCCTGCACTGTCCTCTCATACCTATTATCACTGTAATTTAAAAACATTGTTAACGCCAATCATTTTTTAAAGAATAACCGTGGTGTTTCTTGCCGGCTCTTCTCCATAGGAAGCGACAATTTGGAACCGTGCACCTAGCTTTTGACGTTTCATAAGTACCCATGCAGGTTTATATTAAATAAAATATTTTGATTTGATTTGTGTGAAAAAAGCAAGTGACGCTTTAGAACTCTCAAACTAAATTTCGTCTCAATTGAATTGAATTCGGCGTGATTTTAAGCATGATTAATTTAGTTCGTCGTAGTTGCATCGAAGAAAATCTTAATTAAAATTTTGACAGCTCTTATTTCCGTCTCTTTCTCGTTTCATTAGAAGGTTAGACTTTGCAATAGCCTAATTTTCGTTGGTACACAACAGAATCTTCACCAATTCATTCTCACCTTTACTCTGCCAGTTTTTTTTTTTTCAATCTGCAGTATTTCTAATACTGTTACACTTATAAGGACTTATTTTAAAATATCACTAAATTTTATATAACAAATGTCAACTTACTTATTTTCCAAAAACCCATTCCACGAAAAACAACACAAACCATAACGACCTCTTATCACACACATCTACCATACAAATTGTAACAGATAGGTCTATCTTACGACCTAGAAACCTTAGCTAGAGGATAAATTGTGACAGATAGCCACCGGATAGCCCTTTGCCTGGTGGACACAACGACGAATAGCTACTGTTCGCTCTGAAGATGATACTGGTATAGGATGTCTAACTGACGCATGTTATTTGAAGTGAATTGTTTTCGTAAGTCCTTTAGATTTGAAGACTGAAATGGTAGTCCAGTACAACTATTGTCCCTCGGCAAATGTCGTGTTTCGTTAGTCGTCGAATTTCTATCAATTGCCCTTTGCACTTCACTTGCACAATCGACTTGGGAGTATATAGAGTTGTTAATAGTCTTTTAACTTAATGTAATTTATTTTGAAAATGGAAGGAAAGCTCGTTTATATTCGGAAATGCGATGATTCCCGAGGGACATTAATAAAATACTGTACTGTTGTTGTAGTGTACTCAAAAGTGAAATATAACATGAATAATTGTGACTCTTCAAATGTGGTTGCTTAGGTTGGCATATGCTACTTCCCGAACTTGCTATTCTAGTGTAAGGTTTATTGGTCCTCTTTTAACCATTCTCAAATGGCTCGGGTAAAACATTAAAAATCTTAATCATCTACGAGGAATAATTATCGGACATTTGACAAAATTATCATTGTATAAAGGCTCCCTTTATTGTATAAACAAGAGTAAATAGACGCCAGAAAATACAAAAACACTCAGTTCTGTTTATGACAATTTACTACTAATAAACAAACGTTATACAAAGACAAAATACCCAGAATTACTCCAATAAGCTCTTTTGATCCAATTGGAAGTATTTCGTCTCGCTTACAATACTTTTACATAACCAGTTAGGCATGAATGATCTCATAATTTAAGATTAATTAACAACAAATTCGCTCTCCATCGCTAAAGCTTTGAAATTCCAATCTCCAACAACTTTTCAATGGATTCGAAAATCCTAAACTTTTTGCTAAAACTTTGTCATTTTACGCCCAGAACGTAATTGTGTAAATGCCGTAAGAAAATACGTGATTCAATTTATATTTGAGCTTAATTGAAATGGACTATTTAGTTGTGAATTTTGTTATTTTCGATTTTGAATTGAAACTGATTTGAGCTTTGGGCTTATAAAATTATTTTATAATATTTTTGATAAAGCTTTTGAAAAGTAGGGTATTATAAAATTTATATTTAAATTACAAATAAGTCATTCACACTTTTATACACACAGCCATAACACTAGAATGTGTACACTACATATTTGTTTGTATGTATGTAATCATATTCTCATACCATTTGTTTAATTTTATTTAGTGTATTGTTTTTGATTATAATATTTCTCTTTTATTCTTACACACGCTGTCAGAGATGCTGTAAGAGATCTCTTTAGAAATAAGCATCACCTATGTACCAATTTTTTGTTATTTTCTTTTTGTCTATTTATATAATGTGTGTACTTATATGGTTAAATAAAAATAAGTAAATAGAAAATCAGCTATGTAAAAATACACATGTAAGTATACATGTGTGTGTCCCTTACTCTTTCTAACATACCTCTTTTGTTACAGCACCTAGTCCAAACTCCAGCGCCGAAGCAGCCCCAGTCAATCCTAAAGGACCCATCACGTCACAAATATGGCAACCAATACGGTAGCCCCATATCATCGAGCACGCCGCACAATTCCAATCAGATTCTCACGGTTCAGAACCTCACTTCTGACGTCCCACAATACGGGACCATTAAAAAAGAAAATAAAAAACAAAACGTCACAATCGACGAATCATACAACAAAAGAAGTGAAACACACGTCGTTTAGAATGACAAAAATCACTAAAGTGACAAACTGAAATCGTCAGTGAAAAACTTAAAGTGTAAAGTGACAAACTTAAAGTGTGAAGTTGGCTATGAGTGTAAACTTTGAGTTGAAGTGTAAATAAATGGACTAGATAAAATTGTAGATAGATTTAAAATAATTGAATGTGATACATGAACGAACTCTCAAACGATTAGTGTCCATTACGTAGATAGATATGACAACGTTGCCTAAATTAGAATTTGGGCTAGTCAGGTTGTATTAAAATGTTCGACTGACTTATCATATTGTAATAGGTAATACGTCCAAATGACATAGGCGAACAAAAAATATGATTTTATCAATGTCCAATTGTAAAATCAGTTTAGGTAATACATTTAGATGGTAAATGTATGATATTCTTTTTAATTTCTTTTTAAAGGCTGGATCTTGTGTTGTTCGACAATTTGGTGATTTATTAATTTGATTTGAATTCGCTAGATTGTAAAGAAAATTAACTTAGGTATTACTATAAAAGTGTAACTTTAAGAATAAAGTCACATTTGATGCATGTTCTTATTTTCTGTCAGTTTTATTAAAACTGCGAAAATGACGTGACTAAATTATGAAAAGGACTTTTTTAGTTTGGTAGTTTAAAACCTCGACAAATTGTCGAACAATTTACTTAAATGCGAATCCAAATTTTTATTGATTCCATTAAAAGGATCTCTCGTAATTAAGTTTTTAAGATAATTATGATTGTTATAAAAATACGATTTTTGAAAAAAAACAAGAAATTATTAAATCGGGAAAAATTTTGAATTTATTCCTGTCATCGTTTTTTACTTAAAATTGTTCTCTAGAAAATGTTAAATACATTTTTACTGTTAGAAATGGTTTTCGAAACTTAAAAAGTTGTTCCTGGCAATTTGTCTCATTCGTTTTGAGATATTTATTTTTTGTAAATTATTATTTGTGCTAACATTCTCTTTTTGTACGTTTAAATTTTTTTCTGAAATTACGTTTTAAACTTTTAAATTAAATACTAAACTATTACAAAAGACCCCATTACGTAATGTGTCAAATATTGAACGACTGTCATTTAGAATCTGTAAATTGTAATTTTTTACAAAGAATAACTGTATCCATTTTACAGTTTTAATTATTATTTTGTAAATTTTTACTCGTAAGTTACTTTTTCTCTGCATTTTTACGATGTAAATAAGAAAAATTTATAATACTCAAAGCGCGAACTGACAATAAAAATAAGTTCAATTAATTTTACTTTATGTCCATCTTGATTCTATGTAAATAATATATGTACCTAATTGTATTTTTTTTTTTACATTAATAGCATTTCAGCCCCAAAATTTAATCGGTCATAATACACATGCCAAAGTTTTATTAATTTTAAACTTTAAGTTATTAAGATACTTAATTATTTTCTATTATATTTCTTTACATCGAAGTTGTAACAATTGCAATGATTTTCCTCAAAAGTTTCGACTGACTGTCAATTCCTTTTTATAAGTTCTCCAAATTTGAGAGTCCATCCAATGACGAAATACGATTTTACATTTACAAAAAAGTCTATTGTTACATTTCGAATAAAATAAAAAACCTAATAATATTGTTTTTGTTTTATTTTAGTTCCTTTATTTTCCTTTTTTACATGGAAATTCCAATTATTAAAACATATCAATCGAGGAAAAGAAAACCTTTTTTTTTCTTTTTTTTTTTGCAAAATTAAAATGAACTGAGAAAGTGCCAAAGCAGATTATTTTTTTCGCGAGTAAATAACCATTTAGATAATAAATATTAGCTGGGTTGACGTCCTTCTACATTTAAGTAAATTTAGTAAAATATTAAAACCGTGCCTTATACTTTTATGCCATTTTGAGAATAAAATATCACTTTAAATATTGCCAATTTAGTATAAAGAATATAAAAACGAACTTTTTAGTAATAAGTGCATTCTTTTCATTACATATTTATTGAATTATGATCATTAAAACATCGAGGCTTTGCGTTTTAATCAGCTAAAAAATATAAGTATAGGTAGTTTATTTTATTTTATTTTGAACCCTGTCTCGAAGTTTAAATTATTTTCTTGTCGTAATTTAGGCCTCTTGTATTTTTTTTACGTAATTATTTCGTTGCATATCATTGTTGCTGTTTTTTCTTAATTTCGTTTAAAAAAATATGAGCTTGTCATCTAGCGGTAAGTGCTAATCGAATGTTCAAAACATATTGTCAATATGAATAAGATAATTAAAATAATTAATTAATTAAACAAGTCAATGTTAAAACTTCGGTAATAATCGTCAGTTTAATAATTATGAAAAAGATGTGGTTATACATTAAAATTATCTATGTAATTAAATATTTTTTTCAGTATTTAAAAAATTATAATTATTTATAATGAAATTTTTTCAAGTTGGAGCCGATCCACATCTTTGAAAAAAATAAATATTTTCTAATAATTTAATAAATAAAATTATTATTAATCTTAAGGTTTCGCCAACTTGTTCACCTAACAAAAAGGTTTTAATCATTTTATATATAAAAACAAATTGGTGAAACCATATTTCAGATAATGATAACTTCATCTTCAGCGATCATTGTAAAATAAGCCCAATCGATAAGTAAATAAGGTTGTAAATTGTTCTATAATTCCAAAAAAAAATGTGACTTTGATATTACGTACTTACATAAAGCTCATTTGTGTAATCAGCATGAAATTGAATTAAAGCGTATATGTTAAAATGTCTTTTTAATTACGTACCCTTAACTGAAATGACAAAGTACAGATTGTACGAGTATTTTGGATACACGGATAAACTTTTACTATAATTAAATTAATGTAGCTCAATCCATTATACTGGATTCACACACACTGCTTCTCACAAGAGGGCGCTGACTCCCAGTAGTGGGAACATTTTAGGCTGATTATGTATGTGTGACAAAATAATCAAGCTTTTAAAACGTTTCATACGTTTTTGTAATAAAATCTACATTGTCGTAGCACAGTGTTGCTACGCCGTAGCATAGTGCGCGCTACGTCGTAGCGTGGCGCTACGCGCATGGACTGCTTATAATAAAACTGTAGAACAGTTTAGCTACATTGTTATACCGATCGGCTTCTTGAAATAGTAAGTATAGTTCAATTATTTAAATACAAAGAAGAGTAGTAACACTAAAGTTAGTTAGTTTTAGTAGCACTAAAAGCTCGGTTGCCTTAATTATGTTATGATAGTGAAAGATAAATTAATATCAATCTGCCTAGTCTTTTCCTTACTGTGTTGGGGTCAGCTTTCAGTCTTACCGGATGCAGATGAATACCAGTATTTTACATGGAGCGACTGCCTATCTGACCTCAACCCAGTAATGGGTAACACGATACTCCTTGGTAAGACTTTGTCAGACTTTCGGGCTTCTGACTAACCGTAACGACTGTCGAAGATGTTTAAATGATTGCCGGGACCAACAGCTTAACGTGCTTTCCGACACGGAGGAGTGTCTATATGTTATGGATGGCCCAACCATCTACGAACTTCCACACTGTTATTTCCACTTGTGAAAAAACTGTTATTCCCGCTGTCTGTCTGTGTGTGTGTGTGTGTGTGTGTGTGCCTGAGGCAACGTAGCTCCCGAACGGATGAACCGATTTTGATTTTGTTTTTTTTTTGTCGATGATAGTAGACGAACAAAGTAACCTTGAAATGCTGGAGCAACATCTGGAATTTCCAGGATGCCCAAGTTACTCACCAACAAACAGCAAAAGTATCGTATTTGGGCTCATTGAAAAGGTCTCAATGAATAGATCTATATATATAAAAGAAAGTCGTGTTAGTTACTTCACTTATAACTCAAGAACGGCTGAACCGATTTAGCTGAAAATTGGCAGGGAGGTAGTTTAGAGCCAGGAGAAGGACATAGGATACTTTTTATCCCGTTCGACATCATTCCCGTGTGACTTGACATGTAACGTCAGTCACTATAAAAACTCGGTAGGAACACACCTAATATAGATAAATTTATACAGTCTTAACTACCAGGCCTTCATAAGTCGGTAGGAGTAGGACACACCTAACATAGTTGTGTCGGCTGGAAAACGCCTTATGCCGTTGAAGTAGGTGCCAGGTTGGCATAGCACAGTAGGAGCACACCTTTTTTTAAGATTTCTCAATACATATTTAAATGTAAGCGCTTTCTAGCTGACAACTATGTTTGGTGTGCTCCTACCGAGTTATAACAACTTGGTACTACGAAGACAAAGCGTTTTCTAGCTGACACATCTGCATAATTATGTTAGGTAAGCTCCTACCGAGTTATGAAAACCCGGTACTTCGAAGGCATACAGTATTTTCTAGCTGATCCATACACATAAAATGCTTTGTCCTGAATGACTGACTGACGGATCAACGCACAGCCTAAACCACTGATCGTAGAAACCTGTTTGGAGGGTGTGTTCTGTGTATGATGTAGACATCCGATAAGAAAGGATTTTCCGAAATTCTACACCCTTTTTAGGGGGTGAAAAACGGGGGCAAAGTTCTCAATATATTTTGTTAGTCACCTTTTTAAACGTTTAATGCATTCGAAGTACCAGGTTGTCATAACTTGGTAGGAGCATACCTTACATAGTTGTCAGCTAGAGAGCGTTATATGTCGTCGAAGTACCAGCACCCTAATTGCGTAACTCACGATTCATCATAATCTGTATCGTTTTGAAACGGATTGTTAAACCATTGCTTCATATGTTCGAAACATGTGTCTGTTCGACAACATAAATAACGCAATGAATATTGTTTAACTGTGAAGACGAAACCAATTATGATCAATCGTAAGTTACGCAATTAGGGTGCAGGTTGTCGTAACTCTGTAGGAACACACCTAATGTAGGTAGGTAATTGTGTCAGCTAGAAAATGTTTTATAGGTATAGTCAAAGTACTATTAGGCTGTCATAACTCGGTAGGAGCACACCTAACATAGTTGTGTCAGCTAGAAAGCGCTTTATGTCGTTAAAATACCAGGTTGGCATAACACGGTAGGAGCACAACAAAATTAATAACGTAAAAACCCAATTCAAAATCCTATTAGAACCATTTTCAACTACTACGCGGACGAAGTCGCGGGCAAAAGCTAGTTATAGATAAATAGTGATCAGGACGAGGAATGAGGATAAATTAGTAACAAACTTCACTGTGGGAAAAATACGCAACGATGCGCAGATTTAAGCGAGCAAGACATTAAGTTTAAAAAGCAGGAAATAAAAATTAAATTTAAAATTTAAAAACCCCTCGACCCTAAAAACTCTAAAAAGTAAAAATAATAATATTTATAGGCCTTTTAAGATGAAGGTAATATTTTGATCAAGGCATTGTCAAGTCGGGGGATGGTCAATGAAAACGCCAAACAGAGGCCTAGCATTTTCATTAGCCGTCCCCCGCCTTTACAATTCCTTTATCAAAATATTACCTTCATCTTAAAAGGCCTATAAATATTATTATTTTTACTTTTTAGAGTTTTTAGGGTCGGGGGTTTTTTAATTTTAATTATGTAATACTATTATAAATAACATAAATGGAAGTATGCATCCATTTATATTTTTTCATTTGATTTATGTTTGTGTCTGATAATGCATGTATTTAGCATACACAAAATAATAATAATTCATAAGTTTCTTTATTCCATGGATATAAAATAAATTACATATTTTTTAACATTTGATTATAAAAACATATCAAAATTATAAATAATAGTAGCCCAAGAGTATCGAGAACATTGTCTGAGCTACCGACGGAGGGGGCTTCAGAGAGAGGAATCTCCTAGCAATACGAGCTGTGTCCAGAAGTACCAATTTTCTAATCAATCCAGCTGCCCAACGAGAGCCTCCTCAGGTGCTGATCGAGGCTCTTGACTATTAAGCCATTGGCTGTCATGACTATCGGCATGATGATCGCTGAGTGTATAACCCATATGTCGACATTAGAATAATTTCATATATTAGGATAATTTTCATTATTTATCCTTTACCCTGACACAATACACTGCGAAGATCGCCCTGAGGACACGGTGGAGCACACGGTGGCGGTCTGCCCTGCTTGGGCGGAGCACCGCCGTGTCCTCGTGGAGGCGATCGGCGGCGGCGATCTCTCGCGTCCGGCCCTGGTCCAGGCCATGGTACGGAGCGAGAGGGCATGGGGAGCCGTCACCTCCTTCAGCGAAGCAGTGATGCTCGCGAAGAGGGAGGCGGCGCACGTGAGGGAGAGGCAGCATATGCGCCCTCGCGACCCCAGCCGCCGCAGGATACGGAGACGCCCTGGGCGTCGGGAATCCCAGGCCGATTTCCGGCCACCGTAGGCATGGGCTTGCGGACGGCGAGTAATGGGTAGCTCGCTGTCCGGTAAGGACCAAGCCCAAGTCGACGGCGCGTAGTGTTCCACGCGCGCCTCAAAGAGATGTCAGCACAAATAGTGATGGGACCCGCAAGGGTCGATGCCTGCCAGGGGTGCGGGTTTGTTCGAAAGAGACACCACAGCCCCTGGCTTAAGGGCTACTGAAGGAACACGGGTGGGTTTTAGTCAGTAAAAGTCTGACACGCCCTCCTGCTCCACCCAGAGCGGGAGAAGTTATTTGATGATTTGCCACCCAAAAAAAAAAAAAAAAAACCCTGACACAATACCAGAATCTTTCAACACCCGAATCTCGCGCGAACAGGTAATCCTTGAAACAAACACTACATAAATCGCACGAAATACGGTTCAGGTCAGAATCTGAAAATGGAGAATTATAATTTCAGAAAGCCAAGGGAATTACTCGTGTTAATTCGGAAGTGTAAATTCGTGCCTAATATGCTAAATACAGGTCTACCGTCAAATGCAGATCTCTCTGTTGTGTGGTGCAAGGTACGAGCGGAACATGGAAGCGAGAGAGATTTTTATTCAACTTTGCAAAATTACTAGCGAACCGCCCATATTTCGCATGGTTCGTGACTAAAGATCGAGATATCTTTGCTATATCTACTTTCAATATTAAAACATAGTGGCAGGGACATCAATACAACCAGGAATTCAGCACATGATTCTGGACCCTTCGATGATCCGTCGATGTATCAATATCACCCTTCAGGGTAACAGGGACTTGACACATTTGTACATTTTAACCTTCCGGAGAAAATTGTCCTAATGATGATGAATATCGCATTCAAATCCGTTCATCGCATTGCATATCAAAATCCGTTGCGTATTTTAGAAGAACAACTCAATCAAACTGCCAGACGCGAAAAGCGACTTTTTCTAAATACTTTGTGTAGATATTGATAGTGTAGAGGTAATCATCTATATCGCTATAATACTGCATTTCAAACATTTTCTACATCATCAGTGACAGCCAATAATGCCTCTTTGGCAGAATTCAGCATTATTTTAAAGCTGAGTTTTAGCAGACGTACTAGAATTTTAAGTTACTAAATTGGATTAAAGCCAGATATCTTAATCGATAAACTAAGATATCAAAACGGTGTCTAGGCACTAATTTAGATAACGCCCCGTTCAGTTTATTCAGTGAAGAGATAAAATCTTCAATCCATTATATGCTGATGTAATAGATTGCGTCGGAAATCTATGGAAGGATTTTCAGCTTGGATGCGTAGGACGAATAAATATTGAAACTTCTGAGGCAAGCGTTGTTCATTCAGATTATACATCTTGCTTTTTTAGGGTATTTTTGTGTTTGTATTCTTGTTATTTTTTTTTTTAATTTTGAATATAAGTCAACTGAACATTATTTTAACGATTATTGTGTAAACTATACTTTTTGGATGTTTGTTTGGTACTCTTTCACGCTAAAACGGCCATGAACTGGACTAGAAAACTTATATCCCAATATTCCTACGGGATAGAGATGTATTCAGGTGAAACCGCAGGGCGCAGCCAGTTTGTTATTAAACTGTAAATATATTTGTTGATTTAAAACGAATTATCTTGAGAAATTGCTTCAATATCTATTAACGATCGGTCATGCCCGGATTCGTACGGACACCTACGGATTAAATGTCCTGCGTGTAAATTATTTAAAAGTCCACGTTATTACATATGGGGCGACCAACAAATCGGTGGTCAAAGGACATATCTTTTCTTTATTTAAGTTTTATAATATTTATCCCATATCGTGTCCCACAGCTGGGCAAAGGCCACCCCTTTTTACTTCCAAACCTACCAGTCTTGTGTGTTTTCTGGCCATGATGGCTGAAAACCTTATAAGATTCTTAAACATATTAAAGGAATATAATTTCTACATATGCATAATAAAATCGTTTCCGCTCCTAACTTGCACCACCGCCAGCAATACGTATGAGTTCAGTGCCATATTGATATGTTAATGGTAGCTACACGGAGCGATAGCGGGTGGAGCGCGCTTTCATACCTCTCTGCTTGTTTTGTAGCTCAACATATATGGATCGAGGTGAGTTTTACAAGGAAATTTTGGGATAAATGTTTATCTATGAAGTTTTTATTAGTTATTTATTTTGTATTTATTACGTTGTTTGTTAAAAGAGGTTTCAGAGAGAAAAGAAGGATTTTATTCGTCTCCAAACCTCTTTTCTCTTCTCTTCGCTTTTCCCGCCGTCTCCATTCGTCATGAAGGAAAACTGGATGATCAGAATCAAAACCAATAATGAAATTATGATTGTTAATTATTTGAACCAAAACGACGTAAAAATGCCCGTTACATGATAAGCTTTGAATTGCCAAATTAAGTGGCAGTGGGCAGGGTTTTTATTATTAAAGAATCCAACACTTTTATCCTTCCCTAATGGTAGATGTTCATGAGAAAAATTCCGAACAAAGAATACATTGTCATTTATTAAAACCAACTTATAGGTATTCACAGTTTGCACCACTTATACAAGTTATCGGCCAATACTAGTTATGAACATTTGATGAAGTTAAAGATTAAACAAAATAATTTGAAATGAAGCACCCAACAGCTCGAGAATTAGGCAATTTTCTGGTAAACCCCATCATCATCTGTTTTACCTTTTCCCAACTACTACCTATGTTGGGCACGGCTTTCAGTCTAAACAAATACTGCTGAATACCAGTATTTATCATAGAGCGACTGCCGATCTGACCTCCACAACTAAGTTATTGGGTAAAATGATACCCCTTAGTAACACTGGTTGTCAGACTTTCGCGCTTCTGACGACTCGTAATGTAATGACTGTCAAAGATCCACGAGAACAGCCAAGACCAACGGCTTAATGTGCTTTCCGAAGCACGGAGGGGTTCTGGTACTTAAAGATGGTCACCCATCCACGGACAAACCGCAGTAAGCGTAGGTTAAGCTTATCGATCGAACCATACGACTATTATTGCCTTTAAAAATATTTTTTTAATTCAAAACAAACGCAAGAACAACCCAAAGAAACCAAAATCATCATTTCAGCCGGAAAACGTCAACTGCTGGACATAGGCCTCCCCCAATTTGAGGGGGGCTTGCCATAATCGCCACGCTTGGCAGGCGGGTTGGCGATCGCAGTAAGGTGGTAAAATGCATAGAGAACGCTGCTGCCCATTCTCTAGTAAGTCCCTTAGTCGCCTTCTACGACACACAGGGGAAGAGATGGGATGATGCTATTCTTTACGTCCGGCACCACACGCTACAAAGAAAACAAAATACTGAATCTTTTTACGTCTTTACTCCAGTAATTCTAGCATTACAAAAAAACTTAAAACACCAAATCTCCTTCCCCACTAACTAAACACAAATAACTAGATACGACACTACACGTATTACTATATTTGTAGCTGCAACTCCTACTTGCCTAAAAGCTAAACCCTGTAGTAGATATTAGGGTTCCGTATGCGGTGAACCGCGACACGAATCGACACCTGATGAATATTGAAAAATATTGCTGAATTTTTCGTCTAGCGTAGGTTAAGTGCCTCGTCTTTGGGGCTTGGATTTATTGAGGGGTGAAAATTTGTTTTTTGGAAGTTGAATATATTAGTTTGTAGAAAGTGAAAGTTTATAAAGAGGTCAACGAACTTAAAAGCGGTCGACGAGGAGGCATCTTATTTCAGAGCATTCAGACAGGGATACATTTATATTAATATTATAATTGCGAAAGTACTAGTCTGTCTATTCGCTCAGTGTACATATTTTAGTAGCATCCAGTTAAAATGCAAGCCACGCCTCAAAAAGATGTCAGCACCAACAGGTGGGGTCCACAAGGCCCGATGCCTGCCGGGGCTGCAGGTTGTTAGAAAGAGATACCTTGGCCCCTGGCCTGGCACACAGGCAACTGAAGGAACACGGGTCCTGCTCCATCCAGAGCGGGAGAAGTTATTTGATGATTTTCGACCCAAAAAAAACATATGTTTCGAAATAGACTTTGGCAAACAAATATCAATTACATTATATACAGATAAAAGATTACGTTGAAGACAGGGAAGTTTGGCATTAATTCCTTCTGCACATGTGGCTTCCCTGGTACCTCATTAACAGCATAACTATGTGAAAGTCTATTAACTGCTCTCAATGCTCTTTTTATTATTTTTATTTTTACAATGCTGACATATTCTCGTCATTATTTGACATTATATATCAATTTAAATATCAAATACTTTTAGTGATTGTTATGTAAGTCATGTCAGTATGTTTAATAAGGTTTGTTTTATATATGTAGATTATTTTACCATGCCTTACAGACTGTAGATTTGTAGACGATTTTCTATTCTGTATTCGTCTAAGTACCTGGTACTTATTGACAGCCCTGCACTGTCCTCCCATACATTTTATCTCTGTAATTTGAAAACATTGTCAAAGCCAATCATTTTTAAAAGAGTAACCGTGGAGTTTCTTGCCGGCTCTTCTCCATAGGAAACAACAATTTGGAACCGTGCACTTAGTTTCTGACGTTTCATAAGTGCCCATGCAGGTTTACTCGTATATGAAATAAAAATATTTGGATTTGATTACAAAACAAATCTTAGCACGACCATTCAAATAAGTAACTAAAAGTTAAGAAAAATACTAAACAGTTGAAAGAAGGCTAGGCTAATGAATGGATAATGGACAATTTTGAAATATATAAAAAAAGAAACATAAACAAGTATGAGCTCATGCATTAGGGTTTTTAAGGAAAAAAAAATTTGATCGTTGTAAAAGTTATACTTTTGTCAGTTCAAGTGAGATTAAGATTGTAAATATGGATCAACACGAGCGTTATAAATGATGAATGATTTAAAGTAGGTTTGCACAAACACTTTTACACAACCCAAATGAGGTCGGCGTTCCTATCTGGGTAGTCAGATAGACCTCTGAGTAACTCATCAACAACTCAGAGGTGACTGACAGTCTCTTATAAAATCCAGATATAATCTTGGTCAGATAATGTGAAGATCATGCGTATCTGTATGAGATTGATGTCTGAAATGGTATTTTGAAGAAAGTACCCCACAGATTGACTGGAACTGTCAATTCAGTGCATGCATTTGCCAGGAATCATGCAACTCAACTCAGAACGAACATTTACGAGAACACCTCTTGTCGTGGTGAAAGGAAGGGAAGATAGAAGGTTTATAGAATGGCTCCAGGATTTATCTGACCTTAGATTATAAAACAAAGGCAGATAGACCGCGCGGAACATCCAAGAGTCAAAAAACAAATACTAAAGCCTCGCATTATATACAATGCGACGCTATATTTGGTTTTTTGGCTTCACTCTTGGTGTTCCGCGCGGTCTATCTGCCTTTGTTTTATAATCTGAGTACCTGACGTATACATACTACATTTGTTAAGTTATTGTTTCCAAAGTAATCGAGAATCCTATTTTTAGCCGCCACGACCCCGAAACGTCAAAGTTATCGTATTATCGCGTTTCTTCCACTTTTCTTATATTTACGGCAAACAAATCAAGATTTATATAAGATTTATCTGAGAACAACAAATAAGTCATTCGTGCCCCAATCTTTATTAAGATGCTGTTTCCTTGTTGGGTAGGCAGGGTTCTAGTCTGTGCCTGTATTTCTCTGGGAGCAAAAACACTGGTAGTGATCTCACTATTCTCAAGTAGGCAGGAGTTAAATAAGACTATTCCCGTAAAGCCCCTGTCGATATATTGGCATATTGTCGAAATATTGACGTATACTCTGCTCTAAAAGTATGTGACGAAAATATAAACAGGAACTGTGGATTTGTAATGACAGTTATTTTTTTTTGCATTAAAAGTAAAATAGTCTTTAATTCGGATAAGCAACATCCATATGGGTTGGTAAACAAAAAGGTAATTTATACCTACGTTAGTAAACTTGCTAGGAAATTATTTGGAAACAAGACTGTTGTTCGAAATCCATCTTCGAACAACATCACCTAATATAGGAGACTCGCACCTCCTCTCTATGGTCTTCAATAATACACACACACACATGATGCGGTAAAAATACAGGGTTAAATTAAATTAGCTAGTGAAATTCCGTAGACGTGATAGGCATCGATATGTTAGCGTCATTTCAGCCGCAAGACTGCTGGACATAGGCTTCCCCAAGCTCCATCACTTCGACCGGTTCTGTGCCTACCGCATCCAGCTGATTCCTCCGGCCTTCACAAAGCCATCTGCCCACCTAGTGGGAGGCCTTCAAACTCTACGTTTGCCGGTACACGGTCGCCACTCCAGAACGTTTCAGTACCCGGTTCCGATTAACACATAGGTCACTTTTAATTTTCGACCATGCGGGCGAAGTTCTGGTTAACAGTAGTTTAATATGAAGATTAATAATATTTGCCACTAAATTGGTTGCAGGGCTGACCGCCCAAATCATTGGTCAGCCAGCCCCAAAAATGGTGGACACAGTTAGTGTATATCAGAAAGTTATAGACTACACTACAGTTACAAATTAGATAAATCTTTTGCCTTTTACGACACCCACAAAACAAAAGGCAGCATATACAGTATTAAAAGCCACAGAAACTTTAGACCCCACCATAAAATATACATAAAGTATAAAATAAAAGAAGCTACCAATATTTATCATAATATTATTATTTTGAACCAATAAAATATGATTCCTGTCTGTGCGGGTTTCGCATCCAATAAACGTTGGGCATTCGGCTCGGCCCATTCCTCCCTACCTATCTGTGATGAAATACGGGGACGGTAAGCAGAAAAAACTTAATATAAAACATGTTTCTGGATATTAAAAAAAAAAGTTTTTCTGTTATTTCCTAGTTTTGTTTTGAAAGTCTAAAGTTGCAAGGAAATATTCCTAACATGAAAATGTTAATATCTGATCAGGGCAAAACGAATGAGGAAAATTCAACAACGAAAGTAAAGGAGATGAGCACATAAACCACTTAAAAGGGCTGTCAGTGTCATTATTTTCTTTGGAATATTGACACTGACAGCTCTTGAACGCGGTTTGGATGCGTCGATCGCGTTCAGTTGCATTAGTGCAGTTCGCACTAAGTATTTTATTCATTATACGGTCAAAGTTAAAAGATTCCTAAATGTTTTTCCATTATTTGCTGAAGATGTACAGAGGCCAGCACATCAAGCTACCCCAATCTGTCAAATTTCTTTGATAGTTTTTCAACTTTATTACAAACGAATAAGGTTTATGTTCAATTGGGAAAATTTCACAGTTTAGGATAGCTTGACCTGCTGGCGACTGTCCATCGAATATTATTCAATAGTAACTAGTGAAGTCATTTTGAAGTAAATTAAATGCGGGATGATTAAAATAGAGGCGGGGAAAGTAAAAATACAGGGGTATTCTTTTTTTTTTCTTTCGCTTAATAGTCTCCCGCTACTTTTTCTGCTAACGCTCCACAAAAGCTTAGTTTAGATTCCGTCACAAGTTCTTTATGTGAAACAATATGAGGTCCCCTGCTAAGGTCAGCCTTTTTACATTCCCTATATTTGCTATAAACGAAAATATTTTCAGACGATGCTTATTACAGACTTTTATTTGTGCTCACTGGTACCCGGTTTTCAGGTTATCTTTTCAGATTGTGGATAAGATGTGACATGTGGGCAAGTTTTTTAGTTTTGTCCTGTTTTTGGTTAAGATTTAGGGTTACATCTATGCCGCGTCTGCTTCATGATTGCTGTGGAATATTGAAACTGCTGTTGAACGCCTTGATTATCAAGTAGGTCGATGATATGTCTATTTGATCTTCAGGGTCAGGCGAAGTAATGTTAGGATTTTCCGTTTGAAATAGCTTACTATTAGTCTCGTAGTCTGAAATTGAGCGTTGTTACTGGAGCGGGCTCGCCCCTAAATAGGTAAAGACAGGGAAATTAATTGCTGATTGTCAACCAACTTAATTGTCCGCATATTCAAATTACAACTGTAATGTTTTGACATTTGTACGAAATAGCTATTACACGGCAAATTGACGTAGTGTGTCCATTTACTCAACAATTTCCCGACCTTTACATGTACAGGATAAATGTACCTTTAGCAAAATTAATGAATGTAATGACGTGCTTCGTTTGGTGTTACATTCATAACAAAACTTTTTCCAAAAATAAAAATGTATTTTACTAATTTATTGTCACCGCCTTCCGAAGTTAAAGTAATTTTTCACTTTGTATTGTTTTTCCGGAAGTCGGTTGATTTTTTGGGAAAAAGTTTTTATTTTACACTTTTTAGTTATAGTCACCTAACTCCTAACCGTTAAAGAGTTGTAGGTACCTTCCTTTTTCAGCTCAACTTCATGAGATGGTGATGACTATACGTAAATGTCTCAATAGCTTTAAAAAATATATGAAAAACATTGTTAATACTTATAACATTTGAGGGTTGCCCTCAATTTCCATGGGATTCCATCATCTTAAAGACTTGGTGCCAATGGGACCACCTCAGGAGTATGCTCTTTCAAATACAAAATAATTTTAAGAATCGGTCTACAAATGGGCGAGAAATCGGTGAACATACATAACAAAAATACATACAGTCGAACATATAAACCACCTCTTGTTTTGAAGTCGGTTAAAGATGAATTAATATAAATTACCCCGCATCGCCAAAACAAATTAAAACAGGAAAATTAATCAAAATGAACCTTTCATTTCCCTAATCACACCATAAAATAAAAATCCTCCACAAATTATAATTACGCATCTTCAATACACGAACAGTCTCCTAATTTGACAGTCCTACTGATTGAAAGGGACTTTTCAAAATGGCGGCTTACAAAATGGCGCCGATGCTCTCCGCTCCTCAAATAATTAATCCTAAGCGTTTAAACTCCATATAATTGAGAGGCCTTGAGGTTTTTCTATGAAGCTCGTTATGGGACATTGAAAGCATCATTGAAAATGCTATTTAAATAAATTAATTGATTTGTAATGGCTTTGGCTGTATTTTTATCGAGTTTCTCAAACGTTTGAAGCAAACCTGAGTGGTAAGTTACAAGAATACTACAAGGAACTTTTGGTTCCTAAATAATACAAGATTTTATTTTTGTAAGTAGGTTTGTACGAACACTTTCACATATCAAACATATTTTAAAACCCAGATGAGGGCAGCTTTTCCTATCTGACTACTCTGAGAAGAAACGCTGAAATATACTCAGAGGTCGCAGTCTCTTTTAAAGTTCAGAAATAATCTTGGTCAGATCATATGAATACCGTGTAGATTAGTGTCTGAACTACGAATTTACCTGTAACTCAGGTATCTCACTCAAGGTATACATTAAAAATGTAAAAAATCCTAACAGTTAGATATTCCTAGTTGGACTAAATAATACCAGGTATTTGACAAAGTAATATTTTATCTAAATATAAATTAAAGTTTTATTCATTTTTTTTAAGCGAAAACTTCTTTAGGCGCGTTGGGCGTTTTTTGAGATGGAGAAAAAACAATTGAATTCGCGACACTGTTACCAACACAAACCTCCGCTTTAAGTAGAGGTATTTCAATAATTTAAGTCTCAAAAGATAAGTTTAGGTCCAGAACTAATATTCCAATTGGAACTATGAAAATCGGATAACCCGTTTAGAAATTGACCAAAATTATGATTAGGAATAATGTGAAATCCTGTATCCAATTACATGTATGTTTTTTGAATCGTCAATTCAAAAAACATATACGTAATTGTTCATGTTTTCTCTTCTTTTGTTTTTTGAGGTATTATTTTTGGTGTGTTATTAATGTGTTTACTTACCACCACTGCCTATCCTGTCACAGGTGTGGCTTTATCTTCCTCTCTTTTGTTATTGTCTACGTATTGTATTATTTGTATAGTTTAATTTGATGTTTTCCTTCACTGTGTTGAGAGCAGAGGTAATACACAACGTAAATTTCCCGCCTGGGTTCCAACCCACGACCTAGAACTCGCAAGTCGGGGCCACCACTGCTCCAGCTCATCCACATACCAACAGTAAACCGTGATGTTACATAAGTAGGTTATTTTAACAGCAACCGGCTCTATCGTTAACATACCGAGTTTAACTGTTTTTTATATGGAGTAATTAAATTTTATGAGTTCCAGCAGTATGAATGGGGTATACGGATAAACGTATGCCTCGGCTATTAATTTTATTACTGAAAAAGGTTGTTTTCAATTCAATAAACCTTTTTTTTGTGTGTCGTATTTTTAGCATTTGGTGTTAATTTGCACTTGGTAGGATTGTGCTCTAAAATATTGTTCTTCATTCAGCTGCACCGTTAGACAGTATGCCGCCGGCCTCAACATAGTTTGGTAACAGTAAGCTCATCATCATCATTTCAGCCAAAAGACGTCCACTGCTGGACAAAAAAGCCCGGACCAAAAGGGGGATTTTGCCATAATCGCCACGCTTGGCTGGCGGGTTGGCGATCGCAGTATGGTTGTAAAATGCATAGAGAACGCTGCTGCCCATTCTCTAGAAAGTCCCTTAGTCGCCTTCTACGACATCCACGGGAAGAAATGGGATGGTGCTATTCTTTTACGTCCGGTACCACACGAAACTGTAAGTTCTAAAACTCTTGTGACAAATCACCTTTTAAAAAGTAAGAAACAAGATAATATTCTCATCAGAAAGCCTTAGTGTTAAAGTTTATCTATTTAGTCCTTAAGAAGGTGCCATAATGTGGCGTCAAATAGCGTATAACCAGCGGACTATTAAGACGCTTCTAACGATCCCTCACTCGTCAAATTATAGTTCGTTTGGAAGTTACGAGGGATTAGATGAACATATTTGTATACAGACGTACCCACAGACATATACATAAATACCCGTCAAAATCATAACCGTCCTTTTTGCTTCGCCGTAGTCGGGTAAAAAGCTCAGCAGATGACAAAGGTAGGTAGAAATGTTTTTTGCTGGAAAGAATACTTATAACTTGAGGTTATTTACTAGTTTGTTAGTATGTAACGATAAAAAATTTTTTCCTTGAATGTGAAAAATAAATAGCTTACCGATGAGTCGTTATCTATCATAGCATCCCTTTAAAATGTTGTAGATATATTCATTTTTAACACGCTTTTTTTATTATTAGCTTGTAGGTATGTTTGTTTGTTTGTAACCGACTCCATTGGACTTGATTTTGACCCACTTCAAACAGATTTCATTTAAACTTTGTAGACTTACTTAACCTTAGGCTTAGACCGATTACAATTCAATAACAATAATAATTAAAAATAAAAATACGATTTTGTTGTTAGCAGAACTACATAGAAAATAAAATTGGACTAAAACAAAAAAAAACGCGTTAAAAACCAAATTATTTTTTTAGTTTGGTTTTGAAGGCGTTTTTGTTTTTAAATCGATTATTTATTTCTATACACCTTACTGATAAGTTATATATGTAATGTAACCTTATAGAACATCTTATGACCTATCTTTAAATATATTCCTTCTGTACGTGTGAATGTCACTGAATTCCTAAGTGGCTGGACCGATCATTTTACGTATGTTTGGGTGGGTTCCTGGATGGTTTAGATTCACAATTGGACCCAGTAGGTGGCGATGCCCGGGCAGGACTACGTCTGCTAAATCCACGAGTAAGTTTATAAACAAAAGGAATAATCCGAATAACTTTTTAATCCCATGAATACAGTGTACAAAGAGAAATTAAAGTAAATTATTGCTTCGATCCTTAACAAATGCAACATAAAAAATTAAAAATCACTTATTTCCGGTAACGTCCTACAAAAGTTCAATGTGTTAATATACCGAGCACAGTCCATCTTTATGCTCATTGCATTAACTCATTAAATATGTTAAATGCTCGTCCGAGAGCAGGGGCGACGATTGTGCTCAAGGTGGAAGTAAGTAACAGAATTAATTTGTACAGATACAGTCGGTTACTGTTGGATACTGTTATGTGAGATGCAAGCCAGACATTCATTTAAATAATTGGCTAGGTAAACACATAACATCATGCCTATTTCCCCGAAGAGTTGGGTAGAAGTGTGCCTCTAGAACACCAACATTTTGCCAGTTATGTTTAAGTCCCATGTGTTAGGGGGCGAGCCTATTGCCATCAGCTGGGAACAAATCCAGACTCCGATAGCACTGTGTAGTAACACTTTGCCCGACCTGAGAATCGAACCCAGGACCATGTGTTCAGCAGTAGCACTATCGACCGCTAGACCAAAGAGGTAGTGATTGACACAGTAAGTTTTTTTTTTAATTTGATTTCTCTAATGTCAGTGAAAAAATTAGTAACTTCTTCTTAGCGTATCGATGGCAAACATCAAACATCTTTGGACCAAAATTCGGTTGCGTGAACTCCGCTCGCTGACGCAGTCATAAGATCGTCAAATGCACAAGTAACAGGGCATGCGGTGCATGATGATAGGTGAGCCATTGTCTGTGGGGAGGTGCAGCATACGCACTTGAATATAAGCATATGTGGAGATTGTCTTTGCTTCGGCCGACTTGGGTTCGAAGTCTATTTGATACAGCGGTTGTGTTGAGGCTTGCAAACAGTCGTTGGAAACATCGTAAACGAAGAGAAAGTTGACGCTTCAACGTGCATCCAATTCTTTAATGTCTCAAAAGATACACTAAGGAACACTTGCCACGGACTCGCGCGTAGGTAGTACCTACTGGACGCAGCAATGGCGCTCGAAAATCTCAACTTGCGCGGCGCTTGCGAGTAAAATGAGCGAGTCGAGAGTCCCGCTCATTGCACGTGTTTTACCCGCGTATGAGGAAACGCGCGGCAGCATCTGGACGGGATATAGGTAGCTCCAGTATCTCGGGAACGCGCGAGTACCTACGCGCGAGTGGACTTGCGCGCAAATCGCCTCTTCTGGACAGGCTCTTAGTCGTAGACTTTTTTATGGAAAATCAGTGTAGACTTTAGAACATTGCAGGATTTTTTCAGAACTAGCTCAAAATGTGGGTGCACCTCTATCTTACCATTTAGGGAATACAATACAATACAAATACAAAATAGTTTATTGTGACAAAAAGAAAGTTACAAAACATTTAAACGTGTTTGGAGCCTTCTTTTAAGCAACAATACCTGTATTAGAAGGCTCCGCTCTTTCACATCATTATCGTACACTTCTACTAACTTGAATTAATATAGCGTACCTTAAGGGTAAATATGTAATGTAAGTACATTTTTCTGCATGTAGATTATAATTAATCTAAAGTAAAAAAATTAAAAATCAAAAATAATAAAGGTAAAATTGCAATTTAAATTATAACTAGCTTCCGCCCGCAGCTTCGCCCGCGTGGAAGTCGGCAATTATCCCGCGGGAACGTACTACCGGGATAAAAAATCCTGTGTATTAATTTAGGTTATAATCTATCTGTGTGCCAAATTTCATCCAATTTCGTTCAGCCGTTTTTGCGTGATTGAGTAACAAAGATCCAATCATCTTCACATTTATAATATTACAGACTACCCTTTTTACCCCTTTTGGGGTAGATTTTCGAAAAATGCTGAAACACATTATTCTTTATTTTTGGTTTTAGGTATTAATACTGAGTTTCGAGTTAACCAGACTGCGCGATAAAATTCTTCCATTCAAACTTTGACACCCCCAATCCCCCCTTAGGGTGTAGTTTAGAAAAACAATAAATGGTCAACTTTATAATTTACTTAAATAAGTATTTGTTCCAAGTTTTAAGTTTATTAAATCAAGGAATAAGATTTTTCATGCAAATAAAATCCCCCCTTTTCACCCCCTTACAGGTCTAATTTTCAAAAACCCCTTCTTAATGCTCCTCTACATTATAAAAGGAAGCCGTGTGCAAAATTTCATGTTCCTAGTTCTAGTAGTTTCGGCTGTGCGTTGATTGATCAGTCAGAGTCAATTTCTCTTTTTAAATAAATAGATAGAAGATAGTTATGAAGTAGAGGAATATAGATGTTAAGTTATATTATTCTAGGCTAATAGCAACATTATCAAAACTAATCAAACAATCCAGTGTAGTACATAAATCTGCTCTCAAAACTATCACGTTAGTATTTGCGATTGTTACACCGAATAACAAAAACCAATCATTTATGCTGACATGGGATTTAACAGCAGATTAAATGGTACTATTTTGAACTTTTATTTAAAGGAAATGCTTTTATGGAGTAGGGTTAGTTTTTGGTTTGTTTTGTGTAGATATAAAATATTACATTGAAATGAATATGTATACGCAAATTAATGCAAATTCTTTGCACATCTTTTTCTTATGTAAACTCAAGATTTTCCGTGATTGGTGATAATAACAGAACGCCACCTATTGAGATCCTAACAAACTCCTTTTACTTGGTCCATCTATACGTGTTTTCTTTTCATTAATTATTTCCTGTTTTCTTTTATACCATTTGCTTATTGTTGAAACGTCCTGCACCCTAATTGCGTAATTCGCGATAAATCATAATATGTTTCGTTTTGAAACAGATTGTTAAACCATTGCTTCATATGTTCGAAAAATGTGTCTGCTTAGCAACGTAAATAACGCAATGAATATTGTTGAACTGTCAAATTGAAACGGATTATGATTAATCGTGAGTTACGCAATTTAATTAAGGTGCTGATTTGGTACAGTGTGACTCTTTTTTGTTGCCCTGTGATTCTTTTCTTTATTACATAGGTAAGTACATGTAGTATTAATGTTATTTTATGTCTATTTCTTTTTTAATTTGATTAAAATAAATATTGCAAAATTTTAATAAAATCTATCTAGATTTTGACTTAATAAATTTATAAATTTAAATTTTACTCGTTTCATTAGGAAATATTGCATAACACCATCCATTTGAAAGCTCATCAAGCCTCGAGAAAATATCATTAACGTCAGTAGCGAGACGTAAAAGAGGCTTCTGCGCCATTTCTTAGTGCATCCTTGATCATAATTATTCATTCCCTTTTGCCCACGCTTTCTTACTCGTGTAATTAGATGGGACTACCTATTATAGGTATGGGTATCCTAATTGGAGAACAGAAACTTCCTTTTATTTTCATCTGACTAACCTTCTCCCAAGTATGTTGGGGTTGCGTTCAGACCAACCTGATGCAGCTGAGTACCAGTATTTTACATGGTGCGATTGCTCTGAGCTCCACAACGCAGTTATTGGGTAATACGAAACTCCTCGGTGAGACTGGTTGACAGACATTCGACCTTCTGACTGACCCATTATGATTGTCAGAGATCCAGGAATGACAACGATGACCAACGGTTTAACATGCTTTCCGAGGCACGGAGGAGTCTCGGTACCTAAAGATGGTCACCCATCCATGAATCGACCTTGGCAAGCGTTGTTTAGCAATGTCGCGGGTTATCCCGGCGTTTCTTAATACCAATCTCGCATATAACAACGGCCTATCTGACCTTTATAACGCTAATTTGGTAACACGATACCCATTGGTAAGACTGTTTTTCAGAATTTCTGTCTACCCGTGGCAACTGTCAAAGATCAATGAATGACAGTCGGGATCAACGACTAAACTTGTTTTTCGAGGCACGTAGGTGTCACGGTATATAATAGATGGCCACCCATCCACGGACCGCCCTCGACAAGCGTTGCTTAACCTTGGTAGGTACGACTGTAGTAAATGAAAATAAGGTAAAACGCTACCTTACTAACCTCGAAGTACCAAAGTATACAATAAATAAGCTATAATGGTGTCGTATCAGAAAATTGGATATTATTTTATAAAACCATTTCCTTGTAATGTGCAATCGTTACAAAAACGACAATTCTGCGAATGTTTCTTTTTTGTATTTCTGCTTATTTAACATTTTTTTTCTCTCTTCTTCCTCATTTTGTGGTTAGTTGAACTAGAATTCCTGATACACTACGTGTTTTAGGATTTCTATGCAGAAATGGAAAACAGTGCCGGCCCTGTGATATCGGCATGGACTTCAGAGTTGTAGTTCGTGTATTCTTACCCAGACAAGTAGTCTTGTGTATTTCGCGAACGAACTAGGTCGTAAGAGCGCTCCCACCGATGAACTACGTGAACTAGTCCCGTCATTCCCCGCTCTATAGTTCGTTAGTTCGTGACCGAATGAGCCGAATAATTAATAGCCTAGTTATTAATTACAATAATGATATACTTTTTAAGAATATTCATTCAGAGGTTCTTGCTGTTTATAGTTTAAACTTTAAAGTGTAAAAATTGTAGGTAAAAGTACAGCAATCCATAATCTTGTCGCGTGCCCGTGCAGGAGCAGTATCAAAACGAGCGAGCGATCTGCCTTCCTCTGATTCGAGCTGGGAGCTGACGAAACAGAAGAGCGAACTAGTTCGTTTAGGAGCGGCGAAATATACTGAGCGATCTCTGTCGCGAACTACTATGCGCAAGACTAAAGGCAAGCACTTTGTGTAGTTAATTTCATCGCCACTGTTTTCAAAACGGTGAAGGAAAACGGGCATGTCATAGAATAAAAAAAATCGAAGATATGTGACATGTACCAATCCGCACTGGGCTTACGTGGTGGATTACGGATCACAGCCTTCTCTATTAGTAGGTAATTAGTTTTTACGGCTATGGACATGTGTATTCCCAAATACTACCAACGGAACCCTATTACAGCGTCCCAGAACTGTTTATTTTTAACCGTAAGAGGTGGTAGGGTTACTATAGCCTCTATCATGGCAAATAACAAAATAAACTAAACAATTTAGCGACCAGTTTTGGTTGCACGAAATTCTAAGTACAGATGGATTGTAAAACTGTGACCTGTGAAAAATTGTCCCACGGGGATAAAATGCATCTGATTCCTGGCCACCGTAGGCGCGGGCTTGCGGACGGCGAGTAATGGGTAGCTCGCTGTCTGGTAAGGACCAAGCCCGGGGCGATGGCGCGTTGTGTTCTACGTGCGCCTCCAAGAGATGTGAGCACCAACTGGTAGCGTCCGCAAGGCCCGATGCCTGCCCGGGGTGCGGGTTGTTCGAAAGAGATACCGTGGCCCCTTGCACACAGGCAACTAAGAGAACACGGGTGGGTTTAGTCAGTAAAAGTCATACTCCACCCAGGCAGTTAACTGACGATTTCCCCCCACAAAAAAAAAATAGTTTTTGCGTGATTGAGTAACAAACATACACACCCATTTATTTATAAATATGTAGTTTCCAAAAGCCCAGGTACATATTTTTATTTAAAATAAATTACTTTAATCAGAGAATAATCTACAAAACCCCCAAACATTTTGAGCCAAATTTTTCTTTGCCCGCTCACAGTAAAGTCCCCGTTTAACCTCAAAATGCAATTACAATTAAATACACGATCATGTTTAACGAAGCATTTTTACGAATTAAAAGAAACTATCTCGTTTGTAGGTAGATACATTTTGGATCATTTGCATACTCTTTGGAGCGAGATGAGTTGGTGATATAGGGGCCTGTTTTTGGAACATAAACGTTTAATTTAAACGCGATTGATGACTAGTAGGTACATATTTTTATTCACAAACTTAGTGCATCAACCACGGAATAGATTAAGGGCCTATTACTTAATCTAAAATAATTATCACCTGTCATGTTCGACAAAAGAATAAACTACGGTTTGTTCCAAAAGTGTCTAATTTAAATGTACCTAAGTAAATGTCGTAAAACTTACCTTTTTTTGTTTTTATTATTTACTTGTTTCTACTTGACTTTAATTACTACCTATGTTTTGTTGGTATATTGGCGTGTGCTAGCTGACACATGGCAAATAATTTAATTTTATGTTTTGTGTTTAGTAATGTTAATTACTTACCCATTATTGTATAGAATCAAGTTCTTCTAACTTAACAGACAGCTGTGCTGCTGGGGAGTTTGTTGCGCCACTTCTTCCCAGCTAAAGCATTAGGAAGTGGTGAAGGGCGGGCGTTTTGGGGGACTATGTCATGTAATTCTGACGTTCAAAAAGTGCTGACTCTCAGCCTAATTTGAATAAATGACTTATGATTTTGATTTTACCAACTTGTAGTTTCATTGACAAAATTTCCTGTAATGCTGTTCTGTAAAATTTAACCTGAGCAGGGTGGGGTTTGCTTACACTTTCATCAGATATTTTAAGAACATTCTATAATAAATAAATAATTCTTTATTGCCATAAAAACACGTTACAAGAAATACCTGTATGTCAGGAGCCAGTGACTTCTTCCATTTAGGTTAAAATTAAGCAGATTTAATGCAACAAACGGTGATATAATTATAATAAATATATTAAATTCAAAAAGTTAAAAAAATAATGAAAATTAGGCAAGAAAATTAAACAAGCACATTAAATCAAAAACTAAATTAGAATAAAATCAGGAATAAGGCAAGATTTGATTTAAAAATTGAATTGAATTGAAAACATACATTTAAAATCATGATTAAAATTAAATTAAACTTAGAGAAAATACAAAACCACCACAAAGCCAGGATTAACAAACAAAACAAAATCATTTCATAGGGGTGCTGGAATGAGTGTGTATGTGTGCTTGAGTGTGTGTGTGTGTATGTGAACTCGTGTGTGAACTGTGAATACCAACGATTTGTGTTCTATAGTACTGGTTACTGTAGTTTGTTCCAACTGTACTGGAATATCATCATCATTAACATCATATCAGCTGAAAGACGTCTATTGCTGGACATAAGCCTCCACCAAAAAGGGGGATTTGCCATAATCGCCACGCTTGGCAGGCGGGTTGGCGTTCGCAGTATGGTGGTCAAATGCATAGAGAACGCTGCTGCCCATTCTCTAGTAAGTCCCTTAGTCGCCTTCGATGACACCCACGAAAAGAAATGAGATGGTGCTATTCTTTTACGTCCTGCACCACACGGAACTACTGGAATATCGTTTTATAGAAAGAAGTATGGCAATTCGTTTCTTAAATCAAGGGTTACAATGGATATTGCAGGTTTCATATAAAGAAACTTACCATTGTAATATAGCGGTAAAAACCACTTTCCATAAAACGTTATCCATCAACACCATTGAAGTAATACACACATAACATCATGCCTTGTTTCATCGAAGCTTTATTTTATTAACCCCCGACGCAAAAACGACGGGGTGTTATAAGTTTGACGTGTCTGTGTGTGTGTGTGTGTATGTGTGTGTGTGTGTGTGTCTGTCTGAGGCAACGTAGCTCCCGAACGGATGAACCGATTTTGATTTAGTTTTTTTTGTTTGAAAGGTGTATTAGTCGGGAGTGTTCTTAGATATGTTTCATCAAAATCGGTTTAGCCGTTTGAAGATTATCAGCTCTTTTCTGGTTGAAAAAGGGTTTTTAGCCTCTGATCAACTCAAAATTTGGGATTCTATTACTTCAATGATATTAGACGAATAAAATAACCTTGAACTGATGTTAGAGCAACACCTGGAATTTCCAGGAAACCCAAGTTATTCACCATCAAACAGCAGAAGTATCGTGTTTGGGCTCATTGCAAAGGTCTCAATGAATAGATTATAGATAAATGGTGATTTAAGGGAGACATTAAGTTTCAAAAGCAAGAAATAAAAATTAAATTTAAAGGATATTGGGAAAGATACACCCAGCTCCGCCAGCCATGTGTTAAATATGACTCGAAACATCTCACAATTGTAATAATTTTTAATTACGATGCATTAAAAACTATCCCCGAGGTCATTACATAAAACTGTGTACGTACCAAAACTGAGTGTTTTACCTCAGTCCGCACCAAGCTAGTTACAGCTACCAACAAACTACAGCGCATGCAAAGACTAGCCTGCATGGCGACCACGGGCTGCATGAGGACTGCTCCGACTGCAGCGATCGAGGCCATGCTGGGGCTGCCGCCGCTCCACCTGTTCATACAGCAGGAAGCAACGATGGCGGCGGTGCGTCTAAAGGCTAAAAATCTCTGGAGTAAGACAGACACACAACACACCGAGCTACTTAAGGAACTCAACAGTGAGTTTTATCTTCGATAAAAAATACAGAATCCAACTGCATGAGGATCGACGATGCGAAGGCTTGCGCCCCGCAGAGCTGCGTATCTTCACGGACGGATCAAAAACAGGTAGTGGCACAGGGGCTGGAGTCTTCTCGGAGGACCTCAACATCCACATAGCCACACCACTGGGGGTCCATAACACAGTGTTCCAGGCCGAATGCATGGGCATCTCCCTTGCCGCGTCTGGTACCATGGCCAGGGAAGTTAAGGATCACTCGATTCGCATACTGTCAGACAGCATGGCTGTTCTACAAGCGCTGAACAGTCACAAGGTTGACTCTGGGCTGATATACGAGTGCCACCAGCGCCTCAGAGAGGTAGGTAGCCTCAACAATATTACCATTCAGTGGATCAAAGGACACAGTGGTTCGCTAGGCAACGATGCAGCCGATGAACTTGCCAGGAGGGGGTCGAGCATGACACCAGTGGGACCAGAACCCATTGCGCCACTTCCCTTCGGGTATCTACGCACTCTGGTAAGGAAACGAACCAGGGATCATCATCACAAAATATGGATGGACCTAAGTGGGTGCAGGCAGGCTAAGGAAGCACTTCCTGCGTTCGATGTCCGCCTCACGAAACAGGTTCTCCGTTTAAAAAAACCACAGCTGCGTACAGTTACAGCAGCCGTAACTGGCCATGGGTCATTTAATAAACATCTCTTTGTCATAGGTGTAACAGACAGTCCGCTGTGCAGGGCCTGCATGGAGGACGACGAGACAGCGGCTCATGTGCTGTTAAACTGCCCGGCGGTCGCTAATTAAAGGGCAAAATACTTCGGTAACCCAGGTACCCTACGTAAGATTGTCAGCAACACCAAAGCGTTGCTGGCCTTTCTCGAGGAGCTGGAGTGGATCGAATTACCGATTCTCTCACCCGTACGCAAAATACGCGTTTAGACGTGGAGTTGCGGACAACAGCCCGTTTTACCTATTACGTATTGGTAACCTCAGTCCGATCTAGCCTGTCCTACCAGCGATGCCCAAAGCTGAGGTACGTGCCCTTAGCCCCGGCTGCAAGCCTTAATTCATTAAGGTTTCCTTCGCTGACCCAAAGGGAACTAATTATTTTTGCTCTGGGTACATTACATATCAACGTAAATTGGCAAAAAGTTATTATAGTGAGCAAGTTCGGGGGGACGGGCACTTCAGTATTTCGCTTTACCGAGAACCCGAGCAACTCGTTACCGAGCTCAATAATACTGGCATTGAAGGAACAAACCTGTGGCTTCTGAGAGCAAAGATACACTCTAGGTACACTAGGTCGAAGTTTTATTACACATATGTGTTAATAAACGATGATGAGAGCAGATTGAATGCACTGACTCATTATTATTGTTCATGCAAAACAGGGAACCATACCATGGGTTGCTGCGCCCACGTAATGGTTGTAATATGGTTTTTAAGCCTGGCAAGATATGAAGAGAATATCCACAGACCGGCTCTCTTCTTGGACTCAATAATAATAGATCACGTTAATAATTAAACACTGTTTAATTTATTCATGCTCAGTAAGTTAAACCTATTCGACTCAAAATATAAAGAGAACCCTCGGACAGAATTTGATGCACATTGGCACAGTGAGACATGGCTGTGATACCTTCCAAACAAAAGTAGTCTGAGCTGTGGCGGACGTGGGTGTGCCGTCCAAACATTTTTGCCCACTATCCTTTAAAAAACCCCCGACCCAAACAAAAACTCTAAAAAGTAAAAAATAATATTTATAGGCCTTTTAATTTGAACGTAATATTTTGATCAGGGCATTGTCAAGTCGGGGGACGCTCAATGAAAACGCCAAACAGAGGCCTACCCGTCCCCCGACTTGACAATGCCCTGATCAAAATATTACGTTCAAATTAAAAGGTCTATAAATATTATTTTTTACTTTTTAGAGTTTTTGTTTGGGTCGGGGGTTTTTTAAATTTTAAATTTTCTATATAGAGTTCACCCACATAAAATGTGACCCAACCTGGAGCTGAACTCAGGTCGTCACGCTCCCCAATAGCGCTTGAGCATTAAACCAACGAGGTAGTCTTTTGAAGTTCTAGTGCTGTGACATTCAAGCTAGTTTGTAACGCGTTACTTTTCAGTAGCGTCTTAGACGGTTGACCTAACACGACGACTAATTCAATTTCTAATCTGAAACTATCACGCAATACGCAGACCCAAACTTCTAAGGTCCAGACACATTAAACTAATTACATTATCAACTACAAATACGTATGTTTTCAAGGCCCCAGACAGGCAACGGCCGCCAGGGAAGCCTTTGTCTAAAAGGGTCTCAAGAAGCGCCTGGGAAATTGCACAATGCACCGAACGTTCTCAGAAAATAATGTTTTCTTTTCAATTGTTGGGAATGAAAAGGTATTGTGTTTTTATTGATCGACTGAGTGAGTTAATTGTGGTTTATGACAGTTTTTGAACAGCAAAAAGGAGGGATATGACTTCCGAAATTAAAGTAATTTTTCACTTTCTATTGTTTTTTGGAAATCGGTTGTTTTTTTTTAGTTCTAGTCTTTATGTTCTCTAGAGGGCGCCATATTCAATTTAACGTGACGTCGTATAGCCTATCAAGATGCTTCCAACCACCAATTCGAAATTCAAAACAATGCATATTTATGCTATAGCAGCAATGTCGGTTAGTTCGCTGTCATTTTTCGAAGAGTTCCGTTGTCTGTCTCCGAAACGCATCATTAGATCTATATGAAATTTAAATGGGAACATTTCGAAATAAACCCCTTTCGAACAAAAAAAGAATTTTGCTTATCAGTCTTATGACAGAGTTATGCCCGAACCTCCACCTCACTTCTAACCGTTGAAGAGTTGTACCTTCCTTCATCAGCTCAGCGTTATGAGACGATGATGACCATACGCAAATGTCTCAATAGATTTAAAAAGTATATGAAAAACTTTGTTAATACCTAAACAATTTGAGGGTTGCCCTCGATTTCCCTGGGATTCCATCATCAGATCCTGACTTGGTGCCAATGGTGGTCCCATTAGCACCAAGTCAGGATTCCCCTCAAGAGTATACTCTTTCAAATAAAAAAGAATTTTGAGAATCGGTCCACAAATGGGGGAGAAAATGATGAACATACATTTGAAAAAAATACATACAGTGGAACATATAACCTCCTCCTTTTTTGGAAGTCGGTTAAAAATGGCATACGACCACGACTTTCAGATGACAATATTTTCTATACTATTGGGTTTTGAGAACCAATGAAAGACACAGTTATAATTTCTACTGTTTTATTTATTATATTTATTTAGCAGGAGAGGTGTGTGTATAGTTTCATACTATTTAGAGCGTGATCTTTCAATGGTCGGGTTATTGAAGTGAAAACTTCTTTAAATTCTTCTTCAAAAATCATGGAACTCGCGTCATCGTCACCGAACGCTTTCCATGAGCTATATGTATACTGTGTATATATGGGTGAACGAGCACACGGATGAGTCGCGCGTTGATGTCTTTTGGAAAAGTCCCTTTCATTCATTAGGAAATCTAATTATTTTATCCCTTTCTTTCCCTTTGTATTTTAAACGTAAAAATCTGTGCTGTACCTTTAATGGCTGAAGTCGATCGCTCGTTTATCATTTTTTACCGAGAGCCATCAGGACCCAAGGAAATGTGAAATTCTGTATTGATGATTTAAAAAATACACACGTTATTGTTCAAGGTTTTACTTCTGTCGGCACTCCCGGAGTGCCACTGTTATGAACTTACTTTTGTTGTGGTGTCGTTTGGGGTCTTATCCATAGATTTATTTTTAATCCTTCATTTTCTTTTCACCCAGGGCAACTGCCCGACTGGACTGTAGACTAATCTTCTTACCATGGCTCGAGCTCTTCTCATAATTATACCTACCCAGTTTAAGCCGATACTAGAGAAGCAAAACATCTGAAACCAAGACCATCTGCAAGCCGTTCCTACTACAAATGAAATCAAAACAAAAGTCATTTATTCAAACTGGTCTGATAATCCACAATTTTCGATCATCAAAATCACATAAGTCAGACCTTCCAAAACGCCCTTCACCACTTTATTTATATATTTATTATATACTCCTTAATGTACAGCAGAAAATACATGAGAAAAATAAAACATTAAACACTAAAAACATACAATGGGCGGCCTTATCGCTTTCCGCGATCTCTTCCAGGCAACTTTGGAATGGACAGTGATTGTGTGGACATAAAAATGGGGTTGACTTTCACTGGGAAAAAGAAGTGATTTGTTCAGTAAAATATAGACAAGCCCCTAAGAGTTCCAGGGAACTATACGAGACTCCCAGAGTTTCAATTACTACGAGCAACATACATCGCAACTCGAGTGAGCAATATCTCCAAATCAAATTTCAATTCCATCGTTATTGAAATCTACGACCAAATAAAGCGAGTATCATATATATTTGTAGTTCATTTATTCCCAATTGATTCCATTTAGAATAGTTGTTAAGTTAATATCGTAAATTTTGGAAAAACTACAATCTTCATTGTATTGCTATTTTAATAATATCGTTGGGAGGTTTCTGACTCGTTTCGCGGCACAGATGTAGAGGAATTTTATCATGTAGAAGGTATTAAAAGATCCTAGTGTTTTAAGAGGAAGATAATTTTAATTTTCATTATATACCAACAAGCGGACGACAAAGCCACTTCCTGTCAAAGTTTTTGTGCTCAGTAGGGACATGAATTCATCATCTGATTTTTCTCAACTAAGTTTTTTTTTTTTTGAGTGTAGGAAATCTTCAAATAACTTCTCCCACTCTGGGTGGAGCAGAAGAGCGTGCATGTCAGACTTTTACTGACTAAAACCCACCCGTCTTCCCTCAGTAGCTTATGTGCCAGCGTTCTTGGCCCTTACCGGACAGTGAGCTACATATTACTCGCCGTCCGCAAGCCCACGCCTACGGTGGCCGGGAATCAGCCTGGTATTCCCGACGTCCAAGGCATCACCTGCGGATTTTAGGGCCATGAGGGCGCATACACTGCCTCTCCCTCACGTGCGCTGCCTGCCTCTTCGCGAGCATCACTGCTTCGCAAAAAGAAGCGACGGCTACCCATGCACTTTCGCTCCGTACCATGGCCTGGACCAGGGCCGGTCGTGAGAGATCGTCGCCGCCGATCGCCTCCACAAGGACACGATGGTGCTCCGCCCAATCCGGGCAGACCTCCACCGTATGCTCCACCGTGTCCTCTGGGTGATCTTCGCAATGGAAACACCCGGGTGTTTCCTCCCACCTTATCCGAAACAGGAACTTCATGTCCGGTGAGGACCTGCGTCAGGCGGAAGGTGAGGATTTCGTGCCGCCTCTCAAGTCATTCCTCAAAGAGGGAAATAATCGTGAAGTGCCTATTCTCAACTATGTTGGGATTGGCTTTCAGTCTTACCGGAAGCAGCTAAATACCAGTATTTTACATGGAGCAACTGCCTATCTGACCTACACAGCCCAGTTACTGTGTAATACGATACCCCTCGGTAAAACTGGCTGTCAGGCTTTCGAGCTTCTGAGGACCCGTAAAAACTGTCAAAGTTCTATAACTGACATCCATTAAGGAATTGAGGTACATTTTTTTTTAAATATTAGTGTAAATATTAGTAAGTATATTCACAACAAAAAATTTAAAAATTAATGTTAAATGATAATAAATAGTATAAGAATGTACTCATGTAAACTCTTAAAATTCGCATGCAGAATACAATGACACCTATGTTATAAGATCTCACCTTTGCCAAACGATGGATTTCTAGTAGAGATGGGCCGACTATGACTTTGGCCGACCAGCCGACTAGCCGACTAGTCGGCCAAGCCGATCATTGATTTCGGATGACATCGTCTATGTTCAAAAAGGTAAACCTACTGATTGCCAATGGTTTACCATAGAGTTTCTTCTATTTTGTTAGAAGTATTAATTAATTTTGCTTTCGGTATTTAATTTCTTGATCAAATTCCAATTAATTAATGAACCAAACGAATGGTTCATATGCTTTACTATCTTAATTTCCTGAATGCACTGGAAATAAACTTTAACTATAATAAAAAAATATAACAGTAAATATTTAAATTACTGTCTTGTAATTTTTTTTGCACATTAATATGAGTACAAAATGGGCCGATTAGTCGGTGGTTTTAGCCGACTAGTCGCCGACTACACATATGGCCGACTAGTCGTTACATCACTAATTTCTAGCCAATAAACGTTTGATTTTATTTGTGTTCCAGCTGTACACACATTAAACTTTGATTATACTCATAGATCTCAGATGGATAACACCACTTACACGACCAAGAAAGAAGATACGAGTATATCGAATAATCCTCTACTACACTTTCTGATGTATTCATCATGAAAACTTGTATAAATTATTTTTCAATTAATTTAAGAAAAACTATTTTCAAATTCCCGTACCGACTTACCCAGACAATTTAAGGGCCAATAATGTTTAACCGTTCGAAAAACGACAGGACCCCGCGTTTAATCGCATGGAATATCAGTTAGCACTGCACTCGACCGGGGAGGGGCGCGACCCCACTTGTAAGTAGTTCGTATGACTTATTGGACTACGATATTAGGGTTTTTGAGTAGTCTATAACTTTCATTTTACCGCCTACTTTGAGATGATTGAAGAATCTTTATGAAACTTTATTCGTATTTGGAGTGTCCATTTACGTTTATTTTTTAAAGTATTTCTATAGAATTATACCCGCGGCATTCACAAGGTCATCGGTCCACCTTGTGAGAGGCCTTCCCACTCAACGTCTTCCGGTACGTGGTGGCCACTACAGAATCTTTCGGCCCCAGCGGTCATCTGTTCTTCGAGCAATGTGCACTGCCTACTGGCACCTGTTTGGCAATTCGTCGGGCTATGTCGGTTGCCTTAGTTCTCCTGAATGTTTCTTTTAATTTTACATACACCCCCTTATCACAAAACAAGGTTTTCGTTTTGTAGGTTTGGTCTTTAGAAGCCCGAAAGTCTGACAAACAGTCTTCCCATGGGGTAACGTGTTACCTAGTTACTGCCTTGTGAAGGTCAGAGCCGTTCCAAGTATAATACCGACCTAGTTGAGAAAAGACTAGGCAGACGATGATACCTATAGTGTAGTCCCTAAGTAAATGGATTTATGTTTAAAATAAAATCAATTCAATGGATAGAAATGTGTTTTTCTAGACTAGTTGTCTAGAAAAACACATCAGAATTTCTAGGTTTTTTTTTCTGTATGGCTCCTAAAATTTATAATAAAACTAGCAGCGCGCCGCGGGTTCACCCGCGTAGTTCCCGTTCCCTTGGGAATATGGAAATAAAATATAGCCTATATCACCCAGGCATAGTGTAGCTTCCCAACTGTGAAATAATTTTTCAAATCGGTTCAGTAGTTTCGGAGCCTATTCAATGCAAACAAACAAATAAAGAAACAAACAAACAATCAAATCTTTCCTCTTTATAATATTAGTATAGATACCACAGTCGTATAAAGCATTGCCGGTAAATTTAAAAAAAAATGCATGATTTGCTAATGGACAAGTGTTATTATGATACAAATGACTTTTTAAATGACACTATTTGTTTTTTTTTTTTCATTTTCTTTATTTTTAATTTTATATTTTCCTTAATTTTTGTACATTTTATGCTTGATCAATTCTACTGACATATTATTGTTTACTGACCATTGTGTACTTGGAATGAAGTGCCTTTACTAATTTACTTTTTTTTTTAAATTTAATTTTGTAAAGTTTATAAATTTGTACGCCATACGGGTTAAACATGTACGCACGAAACATTAATATTGTGACATCCTGCATGCTTAATTTGCATGTATACACATGTTTTTGACTAATAAAATTATCGTTATCTTTTATCTTCATAAAAAAATGGATCAATAAATTCACACAGAAAATAGGTACTTCAATTCATCAACAAAAATGCTTACATTTCAAAATTTCCCACCATAAATCGTAAGCAATAAAGGCGGTATTGCCAAAAATCTTTTACCTAAGAATCTACTTTCTTCTCAAGTATTATAAGATAAGAATATCGTTTGAGTGCACTCGAGCTCGATATAGCGGCCAACAACCTCGGGATTCAATTTTATGAGGATTTAGACAAGTCTCTAAACGGATTGATAAATATCTCTTCAGATTTCTTATTGGGTAATCGGGCTGAGTTAGTGGCTAAGATTTGAGCAAACACAGTTATTATTCAAATCAAATCAAAACGTTTATTTCGGACAATAATAATCCATATTTTGTTAATAGGTACAGTAGGTATTTTACACTATGAGACACATACCATTCAAAATCAGAATAAACTAAATTAAATTAAATTACAACTAAATTAAAATTAAATCAGAATTAAATCTAAATCAAATAAAAAATAAATAAAGCATCAGAAACATGATAAAATCAATGAAAATTTTAAAATAAGTAAGAAATAAAAATAATATATATTTTATAATATTAAATTATTGTTCATACTTACAGGGAAAGTTTTTATCCATTGCACAAACTGTAACCATGAATTCAGCATATTATTCTAGAACCCCTTTTGTAAATCCGGCGAAAAATTTCTGCGCTAGGGGGTCTAGAATGATATGCTGAATTCATGGTTACAATTTGCGCACTGTATAAAAACTTTTCCTGTATACATAAGTGGCTTGTGGATAATGAATAACAGCCACATGGGTCACTCGGTCAGGTTGAGCTTCGCTTGCCGTGGTTAGTCCGTGGATGGGTGACCATCTTTACATACCAAGACCTCTCCGTGCACTGGAAAGCACGGTAAGCCGTTGGTCCCGGCTGTCATTCGTGGATCTTTGGCAGTCCTTACGGGGCGTCCGAAGACCGAAAGTCTGACAACCTATCTTACCAAGGGGTAATTGGCAGTTGGTCCATGTAAAATACTGGCATTCATCTGCATCCTTATAGACTGGGAGTTGACACAAATATAGTTTGGAAAACGCTAGGATCCACCTATCGTAAATCAGCTATCTATAAAGCAAATAACGAAGACCGTCTCCAATTCTTACTATTAAAATTAGCTAGTTATGGCTGAGGCCTAATGCCTTTAAAAATCTAAAAGGCTAGTCAGATTGATAAAGATTTTTTTACCTCTTGTCGTTTTCCACTAGAAACAGGGCTTTTAAATTATAGTCATGAAATACTATTTAATTTATGATAAAAGGTATCCTGTGTTAATACAGGTTATAAATACACTATCTGTGTGTCTTATTTCATACAAATCTGAAGAATTCTTATCCTGAACCCCAAGATACAGACTAACTGTCTAGTTTGGAGTTCACTGACAAATACTAGCTATTCAATAATGTCGTCTTAAATATTTATTGTCCAGGTAATACAGCACGAGCACCGACTTGTCGACGGAAGAATAGACATGACTATTTACTAAATGATGTACAATAGAAGATAGACATGTTTTTAACCGACTTCAAAAAGAAGGAGGTTATCAATTCGACATGTTTATATTTTTATTTTTTATGTATGTTCGGGCATAACTCCGTCGTATATAGACGGATTAGCAAAAATCTTTTTTTGTTCGAAAGGGCTTTACTCCGAAATGGTCCCATTAAAATTTCATATAGATCTGATGATGCGTTTCGGAGACAGAGAACGGAACTCTACAAAAAATTACAGCAAAGCAACCGCGAATGTTGCTATCGCATAAATATGCATTGTTTTGACCCCAAGGATGATGAAATTTCGAATTAGTGTGGGCTAAGTAACTAAAAAGTGAAAAATAAAAACTTTTTTCCAAAAAATAACAACCGACTTCCAAAAACAACACTACAAAGCTCCAAATAACTTTAATTTCGGAAGGCGGTGACAAATAATTAAAATACACATCCAAAGTCACCGACTTCCGAAATTAAAGTTATTTAGAGCTTTGTAGTGTTGTTTTTGGAAGTCGGTTGTTATTTTTTGGAAAAAAGTTTTTTTCTATTAATTATCACAGTGATGCGTTCTAAACGAATCATGATTTTGTAGATAATCGTATTTACTTTGTGGCCGTCGAGTAGAAAGTTTGTTGTCAGTGTGATTTTGACAGCTTGGGAAGATATATTCTTCTGAAATAGTCTACATTTATAAGGACCTAGACAAAGATCGTTAGAAACGAAAGACAAATTGACAGATTGTAGAAGGATATCTACGGTGCGATGACACAAACGGAGAAACGAACTGTCACTTTGTATTGAAAAAGCACTGTCTATTCTTCGTAGAAATAGAAACGTCATGCTAAGCCTGCTAGACATTAAATATTTCCTATTTCTATTGTCACCCTTTCTTAACATTCTGGGCACTACTCCTTACTCTTACTGAGGGTTTCTTTACTTATTAAGTAGTTTAATTAAATCTAATAATGATAAAAGTTTTATTAATCTTTGACTATAAGCGATCTCAAGACAGGTTTTCTTACGATGACAATCAAACTGCTTCTTCAGATCATCAAGAAAATACATAAGAATCTTCACCATCATTTTCCTGTCCTTATCTCAATTTATTTAGTTTCAGAGCAACGTAAATACATCAGAATGTCATCTTAAAATTCAAATTACACATTACTTGACCTGAAAAGCTTAGAGCTAACTTCATAAAAACACTTATAAACGAGAACATCGTAGACTGAAGTTCTAAGCACGAAGTAAATACTCAAACAAACCCATTACTCAGAAAAAAACACAATCCCAACAAGGTGCTCGACAAAGAATGATCTCGAAGTTACAAAACGGAATAGATAACAGAAAGCCTATTCGGTACAACTCAGTCACGCCTCCTACTTTGTTGAATAAAGGCTGGTGCACATTATACGGCTGCGGCACAACGCATATTCTTTTTTTTTAACAACTGACTGCAAAAAAAAAACAAAGTAAAAATAAATTTAATTTTATAAGTGGGTGGCAAAAATACACTACAAAGTAAAAATAAATTTAATTTTATAAGTGGGTGGCAAAAATACACTACAAAGTAAAAATAAATTTAATTTTATAAGTGGGTGGCAAAAATACACTACAAAGTAAAAATAACTTTCATTTTTGAAATGGGTGGCGAAAAATTATATGACAGATCTAAAGATCATCATCTGCCTAGCGTTTTTCCAATTATGTTGGGGTCGGTTTCCAGTCTAACCGGATGCAGCTGAATACCAGTATTTTACATGAAGTGACTGCCTATCTGACCTCCACAACCCAGTTACTGGGTAATACGATACCCCTTAGTAAGACTGACGACCCGTAACGACTGTCAAAAAACCACAAATGACAGCCGGGACCAACAGCTTAACGTGCTTTCCGAGGTACGGAGGGGTCTTGGTATGTAAAATGGCTACCCATCCACGGACCAACCGCAGCAAGCGTAGCTTAACCTGGTCGATCGACCCGTGCAGCTATTGTTATTTATTTTCTTTTCTTCACTTTTAGTAGATAATGTAGTACCTACCCCACATTAATTTGCTATGTAAATAACAGAGACAGGAAGTTTTATAACAACGTCAAGCTACACAAAGTGTTAAATCTTTTTCTTATAATTATATAAAAATGAATCCCTATTTCCCTTAGTCACGGCATCACACGTGAACGGCTGGACCAATTTTGCTTTTTTTTTTGTTTTGATTGTTATTGTCAGAAAAGTGGCAAATTAAATGTTCAGTCTAGGGTTTTTTTTTTTTTTTTTTTTTGGATGGGAAATCATCAAATGACTTCTCCTGCTGAGTAGAGCAGGAGGGCGTGTCAGACTTTTACTGACTAAAACCCACCCGTGTTCCCTCAGTAGCCCGTATGCCAGGGGCCGTGGTATCTCTTTCGAACAAACCCGCACCCCTGGCAGGCATCGGCCCTTGCGGACCCCACCAGTGGTTGCTGACATCTTTGACGGCGCGCGTGAGGAACACAACGCGCCGTCCCGTCTACCACTTTTCGGCCGCAGAGGATAGGGAGAGCGGCTGACGCTATACCGACACTCCTCTTCCCCTGCGACCCCACCGCGTCCGCCATCAAACGGTGGCGGCCCCGTCCAGGCCACGGAAGGGAAGAGCGCTGCTCAGAAGCACCGGCCCTCCTCCTCTACCGCAGCCTGTAACCCTCGGCCGCGATGCCTCCCATTCGACATCGCGGCCCACCTCAGTTGCGGTGCACCTCACCGCAACCTACGTTTTGGCCGCTACGTCAATGGCTTGAAGGCAAAAGCCCTGACGAGCGGCCCCACCGTTGGGTTCCTCTTGGCTTCACCGTGGATGGGAGACCACGGTTACTAAGCCCCCCCGCAACGACAATGCGGGAACCCACTCGGGGGGGTTCAGTCTAGGGTCAGATATAATATGTGAAATGTTTAATGGAAAACCTAAGTTACAATTTGTCTACCTGAGGTTCAAACCGTATCCTCCCCCCCCCCACGTACTGTTGAATGAATTAATCGAGTCCTAGTGCGGAAAAAGTGTTTGGTTTTCTATTGGACATTTCTCAGCCAGGACTCTGTATTTGTGTCTAGTTGATGGCGAGAGGCTCGCTCCCTATTACCACAACGAATATATTTTAAGGCTCCTACATTATTATAGGTACAACTCTGCCTTACCATTCGAGGATCACAGACGTGATGTTATATATTATGTCATGTGTAGAAAGATAGTCAATAATAGCTAACACCGCCATATCACCGCAGTCCGCACCGAGTCACCGCAACCCCAAATCAACAGACAGTTTTCTTAGTAGAACACGTCCATGTCCAACTGACATACGAAAACGTTTACATGTCAATGTTATTTTTAAACTCAGATGAGGTAGGATGAGCCTTACAAAATCTGACCGAACCTTCTATCCTCCCTATCCACTGCTATTGAGGTCAACCATCCACCTTTATCTTTAAGAAACAAGTACTGAAAGCAAAGTTTCAGTTATCCCCCCTTTGTCGGCTCGCAATATCCGGCCCACCAGCCCACAGGCCCACCGGAACTTCAATCAACAGTTTATTCTACCTTCTATGGCCATTTCCTGTTTATTATAGTTTCGTATTTGATAATATAATGGCCCTGATAGTATGCGGGCAGCCTTTGAGGTCGAAGTTAGGGTTTCAAGAGTCAAAGTTGGAATGATTGGAAGTGGGTTACAGGAGCTTAGTCTGGGAAGTTTCGTGTGGGTCTTACGTTCATTTGTCATCGTGAGATGGGTGGCTTTTGCAGTGGTGATGGCTTAGATCGTGAATTAAGTTGAATAATTTAAATAATTATATGTACTTAATAAAAATCTGGATGCAGTAGCATTGCAAGCATGCCAAGTCGAAGTGGCGGGAGTCGGGATCATCTTTCGGCCGAAATTATGCAGATTTTTATAGCTCAATGGGCCAGCTCGCGACCTCAATCGCACGTGATGTAAAGCGATGGTTGAGGTCTATCACGAAAGTAAAAATATTAAATTCATTCGTTCACTGAATACGCTTAGCGGCTTACCGCTGGGTCTAGAAGCGCGGCTTAAGAAAGTTTGTATGGCAACTTCTCATTTAGGCCAATAAGAAATCAGACACACGGCTTGTAAAGTATAATTTTTAGGTTGTGCCGACTTCTTTGGTATTGTTCATCGAATTGTTGAGCTCTAAGTTCTGAGTTGAGCTGCCCGATTACTGACATATGCGTGCACGGACTGGTCAGGTCCACACAACCTGTCAGATTTTTTCTTCAAAATACAATTTTCACATGGTCTTCACATGATCTGACCAAGATTATGTCTGGACTTTAAAAGAGACTGCGACCTCCGAGATTGTTTCGGCCTTTTTTTTTCAAAGTAGTCAGGTAGGAAACGCCGACTTCGTGTAGTTTTGAAAATATGATTGTTATCAGAATGATACGGCACCCTCTGATGGAAACATCATTTTATCGCAGTATAACGTTCCAGTGGGATACATTTTGACCTCCACGCGGTTGAAGCCGTTGGCACCTTTTTGATTTACACATAACCATAATTATTTTTTAAACGTCAACCCACACGTGTCTGTTTGCCTATATCCTGGGTATGTATACTAACATAAAATTCATTGACACACAAAAACAAAATCGAAAAATTTGTTTGCGGACTGCAGAATACGATCCCAATACACGTAGCTTAGCAACCAATACAAAAGTCATACCTAACCGGTCGTAATGGTATCTGAATGCGATGAAATCATAGAAATATTTTCCTTGCTTGCACATTGTATAGACGTACGACTGTATATAAAAAGCTGATACCAGCCTGTCTATTTTGTACAAATCTCAACGAGAAAACTTACATGAAGGATCTTGAATTGAACTGTCATTATAGTAACGAAAGCGTTAGTGGAGGAAGCTGTTCCTGGCTTCCTCCGATCCCAAAACACTGTCGCAGGGCTAACCTAAATGTATAATTATGCAGGTAAACGAATTTACCTCGTATACTATGTATACTCATACTATTATACAGAGTCACGCACACACACACTCGCTCTATTACACACACACACCAAAACCTACCCACATAAATCACACAAGTGCGCTCCTTTTTGAATTTTGTATTTTCTTTTCTTGTATTTTTTGTTCTGTTGTCAATTGCATACTCTATGTTATGTTAAGTGGAGTGCGGAGTCACCTATCACAAGCATCTTCTTGCTTAAAAGGTAATCTCCAAATTCACGTTTGTTAAAGATTTATATAATTGAAATAAACATTCCACCTGTACCATAATTGCGAAACATAGTATTAATCATAATCTGAACATTTTTGAAGAATATTGTCCATTGCTTCATATTATGTCCGAAAAATTAATCTGCTCAGCAACGTAAATAACGCAACGTTTGTTGTTGAACTGTCAAAATTAAAGCCATTCCTAAGTTGGGTGAGCGGTAAGCTGGGTGAGCTGGGTAAGCGGGGTGACTCACTAGTGATTGATTTTATGGATAGTTCGCTTCACCTAAGTTTTCACTGTGGGTGAAAACTTAGGTGTAAAAATGAACATTCACTTGGGTGAAACAACCGTATGACGGTTGTTTCACCCAAGTGAATGTTCATTTTTGTTTGTATTTGTAGGGGCCTACATGCAGCATCAACATTCAACAAAACGTACTCTGTGCCTCCAACCACGACGGCGCGCGGCCACGCACTGAGTTGCGTGACTGATAGTACGTTGCTCCAACTGTGCGCCGATTTACTGACTGAAGACGACGCTCGGGGCGCTGCATATTTTTAAATGAAGACGAGTAAGAGCTGTGGACCGAAATACGAAAGGCGCACGAACCTCCGGACTGGTCCATTATAAACGATGTGTTAGTGCGCATACTACAATGTACCAGAGCAAAAGTGCCATACAGGGTTATTGGAAAAACAGCAACAACCTCTTAAGAGGTCATTGTACTCATCATTATGAACAACTTTTGCTATGGGACCAAACCTGAAATCGCGAAAATAAAATCAGCTGTTCCCTACATTTTGATGAGTTAAATGAACATACATGTAAGGAACAGCTGATTTCTTTTTCGAGATTTCGGGTTTGGTCCTTTAGTAAAAGTTTTTCAAACTCAAACTCCTTTTTCAAAACCTTTTAGAGGCACTTTTGGATTGTCATAAAAAAATCGAAGTTGAAGCTAGGTGCCCATCCCAAAACGTAGATCTCTATGGAGAAGAACGGGCAAGAAACTCCAAGGACACTCTTTTAAATCATGGGTATTACAAAATCTTAAGAACATTATTCTTGGTGCTTCTATGTGTGAGAACAATGTAAAAAATTAGGTATAAGATTCAAAATAAGCCATGGCAGTTAGGATATGACCAGTTTCAACCGACGGCGCCCGTTCACGAACTTAACGCGTGGATCAGCACCATCCAGCTCAACCATTTTATAGGGAACCGAATGATCCAACACACGCGCCACTATCAGTGAGATATTTAAGTGAGCATGACATACTCTCAACTACCACGGTTTTCCAAGTCGACGTACATCGTACTCAGCCTATAACGTTCCCACTGCTGGGCCACAGGCCTCCTCTCAGTAAGAGGGAATGGGCCGTAATCTACCACGCGGGCCCAGTGCGGGTTGGTAGATGTCACATGTCTTCGAATTTTTGGTTCTAGGACATGCCGGTTTACTCACGATGTTTTCCTTCACCGTTTGAGAGCAGTGGTGATGAAATTATTTACACAAAGTAATGCGCCTGGCTGGGCTCGAACGCACGACCTACAACTCGTAAGTCGCGGCCGTTACCACTAGGCCACCACTGCTCTCCGACGTACATCACAACAACATATTATAAGGATGCATGGTACTTACATTTACAAAATGTGAGTACCATGCATCCTGTGTGTGTGTTTATCACACATCACACAGTTGTTCACGAAGTTTTCCTAAATAGTAAAGGAGGAGTAAAGGATTTTCAATTCTCGGTGTTAAACCTAACATTCAGAATCCAAGAGGGTGCAAACAGCGGCTCGAAAAAAAAAACTGCGACTTTCAAATGGCGGTACGATATTTTTACGTCCGCACGAACGTGATCTAAAACTTATGGATGTGTGTGTCAAGATGCATACGTAGCCCGTCACCCATGTAAAGTCTAACACAAGTAAAGTTCAGGCGACAATTTAGTTATAACATGAGTTACAACAAGTTAGCAACTGGAACTGTGGGGACTTCAGTACGTCAAACATCACACCTTATACTAAGTTCAATTGTATCAAATCGTACTGTAGGTTCTGTGTCCAGATCATAAACTGACTCGGAAGTAAACATTTTATAACGATTTTTGTAAATTTTATCAGTACTAAATTTCACAAATGATAATCTTTCTATATCTCATACAGGATAAGTTTTTAACCAGTGCGCAAACTGGACCATGAATTCAGCATATCATTCTAGAAACCACAGCGCAAAATTTTTTCGTCGGTTATTCAAAAAAAATCTGCTGTTTCATAGAAAAGTGCATTTTACCTACGCTGTCAAAATATTTTGAACAGCTGATTTTTTAAATAGTTTGCTCACTGGTTTAAAACTTATCCTGTGTAGAGAAACGTAAACAATTTTTTTTTATCTAATACATTTAATAATAACGATGCAGTGAACTAATCGTAATCCGTTCCCACTGCTGGGACATAGGCCTCTTCTCTTCTCTCAAAGGTGGTTATTACTTCTCGGAAGTGGGTTATAATCTGCAACGTGGGTCCAGTGCGGGTTGTTAGATGGTGACATGCCTGCTTTCTCACGATGTTTTCCTTCACCGTTTTGAGAGCAGTTGTGATGAAATTATTTACACAAAGTAAAACACGTTCCTGGGGCCGATATCACGACCTACAACTTGTGAGTCGGAGCGGTTACTACTGGCTCACCACTGCTCTGCTCAGTGAACTTAGTTTCGCCTTTTTGTCAGTGATACTTAGCTCTTTTAAAATTGACGATCGATTCTCAGTCAGAGCCAATTATTACTGACCCTAATTTTGTATATATAGGTACAATGGATACATAAGCAATTATACAAGGTATAACAGAAACCCTATTGCTATCTTTAGGCACTAAATATAACAGCTGGTATAGAATCACTGTACATAGTTTCAGCTCAAAATAAAATACTCTAAGAATTGATTACAAATTTTCGTTTTCTCCCATGTTTCTTAAATTAAAATCATAACAAACGTGTCACCACACTACGTGGGTCAATAACTTTTCACGTTACTTGCCAATATCACGATAAATCTCTTCCGAGTGATGTGTTTATTTCAATTTGATGATTTGGTTTCTGGTTTCAATGTATTAAAAAATTCTCATAACTTCTGAACATGTAGAAATAGGATTAAAAAACCCTTCCAATATCGTTTGATATCATCCAAACAAGCCGTGCCCTTGATATGTATATATCCTTTCTGTTACACGTTGTATAACTTTTCAATATGTAATTTGAGTACAGACACAATTCATAAAAATATTCATATTTTTACTGTTTTGCCAACTTGGCACATGAACACAGTTGAAAGTTTTAGGCTCAAATGCAAACGAACCCGGGAAATTTCGTAGTCAAAAATACATTTCTCCTACGTAAATAATGTTTTAATAATAGTCTGTTGCGGTCAACGCGAAAATATATGGCGCGGTTAGAGTGGAGGAGGATTTTATAATATTTTACATTCAACTGTATTGACTTCTATTTTTATTACCAGACTACGGTTAAGCAAGAAAGAGGGTTTTGATTTTTAATGATATATACATAATTATGTAGGTACTATCAAGATTCACTAATGCAGTCGCATACTAAGGGCTATATTGCTATGAATTAGCGGTCCAGGCCGTACCTACAGCTGTGTGTATAAGTGATGTTTTATTGTTTTATTGTTTTATTATCACAGATTTAATAACACAAAACTCACCGCTCCACTCACACACTGGCGTTAGTCTCTGTATTTTATACATGCCGTCGGCGACGACAGACATGACCTTGGTCGGTTCATACCATTGCTAAAATTTACTTTTATAATTTGAGTTCCGGTAGCGTGCAGCGTATCGTCTTGGATTAAGAAACTCATAGGTCTGGGTTCAAATCTCGCGATGAAGCTTTAATTTTTCTTTTCAACAATCATCTTCATCTGTTCTTTTATTATTCGATTTATTAATATACCAGAATAATAATGTAACATTTTTTTATTATTACTCGTATTGTTATTTAAATAAAGGTTTACCAATAATAAATGATTACAAAATGTTTATTCGTTATAACTTCATGAAGAATGTATAAAAATAACTAATAATAACTTCTTGTTATAACAGTTTATTTTCTCATAAAGAACAATTTATTGAAGTAAATAAGCTAGTTGGTGAACTATGATAATCAGGCTATTGTATCTTAGTAATATAATAATATTGTGCTGATTACTACTGTGTGTCGGTACTCTAAATAAATCACAATATTCTACAAAAATCTACCCACGTAAAAGTAACAAATGCAGACAAGTTGTCACAATACAATTAAATAACTCAGTAGTACTACTTTTATTCTACTGCGAGTGAGTTCGTTCTAACTCAAACCTCAAAGTTAACAAATCGTATTTAATAGGACTTAAAGAGGTTATAGCTTAAGTGTTCATTTTCATTCCGAAAAGAAGATTGAAACTAAACCTCAAAATAATCCAGATTACGGATAAGACAAAATATTATTTGAATATTACTAAAATAAATAAATATTTGTAATTTATAACTTAATGTTAATGTTTTTTCCGTTAACTATGTTTTTTGAGCTGGTTGATGCGAACCTTCTACGTGGAGTGCACGGCGCACGGTTCGTAAAGATGTGTCGAATAATTCGGCAAAATGTCTTGTCGTTTTGAAACCACTTGTTTCATATTCGCTGAACGTGTGCTTGTTATAGGAGCTGGGGTCTTCCACTTTGCTTTCCACGGGCAAGGCTACCGCCTTCCTCATATCTTTTCACCCACCGACTCACAGTATTTCACTAAAACAAAAAAGGGGTACTGTTAGGCTACTAAGCAAAATACACACTTTATGTATTACCTACTATTTAGAAACAAAATTATTTAAAAGGGCAATTTCACATAGATATTAAGTTTATTGTTATTTTCATCGTTCTATAATCTAGGAAATAAATTTACATTGAAATTTTATATTTTTATTCTATTTAGACATTGTGATATTTATAAAACGTTTAAAAATAACTACAAGGATCAGCAGTTATACTTTAATTAAATAAATGTTTAATATTTATATTTAAATCATAATACTCACACACAGTCCGGTTTCATCACATAGGTATTTGTGATATAGGTATTAAGTCCACTTTTATGCAGCGCAATAATATTCGCTTTCATTTCTATATTTAAATTTGCTTACATTTTAAAATGAATTAGAAGAACGCTAATAGATGAAACACACGTCACTAGCACACAATATCAACCAACACCGTTCTATAAGTCGCGGTGAATGAGTCGTAAATCATTTATTTAGGTTTCTGTGGGTATAATGATAAAGTTTTACGAGTTTAGTGAATAAGAAGAACAGAACAAGAAACTATACTCAAAAGTGATTTTTAAAACAATAAAAAGACTATCACACAGCGAGTGGGATTCGAAACCGCGACTCGCTGCGCTCAAACACGATAATCAAGTGCGGTAACCGCTCAGCTATCATGCCATTTGCTTTAACGGTTGAATTTAGGAAATACATTCATTCGTAAACGTATGAGAGTGTGTGTGTATATAGAATTATAGCCTATAGAAATTGCTTATTAGAAGAAGGTCGTAAGTTAAAGCGAAGTGTCAATCTATTGCTTTTTGAGATTGGGGCACCATTAGTGAGGGCTACTGTATGTATGTTCATCTGTTCCCTCATAACTTCTAAACAACTTATCTTAATTAAACAAATGAGGTATCCATTCAAACGTCTTGATTATCCGTTGGTGTCTTCTAGTGGTTATTTGTGCTATACTTCCATCTGAAAGCCGTGGTTAGCTGCCACCTACCACAAATAAAACATACATAACCTAACCAAATAAAACATTCTAACAAACAAATGATTAATTAATTTTGTGGTCGAGATATCTGTGTCCCAGCAGCCGGAAGAAAGGCGCTCATCTTAAGTGGGACTGGGCCGGCTATGTCTGCTGAATATCAGATGACAACTATACACAAGACGCCATTGTGGTAGGCCGATACGAACATGGCGCGAGTGTGACTCCTAGCGAAAGGACTGGCAAAGGACAGAATTATGTGGAAGAGGGAGTGGGAGCCCTTTGTCAAATGGTGAATGAAAACATCGTGAGGAAACCGGCATAGTCGAGAACCAATAATTCAAAGACATGTGATTTCCACCACTGGACTCGCGTGGTAGATAACTATACAGCCCAGAGTGGAGGCCCTAAATTACAAATAAACTAGCTTCCGACCGCGGCTTCGCCCGCGTGGAAGTAGAAAATTATTCCGCGGGAACGTATTACCGGGATAAAAAGAATCCTATGCGTTAATCTGGGTTATAATCTATGTTTGTGCCAAATTTTATCCAAATCCATTCAGCCGTTTTTGCGTGAAAGAGTCACAAACATTAATACATACAAACTTTCGCGTCATAAAAGTGTGTACAAAGTGAAGCCCTGACTCTTGCGCTAGGTAAACACACCTATGTTACAGAAGACCTGGTGGGCAATTATCGTAATAAAATCTAGTCGCAGTGTCATCTCGGCGACAAGCAAATGTCAAAAACTTGTCAAAAATGTATGGAAACTCGAGGTATTTTTGACAGATTGACATTGAGATCAGACTGTGAACGTTCTTAAAATTACGAGAATTACCCCTAGTGTCTTCTCCCATTGTAGTGGGAACCTTATAATAGAGCCAATAACTTATTTCTTTATTTAGGGGTACCAAGACCTACAGCACAATCAGCCGATTATGTTCTATGTCTTGGTTCCCCTAAATAAGGTCTTTTACTATTTAAAACCTCTTTCCATGCTATTGAACTAACCCCGAAACGCGGACATGTCATAAAATTCTCATTTGCGTGTTTCCCGCAGTCTAGAGGCTGCGATATTATCCACTGTTTCGTTGGCTCCTTGGTTTTTATCTCCCCCTGTGCCCGCCATTATGTTAATGATATTTTTATGAAATAATGCCTTTTGATTGAAGAGGGGTGTGTGGGTTCAAGGATTCGTTGACAACAGAGGTATTAACATTTTCAGTCGATCAACATTTTTGTGATAATTTGGATTAATTAATAAGCTGACTTTCTTCTGATTTCGTGGTCAGTTAAGCTAGAATACGTTATACACTGTGTGTTTTAGGCTTTTCCGTCACAGAGAGGAGGCCTGTGTCCCAACAGTGGGAAAATTATAGGCTAAGTAGGTTATTTAATAACCTAACAATTTTTGAAATAAGCAAGATGGTTTTGTACAACCATCACGCACCTATTTTAAAAGGAAACCATTTTCGAACCGACGAAAAAACGGAGGAGGTTACTCAATTCGACGCGTATATATTTTTTTTTTTTTTTTTTTTATGTATGACCACGCATAACTTTTTCCGATTTTGATAATTCTTTTTTTATTGGAAAGGGTATACCTCGAAGTTGGTCCCATATAAATTTCGAAGAAAAATTCCAACCCTAAGGGTAAGAAAACAGGGGATGATTGATTGTTTACTCACAGATTTTAATACTGAGTTGTGTATTAAATCAAAAATTAAGCATGTAGTAATTAGTAGATTATAGCCACAAAAAAATGTAAAATAAAAACTTTTTAATAAAAAAATTAAACCGCCGAAAAACCGAAAAATAAAAAATAATAAACTAGCTTTGTCCAACCCCAATAAATAAGTTCGGAAGTCGGTGACTTTGGATATGTATTTGATTATATGTCACCGCCTTCCGAACTTATTTATTGGGGTTGGACAAAGATAGTTTATTATTTTTTATTTTTCGGTTTTTCGGCGGTTTAATTTTTTTATTAAAAAGTTTTTTGAAGACTTGTTTATTAGTCCCGATTAACTTTAATGCCATTAAATTCATCCCGGAAATAAAAAGATCGCTCCTAAAAACGCTACGCTTTCTCACATCGAGTTATCATGACCAATAATACAACGTGTAGCGGAAAGGGTATAAACATACCAAGAGCACGTCTTCTTTGAATGTTAACAAACGATATTGGAAGGGTTTTTTTAATTCTATCTCTACATGCTCGGAAGTTATGAGAATCTTTAATACATTGATACCAGAAACCGAACTTTTCAAATTAAAATAAACACATCACTCGGACGAGATTTATCGTGATATTGGCAAGTAACGTGGAAATTTATTGACTTACGTAGTGCGGTGACACGTTTGTTACGGTTTGAATTTAAGAAGCATGTGAGAAAACGACAATTTGGCATCAATAAAATTCTTAGAGTATATAATTTTGAGCTGAATTTATGTTTAGTGATTCTATACCATATCTTTGAGTGCGATACGTGACCTAGAAAAGTGTAACACCGAATAACATGTCCACGTAAGTTTACTAACACGAATCACATAACAACGAATGCACGCTACCACGAAAAACTTAACAACGAATGCACGCTACCACAAATAACTTAACAACGAATGCACGATACCACGAAAAACTTAATGCCGTAGCCATGCGATCTCGAATAACCGAACCTCCAAAAGTCATCGTACAAACTCATTATTCATAGAACAATCAACCAAATCAAACATTTACGAAAACAAAATTAGAATATGAGTTCAGTCATCGTTTAAAATAGCACAAGTATGCAAGACCATCTAAAAATGTGGTTAAGTCCATTGTTTCCTTTTTACCAAATATTTCTTTTCTATATCTTCCCTGTTTTCTTTTCTTTGCTCTTTTGGTTTATTGAGACTATGAATTTAATTTTTCTACCATCAATTCTGTATGTTTTTGTTCCTGGTTTAATTCTTCAATGGTCAAATATAAATTCCATTTCTTTCTGCCCAATATACTTTTTTAGATGGTCTTGCGTACTTGTGCTATTTTAAACGATGACTGAACTCATATTCTAATTTTGTTTTCGTAAATGTTTGATTTGGTTGATTGTTCTATGAATAACGAGTTTGTACGATGACTTTTGGAGGTTCGGTTATTCGAGATCGCATGGCTACGGCATTAAGTTTTTCGTGGTATCGTGCATTCGTTGTTAAGTTATTTGTGGTAGCGTGCATTCGTTGTTAAGTTTTTCGTGGTAGCGTGCATTCGTTGTTATGTGATTCGTGTTAGTAAACTTACGGGGACATGTTATTCGGTGTTACACTTTTCTAGGTCACGTAACGCACTCCATATCTTTAATGCTTAAGGATAGCAATAGGGTTTCTGTTGCAACCTGTATACTTCCTACACTGTCAGCGACATTAAATTACATAAAATATGCATTAAATACAAGAAAATTATCATATTTTCAGAACAGCAACTCAATGCACAAACAAGTCTGAAATTTATTCTCCGAAGATCATCTCTATTATGTTGCAATTTCCGCGTAATATGCTAAGAGTATTACGTTTCAATATTGTGGAATGCAGGCTTTGTTGAATATTTGCATACAGCAGTATGGATGGTGTACAGACCATCGAACTGGATAATTTTCTTCATGCGAGCAACATCATAATTACGTCAAAATTATCAACTGCCCCATACAAAAGTACGTCGGAAGACGGCTGACTATTTGGACATCTTCCCGCTTTTTTATAAGAGTTGCGTATAGAAGAGGTTTTTAAACGTTAAAAAAGAATGGTTAAACAGGTGCTAATCATTACTTAAATTTATGGAACGTTTATAAATAAGGGAGCTTATGCTTGGAATTATTTTGGCTGTATTAATAAGAACCGAAGCCGTTGGTCCCGGCTGTCATTTGTGGCTCGTCATAGGCCCGAAAGTCTGACAACCAGTCTTACCAAGGGGTATTCTATTATCCAGTAACTGGGTTGTGGAGGTCAGATAGGTAGTCCCTAAATGTGAAATACTGGTATTCAGCTGGATCCGGTTAGGCAGGAAGCCGACCCCAACATAGTTGGGAAAAGACTAGGCAGATGATACGATGTTTAAATCTCATGTAATAGGGGCGAGCCTATTACCATCATCCGGGCATTAATCCAGACTCCGGGTTGCTAATTTATTTATTAGGGACAAAAAACAGTTGCATGCTAATATGAAATTATTACGGACAGAAAAACCCAATAACAATTTGCCCAACCTGGGAATTGAACCCAAGATCTCGTGCTCAGTGGTAGCGCTTGCGCTTATTGTAGTTCTATTTTGTTGTGGTTGTTGGTGAACTTGCTGGTGCTGAATAAGCTAGCCGAAACCTATTCGAAACTACTAAAACAGCCTTAAATTTCATAACCATTTATCCAACCCCATAAAACAGCCGTTAAACGTTAACCCGTCACCACCGATAGACATTTTTAATCCCGCACACGTAATTTTTAATTTTCAAATTTTCAAAAGCCGGGCTGACCAATTAAAAACAAATTACTTGCTCGACTAAGAGAGCTCTCCACGCCCGCATTTCTACGTGGAAATACGTTTGAACATGGAATTCCACGTTCTAATTTCAAAAGGAGGCGAATGCGTTCATGAAATTCAAATTTTTGAATTCGTTTTCTATCGTTCTTTCTTTTATATAAATCCCGGAATTAAACGATGTCAAACTGATAACGGAATTCTTTTTGTGGGATTGTGGGATGTTAACATTTGGTGTTAGGAATGTAATTTGTGGTATTTAAAAGGTGGTTTGGGTGAGAGATTTCCCATTTCTTTTTTGTGTATTGCGTTTTGGCTACTTTCCTGTTTCTGATAAGTTGATTTGCTACCATAAATAAGGCTTTTCCTTGAAACATTAAACACGTTTGAAAATTGCTCTCTCATACACAAAAAAATATTTCTTTCTTTCTTTTCTTTCTTTCTTACTTTCTTGCTTGCCAAGGTTGGCCCGTAGATGGATCTATTTCAGTCCGACACTCCGTGCCTCGGAATGCATAAAAACTTTTATAGTCGTTACAGTTAGTCAGAAGCCTAAAAGTTTAATAACCAGTCTTACAGTTTGTAATTTTGAGATTTCAGTAATTGCTGTGCCCTCACAAAGTTCAGACAAGGTATTAAAATAACTATGTCGACGCATGAATTCATGCAATAAATATTTGAGTAACCGAAAAAGCTCTCGAATATAATCTTTTTCTTGCGTAGTAAGGGATTTTACAACCTACTTTAAATAATTCATGCTACTCAGGCATATGTTTTTTCAAGTGTAACCTTGATTTATATAAAATATTCATTTCTAAAGTTATTGCTCTTTGCATAACTTATGTAGGATTTAAGAGACAGAAAAAGTTAATTTTTAGAAGACTCGGTTTTCACACTAGATTTTTTCTTGTAAATAATTTATTTTTAAAATATTTATAAAGATACTTTTTTAAGTCTATTTTTAGGGTTATAAAGATAGTTTGCTTTTTTGAAACGAAAACTCGAGCAGGACTCATTCAAAATGGACGTGATTTTAAAACGTCTTCAATGGAGGATATCATTATCATTATCTTCATTAGAAAATAAGTGGTTATTATTATGTTTGCTTCACTATTGCATTGGGTTGTACCTGTAACGATAGTTGTAAGTTATGAATAAACAATTTTTTTTTTTACCCTGGACTGTTAGCCTCACTACCGACTTCGTTGACTGACTTATATTCGTACCACGTCATGAGTAGGTAATTGAGACTTCTCATGTTTAAGCGGAACAAATAATCAATTAACTTAGCCTATCGCAGTCCACAGCTGAACATAGGCGTATATCGCAATCCCAGACTGTGCCACATAACTCGACTCTCCGCCTTCTGCATCTAGTTTGTCCCAGCCACCTTTTAAAGGTCGTCAGGCCATCTAGCTGGGAAGCATGCCGACACGCGGTCTCTATTTTGCTTAGCTGGGAGACATGCCGACACGCGGTCTCTACTTCAGGACTCGTCTACTTTACCGGCCATCCTGAGACAAACATGGGCAGCCCACTGCTACTTCAGCTTCTTTACTCTGTAAGCAATGTCGGTAACTCCAGTTCATCTCGGGATAATCTCATTTCTAATGATGTTCTACAAATAAACTGCGAGCATAGCCCACCCGGAAAGAATGTACCAAAACTCAAACGTTGTTAACTTTGCCTGTATTAAACATGTTAAGGGCAATGCAAGAAAAATAATTGATCAATGTTAGGTGTTTAATATTTTTACTGTAATAGAAATGACTAAACATCAATTTGTAGGTACTTACCAAAAACGAACACTTATTTTCCTTTTTTAAGAACGGGTTACACCTATATCTTATTTATTTATTTACAAGGTACACTATCGACCTATATTCACCAGAAACATTAACATAATAATAATAACATAGGTATGCGTATTGAGTTATGGTGAATTTTTCACTTACAGGCGTACACAACACTTATATTAAAAAAAAAAAAATATTCTACAAGATTTCCTCAATTACCGTTGAACGAGTCTTCCTCAATTATTATCTTTGAACGTAAAGGATCTACCTACTCATTCGTTTGTTTATCTTGAAGGTCATATTTTGTCGCAAAGGTCTAAAAAGGTCCTTGTTTAGCATTGGACATCTAAAGCCTTTTATATTTCATCTATTTTAGAGCCTATTCTCACTATATTGCTGATAGCAAGTCGCTTTGCATAAAGTTTTCTAGGTTTCTGTTTATAAATACGAATTTAGGTTGCGATAGGAACGTTTGGAAAAAATATACTCTGATTTCTGGACATTCTGGTGTAGATTTTTTAGTGTACCAGCTTGTCATATTTCCACTATGAGGCCACTTTTCATGCAGCTGAATACCAGTTTTTTACATGGAACGACTTGGTAAGACTGGTTGTCAGACTTTCGGGCTTATGACTACCCGTAATGACTGTCAAAGATCCACGATTGACAGCCGTGTACCAACAAAGTGTCCCCATTCTATGTGAACCCTCCACTTATTGCCTTGTTTACTTGAGTTTCACACAAATACTGTCAACCGCACTTTCCGGGTATGCTATGACATTGAAAGCACCTTAAGGTAGTGGCAGTAAGGGCGTTTCCCGCAGTTCACTGACGCGTATTTGGTCGTACTTTAGCGGACTCAGTCCGTAATTATAATGCGACCCACGTACGTTAAAAGTATACCTTTTTAAGAGGCAGTGTCACCTGTTTTTACTATTTTATTTTGTTCAGGGTCTGAGATAATTGGAGTGACAATCTTTTAAGGGTTTATTGAAATAAATCGTGTAATAGTTTGGCTCTTCATCTTAGCGTGTCGATAGCAATCTAAATACAGTCAACCAACAAAAATTTGGTACGAACTTGGCACTTTCAGCAGCATCCATCAACTCCTGTAGTATGCAGACAACAGGACACGCTGGGCAAAATTCTAAGTGCTCCATTGTTTGTGGGACAGCACCACACTTACACTCCAGGGCGGATTCATCTGTGAATCTCCACCTGAGCAAGTTTTTTTTTTACTTCATCCTACCTGTGTCCGGAGTATATTTAAAGACTTCCAGGAAAGCCAAAGCAACTCATGTCCAGGTGCGAGATTTCCAGCAGTTGCAACGAATGGGTTTGGTCCTTACCAAACCACCAGCACCATCTTACCACATATACTTTTGGTTTTCAACATTCTGAACGCGGAATCTTAAGAAAAATTATCAAGTTAATAAAATCTTGAACATCCAATTTTTAACGTTCCTTTCATGTGCACAGTCACTTCTTATCCGATTACGGCGAAACAAAAAGGAGGGTTATGATCTTGAACGGTATGTACGTATGTGGGTATGTATTTATGTATGACATAGTGTTCATCTGTTTCCTCATGACTTTTAAGATACTTATCATAATTTGACAAATGGGGAATCGTTGGAAGCGTCTTAAATTTCTGCTGTTTATAGGGTACGCCATTTTCGATCTAATATTACGTTACATTCAATTAAGTACGGGACCTTCTAGAGGACATAGAGTTATGAACTAAAAAAGGGGCTACTGAAAAAAAAAAGTGAAAAATCACGATCTAAAATGGTCGACTCAAGAAATTATTCTCACCTGAAAGTCGTCATCGTATGCTACATAAACATAACATTATAACAACAGTAGTAAACGATCATAATCTTTATGGCAAAGTGGCATACGACCACGGCTTTCAGATCAGAATGATTTTTCTTGTTTCATCTGAAAATAAACTATTGTCACTTACAGAATCTAGGTCAATATTACTCTAAAACTAAACATTGATCCAGCAGTGCATACTCTAAGTAACATCACAGAATAGAACAGAAGTTTGGCTCCATCAAACGAGCGACTACAGACGCACGCACACAAAGACGCGTACGTACTGCGATCTTAAAGTTCAAACGAATGTCAGTCGCGACTTTGCTCGTGCCCTCGTTGTATACGAAACGTGTGTAAGTGTGAAATGAAATTACTATTTGTTTCTGTAAGTATATTTCAAGAGAGTTTCACAATTATTATTGTTTTTGGTAAATATTTTAAAATTAGACGTCACACTAGCATTTCCTAGCTGACTGAGGAGAAGAGATGCTGAAACAAACTCAGAGGCCTTTTTGAAAGTTGAAACATTATACTATTAAGATAGTATGTGAGTCTAACAATGCAGGACCACGTCTGGAAGGGTCATTTTAAGAAAGTGCCGTGCATAAGTCATAGCTGTCATAGCTCAACTCTGTTCTAGGGAGCTTAACGACACATCAATAAGCCGCAGGCCACAAAAAAAACATTCAAAATGCCAAAGAGTATCTGCCTAAGTTATTAAGTCATGTATTCTCATGTTTATATATCGATACTCAGCACGTCTGCGCAGCTAGCTAATTTTACACTGTATATGTACATCTAGCCCACATGATACCCGCTTGTACGTTTCCGCTCTTTGTATGGAGTTGATCTACTGTAGTATACTGTGGTAGTAAATGCCATTTAAGTGACCTCGGAGCGGACATGTGCAGAATTTATTATGAGTGTGTGAATTACCCTGCCATGTCTTACTACCAGCGTGCTACCCTGTTCAAACATGGACATTGAAGGGTTCCACTTACAAACAAGCTTGGACGAGCTTGTTTATTTGCTTTGGAAATGAAAAAGGTAGGAATTTTAATTGGGAGAATGTAAAGAAAACACAATGTGTACAAAAAGAGTTTCGGCGGGGTAATTGAATTACTACATGCTTACAATAGCGGGGGTATCGTATTCGCCAGTAACTGGGTTGTGGAGGTCAGATAGGCAATCGCTCCATGTAAATATACTGGTACTCACCTACATCTGGTTGACTGGAAGGTGACCCCAACATAGTTGGGAAAAGGCTAGGCAAATGATGATGATTTATGCTTTTTTTTCTTTTTGCGGTTTAACAATATTCATTGCGTTATTAACGTTGTAGATCATACAATTTTTTCAAACAAACGAAGCAATGGATTATGAATTTCTTCGAAAATCCCTCGGATTGTTATTGACAGTGTAAAATAGCTTATTTTCAGCACAGAAGTCGTATTTTTACCCTCAGTGATTACTTTAACTCACACACTGACTTGTTATCATATACTTACTTTTACAATGTTTGTACAGCATGACTATGTGAAAGTCTATTAACTGCTCTCATATACAGTGTTTTTTTTTTGTCTTTTTCTTTTACAATGCTGACATATTCTCGTCATTATTTGAAATTATACATCAATTTTAATATCGACTACTTTTAGTGATTGTCACTATGTTTAAATAGGTTCATTTTATTTATGTAGATTATTTTACATATTGTGAATGAGAGAACGTTGTAGGCCTTACAGACTGTAGATTTATAGACGATTTTCTATTATTTATTTTCATCCCTCACTTCTCCCTCACCTCTACTTATTGACAGGCCTGCACTGTCCACCCATAAATTTTATCTCTGTAATTTGAAAACATTGTTAAAGCCAATTATTTTTTAAAGAGTGATCGTGGAGTTTCTTGCCGGCTCTTCTCCATAGGAAACAACAATTTGGAACCGTGCACATAGCTTCTGACGTTTCATAAATGCCCATGCAGGTTTATATGAAATAAAATGTTTTGATTTGATTTCACTGATTGTAAATATGTGACCATTGGGTATGTATCATATAATTATTTTTTCCTGTATTTGCTTCACTTTCATTCTTTTTACCTATTTTGGTGTAGTAATTTTATTCTGGGTGTATGTTAAATGTACTTAAAACATTTTAAAAGAGTAACGGTGGAGTTTCTTGCCCATTCTTCTCTATACTAAACTACATTTTGTAAGGGGCGCTTAGAATCAATTCTATTTTCATATTATGCATGTTGACGTTCAAAAGTGCCTTTTTATGTGCCTATTTGAAATAAATGCTTCCATAATCAACATCAGAAGTCATTTATTCAAATTAGGCTGAGAATCAGTACTTTTCGAACGTCAAAATATATAAGACAGTCCCCCAAAAACGCCCACCCTTCACCACTTCCTAGTGCTTTGACTTTGTATTAAGGAATGACTCTCATTTTGACAATTAGGCAACATTTATTGTGTTGTGTACGTTGCTGCAGGCAATTTTCATCGGACATATTATGAAGCAATGGAGACCAGTGCTGGCCCAGTAGGTTCGGCCGTGACTTACGAGTTGTAGGTCTAACATTCGAACCCAGTCAGTGGTGATGAAATAATTTACACAAAGTTGGCGCTTTATTTTGTGTAAATTATTTACACAAAATAGGTAGGTATAGGTAGGTATGGTAGGTATGCTGGCCCAGTAGCCTCCACTAATGGTGCCCCAATCTCAAAAAGCAATAGATTGACACTTCGCTTTAACTTACGACCTTCTTATAATAAGCAATTTCTATAGGCTATAATACTATAGACACATACACTCTCATACGTTTACAAATGAATGTATTTCCTAAATTCAACCGTTAAAGCAAATGGCATGATAGCTGAGCGGTTACCGCACTTGATAATCGCGTTTGAGCGCAGCGAGTCGTGGTTTCGAATCTCACTCGCTGTGTGGATAGTCTTTTTATTGTTTTAAAAATCACTTTTGAGTATAGTTTCTTGTTCTGTTCTTCTTATTCACTAAACTCGTAAAACTTTATCATTATACTCACAGAAACCTAAATAAATTTAAATGATAGGTGCAGATAACTTACGACTCATTCACCGCGACTTATAGAACGGTGTTGGTTGATATTTTGTGCTAGTGACGTGTGTTTCATCTATTAGCGTTCTACTAATTCATTTTAAAATGTAAGCAAATTTAAATATAAAATGAAAGCGAATTTTATTGCGCTGCATAAAAGTGGACTTAATACCTATATCACAAATACCTATGTGATGAAACCGGACTGAGTGTGAGTATTATGATTTAAATATATATTAAACATTTATTTAATTAAAGTATAACTGCTGATCCTTGTAGTTATTTTTAAACGTTTTATAAATATCACAATGTCTAAATAGAATAAAAATATAAAATTTCAATGTAAATTTATTTCCTAGATTATAGAACGATGAAAATAACAATAAACTTAATATCTATGTGAAATTGCCCTTTTAAATAATTTTGTTTCTAAAGAGTAGGTAATACATAAAGTGTGTATTTTGCTTAGTAGCCTAACAGTACCCCTTTTTTGTTTTAGTGAAATACTGTGAGTCGGTGGGTGAAAAGATATGAGGAAGGCGGTAGCCTTGCCCGTGGAAAGCAAAGTGGAAGACCCCAGCTCCTATAACAGGCACACGTTCAGCGAATATGAAACAAGTGGTTTCAAAACGACAAGACATTTTGCCGAATTATTCGACACATCTTTACGAACCGTGCGCCGTGCACTCCACGCAGAAGGTTCACATCATGGAAAACCAGCTCGAGAATCAGCTCAAAAAACATAGTTAACGGAAAAAAACATTAACATTAAGTTAAAAATTACAAATATTTATTTATTTTAGTAATATTCAAATAATATTTTGTCTTATCCGTAATCTGGATTATTTTGAGGTTTAGTTTCAATCTTCTTTTCGGAATGAAAATGAACACTTAAGCTATAACCTCTTTAAGTCCTATTAAATACGATTTGTTAACTTTGAGGTTTGAGTTAGAACGAACTCACTCGCAGTAGAATAAAAGTAGTACTACTGAGTCATTTAATTGTATTGTGACAACTTGTCTGCATTTGTTACTTTTACGTGGGTAGATTTTTGTAGAATATTGTGATTTATTTAGAGTACCGACACACAGTAGTAATCAGCACAATATTATTATATTACTAAGATACAATAGCCTGATTATCATAGTTCACCAACTAGCTTATTTACTTTAATAAATTGTTCTTTATGAGAAAATAAACTGTTTTAACAAGAAGTTATTATTAGTTATTTTTATACATTCTTCATGAAGTTATAACGAATAAACATTTTGTAATTATTTATTATTGGTAAACCTTTATTTAAATAACAATACGAGTAATAATAAAAAAAATTGTTACATTATTATTCTGGTAGGTATATTAATAAATCGAATAATAAAAGAACAGATGAAGATGATTGTTGAAAAGAAAAATTATAGCTTCATCGCGAGATTTGAACCCAGACCAATGAGTTTCTTAATCCAAGACGATACGCTGCACGCTACCGGAACTCAAATTATACAAGTAAATTTTAGCAATGGTATGAACCGACCAAGGTCATGTCTGTCGTCGCCGACGGTATGTATAAAATACAGAGAGTAACGCCAGTGTGTGAGTGCAGCGGTGAGTTTTGTGTTAATACATCACTTATACACACAGCTGTAGGTACGGCCTGGACCGCCACTTCATAGCAATATAGCCCTTAGTATGCGATTGCATTAGTGAATCTTGATAGTATGTATTGGATCATCATTGAAATACATACAATGACAAAAAAAAAAAAAAAAAAAACTAAAAGCCTGAACAAAAACATAAGGCAATATTTATGGTGTTAGCCGTTGATTTCGAATTTAAATAAAATATTTTAGCTATAATTAAAATAACAAAAAAACTTAGATCTCTATTTCGAATCGGGGTCTGGGTCACAAATAAACGTTTTTATTTTATCGGACATAATTATGAAGCAATTGAGTAACAAGCCTTCAAACTGATTCAGAATTTGATTAAAGGTGCCTTACATAATTAGGGTCCAGAAATCGCATTCACTTACTTAGTGATTTGAAGCAATTTTCTAAGAATAGGATATTCATCCCAGTGGCCTTTTACGCCACTTTCGCTATTGTCAAAGACGACGCGTTTCGATTCGATTGCGTAAAGTTCCACCAAAAAAACAGCAACATAAAAAGAGAATTGTCAAAAAAGTACTTTATGTCTTACAAATAAAATGCGTTTTGACTTGACAATACACTGTTATTTAAATGATTAATAAGTTTGCATTACTTACATGATCCTTAATTGTTTGCATGAGGGAATATTGAAGTCATTATCATTTCAGCCGAAAGACGCCCACTCCTGGACATAGACTTCCCCCAAAAGGGGGCTTTTGCCATAATCGCCACCGTGGGGCAGGCGGGTTGGCGCTCGCAGTATAGTGGTAAAATGCATAGAGACCGCTGCTGCCCATTCTCTGGTAAGTCTCTCAGTCGCCTTCTACGACACCCACGGGAAGGAAGAAATGGGATGGCGCTATTCTTTTACGTCCGGCACCACACGGAACAATTTTGAAGTAGGAATATTAAATTAACTTCAAAATCCACACACAACAAAGAAAAGACACCAACCAACTAATTCAAAAAAAGAAAGTCCCTTTAATCCGCCATGATAATGAAAAAAGCCGTTAATTAAACATTCTTAGCGGCTAAAACAGGAGGGTATGTACATAAAAATCGTATTAAATCTCATCGAAAATAGCTCGGAGTGTTAATTTGGTTCAAATTTATCGCAGGCCAATTGCAAATATATAAGGGTGGTCGGGGGTAGAAAAGTGTTCGTGATTTATGTGCCGCGGTCGCTTTAAAACGATACTCCAGGAGTCTGGATTGGATTTGACATGTGTGAATTATAATTAGTTGAATTTTAAGGCAAACTAAGCTACTCAACATTAATAAAATTATTTGTCTATTTTGAATTTGTGATTATTTATTAAATTTATAAGACTATTTTAACTTTTTGCCTGAATTACAGTATCACCTTTCAGTTGAATTACAGTATTACCTTTCGTTCAGGCACGTAGTTCATAGAAATAATATTTATTATATATAAGAAAAACTGTAGGTACATATTTTTGTGTCTTATATTTTTTTAATTAATATATTATTATTTATATTGTAAGTATATTGACTACCTCGCCGTTCTAGTGGTCGCAAGTTTGGGTCCAGAGCACTCCCAGTTTTGATTCTAAGGTTCAGCAAAGTAATATTAAGTTTCTCTGAGTAGCAACCTTAAGTGTTCATAGTTTACGCCAAGTTAATGTTGTTTATATTTTGTACAAAGAAAAACTTTTCTAGAAACCGTAACTTTGACTAACAAATGTTTAGAAACTCAACGATTTCCAAGAATTAATTTCCTTCTTAACGGTTCTGTAGCTGAAAGTTGTCGCATTATTTAGTTAATATTTTTTTTTTTGTAATAATATATTCAGATTAGCAATCTCGTTCGTTTTTATGTAATAAAAGCCGCACGGGTGAATCTAAGGTTAAGCTTCGCTCGTCGCGGTCGGTTTGCGGATGGGTGATCATCTATTACGTAAAAGCACGTTACATTGTTGGTGCTGGATGCCATCAGTAGACCTTTGACATTCGTGACGGGACGTCAGATGCCCAAAATTCAGACAAGCAGTCTTATCTTACCAAGGAGGTATTGTGTTATGCAGTAGCTGAGTTGTGGGTGTCAGATAGGCAGTCCCTTCATGTTTTATACTGGTTTTCATCTGCATCCGGTTAGACTGGAAGCCGACCGCAGGAAAAAGTGTCAGCAGAAGTAATTCGGACTGGAAATCAAACTGAGAACGGGAGACTAGTAGTTAAAGGCATTCAAACTGACAATAGCTGTAAGCATGAAATGCAATGTTTCCGTTGAATTTCGTGTCTTTCCTAGAAATGCTCTGTTAATCAAGGGACATAAACGTTAAGAAGGAAAATCGGTAGTACGTGTCCTAACAAACCATGATAGACTGAACAGTCACAGAGAAGTCCCTGTTCAGAAAAAAAAGGACACCATTTCATAGCTAAGAAATTTGATTATTTTTGGTTTTGTGTGACTAGGATTAGTTAAATAAGTGTGCTATTATGTGTACAAATGCAACGGTATTGAAACTGTTGCATATATTATGTGTACAAAAATCCCTAAAAAATAAGCTTTAAATAGTTTCCTGGTGCGAGAAAGTAGAATTTGGTGAAATGAGGTTGCAGAAAAAAAATACTTTGATCACTAGAAAACGCGTATCCAGCTCGTCAGCTCCACGGCCTTGTGTCATGAATTTAGTGTTACTTTCTTCTTTTAAATGGGTTATTCTAATATTTGCACCTTGTATTCTTTATGTTCATGTAAGTACTTCGATTTCATTTAATTGTTTTTGGAGTATTGTGCAATCAAAAAGCTATGTATCCAAATATCTACATGGTTAAACAAAATACATTGGCTTTAAAACGAATCACCCAAAATCGGTGCTCAGATAGTTCCACGCTCCCGACCTACGATTCCGGTCGATTCTAGAGCCGGTTACGACTGGCTTTATCCGGCTTGTCGCTTCTTTGGCTCAAAATGGCGGCATAATTCAGTCTACTTTGTGGCCCAACGGACGCCACAATTCGATTTTACTATTCTTAATGTAGAACTGTTCAACTTAGAATTAATAATAAAGTTAATGTGTTTTATGTGTGATTAGAAGATGTACCTACAGTAGTTTATACGCAAACAGAAATCTGACTTCTAAATCTTAAGGTAGGGTGTGAGATAGTTTGTAAACTCATACAGCCTAAACTACTGAACTAATGGGGGAATCATTTTCCACAGTAGGGTATTTTCGAGTTTGATTAAAACTATTTCAATTTGAAGATTGAGACGATATATTTAACAGAAAAATAAAAATAAATTTAGTGTCTTCATTAAAAACGATTAAAATCAAATATATTTTTCGTTGTTTTGAATTTACCGCCAAAATGCCAAATGCCTTTTTATCACGTTTATTTCATTATAGTTTTTTTTCTTCAGTTATGTTTTGAAACAATCCCTCGACGGGCAGTAAATGAGAATTGCAACATCTAGCTCGAGGATTTTCCATGACACAGTTAAAAGGGCCTTTAATATTACAAAAAAAAATATAATTATCATTTTTATAAATGGAACACAAAAATGCAGAAAGCGAAAGAAATTGAGGTCGCCTCCCAGTCTAAACGAATGCAGCTGAATACCAGTATTTTACTTGTAGCGTTTGTCTATCTGACCTCCACAACCCAGTTACTGGTTTAAAACTCGTTTCCCCTTGGTAACACTGGTGGTCATTTGTCAAATTTTCGGGCTTCTGACTATAGCACTACAAGGTTATTTTGGCGATCTCTATCACTGTTTTTTAACCTTCCGTACGGGTTAAATGTCCTTTCCGAGGCGACACCTTCAAAAAGGTTTTAACTACCGTCCCTTTGAACTAAAATTGTTTTTAAAACATTTTAATAACTGTTTAAACCAACAAACTCCTTTGACCAACCAACTAGGTGTAAGTGAACTTTCAAAAGAATTTCTTATTCAGGGTCAAGTGGTCTCAAGATGTTCTATCAAAGAGTTTTTGCTCGAAAATGTTCAAGTTTTTTTATAAAGGCTACTTCTGTTAAAAAGGAAAGAATTGCGGTGTAATGTGGTATGAAAAAGTCATTATTGTTTACCGTGTTTTTTTAGTTGTAAAGGTACTTAGAGCTTTTTAGGTTATTTTCAAATAAGATGTTGTCTTTCTCCAAGGCTTTTGTTTAAGTGAGCTTTCAGCTAATTTTTTAAGCTATTGCATAGCTTTTATCGCGGGCTTTGAGCGCGGCGACCGAATCAAGAAATTCCGTAACGAAAATAAAACCCAACACCTCCCACTCCGCCTACCATGTAGCTCGGCCGAGCGTTCGCATACCATGGTACGACTGTGCGATATAAAACAATTTGTTTTCTTATCGGTCACCACGCTCAAAAAGTGTAACTTGAATTGACATCAAAGAAAAAACTGGAATTAATATCAAAGAAAAAAAAATACTGCATAAATAAAAAAAAATATAAATAATTATAATTGTATAAGTTGATAAAAAATGCTATGCTATAGCTTTACCGCGGCAGTCTCCGAGTGCCACACGTATTTTATAGCATTCAATCCAACGTCGAGGCACAAAACAGTAAAAAAAAAAACACATCAAAACTCCTACAATCCTCATCAATCAATAAACGGCGACCTGCCTATCGCGGTCCACTGCTGGACATAGGCCTCTACCAGGCTGCGCCACAACGCGCTCCTCCGCCTTCACCATCCAGTCTGTCCCAGCCACCTTTTTCTACGATCCCACTTACTATCCTACTAACATTATAGTGTGTGAGGATGGATGGATGGTTATGTGGATGTTTGATAATATTTCACGCAAAAATTACTGAACGGTTTTAGATGAAATTTAGCACACAGATAGATTATAACCGGGATTAACACATTTGATACTTTTATTCCAGTTCCTGTGAGATAATTTCCGACCTCCACCCAAGCTAGAAGCTGGTGGAAAAAGCTAGTGGGAAGTAAAAAAACGGTAGGATGGAGGACGTAGCATCATTATTTAAAAACGCATTTGTTACCAGCAAAACTGAATTCGATTTCGAATTCTGCGGGCTACCTTAGCGCATCCTCCTAAACAATTTCCACGAAGAGAGAAAGAATGGATTAATGTCCATGATCAACTGGACCATAGCCATATTTTATTTACCACATTTGTAATAAATAACAAACAGAGTGACATTATAATTATTTCAACAGGTAATAACACAACGTCAACGGAGCAGAAAATATAATTATTACTGTTTCGGTAGGTACAGTCGTGAACAAAATTGAGTAATGTTTTATATTTTGTAAGTATATGCGTGTGCGAAATCGTTTTTGTTATTTTCTAGCCGCGATGGTGATGACGCCCGCTTTTGGAATTTATCAATTTTTCCATATCGTCTCCTTAGAGTGAATACCTTGGGAATGCATTTTTGTCCACATTTATTTTATTGCGTTTCCAGGAAGAAAACCTCGTAACGCACATCCTGATCTCACCAATATGTTCATTCGATACTATTATCGCCATCTATAAAAGTAAACGAGAAACCTCGTAAACACTCGCATCTGCGTGTGTTCAAACAGAGAAGAAACACTGGATTCTTATTCAAATCAGCATTGTTGTGTGGGTAAGAAAGCATACTGGTAAAATTACAGGCAATTGAGATAGCTTAGAAGTGCGTGGATATTGAAGCGGCATCTGCACTGCCATACGATAACTACGCATCACACTGACGTCACGAAAAATCCTGCATCGCGCAAGCAAAGTTTACCGCGCAACTAAATCAAATCAAATCTCTTTATTGCCTTCATGTGTATATTCAGTTGTTGTACAATACATATAGTAAGTTCCAAAATGAAAAACATTAGCATATTCAACGTCCCGACATCAATTGATAGTAGCCCACCAGACATCATACTCGTCTGGTTGGAGTATTCTCCCTTTTCGATAGAGGATGAGTAAAATTTTCACCCGTTCCTCATGCCTCTAAAACATGATTAAAGATCGCTGACACATCGGCAATCCCCGGGGTGTAAACTTATGCACGAGACTTGACAGGCGTTCGGTATCTAGTAACATCTAACATACAATGTTTTGTTTATCTACATGAAATCTAAGCCGTGAAAATATCGCTGCAGGATTTTTTGGTCGCACTGGGCCCTCAATGCACTACCGAGAGTTGGAAATCAATGTGTTCTTTCGACATACTAGGATGCACTCTATTGGATTTTCTATTGGTGCAACACCAAGAGTTCAAAATACATTGCGCGATATAATTCCACCGCGATATATTTACGGCTATTCGAACGTGATCTTGGTAGATCTACGATGACCACTGCTAGTTTAGCAACAAAACTATTTATTTTTAAACCTAAATCTTTTTCATTTTATGCTCCCGTTACAAAAAATTAACGATTCCATCGTCGACAGTACTCGAATAAAACAACATGTAGCAAACCAGTATTATTTTTGTCCAATTGAAGATTGATTCGTTGGTTTTTGATTGATACCATATTTTTTGTATTCTTTTTTTTTCGTTATTATAAAATTTGTAGTCGACGGTACTTGTAATGGATTTCATTGTGCGTTCGTAGCAAAAATAGCGACAGTTATTTTTTCACGTCTCGTCAATTTTAAAAGCTGTTTTTAAAAGAATGCTTCAGATGTGATCGATCGATGGTTTTATTCTTTTTTTAAGAGTGAAATGGGTTTTATGTCTGGTAAAAAATAAAGGTTCAATAGTTAAAATTAAAATCTAAAATGTCTCACGTTTCCATTAGGTAAAATTTATTCAAGATTATTATTTTTTTCTGATTTTTGACACATAATATACAATGTAGTGTAACCAGTGGTAGCCTAGTGATAACGACCGCGATTTACGAGTTGTAGGTCGTAGGTTCGAAACCCAGGCAGGCGCTTTACTTTTTGTAAATTATTTCATCACCTTGCTCCGAAAACGGCGAAAGAAAACATCGTGAGGAAACCAGCATGCCCTAGAACGAAAAATTGGAATACATAATTATGACATCTACCAAACTGCACCAGGCCCGCATTTTGGATTAAGGCATGTGTCCAGCATTGGGAACAATACAGGCTAAGCATGCTTTATAAATTAGGGTTAAAATAAATAACCGCAGTTGTTACAAAACAAAGTACATACGTACGTGTTTATTGCTTTGTCAAAAACGACTTGAGATGTCGGCATCAACTCTTTATTGTTACAAATACAAAATAAAATTTGTATGTCGTGTATTACTACTATAATGTTAATCTAGTTCTACACACGCTGCAAGCAAAGGCTGGCAAGTGTAAGAAACATAGCATTTTGGAAATAACTAGCTTTTGCCCGTGGCGTCGCCTTCGAGGAGGTCGATAATAATCCTTCCATAACTTAACATACATACTACCTGTGTTAACTGTAAATGTTCTAACCCAGGTAATTGGCTAACTGCGTGCCAAATTTCATCGAGAATCTATGAAGCTATTAAGATGCGAAAAGGTAACAGACATAACATATCTAGGTAATACTCTATCTGTATGCCAAATTTCATCCAAATCCGTTCAGCCGTTTTTGCGTGAAAGAGTACCTAACAAACATTCATACATACATCCATACATACAAACTTTCACGTTTATAATATTAGTAAGGATGGATAACTCTAGTCGGTAACCGTGCATAGTTCACGATTAATTTCAACATATTTCAAAAAACGAAAACAAAAACAAACTATAACGGAATTCCTGCTTGAATGGACGCCAAAACTCTGCGAAAAACGTTTCCATCTGCAGTTATTCATCCAAGACATCTTACACGATATCTCGGCGGTAACTTGAAAGATACATTTCAACAAATTTCAAAGTGAAATTATAAAATTCACAGTCAAACTCTCGCTGGGACTGGGCAAAGCCCGTCGTTCCAGTTTCAATGTAGTTTGCGTCCCTACTCACGCGTGCTAAAGGTTTATTTTAATAGTTTATAACTAGCTTGCACCTACGGCTTTGCCCACGTGGTATGCCGACACAAGGTAGCGTATCTTCTTTCCTAAAATTAAAAGTATTCCCGTACCAAATGTCATCAAAATCGGTTTTGCAGTTTCGGAGATTAGTCGGAACAAACAGATAGACAGACCGACAAAAGTAATGTTTTGTCATAAATACATTGTATAATTTCATGCCCAAAATTATAAAGCTGTAATTTTGACATTACACTTTAATTTTATTAATTTGTATAAATAACGCCATCTGTTGGTGTTTGGGGAGGTGTTTTGATTGATTGTAGAGACATCTAGTGTGAAGATATTCGAATATATAGATTTAAACAGAATTTGCTTATTTTTATTTTCTTTCTGTTTATTGTCTAACAGTTATAGGAGACAATTAATTTAGATTACTAGCATAACATCAATATTAGAATTAGGCAGAGGTATAAATCTCATAAAAGTAATAGATAGGGAGCGTGCCAACGAGTATTCGCGGTGGAGTGTTTTGTCTGACAAAATGGACAACAAAGCCCCTCAAAAAGTATATCAATCTGTTTCACACTGTACATGTACGACTATTTACTTCCTCCTCACAGACTTTTATACCGCACAAACTTGCACATATAGACTATGGACTAAAATCTGTTACATACCATCACTAAAACCATATTCGTCCCGTAAATATTTACAAGTGTTCGTGCCACAGTGGAAGGTCGAAAACTCAACTCAAAACTATTTTAATTACAAATCTCAGTGCATTGTGTGAGTCAGCCCCAACTAGCTTAGTTTAAATCAAAATTTTGCATATCTTATCCAATTTAAATTTTAAAATTCATACATAATCATCTTCATAAGTTGTGGCGTCTAACGTTTGACTTTTGTGTTAAGGTATGTTTAACTTAGAACTTTAAGCCTCAATTGTAAGGAATACCTGATAAAAAGTAGGTTTTCTTGGCGGTAAAACAGAAGCCATAAAAAATAAATGAACGAGAAAATTTCAAGGAATAAATAAAACCGCGTGTTTTTATTTTATACCTGAACTGTTGTAAATAAGTAAGTTGTTATACGTGGTTAGAAGGCTTCTATTTACTAAGCCCGGCAATGTATGATTTTGTTTCATTATTAACTAAAGACGTGATGTTATATCTTAATGAACTTTGTTAATTTATGGAGTACAATAAAGTTTATTCTTTCTATCCAACGTTAATTAGCTATTAAAAACGTAACTGGGCGTTTGAGTAGAAAACTGAGTGTTCATATATTTAGGATATACATTTTTTTATTATCTTTATAAAAAAAAGTTAAACATCCAATATTTTTAGTGGCGCCCAACACGGGACTTTTTAAAATCTGTATTTAAAAAGTCCCATGCTGGGCGCCACTAAAAACTCCACGCACCCGATTTAAATTTCGACCCTATTAACATTTTTACCGTTACAAAACTTAATCTACTACGTCTCCCGAAGGTTATAATTTAGTAGAAATACGTGTTTATTACGTAAGGTGAGAGTCCCTGCTTGGGCGCCAGTATTAATTTTTACTCTAATCTTACAGCATTCTTGAACAAGTCAGATTTAAAAATTCATTACCTCTGAGATAAAACTGCGAGGTTTGGGGTCCCGCAGCTTTGTTTTAAAGTTAGCAGGTAAATATTTTTTTATTCCACGAAAAATATTTTTTGCATTTTTACGATAGGTTAGGTTACCGTGAAAGTTGATGAAAGTGTTATTGGGTAATGGAATAATGAATGGAACTGAGTTCTAAAACTGAGCAGAAAGGAATACTAATTATTAATTCTATTGATTCTATTATTATTTCTTTGTATCAATGGCATTAATAGTGATAAATCTTTTATTTAATCCATTAATCCAATAATTACGAGTATTTATGCACAATTGTAATTAATCTAAAAAAAAATATTCAATCAATCATCAATTTAAGTATGTTGCCTTTAATTTTATTTAATGATCTTACTGATTTATTACAGAAACTAACCCTATTTTAAGCTGGATGTGATGCGGTAGGTATATCTCCAAGAACCACTAGGTATCGGTCGTATATTCTCTTTTCCGTTGCAATATAAATTTGTCTGGTGGTAAGGCGTAGGCCTTAGAAACAATAATTTACTTGCACATATTAATATTATAAGGAAAGCACATTTTCTTCGCTGGCTTTTTGCGGCTGCTCAATGATGCGTCCTCGCGTCAAGCGACAGGCGCTATTTTATATTGTAGCTTCGTGGGTATTTAAAAATAATCTCTGAACTGAGTAGCACACAAAAAAATCTTATGCATAATTTATTTACGTATTCTTAAGCATTTATTATTACTAATATTCAAGTATGTATCTATTTTCCGTTGCCATTAGTTTACTTTTATTTTTATTTTTTACCTACGTCCGTGTGTCGTTGCGGGGTGCCAACTGTAAACCAGCGCTGGGTGTCTCATGCCCAGCAAATGCTGAGATGGTAACCCTTTCGGTATGGACACGCTCACCACAACTGATACTGAATGTTTTTTGTTATGTTTAACGTTCTCTTTTTTTTAATGTGCTTGTTGCTGTTGTGTAGTGTCTGTGTGAATAAATGTTTTCTATTCTATCCCCATTTAGGGGGTAGTTTAGAAAAATAATAAATAAACAACTTTATAATTTACTTAGGTAAGGAGTTGTGCCAAGTTTCAAGTTTATTAACTCAAAGAATAAAAAATTTCACACAAACAAATTCTCCCCTTTTCACCTCCTTAAAGGTCGAATTTCCAAAAACCCTTTCTTAGTGCTCCCCTACATTATAAAAGGAAGCCGTGTGCAAAATTTCACGTTCCTAGGCCTAGTAGTTTCGGCTGTGCGTTGATTGATCAGTCAGTCAGTTTCTCCTTTTATATATATACGAGTAGATAGATAGGTTTATACAGTCCACTTAGTTTAATTTAACAACCAAGGACCATACCAAACAGTCACGATAAAAAGAAAAGAGTAGTACACACATCATATTATTATAAATTCACGAAACGGTAAGCATCCATATATATCCAGTAATCCTAGATTCCTACAGAAATATCACACTACCTATGTACTGCATACATCATATGGCACATGTCCAGTTACTAGATTTGTGGAATCATGAATGAACAAAAATGTGATATATGTACCTAAATAGACATTTGACAAAAATCTGGTCAGAGTAATGAATATATTCCAGTGAAGTTAGAATACCGTATGGTGCCGAAGTACCGTGTGGTGCCGAGGTATCGTGTGGTGCCGGACTTAAAGAACAGCACCATCCCATCTCTTCCCGTGGGTGTCGTAGAAGGCGACTAAAGGACTTACTAGAGAATGGGCAGCAGCGTTCTCTATGCATTTTACCACCATACTGCGAACGCCAACCCGCCTGCCAAGCGTGGCGATTATGGAAAGCCCCCCAAAGGGCTATGTCCAGCAGTGAACGTCTTCCAGCTGAAATGATGATGAAGTTAGAATGAAGTTGAATCAGTGGGTCATGGTTAAGGGCCTAAACTTAAGGCCAAGTACCAATTTACCTAAGTGACATATTTAATTCATAAATACGTAGGTACTTTCTGAATTTATCTTGGTCATTACTGACACCATGAGGAATCCTGGACTTGTAGTTAGTATAAGTAACTCTGAAATAGCAAACCTGACTTGTGCATGCATGGTAATCAATGCTCATGCCTTCTCTGTATGAGAAAAGGCTTTTGTCCTACAGTGGGACTTTAATAGGCTGGTAATAAGAGGCTTCATCAGCTCGCACTAGGCCCGGGTGGTAGATTATGACCCACTCCTTTTCACAGCAAGGAGAACTGTGTCCCAACATTGGGAACGTTATAGGTTGCTGAACCGGTGCTGTGATTCTCGAAGCAAGCGGATTCCTCTGGCCTTCAAGTCATCGGTCAATCGTGAGGGAGGCCTTCCAATGCTACGTCTTCCAGTACGCGGTCGCCACTGTATGTATAATGAAAGAGTTTAGGGTATCGAGTATGCTATAAGGCTATAATATTTTCGGAAACTGTACAATAATACCTTCTCCTTTTTCTCCCCAAAAGCAATTCGACAATAATAGCCAAAAGTTAAACTACCATTGTATTCGCGGGGACACTTAAATTGCACGACAGTGTAATTCTAACATAATGACACAGCGACATAGACCAGTTCACAACAGCTTGAATTCACTTTATCTGTAGATATTTGGAACGAAAATATGGAAATATAGGTTATGGGATACTTGCATTTGCATTTACATGTATTGCCGAATAAAATGCATTTTGTTTTAGAATTTCAGGCTTGAACTAGGATTTAGTTGTCTTGAATCGTAAACAACGGTAAAAGAGAAGCTTATTGTTATGACTTTCTACAAAATATAGTTGTGTGGGAATCAAGACACATTGCAATTATCGGTTTGATTGTGTTAAACCAGTGTATAATTTATCTTAAATTAGTAACTATCTTTCTTTATTAATAAAATTTAATACGACACCTTTATTGCGTAACAAACTATCAATTCTACTGGATATTTTTGCTTCATATGTTCGAAAAATGTGTCTGCTCAACAACGTCAATAACGCAATGAATGCTATTGAATATCTAGTAAAAATGAAAGCCTGGCTTAAAATGTACATATAAGCCAAATTAGGGTATGCGAAAGAAAAAATGCCCTGCAAAATGTTTAAATTCGGGAAAAATTGAGCGTGCTTTTTGCTATGGGATTTTTGTACGAACGGACAGGACTACGTCGTCAGGCCAGCTAGTGGTCAGTATAAAAGTGGCTGATATCAATGCTCTTGAACAAATGAACGGTGTTTTGTAAGTTTTCATTTAAAGATTTTTTTAAACAAAAATTGGCTGAGAATCAGCACTTTTGGAACGTCAAAATTACATAACACAGACCCCCAAAAATGCCCACCCTTCACCACTTCATAGTGCTTTAGACTGGCTGATTCTCAGCCTAATTTTTATATAGCTATGTAATACAAGTTCTGTTTTAATTTTGCATCACACAGACGGCCTATACATACAGAACCACCTATCAGAAACGATATAAGTAATTCTCAGAGAAACTCACAAGGCTATAAGAACTATAATGATTTAACCTTCTCTGTCACTATTAATTCTAGCTATCAAAACAGTAGTACCTAAGAAAAGAAACAACTTTACTAAATCAATTGCCATCCAACCTACTAAAATGTACGAAACGATTGTATAAAAATATCGAAGCTAGCGCCACTATAACTAGAGATGTGTGCAATACCTCTTAATTAATGTTTGAACACGGAACGGTGAAGCAACGGAAGAGTGATCATTGTCACAGTGATTTTATACTCGTAACAGTTATTTTTTTGTTCGAAATAGTATTTATTCATGCGATATTTTATTGGAGATGAAATCAAAATGTAATGTAGTGAGTTTGAGTGTTTTGTAGTTTATTTGTGTGATGTTACTTGAACGTTATTGTGGAATTTTGGATGTTGCAAAATTTGTGTTTGGTTCTTAGTCTCAGCAAATTATAACTAAATCTTATTGTAGTTTAGGTTGACGTTTTATCTCACTCAAATAGAGATCTTTTAAGAAGTTTATCGAAAACTGCACCCAAATTGCGTAACTCACGATTCATCATAATCTGTATCGTTTTGAAACGGATTGTTAAACCATTGCTTCATATGTTCGAAAAATGTGTCTGTTCGACAACATAAATAACGCAATGAATATTGTTTAACTGTGAAGACGAAACCAATTATGATCAATCGTGAGTTACGCAATTAGGGTGCAGGACTTCAAAGTATTACTTGTTTATAATATCTTCTCTTAGGTTCAAAACATTATTACGTTCAAACATCCAGGTTTCAAAGAAAATCGTAAGATTGAAAACATTTTCGGAGAAATATTCGTAATATTAGGTAGTAAGTTTACTCGGATTTTTATATCGCCCCTTGTTACATTTTGAAGTATGAAAACGATCACCTAGTATTATTTAATAACAGCCGTACAGGTCGATCGTAGAATAAATTACACTTGCCGCGGTCGGTGCGTGGATGAGTGATGATCCAGTATGATCGAGACTCCTGCGTGTATCGCCGAGCACGCTAAGTCAGACAGTTAATAGTTAAACCCAGTAAATAGTTTTACCAAGGGTGTTAGCTATTAACTGGGTTGCGGAGGTCAGATAGGCATTCTCTCCATGTAAAATACTGGTATTCAGCTGCATCCGGTTTTTTTTTTTTTGGGTGTGAAAACGTCAAATAACTTCTCCCGCTCTGGATGGAGCAAGAGGGCGTGTCAGAGTTTTACTGACTAAAACCCACCCGTGTTCCCTCAGTAGCCTGTGTACCACGGGCAGCGGTATCTCTTTCGAACAATCCGGACCCCTGGCAGGCACCGGCCCTTGCAGGACCCATCACTTTGTGCTGACATCTCTTTGAGGCGTGCATGGAACACAACGCGCCGTCGACCTGGGCTTGGTCCTTACCGAACAGCGAGCTACCCATTACTCGCCATCCGCAAGGCCACGCCTACGGTGGCCGGAAATCAGCCTGGGATTCCCGACCGATTCCTCAGGGCGATCTACGCAATGGAAACACCCGGGCGTTTCCTCCCGCCTTATCCAAAACAGGAACCTGCCGAAACAGACGTGTCCGGTGAGGACCTGCGTCAGGCGGAAGGTGAAGACGCAATGGCGCCTCTCCAACCACTCCTCAAAGAGGGGACTTACCGCCGCAATCGTGGCGTGCCCAAGCTGCATCCGGTTAGACGGGACACAAAGTTGGGGAAAAGTTTGGAATATTGATTGACATACAATACAGGATACCTAAACATAAGTCACTAAGTCTAAATTATAGTCAATGACAAACATTACAACATGTTTGTGGAAATCACCGTCGTTTCCCTATTGCTACTTATAAATAACTGTTAAAATTAATAACAGTCTGTTACTTCCGTGATAGAGTGACGGAAATTTGTGTAATCCGGCCTTAATCCGGGGAAAATAAGTCGTCGTTTAACATAATGGTGCAGTCAAGCCTCAATTTGACATAGCGGAAGGAAGATATTTTTATTGTTTTGAGAGTATTTTTGAATACGTAATGGTAAATGTGGTAATATTTTATTCGTAACTTTTCCTTTCCATTCTGTACGTAACAAAATAGGTAAATGTAAGGTCATGACGTCCTCTCTAGAATATGACATTCTGGGTATTTTTATGCGCTGATTAAGAATCTGAAGTAGACTCAGGTTTTTTATATCCCCTCCAAGTTTATCAGAAAAGCTACTTTCAGATAGAAAATCGAGAAACAACACTCTTTTATTTGGAAAAAATACATATTAATATAGCCAACACTACTGGAGCCATCCTCTAGAACAAACCTGAACAGGTTTGCCCCCTTGTCACGAGCCATAAGATTGGTGAATATTATTTCTATGGAGGTGGATATATTTCAGTGCAGCTTGAAGAAGTTCACAGAAGTAGCACTAAAGTGCATTGAAAATATTTAGAGGTATAGATTAATTTCTTGTTATTTTTATTTTATTTTTATTAATGTAAGTAAGAGGATTTTTGGAACTGTTTTGTTTGTAGTCAGTAGTAACATCGCATTGGCGCATTAGCTGTTAAGGTGTTATGTACGCAATTTTAAATAAATAAATAAATATTTAAAAAACTGCCTTTTTAATTATAATTCGAATAAAAAGGGGCACCTCTGTAAAGTTTCAATTAGTTAACTAAACTCTTCACACCACTGTGATAGACAAACAGACCCACAGGCGGCGTATACTTAGTAATAGAATCCCCTTGACACTATTTAACACCAAACTCTAAAATATATAAAGTTGCCCCCAAATATGAAACATAATAGAATCGAGGCTGCAAGAAGGTCTTACCTATTTAATTTAGAAATAAATCCTACAAGAGTCATCATCATCAGATGATGCCGATCCCAACATGGCTGGGAAAATGTTGGGATCGGCTTCCAGTCTAACCGGATGCAGCTGAATACCAGTATTTTACATGGAGCGACTGCCTATCTGACCTCCACAACTCAGTTACTGGGTAATACGATACCCCTTGGTAAGACTGGTTGTCAGACTTTCGGGCTTCTGACGACCCGTAACGACTGTCAAAGATCAAATTCTACAAGAGTAATATCCTATAAAATTCCTCAAAATCCAAACATTTAACCGAAGTATTTAAAAACTAGTGCACATGTGAGATCGCCATAAGTTAAGGCTGTCATGATATTTTGCAGCCAGCGGGAGCCATTACTCAAACCGTTATAAAACGGAACGGAACAAAGCGAGCCATACCACTGACAATGGTGCTTTGGTACACATAAATCATCGTGACGGGATTGTGGAAACTGGTATTTTTTGGTAACTTACTATGGCTGAGATTAAAAGTAGTACAATCACAAGTGACGAGTAAAGCTGCAAGCATGGGGCTTCCATGAAGACAGGCTAACTCAAATTTTAAGGGAACACCAATCTTCTGGTGTTACATGAAACGTGGTGGCATTGGCTAGAATGGGCAGTTCATTCGTTCAATTTCGGCATTTCGCCACGCCCGGCAGGAGGGTTGGCGATCGCAGTATGGTGATAAAATGCATAGAGAACGCTGCTGCCCATTCTCAAGTAGGTCCCTTAGTCGCCTCCTACGACACCCACGGGAAGAGATGGGATGGTGCTATTCTTTAAGTCCGGCACCACACATACATACATACTCAGCCTATAAACGTCCCCACTGCTGGGACACAGGCCTCCTCTCCGTGAGAGGGAGTGGGCCGTAATCTACCACGCGGGCCAGTGCGGGTTGGTAGATGTCACATGTCTTCGAATTTTTGGTTCTAGGACATGCCGGTTTCCTCACGATGTTTTCCTTCACCGTTTGAGAGCAGTGGTGATGAAATTATTTACACAAAGTAATGCGCATGGCTGGGTTCGAACGCACGACCTACAACTCGTAAGTCGCGGCCGTTACCACTGAGCTACCACTGCTCACCACACGGTACACAGTATTTTGGAATATGTACTGTACTGTTTATTTGTATGTATATTTATCTGTATAGATGTATTTATAGATTGTCTTTTGTTTTGTAAGTCAGATATGGTAAAACTCGCAGACACGCTATTATAAATCATTTCAACATTGCTTTTGGGTGAAGGGGCAATGACACGTAGGGCACACCACCTACGGGTCATTACAATAGCTTAACATTTGGTAAGCAGTCTTCCGATTTCATCAAAGTAGTTAAAACGTCAAGATTTTTTGTTACTGTACGAGCTAATGGCATGGTTAGCGTAGTATCTGAATTATTTGGTTTCTGGACAAAGGTTTAAATCTCACATGTTTCTTAAAACAAGACAGTTGTAGGTCATTTGAAATTAAGTATAAAATTATACTTCATTGCTGCATCCTAGGAGATTTAATAAACCATGTAGTCCGTTTTCTGTTATACTGCATCATCACACGAATTTTAGATCTATAATAAAATCAAAAAGTAAGGATCGTGACTAACTTCACCACGTAATGTCACCACTTGTCAGCAGATGGCGCTATAATCATTCGTTTTCCGTGTGCTGCATCATTCACGCGAGCTCCGTTAAATTTTATTCTTTTTAGGTCAAACTTTTGAGTTTTAGTGAATTTTCGAATAAAAATGGGAAAAAGGACAAGAGAGAAGACCGACGAGGAAATTAGAAGGAAAATTAAACGTTTGGAAAAGGAATTAACGTTTCGACAAAAAACGCCGCCGCCATGCTTAAGTGAAGGTACTTGTGTTTTTTAGTTTTGGTGTGTTTTGTTGCATTTGAAAGTGTTCTATTAGCATTATAGGCCGAAGTGAGCATAAAAATACGAAATAACGTTCATTGAAGCACATGCAAAATGGGTTTATTTCCTCAGTGATGGCACGCGATGTCATCCGGAAATGAAAGTTTGCCTAATTTCTTAACGTGGTGGTACGTGATACCACCCAGAATATTAGGAATAATATCAATATTGATGCGCTATGCGTCTTATACCATTATTTTCTCAGTGGTGGCACGCGATGTCATCCGAAAATAAATACCTACCTACCTACCTTTCTTCCTTAATGTGATGGCACGAGATGTCACCCAGGAAGTAAATTAATTGCTAATTAGCTTTGTATCTCCCATTAGATCCTGAATACGACTCATACGATGAACATGAGGAAGTCGAATTCGAACCTTACGATAAAGGTACTGACAGTGACGACGCCACCAAGCACGACATCAGTACTGAGCAGCGTCTGCCCGCATCAGTAGTCGAGGTACCTGCGTCTGCAACCGAATCAATGGTCCCTGAGATTTCTTCCGTGGAAAAATCTGCAGAAGTACCTCACGAACAATCTCAAGGTGAGGAAAACCCGGTTCCTCTAGAAGTTCTGGAAATTCTTGGAGACGCAAAACAGTCGGAGGAAACCCTTGGCAAAAATATACCTGCGGAGATCTCTGAACGTTGGGGTAAAATCCTACTCGAAGGCCTAACAAAGGATCAAAAGGAGAACCTGTTGACTAAAACTTTGATACCAGGAAACTTTCAGCTGGCTAAAGCACCAAAGCTGAATGCTGAAGTCGCATCAGTTCTCAATGAGCCAACAAAAAATAGAGATAAGCGCTTAGAGAAAATACAAAACCAATTAGGTTCTGGTATCGCTGGCCTAGCTAATTTAACAGCTGAGTTAATATGTAAAGATCTCAGTAAAATTAATATTATTAAACAAGTAGCAGAGATAAACCAGATACTGCTGGATCTTCATTATGAGGAAACAATGAACCGCAGGAGACTTATTATTCCAATGCTGGATAAAAGTTTTATTACAATTATTCAAGGTGTAAAACGTGATAAATTCCTCTTTGGCGATAATTTGAGCGAAAATATTAAAACGACGAAATCGTTAGAAAAGTCTAGTTTGCAGATCAAGAAATCAATCCCATCACAGCAGCCTACACATCGTAGACCCAATACCACTGGTGCGCAGGGAAACGCGCGGGCGCCTCCCCGTCAACCGAGCGGGCAGGGGGCGGCGCGAGCGCCCTTTGCGCCAGCTCGATATTACGTGCCACCTCCCCCGCCGGCCGGCCGCAGGGCGCCGCCAGCGGCACGCCGCGCGCCGCCGCAGTTGAACCGCGCACAGGACCGTCGCAACCGTCGGTAGAGGTACCACACGCTGGTCGTATTCAGCATTTTTTACACAGTTGGTTGAATATTACCACAGATCCCCAAATATTAGAGATAGTAAAGGGTTACAAATTGAAATTTAGTCAAACCCCCGTACAATTTGTGGAACCAAACAATCCACCTTGCTCAAGGACGGAAATGTTAAATTCTATCAAACAACTTTTAGATTTGGGATCTGTTGTGCCATGTACCGAGAATGATGATCAATTTATTTCCCCTATTTTTCTAATCACGAAAAGTAACGGAACACACAGATTTATTCTTAATTTAAAGGCACTTAATAAATACATAGTACATAATCATTTTAAAATGGAAGATATTCGCACAGCATCAAAACTATTATCTAAGGATGTGTACATGGCAACAATAGATCTTAAAGATGCATATTTTTTTGTACCTATGCATAAGTCTTGTAGAAAATACTTACGATTCCGGTTTGATGAAAAGTTATACGAATTTACCTGTCTTCCGTTTGGATTATGTTCCGCACCATTCATATTTACAAAGTTAATGAAGCCGGTACTGACGTACTTACGCAGTGAGGCCCATAGTTTGGTGGCGTACTTAGATGATCTTTGGTGTGTGGCAGGCGACTATGTTGCATGCCTAAATACGATAACAACTACTGTTAATACCTTGAAACGTTTGGGTTTCATAATAAATTATGAAAAGAGTGTTCTCATACCTAGTAAGAGGTGCAAATTTCTTGGAATTCAGTTGAATTCACAGGATATGACATTAGAGTTACCAATGGAAAAACGTTGCAAAATATATAAAATGGTTCGAAACATATCTGCTAAATCATCAATTAAGATAAGAGAATTTGCACAGTTTCTGGGTACGTTGACAGCTGCTTGTCCAGCAGTAGCGTACGGCTGGATGTATACCAAACGTTTTGAGAGACAAAAATACCTCGCCCTGTTGAAAGATCAAGATTATGATGCAAATATGAAAATCAACCTATCGCTTAAAGATGATTTTTTATGGTGGGAAACAAAAATAAATTATGTTATTAATCCCATGAGGACCGGTCACTTTCAATTAGAGATTTTTTCGGATGCCTCCCTGTCGGGGTGGGGAGCATTTTGCAACGGGGAAACAGTTAGTGGTTATTGGTCACAGGAAGAAAGGAATAAGCATATAAATGAATTAGAATTATTAGCTGCTTTTATGGGACTGAAATGCTTTGGTAAAACTATAACTAATTCAGAACTGTTGTTAAGAATTGACAACACCACCGCCATATCATATATTAATAGAATGGGTGGGATACAGTTCCCACACTTGAATAATATAACTCGAGAGATATGGCAGTGGTGCGAACGAAGGAAGCTTTTCATATTTGCGTCTTATATAAGATCATGTGAAAACACGGATGCTGATAAAGCCTCAAGGGTCTCGAACATTGACACTGAGTGGGAATTGCACGAATCTTGTTTCCGAGATATGGTAAGCGAGTTCGGTCAACCAGAAATAGATCTATTTGCCTCTCGAATTAATAAAAAATGTTCTAAATTCGTATCTTGGAAACGAGATCCTGATGCCTACGACATTGACGCGTTTACCCTAAGATGGGATAATTTTCTTTTTTACGCCTTCCCTCCATTTTCAATTATATTGAAATGCATTAGGAAAATTATTAATGACGAAGCAACCGGCATATTAGTTGCACCCTATTGGCCAAGTCAACCATGGTTCCCACTGTATAGGTCCTTGACCGTTTCTAAAATATTATATTTTGGACCAGATGAAAAAATATTATTATCTCCTTCCAGAACGGCGCACCCCTTGTGGCCGAGCCTTATCCTGGTGTGCGCAGTGTTATCCGGGAAGCGTTCGTCAGACAGTCACTAGAACACGATACCGTAGACATAATGATTCAATCATTATCAAATAGTACTTTGAAACAGTATAATACAGCGTTTAAATCATGGTTTATTTTTTGTAAAGACAACAACTTAGATTTCTTCAAAGTATCAATACTTACAGGAATTACTACGATTTCTTACTTTACATTTTAAAAATGGCGCCAAATATGGCACATTAAATTCATTTAGATCAGCATTATCACTTATCTTAGGTAAGAAAACTTGTGTAAATGACTGTGCTAATTTGCCTAAATATCAAAATTCTTGGGATCCTAGCGGGGTTTTATCTTACCTAGCTGATAAAGCTCCTAATGAATCATTAACACTAGATATGATCACCAAAAAAGTCACAACTCTGCTTGCGTTGTCAACTGGACAACGTGTTCAGACGTTGTCTCTTATCAAGGTCAACAACATATCATTCTATGAAGCTGGTGTTCTGATAGATGTAGATGAGATCATTAAAACGTCAGCGCCCAATAGGGCGAACCCAAAATTAATAATTCCATTTTATCATGAACAACCAAATATTTGTCCAGCGAAAGCTCTCTCTGTTTACCTAAATAGGACGAAGGAATTTCGGAATGAATTGGGAACAGAAAAACTAATCTTAACTATTAAAAAACCTATTCGAAACGCCAGTCCACAGACCATAAGCCGCTGGATAAAACTAGTCCTTAAGGATAGTGGAATCGATGTAAGCGTTTATTCGGCTCACAGTACGCGACACGCATCAACCTCAGCGGCGAAGCGTGCTGGCGTCTCTGTAGATGTCATCAAGCGCACCGCGGGCTGGACTGGAGCATCCCTATGTTTTGCTAAGTTTTATAACTTGCCCTTGTTAGATTTACAGCAAGACAGAGCTTTCGCTGACGCTGTACTTCAGATGAACAAGTGATTATTTAAATTTAGTTCATAATTAATAAAGTAAGAATTAAATAGAATATTTAAGTACCTATTCAAAGTGTAGTACGATTTATTAATTTAATTTAGGACCTGTGAGCCCTGTTATTTTTTAATTCTTTTTAATAAACTTGATTTTCAATACAACAAGTTGGTGTTTGAATTTTTTTTTTTTTTTTTTTTTTTATGAATCATTCTGCAATTAGGCGCTAAACATCTACATGGTTTATTAAATCTCCTAGGATGCAGCAATGAAGTATAATTTATGGTTAATTGAACTTACCTAAAGTGAAGTTCAACCAAAATTATACGAGTTGCTGCATCCGTAGAGATTTAAGAACCCGACCCTCCCTAAATTAATATCCCCAAGTAATTGCAAATGACAAATCAGGTTTAACTCTAAAACGAATGATTATAGCGCCATCTGCTGACAAGTGGTGACATTACGTGGTGAAGTTAGTCACGATCCTTACTTTTTGATTTTATTATAGATCTAAAATTCGTGTGATGATGCAGTATAACAGAAAACGGACTACATGGTTTATTAAATCTCTACGGATGCAGCAACTCGTATAATTTTGGTTGAACTTCACTTTAGGTAAGTTCAATTAACCATAAAATATCCTCATTTATAATAAAAATATCACCAATTCAAAAATAAGTACCTCCATTTCAGATTGGTTACTACGATACTCGTCCTTCAAGCGTAGTAAACAAAACACTTATAACTTCATCAAGTTATCAAGTAATCGATCAGTACTTTACTTGATTTTATAGCTTTCCAAGTTACCCGGCTTAGGAGGGAGAACGCTTTGGTTAATGTTAACGGAAACTTCAGTTTTGGGGGTGTGAGGAAAATTTACAGAATAATGTAACGATGTTTAGGTTACTATAACAGAGACTAGAAAATAAATAAAGTTACCTTTCATAATGTTGTGGCGTTATCTAACGCCACATGCGAACTACGCATCGATGACCTGACGTCACACAAATCCTGAATCAGGCAGAGTTTAGGTAATAATAGGTAGTAGGTAAAATGGGCTGTTGTCCGCAACTCCACGTCAAAGCGTATATTTTGCGTACGGGTGGGAGAATCGGTGATTCGATCCACCCCAGCTCCTCGAGAAAGGCCAGCAACGCCTTGTTGTTGCTGACAACCTCACGTAGGGTACCATCAGAGTTTACCTACTGCTCGACTGGTATATACAACGTGTGTGTAACGGAAAGGGTATATACATATCAAGGGCACGGCTTCTTTGGATGTTATCAAACGATATTGGAAAGGTTTTGTAATTCTATCTCTACATGTTCAGAAGTTATGAGAATTTTTTAATACATTGAAACCAGAAACCAAATCATCAAATTGAAATAAAAACATCACTCGGAAGAGATTTATCGTGATATTGGCAAGTAACGTGGAAAGTTATTGACTTACGTAGTGCGGTGACACGTTTGTTATGAATTTAATTTAAGAAACATGAACCCGATTTGGTATCAATTCTTAGAGTATTTTGTTTTTAGCTGAAACTGTGTATAGTGATTCTATACCAGCTGTTATCTTTAGCGCTTAAGGATAACAATAAGGTTTCTGTTACACCCTGTATACAACATCCCGATGTCAACCGTCGGGCATTTGTCCACCAGACACATCACCCGTCTGGTCGGAAGATCCTCCCTTTTCCATAAAGTATTAATGAGTGAACTTTACACCCCGTTCCTCCTACCTCTATAACGTAAACAAACGGGTCTGCGCCCACTCGACCCGCTTAGACTCGACCCGAAGAATAATACCAGATATTTTACTACCAAATCAGTGACATTCGTACAGTCAGGCAAAGTGATATTTTAATTCTAAATAACTTATTTCATTATACAACAAATATTAAAATTTTGCTATGATACATAATTTCTCCTGGTAGTCAGTTATTTCGTCAAAAAAAATCAAATAAAGAAATGTTATGAAACTAGGAAAACATCATGGTATTCTTGTATACAAAAGTGTAAAATATCGGATAAATAGTGCGCGTAAAAGACATCTTGGGCTCCCAAAAATTCGATTCAATAAGCCAAGTGACGTCATAATTTCGGACAAATTTAAATCAATCTTATTGGTGCATCTTAAAGAAAAAGACAACGCGATTATAATTTTTGCTTCAGACCAAATTCAGAATCACATAGAAAACGTGAAGCATTACTTTTGCGACGGAACATTTGATTGCTGTTCAGAGCCTTTTGCACAAATATAAATAGTACACTATCCACGGAGACAGGGAGTGACACAACAAGAACAAATATAATACCTATGTTTGCACTTTAAACTTGAAAATAAAGAAGCGAGTACTTATGAAACCATGCTGAGAATGAGAATATTGATTTATTTATCCAAACATTATCAAAATTTTACACGCTCTGTGGTGCAAGCGTTAAATAAATACTTTTTTGTCTAACTATACAAGCAGAAATATCCAGATATTATTTTTCGGGTTGAGTCTAAGCGGGTCGAGTGGGCGCGGACCCAAACAAACAGGGTCTCCATAATTATAATAAATTAGGCACCGCCATCTATGAATATCTGCAATACTAAGCTAGCGTTTGTGAAGGAAGCTTTTACTGTAGTTACCATCATTACCACTAACTAGATTAAGAAACGTATGCCTCTACTTCATATTATGTTACCTTGCCATGTAATCTAGTCCTAATTGAACAATAAATTTATATTATAATTATTATATTACCGTAGTGGCATTATCGTTACGCAAAATCCCGCGTCTATACAGGGTAAGTTTTAATCCAGTGCGCAAACTCTCACCATGCATTCAGCATATGATTCTAGAACCCCTACCGCAGAAATTTTTCGCCGGTCTAAAAAAAAAATCTGCTGTTTCATATAAAAGTGCAATACCTACGCGGTCAAAATGTACGGAAAAGCTGATTTTTTTTTTATAACCGGCGAAAAATTTCTGCGGTGTGGTAACAATAGCTGCACGGGTCGATCGATCAGGTTAAGCTACGCTTGCCGCGGTTGGTCCGTGGATAGGTGACCATCTTTACATACCAAGACCCCTCCGTGCCTCGGAAAGCACGTTAAGCCGTTGGTCCCAGCTGTCATTTGTGGATCTTTGACAGTCGTTACGGGTCGTCAGAAGCCCGAAAGTCTGACAACCAGTGTTACCAAGGGGTATCGTATTACCCAGTAACTGGGTTGTGGAGGCCAGGTAGGCAGTCGCTCCATGTAAAATACTGGTATTCAACTGCATCCGGTTAGACTGGAAGCCGACCCCAACATAGTTGGGAAAAGGCTAGGCAGATGATGATGGTTACATTTTGCGCACTGGATAAACACTTTTCCTGTATATACTAAAATATATACTACGTCCTGACAACAATCGTCGGTTCTGTTTCAGCCCGTCCCTTGGTGCCGTCTTCCAGTGACGCTCCAAGATGAGATCCATCTCCAGGTGCCCTGAACGTGAAGTCACTTAGTTTCAAGTTTTTAATCCCTGGCTGAAGGCGTTAGGCTGCTAAGCAAAAACTTGCCCACCAGACACAACACCTGTCTTGTAGTCGGGGATCCTCCTTATCTGTAGAGAATAAGTGAACTTCACTGAGCTGTACACCATGTTCCTCGTACTCTCTGTTGTTGCCAGCCACGGTGTGCGATTACGCTTTGGGTTATAATCAGGTCGAAACCTGTTATTTGCACCTAGTGTTATACTGTGATTGTTACTTGTTGTAGTTGCCTTGTGAATAAATTCTCCAAAGATTTAGGCAGAAGTATTTCTATAGTACATAACTATACATACATTTTGCTAGTTGTGTTTGAGTCCCATGTAATAAGGAGCGAGCTTATTGCCAACTAAAGTCATCATCATCATCTGCCTAGCCTTTTACCAACTGTGTTGGGTTCGGCTTCCAGTCTAACGGGATGCAGCTGAATACCAGTATTTTACATGGAGCGCCTGCCCATCTGACCTCCACAACCCAGTTACTGGGTAATACGATACCCCTTGGTAAGACTGGCTGTCACACTTTCGGGTTTCTGACGACCCGTAACGACTGTCAAAGATCACAATTGACAGCCGGGACCAACGGCTTAACGTGCTTTCCGAGGCACGGAGGGGTCTTGGTATGTTAAGATGGTCACCCATCCACGGACCAACCGCGGCAAGCGTAGCTTAACCTGATCGATCGAACCGTGCGGCTATTGTAACTTAGCCACAAGCCCCTCCATTGCCAACCAAAGTCATAGTCATAATAATACATTAAATGCCGTTGATATATAGGGGAGACCTGTATAAAACCGTATTTCAGGGTGAAACAGTACAGCATGTCTATTCTTGTCAATAATTCAAAGTTCCCGCGCGCAAACCATTCAGCAGCGTCAAATGGGAGCTAATTGTCAAAAAACACTTGTCACTGCATACACGAGCGTTATCATAATATTCGATTTTATTGTTTTTTTGGCGTATTTGATCTTATTTTTGTGAAAATTCAATCAATAATAGTAAAATTTACGTAGATAACAGGTAAGTGTCCAATCAACTATGTTAAAGTTCGTGAATTTACTCGTAATTAACAAATATTGAGTAGGCAAAATTGATTTGCGTTTATTATTAGTGAGTGAAATATTATATATATTGAGCCGTGGGTCAAAACCGTACGGGGTAAACCCGGCCACTATACGATATTGACCCGCAAAATGAATATAATCTTACTATTTTATTTTTATTTTAGGCGCAGATAAAATTCCGCGTAATTATAAAAGGGCTACTTCTAGACAAGAATGGGATCCGGATAACATGAAAAAAGCCGTTCAAGCCGTATTTGATGGCACTTGGTTACTTGAATACTGCCAAAACTTTTGAGGTCCCAAAATCAACATTACAAGATCGAGTTAAACGATTTAGACAGAACAATGATCAGCATGTCGATTCTGTAACCATCTCACCGCGTGAAGTGAGCGTGGAGTGAGCAGTCAGTGTCATTTCACCTAATGCTTGGTCAATACCTAGCATCAGTGGGATGACACTGACAGGTCACATGACGCTCACTTCACGCAGTGAGATGGTTACAGAATCGATATGCAGCACCCTAATTGCCTAACTCAGGATTCATCATAATCTGCTTCGTTTTGAAACAGATTGTTAAACCATTGCTTCATATGTTCGAAAAATATGTCTGTTCAACAACGTAAATGAATACTGTTGAACTGTCAAATTGAAACCGATTAATCGTGAGTTACGCAATTAGGGTGCTGCATTGCTATCTGTAACCATCTCACCACGTGAAGTGAGCGTGGAGTAACATGTCAGTGTCATCCCACAGAAATGACACTGACAGCTCACTCCACGCTCACTTCACGCGGTGAGATGATTATAGAATCGACATGCAGGACTGTTCCACGCGCAAAGTCTTGGGACGATTTTATATAATGCAGTATCGTATTTAAATAGAAGGTTTTGGCCATGTGTCGGGGCAAAATCGTAATTAGAAGAAGTGGTTTTTATTGTTTCATATTTTGAATTATGTTCCCTAAGAGACTGACTAATTATGACTGTTGATTAGTGTTTTGAAATGAAAGACCTACAACCGTAAACGCTTAACTATACGATTTTGATCCGGTTTCCCACACTCCCACTACGTCAACGTTCAAATATCTGTGAAGGGATCACGGCGTGCGTTATAACCAGTTTGAAATTACAAGTTTTCGTTTACAATTTCCAATTCCAATTGAGAGTCGAGAGTAAGCATACTGGTCATAAACGCACGCCATAATCCCTTTACATTTACGAGTAAACATTCCTCCACCACAAATAGTGGATAATATTCCCCAATATTCTGTGAGTCACAAACAAGTAGTGTGTGAGTGTATGTCGCGAGTGCGACGTCGCGAACGGTTCGTGACATGTTGCTGGCTGTTTAGCTGCGGACGGTACTTTGTTTGTAGGGCTGGCACATTCCTAGACGATTATTAAAAACTAGCTTCAGCTCGCGACTTCGTTCGCGTCAAATTTCAAACCACGTCGCTTCGAATCGCCTGCCATGCCTGTGCGGGTACTTCGTATGTGTGACTTTTCTCTTTTTACTCGGCTCCTAAGGGCCCTAGCGTGATGTTATATAGCCTATAGCATTTCTCGGTAAATGGGCTATCTAACACTGAAAGAATTTTTCAAATCGGACCAGTAGTTCCTGAGATAAGCGTGTTCAAGCAAACAGACAAACAGACTCTTCAGCTTTATAATATATAGTATAGATGTACGAGTATCTACATGAATTAGTGTCCGTGTAGTGCCAGACTCAGCCTATAATGTTCCCACTGCTGGAACACAGGCCTCTCTTTTTTGAGAGGGAGTGGGCCATAATCCACCACGCGGGCCCAATGCGGGATGGTAGATGTCACGTTTTCGTTATTTGGTTCTAAGACATGCTGGCTTATGTAGATTATTTTACATATTGTGAATGGGAGAACGTTGTAGGCCTTACAGACTGTAGATTTGTAGACGATTTTCTCTGTATTCGTATAAGTACCTGGTACTTATTGACAGGCCTGCACTGTCCTCCCATACATTTTATCTTTGTAATTTGAAAACATTGGTAAAGCCAATCATTTTTAAAAGAGTAACCGTGGAGTTTCTTGCCGGCTCTTCTCCATAGGAAACAACATTTTGGAACCGTGCACCTAGCTTATGACGTTTCATAAGTGCCCATGCAGGTTTATATGAAATAAAAATATTTTGATTTTGATTGATTTTGATTTTGTTTCCTCACGACATTTTTTCACCATTTTGAGAGCAGTGGTGATGAAATAAATTAAGTATACAAAGTAAAACGCCTGCTTGAGTTCAAACCTACGACATACAGACCTAGAACTGGTAAGTCACGGCCGTTACCGCTGGGGTAACCCCGCGCTCTTACTTAAGGCGACGATAGCTGACAGCTACCTACAGCGATGCACTGCCGCCCGTCGCTCGCAAGCGACCCCGACTGAACGCGCATCGAGTTTTTCGAAAAACAACCCATGTTGATTTATCAAACACATATCAAAGAAAAACCGTATACTAAATTTTGGGTGATTAAATTGTCTTTTAGATGGTGAAAGTTTCATGGAAATACACCCGATAGTTTTTGCGTGATTATCGTTTTTATGTCCGCGATAGACATTACTTTACCAATTAATTACATTATGTTATAAAAATATTATTTAAAATATTCACATATCAAATGACGAAGAAAATTGTCTAGTTTCACATATATTTTTTTCAAATACATGAGACAAGCCGTTTAGGCGTGATCTTCAATAAAAAGTCCTTAAAAGTCGGCTGTCTGCGCCTTAAATAATAGCACCACTCTTTTTCTTCTCGTGGGTGTTGTAAAAGCCGCCGCCGCCTTTGAGAATTACATAGTGAGAATGGGCAGCTGTGTTCTCTACACATTTTAAAAACCATATTGCGATCACCAACCCGCCTGCCAAGCCTGGCAATAATGGCAAACAACCCCTTTGGGGGGTGGCCTATGTCCAGCAGTGTACATCATTTCGGCTAATATGATGCAAATAATAGTTTTTTAGGATATTTTGGGAAAAATAAAACGAAACAAACTTTATTACATAAACACATTAGCTATGTAGAACACCGGTGCACTTCCATCGAAATACAAAAATACTTTCCTAATTATTGTTATTTTAAGTCCAAATAAGGTTGAAAATCCTTAATTTTCCACCCGCATACGGACATACAAGCCCGCATACAAGCTGTGAAACATGTTCTCAACAAATCTTGTATACGCCTTGTTATAAACATATCATGTAAAATATCTACATAGTATCGGCATGACGACTTTGCTACGAGTTTTGGATACAAACTAGTCTTTTTTTTTTGAGGGTGGAAAACCATCAATTAACTTCTCCCGCTCTGCGTGGTGCGGGAGGACATTTTCAATTGCGAATTTTACTTTTCCATATGACATGTTTAAAAAATATTGTTATATTAGGTCTTTACCTATGAAATTGCCGTTCTGCAGTACTGGCCATTTCAAATCAAAATAATTTTTGTTTGGCTAAGAATTCTAATTTTAAATTAATTTTATTTTAAAAACATGGATTTTTTTTTCTAAAAGTAGTCATTTCTTTATTGATTAGTGTTACATTTTCATCGCATTTCAATCTTTTTCGTCATCATGGATACGTTAAAAATTCGAGTAATTATGGAATATGAGTACCGTCGTGGCAGCAACGCGGCACAAGCGGCACGCAACATCAACGACGTTTACGGAGCTAACACTACAAACCAACGCACCACCTGTTATTGGTTTGCTCGCTTCCGTTCTGGAAATTTCGACCTGAAAAATGAACCTCGCGGTCGTCCGAAGACTTTGGTCGACAATGACGAATTAAAGGCGATTGTGGAAGCTGATGATACACAATCTACGGCTGAATTAGCAGCAGCTTTCGACGTTAGCGTCAAAACAATATTGGTCCATTTGCGTCAAATTGGCAAGGTAAAAAAGCTTGACAAATGGGTGCCCCACGAACTCAATGATCGCCAGCGCGAAGTACGCGTCGAGACGTGCCTTGCACTGCTCAACAGACACACAAATGAAGGAATTTTGAACCGCATTGTTACCTGCGATGAAAAATGGATTCTGTTTGATAACCGTAAGCGCTCAGCAAGTTGGTTGGATCCTGGTTCAGCACCTAAACAATGCCCTAAACGAAAACTTACCCCTAGATAAGTGATGGTCACTGTTTGGTGGTCTAGCGCCGGTGTGATTCATCACAGCTTCTTACCAAACGGGGTGAGCATTACTGCAGATGTGTACTGTGAAGAACTGAACACAATGATGGAGAAGCTGGCGCATCTCCAACCAGCATTGGTCAATCGCTCGTCTCCGCTGCTCCTGCACGACAACGCGCGACCTCATACTGCACAGTAGACGGTCTCCAAGTTGCAAGAACTGGGGTTGGAAGCTCTCCGTCATCCGCCCTACTCACCAGACCTTGCGCCTACAGACTACTACTTTTTCCAGAATTTGGATAACTTCTTGGCGGGAAAAAAATTTAATACCCGAGAGGCAGTACAAAATGCCTTTGAAGAATTTGTTGCCTCCCGTCCAGCTGATTTCTTTAAGAAGGGCATCAATAAACTGCCACTGCGATGGCAAAGATGCATTGATTGCATGGGTGATTACTTCGATTAATACAAATAAAAAATTCATGAAAAAAAATCGTTTAAATTTTTTCATACAAAACGGCAATTTCATAGGTAAAGACCTATTATTTACTATTGCCAACCCTGCTATAGTTAGTTTAAAGTTTGTCAAAAATCCGCGCGACTCATGCCCGTCTGAATATCGAGAATTATTTGTATTTACTTGAGTTTGTTGGTGTTTTGTTTTAAACCGTCGAGACGACTCGACAGCTCGCGTTCGAAAATATTGTTTTGCTTCGTAAAAGTTAGTTCCGAATATAGTGAATTCGTTTGTTTTTTGTACTGTAACAGTTGGTTTTTGTTTTAAATAAAGAGATAAGCAGAAGTAAATTAAAATTGATAATCGATTTAAAATAATGAAAGCATTAGTTAATATTCATCTTATCACCATATCTTTGCCCGTGTCTTGTTTTTCCCTACTATTTCTATTACGTTATCAGCTCACCTTCCCTTCATTTCTCTGTTCGTCCCTTCCATCGCATATTTCTAAATATCCACCACATTTTTCCAGCCAAGCACTAGATCATTGTTATATTTATAAGTTTATATGCTATTTTTACCAAGGCAACCGACATAGCCCGAAGAATTGCCAAACTTAAGTGGCAGTGGGCAGGGCACATTGCTCGCAGAACAGATGGCCGATGGGGCCGAATGGTTCTGGAGTGGTGACCGCGTACCGGAAGACGTAGAGTGGGAATGCCTCCCACAACATGGACCGATGACCTTCTGAAAGCCGCGGGAATCCGCTGGATGTGGGAAGCATAAGACCGGTCGAAGTGGAGGAGCCTGGGGGAGGCCTATGTCCAGCAGTGGACGTCTTTCGGCTGAAATGATGATGATGCTAATTTTACATTTTTATGAGCAAATACCAAATATTTACTCATATAAATCGACATAATTAGCATCTGATTGCAATGCTTAATACGATAAAATATTTTTATTCAAGAGTAAATGTAAAAAAAAAAATACTAACGAGCTAGTGTTTACTAAAAAAAAATTTGTACTATGATTTAAATTTAACGAAATGATCACGAAATACCAATTGTACGCGCACCGCACTAAGGCGAGCGAGGCGGGAGAGAGAGACGAGGGGGCGTCGCGCTAGCGCAGCCAGTCGCCGGCGACCGACCGACACTCCGCAAACGACGACGGCGCAGAACGCATTAAAAATAACTTTTAGACTCAAAGTGCAACCAAATTGTATATTTGAATATATTAATTTTATAAATTTAAAACTAGTTTGTTATTCTTAACAAAAGTGGCGACCGTGACAGGACTATATAATAACTAAAGAAAAACGCGTCGAGTTTGCGGGCGTCACCACACGTGGCAGCCGCCATTTCGCCAATACCTACCCAGCGAGTCATCGTTCGAGTAAAGAAAAGGAGTTGCTGTAGCTGCTTCGGGAGCCTTTGGGGACATCGTGAACCGGAGGTCTAGCCCAAGGAGAGTAAGCCCTGTTCCTAACCTTTTCTCACCTAACCAAATTCTCTCGATCCTTTGTTCTCGCATTGTGTGTAATGGCCGACTTGCTACTCGAGTGTTGGGTTTATGCTAGCTTTCGTATTTTCTGGGTGTTTATGCTTTCATTGTGTTTAGGCACAAAATACTAGCACGTGCATCTCAGCGTTAGGTATACCTACCTACTTAAATAATAATATACTTAATCAAGCTATAAAATACGAGCACGCGCCTAAGCTCTATGCACGCATTTAACTTATTCTACTACAGAATTCTGTTAAGCTAATCCCAGCTATAACAATTGGTTAGCCTCTGGCTGGACTATATAACTCGATCTATAACCTATTTCATTCAGCACATCGGTGCCTATAGCATAACCTATTCCGTACCTACCTGTACAACAAAGACGTTAGGTAGTTTACGACGTAAACTTTACGTTACATGCCGACTATTCCAGCGTACCTCCGTGAAGTGGAGCGCATCGGACTCGGTATCCCCGCCGCCAGCCCGGTTCCGTCGCGTGCGCCGCGCCGCTACGTGCGCTTGCTGGCCTAAGCTGTCTGCTCAGCCGGCGCGAGCTGCCCTAAGCCTCGCGTCGTGCCAGCGCGAGCGACTGGACCTGAGCTTCTCTGCTCTTCTAACGGGTTTGAGTGCACATTTTATTGTTTCATTGTTTATTCGCCTGTGTTATTGGTGACTATTGTATTCTATAAAAATGAATGAAGCAGAGCTCAAGGTAGAACTTTCTAAGTTAGTCAAAGAGCGCGGTATTATTAAGGGTAGGGTAACAAGGTTTTCAGACTATTTAAATAATTTAGTTGGTTTAAAAGAAATTTCATCTATTCAGTTTAGAGAATTAGAGTTGAAATTGACTAAAATTCAATCACTTATGGAAGAGTTTGAGGTCATTCAAAACAAAATAGATGTATTGCATTCTGATAGTACTGAGCAAATTAAAGAAAGAGATAGCTTAGAAAACCAGTTTATTAGCTTAATAGCAAGGACCCAAGATACTCTATCAAGTTCTCCCCAGAATAAGGCTGAGAAAGAAAATAGTGACCATGCATCTAATACTAGCTGCCGTTCATTTAATGGCATAAAATTACCTACAATCAAACTTCCTACATTTGATGGGAATTACCTAAACTGGTTAGAATTCAAAGACACATTCCAATCAGTGATTGATGGCAATGAAAGTATTGCACCAATTAATAAATTCCACTACCTAAGGTCTGCGCTCGAAGGAAGTGCAGCTGTTGTCATTAAATCAATAGAATTTAGTTCAAAAAATTACAAGGTTGCATGGGACCTGTTATGCCAAAGATTTAATAATAAAAACTTATTAATAAATAATCATTTAAAAGCATTATTTAACATAGAGTCGATTCAAAGGGAATCCTACAAATCATTGCGGTTTATCGTTGACCATGTGTCAAAACATTTGCGGGCTCTTGACACTCTTGGCCAGCCTATTAACATGTGGGATGTTCTTGTAATTTATATGGTCTCGGCAAAACTAGATATTCACACAAGTAGAAAGTGGGAAGAATACAAATGTAATCTAGACAATTTACCTTCGCTTAGTGAATTTTATTCTTTCCTGCGCAGTCGAGCTGACATACTAGAGACTGCCTATTTTAATAATAATCGTTCTGACAAACAAGTAGAATATAAACCTAGGGTAACCACCCAATCTAAAAGCCTAATTGTATCCATTGATAAGAAAGAAAACAAGAATTGTTGTGTTTTATGCAATGAAAATCATAATTTGCATCAATGTCTCAAATTTAAAAATATGGATGTAGACGAGCGACTACATGAAATTAATAGGTTAAAATTATGTAAAAATTGCTTGCATAGTGGTCACAATGCATATCAATGTCAGCTGAGAGCTGTATGTCGCCAATGCAGAAAGAAACACAACACATTAATACATATAACGAAAGGCAACCCTACATCTGCTACTGAAACTGAACAACCTTCTACATCTTCCTCTTTACCTGTGTCACTGTCTGTGACATCTAACGATCAGGTTTTGTTATGTACGGCGCTAGTCCAAATTGTAATAAAAAATAAGACATACACAGCTCGTGCACTGCTGGACACAGGTAGCCAATCGTCTTTTATTACAGACAAATTAAGAAGGAAGATAGGGCTAGTAATTAACCCCGGTGGTTCAGTGAATGTTTGTGGGATCAATAACGCTACATGTAATATTACTGAAACTTGTTATATTAAAGTTAAATCTAGATGTAGGCCATTCGAATTTAATGTCAAATGTCTAGTAGTACCACAAATAACAGGAATTTTACCAAACTCTACAATTAATACTGAGCATATAAAATTACCTGAAAATATCACGCTAGCTGATCCTAGCTATTTTTCCCCAGCTGAGGTTGACATCCTCTTAGGTGCAGATGTATATTGGGATATAGTTGGCTCTAATTTAATTAAGTTGGGCAATAACAAACTGGTTCTACAGGAGTCTATGCTCGGATGGCTTATAAGTGGCCCTATACAATGCAGTAAGCCCACTTCGAAGGTTTATTGTAATTTCTCTCAGGAGATAAAGGACTCGTTAGAAAAATTCTGGAAACTTGATGACTTACCTGCCACAAAAACATATTCTAGCGAAGAGCAACTCTGTGAGGATCATTTTGTACAAAACGTATCTCGCTTAAAAAGTGGTAGATTTTCTGTATTAATTCCAATGAAAGAGTCACCTGAAAAAGCTCTTGGAGACTCTTACTATGTTGCTAAAAAATGTTTTGAGAGTTTAGAAAGAAAATTTATAAAATATCCAGATTTAAAGGCAAACTACAAAGCATTTATAGATGAATATGCAAATTTAGGGCATTTAACTAAAATTAGTAGACCAAAATTTGGGTACTACATGCCTCATCACGCAGTAATTCGTGAAAAAAGCGAAACCACAAAGCTCCGCGTAGTATTCAATGCGTCTTCTAAAACCAGCTCTGGTAAATCACTTAATCAAATTCAAATGATTGGTCCAGTAGTACAAAGTGATTTAATTTCTATTTTATTGCGATTTCGCATGCATAAATTCATTCTCACAGCCGACATCGAAAAGATGTACCGACAAATTGAAGTCGGGCAAGAGCACCGCCATCTGCAGCTTATTCTATGGCGTGATGATCAGTCCCAATCGATAGATGTTTTACAACTCAATACAGTCACTTATGGTACTGCCTCTGCACCATTTCTCAGTACAAGATGCCTCTTACAGTTGGCAAATGAGTGTAAGAATGAGTCTATTGCCAGTGTAATCCGAAACGATTTTTATGCAGATGACTTAAATACAGGCTCAGAAACCATAGAAGGGCTAAAACAAATCTATCATGAAGTGGTAGATACTCTTAATTCTGCATGCCTACCCCTAAGGAAATTTCGCACAAATTGCCCTCAATTATTTGATGATGAATGTGTTTCTACAAAGCCTTTTGATATCCACAAAGAATCCAGTGTATTAGGTCTCAATTGGTGTCCCAAGGCTGATACTCTGCAATTCTCTACAGACTTAGAGCCTTCTGCTCATATTACTAAAAGGTCAATAATTTCTACTACTTCTAAGGTTTTCGATCCCTTAGGATTATTGTGCCCCTGCATTATAGTACCTAAAATTTTACTGCAACAATTATGGTCCTCGAAGCTAGACTGGGATGATCCAGTACCAGCTGAGTTTTGTAAAAACTGGGCTAACCTATTAAAGGAATTTTCAAATTTGACTTATATTCGTATTACAAGGCGAGTTCTGTGTGATACCCCCAGTTATATAGAATTACATTGTTTCGTGGATGCCTCTCAACAAGCCTATGCTGCCTGTATTTACTTGCGTTCTGTGAATCATAATCAGAAAGTTACAGTCAGGTTGTTGTGTGCTAAGGCACGAGTTGCACCAATGAACCCAACCACTATACCACGGTTGGAGTTATGTGGCTTCTTGTTAGGTGCACGTTTATGTTCAAAGGTATTAGAGTCATTAAATTGTAATATCAACCGTAAATTTATATGGACTGATTCAAATGTTGTGCTAGGGTGGCTGAAGACCCCACCCAGAGATCTTAAAATATTTGTGTGTAACCGAGTGAATGAAATCAATCAACTTGCAAATGGATTCACCTTCTGTCATGTTCCCACAGATCAAAACCCAGCAGATATTGCGTCTAGAGGTGTAACTCCTAAGCATTTGCAGTCCTGTTTCCTGTGGTGGGAAGGGCCTTCGTTCCTCGCGAATGAGCCATCTTGTTGGCCTACACAAAAACACACACAAATCCCTAACATCTTACCTGAACTTAAGTACTCGCATACCATTGAATGTCATGTTGTTGTCACAAACAAAATAATTCAATTTGAGAAACATTCTAATTTAAATAGATTAAAGAGAATATATGTCTATGTACAACGTTTCCTAAATTATTGTAAAAATAAAGAGGCTAAAATTAATGGACCCTTAGATACTAAGGAATTAGATGATTCTTTGCTAATGTTAGTTAAGTTAAGTCAGCTAGAAAGCTATGCAGAGGAAATTAATTTGATTAGAAATAATAAAACTCTTAATCGTAAGTCAAAAATTGCTGCCGCTAAATCCCTTTATTGATTCAGATGACATATTACGAGTTGGGGGTCGAATTCAAAACTCTGAATTTGATTATGATAAAAAACACCCCATTATTTTAGATGCAAAGCATCATTTAACGAAATTGATATTAAGATATGAACATGAACGCTTATTTCACGCTGGTCCTCAACATCTTCTTGCCTCGATACGAGAACGATTCTGGCCTATAGGTGGCAGACACTTAGCACGTAGCACGACAAAGCAGTGTATAGTTTGTATTCGCCTACGCGGGAAGACAATACAACCTTTAATGGGAAATTTACCTGCCGAAAGAACCTATTCCATGTTTCCTTTCTACTCGTGTGGTGTTGATTTTGCTGGTCCGTTTATGATCTCTAGCCGTAAAGGTAAAGGCAATCGTATTTCAAAATGCTACCTATGTTTGTTTGTATGCCTCTCGTCCAAAGCGATTCATTTAGAGTTAGTCAGCGATATGAGCACTGATGCATTCATTTTGTCTTTGCGAAGGTTTGTCTCTAGGAGAGGTAAACCTAATGTTATATATTGTGATAATGGTACCAATTTCAGGGGCGCGAACAATGAGATAAGTAGAATACTCAGGTCCAGTCGTGAATCAGCTATTAATTTTGGAAATAATGAAGGCATTAAGTTCGTGTTTAGCCCCGCATACTCACCTCATTTTGGAGGTATATGGGAGGCGGGGGTCAAATCCGCAAAACATCATTTTAAGAGAGTAGCAGGTAATGCTTCCCTGACATTCGAGGAACTCGCGACGCTTTTTGCACAAATTGAAGCGATTTTAAATTCTCGTCCCCTAACTCCTCTGTCATCCGATCCCACCGATCCTTCTCCCTTAACCCCAGGGCACTTTCTTATAGGGCGACCCCTCACTTCGGTGCCATCGTTGCCTATCACCTGCAAGCACCCCAACAGATATCAATACATTGAGCAGCTGAGGCAACAATTCTGGGAGAGATGGCGCCGGGAGTTTGTTGCCGAACTTCAAGAACGCACCAAGTGGAAAACGAGGCAATATGAGCTTCGTGTGGGCGATCTAGTAATCCTCAAAGAAGAAAATCTTCCCCCACTGCAATGGAAACTTGGCCGCGTCACTCAATTATATCCTGGGAATGATGGAATCAGCAGAGTTGCCGACGTATTTACCTCAAAAGGCACGCTAAGGAGAGCTGTAAATAAAATGTGCATACTACCGGCCACTAACTATGTAAAGGATTCCACCGAAAATGACGGAGCGATTATCCAAGGGCTAAGCAGCGAAACTAATGACAATCTTGGCGTTAGTACAGCCAATGCCAAGGCAGATCATTGAAAGCAACTCTTTCAACGCCCGGGAAGATGTACGCGCACCGCACTAAGGCGAGCGAGGCGGGAGAGAGAGACGAGGGGGCGTCGCGCTAGCGCAGCCAGTCGCCGGCGACCGACCGACACTCCGCAAACGACGACGGCGCAGAACGCATTAAAAATAACTTTTAGACTCAAAGTGCAACCAAATTGTATATTTGAATATATTAATTTTATAAATTTAAAACTAGTTTGTTATTCTTAACACCAATTGAAATGCGACGTAACACAATCACTGTCAAGCTAGCATAGAATAGAATAGAATAGGTTTTTATTTGCTTAAGATATGGCAACACCACAGTTAATTGTCATTCTGTGTCAATGACGTAAGCTTAGCTACAATGCCTGAGCCAATCCCGCCAGTATATTGGAGACCGACCTAATCCCTTGTGCAACATTATAATCTAATAGTATTGGCATCATGACTTGTAGTGTTCGTCTCAATTGGCTGGCTTAGTAATGTTCCATACGCTGGATCCAGTAAGGGGCTTGTGGCTAAGTATTAACAGCAGCACAGGTCGATCAGGTTAAGCTACACTTGCCGCGGTGGGCCGTGGATGTGTGATCATCTTTACATACCAATACAGCTTAACGTGTTTTCCGAGGGCAAAGCACGTTAAGCTGTTGGTCCCGGCTGTCATTCGTGGATCTTTGACAGTCGTTACGGACAGGCCTGAAAGTCTGCAACCGGTCTTACCAAGAGGTATCGTATTACCCAGTAACTGGGTTGTGGAGGTCGGATAGGCAGTCGCTCCATGTAAAATACTCTGATTCAGCTGCATCCGGTTAGAATGGAAGCCGAATTGGGAAGAAGCACACAGATGAAGATAAAGACTATATTTCCTCTGAGTTATTCTACTTTGATCAGAGCACTAGTTTCCCCGATTTTCCTCTATGGAGTTGAGGCTTGAGAAAGGCAGACTATAGACGCATGTGTATTGGTGCTGGAGGCGAATGCTCCGCACACCACGAACAGTCAAACGCACAAATGTGTCTGTCCTATCTCAACTCGATATCAAGACCCGATTGTGTAAAATTTTCCTACAGAGTATTTTTCCAGCTTTGGCAACATAATGCGAAGGAGAGATAGCAGCCTTGAAAAGCTGGTCATTGTTGGCAATCCCGAAGGAAAGAGAGCACGGAGCCGGTCGCCTACACGATGGTCTGACCAAATAAAGGAAGCTACCTCATCCAGCAAATTTCAGCAGATGGTGATGGCAACTTTAGATCGGAATCGATGGAGGCAGGTTGTCAGCTTAAAGGGTTCCAGTGACCACGATTAGAGTTTATACCTTAAGCCAATGGTTACCTTTGTTAGATTAAATTAGTAGGTCCAGAAAAATAAAGGGTCACATTGGCACATACTAATTAATACCAGTAAGAACCAAATCAGACCAATCATTACGTTGCTGCTCAATGCTCTAAACAGTATACCATCTTGCCTTTTCCATCAGCCCCATTTACCTCATAACAATCAAATTGCCACGTTTAATCACCACGCGTGCGCAAATGGTCATTGAACATAATTCCCTCGCAGACCACATCATTAACGTAGGCAAGCCAACAGGAAGGGATGGGCTTTGTAGGGCGCGGAGCGGGAATATGGCGGATGGTGTGGTATTACTGTATGAGGGAGGAGATACGATGCTTTTGAACGTAGTATAACGACTGCAATGTTTGTTTAGTAGTCGCAAAAGCGTGGCAGTGTCTTAACCCGTTTTTTTATTTATATACGTTCTGTATGAGAGCAGTGGTGGCCGAGTGGTAAAGGCCGCGACTTACGAGTTGTAGGTCGTGAGTTCGAACCCAGCCAGGCGCTTTACTTTGTGTAAATTATTTCATTACCACTGCTCTCAAAACGGTGAAGGAAAACATCGTGAGAAAACCGGCATGTCCTAGGACAAAAATTCGAAGACATGTGACATCTACCAACCCGCACTGGGCCCGCGTAGTGGATTACGGCCCACTCCCTCTCACAGAGAGGAGGCTTGTGTCCCAGCAGTGGGAACATTATAGGCTGATGATGATGACGTAAGCAAATATTCGAAGAAGCAAATATTCGAAGAAGGAAATATTCAATGATGTCTCTGTGGTCAACGCGGTGAAAACCGGAAGCGATCACCGCATGGTAAGAGGCACATTGAATATCTACATCAAGCTAGAAAGATGTCGACTAATGAAGTCTACGCTCCGTCCAGCACCGATCCAGGTCCAAAACCCCGAGAGCTTTCAGCTCGAACTCCAGAATCGTTTCGAATGCCTAGGGAGCCCCGTGGACAATTATAACGATGGGTTCGTGGAAACTGTCCATACGGTCGGGTCTAAGTTCTTCAAGACCCGCCGTACTAATGGCAAAAAGAAACTCTCTGATCCTACTCTGCAGCTAATGGAGGAGAAGCGTGAAATGATCCTGCAGTCTTCAGACGACGCGCTAAAGTACCGACAGCTCAATAGACAGATATCTAAGGCCTTGAAAAGCGACCTTCGCCGTTTTAATACGGACCGCATAAAGGACGCGATAGAGCGGAACAAGGCCTCCAAGGTCTTTTCAAGAGATCTGTCTATTGGGCAGAGTCAGCTTGCGAAACTGAAGACCAATGATGGCAGGATCGTTTCCTCCAAGCCGGAGCTGTTGAGAGAGATCGAGAGTTTCTATGGACAGTTATACACGTCAACAAGCAACCCCGTTACGGATCTGGCAAACGACCCAAGAGCCAGATTGACCCGACACTACACCGAAGATATCACGGACGTTAGCTTGTACGAGATTAGGATGGCTCTGAAGCAGCTAAAAAACAACAAGGCGCCGACGTGGCCAAGGTGATGACGGAGTCACGGCCGAACTCCTGAGGGCCGGCGGAAAACCCGTTCTTAAGGCCCTCCAGACGCTGTTTGATTCCGTCATACTCGCAAAACGCCACAGGCATGGAACAGGGGTGTGGTGGTATTTTTCTTTAAGAGGGGTGATAATACTCTTTTTAAGAATTATAGGCCCATCTCACTTCTGAGCCATGTCTACAAGCTGTTTTCGAGAGTCATCACGAACCGTCTCGCGCGCAGGTTTGACGACTTCCAGCCTCCCGAACAAGCCGGATTCCGTAAAGGCTTTAGCACCGTAGACCACATACATACGCTGCGGCAGGTTATACAGAAGACCGAAGAGTATAACCTGCCTCTCTGCTTAGCGTTTGTGGACTACGAAAAAGCCTTCGATTCGATCGAGACATGGGCTGTACTGCAGTCTCTTCAACGGTGCCAGATCGACTATCGGTACATCGAGGTGCTGAAGTGTCTGTATGAAAACGCCACTATGTCAGTCCGACTCCAGGACCGGACTTCGAAACCTATCCTTCTGCAGCGAGGTGTGAGACAGGGAGATGTTATCTCTCCGAAACTGTTCACCGCTGCACTGGAGGATGTCTTCAAGGTTCTGGACTGGAAAGGGGCTGGCATCAACATCAATGGCGAGTACATCACTCACCTTCGGTTTGCCGATGACATAGTCGTCATGGCTGAGACCATGAAGGACCTCAGTGCAATGCTCGATGACCTCAGCAGAGCTTCCGAAAGAGTGGGTCTTAAAATGAACATGGAGAAGACAAAGGTCATGTCGAATGCCTATGTAACACCCACTCCCATGACGATCGGAGGCGCTACACTCGAAGTTGTGACCGAGTACGTTTACCTAGGACAGACTGTCCAGTTAGGTAAGTCCAACTGCGAGAAAGAGGTCAATCGTCGAATCCGACTCGGCTGGGCAGCGTTCGGGAGGCTTCGCAATATCTTCTCGTCCCAAATACCACAGTGTCTCAAGACGAAAGTCTTTGACCAGTGTGTGTTGCCAGTGATGACCTATGGTACAGAGACGTGGTCGCTCACAATGGGCCTTATCAGAAGGCTTAAAGTCACCCAAAGGGCAATGGAGAGGGCTATGCTCGGAGTTTCCCTACGCGATCGAATCAGAAATGAAGAGATCCGCAGGAGAACCAAGGTAACCGACATAGCCCGAAGAATTGCCAAACTTAAGTGGCAGTGGGCAGGGCACATTGCTCGCAGAACAGATGGCCGATGGGGCCGAAAGGTTCTGGAGTGGCGACCGCGTACCGGAAGACGTAGAGTAGGAAGGCCTCCCACAAGGTGGACCGATGACCTTGCGAAGACCGCGGGTATCCGCTGGATGTGGGAAGCACAAGACCGGTCGAAGTGGAGGAGCCTGGGGGAGGCCTATGTCCAGCAGTGGACGTCTTTCGGCTGATATGATGATGATGACGTTCTGTATATTTAATTTATTTTATTTATTATGGGACAATAAACAGCTACAATATAAAATGTTAACAAATAAATATAGTTTTAACAATATTGCAGCCCACTACATTATCCGCATGTCAACAAAATTAAAATTAGGTAAAAAGTGCCACTAGAGTAGCATTATTCAGGTATATTATAGTAAAATACAAGATTAATAAAAAAAACTTCATTTAAATACAGTGCAATTAATTAATTAAGTACTTATTTGAAAAGGAAAGAGAGAAAAATATATTCATTTTTGGACAAAATTATACATTTGGGAATTTTCCTGACTGTCACAAATAAGAATTGAGATTAAGTATGTATGAAATGTAAAAAAAAAGGAATTGACAATACAATACAATACAACTCATAGTAAAAATAATTAAAACGGTTGAGATAAATTAAATTCAAAATAAAGAACTCACACTATTTCTTTTTATTTCGATTTGGAACATATAAAAATATCAATATCAATGAAGTTGCGATTATACGATTCCACTATACGACGAAATATGATGCGCAATCGTAAGTTCGTAGTTTTCATTTCCGCTCCTCATGCTCCATAGTCGGAGCCTTAATGAACTAATACAATATCGTTTACAAATGACTCTACACAAAGCCTATTGGCAATTGCAATGACGTCACCCAGCCGTGTCCGGCAATAGATTGGAAATTGTGGTTATTAGTTATTATAAAGTGTAGTATCAGTCTTTCTGAAAGGCGTACCTGACATGTTTTTGAATCAAACCCCAAATAATAACCATTTTGATTACCTTAAAACATTAAATGACACTCTAATATAGTAATTGTGCCCTTTTATATAGCACTATGTTCCCACTGCTCGGACACCAGCTTCCTCTCTGAGAGAGGGAATGGGCTGTAAATCTACCACAGTGCGGGTTGGTAGATGTCACATGTCTTCAAAGTTTTGCTTCTAAGAGATGCCTGTTTCCTCACGATGTTTTCCTTCACCGTCCTTTTTTTGATTGTCAAATTATTCCAATTTTAATCCTAATTTCTAGGTCAAAATTATTTAATTATTTTTTGTGCTTTTTTTTAAACTAAATAGTAAGGCATTCAAGCGATAATTAAAAATGCTTCTTTCGCAAAAGGCATTTTATAGTGTATCCGAATTTCTAGACGAAAAAGTTTTTGTTTGATTAAATAATTTTATCTTATCCTGACACTAATTTTAAATTTATATGAATATGGATTTTTGACATAATAACATAAAATAATTTCTAATTTATAAGTTTCTATATTATAAACAATGTAAATGTCTATTCCAGGTATTTCTTTTTCTTATTGGTTATTTCTTGAATCTTAAGGAAATATTTGTACGCCGGTACTAACGGCCAAACATGAATGTACTCAAACGATGTTTTCTAATATCTTGCATGCTCTTGTATGTATACAATGTTTAGACAAATAAATAAATCTTATGTTATCTTATTCAAGCAGAAATTACAATTATCGGTCAATACAAGTTATAACACATACAATCATAGAAAAATATAACATATTAAATTACATATAAAACTAGACAAAAATAGAAGAGTGTTAATGTAAAAAACTCTTACAATTTGTACGTAGTGCGTTTCAGCCCGGACAAGCGACCACTGCTCTCAAAAGAGTAAAAGAAAATGTCATGCCGTTATCGGCATATCCTAGAACCAAAAAATCGAAGACATGTAACATCTACCAACGTAATTACGTCGCTCCATGTAAAATACTGGTATTCATCTGCATCCGATTGGACTGGAAGTGGACCATATCATAATTTTTTTGACGGCACGTTTGGCGCAGTGGTTAAGCGATTGACTGCTGCGCTGCGTGTCGCGGGTTCGATTCCCACACGAAACAAATATTTGTATGACCTACAAGTAGTTGTTCCGGGTCTAGCCGTTTGTGTATGTGAGTTTAAATGTTTGTAAGTGCACCCACAATACAGGAGAAATTCCTAGTGTGGGGCAAAGTTTAAAAAAAAAAACGTTCTTGGCCTGCGTGTTTGGTCACAGCCCACTCCCTTCAGGAGGCCTGTGACCCAGCAGTGGGAGCATAATAGGCTGATTATGGACATTACTTTTGCCAACAGCCCTTTATTATTTATAGTAGCGCTCCGCTGTTTCACCCGCGTAGTTCCCGTTCCCGTGGGTGTACGGGAATAAAATATAATATATGTTGTAGATAGTGTAGCTTCCCAACAGTGAAATAATTTTTCAAATCGGTTCAGTAGTTTCGGAGCCTATTCAATGCAAACAAACAATCAAATCTTTTTGTTTTATAATATTAGTATAGAAAACAACCACTTGCCGGATTCCTATAAAACGAATGCAAGCTCAAGCAAAGTCAGACGAACTCGCATTTGCTCTCAATCGCCGCCATCTTGGTCCTTTTCATCGAGTACCAATTAACTGCACTAGCTGCAGCTCTGCTTACCCTATCACTGCAACGTCAATAATATTACGAGTTGAATGTGTCTGCGCGATACATTGACAATGCTTGTGTACGATAAAACTGGGGTATTACGAATGAAATACGAAGTTGGTGGTTGACGTGATGTTGCCCAATAGTTGCGCAACTTTTTTTGTTTAACACGACTTTTTGTCTTTTTTGTGGTGAGGGTTTCGTCAATACATGAAACAGTAATTTTAAAGCATACATAATTTTTTTAAGTATTTAAAAGCTGCAAAGTCCATTTCGTAATTGGTTTAACACCATATGGTAGAATGTCACTTGCACGTCAGAAAACGACAATGTCTATTTCATTATTTGACAATTAGTTTTAACCTTAGTAAAGATTAAATTTAGAAGGCATGTGTCCTAAAAGACTTACGAGGTACACTCTACAAGCAACTCTTCTAAAATCTCTATCTAAAGACAACAATTTTAAAGGGTCATTATGGTGTCAATTTTGCAAAATAGGTACTCGTTACTAGTTTTAATACGTTTCCCCTAGACAGTGGTATAGACTGTGTATATAGTTCCCAGCATATCGTTATATTGCCAATGCAATGTGCCTGAGACTATTAAAATTGTAATAATAAGATCGTTATAACAATTTGGATCAAATACATTAATTTTACGAGCCTTTTGCCTCCTTAATAACTTAAAAATTCGCCAGCATTTATTCGATACCTTTCTGGCGTCTCATATGTACAAACGGAAAAGTTGCGTGAGTGTTCTCCAAGAACTCACGGCAACGTCGGCAACTCTCCAGCAACTATTCTCATGACACGTAATATCACACTTACTGGTATATGATTATGTAGTTATGTAGTTTGCTGTAGTTCCCAGCATATCGCGATAACGAGGTGTCACGCTGTCTAGAGTGACACGTTCAATGTGCCTACTATTTGACGTGATGCATTGAGTTTAAATTTACTGCAATGAAACCAATCACGTTATGAGATTTGGTTTTTAATTAATTATTCATAATTGGAAGTCAAGCTTTCAAAAAGTTTCATTCACGCTGGGTAGAATAATGCTTACTCTTTCTGTTCCTCTAACGCTCATACTATTTAGGTATTGACTCTTTCCCAAATTACCCATACAATGTTTTTGTTGCTATGATAATAAAGTTCCGGATTGGAAAAAGTGTTAGGTTAGGTTATTCATTTGGAAATTCTCAATGGCATACCGAATTTTTGTGTCACGTGACCTAACCTTATTCTGACGTATACAAAAACAAAATTCAATTTTACAGTTGCACCTCCCACCCACAACATACCGACACGTAGGTGACCTAGCTACACCACAGATAACAGAATGTCACTCCATAACTGTCCCGCTGCATTCGAAGCTAAAAATCAATCACACACGTCAGAAGTGTTGAACAGGACAGCGTGACACGCCGTGATAGCGCGTCATGTTTCACCGAGAAACTATTGTGGAATGGGTAAATGTTTGGTATTGCAGATATTTTGGATGTATTTTTTTCATTGAATATTACAACACGTCTGTAAATAATGAATGATAAAGGATATTTTATTTTGAAATGATATTATTTATTTTATTTAAGGTTCCATCTATCAGGTTCAACTACTCTTGCCAAGTTTTGCCCGTGGATGGGTGACCATCTTTACATACGAAGACCCCTTCGTGCCTCGGAAAGCATGTTAAGCTGTTGATCTCGGCTGTCTCATGTAACAGAGGTCGAGCCTATTGCCAGGTGCAAATTCAAACTCCGGGCTACTAATGAGCAATTCCTGATATCAAAAACCATAACACTTTACCCAACCTGGGAATCGAACCTTATGCTCAGCCATAGCCCTTGCAACCACTAGACCAACGAGGTAGTAGAAACTGTAGCACGTGATTTTAGTAAGCAAATAACTATATACATGTAAAAACATTGAGAATGGTTCGTAAAATGGACAATGTGTGTTTTTAATTTAAACGTTTCGCCACATTAAGAATTTGGGCGCGTTTACAAACATTTAATCTCACATACACAAACAGCCAGACCCGGAACAAGTACTTGTAGGTCATACAAATATTTCTGTTCCCTGCGGGAATCGAACCCGCGACACGCAGCGCAGCAATCAATTAACTGCGCCGCGCCGTCACCGCCGCCGCCCGTCGTGTGTGCTTAGATAATGTGTAGTTTTATAGTGTAGTTTTTTTAATAAAACTATCGGATACGTGATCATGCATATAACGAAACCGATATAGTTTCAGCCATTTGTGATGCGGAAACAATATTTTCTAGGAATTATGATTCATATATTGTGTAGCAAAATGGTAAATGGTATTCTGACGTATCCTAACTGTGAACTGTGCATCTTTGCAGCTAAGGTAGACCATATAAATATAAGTTGGATTAACTTTGCCACATAAAAGCACACGCTCCTAGTCCATAGCCGGCCATAGACGGCTATCGACTATGGGGCTATATACGGAACATCGACGCACTACCTGTTACAATGGTTTCTTGAGAACAAGCAGGTGGGCGTCGAAATTTATGAAAATAAATAATCTGCTCTAAACATTTTAACCGTAGGTATAGTACTTTAGTGCAAACCGAGATTTTTTTTAAATCTATATAAATAAAAGGAAAAGTCCTGACTGACTGACTGACTCATCAACGCCTAGCCCAAACCCTTGGACCTAGAAAGCTGAAATTTTACACAGAGGTTCCCTTTATAATATAGATAAGGAATAAGGAAGGATTGTTTGAAATTCAACCCCTAAGTGAGTTAAATAGGGGATGAAGGTTCCGCGCGGGCGAAGCCGCTGGCAAAAGCTAGTCGTTAATAAAATTAAACCCAGAATCCAGAATCATGTACGTACTGAATCCATAGTGCACGTTTAGATCCCTGTATATTGTTTAGCGTCTAAACTATTACTAATATTTGTATAGAATTTTACAGAACAGGCAAACATACAGAAAAAGTTTCAAATATCCGTATCAGAGTTTTTTTATGCCCAGCACATCCATCTATCCTCTCCATAAACAAATATTCACCCATTTACGTCCACCATCTAAAAGTTTAACCTTTAACCTTTCGGCTTTTAATATACAACATGAAAAGGCACTAAACTATAAGTAGCTAAGCATTCTAACACAACTTATAGACTGCCTAGAATCTGTAACTAATTACTCTTAAAGTTAACTAAAGTACTTAGGTGAACGTCAAACGCAAACGCCGGCTTGCAACACACGATCGAATGGGTTTGAAGTTAGTGTCAGTTTCATATGAATACAAGATACTAGGGCTATTGGCGCGCAAACGATCATCATAAGCACAAGATCCAGACGTCAAAACGCAGAAATTTGTCGTTAGTTGTCAAAAAAAAAACTGTGTGTCAGCTCCGACGCACGACTACAGTTTACTCCTTATAAATACAATACATACATACTTACATGCGTCAGCTGTCGCGCAGCATATGCTGTATACGTCAGATGTATACTTGTATACATCCATGATTTCAAAGTGAAAGGTGTGCAAGGTACGTTCTCAAAATTGTAAACAAATATCTTTATAGTGATTTAAAATTCGAGTTCGAGTTAAGCCGGAAGCGCCAGAGTAGACCGCGAAATTCAAATTTTCTAACGTTTTATTTGGCAATTTTGCAGATCTGTGTGAAGCTGTATGTAATTTAACGGGTCCACCACAAAGTGTTAAAATTATCAAGTAGGTACTGAATTTGTTCTTGGCACTACAATTTGTCACCTCAAAGGTAGATTTTCTGTTTCATTTGTTCACATGTTCATCAGTAATGTTGGTACAGAATATACACATACATACATACATTATCAGCCTATAATGTTCCCACTGCTGAGACACAGGCCTCCTCTGTGAGAGGGAGTGGGCCGTAATCCACCACGCGGGGCCAGTACGCGTTGGTAGAAGTCACATGTCTCCGAATTTTTTGTTCGAACCTACGACCTACATCTCGTAAGTCGCGGCCATAACCACTGGGTCACCACTGCTCTGTACAGAATATAGACACATAATTCTGCTTGACAGTTTGCGGACAGCTTTACCTCATATCTCGTAGACCGCAACATCTTACAAGCTACGTCTTCTAGTCTATACAGCGCTCAGTTCACGCATGTGCCGACAACTCGAGAGCCTTTAGGTACTTCAACACTCGCTTTACTTTTCCAATATACCTATATTTTTTTGATGCGGTGGCCATATTTTTGACGCACCTTAATGTAAAAATGGAGCGTTGATGGCTGAGTGGTAACGGCGCTGACTTACGGTCCTAAGTTCGAACCCAGGCAGATGCTTTCAAATCAAATCAAATCATTTATTTCCTAAATACAGGTTCAGAAGATGCACCTGGATGGTTCCTGTTTAATTAGTCATAATAATTTCATCACCACTGCTCTCAAAACGGTGAAAGAAAACATCGTGAAGAAACCGGCAAGTCCTAGAACCCAACATTACTAGACATGTGACATTTACCAACCCTCAACGAGCCTTCGTGGTAGATTACGAGCCACGCCCTCTTGAAGAGAAGAAGCCAATGTCCTAGCAGTGGAAACATTAATGCAGATTACACAATGCAAAATCGTTAATTAAAATGTGATGAGATCATTTTAGATCCTGTCGAGCACAGTAAAATATTAGGAGAAAGGAAGCTTACATATAAATAATTATAATATATTTATGACATTGATTTACACTCACACACTGACTTATTACCTACTTGTTAATATTCTAGGAAAATCGTATAGTTACTCTTACAATGTTTGTAAATATGTGAGCACCATGTATCAATCATATAATTAACTTATCTTTATTGCTTCAGTTGCATTTTGTTACCTGTTTTGGTATAGTAATTTTATTCTGGGTGCATCGTTTTCACATATAATTATATAATGAATGTACTATGATATATTGTGTTTAAAACATTTTAAAAGAGTAACGGTGGAGTTTCTTGCCCGTTCTTCTCCATACGAAACTACATTTTGGAATGGGCGACTAGAATCAATTGCGTTTAAATGTAAATGTTGACGTTCAAAAGTGCCTTATAAGTGCCTAATTGAAATAAATGCTTAGACTTAGACTTTGACTTACTTACTATAAAATAGTTTATGAACTACAAATTGGGTAGCCTCGAAAATGTGTAAGTTGCAAGCGCAAAATCCAGGGGTCCTGGGTTTGATCTCCAATGTGGGCAACATTTCTTTTCTTCTAGGACTCACGTGTTGTGCCCGACTAATGGCAGTCTCACCAGCTATTACATGGGTTTTCTCACAATAAGAAGAATACGAGTGTCTGTATAGTCATCAAATAAGATAAGTTAGCAGGTTCTTCAGATACCTAGACTATAGACTACTGTAGACTTTAGCAAGAAGCCAATGGATGTTTTCGAATCAAATTTAAACAGTTTGTTTTCAAATTATTGAAGAAATTTTTATTCAAATACATATATCTATCAGTTTCAACTTTATCTTATTGTTAATACCGTGCTCCGAGATAGGCGACTCAGTCAGGCCCTTTTGTGCATATATTGGGTGACTGGTAATTAGTGACTGACATTTAAATACATGATTGTACTCATCTTTATGAACAACTTTTAATATGGGACCAAACCTGAAATCGCAAAAAAAAAATCTGCTGTTCCCTACATTTATGTTCGCATAACTCGTCAAAATTTAGGGAACAGATGATTTTTATTTTCGCGATTTCGGGTTTGGTCCCATAGTAAAAGCTGTTCATAATTTATGATAAAAGCCTCCAGCCAGGGCGTTGCGAGTTACTGTATATCATTATTATTATATTCCAAAACTTCACACGAACCCAACCAAATCATTGTAACGAAACCATAGCGTGATCAAGATTTCGCGACAACGCCATCTATCGAGCTTGATAACAAACTTTTTTAAGTAATAATTGCTATGGTTTCTTCATGAACACTTACATCTCTGGCCACTCCATTGAGAATTAGAGTAGTGATGTTACATTATTATTCAATTATGGGACAGCTTTAACAAAATAACATATTCATGTGTCTGAATCAATTCACCTGCTTTTCATTAATTTCCCGCTCTCACTGCGTGGTCGCCCTACATAACATCTCCTGTAGAAGCATCAATCAATTCTATAATGACGTCACCTCAGAAAAACATGGTTAGAGGGTAGGTTATATTTTATATTACATCCTAACAAGTTCGTGTTTGAAAATAGGTTTTTGTGTATAGACTTTTTGAGGGATGCTTAACTTTATGCTTTTGCGACATTTTCTAGATTTATTGTTATGCTTTGATTTTCGAATTTTGGAGCAATGTGGAGTAAGAAGTTTTTACAACTGGTTGTATGATATTTTGTTCTCATAATCTTATTAAAATAAGTTACACTACTGCACTGCTCTCAAAATAGTTAAGGCAAACATTGTGTGGAAACTGGCATGTCCTAAAACCAAACGTTCGATGACATGGAACATGTTCCAATCCACACTGGGCCCTCGTGGCAGATTATAGCCAAACAAATGGAGACTTGTGATAGGCTGACCATGTACTCGAGGTCTCACCACCACATAAAACAAACCACCTCAGCCCCAACTTTACTAAAATAAAAGACTATCACTACTGTATAAAACTATACAAAAAACCTACCCGAAGCCACTTACATGTCACTCTTAGATTGATGATGTCCACAGATTATGTTCACTAGTGAAATTAAAAAAGTTGCCCAAGTGTCTTCATCCTGTTACTTGGGAAGTTTTTGCCCGAAAATTCCGGATTTTCTTCCTCCCCGTGATAAGATTGGCGAGTGAAAAGTTTTGTGTAGGGATCCTTGTACCAGGTGGGGTGAGAATGACATTGTAATAAGGGTGGTAGATAAATACTCGTAACAATGTCATTAGGATTTCTGCTTACCTCTCATCTATATCTTGTGTTTGATTGCAATGTCAAAATCATCATCATCATCATTTCAGCCGGAAGACGTCCACTGCTGGACATAGGCCTCCCACAATTTGGGGGGGCTTGCCATAATCGTCACGCTTGGCAGGCGGGTTGGCGATCGCAGTACGTTGGTAAAATGCATAGAGAACACTGCTGCCCATTCTCTAGTAAGTCCCTTAGTCGCCTCCTACGACACCCACGGGAAGAGATGGGATGATGCTATTCTTTACGTCCGCCACCACACGGTACTGTCATGTAATGTCAAAATAACAACTTTTACTAGTGATAAACAGACAAAAGAGTTTTTTTTTGTTCATCATTCATCGACATTTCAGCCGAAAGACGTCCACTGCTGGACATAGACCTCACCCAAGCACCGCCACTAGCAGCTCGATTGGACATCTGTTCTTAGAGCAATGTGCCCTGCCTACTGCCACTTCAGTTTGGCAATTCTTCGGGCTATGTCGGTTGCCTTGGTTCTCCTGCGGATCTCTTCATTTCTGATTCGATCGCGAAGGGAAACTCCAAGCATAGCCCTATCCATTGTCCTTTGGTTGACTTTATTTATTTATTTAAACTTCTCGCACACAAAGAAGTTACAAAGGCGGACTAAATGCCTTAGAAGATGGCTACGTCTTCATTGCCCTTTGGGAAACTTTCAACCTTCTTATGAGGCCCATTGTGAGCGACCACTTTTCAGTGCCATATGTCATCACTGGCAACACGCACTGGTTTTTACGATTTTATTGTTAGTCTGTCAATTCAGTGAACTCTATTTGAAAATAGCTGTACAAATTGGCACCTACAGTTACATTTTGTCATCCAGTTGTTTACGTTTTAATCAGATACTTTTGGAACAGACTATACTCGTACATAGAAAAAAAAGGAACTAACTATTCGATGTAAGCAGAGGTATTTTCAACTCTATCCCCAGTGCAAGTTCTATTATAGTCTAGGTTTTCCTCTTTATTTTATTATTTATGTACACACAGTAAAATACATAAGAGATACGGCATAATCAAACAATTGAGTACAAAGGCACTGCTTATTTCTTTAGAAATTTCTTCCAGCAGACCTGCGAAAGGAGAAATGAAATTCCTATTTCAGTGCCGTTTGCAATAAAGCTAGGATTTCTCTCTTCTTAGTACTTATGCTCCTGTTACTAACTTTAAGCACTTTGTGTAGTGATAAAGGTTTTTGATATGACTTGCTTCTGAGCTGTATTTTTGCTTTGCTTGTCTGTATTTTTTTGTGCTCGCTTGATGGCAGTACACTCGCCTCAATTACATGGGACTCGAACATATCTGACGAAATGTGGGCGTAACTTAGGTACACCTCTGCCGAGCCTTTGGGGGAACAGACGTGATGGTATGTGGTGTATCTCTTGCTTTTGCGCTACGGTGGCCGGGTTTGGTTCTTACCCGATAGGAAGGAGAGGAAGAAGTTTTTACTGGCTAGGTACTTTTTGAATAAAGCTACGTGTTTGTATACTGTCTCTAGCTTCTGCCCGCGACGTTCTCAATTTACTGGGCTCCTTATGACCTTCCTCAAGATGAAATGCAAGTAGAATTTTACAAATCCATCTGGCAGTTCCAGAGATTACTCCCTACATACAAGCTATCAAACAAACAAACTTTACCACTTTATAATATAATAGTTTAGCAAAACTTCTCTTACCATCATCTTCATTTCAGACGAAAGACGTCCACTGCTGGACATAGGCCTCCCCCAAGCTCTTCCACTTCGACCGGTTCTGCGCTTCTCGCATCCAGCGGATTCCTACGGCCTTCACAATGTCATCGGTCCATCTTGTGAGAGGCCTTCCAACGCTACGTCTTTCTGTACGCGGTCGCCACTCTAGAATCTTCCGGTCCCATCGGCCATCTGTTCTGCGAGCAATGTGCCCTGCCCACTGCCATTTCAGTTTGGCAATTCTTCAGGCTATGTTTATTGCCTTGGTTCTCTTCTCTTATGTACTGAACAAAATAGAACATCACGCCTATATTCTCCAAAGGGCAGGTGAAGAAGAACTGTACAACCAAAATAATTCGTCAACTTATGTATATTAGCTATGCTAACTTATGTATATAAAGGGGGGTTTGTGGCTAAGTTACAATAGCTGCGCGGGTCGATCGATCAGGTTAAGCTACGCTTGCCGCGGTTGTTCCGTGGATGGGTGACCATCTTTACATACCAAGACCCCTCCGTGCCTCGAAAAGCACGTTAAGACGTTGGTCCCGGCTGTCATTTGTGGATCTTTGACAGTCGTTACGGGTCGTCAGAAGCCCGAAAGTCCGACAACCAGTTTTACCAAGGAGTATCGTATTACCCAGTAACTGGGTTGTGGAGGTCAGATAGACAGTCGCTCCATGTAAAATACTAGAATTCAGCTGCATCCGGTTAGACTGGAAGTCAACCCCAACATAGTTGGGAAAAGGCTAGGCAGATGATGATGTATATTAGCTATGCAATATATAGTGGCGCCAATTCCCATATACCGTGCCCAAATCCATACTCTGGACTGCTGCTAAGAAATTCCTAATTAAAAACCCCATATTACTTTGCTTGCTTCGGAAATTACAACTTCAGTACTCTCCTCCACTTCCTTCATTCAGCGCTTGGAATCATTCTAGACCTACACGAACATTATTAATACTTAACTCTTCAAACAAAGTCACCACATAAAAATGCCCACTCATGACACAGACAAGTAACAATATATCTACTGAGCTGCCACACTTGACGTTCACAGTCACTTGCTTACGTCGTCCATTTTAACTCGCGTTAAGGCACCTGCCTCACTGTAGACGGGGCAGCGACTAGCTATCAATTTTTTTCGTTCAAGAAACGTACATGAGATTGCTGGTCCCGTGTGAGTAAAAGAGATACATATTTTATGTCGCATCCGGTCATTAGTACGGACACGAAAGAATCCCTATCAGCGCTCCACCACGGGTTCTACCCACATAGGGTCACGATGTTTTAAGCCTACGACGAGGAAAACATTCAGTGATTGATCGTATCAAAGTTAAAATGTCGCGAAACTATACTTAATTCGTTGTGCTCTGTTGTTGCGGCAATTGTAATTTGTGATTTTTACAAAAGCAATGTCTCGCACCTAGTGTTTTCATTGCACGAAACTCATATTCTACCTGAAAGTAACGGACAAAATCCTGATGATCCTACACATTTATATTAATTGTTGATCGCTTACTGTTCACACACTTGTTTTTCGCAACGACAAGAGCCATCAAAGAGAGTACTCGCTCTGCGATGCTCACTTGGTAGGCAGAATACTCGAAGTAAATTTAAATAACATTTTTGTTTATGCAATGACTGATCCCTGAGAAGAAATGGCGAAACAGACTCAGAGGTCAATGGTCTCTTTAATAGTCTAAACATTTTATTATTAGGATATTATGTGAGTCGAATAATACAAAGCCATGCCTGATAGATCCTTTTGAAAAAATATCCATTTTGCCTCGATGAGGGACCACCGGGCTATCGCTACTCACCAACGCGAACTCGTGCTCATTGCTCGCCAACTCGTATTTTTGATTTTTTATTAATCAAAAACATTATCTTACAACATTTACAAGTTAGTAGCTCTACTTGCTTTTCGATGATCGCTGGCGGTGGAACAAGCGCCTTAACATGCTTTTAAATAGACGAACCATTTCTAGTTGCTATTTGTTTTATTTATTTAGTTCTCGTTTGTAACAGATATTTTTGATTTCTTGGAACTAGTTAGTAGCGCTTCGAAAATATCAGTGGGGTTAAAAATTTGCAAATTTTTGTTTGGTTTTGAATTTTTGCCTTGATGGTTCTTGGCTCGAAGCTAACTATGAAATAACAACCGCCAGGGTCATTCGATCGGGTTCAGCTCTGTTCAGTACACTTACCGTGGTTGGACCGAAATGACGAATGAAACCCAGGTCCACAATCATCATCTTAAAGTCAAAGCATTTATTTCAATTAGACACTTAAAGGCACTTTTGAACGTCAACATTTACATTAAAATAGAATTGATTCTAGTCGCCCCTTCCAAAATGTAGTTTCGTATGGAGAAGAATGGGCAAGAAACTCCACCGTTACTCTTTTAAAATGTTTTAAGTAGGTATATTATTTAACATAGTACATTCATTATATAATTATGTGTGAAAGCAGTGCACCCAGAATAAAATTACCATACCAAAATAGGTAAAAAGAACACAATTGAAGCAATACAGATAAATTAATTTTATGTTAGATACATGGTGCTCACATATTTCCAAACCATGTAAGAGCAAGTATACGATTTTCCTTGAATATTAACAAGTAATAAGTCCGGGAGTTAAAGTAATCACAGAGAGTAAATCAATGTCATAAATATAATTACTTCATATTATTATTATTGTTAATAAGAAGTATTTTATGCAGCCGAATGCCAGTATTTTGCACGGTTTAGGCTACACAGGCTATAAAATAGTAAACAATACGTGTGACTTAAGTAGACCTTTATTGCACGGCGTGAAATTGCTAAAAACACTATCTTAATGTACTTTTATGAAACAGACGAAAAAATCAAGAATTTTCTTCAACGCTCCGATGGAACCAGCCATTGTTGCGAGGGGAGAGGTACAGTCGCTAGCGAAAGCTAGTGAAGGTATAAAATTAAAAGTGTTCGCTCGGAGTGCCACGTCTCATTACCTTGTTCAGACGAGAATTAAACCGTTCCTGAGTTAATGAATGGCGAGTGTCGCATCTTGGTTGGTTTTAGGATGCGGTTGTTTAAGTTATTAGACACGATAATTCTCTTTAGGGCCACTTCCTAATCGAAATCGATAGTCACGATCATTTATTTAATAGTTACTAGCTTTTGCCACCGGCTTCGCCCGCGTGGAGGTCCAAAAATATCCCACGGAAACTTACTACCGAGATGAAAAATCCTTTATGTTATAAACTATCTATGTGCCCATCCAAATCCGTTCAGCCGTTTTTGCGTCATTGAGTAACAAACATCCAAATATCTGAATATCTAAACATCTAAACATACAAACTTTCACATTTATCATCATCATCATCATATCAGCCGAAAGACGTCCACTGCTGGACATAAGCCTCCCCAAAAAAGGGGGGATTTGCCATAATCGTCATGCTTGGTAGGCGGGTTGGCGATCGCAGTATGCGGTGGTCAAATGCATAGAGAACGCTGCTGCCCATTCTCTAGTAAGTCCCTTAGTCGCCTTCTACGACACCCACGGGATGAAATGGAATGGTGCTATTCTTTTATGTCCGGCACCACACGGAACACATATTTATAATATTATATTAATAGTAGGATTCCAAACTTATGTCAAAGCGCCCCATTACATAAATAAAAGCATACACGCGGATGAATACTACGCTTCTGCCTACTTCTTCGACCACGTGCTTCCCAGACCCACCCAGTCGCATCGCATCACCTGCCTTCGCAATCACTTAATTCTCTCGTTGCCTCGCTCTTAAATGTCGTGATGTTATGTAGCCTAAAGCCTTTGTCAAGAATTAGGCTATCTAATACAAAACGATTTTTTCAATTCTTACTAGCAATTTCAGAGATAAGCGTATTCAAACAAATAAACTATTCAAATTTATTATTAGTATAGTTTCCAAACTCTTTCAATCAATTAACTCACGTATGTAAGTCAAAAATCTTAGTAATAGCGCGACAGTCGCTTTGTATTGATAAAAGTGAAGAAAATCATGACTTATTTTCTTTCTTTGTGAATTTAGGCTAAAATAAGTCAGAGAAACAAACTCCAAATAATTTTCCTTCCGTACTAAAACATTATCATATTTTCAATGTTTCTAATTCTAAGCATTTTTTCCTATTTCGTTGAACTGTCTGATCGTTTGACAGATGACCATACTCGTTAAGTTGGAGGCAGTTATACATTATAGTATCTATATATTATATATCCCTCTCACCGAGAGGAGGCCTGTGTCCCAGCAGTGGGAACATTATATGCTGATGATGATGATGATACATTATAGCATAACTCACATGCACGAGGTTGGCCGACTACTTTCGAGCCATACGCTGTTCACTTGGCATTGCCATATGAATTTCACTAACAAAAATATTACTAGCATAAGCATCAGTTTAATCAGTTTATATTGTTTCCACTGCTATCCAATGGGCTTGTGGTTAAGTAATAACAGCCGCACGGGTCGATCTATCAGGTTAAGCTACACTTTCCGCGGTTGGGCCATGGATGGGTACATACCAAGACCCCTCCGTGCCTCGGAAAGCACGTTAAGCCGTTGGTCCCGGCTGTCATTCATGGATCTTTAACAGTCGTTACGAGTCGTTAGAAGCACGAAAGTCTGACAACCAGTCTTACCAAGAGGTATCGTGTTACCCAGTTACTGGGTTGTGGAGGTCAAATAGGCAGTCGCTCCATGTAAAATGCTAGTATTCAGCTGTATCCGGTTAGACTGGAAGCTGACCCTAACATAGGAAAAGGCTGGGCAGATAATTGCTTTCACTACTGAGACGAAAGCCTCTTCTCTATGAGAGGGACTGGGCTATAATCTACCATGGACTAGTGCAGCTACGAACATTAAAAAAAAACATTTATTTAAGACAAAAAAGTCCATAGGCTAGGCAAGGTTCTAAATATATTCATCATCATAATTTAAGCCGGAAGACGTCCACTGCTGGACATAGGCCTCCCCAAATTTGGGGGGGCAATTTTTGTGAGTGAAAAATATTATTCTGGAAAATAGAACTATGTGCATACAAATGTTCAGTTTACGGTCAGCCTCCTCGAAAAACATTTCTTTAAATGAACGTATTCCACATGTCTTAAGAATAAAACATAACTGTTAGAACTCTAAAAACTTTGTCAACCATCTGCTGATCCCGTAAGTGATAAAAAGTATCATTTTATGACGTCATAGAACAAACCGTGCGCCTGATTATAAACCATATCGATCTCATGGTCGTAGGCCATAAAACGAATCATAGGGGCAGAGTATGAATGAGACCAGGTGACCTGCTTATTCGTTTTTTGTTTTCTATTCCCAAATCAGACACACTTACACTCTAATTATTGGTACTTCCACTGTACTGGTGTGTAAGTTTTTGTACTCTAATGCTAAGAATTACTAAGCATTTTCCATACAAAAGTAACGCACATTGACCACGAACATATTAGTTAGAGCCATTGTGTTCTAAGACAGATCGACAGACAAGTTCTACTTTTAGTTCAAGATTTTACCTTTGAGCCAGTTATTATATTTTAAACCTTTTATTCCAACTACTGTAAAGTCATGCAAAATTGACAGTTATAAAATCAGTTTTTGTATTCAGAAATTCACGTTCGTTGGAATTATTTGGAAAATACAATAACTGCTCGAAGGTTAGGGATTGGACTAAACTTAGAACTAGTTATATAACTAAATGGACTACATTTCTCTGGCTGCCTCACGCGTACTGCAATGCTTACTGGTTGCAATTTTGTCGCCAAAACTCATAAAAATTAATAAGGGCGTCTGTTTGTATTAACAGTTGGGCTGTACACCTTCCGATCTATTCGTAAAAATTTCAATGAAAAACTTGAAAACGTAGGTTTTGCGAGCTTGAAGTGAGCTGTCAATAGTGACAATCAGGTGGAATGACAGCTAACTTAAAGTTCACTTCAAAAGTTTTACAGAAGCTTGTCTTATTCATACTCTGTGCTGTAAAATAAAGGTCGTACAGTTTTTATGAAGAGTTCCTCTATAAACGTGGATTGAGTTCAGTGTTTCGATTGGAAAACATAAAATTGGAATGATGAGGGGTCTTGTGTTATGTCGTATGTTTTCTATTGTTGGGGGTAAGCAGAGATGTTGAATGGAATCGGTAAGCGATAAACTTCTTGAAACAATTTTTGTCTGGAAGTTACCAACATAGTTTGCAGTTCTGTGTGAAGAGCGTGATTGGATTAACTTTATTTAGTATTAATATCTTATTTTTTGTCATCATCATCATCATTTCAGCAGAAAGACGTCCACTGCTGGACATAGCCCCTCCCCCAAGCTCTGCCACTTCGACCGGTTCTGTGGTTCCCGCATCCAGCGGACTCCTGCGGCCCTCACAAGGTCACCGGTCCACCTTGTGGGAGGCCTTCCAACTTTACGTTTATTTTTTGTACTAAATAAATAATAATGAATAAACAAATAATATTCCTGCTGCCTAATTTTGATTAAATATGTGTGTGTTTGTGTGTGTGTGTGATACTTGTGGCACTCCATAATCGAGTGTCTGATATTCGCGACACTAATGTACGCAAGATACTATTGTAGTAATTATGGCCCACACTATGTTTCTACGTCATCACAATTCTACGCCAGATTGCTACGCAACACTGCTACGCCCGATCGCTACGCAACACCGCTACGCCAGTCTGCTACGCAACACTGCTACGCCATTATTGCTACGCTTCTGCCACTTCAGCAATAACTTATAAATGTACTTAAATTAATAGGTAAAGGTTTTTTACTGCCCAATTATTTCAAATATTTGAAGTACCAGATATTTTTACCCGACCGCGGAAGGTAATGTGTTTATCAGCATATGTATGTATTTATGTTTGTTCCTTAGTGGCACTCTAGAGACCAAACGTGTGGGATGATTTTAATGATTTTTACATCAATCAATTTGTCTTAACTTTGCGAGTGTTACTAAGACATGATAGTAAACAAAATTAGTCATGGCAACAACTAGACGTGATATTGTGAAAACGAACAAAATAATTGTCGAACTATGTCAAGTGGGGTATCACGTCGGGGTCACCAGTTTGGGGATATGAGGAACAGGGTGTAAAGTTCACCCATACCTATGATGGTAAAGGAGGATCCTCCGACCAGACTGGTATTGTGTCTGGTGGGCAAATGCCCCTGTGGCATTGTAGATGGCGCAACTTTTCTTTTTGCGTTTCTTGGATTTTGTTGCGAAGCATTTTTATTTGTAGTGCCGCTACAATGTAATTGAAAACGATCTTTGGGTTTCTCAAATCATTTTTTATCTTTCACTTTGCCGCATCCATTCTTCGTACCTCCACAACCCTCATCAAGGGAATTCCATTGTATCACTTGTAATGGCTGCTCTGAAAAGAAAAAAATAGACATAATCAACGTCAGACCAGAATATACGAAGGCAACTTAATTATTGGATAAAATAATAAGATTTTAATTCAAACGGCTGTTTCTTTCGAGTTTAGGAAGGTAGCCCTAATTGCTTTTTTTGTATTCAAGGTTTTTAAGGCAAAGGGGATTAGCAGAGACCCGAATTAATTTGTAACTATGGAATGCATTATAAAAACTTTCAGGAATGACGATACTTCAATCAGTAGCCAAATCTTTGTTTCCAGTTGATGTTATTTGCACTTAGCAACAAAATATTAACTTTGTGTTGGTATAAACTATGTTAATTTTAGATTCTCTACTACTTTTCAAACAATAATTTTAAAAATAATTGTCGTGCAAACTAAACTTTATTATGTAGGAATTAAAAGTATTTTTTTCTAAAAACTCACATTTGTTTACATTTTTGAAAATTAAATTGCGTTCGGCAAATCGATCTGCGAAGCCTCTTCCCAACCATGTTGGGTTTGGCTTCCCATCCAACCAAATGCAGCTGAATACCAGTATTTTTCATGGAGCGACTGCCTCCACAACCCAGATACTGGGTAATACGGAAACCCTTTGGTAAGACTGGTTTGTCAGACTTTTGAGTTTCGATCGACATGTAACGGCTTTCAAAGATCCATGAATGACACCCAAATAAACTGCAAAAGTATTTTTCATAATTTGGCTAACCATTGTAAACATAACTAAAAGTTTTTTGTAGGTATTAAAATGATTTCAATGACACCTAATTTACTGTAACGTCTTCATTATTTTGATTATAGAAACTATTTAATTTGGCATGTGTAATTATTAACCTTCCTTTTCCCTCGTAGTCGGGCAAAAAGGTAGAAGTACCGTACGTCTTTTTCGCTGTAGTTCATGAGAGGATTATACCCATATTTTGAAGGAAACTAGCATTAAAATACAGTTTTTATGTAACGTTTAAAAACTTCTTACTTTGTAGCTAGGAAAACTATAAGCTGAAAAAGGTTTTTATTAGCTGTAAAAAGAATTTTATTTGATTTTCTTCGTTAATTCCAGGCGGTGTTTTTTATTGCGAAATATTAGGATACACACATCGTATTAAAATGAGGGCTTTGAAACAAGCGATTGTTATCTTTTTTATATCCTTTTGTGAGGGTGGCGCCGCAGGAGACGCCCTGGGCGACGGGAGTCCATAGCGGACTCCCGGCTACCATAGGCGCGGGCTTGCAGACGGCGAGCAATGCGTAGCTCGCCGTCCAGTAACCAGGCCCGGGTCGACGGACCGTTATGTTCTTCGCGCGCCTAAAAGAGATGTCAGCAATAATTGAAGGGGTCCGCTAAAGCCGATGACTGCCAGCGTCGCGGATTTGTTCGAAAGACTTACCGTGGCCCTGGCACAGGCAGCTGATGTCAAAGTCAAAGACAAAGTCTGACACGCCCTAGTCACAACAGAAGTCATTTGATAATTTCCCACCAGAAAACAAATGGGTTTTCCCGACTTTTCTTATAAAACTCCACTGTGACTGCCAACCACTTACAGGATAAAAAATTTAAACAGTGCGCAAACTGTAACTTTGAATTCAGCATAACCGTAATTCTAGACCACCGTAGAAGTTTTTCATAGGTTAAATAAAAATTGCTGTTCCATACATTTTGACCGCGTAAGTATTTCGGTTTTCTATGAAAAAGCAGATATTTGTTTTTGTTTTCTGACGAAAATTGTCTACACTTGGGGGTAGATAGGTATGGTTATTATAGATAAGTAAAACCCCTGCCCTTCAAACTAGGAGAATTCTGTATCTTGAAGAGCAGTGTAGGTACTTTAGTGGGAATATTTATAATTGCGTAATAATTCTAAAGTTACCATACTTATTAATTGAATGGGCTTAAAATACAACAATGAGGAGTGTTTGTGTGTGTGTGTTGCTGCGGAATTAAACTGCTCTTCTCTGGCAATGCCCTCAAAATGGTGTAGGAAAACATCGCGAGGAAAACGGCCTGTTCCAGAACCAAAAATTCGAAGACCTGTGACATCTACCAACCCGCAACGGGTCCACGTGGTAGATTACAGCCCACTCCCTCTCACAGGTTGTGTCCCAGCAGGCAATATTATAGGCTAATTATGCATATGCTTGGGCACGCCACGATTGCGGCGGTAAGTCCCCTCTTTGAGGAGTGATTTGAGAGGCGGCATGGCGTCCTCACCTTCCGCCTGACGCAGGTCCTCACCGGACACGGTTGTTTCGGGAGGTTCCTGTTTCGGATAGGGCGGGAGGTAACGCCCAGGTGTTTCTACTGCGAAGATCGCCCTGAGGACACGGTGGAGCACACGGTGGCGGTCTGCCCGGCGCGCGTGGGCGGAGCACCGTCGTGTCCTCGTGGAGGCGATCGGCGGCGGCGATCTCTCGCGTCCGGCCCTGGTCCAGGCCATGGTACGGAGCGAGAGGGCATGGGGAGCCGTCACCTCCTTCAGCGAAGCAGTAATGCTCGCGAAGAGGGAGGCGGTGCACGTGAGGGAAAGGCAACATATGCGCCCTCGCGACCCCAGCCGCCGCAGGATACGGAGACGCCCTAGGCGTCGGGAATCCCAGGCCGATTTCCGGCCACCGTAGGCATGGGCTTGCGGACGGCGAGTAATGGGTAGCTCGCTGTCCGGTAAGGACCAAGCCCAAGTTGACGGCGCGTTGTGTTCCACGCGCGCCTCAAAGAGATGTCAGCACAAAAAGTGATGGGGCCCGCAAGGGCCGATGCCTGCTAGAGGTGCGGGTTTGTTCGAAAGAGACACCACAGCCCCTGGCATACGGGCTACTGAAGGAACACAGGTGGGTTTTAGTCAGTAAAAGTCTGACACGCCCTCCTGCTCCACACAGAGCGGGAGAAGTTATTTGATGATTTCTCACCCAAAAAAAAAACTTATGCACATGCTAATGTAACCGCTGTCGCTACCTCTCCACTTACCGCTCATCCAATGGCTTCACTCTTATTATCGTTTAGCAAATGGTTATTGGCGTAAGAAGTACGTGCGAGAATAAAAAAAACGTTGCTAGTCGGTATTACCCGTGAGTGCGCGCAACCATTCGCTTTCATGAATATAATTCTTTATTTGTTATCTTGTTTCATTGGATAACTGTAGAATAAGAAGATAGGAAGGGTATTAAGGTGGAATGGAAACAGGGTTGTACTTTGAAAGTTCTTAATAAATACACAAAGATGTAGGTTGGAATCTTATTACTTAAGTTAGAATCTGTATGAGTTCACTCAACGTGAGTTCATCGAAATCACGTTGCGAAATGGCCACCCACGTCCGCTGTAACAAGCGAAAACGATTTTCTGGTGTGTGTACGGCATCCATATTTGGCAAAGCTCTGTCTGAAGTCTGGCGGTTGAGCAGGCCATGATACGTTGATATTAGCTGCGGCAAGTGTGTTTGCAACGACTCTGGCAGGGTATGGACGAGCACTATCAAGCGTGAGCAGAAACGAAGGAAATTGGGTCCGCAAAGAAATGAAAATACCTGCAATCTCGTTCTTCGAAAATCTTCACCGTCTTAGCGTAATTTCAGTATTCAACCAGATTTTTTGTAACTTGCAAAAACGTGCTTATCCTCACTTTTGATGCGAGTAGAAAAATAAACGAGTATCACATTAATTGCTCACTAGTGATTTCAGATAATTATATCTTTTTTACACAGAGTCTTCCATCAACGTCAGAGTTCCTATAAGATCAATTTTTTCTAGGTTATAATTTAGAACCTACAGCTTTTTCTACTACATCAACTAAAACCAATACCATTCTTGCTACTGCTGTAGCCAACTACCCGTAAAAACCGGGAACTAACAAGCCCACATTATAAACATATACTATACCTACATACTGTAGGGTAAAAGCCCCCGAAATCCTATTAAATGCGCGACGGCGCGGTATACCATACTTGAGTGGGTCCGCGGTCCAAATTGCATCTAAGCTATGCAACTATTTATGTGGTAGGAGGCATGAGATGTCGCGTGGTGCTGGGTTTACGGAATATTTATGGGTTAGTGTTGGTATAAGTGTTTTATGTAGTGTGTTTTTGAGGCGCGAAGTGGGACCGAGGAATATTAGAGAAGCGGTTTTGATTAGGTTTTTGAGGAAAATGAACATTGTTGTTCGATAATCACAAAGTAAGTATCGAATTTCAAAGAAAAAGAAAGAAATAAAAAAAACTTTTTAATAAAAAAATTGAACCGCCGAAAAACCGAAAAATAAAAAATAATAAACTAGCTTTGTCCAACCCCAATAAATAAGTTCGGAAGGCGGTGACATATAATCAAATACATATCCAAAGTCACCGACTTATCAAAATCAGACTACTCTGGAAAAAGTTATGCGTGGTCATACATTAAAAAAAAAAAAAAAAATATACGCGTCGAATTGAGTAACCTCCTCCGTTTTTTCGTCGGTTCGATAAGTTTATTTGCAGTAACATGACGTAGAGATAGAGCCCAAACACACAAAAAAAACAAGTCGGGGGCAATATGCGTCACATTCACGCAAAACGCCATCGCTCAGCATAATGCTAATGCATAACCGTATACGAAACAGAGTGGATACGGTAAAAATGATAAAAAATAATAATAATAAGAAACAATGTAGTGTAGTTGCAAAAGTTAATGAAGTTGCAAAAAAAAATATCACATACTACGTAGTATACAATCAAGGATTGATATTTCTGCTGCCGCGAGAAATCGCGGCCCTGCGGGCAGAGCTCCGGCGGGATCTCATGGCGACATGAAGAGTGCGATTGTCGCAACCCAGTATTGGGCACGCCACGATTGCGGCGGTAAGTCTTTGAGAAGTGGCTTGAGAGACAGCATGGCGTCACCTTCCCCCACTGTTGCGGGAGGTTTATGTTTCGCATAAGGTGGGAGGAAACGCCTGGGTGTTTCCACTGCAAAGATCGCCCTGAGGACACGGTGGAGCATACGGTGGAGATCTGCCCAGCTTGAGCGGAGCACTGCCATGTCCTCGTGGAGGCGATCGGCGGCGGCGATCTCTCGCGTCCGGTCCTGGTCTAGGCCATGGTACGGAGCGAGAGTGCATGGGTAGCCGTCACCTCCTTCTGCGAAGCAGTAATGCTCGCAAAAAGGGAGGCGGCACACGTGAGTCACTACAGGAGACGCCCTGGGTGTCGGGAATCCCAGGCTGATTCCCGGCCACCGTAAGCGCGGGGTTGCGGACGGCGAGTAGTGGGTAATGGGCTCGCTGTCCGGTAAGGACCAACCGGGTCGACGGCGCGTTGTGTTCCACGAGCGCCTGAAAGAGATGTCAGCACCAACTGGTGGGGTCCACAAGGGTTTTGTCAGTAAAAATCTGACACGCCCTCCTGCTCCACCCAGAGCGGGAGAAGTTATTTGATGATTTCCCACACAAAAAAAAAGGATTGATATTGCTCGTAAAGTAATATGTTTTTGTTATTCCCCTTAAAACATAAGGTCGCTTTTTTTACTGATAATAAAAACAAGGACCGACCCTAAGTTACGGGATGATTAAATTACATTATTCAAAACAAAAAGTTGAAAAAAAAAACGATTATAACGGTATCTTTACACATCTTTTTGTTTAGTACATCACTCATGAAGACGGTTATAATCACCACAAGGACCGCTCCTGCTTATAACTTGTACCACACGGTTGGCTAGGGCGAGTGGTGTAATTATCGGCCTCACTACACAAATTGAATTAAAAGGTTATTTCGTTTTTATGTTACGTGCACTTTTGCAAGGTGAAAATAAATGCATAGCACCATAACTGGGCTTCAGACTAATTCACGTTTTAAGAAAATAGAAAGAAAAAAAATATGGCAGAGATTTAAGAAAAATTCTAGCTAAGTTCTTGTCAGACTACGCACAATGTAGTTCCGTAGTTGGAATGAATTTGTCTCAAAAACGAACTATACATTGTGGTCAAAAAACGTGGTCTGACATCGATAAACGTCACGGTCAATTCTCCTACTGCAAACGTTAGTTTATAAGTGCCAAAAATACTTCTTTTGTGATAAAACTACAAATGAACGCTTTCCGGACATTTTCCTTGAAATGTGGCATATGATCTTGCTTCTTGCTTATTTTGATTATGTTGCTCAATGTAAAATACTGGTATTCATCTGCATCCGGTTGGACTGGTAGTCGACCCTATCATAATTTTTTGACGGCACGGTTGGCGCAATTAAGTGATTGACTGCTGCGCTGCGTATCGCAGGTTCGATTCCCGAACGGTACAAATATTTACATGAGCTACAAGTAGTTGTTCCGGGTCTGGCTGTTTGTGTATGTGATTTTAAATGTTTGTAAACGCACCCACAATACAGGAGAAATTCTTAGAGTGGGGCAATGTTTATATAATTTTTTTAATTAGGAAAAGGCTAGGCAGTTGATGTTGAGTTGGTGTTTGTCGAATTAAGTAAATAGTCTGGAATCCCTCAGTATGAGAACCTGGTGATCAATCCTCATGCCTTCTCTGTATCAGAAGAAGGCTTCGAATTTTTATTGCAGACTATTTTTATGAAGTTTTATAAACTAAATTCATAAAATAAAAACTATATTTTTTAGTTTTCATCAACGATTTTCAACACTAAAATAAAAAAAATATAAACTTTTAGGGGCTTATGTTACGAATAAAATCGAATAAAAACGAAAACAGTTATTTCATTCGGAAACAACTAACAATACACAAACAAAACACCAAAATAATAACTCGATGTTTGTTGACTAGAAAAGGATTTTATTTGTGTACAAAAGGAGATGTTGCCGACGGCGGCGCTAGGACGTGGTATAGCGTAATTTTAAATTTTATGTTAAAAACATGTCCTACCGAAAATGGATTTTCGGTTTTAGTCTTATTTTTGGGCAAAAAGGAATACGAAATCGCGTCCGTTTATATTAGCTGAGTGTAACTAAGAGCGGACTGGATTCACCCTGAAGTTAGCCCAGCGCTAACTGATATTGTCAAGCTTTACAAGGTAGGCCGAATGACGATTGACAATTTACGAACTTCTGATTTTCGGCTCAGTTTATGGCAGACAGCAAAAATATGACCAAATCATGATTTTTTGGCCGAAAATAAAATTGAAGCTCTAAGCAAACATCTTACGTGAAGCTTTAGAAATGAGCTTGAATTAAACAATCGTATCAATCACTAGCATCATCGGTGGAATGACAGATCACTTCAAGTGTACCAAAATTTCCGTGGTGAGATGGATGTTTATCGAGGGATCGTCCCCGAGTTCCGATCCATAGTCAACAGGGACACTTATAGTTTCGACGTGTCTATCTTCACCACGTCCGTTTGTCCTCAGTTTTGCTCAGAGCCTCTTAGTACTAGAAAACTGAAATTTACATGGATAAAGTGGAAAAGTCACGCCAGCGAGTGGACGAAAAAATCACGTTCAATCATGTTATGAAGCAGGTTGTGCGTTGATGTCCCTGCCAATAATATAATCAATTCGATGTTTTTCAAGCCAAAAAGCTGTGCGAAATAGGTTCGGGATACCAGTTATGAATATAATTAAAATAATTAAGTAAATAAATTATTCTCCACAAAATTCACTCACAATAACACTATGTTCTAATCCAGTAACGTCACAGTGCCATGGAAACTAGAACAACACTTAGATAAGTATTTTACTAATTACCAAAATACTCGAGCATTCTTACTAATTAGTAATAATACTAATTGGTACTAAGGTGGATGGGGCCTAGTAATTTTATTTATGCATTATTCTCTTTAATTACTATTCTCTTGGTAGGGAAACAACTTTCCGTGGGCGGTGAATGAAAAATGTGTAAGTTCTGAAATATCACGCAAGTATCCGAAGAGGTGTATAAGTATGGTGCACCACACAATTTTAATAAAAATGCTGTTAAGAGCAAAATCAAATGTCATTTGTTTAACCTAGGCTGAGAGTTAGCACTTTTTAAACTTCATAATTACATAAAACTGTCCCCCAAAATTACATATGATAGTCCTCCAAAATTACATAAGATAGTCCCCCAAAATTCCTATCCTTCACCACTTCCTATTGCTTTAGCTGAGAAGTAGAAGTGGCGCAACAAACTCCCCACTCCGATCAAATGTACAGTCATCAAAAGAGATTGGTAGAGTCAGGCTGTAAATTGGTGCAATTACCCTACCATGAATGACGGAACGGACAGGTTCTTTTATTTATAACATGCTAGCTTCCACTCGCGGCTTCGCCCGCGTGGATGTCGGAAATTATCTCGCGGGTATATTACCGGGATAAAAGTATCATCATCATCATCTCAGCCGAAAGACGCCCACTGCTGGAAATAGGCCTCCCCCAGTCATGGGGGTTTTGCCTTAATCGCCACGCCACGCGGCAGGCGGGTTGGCGATCGCAGTTTGGTGGTAAAATGCATAGAGAACGCTGCTGCCCATTCTACGACACCCACTGGAAGAAATGGGATGGTGCTTTTGCGTGAAAGAGTAACGAAACAGCCATACATCCCAACTTTCGTGTTTATAATATTAGTAATATATAATAATAATATATTTATTCAAAAAATAAAAGGCTTAAAAATATGTACAGTTTTGCTTAAATGTAATAAATATTATTTCTAAGAATTACGTGCCTGAACTAGGTAATCCTGTATTTCAGGCAATCCTGTATTTTAGTAAGATTAGTAAGGATATTTTAACAAAAATAATGTGTTTTTGTGCAATAATTAATATGCATGAAGGTCCAGAATGAACGGGGGGCCTAGGTCAGAAAAATTTAGTTGTGTTTTTCATTTAAAAAATTCTACAAAAGCACGGAGTCTAGATTTTACCTCCGAACGGGGTGGCTCGCCCCTATTTCATAGGATTTAAATATAACTGAAGAAATGTGGGTATACTTACACCCCTGCTCGTCCCTTTCGGGCCTACAGGTGCATGTTATGTTACATAAATCATACAAGTATTATTTGTATGTCAGATGGTACAATCAAAAATGCATTAGTTTGAAGAAAAGGTTTTAATAATATAAGAAGAGCGGCCCAACACCTCCGCAGACATCTTTGGTATTGTGTTCAATAAAATGGAGACAGCTTTTTTTCAGTACTTAATCAAGTATGGAAGAAAAAGACATCTTGCGTCTGCGAATTATGTTGGGGTCGGCTTTTTTTTTTGACCGTGCGAAATCATCAAATAGCTTCTCCCGCTCAGGGTGGAACAGGAGACGTTTTAGACTTTTACTGAATAAAAACCCACCCGAGTTCCTTCCCATACCTGTGTGCCAAGGGCCACGGTATCTCTTTCGGATAACCCACACCCCTGGCAGGCATCGGCTCTTGGGGGCCCCTTCAGTTGGTGCTGACATCTCTTTGAGGCGCGCGTGGAACACAACACGCCGTCGACCCGGGCTTGGTCATTACCGGACAGCGAGCTACCCATTACTCGCCAACCACTATTTCCCAATTATGTTGGGGTCAGCTCCCAGTCTAAACAGATGCAGATGAATACTAGTGTTTGGGATAAGGGCAGGGAAATGATGATAATATGTAAAACAAATTTAAGTCATGTTATACAGTAAGTTGCCACATTTTATTCTGATCAATTTAACAAAATAAGTAATTTTTTTTAGCAGGAGAAATACGAACGGTGGTATGACTTGCTTTTGAATTTCAAAATACTTTTTCAGGGAGGTAAGACATTGCGAGAAAACTGTTCTGTAACCAAAGCATAAACCTTGAAGCCTTGATAAAAACCTTGATAAAGCAAGAATAAACCATGATGATCCATAATCGTTCCTTTGCGCTTTCAATCAGATACCTATATGCTGATAATTTTGTGGCTAAGTTATACCTGCCGGACGGTTCGAGCGATTAGGTTAAGGTACGCTTGCCGAGGTTGGTTCGTGGATGTTTTTGTTTTAGCATTTCTTCTCAGAGGTCACTCAGCTAGGAAATGCCGGCGCCAGCTTGTGGTTTTAAAATATTGACCAACAAAATATTGACGCGTAAAAGTTTTACTTACTATAAACATTTCATTTCAATTCATTTCCGTGGGATAATAATATACTAGTATTATGACCTTTATTTCAATAAATACATATTAATTACATTTTTAAATATTAATATAAAAAATGTAGGAATATTTAAAAATATAAAAAATAGTGGCCCACCGGTATCAGAAACAGGGTCCAAGCTACCGGCGGTCAGGGCTCCAGAGAGATGAACCTCCTGACAATACGAGCCGTGTCCAGGAGTACCGCTTTCTGGATCAAGGCCTTGACCCAGCTGCCCAACGAGAGCCTCCTTAGGTGTTGGTCGAGGCTCTTTGCTATCAAACCATTGGCTGTAACAACTATCGGCACAATGATCGCTGAGTCCACATCCCACATGTCGACAACCTCGCGAGCCAAGTCAAGATCTAATATTAATTAATTATTAATTAATCTATTATTATTATTAATCTAGTATTATCATTATTATTTTTCGTGTCATAAACCACCAAGATAGTAAATAAGTAACAAAATGATTCCCGTGTAAACTCGCCTACGTATATTGAAACCTAACGGAACTGCGAACGTGACTCCAAGCCCTGCCAATGCACATTCAAATAGAAACGTTCATAGAATAGACCAACAGACAAACAAACATATTTGCATACTGCATGTATGTAGATTGTCGGTACACTGTGGTGCCCGGGCATCAATAGGCTAGCCAGTCTATACAAATGTGTGTTGCAAAGGACTATTTCTTGTCGAAAATGGCTGATTCACAGACCTGAGGGGCAATTCTACTAATTTTAAGAACGTTCACAGTCTGATCTCAGTGTCAATCTGTCAAAAATTCCTATACATTTTTGTCAAATTTTTGAAATTCGATTGTCGCCGAGATGACACTGCGAACGTTTTTAATTAGTAGAATTGGCCTTCTGATGTTTAGGTCGCTTCTTACAACCTAGGTGTGTTATGTATTATTATATTGACTTAATAACCGAAAGTAAAGCTGAAAAGTCCGTTGTGACAATCCTGTTACAGTATTTATCTCACAAAGTGCGCTATATTTGTGTTGATCTAGTGTACAAATAGGCTGTGAATATGTGTGTAAGCGCAAGAGCTCTCGATACTGTCCGAGACAATGGAGAAGTAAGAGTCACGTCTCGTCTTCTGCACACTTATTTACCACAAGTAAAGTGCATGTCACTTTCTGAAATATAAAAATACTGTAGCAAATAACTCAGCATATTCAATTTATCTGCTGACTTAAGCCGAGCTTGTCTTGGTATCCCATAGATGGCTGACATTGTTTACCCAGGAAAAGCCTTTGCAGACTAGGAAAAAGCGTTTTATCATCGCGTCGACTACAATTGTTTAATCTGATACTTACTAATTACGTACAGGTAAATATACAATCTGACAAAGATACTGGTGGATCTAAAAGAAATTATGAAGAATACAAGTGTACCCATTTCAGAAAAATAAAAAAAAACTATATAACACCTGCATTCTTCCATGTCTTACGTACGGCTGCCAGACCTGGCCGTTATTACAAAAAGTTGAACACAGAAAAAGTTAAAGTCAAAGAGAAATGGAGAGGAGAATGATGGACTTTAGACTGCTACACAAATGGAAAGCCAAAAAAATTAGGAACATCACCAAAGTGGCAGACATAAAAGTAAAAACTAGAATCCTTACATGGAAATGTAACAGGTCACACGATGAGAGCTAAGATGGAAAAATGGACCAAAACGGTCACCAAATGGTACCCAAGGAACGGGAAAAGACGTAGAGGAAGACAGATGAAAAGGTGGGAGGATGATCTGCCAAAAGATTGGCGGAGAACAGCTCTAGACAGGAGTAAATGGAGGGAAATGGAGGAGGCCTATGTCGCGAGCCTGACCTGGAAGCTGATTATATATGGCTAGTCTGCTAATATTAAGAATAGATTTGAATTAAGTGTTATTTGTTTATAAGAACTTTGTTGTGTATACTTACAGAAAAGGTCAGAGAAAATAAAGGCTTTTTTTATTTTAATTTTTATTATTTACAATCAATCAGTACCCCTAATATAAATGAAAATTAAGTTGTATTATATTCTGTAATTACACTAATTAGGTTACTAAAATCTTATTACATAAGTCACTTTGTAAAACTATTTGAATTAGAAAAACGCTAGATAACAGATTGCAAACAAAATATAATGTGTCTCACGAAATCCGTCTCCACACTTTCGCAACCCACATTAGTTCTGTGAAGGTGGTTGAAAAAAGAATTAAATTCCCCTTTGTTCCTACTTGTAAGTGCCATTCTGAAATATCACTCAGTTCTGATATATGGCGCTGAATCTGGGTTGCTGAGTGAACCAGAGTGCTTTCAGTAGCTGTAAAGAAGTAACTGACGTATAATATCAGCAAATTACAGTCCCACTGTAGGGCAAAACCATATTTTATATACATAGACTTAGTTGATGCTCACACGAACTTAATAAAACCGCGGCGGGGTTTTTTGCGCATTTGATTTTGAACTTTCGGTGTTGAATTGAGCAGAGCAAAGTGCCTGCCTGGTTTTAAACTCATGACCTTCAACTTGTATGTAACAAGTCAAGGGCCGATACCATTGGGCCATCACTGCTCTTGATTTACCTTCTAAATGATTCTTGTTTTTGCTCAATGCAGGGCAAAAGTTTGTTCTCGTTTGTTGTGTTTGTTTAGCACCTATGTGCTAAAATGTAATTAGCATTGACAACTACATTTTTCTGTGTGTGTTGCTGAGTTCAGACCATTAGGAATTCAAGATCTAGTCTTGAATTCCATCGCATTTTTTTTTGGCCCCTTGTCTAAGCTTCGGATTAAATTTTAGGAAAAGATAAAATGTGATCACTATAAGGGTTTTGTCGAAAAAAATAAGTTGTTATTCTACTTAACACTGTTTAGCCAAGACGTCAACTGCCTAGCTTATTCCCAACCATGTTGGACTTGGCTTGAGTGTTTTACATGGAGCGAGTGCCTAATTAACCTCCACATCTCAGTTTTACCGGATAATACGTTACCCCTTGGTAAGACTGATTATCAGACTTTCGGGCTTCTGACGACCCGTAACGACTGTCAAAGATCTACGATTGACAGCTACTTTGCCAGCAGATTTTGCCAATACATCTATCTCTATTATTCTTCTCTTTAACAATACATACGTTACATAACTCTCCAAAAACATACGAGCTTGCAATAACAAGCTCCGTATACATTAGAAACGTGGCGATACATAAATACATGCTAATAAACTGCGCATAATAAGGAAATGTACTCGCAAACAAGACTTAACGACACATCCTGGTCAAACATAACCTGGTTATGTCTGTAACAAACGTTCATAAAAGCATACAGATATTGTTGTTTTCGAAGCAAAAGTAAGACCGATAATGAGGCTGGAACGAGACTGGGCAATAGCATTGTGATTACTAAACGATATGAAATGAAAAGTCAGTTACAGAACTTAGCGATGGAAAGTTTAAAACGCACATCAAACGTGTCCTTATCAAAAAAGCATATTATAAGATGAAAGTCTACGTTGAAGATAGGGAAGTTTGGCATTAATTCCTTCTGCACATGTGGCTTCCCTGATACCTCATTAACAGCATAACTATGTGAAAGTCTATTAATTGCTCTCAAATACAATGTTCTTTTTTATTTTTACTATGCTGACATATTCTCGTCATTATTTTACAAACATCAATTTTAATATTTACTATTTTTAGTGATTGTCGTGGAAATCATGTCACTGTGTTTAAATAGGTTCATTTCATCTATGTAGATTATTTTACATATTATGAATGAGAGAACGTTGTAGGCCTTACAGACTGTAGATTTGTAGACGAGTTTTTATTCTGTATTTCGTCTAAGTCTCTCGTACTTATTGACAGGCCTGCAGTCTTCCCATACATTTTATCTCTGTAATTTGGAAACATTATTAAAGCCAATTATTTTTAAAAGAGTTACCGTGGAGTTTCTTGCCGGCTCTTCTCCATAGGAAACAACAATTTGGAACCGTGCACCTAGCTTCGGACGTTTCATGAGTGCCCATGCAGGTTTATATGAAATGAAATATTTAAATTTTGAAATGGTTTCTTTATGTAAGTAATAAATCTTCAAGACACTTTTATTTCTCAATTTCTTGTTGGTCAATGTTTAAAAATTTGATCGCACTGGCATTTCCTAGCTCACTGATCCTTGAAAAGCTAAAATAATTTAAGTTATTTATAAATCTCATATAAAATCCGAACATTGTATTATTAGAATCTTATCAATCAATCAATCAATCTTTATTTGTGAACACAGGTATTACATTATAGGTCTTACGTTTACATTTTAGTAGGGCTCTAAGTCTTACCAATGAAATTGGTGTACAAATATATTCGTTTTTTTAGTAATAAGTCTGAATGAAGATACAATACAAAGTCATGTCAATTATATGATTATTAATAAATGATTAATCAATTATAATTTATTTTTACATGCATGTCAATGGTAAATTATATATTAAAGGGTTAGTTATGTCATATTTCATCGTATTGTAGGGAATGTCAATTAAATGTATGAAATAATTCATCATCATCATCATCATTTCAGCCGAAAGACGTCCACTGCTGGACATAGGCCTCCCCCAGGCTCCTACACTTCGACCGGTCTTGTGCTTCCCACATCCAGCGGATACCCGCGGCCTTCACAAGGTCATCGGTCCACCTTGTGGGAGACCTTTCCACTATAAGTCTTCCGGTACGCGGTCGCCACTCCAGAACCTTTCGGCCCCATCGGCCATCTGTTCTGCGAGCAATGTGCCCTGCCCACTGCCACTTAAGTTTGGCAATTCTTCGGGCTATGTCGGTTGTCTTGGTTCTCCTGCGGATCTCCTCATTTCTGATTCGATCGCGTAGGGAAACTCCAAGCATAGCCCTCTCCATTGCCCTTTGGGTGACTTTAAGCCTTCTAATAAGGCCCATTGTGAGCGACCACGTCTCTGTACCATAGGTTATCACTGGCAACACACACTGGTCAAAGACTTTTGTCTTGAGACACTGTGGTATTTGGGAAGATATTGCGAAGCCTCCCGAATGCGGCCCAGCCGAGTCGGATTTGACGAGTGACCTCTTTCTCGAAGTTGGACTTACCTAACTGGACTGAATAAATAATTAATCAAATATATATAACAATAACAAGTGGTGGTAACAATTCAGGGCCATGTCTGGAAGCGCGTTTTGAAGAAAAAGCCATTGCAGCTTTGAGCTGACCTGTACCAACAGACGGCATGTATGTAACAGTGAGCGCAGGGGTCGGCAACCTTTTGAGTCGGAAGAGTCAATTTTTTTTTTTAAAGATCCACAAAAATTTTAAATATCATACAGATTACGAAACAAGACACAGTTATTGGTTTCATAGTAAAATTGTGTGAAATCCGGGTTTAAACGCAAGATGACCGAAAAGGGGCGTGGCCTAATCTACGCCATTTGCAAACACGCAATTTTTTTATTTGATAGCTCGCCAGGTATAGGGAAAATAAATAATATTTGCGTATGGAACTAAAAAGCCGCAGAGTCATATCCAAAGAGCCGCATGTGGCTCGCGAGCAACCTTCGGTGCCGTCACCTGAGTCATCGTGTTACTCAACCTTTCTACGGGAGCGATAATGTTGCTAAAGTGTAGTTTAAAGTGAGCGACAGTAAAGCAACTTACATAATTAATATATAATGTTCCCACTGCTGGGACACAGGTCTCCTCTCTGTGAGAGGGAATGGGTCATAAACTACCACGCAGGTTCAGTGCAGGTTGGTAGATGTAATTTTCCTCACGATGTTATCTCTCAGTGTTTTGACAGCATTTGTAATGAAATAATTTACACAAAGTAAAGCGCCTGTATGGGTTCGAATCTACGACCTCCAACACGTAAGCTAAGGCCGAAACACTGTGGCACCACTGCTTTAAAGAAAAGCAATACCAAAAGTGCATGTGCATGCAAAAAGTTAAGCAATTTATTGGAACCTAATGTCCAGCAATGGAAGTCTTTCCACTAAATAATGGTTATGACAGAAACGATAGCGTAACAGAATCGTGGCGAGGGCAAGAAAATAACAAAAACTAAGGAAAATCATTACGATGCTACGATTCAAATAGTCTCAAAACATGCGTAATAGAACATATATACGTCTCTTCTGAATATTTTAAGCCAAGTGCCAGCCACATGGTGTCATGTTTTATAACAGATTGACTCCATAATAATTAATCGTTTACAAATGGGTACGCCACGATTGCGGCGGTAAGTCCCCTCTTAGAGGAGTGGCTTGAGACGCGGCATGGCGTCCTCACCTTCCGCCTGACGCAGGTCCTCACCGGACACTGTTGTTTCGGGAGGTTCCTGTCACCTCCTTCTGCGATGCAGTAATGAATAATGCTCGCGAAGAGGGAGGCGGGAGACGTGAGGGAGAGGCAGTATATGTGCTCTCACGGCCTTAGTCGCCACAAGAGACACCCTGGGTGTCGAGAATCCCAGGTGGATACGCTTGCGGATGGCGAGTAATGAGTAGCTCGCTGTCCGGTAAGAACCAAGCCAAGTCGACGGCGCGTTGTGTTCCACGCGCGCCTCAAAGAGATGTCAGCACAAATCGATGGGGCCCGCAAGGGCCGATGCCTGCCAGGGTGCGGGTTCGTTCGAAAGAGATACCGCCGCCCCTAGCATACAGGCTACTGAGCGAACACGGGTGGGTTTTAGTCACTAAAAGTCTGACACGCCGTCCTGCTCCACCCAGAGCGGGAGAAGTTGTGCTGTGAAGTATGATTACCCAACCAAAAAAAAAAAAAAAATTACAGAGAAATCATCCACTAACAGGAAGATTTGTCAAGCCAGCAACGCAATATCTTCTCGTCCTATATACCGCAGTGTCTCAAGACGAAAGTCTTTGACCAGTGCGTGTTGCCAGTGATGACTTATGGAACTGAAACGTGGTCGCTCACAATGGGCCTTATTAGAAGGCTAAAAGTTACCCAAACGGCAATGGAGAGGGCTATGTAGAGTTTCCCTGCGTGGTCGAATCTGAAGAATTGCCTAAATTAAGTGGCAGTGGGCAGGGCACATTGCTCGCAGAACAGATAGCTGATGGAAAGGTTCTGGAGTGGCGACCGTGTACCGGAAGACGTAAAGTGGGAAGACCTCCTACAAGGTGGACCGATGATCGTCTGAAGGCCGCAAAAATCCACTGGATGTGGGAAGCACAAGGTCGTTCGAAGTGGACGGGCTTATGTCCAGCAGTGGACGTCTTTCGGCTGTAATTATCATGATGATGATGGTTATGACAGAAACAATAGCGTAACAGAACCATGGCGAGAGCAAGATAATATCAATAAAGAAAGAAAGAAAGATGCGTACGATGCTATGATTCTAACAGTCTAAAACATGCGTAACAGAACATAATAGGTACGTCTCTTCTGAATCTGTTTAGGCAAAACAGATTGCCTCCATAACCATTACAAAATAAAGCATTCAATTACAGGAAGATTTGTCCAGCCCCATTATTTGACCTGCAGCTTGATAAACCTATTCAGTATCCATTTTAGGCCTGGCTAAGTTAGAATGGTCAGAAAATACCATTTCAAATCCATTGATGTGGCGAGGCCTATAAAATATTCGTGAGTTAATTTGATGTTTTGCTAGCTTTTGGGACCGGCTTCGCCCGCGTGGAGGTCGAAATATTCCCACGGGAACGTACTAAGCGGATAAAAAGTATCCTGTGTGTTAATCCAGGTTACAAACTATCTGTGTGTCAAATTTCATCAAAATCCGTTCAGTTGTTTTGGCATGATTGAGTAACAAACATCTAAATTTGTCTTTTGTAAAAATCATAATAACACAGCACTCACAGTCACTAGTTTATTTTAATTTTTCCTTATAATCAATGCCGATAACTCACTACCACACATAACTTTTATTGTATACTGACTAAACTAACACTACTCACTACTGCACTGTTCCGTAAACAGCCGTAAATCCAGAGAATTTTTTTTAATTATTTTCATGTATGTCGGCGCTTGCGACCCTTTGCTTGTCACAGGAATGCCACAGAGTGGCTCAGGCTCTTATGGCATCGACAAATAATGAGGTCACGCTTTGCGCTGACGGTATTTTGTTTTATTCGTTAACATATTTACATTTTAACTTTAGTACTGATTATTTATTTATACTGTAACTGCCCGTGACATCACATCGCTCGGAATACCAGAATATCAGCGCTGCGACACTTTTTAAGTGTCGCAGCATTATGCTAAGGTAGGAGCCTTTTGGCCTCGTGCAGGACTTTCTGTTTTATTTTTAATAGTTTTTACTCTCAAGTTTGTTTGCTTTTTTTTTATAATTTTTTGTACTAGTTTATTTTATTTTGTGATCTTCCTGTGCTAGTCACAATAAATACTTTTTCTTTCTTTCTTTCTAAATACAAACTTTCAAATTTATCCATACTAATAATAACGAGGAAAGATTTGATTGTTTGTTTGTTTGCATTGAATAGGCTCCGAAACTACTGAACCGATTTGTTAAATTCTTTCACTGTTGGGAAGCTGTACTATCCTTGGGTGACATAGGCTATATTTTATCCCCATATTCACACGGGAACGGGAACTACGCGGGTGAAACCGCGGGGCGCTGCTAGTTTAATATAAGTAGGAAAGTAGGATTTAATTGAAAGTATCTCATCAAAAGATTCCGGAAGGGTTGTAACGTGTTTTTGTTTACTTTAATTGAAATAAGGAAGAGGGTGCTATATAAGTAAATAAATAAGTTCGATTGAATAAAAGTAATCAAAGAGGCTTTGAAGACGAATTAAACAAACGGATTAGACCAACTGAAGGAAATGCTTTGGTGAACCCTTTTCATCACAAATATTTGGATGGTATTACTGCAAAGCCCTTCGAAGAATACAGGCGTGATATTAAGTGGACTTTGAATGGTGATACGAAAATATAAATTAACGCGTCTATAAGATCAAAGTGTGATCAAAAACCCAGCAAGCACCAACAATACTGTTTTCTGTACAGCCTTTTTTAATGATCTAGTTGTCGCAAGGGGGCTTGTGGCAGTTGGTTCGTGAATAGGCGCCCATCTTGATGTAAAAAAAGGCAGCTTTCCGAGGCACGAAGTGGTCTAGATACATACACGGTAAGCCGTTGGTCCCGGCTGTTTATTCATGGATTTTTGACAGTTACGGGGTGTCAGAAATCCAAAAGTCTGACAACCAGTCTTATCCAGGGGTATAGTGTTTTTTTTTTTTTTGATGGTGGGTAGTAATCAAATGTCTTCTCCCGCTCTGGGTGGAGCAGGAAGGCGTGCCAGACTTTTACTGACTAAAATGTTCGTGTTCCCTCATTTGCCCGTGTGCCAGGGTCGACGGTATCTCTTTCGAACAACCCGCACTTCTGGAAGGCATCGGCCCTTGCGGACCCCACCAGATGTTGCTGACATCTTTGACGGCGCACGTGGAACATAACACGACACCTCCAGTGCCGCTTGAGGCGGGAACACGGAAACGCGCAAGCCATCTGCGAACCCGCCGCGGCTGTCCGTCACCGGACTCTCCTCGGAGGGGAATAACCCCTATCACCGGTGCACAAGGACACATGGCACGCCGTGATCACCCCAGGTAACAAATAGCATAAGGGCCCCAGACGACCCCGTGTCTGGTTCTCTTGGTACCCCTGCGACGGGTCAGTACAGTGGCCCCGCCGCCTACCACTTTTCGGCCGCAGGGGATAGGGAGAGCGGCCAACGCTATACCGACACTCCTCCTCCCCTGCGGCCCCACCGCGTCCGCCATCAAACAGTGGCAGCCCCGTCCAGGCCACGGAAGGAAAGAGCGCTACTAATCAGTACCGGCACTACTAACCCTTAGCCACGATGCCTCCCATTCGACATCGCGGCCCACCTCAGTTGCGGTGCACCTCACCGCAACCTACTTTTTGGCCGCTACGTCGTCGGCTTTGAAGCAAACGCCCTGACGAGCGGCCCCACCTTGGGGTTCCTCTTCGCTTCACCGTGGCTGGGAGACCACGGCTACTGAGCCCCCCGCAACGACAATGCGGGAACCCACTGGGGGAGGTTTATATAACCCGGTGCCGAAACGTCATAATCGGGAACTAAAAAATCATACAACAGCGATCCCGGAATGAATCACTTTAGGTCACGTGGCACCATATGATATGGACGAGAGCGAGCCGCTGTACAACGTGTTTTGACAGAGACAGATATAGAAAATGTGTCAGCGAGAACGAGATGGAGGAATATTGTAAATTGTATTTGGTTATCAGCTGTTCAATTTTACTGTATTTAATTCTTAACATTTCTATATTAATTTTAGATTGTTAGTAAGTAATCTTTATTGAAAAGTCAGTAAGTTAAAGCCGTCTTCGCTTCTGCTTCTCTCTTAGAAAAAATCGACACCTCGCCGCTGATGTTGGTGTAGATACTACTCTGCCGGCCCCATCCTAATACAGGCGTTATATTAAAGCTTATTATAATGCACGTCAGGTCCTCCATGTAAACACGTTTTCATTAGTGAGGGACTCGTAACGAACTCTTTGATGTTCACTTGTTCGACTATGTATGTCAATGTATGACGGATCTACGGGTAATCTTTGACGGTGTATTTTTGCTTTATGAGATACTCTACGTGTTACGTCTAAATACATAGATGTATTATACCATCAATGTCAATGTGTATATAAAGTGGTTTACATGATTTCTCATGATAATTCTAATGTCAAGTTTTACGGTTTTACCAGCAGGCTTAGCAGAGCGAGCAGCTTGGTCCTAAGCTGTTTTGCCTTTTAAATAATCAGAAAATGTATAGCACCCTTTTTTACAAAGTTTTATTTTAATCATCATCATTATTTCAGCAGACAGACGTCCACAACTGGACATAGGCCTACCCCAAGCACCGCCACTTCAACCGGTTCTGTGATACTCACGAAAGTCTTTGACCAGTGCATGTTGCCAGTGATGACATATGGCACTGAAACATGATCGCTCACAATTGTCCTCATAAGAAGGCTGAAAGTCCTCTCAACCAAAGCGTCTACCATCTAATCTCTTCACCACCCTTGGTTGACTAGTAGAGAATGACTAAGGCATTAAGTCCGCCTTTGGAACTGTTTTTGTGTGCGAGAACTTTAAATAAATAAGTAAAATCATTCAAAGAGCAATGGAGAGGGCTATGCTTGGAGTTGCCCTACGCGATCGAATCAGAAATGAAGAGATCCGCAGGAGAACCAAGGAAGAATTGCCAAACTTAAGTGGCAGTGGGCAGGGCACTTTGCTCGCAGAACAGATGGCTGATGGAGCTGGAAGGTTCTGAAGTGGCGCCCGCGTACTGGAAGACGTAGCGTTGGAAGGCCTCCCGCATGATGCACTGATGACCTGGTGAAGGCCACAGGAATCCTCTAGATTGGATTTAATATGCGCGAGTTGCTTAGAGAGATATAAATACCACCGGGGGTATATATTTTTTTTTATCAATAACAAATAAGTTTGTTTGGCTTTTAGTCCTAATTCCGTACTTTCTGTGATTTTAAAAAGGTTTAGTGCACAGGTCACAATAGGTTTATCTTTTTAATGACCATAGTTAATTTTGAGTTTCGAACGGCACATGTGGCTTGAAAATAGATAGATAGATAAATCATTTATCAGTGCACACAAAAAATTGCTTAATACACAAGGCTTCGCACTTAAGATTATGACTACGAACATGAATATTTAGTAAATACAAGATGCCAATATACAAACAAACATTTGCGCTTTTTTTGTATTATTAAAGACACTAACTAAAATACATTTATCAACTTCACAAAACGTTCACCACCAATAGACACGCCTCGCTAATAAAACTACAGTGAAGGAATTATTTTCTGCCAACTTGTCTGCAACTAAGTTTTGGAGTTACCTTGTAAAATATTTTTCCCCATCTTTAGGGAAAATATTCAAACAATGAAACGCTAACATATAATTATAAGCTAACAACTTTAAAATATTATATTCATGTATTATATTGTTGCCAGGTGTCTCTAGCAGATGGCCTCATAGATACATCTATGATGCCTTATTTTTAGGAATAATGTTTTGTATTACCTATTATTGTTGTATTTTATTTGTTTGTTAGTAATACTAACAAATTATTATTGCTAATTAAATTAATAAACAAAAAGGAGGGGGGAAACCCATAAGACATCAAAAAAAATCGTTCGCATTGCTGTCAACACAAAATAAGCCCAAAAGAATAGTAAGTATAGCTTTGCCAAGTTGTATTAATTCTAAACCTAATTGTGCTCACAGATATGGCAATAAAAAGTGCGCTTTGAAGGGAATAATCATCGGGTGGGCAAAATAATAACTTTGCGATGAGGTTAATTTTTGTTTATTGTGGTCTGTGGATGAACTGGAAACCAAATCCCATCGCAAGCAAACTACTTACAAGATTGGCAGAATCTAATTTTTTACATATTAGAAGAGGCAGCAACTACAATCCTGAAACAGCATTTTTACATTGACACGAAACAGCATTTTAGTTTTCCCGTTTTGAAGAAACGGGAGCCACAAAGATTAATTGAAGAAGTATTGAAAACAGTTTAACATCAGAGGGCCTAGATGAAGTGCCCTCAGTTCCATCATCAATTACGATGATGGAAAACTCATAAAAGTTTGACATTAGTTACCGGAAACCTTATGTGAATCCAGTTGAATGTCGTTGGAGAAATGCTGAACGCTTTGAAAGCGATTGCCACTTGTCTTAGGTAGGTCAAACATTTGGCACTTTTACCCCGACCTTACAGAAGACACGAACATTAACCACCACGCATGCTTGGGACCGGCTGGCGAATTCGGACTTAACACGAAAATTCCAATAGTAGACTTCTTAAAATTTCAATAAAATCGTTACAGTAGGGATTCTTATCCGTAACTGGCAACCCAGCTAACTCAGAACCCGCTAACTACATAATCCAGGATGTTAGTTAGTTAGTTGTTATAATTCGATGCGATCGGTCCATTCGGTTCTCGGCGCTCGTGGGTTACTATTTAATGCTCTTCTTATTATTTGGTACGTGAGTACATGATTTTAGGGGTCAGTTGTGCAAGAAAATTTTATTTGAAATAAGTATTTATGTTACTCATTATCATCACATCAGGTTTCTGCCGACGAAATTTCTGTCAAAATCGGTTCTGTAATTTTGAAAATTAGCCTTAACCAACAGACATAAAGACAAAAAAAAAATAAGTTGCTAACGTCATCATCATCATTTCGGCCGAAAGATGTCCACTGCTGGACATAGGCCTCCCTAAGCTCGGCCACTTCAACCGGTTCTGTGCTTTCCGCATCCAGCGGATACCTGCAGCCTTTACAAGGTCATCGGTCTTCGGAGGCCTTCCAACTCTAGGTCTTGCAATACGCAGTCACCACTCCAGAATCTTCCGGACCCATCAGCCATCAGTTCTGCAAGCAATGTCCTTGGTTCTCCTGTGGATCTCTTCATTCCTGATTCGATCACGTAACTCCAAGCATAGCGCTCTCCATTGCTCTTTGGGTGACTTTTAGCCTTCTTATAAGGCCCATCAGTTGTTGCCGTATACCTATTCTTTCACGTGAATTTAATTTTGAAATTACTAACAGAACCAATATTTTACATAATTAATGGCGCCCAAGATAAAGGCTATGCCTTATTTGGGACCAAAGATTTTGTAATTTCGAATGTTGAACTAAACGAGTTTTAGTTTCACTTTTACCTATTTCATTGAAAACACATCCTGTACTCAGTTTTACACGGCAAAAGAAACACAGGAAACTAAATCAAATTCGTCAGTGATTAAAAAACCAATCACCAAAATAAGGGACTAACACATAAAAAAATGTAAACCTATTACCCATACTGATGTATAAAAATAAAGGAGAAATAAAAATTCATTTTGCGTACTAATGAAGTTTCAAAGCCTTGCAATTAGCGACTGAGTTATTTTGCGGAAAAACGCAATTAAGGATGGGCGGGAGGCCGAAGGCCGAATGGCACGAAATATGTAGATAGAAACAGAAGGCTGGTTACATACAACGAGCGAAAACAAGCACACGCACACATATACGCGTATATTCCAAAAGTATCAGAAGAAAGTGTTTTTTTTTTTTCACATAAACCGACATAGGCAGTTATGAAACATCAGAAGCTAGGTAAATGGTTCCAATCGGTCGTGTCCTATGGAGAAGACAAGGAAAGAAACTCGACGGTTACTCTTTTTAAAATAATTGGCTATTACAGTGTTTTAAAATAACAGTGTTAATAGGTATAGACGGATAGCGTAGCCTGTCAACACTACTCAATAAAATGAGTAATATAGTAAGCAAACCCTGTTCAGTTCAAATTCTTACGATCACTCATACCAGGGAATTACTTACACATTCATGTGTATTTAGAATATTTCAACTTTAGAATCAATGCAATAATATTATTAATGTATAATTACAAAAATCATGGAAGAATCACAATTATTTTCTAACGAAAAACAGCTTTTAAGTTATTTAAAATTATTATTTCGAGTATTCAAATTATCAAATCAAACCACAAAGTAAGCGGCACTACAAATTGCCATCTACAGGTTCGGTTTCTGATTCATTTGTTTACATTTCTATCAGATATTTTCGAACAGACCACATGTACGGCCATCTTCAACAAATGCCGATCGCAAGTGCACTTGCACTCGCTGTACGTGACGCGTATCTATGTTTGCGTGCAAATTAGCTCGTTTTATTGAGCCGACCTTCTGTAACAGTCTATTTTGTGCGAATGGTTAGTCCCCCTATCGTTCGTCGCCTATTGTTAAGCTAGTGAAAGGAACTAATCGAGTGCTAAGATAGCACGTGGTTTCGTTTTGTTCTGTTATATGGTTTCTTGCATTATAAGTCTATGGATCTGTATTTACGTAATTATAAATAGAGCAATAACTAAGGAATATACCGATTCCTTAATTTATTTTTGGGGAAAAGAAGCAATCTGCAAAAGAAGTAATGGTTTTTTTTTTTTTCAATGTATTAATTGATCATCATTTATTTTAATTATTTGGAAATGTAATCGAATAGTTTTTCAACCTGAATGTTGTGTATGCCTATGAGTGATGTATATTATTGAAGACAATAGTGACTACTTACCTATTGTTTACCGACGAAAATACCCTATGTACCCGTATGTGTGTAAATGTTTGTTAATATTACAAAAAAAGAAGATAAAATACAGTATGGCAACCCGTCGACATACGAATAAATAAATAGCATTAGCGTTAAAGTTTGGAAAGTTACAACTAAATACACATAATGGCAACATGTTGAATGTGGGCGTAACGAGCCAACAGCGAGGCGTATCGCTTACATGCGATTTGATTCAATTAAGGGATAGCTTTTTTAACTAACTTCATTATGAATAGGTCAATTAGAATTTGACTATTATTAGAGTTGTTATATTTTAATGGTTTCGCGTTACAGATTGGCAAACAGGCTGATCAATATCAGGAAAATTTAGAATGTTGAAAATTAACAATTGAATCGTTACATGTGCCAGTAATTTCACCTTTTCGTATGACACTACTTGAACGGGTCGATCGATCAGGTTAAGGTACGTTTGCCGCGGTTGCTCCGTGGATGGGTCATCACCGGACCATCTTTACATACCAAGACGCCTCCGTGCCTCAGTAAACACGTTAAGTTGTTGGTTCTGGCTGTCATTTGTGTCACAGTCGTTACTTGTGGTCAGAAGCCTGAAAATCTGACAATCAGTCTAACCAAGGGGAATCGTATTACCCAATAACTGGGTTGTGGAGGTCAGATAGGCAGTCGCTCCGTGTAAAATACTGATATTCAGCTGCATTCGGTTAGACAGGAAGCCGACCCCACAAAGTTGGGGAAAGGTAGACAGATAACGATGTATGACAATACTTAAAAAAATCTTCGCCCTAAAGCTCAATCTTGGTTACAGTGTCAGCCAAGCAGGGTGTCAGGGACATCAACGCACATTCTTTTTACATGAATTCAGTATTTTGCTTTCCATGTGTCATGTAAATGACGTTTTCGGCAGAATTAAATTGTATCTATTGTTTTTTTTATAAACAATTTCTGTGACTTTTTAATAAATGTTCACCAACGACGACCAAGCCAATTTCATTCGGGCACCAAAAGAACCTTATGGCAATCTATTCACTTCTAAAAAGACGAAAAAATATAACAACACCGGTTTTTTTTCGCCGAGGACGGAACCGAATGCCGAACACGCCCCAACACTAGTGACCTTATTATTCTAGTGAACGGCGAAGTCTCGCCTCGAGTTATTTATTCCTAAGTTCTTCACGTTTTTTGACAGAAATTATAAATATGGTGGATTTGTTTTGATTATGAAATATATATTCATGATTTTTAGTTGGAAAAGTTAATGAATGGAGAACATAATGATGCCTAAAGGCTCATTGGTGATTTGGTATAAAATTACCTACTTTGTTTTCGTTATTCTAGAATTTTCTTCGGAGGAAAGAAAGCCAGTAAACATTATGTTCAAAGAAATAGGTTCTGAAATTATTAGCTGTGATCTGTTTGTTATTTACTATGTTTACGACTTCACCAAATATTGAGTTACCTTTATTATTATGTAAGGTTTAATAAACACTCTAAACGATCGTAAATACGCATCAGAATCTGTTGTGTAGCTTAGAAGAACTAAGCGGTAACACAGACAGATACGAAAAGCGTGGAGTAAGCTGAAGGACTGATAAACGTACGTAATGAACTCGTAGAGAGCGAACAGTACTAGTTGTAGTCAGTCAACCATTCAACACAGCATATCTGAGTCCACTGCTGGACATATGCCTCTCAAGCTGCGCCACAACGCCCAGTCCACTGCCTTACACATCCCAGCTACTTTCTTAAGGTCGTGGTTGCATCTATCTAGGGGGCGTCCCACACAAGCTTGTCGATATGCGTTCTCTATTCCAGAAATCCTCTACTTCACTAGGTTATCGGTCCTTCGACAAACATGGCCAGCTCACTGCCACTTCAGTTTTCTTACTCTGCAACCTATGTCGGTAAATCAGGTTCTTTCCCAGATAATTTCATTTCTGATTTTGTTATTCAAAAGAAACTCGGAGTATACCCTGCTACGAAGCGCTCTGAGCGATCTTGAATTTGTGGACCAGCTTAATTGCCAATGCCTTCGGCACCGCACTAGTCATTATGCTAGTTAATTATTAGCCTTCAATAGACTATAAAACCCCATTCCAACAAAAAAAGAATTTTGCAAATCGGTTTTATGATGGAGTTATGCCCGAACCTCCACCTAACTCCTAACCGTTAAAGAGTTGTACCTTCCTTCATCAGCTCAGCGTCATGAGATGATGATGACCATACGCAAATGTCTCAATAGCTATAGAAAATATATGAAAAACATTGTTAATACCTACAAAATGTGAGGGTTGCCCTCGATTTCCCTGGGATTCCATCATCAGATCCTGGCTTGGTGCTAATAGGACCACCTCAGGAGTATACTCTTTCAAATAAAAAAAATATTTTGAGGATTGGTCCACAAATGGGGGAGAAATCGAGGAACATACATTAAAAAAAAAACATACAGTGGAACATATAACTTCCTCCTTTTTTGGAAGTCGGTTAAAAATATGACCTTTACCCTAACTCTGTCATATTTGAAAAACCCAAAACCAATTCGCTTAAAAAAGAAAACTGGCGACACTTAAATTCCAAAAACATGCAAATTCGCCCCATAAAATTAGTTGTATCATCGTTTCTTTTACAAACCGTCCTTGCAGAGCCGTGATATACATACATAGCCCATAATTTATCAATATTTAAGCATATTCGATACATTATCTTCGTCCATAAAATTCGGGGGTCCTCTGCGCATAGAAATTGTCCGTTTAATATAAAATTATTGCTGTACTGGCCACCCTTAATCAGTATTGTACGGTAAGCAGGACCAGGAGTCTAAATAATGTGCTGTGCTTGCAAAAATATTGAGTGGAAATCAGAACTGGGGAGATTTTTTCGTTTAAAAACTTTTGTTTTCTTCAGATTTATTGTGTACCTATTTATTTATATAAACTTCTCGCACAGAACAAGGTACAAAGGTGGACTTAATGCCTTAGTCATTCTCTACCAGTCAACCAAGGGTGGTGTAGAGATTCGATGACGCTTTGGTTGAGAAGAATAATAATACAAAATACTATTCAAAATACAATCATGAGAATGAATTATACATGACCGGATACACTAAGACATAAATCGATTATAAACTTATAATAAAGATACATAAATATTTAATATAATATATAAATATATACTGATTAAAGGGAGAGGTGATGAGATGACTTCTACGCTAATTGTTTTGAAAGTAACTCTGCAATTTCCGCCTAAATGCATACCGACTGTATTGTGTATGCGCTTGTAGTTAGTTACCGCCTATGCTGTTCATTTTGCATTTTAAAAAGTTGGTCAATTTTTTCTGCTATATCGGTGATACGGACGTAACTCGTAAACGAAATTCAGGGAAATTAATTGCTTTTCAAATTGTTTACCTGCCAATTTAAATTGTCCGTAAATATTGGTGCCGATTCTTTTTATTTTTTAAATAAGAATATTGCTTCCTCTTACTGACAGACCGCAAAAGAAAAAGACAAGTGACGCTTTAGAACTGACAAACTAAAGCACGTCTCAATTGCCTTAAATTTAGCGTGATTTTAAGCAATAAATTGAGTTTGTCGTAGTTGCGTCGAAGAAAATCTAAGTTCAAATAAAGACAGACAGCTCTTACTTATTTTCGTCTCGTTCTTGTAGGAAGGCTTTAACGTGCTTTCCGAGACACAGAAAGGTCTTGGTATGTAACGATGCCCACCAATCCACGGACCAACCGCAGCAAGCATAGCTTAACCTGATCGATCGACCCTTGCAGTTGTTTAGATTTTTCCTAGATCAAATCTATAAATTAACCATACATTCATACGCCTATTACGTCCCCACTGCTGGGACACAGACCTCCTCTTCGTGAGGGGGAGCGGGCCATAATTCACCACGCGGGCCCAGTGCGGGTTGGTAGATGTCACATGTCTTCGAATGTTTTTGTTCTAGGACATGCCGGTTTCCTCACGATGTTTGCCTTCACCGTTTGAGAGCAGTGGTGATGAAATTATTTATTTATTTATTTACACAAAGTAATGCGCCTGGCTGGGTTCGAACGCACGACCTAAAACTCGTAAGTCGCGGCCGTTACCACAGGGCCACCACTGCTCTCTATAAATTAACCAATTCTATAAATTAAAAAATAAACAAAGATAAAAAATTTACTCTTGCAAAAAAATCGAAGTACATCAACACCAAATTGATTGCGATTTATTTTTACTTTTTTGAACCGACGAAAAAACGGAGGAGGTTACTCAATTCGACGCGTATATATTTTTTTTTTTTAATGTATGACCACGCATAACTTTTTCCAGAGTAGTCCGATTTTGATAATTCTTTTTTTTATTGGAAAGGGTATACCTCGAAGTTGGTCCCATATAAATTTCGAAGAAAAATTCCAACCCTAAGGGTAAGAAAACAGGGGATGATTGATTGTTTACTCACAGATTTTAATACTGAGTTGTGTATTACAAAAAGTAATCAAAAATTAAGCATGTAGTAATTAGTAGATTATAGCCACAAAAAATTATAAAATAAAAACTTTTTAATAAAAAAATTACGGCGGTTTAATTTTTTTATTAAATTTTTTTTTATTAATCTTAAATTCAAGAAGCAGTTAGCCGTTTTTACTTTTATTCTAGAGTATTCATTCTTATTAATATTGTGTTTTATCACTTATTTAAAAAAAACACTGGTAAACCTGTAATTGGCGACTGTGTAAGTCGAAAGCTAATACCGCAATACATATAATATATTACACAGAAGCTGTTGGTGTACATTGATTTAAAAAAAAAAACAATTAGACAACGACAAATGAGTTATCGTAAACTTCGAAATCAGAAGCGAAATTCTCACAATTTCCTCCCTATCTTGTTGTAGAACATGACATCATTTATAATTCAGGAAAAACGCGTAAAATAAAAGGCATTACCTTTAAATATATATCACTTATGCCACATAAATAACTTCCAGACATATTTACATCCCCCCTGAGGGATGAAAAAGCCGAATTAGGAAAACATGAGAACAATCATGTTTTCAAAATAGGAGGCATCATGGGCCTGTCAGCAAAAAAAGCAATTTTAATCTGTCTAATGTTGGATGACTCTTTATACCACGCGACATTTGTGGGTTTTAGTTTTTATGAACGAATATTACAAAGAGAAAAGGATTTAGGTTCCTACCTTATGTTTCACTAAAAAGAGAAAAATATAAGAGGATAGTTTTTTTTTTTTTTTTGGAAATCAGTGGAAAAAAAACGGATAAAGAATACCAAAGGCTACAGTTACAGTTTGCAGTGTTTTTCTTTGATCGGTTGGTTTTAAATGTTTGTTTGTAATGGATAAACTAAAAAAAAATCTTTCACTCATAGAAAGCTATAAAATCAATTAGAAAGATGGCTCGTTTTTTTTTTTTTTTTTTTTGTATATTACAGTCTGGTGAGATGCACAAATGGGGTAAGATACCAGTTGTGTTAATGTGATATTTCCTTTTTTATTACTTTAAAAAGGGAGGCTGTTAGGCAATTAGCGAGTTTTTTTTTTTTTTCATTTATCTTGAAATGTACATTCGATTAATTTGGTAGAGAAAAGCAGATAGCGGTAGTCCCATATAATTTTATTATAATGCAGTTTATGTTTTAGCTTCTATAATATGTGTATAATCCTCCTCATGGATGCTGGTGACATTATAATATTGAAAAAAAAAAAATTTTTTTTTAGCTAACAAGCCTCACATTTCATGTTCAGTTTCAGGTTTCAAGAGTGTGATAATTTTATAAATAAGCTACCTGTATCACCTAGTACGTCACTGACTTGTGTTAGTATTACGCCAGCTACGCTTTCGTAGCACATCGTAGGCCGGCTACGCGCTACGCCTATAGTAAACTCTTGTACATTATTTTTACCCTTCGTGAGATTGATTAAAATTATAAGAAAACTTTAATGCTAGTTATTACTTTATATGGAATATGAAGTAACAGAAAATATAGAAAAGTGTCCTTTTTAGGGTTCCGTAACCAAAAGGTAATCAACGGGAGCCGTCTCCGCTATTCGTCCGTCTGTCTGTCAGCGGGCTGTATCTCATGATCCGATATAGGTAGACAGTTGAAAGTTTCACCGAATGTGTTTTTCTGTTGCCGCTATAACTTAATAATGCCTTGTGGTACGAAGCCCTTTGAGTGCGAGTCCGACTCGCAATTGGCCGGTTTTTTTTTTATGGTCTCCGGAAAATTAATATTTTGAAATTATTTTGCCAAAAAGAGCTTATTGGTTTAAATGAAAAAACCAATAAGTTTTTGTACATAGTTTAGTATACAGGTTCATCCATGTGAATACTCTTTTGATTTATTTCTGCATTGTGTACACTCTAGAGAGAGAGAGAGAGTAGAGGAGGCTAGAGAAGAGTAGAGATAGAGAGCAGTATTTTTTTTTACTAATTTTATTTGTCAACCACATCCACCACCACATAAGATATAGAATAGAGTATTGTGTATTATTGCTGTAACAATAAACAATACTCTATTACATATATATATATATATATATATATATATATATATATATATATATATATATATATATATATATATATTATTATATATTGTACATCTTATGTATATATTCAAATGAATCCATATTTCCCTTGGTCACGGCATCACACGTAAACGGCTGGACCAATTTTGCTAATTCTTTTTTTGTTGTGTTGTTATTGTCAGCAGAAGGTTTTTATGAAAGAAAAAATAAGAAAGTTGCGCGTAATATTAGAAAGTTTTAGAAAACTTAACGACCGTATTATTTTTTCTAGTTCTACATACACCAATGCGAATTCAGTTTTATATTTCATAATTAAAACAGAACAAGGTCTGTCGGGTCAGCTAGTTCTAAATACAAATGTTTGTGAGCACCAACACTTCAACTAATTCTTAATTTACAACTATATTAGCTAATCCTAATCGTATCGCAGTCATATCGTGATCGTTCCCAGTAAAACTCTGTCCATACTTCATTCACGTTTGTCTTACCGCTGCCCAATGAATATAGGTCCTATTTGTATTGAAACAAAATGCTGATTTTATACTTTTTCGACCCTCATATGTCATGTCATCAGGAATTACTTAGGGCGCTTTTAAAACTAGAAGTTTCCGATCTACAGTCTTGGATATTCGTCTAGTATATAAAGTTGTGATAAAATTTCTTTGGCTGTACTGTTTGTGGTTGGTTTTGATACCATTAAATAGATGACATTTTTAAAACGAAAAATAAAAATATTTTTGCGACTTCCCGCTATTTTTTTATTGTTTTCTCGCCAAAATGAGTGAATCTAACTCAGAATTCTTCATTCTGATGTAATTTTACGAAAAAGGCAAACAAGCGACACAAGCCGCGTAAAAATTTTGTGACATATGTGGACTTAACGGTGTCAGGGCTTTTGCCTCAAAGCCGACGACGTAGTGGCCATAAAGTAGGTTGCAGTGAGGTGCACCGCAACTGAGGAGGGCCGCGATATCGAATGGGAGGCATCGCGGCTGAGGGTTACGGGCTGCGGCGGAGGAGGAGTGCCGGTACTTTTGAGTAGCGCTCTTCCCTTCCGTGGCCTGGACGGGGCCGCCACCGTGTGATGGCGGACGCGGTGAGGCCGCAGGGGAAGAGGAGTGCCGGTATAGCGTTGGCCGCTCTCCCTATCCCCTGCGGCCGAAAAGTGGTAGGCGGCGGGGCCACTGTGCTGACCCGTCGCAGGGTGACCGAGGGGTCCGCAAGGGCCGATGCCTGCCAGGGGTGCGGGTTTTTCGAAAGAGATACCGCCGCCCCTGGCACACGGGCAACTGAGGGAACACGGGTGGGTTTTGGTCAGTAAAAGGCTGACACGCCCTCCTGCTCTACCCAGCAGGAGAAGTCATTTGATGATATCCGACCCAAAAAAAAAACGGTGTCAGTAAAGCGAAGCACAAAGATAGTTCAAGCGTTTTCAGTCCGGGAATTTTTATGACAAAGATGTAGCTCTCTCTGGTCACTCTGTTATTATTTGGTTAGACACAGTAGCATCTAATTAACAAATGAGTATGTGAAATAAAGCGAATTTAGTTACGTATAAAGTCCATGCCATTTTTTTTTAATGAAGCAAGATCATCTTTGTAGTTACGACATAGCTGAGGGTTGACCACAAAACAGTTTTGACCCATTTGTAAAAGTCTGGTTATCTATACTAATTATAATCTATATTATAAAGAGGAAAGATTTAATTTCGAAACTACTGAACCGATTTTTTTTAAACACTGTTGGGAAGCTACACTATCCCCGGGTAACATTCGTTATTTTTTATCCCCGTATTCTCACGGGGTCAGGAACTACGCGGGTGAAACCGCGGAGCGCTGCTAGTACAAAATAAATAAATGATCTCACCGCAAGAAACCTCATGAATCGTGTGTACTCATTTGGGATACTCTTTTGAAACGTAATGAAACCGAACCATTTTTTGAAAAGATTGATCACTGGCGATGATGAACGTGACACGAACGTGCGAAAAAAATCATTGTAAAGAACAGTCAAGCTCACTGACTATAAGGCCACCCGGATTAACTCGCAATAAGGTAATGCCGTGTGTATGGTGGGACTGGAAGAACATCGTTCATCATCTTCATCATCATTTCAGCCGAAAGACGTCCACTGCTGGACATAGGCCTCCCCCAGGCTCCTCCACTTCGACCGGTCTTGTGCTTCCCACATCCAGCGCATACCCGCGGCCTTCATAAGGTCATCGGTCTACCTTGTGGGAGGCCTTCCCACTCTACGTCTTCCGGTACGCGGTCGCCACTCCAGAACCTTTCGGCCCCATCGGCCATCTGTTCTGCGAGCAATGTGCCCTGCCCACTGCCACTTAAGTTTGGCAATTCTTCGGTCTACGTCGGTTGCTTTGGTTCCCCTGCGGATCTCTTCATTTCTGATTCGATCGCGTAGGGAAACTCCGAGCATAGCCCTCTTCATTGCCCTTTGGGTGACTTTAAGCCTTCTGATAAGGCCCATTGTGAGCGACCATGTCTCTGTACCATAGGTCATAATTGGCAACACACACGCATCGTTCATTAGGAGGTATTACCGCCAAGCAAACTTTCTATGAAATAAATTGCCTTATCGTGACGTGTAATAATATGCTCTGTACTGTGTTGTGGTGATGAGAAAAAAAAGTTACTGGTAATTCGTTGTTTACGCCTTAAAGCGACGAAGCACGCGACGGGGAAGGAAGGGCGGTTCTTAAAATGTTTTTTGGATTGTTTTTTGCAAATATTTTTAACTTCTTACTCCTTTTTTGATCATCCTCAACCCCACCAACGTTCTCGACCACCAACAAGCCATCCCATTAACGTCCATCAAAGAGAACCGCCTCACTACCTGCTCCTCTGCTGACCCCAACACTAACTGTGTTGACTGGCGTGGATAAATGACACACATTTGTAGATACTACGGCGGATACCTGTGTAGTGATGGAATGGTATCGATAGATGCAGGATTTTTTTATCGATATCTAAAACTCCAAATTAGTAGGTATGTTGGTTTTAATTTTTTCAACGAATTGAGAATCATGAGTTGATACCAGGTTATATCAGGCATTAAAACTTTTGTTTACGCACAATCTATTCAACTATGTACATTTCTACAACTAAATAAACCTGAAGTGTATCTATAATTTCAAAATAACACCTTTTCAAAAAATGCGTAAGTATAAACGGTAGATACAACAAAAACGCATTTAAAAATGGTCGTAAAGTTGATTTGTATGTTCCGGCTAATCTCCAAAACGGCTTTACCAATTTTGACGGAGCTTTTACTAGCAGATAGCGTTATAAGGAGCAATACAAGCAATATCAATAAAAAAACTTTTTGCACCACGTTCCCGTGGGATAATTTTCGACATCCACTCGAGCGAAGCCGCGGGCAGCAGCAGTCCATAACACATTTAATCCACGGAATTACTGAACAACTTCTTTAAGAAGCACGTTAGAAGCTTAACAATCACAGAATAACTTAAGTCACCATATAATCATGCATAAGTATAGAGGTTTTATGATGCATTAAACCGAGGCGAACTTTGCATTTCAATAAAATACCAGACTGACTTTGAAACTTTGTATAACATCTCACCCGAAGTTTGTCTGTTGACTTGCTATTCATTTCGTACAGTTTTGATTACCTAGCCCTGCATACTAAGCGTGAATATATTCTGCCAGGGGTGCGGGTACGTTCGAAAGAGATACCGCAGCCCGTGGCATACGGGCTACTGAGGGAACACGGGTGGGTTTTAGTCAGTAAAAGTCTGACACGCCCTCCACCCAGAGCGAGATACGATCCAGAGGAATGTGGCCGTTTTTCTTTAGATTGAATTTTGTTGCTTCGTGTCTCAATATGAAACATTATTGTTGGGAGAAACGCAGACATGTACAGCGCCTAGTACAATGTATTAGCAAAACGTTCATACTCGTACCTGCGTGATAATTTGTATAGGTACCTTCTTCTACAACTGATAGTTTTCTAATACAATGTCATTGCTAATTAAGTTAAAAAAATAAATAGTTTTCACAGTTTATAGTCTTGATCTTTTGTTATTTCATCAGGTTATGGGCCTCTCCCTGCCTGTTAAGTGTAGTACAGTGAAAATGTAAAGTAAATTAGTTGATTTTGATCAGAAATACGGATAACCTAAAAATTGTTCACGCGGTCGCCGAAGTTTTTTATATTTCAGCTATATTTTCTTGATAAAATGTCATCAAACGGATCTTTGATACAAATTGAAAAACTTACTGGCCGAGATAATTGGACAAGCTGGAGTTTCGCAGTGCAAGCATACCTGGAACTCGATGATTTATGGGAATGTGTCCAAGGAACAAATACTGATCCAAAGAAAAAAAGGCAAAATCAAAACTAATATTATTAGTCGATCCAATAAATTTTATTCATATACAGGATGCGACGACGTCAAAACAGATTTGGGAAAATTTATCAAAAGCATTTCAAGACTCTGGTCTACTGAGAAAAGTTGGTTTATTGCGAGACTTGATTAACACTAATTTAGAAACAAGCACCAGTGTAGAAGATTATGTCAACAAAATCATGAGCTCAGCTTATAAGCTCAGAAATATTGGATTCAGTGTTGATGATGAATGGCTCGGGACCTTGATGCTAGCAGGTTTACCCGATGAATACAAACCAATTATAATGGGTATTGAAAGCTCAGGAGTAAAAATAAGTGCAGATCTGATTAAAACGAAACTTTTGCAAGAAATAAAATCTACACCAAGTAATTCAGCTCTCTACACAAGTAATAAAAATACTCAAGCTAAGTTCAAAAACACTCAGCATCAGTCAAAATCAAAAGGTCCAAGATGTTTTAATTGTAACAAATATGGACACCTTGGTAAAAATTGTTGGTTTCTGAAAAATAAATCACAGAGTACAGAAAATAATAAAGGTTTTGTAGCAGCTTTCTCGGCCATGCAACTGAATGATTGTATAAACTGGTATGTAGATTCAGGTGCTTCGATGCATATGACTTTGCATAAAGATTTATTAAAGAATAAAACAATACCACCAATATCCACAATCAAAATTGCAGACAATAAAACCTTGCATGTCGAAAACTGTGGTGATGTGATACTGCACATACCAAATAAAGATGGCAGCAGCAGTGAAATATTAGTAAAAGATGTTTTATATGTGCCAAAGTTGTCTACAAATTTATTATCAGTTAGTAAAATAATAAAATCTAGTTGTACAGTGGAATTTGATAAAACTGGCTGCTCAGTATATAATTCAAATAATCAAAAAGTAGCCACAGCAAATCTAATAAATGATACATTTATAGACTGAACATAAATTACAGTAAAATATTCGCCATGTCAGCAAAAGCAGAGTCAAGTACACATCTATGGCATCAACGTTTGGGCCATCTAAATAATAATGATGTTTACAAGTTACCTAACTGCACAACTGGTGTACAACTATCATCACAGAAAGAAAAGTATGTATGTATAAGCTGCCTAGAGGGTAAGCAAACAAGGCAATCATTTCCAAGCAATGGCTCCAGGGCAAACGGTTTGCTAGAGCTAGTCCACACAGATGTATGTGGCCCGATACAAGTTGCTTCGATTGGCGGTGCCAGATATTTTACAACTTTTATTGATGATTTCTCAAGAAAAGTCTATGTATACATAATTAAAAGCAAAACGGAAGTGTTTGAAAAATTTATTGAATACAAAAACCGAGTAGAAAATGAGTTAAATAAAAAGATTAAAATTTTACGCAGCGATAATGGATTGGAGTATACTAATAAAAACTTTACTAATTATTTAAAGAAAAATGGAATATTACATCAGACTTCCAATCCATACACGCCACAACAGAACGGTCTGAGCGAAAGAATGAACCGAACATTGGTTGAACGAGCAAAATGCATGATGCTTAATGCTGATTTATCAAAGAATTATTGGGCTGAAGCTGTAACAACTGCTGCATATATAATAAACCGCTCGCCCACACATGCTTTATCAGATATTACACCTCATGAAGTATGGACCGGACAAAAGCCAGACTTAAGCAATATGAGAATATTTGGTTGTCCTGCTATGGTGCATATACCCAAAGAAAAACGCCAAAAATTAGATGTGAAATCTCGTCAGCTAATCTTTGTTGGGTACAGTGAATGCACAAAAGGCTACCGATTTATAGACCCGAAAACTAATAAAGCAGTGATCAGTCGGGATGTTCATTTTCTGGAAGAAAACATTAAAAGTAAAATAGTAGAATCAACTTCTTTTTCAGCACCTGAAACAAAAATAAATAATATTAATCAAGAAGTAGATAAAATACAACAATTAAAAGATAAAAATAATAATGAAAAGAATAATAATAAAGAACAAAAATTAACACAAATATACTTACCATTGAATGAACAAAAATCTGGATTAATTACACAAGATGATGAAAATACAGATGAGGAAGAGCAGTTTTTTTCTAACAATCTGAGTAATAGTATCACAGATACTTCAAGTAATACAGATTATGAAGATCCACTAGATGTTACATACTTACCAAGTCAGAGTGTTGACATGTCGCCTGCAAATGAAACAGGTATTAAAACCCGTCGGCAAAGAAAGTTGCAAACAAATATTGAAAGTTCATCTTTATATATTTGCATGAATGGTGAGTCTACATCAAGCCTTCTCAACAATGATCCCCAGAGTTTAGAAGAAGCTCTTCAAAGTAATGAATCTGAAGAATGGAAACAGGCAATGAAAGAAGAGTATGAGTCCCTCATTCACAATAATACTTGGTCTTTAGTAGATTTACCTGGTGGGAAGAAGACTATTCCATGCAAATGGGTTTTTAAACGAAAATTTGATCACACCGGAAAATTCACCCGTTATAAGGCTAGACTTGTAATTAAGGGTTACAAGCAGAAAAAAGGTATAGATTACAATGAGATATACGCACCTGTTGTACGATACACGTCGATTAGATATCTTATAGGTATGGCTGCAAAATATAATCTAGAAATTCATCAAATGGATGCCATTACAGCATTTCTGCAAGGGGATGTTGATGAAGATATTTACATGTCTCAACCACCCACTTTTGATCGAGGAGAGAAAGTATGCCATTTAAATAAAGCTATTTATGGTCTTAAGCAAGCCAGTAGACAGTGGAACAAAAAGCTGAACTCTGTTTTGTTAGAAATTGGCATGAAACGATCAAAACTTGATCCTTGCATTTACTATCGTATATTAAGCAAAAATGATATTTTATTTATCTCTGTTTATGTCGACGATCTACTTTTATTTTATAATCGTTCTGAAACTGGCGAAGAAACAAAAAAAAAACTCAAAGATAACTTTAATATGAAAGACATGGGAAAAGCAAAACAATGTATTGGATTCAGAATAACACAAGAAGATCAAAATAAAATATCACTGGATCAATCTATGTATATTAAAAAAATACTTACTCGTTTTGGTATGGACGATTGCAAGCCAGTCTGGACTCCATGTGATCCAAACATTCAATTAAAGAGAGCCGAAAGTGAGGAAAAAATATTGAGAAACATACCTTATCAAGAAGCTATTGGGTGCTTATTATATTTGTCACAAGGGACAAGACCTGACATAACATATATTGTAAAATCATTAAGTCGGTACAATGGGCAACCCACTGCAGAGCATTGGACTACACTGAAGAGAGTCTTACGATATTTAAAAGCCACCATTGATTATAAATTGACATATGATGGAAACTCAGAAGGCAACATTACAGGCTATTGTGATGCTGATTGGGCTAGTCATTCTGAAGACCGTAGATCCTGCACTGGATATGTTTTTATTCTTCAGGGAAATGAAAGTTTTCATCAACGCAGCAAACACATCGATGTTCGTTATCACTTTATCAGAGAGAGGATTGCTGCCAAACAAGTCCTAGTAAAATACCAAAGGAGTCAAGACATGACTGCGGATATTTTGACCAAAGGACTGCATAGACCAAAACATGAAGCTTTCAGCAGAGCGATGGGTCTGCGTTCAGGAGAGAATGTTGGGAGAAACGCAGACATGTACAGCGCCTAGTACAATGTATTAGCAAAACGTTCATACTCGTACCTGCGTGATAATTTGTATAGGTACCTTCTTCTACAACTGATAGTTTTCTAATACAATGTCATTGCTAATTAAGTTAAAAAATAAATAGTTTTCACAGTTTATAGTCTTGATCTTTTGTTATTTCATCAATTATAAAAGGTATTAGAAAATTCTAGACACACTTACCGAGATAGCTGATTGAGCCGTTTTTCATAATTCCTTTTCAGTCACGAGATAATATTTTTTTAAAGGAGTGGCGCTAGTGGACCTGTGACAGCACTCTTAAGTTAATAACTTCGTAACAACACAGTTTAAAGTAGACGTTTACTGAGTGTATAAATATTTGTGAGTGTGTATAAATATATTTAAATTCGAACACACACACTGCATCTGATGTCACCATCAAACATACCCCATCTCTATTCCTTTCATCGACATCTCATCCCATAATCACTCACATCACTAAACTAGACAAAGAGCCAGCGATTTGTTTCTCAAAATGTTTTTTTCTTGATTCCCCGTAGGAGAGGGTATATACCTCTTATTGCAACGAGATTTATATTCTCCAGCGCTGTTTTATTGGACATTGAGGATCGGAGGGAAAATTTTAATATTATGGACAGGTGAAAAGGAGTCTAGAGGTCAGAGCGGCAATTCTCGTATTTTTAAACACGCTCCCATTTTATTCTTAGCCTCGTCTGTCAAAAAACTTCTAATTTACCTAAATGTTTACAAGTTTTTGACATTTATTATTTCTTAGATGAGATTGCGACTTCAGCTTGAATATTTTTCTAGTACGAGAATTGATATATTAATATGAGAATTCTATTTTCCATTTTCTGAGTTTACACTAGGTACCTATATAGCATGTATTAAAGAACACTCTCGATTTAGTGACCTTTCAAAAGGAAAAAAATACTCCACTGGATGCTCCAAAAATTGAGCGCACGAACAAGATATTTATATTTGGAACTCAACAATGTGTTGGACTATCATCTGCATTTATACGCTCAAGACAGGATACATCCTATGAAAAATATGTCGTCACGTCTCTAACGAAGCCATATGCACTAACTAGTGACATTATTAAGAACTGCAAAAATTTTCAGCTATCGCCAAGTGACAAACTGATTATTTGTGTGGGTGAAAATGACTAAATGTTATGATGATAAATGATATAAAGATTTTGTCCTCACAACTTCGTCAACTTCTCGATGTATTCGGTAATAATAATGTAATTATTCTGAGTTTACTAAAGAATATGTACTTAAATTTAAATGACTTGAACCAAACCATACGCAACATTTGCAATGAATATAAAAATTCTAACTTTATTGACACTAATCATAAATTAAATGATACATGTAAATTAATTAATTATATTATTGACTATGATGATTATGAAAAAAAAAATACTTGAATGTCAAAGAGCTAAAGAAATTAATACTGCGTAGTCAGCCAAAATGTACGAAAATGGATAGTACAAATGGAAACAAAAATAATCTTAAAGGAACAATCCCATATTACTTTGCACGAAAACAGCCAGAATGTGGCACTTTAAATAAACCCGATGGAAAAAAATCCCTCCTCAACAAAAATTGGTACTATACCACAGTATTTTAAGGTTGTAGACAGGAAACAGCTTTTTCGTGAAAAAATTTAGTAAATCCATGACTTTTAAAATATTTCATCAAAATATCGCTAGTATCTTATCAAAACAGGAAATATTAGAATTAACACTACTAGAATTACAAGACGTGAACAAAGAACCTAACATTTTATGTTTCTCTGAAACCTTCATGCGGGCCGGTAATGAAAAATATTTAAAATTAAATAAGTATATTTTAGCAGCTGCATTCAGTAGAGACAAACAGAGTATTAGTATTAGTTGTTGAGTAGTTTTATTCTCGCAAAACAGGGTATTATTTACAATGAACTTGCTTACATAAAAAAATATTCAACGCAAAAATCATTTGAAGCCTGTGGCATTGAAATTCCATTGCACAAATTATTAATAGTTTGTCTTTATAGAACGCCAAAGTCTGACCCCAATGTATTTTTAAATAAGCTCGACCAATTTATGTGTGAAACGCACAATAAATATGGGCCAAACACAAAAATTGTTATTGCTGGTGATTTTAATATAAATACCCTAAATCCAGGCAAAGTGACTACTTATTTAAAAGATTTATGTAATACCAATAATCTGCAAATGCATATTAATATTCCCACTCGTAAAGACGCTTGTATAGACCACATACTAAGTAATATAAAGACAACATCAACAGATGTTTTGCCTCTTTATTTATCTGACCACGACACTGCCCAATTGTTAGGCTTTCCAGTAAAAGAACAAAATTCGAAGTCCAAGTCATACTACATTTATAAAAAAGACTACTGTAACGAAAATATTAAAAAAATCACAGAATATCTCGCAAGTTTATCATGGTCAGACGTACACTTAGAAACTGACCTAAATAAGGCTTTTAATAAATTTCATGACTTATTATGTCTGCTACATAAATTATGCTTTCCAAAAATTAAAGTAAAGATTAATAACTCTAACACATACAAACAAAAATGGATTAGTAAGGGTCTAAGAAAAAGTTGCAAAACTAAACGATCTCTAAGATATCTTTACTACAAAAATAAAACAGTAATGTTCAAAACAAAATATAAAAAATATTCAAATATACTGGAAAAATGCATTACTAAATCCAAAATGAATTCTAATGTTAATTACATTGAAAAAAGCCAAAACAAATGTAGAGCAACGTGGTCAGTCATTAATCACGAAATTGGGAATACGCAACGTGACAATGATATTTCTGAATTACAATTAGATAAACAGATACTGACGAATCCCACTGACATAGCGAACGCTTTTAATAATTATTTTATTGACTCGACAAATACCTTAGGATCTAATAATTTACTCAATGACTCTAATACGCCGTCAATTCCTAATTCCATGTTTCTTAGTCCCATGACTGAAGACGAAGTTAAAAAGGAGATAATGGCTTTAAATAATACCAACTCCGAAGGTTATGATGGAATTAGCTCAAAAATTATTAAAGCCTGTAAGAATGAGCTAATTTCTATATTGACATATCTAATCAACCTCTCATTTTCGTCAGGTACTTTTCCTGATGCCTTAAAATTATCAGTTGTGAAACCACTTTACAAAAAAAGCAATAAAAATGACGTGAAAAACTACCGTCCGATTATACTTGTTCCTATTTTGTCAAAAGTATTCGAAAAATGTATGCTCAACAGACTTGTCAACTTTTGTAGCAAATATAACATTATAGCAAAAGAACAATTTGGATTTCAAAAGCACAAGTCGACAACACAGGCAATATTTTCCCTTTTGAGCAATATCCTGACTAGTCTAAATAATAGTCACTTAACAACAGGGCTTTTTTTCGATCTGTCACAAGCTTTCGACTTTGTAGCACATGACGTTTTATTAAAAAAGTTAGAAAGTATTGGTATAAGAGGACTATCATTGCAGTGGATTTCGTCTTATCTGCGTGACCGGAAACAATACGTTGTTATAGATAAAGTACATGGAAATTTACTTTCTTTCTTTTCTTCTGATTTCAGGGAAAATAAATGCGGCGTTCCTCAAGGGAGTGTCTTAGGACCCATTTTATTTATAATATATATAAATGACATAGCACGAGTGACTAATCATAAATGTATATTATTTGCAGATGACATTTCAATTATTGTGACGTCTGATAAGAAGTACAAATCAATATCTGATCATGAAATTGACATTAATAATACTATTGACAATATTTTAGAATGGCTACGGACAAATAAATTAAAAATTAACTTAGACAAATCTAATTTTATACAATTTAATAAATCTAAACATGCTAAATACAATTTTAAACTTAACGTTGATAGACTGAAAGAAGTTACACAAACCAAATTCTTGGGTATCCTCATAGATCAAGACTTAAATTGGAAAGTACATGTAGATAATTTGTGCAATAGGATCAATAAATTTGCTTATGCTCTCAAACAAGTGAAGAACGTGACAAATAGAAAAACGGCAATAACTACCTATCACGCATATATAGAATCCATTTTACGCTACGGGCTCATTTTATGGGGGAACAGTACGGATAAAGATGAGAAGAGCATTTATTGCACAAAAAAAATGCATCAGGGCCATTTGTGGACTAAAACCCGATGAGTCCTGTGAACCGTTTTTTTAAAGGGTATGTTTATTACCACTTCCCTCACTTTACATTTACGAAACCTGTAAATATGTGTACAGTAATAAGGGATTGTTCAAAAAAGCGAATGAAGTAATTACTCGACCAACAAGGGATCCACACAGACTTGTATTAAAGGATAATCCTAACCTAAGTCAGCCAAGTATGCTAAAAGCTGCCTTGTAATGTGTGTACGCATATACAATAAAATACCAAACGAACTAAAATTAATAAATAATACGAACTCATTTAAAAGCAAATTATATAAATGGCTGAATGGACATAACTTTTATGACATTAAAGATTTCCTTAACATGTAAATATAAAATATGTTCTACAGGTATTATTATTATTATGAATTAATGCAAATATTTGTGATATAAGAGTTATTGATCGAAATCGAATCTGAATGACTATGTCATGTTAATTAGGTACCTATCAATTAATCTGCGACATCCTTTGACGACCTTTAAATTGTGTTCCTATAAATTATTTTGCATGCAATTGATACAATTTGTGTATAGCTAAACATGTGGACATTATATAAAAACCAGACTGTAACACCTTTATACCATGTTTAAAGCAAATAAAGACTTATCTTATCTTATCTTTCAAACAAAACCAAAAAAATCGAAATCTGTTCAGTCGTTTGGGACCTATTATGCCACAGACAGATACACTCGTTAATCTTATAACACCCCTCTGTTTCCGTTAGGGGTTAAAATGAGAAATGTCAAAAATAACCTATTTAATAATTTAGAGGGTGAACCCACCCGGCAGTCAATTGTTAGACTAGGTGGGTCCTATTACCCGCGCAACAAATAATAGTCTTCCCGTCAAGTGCCAATCAATTATTTAAAATGAAACTACTCTACTATACGGTAACGAAACAAAAGTTTCGAAAGTACACGCTATTTCACTTAGAAGGCGCTAGTGTGCCACGACTCGACTATAATTGAAATGGGTTCCGTACGAATATTGAAATGGTCTTGAATTATTTATTTCGTTGTAGAGAATGGACTAGTTTTGTGCTATGAGTACGGTTGTTAAGTTGTGGCTAACTAAACTAAAAAAAAAAAAAAAAAAAAAAAAAAAATACTTATATATTTTAAGGTACTAAACTCTTCTACGTGTTAAGTGGGAATGTGTTTTGTTTTTCTCGTCTACTTCATGGTGTGAGGTTTCGTTGGTATTGCGAGTTTGTGAAAACAATTCTTCGATTTAGGGATCCAGCCAGGCGCTTTACTTTGTGTAAATTATTTCATCACCATTGCTCTCAAAACGGTGAAGGAAAACATCGTGAGGCAACCGGCATGTCCTAGAACCAAAAATTCGAAGACATGTGACATCTACCAACCCGCACTGGGCCCGCGTGGTGGATTACGGCCCACTCCCTCTCACAGAGAGGAGGCCTGTGTCCCAGCAGTGGGAACATTATAGGCTGATGAATATTTCGAAACTTCACTTTTATTCCCACGAAATAATAATAAGGACATGCCTTTCAGAATCCCGAATCCCGGTATGTTTTAATCTTCTGTTCATATAAAATACAATAAATTAGTCGATTCGAACACTAATCTGTTAGATAGATAAATCGATTTCCACTAATTGACCACATTGTGCACGTTATCACTTTTTATTGATATTCCATTTGTTTTGAATAAAATAAAGATACTAAATCAAAATAACCACTGCTATAATTTCATTAAGTTTGTTATAGTTGTTTTTACAAAATTGTTCAATCCCGGAAACCCGGGATTACTTATTTATTCAGTAAGGAATGTCCGTATAATTCTTTCGTGGGCAGAAGTTTAGGTATATAAGCGCCCGATTATCCGATCACTATTTATGAGTTGACGAGTAATAGTTGACCAACTGACATTTGCAGTTGGAATGTAAAATAAAACATGTTTTTCAACCACAATGTTACTCGTAAGTTTTCGGAATGAAAGGTTCCGTCCTTTCATTGTGCAATTCCTAGTAAATTGAATGCTCACTAAGGTTGAAACTATTTTACTTTCAACTAGATACCTTGTTGTTTTATAACGTGTAAGTGGCTTTCAAACTAGGGTGGTGCAGCAATACATCCAACATTCTTCTAACAACAGAACGGTCGTTTTGAGAGATGCAATCACAATCGTCAATTTTAAATCCTACTAATATTATACATATATGTGTGGAAGTTTGTATGTTTGGATATTCAGATGTTTGGACAGATGTTTGGATGAACGAATGAACGGATTTGGATGAAATTTAGCACAGAGATAGATTTATAACCTGGATTAACACATAGGATACTCTCATGTGGGATCATTTTCGAACTCCACGCGGGTGAAGCCGCTAGCAAAAGCTAGTAATATTTTCTCTAGGCGACTCGCACGAAGTTATTTATTTGTGAGAAAATTGACAATTCCAGAAATACATACTGACACCCCGCTAGGAGATCTGCCAGGGATGCGGGTTGTTCGAAAGAGATATCGCCGCCCCTGACACACAGGCTGCTGAGGGAACACGGGTGGGTTTTGGTCAGTAAAAGTCTGACACGCCCTCCTGCTCCACCCGGAGCGGTAGAAGTTATTTGAATATTCCCCACACAAAAAAAAACAACGAAAACCAACCCCACTGGGAGATTTGCTGTCAAACGGAATACTTTGTTATTAAAAGGCGAGCGTGAATAGATTCCCAGTCTTATTTTTTATAGCCTTATCAGTGTTCCACTGTTGGGCAAAAGCCTCTCCTTTTTCTATCTAAACCTCCATGTCTTGCACATTCTCTGGCCATGTTGGCCTTGAAAACCAAATCATATCGTTACGCCACCTTCGCCGTGGTCTACCTCGACGGCGATTCCCTTCTTCAGGCGTCCAATGAGTGGCGATCTTTGCCCATCGCTCCGGCGTGCAACAAGTCCAACCCAATCCTACTTCAGCCTGGCGGTTTTTTCTCCCAAATCCGCAAGATATGATCAGTAATAACCATCATTATTTCAGTACATGATTATTCCCCACATTACAATCCAAATCACATAATCCTCCACCATACACGCTCTGTGAAGTCCCTCTAACTATATCATTTATCTCCTTAAACATAGCCCAAATTGCAATATCGCTTTCAGCTTTTACAATAGCATTGTCTATCTGTACCTACTGAGCTATATTGCTCTATAAAGCCGCAATTTGAATTGTAATGTGTAAGCGGTCAAAATGACTGCCTCACTGCGGCGGGACCGAGTGGACCACAACGAATACCAACACAAATTTGATATAGGATCATTTAACCATTGGCTTTTTGGTGGAGGAATGTTGGTGAGGGCTTTCAGTTAATATCGATCAATCAATTCAATCTATCGCAGTCCACTGCTGGACATGGTCTCTCACAGGTTGCCCCACAAATGATAAATGATTGTGTTTCGGTAAGCAGGTTTGTACAGAAAGATTTTACACGTCAATATCTACATAAATAAAAACCGACTGACTGACTCATCAACGCCCAGCCCAAACCCTTGGACCTAGAAAGCTGAAATTTTGCACAGAGGTTTTTCCTTTTATAATGTAGATAAGGAAGGATTTTTCGAAATTCAACCCCTAAGGGAGTTAAATAGGGATGAAAGTACCGCGCGGGCGAAGCCGCTGGCAAAAGCTAGTATTATATATTTTTAAAACTAGATGAGGTCGGCGTTTTCTATCTGACTACTCTGAGAAGAAAGCCCAAAACAAACTCAGAGGTCAAAGTGTCTTTTAAACTCCAGACATAATCTTGAACAGACCATATAGATGTCCCCCCCGAGTGGGTTCCCGCATTGTCGTTGCGGGGGGGCTCAGTAACCGTGGATTCCGGCCACGGTGAAGCCAAGAGGAACCCAAAGGTGGGGCCGCTCGTCAGGGCTTTTGCCTCAAAGCCGACGACGTAGCGGCCAAAAAGTAGGTTGCGGTGAGGTGCACCGCAACTGAGGTGGGCCGCGATGTCGAATGGGAGGCATCGCGGCTGAGGGTTACGGGCTGCGGTAGAGGAGGAGTGCCGGTGCTTCTGAGCAGCGCTCATCCCTTCCGTGGCCTGGACGGGGCCGCCACCGTTTGATGGCGGACGCGGTGGGGCCGCAGGGGAAGAGGAGTGTCGGTATAGCGTCAGCCGCTCTCCCTATCCCCTGCGGCCGAAAAGTAGTAGACGGGACGGCGCGTTGTGTTCCACACGCGCGCCGTCAAAGATGTCAGCAACCACCGGTGGGGTCCGCAAGGGCCGATGCCTGCCAGGGGTGCGGGTTTGTTCGAAAGAGATACCACGGCCCCTGGCATACGGGCTACTGAGGGAACACGGGTGGGTTTTAGTCAGTAAAAGTCTGACACGCCCTCCTGCTCTACTCAGCAGGAGAAGTCATTTGATGATTTCCCACCCAAAAAAAAAAAAAAAAAAAAAACCATATAGATGTCTGAAATGGTCTTTTGAGGAAAGAACCACTCATATTGAGTGGACCTGTCCAGTTAGTGCGCGCATTTGTTATTAATCATGCAGCTCAACTCAGAACTTAACAAGTTTAACGGTTCGACCAACAATACCAAAGAAAGGACATTTGGTAGGCCGCATAAATTACTCAAACTGCCAGATTATGATTGCAAGTAACTGAGAAAAAAAAATTAAATTACCCACATATGACTCACATTTACATCAATTAAAAAAATATAATACTTGGCAAAGTATAAATATTCACCTCATTGTATTGTACAATTTATTTATTCACACCCTGTCCTCCACCTTCCGCATCCAGTCTATCCCCACTTTCTTAAGGTCGTCGGTACATACAGGATAAGTTTTAAACCAGTGCGCAAACTGTAAAGAAAATCAGCTGTTCCATACATTTTGACCGCGTAGGTATTGCACTTTTTTATGAAAACGCAGATTTTTTTTTTGTATAACCGACGAAAATATCTGCGCTGGGCGGTCTAGAATGATATGCTGAATTCATGGTTACAGTTTTCGCACTGGTTAAAAACGTATCCTGTAGGTATATCTGGGGGCGTCCCACACTACGCTTAGTTACCGATACGCGGTGTCCACTCTGGGACTCGCTGCTACAGTGATATATAATACAATAACGTGGTCGAACGCCATCTCATAAATCAACCTGTAATAAATAAATAGATGGGTTTGTGGCTAAGTAATTACAGCCACACGTGTCGATCGATCAGGTTTTAAGCTACGCTTGCCGCGGTCGGTCCGCGGATGGGCGACCATCCATTACATATTGGCACCCATCCGTGCCTCGGAAAGCACGTTAAACCGTTGGTCCCGACTGGCATTTATGGATCTTTGACAGTCATTACGGGTCGTCGGAAACGCGAAAGTCTGACAACCAGTCTTGTGTTGGGCCAAGGGGTATTGTATTACCCAGTAACAGGAGTGTGGAGGTCAGATAGGCAGTCATACATAACATAACATACATAATCAGCCTGTAATGTTCCCACTGCTGGGACATGGCCTCCTCTCAATGATAGGGAGTGGGCCGTAATCCACCACGTAGGCCCAGTGCAGGTTGGTTGATGTCACATGTCTTCGATTTTTTTTAGGACATGCCGGTTTCCTCACGATGTTTTCCTTCACCGTTTTGAGAGCAGTGGTGATGAAATATTTTCTACAAATTATGTCTGCTTGGATATCGGGCCAAAAGGTTCTGGAGTGGCGACCGCGTACCGGAAGACGTAGAGTGGGAATGCCTCCCACAAGGTGGACCGCTGACCTTGCGAAGACCGCGGGTATCCGCTGGATGTGGGAAGCACAAGACCGGTCGAAGTGGAGGAGCCTGGGGGAGGCCTATGTCCAGCAGTGGACGTCTTTCGGCTGATATGATGATGATGATGTCTGCTTGGATTCGAACCCACGACTTACAACCCGTAAGTCGCAGCCGTTACCACTGGGCCAACACTGCTCTCTCATTTAAGATGAAATGATTATAATTTATTTTCCTCGCATTCTTCATTTTCTACGCCCATCATGGACCACTGTGTACACGCTTCCCTAAACATCTCAGGTGCGGCTAGACATGTAAACAGTGTTCTTAATTAACAGCGGCAAAGAGTGGGAGTTTATGTGAATCATGACTGATAGCCGGCATGTGCGCATTGCGTAGAACGGGACGGCCGGTGGAGGCGCCACGCCTAAACATTTATTTTACATAAATATGATCATTATTAATTATTTCAGTCGAAAGACGTCCACTCCTGGACATAGGCCACCCCCGATTGGGGATTTTGCCATAATCGCCACGCTTGGCAGGCGGGTTGGCGATCGCAGTACGGTGGTGCAATGCATAGAGAACGCTGCTGCCCATTCTCTAGTACGTCCCTTAGTCGCCTTTTACGACACCCACGGTAAGAAGTGGGATGGTGGTATTCTTACGTCTGGCACCACACGGAACACATAAATGATAAGTTATTTTATTTTTAGGTTAGTACAGACGCCAGCACATCAAGCTACCCCAAACTGTCAAATTTCTTTGATAGATTTTGGGAAAATTTGACAGATTGAAGTTTCTTGATGTGCTGGTGTCTGTACAAACTAGATGAGGTTTTCGTTTCCTATCTGACTATTCTGAGAAGAAAGGCCGAAACAAACTCAGAGGTCACTCTTTTTTGAAGTCCAGACATAATCTTTGTCAGATCATATGAAGACTGTGCAGACTGGAATCTGTAAAATTACATAACAACACGCCTTGTTGGGCAGAGGTGTACTTACGTCACTTATATTTCACCAGTTATGTTTAAGTCTCATGTAATAGGGGGCGATCCTATTGACATCAACCGGCCACTAATCTAGCCTACGGGCTTCTACTGAGAAATTCCAGAAAGAAAATCCCAATAACACTTTGCCCGACCTGGAAATTGAACCCAGAACCACGTGCTCAGCGGGATAAATTTTTAGAACATACGAAGCAATGAATTAGCAATATCCGTCAAAATGATTCAGATTCTGAATGATAGTACACTAACTTCAGCGTGGCTTCGCCCGCGTGGAAGTCGGAAATTATCCCCAGGGAACGTACTACCGGGATAAAAGTATCCTATGTGTTAATCTAGCTTATAATCTATCTGTGTGCTAAATTTTATCCAAATCCATTCAGTCGTTTTTGCGTGTGTGTAACAAACATCTACACATTCATACATACAAACTATCGCATTTATAATATTAGTAAGGATTACGCAATTGGTGTGCTATGCTTTTGAAATACAATTAGTTCCGAAACGAGACCAGAGGAAGCCGGACACTAGTTCTTGATAATATTAAAAAAATCTTTATTTAATTTCCACTCTTTCGACTCCGATGCCACCGCAGTTCTATCTCATTACGACGCTGTAATAAACCGGGGTGTGCAGTACGTAATTTGTGTCTTTTGATATTATGTACACACTTTGTTAATGTCTACCACACACGTATGTCGGACGCTTCCTTACAGGGTAAGCAGGGCTTTAGGTTTCCTGGATATTACGTTCTTATGTCACAAGTTTATGAGCTCGTTTAATGAAACTACAACAGTCGTTGACACGATAGTGTATAGAATATGAGAGGCTCGTGGCTAAGTTTTAATAGCCACACAGGACTATCAAAATGTAAGCTGCGCTTGTCGAGGTCAGTCCATGGATGGGTGACCATACGTTACATACTGCGAATCATCCGCGCCTCCAATATCATGATAAGCCTTTGTTTCCCGCGATCGTCTATGACACTCATTACGGTAACCCGAAAGTCTTGTAACCAGTATAATCAAGAGGTATCGTTTCGAGGTTACTGTTCAGTGGTGATCAGATCCCATCCCTTTTTCCACATACCGCAGTGTCTTAAGACGAAAGTCTTTGACCAGTGCGTCTTCCCAGTGATGAAATATGGAACCAAAACGTCGCTCACAATGGGCGTTATCGGAACGCTAAAATCACCCAAAGGGCAATGGAGAGGGCTATGCTTGGAGTTTCCCAACGTGATCGAATCAGAAATTAAGAGATCCGCGAGAGAACCAAGGTAACTGACATAGCCCGAAGAATTGCCAAAATTACGTGGCAATGGGCAGGGTACATTACTAGCAGAACAGACGGCCGATGAGGCCAAAAGGTTCTAGAGTGGCGACCGCGTACCAGCAGACGTAGACTTGGTAGGCCACAAGGTGGAGCGATGACCTTGTGAATGTCGCAGGAATCTGCTGGATGCGGGAAGCACAGAACCGGTCGATGGGCCGGAGCTTGGGGGAGGCCTATATCCAGCAGTGGACGTCTTTCGGGTGAAAAGATGATGTTGAATGTTGTACTTAAAACTTTTTAAAAGAGTAACGGTGGATTTTCTTGCCCATTCTTCTCCATACGAAACTACATTTTGGCAGGGGCGACTAGAATCAACTCTATTTTAATATAAATGTTGACGTTCAAAAGTGCCTATTTGAAATAACTTTGACCACAACTACTCTGAAAAGCTTGAACATCTGTAATACACTACACTTCTGGCAAAAATCTTTCAATAGGAACCTATCATGTTCAGCCTTTACAAAGTAATACACTGGAAGGCTCGTCAGCACAATAAACAGAGGACTATGTACAAAATGATCAGTATCCAGTGACCGAAGTATAACGAACAAATATTTGTGTGACGTCATTGCACCTTTGTTGCCAAGTACCGACAACAGAACAGGTTGGATAGTGTTTGTAAAGTTTAATTGGTTTTGTTTTGTTGAGTTATGTTGCTGCATACTGTTAGTTTTACTTCGTTATGACCGGGTATTAGTATTATTGCTAAATTGTGGTTACAATGTCGATTTAAATTAAAAATGTATTGGATCGAAGTTCCTTAATGCGGCTTGCGGTAGGAGTTTGTCTGATCGGAAGGCGCACAAGTTCCCGTGATCCTCGGTCCAAGTATACTGTTACTAATTTATCCTAAATCCTCGTCCTGATCACCATGTATCCTAACCTATTCATTGAGACCTTTTCAATGATACTTCTGCTGTTTGTTGGTGAGTAACTTGGGTATCCTGGAAATTCCAGGTGTTACTCCAGCATCAGTTTAAGGTTACATTGTTCGTCTAATATCATTGAAGTAATAGAATACCAAATTTGACTTGATCAGATCCATGGAAGATGCTCAAATCCCTTCATCAACCAGAAAAGTGCTGATAATCTTCAAACGGCTGAACTGATTTTAATGAAACATGTCTAAGAACACTCCCGACTAATTCACCTTTCAAACTAAAAAAACAAAATCAAAATCGGTTCATCCGTTCGGGAGCTATGTTGCCTCAGACAGACAGACGCAAACGGACACGTCAAACTTGTAACACCCCGTCGTTTTTGCGTCGGGGGTTAAAAAGTTATGCAAGACAAAGTTTGTTATAAAATATGTTATTTCTTTGCCTTCATGATGTAGAAAATCGCTTCGCCCAATTGTGAGGAATGTGGAGTTGTCGAGGACCTATAACATTTATTGATGGGATGTGCCCAATATGAGTCCAGTAGAAATATTTTAGTTAGGTGCCTGAATTTGAACAGAACTGATGTAGACATGGTCTATACAATTCTATCCCAACCAAATGGCGACGATGCGAAGGGTTCGTTCAAATTCATGGCCCACGTCTTGTATACAATATAAAATTGTGTGTACAACACAATGCAATTGTTTAGGATACAACGGGACTGACATAATTATGCTATGCGTAAAAGCCACTAAAAAAACTTTTTTTTTTATCGGCTGCCTTTTAGATAAGATTGGTCTATACTAGCTCAAGACAAAGAGGAGTGAAAAGGAGAAACAGAGGTCTTTGCTTATGTTGTTACAGGAGTGGAACGACATAGGCTAAAATAACACCCTATTAAAAATACTCAAGACTTTGTTGCTGGTGGAGCACACGGTGGCAGTCTGCCCTGCTTGGGCGGAGCACCGCCGTGTCCTCGTGGAGGCGATCGGCGGCGGCGATCTCTCGCGTCCGGCCCTGGTCCAGGCCATGGTACGGAGCGAGAGGGCATGGGGAGCCGTCACCTCCTTCAGCGAAGCAGTGATGCTCGCGAAGAGGGAGGCGGCGCACGTGAGGGAGAGGCAGCATATGCGCCCTCGCGACCCCAGCCGCCGCAGGATACGGAGACGCCCTGGGCGTCGGGAATGCCAGGCCGATTTCCGGCCACCGTAGGCATGGGCTTGCGGACGGCGAGTAATGGGTAGCTCGCTGTCCGGTAAGGACCAAGCCCAAGTCGACGGCGCGTTGTGTTCCACGCGCGCCTCAAAGAGATGTCAGCACAAAAAATGATGGGGGCCGCAAGGGCCGATGCCTGCCAGGGGTGCGGGTTTGTTCGAAAGAGACACCACAGCCCCTGGCTTAAGGGCTACTGAAGGAACACGGGTGGGTTTTAGTCAGTAAAAGTCTGACACGCCCTCCTGCTCCACCCAGAGCGGGAGAAGTTATTTGATGATTTCCCACCCAAAAAAAAAAAAAAAAAAAAAAAAGACTTTGTTGCTGACGCTACAACCATCTTTGATGCAGCTGCACGCGCAAACTGTGCGCTTCACTTTTCTTCATCGAGTATAGAATTGTTATAAATCAGAAAAGGTGGTCTTCATCAAGACAGGAAATGAATTTTATTGGAAAAAGGCTATACACTACTATAAGGTTATTTTGGTGCTCGAATGACGTCAGCAGGCACTGTTGGCAGACATTTGGGCAAGTATTTCGTCATATGTATTGAAAAACCAGCCATGCGAATTGGACTCGCACGCGAAGGGTTTCGTCCCGCAGCACTAATCTCCTTGCTTTTTCCCAACTATGTTGTGATCTGGTTCCAGTAAAATTGTATGAAACTGAATACCAGTATTTTACACGGAGGGACTGCCTATCTGTTCTCCATAACCCAGTTACTGGGTAATACGATAGCCCTTAGTAAGACTGGTAGTCAGACTTTCGGTCTTCTGATGGCCCGTAACGACTGTGAAAGATCCACGAATGACAGCCGGGACGTGCTTTCTGAGAAATTTCTTGGTATGTAAAGATGGTCATCGATCCACGGACCAACCGCGGTAAGCGTAACTAAACTACAAACTACAGGACCTAATATTTACCTACCAAAAATGCAAAAACCAACTCGATGCAAATGCAGGAAGCAGTGGTTTTTTTTTGTAAAGATGGTCACCCATCCACGGACCAACCTCGTCAAGCATAGTTTAACCTGATCAATCGACACGTGCGTCTTTTATTACTACTTAATTATTATTATTACCACCTTACAATATTTAATACTACATATATTATTTAAATTAAAACGTCATATTCCTTGCACAGGGAAACCCGTTAATTTTTATTTCATTTGTTCTGACAGCATACACACAAATGCTGTAAAAATCTCAACTGCTGACAGACAGACGAATGAACCCCTAAAAACAAGATGGCGGCGCTAATTTCAATTTCTGCCAACAAATCCTTGTGCAGCTATAGATGCGATAACCTGTTGCTCTGCCTACCTGATGAAGCTTTAAAGGATGGAGATATAAATCAACGACAATTTATTCATTTATCTTCAAACAGTTTGGTCGAATTTATGAGACCGCAATCCTGGAGATTCCCAGTATTGCAGCAAGTTTATAATTTTTGGAGTAATGTTTGTGTTTTGTATCATATAGATTAAACACAACATGGTGCTTTTATACCCTGATGGGTTTGCCAGAAGTGTGGACCACATTATTTTATTTTTGTCTATCTATTCCGGCAAATCTTAGAAACGGCCGGACCTACTTTGACGGGACTTTCACTAGCAGATAGCTCACGTCCTAAGGAGTAACATAGCTACTTTTTGTCGCGGTGTGATGTTTGTGGCCCAGTGGTAACGGCCGCGACTTACAAGTTGTAGGTCGTGAGTTCGAACCCAGACAGGCGCTTTACTTTGTGTAAATTATTTCATCACCACTGCTCTCAAAACGGTGAAGGAAAACATCGTGAGGAAACCGGCATGTCCTAGAACCAAAAATTCGAAGACATGTGACATCTACCAACCCGCACTGGGCCCGCGTGGTGGATTACGGCCCAATCCCTCTCACCGAGAGGAGGCCTGTGTCCCAGCAGTGGGAACATTATAGGCTGATGATGATGATGATGTTTGTTACTCAATCTTGCAAAAAAAAACAGAGCTGAACGGATTTGTATGCAATTTAGCACACATTTAGTTTTTAACCTGGATTAACATAGAGGATTTTTTATCCCGGCAGCACGTTCTTGTGGGATAATATTCGACCTCCATGCGAGTGAAACCACTGTCAGAAGCTAATAAAGTATGAAGTAGTAGCCTCAATAGATGAGGGGCTTGTGGCTAAGTAACAGCCACACAGAGCGATCGAAGTTGGGAAACGAACGAGGACCAGTTCGTGTAAAACTAGTCTTTCTAAGGGTTATCATTTTACCCAGTAACTGGGTTGTGAAAGTCAAACAGGAAGTCGTTCCATGTAAAATACTAAAATCCAGCTGCAACCGGTTAGACGCGCAGCCGACCCCAAAATACTTGGGAAGAGACAGGCAGATGATGATAATAGCCCCGGTAAGATAAGTAAGACAATCAAATGTAAACCTAAATTCACGAGCATAAATCTAAGAAACTAAAGACAATGCCTCCTCTATTAGTAAGGATGTGTTAATGCGGGCTATTCATCACATTCCTAATTCTATTGTACACGTTAAATGATACGGAAAGAATTAGACGAGCTTAGAAATGATGAGTGGGAGGCTTTATCATAGGATTAGTTCTAGTGTTTTTGCCGCATTGTAAAAAGAGACGAGAGATTAAAACGCGTTGTCTACATCTCTGTTATCTTCTCTCCTGCGATAGGTGTGCTAGAAGAGATTTCTGTAGAAATAAGCATTACCTTTGTACGTATTTTTCTGATCCTTTCTTCTTGTCTGTTTAAATATGTGTATAAACGGTTAAATAAATAAAAGATTATTATGTGAGAAGTAAATTTTTCTTTCCGCAAAATACAATTTCAGCCACCAATTTACATGGTCTTCATATGATCTGACCAAAATGATGTCTGGACTTTAATAGAGACTGTGACCTCTGAGTATGTTTCGACCTTTATTCTCAGAGTACTTAGTCAGGAAAAGCCGACCTCGTTTTAAAAATATGACATTATATGCTGTAGACGCTATGCTATAAGCTAAAAACGTCATAGTCACTTTTGTTACATATACGAATGCCAACTAACTTAATTAAGTGCGCCATATCGAATGGCACCAATATTATAGCGAAATAAAAAAAAGCGGCCAAGTGCGAGTCGGACTCGCCCATGAATGGTTCCGTAGCAGCAAGTAACAAAATACGATTTATGACGTATTACAAAAAAAAAACTACTTACTAGATCTGGTTCAAACCATTTTTCGGTAGAAGTTTACTTGGTAATGTATATCATATTTTTTTTTAAGTTTTATCACTATATTATTTTAGAAGTTACAGACACGTTACACACATTTACACACATTTTACCTCTTTGGAAGTGTCTCTCGCACAAACTATTCAGTTTAGAAAAAAATTATAGTAGAAACCTCAATATCATTTTTGAAGACCAATCTATAGTACTGCACGTATGGGTTTGATATTTTTTTTTTTTAACTTTCTTTTAAGTATGGGGAACCCCCAAAATTTATTGTTTTTTTCTTTCTATTTTTGTGTGAAAATCTTAATGCGGTTCACATAATACATCTATTTACCAAGTTTCAACAGCATAGTTCTAATAGTTTCGGAAAAAAGTGGCTGTGACAGACAGACAGACATGACAAATCCATAAGGTTTCCGTTTTTTTGCCATTTGGCTACGGAACCCTAAAAACAGTTATCGGCTATCTGGCGGCTTATAATTGTAGGCGCTATGCTATACGCTAAAACTGTAAAGTGACTTTTGTTACATATAAGAATGCCAAAAGAGCTCAAACGTACAAGTATTTGTACAAACCTACTTAAAGAAATAAAATCATTAATAATTTACTAGAATAAAAAAGCTCGCCCCATTTTAAAACCAGAGCACACTATCATGTGAAACTATTGAAAAATGTTTCAAGATGGGAAGCAAGCCGAACGAAAATGGTTTTAATCAGTATTACAGCCTGGAGAGCAAATCTAATTTCGGGAACCGACAAGCGACTTCCACAAAATGCGGTTTGCCGAGCAAACGGGTTGGGGATGGGGGGATGTCGAGAGATACATGTAGATGTTCAGGGTATGAGTATGGTTTCCTAAATTGTAGAATGTGTAGACATAAAGCTGGTTACAGATTTGTGAAATGTAACACAACAAATAGTCGAATTTGTTTCAACGTGCGTTACTTATTTTTTAAGCTATTGCATAGCTTCTATCGCGGGCCTTGAGCATGGAGACCGAATCCAGAAATTCCGTAACGAAAATAACCTAACATCCCCCACTCCGACCGGCACAGCAGTGATGAACTATCGATGAATTGACAATTGGTACGTCGCGGATACGTGCTACTCGTTTTATCGATTGTGCTGAGTGTTTTTGAAGTGAAAATGCATATTTCAAGCATGAATACGTATGTAAAGTTAATCAACTTTCTATTTATGTATTAGTTATAAGCAGTTTAGTATATTTACGCATATATTTTACGGAAAAAATTCCACGAGGTGAAAAAATGGCCGCCGTGTAAAATCATAAAATATTTGCGGTGACTTTTCGTGTGCGTATTTTGTATGAAATGGCTAAAATACTGCTAAAACGGTAAGAAAATTTCATAAACTATCCATAAATATACGATGTTGTGTATGAAAATTCAGATAAAGCAGTCAAAATTTCTATGCAACAGTCCAACCTGTTGCTAAGGGCCGAATTACGTCGTCGCCCGATTCTCGATAAAAATACATAATTATTAAAAATAATTAAAACTTTGCTATAACACTTAAATAGGAGGTAATTTAATGTAGTTTCTGGAATAGTTTTCACATTTGCAATCGATTAAGCAATTCATAAGAAAAAAATAATTGCATAAGTTGATAAAAAATGCTATGCAATAGCTTTACCGCGGCAGTCTCCGAGTGCCACCCGTTTTTTTTTTTACAAGCAGGTACAGATGGATGATCGGTACCTGTTCACCCATCTGTACCTGTAACCTACTTACCCAGATTTTATATAAAGTAAAAAAAATATTAAAGGATAAAGCTATTATTGTGCAAACTTACTTAGAAATGACTAAGTTTCTATGTGTGCATTTGTCAACATAAATATGTATTAACCTGGGTGCTGGTGATTGAAACATTAAACACATACAATGTTTGCCTTATAATACTTGTCACAAGCCGCAAAGAAGCTCGAAAGTTTTACCCGCAATGGACAAAGAAAAGAAATGATTAAAAAACAGGAAATTTTGCATTATTTTGTACCAAAAAAAAAAACACAATTAAATTACAATTACGCAAGGCATTTAAATTACACAGCACTAGAAATCCGGCCGTAATCATAACTAACTAGAATATTAATAATAAAAAAACTTCATACTCATATTTTTTACATAATTTTAATTAATATTATCACGGTTTATACACCATCTCTTCCTATCAATTTCTACGCCACTATATGCGGCTGAACATGTCAGAACTTCATTTATCTCCTAGTTGACTTGCATGTAATGTATCATGTACACCATGTTTAAACAATTAAAAAATCTTATCTTATCTTATCTACTTTTTCTAGTCCAAATAAAAATAAAACGAATCACATCTACTTCGTTGCTTAACAGTCAGTCTAAAGTATCAAAAATTATTTCGATATCCCCTAAATCTATCGACCCTTGCCCAACCCTACAGCAAAGTAAAGAGAAGCGTCTAACATGGAACGTCGGCAGGAATCTGACTTGTCAACATAATATAAAGGCTAAGACCGACCGCGTTCACCAGCTAATGCTATTACGCCTATCATAGACTGCTGGACATAGGCCACTCATTAGGTTAGCTGGTTTAGTGGTGCGAAGTTTCTGTGCAGTAGCGGGTTTGGAATTTGATTTGAATGATCATGGTAGCTAACTGATCGGATTTTTGTATGAACGCTGTGGGTTTTTAGCGGCATCTACATCGCCACATACGAACTACGCATGACAACGACGTCACTCAAAAATCATAGCATTATCAGCATATAATGTTTCCACTGCTGGGACACAGGCCTTCTCTCGGTGAGAGGAAATGGGCCATAATCCACCGCGCACGCCCAGTGCGCTCCAACATCAAGCATCAGCCCAATCCCACGCAAAAATCCTTCATCACGCAAACAATGGACAAAAATGAACTAAATTTGAATCACTTGGCTGAATTTTGGTCAGTCATCACCAAACGGCTGACTTTCTATACGCAAAATTGTTAAACATTGAATGATTCTAGTTCAATTAACTATCGGCCTAGGCATCCAATTGGATGCCGGCGTTTAATGAACGGCCGAGGCATCCAATTCGCTAGCTAATTTAACCAGATGGCTGCGACATTTACATCGTCCCGCCATTAACTTCACACCCTATTCCTCAAACCTACCAAACTAACCAAATTCCAAGGACCTCTCCGTGCCTCGGATAGCACGTCAAGCCGCTAGTCCTGGCTGTAATTCGAACATCTTTGACAGTCGTTACGGATCGTCAGAATCATAAATGTTTGGCAACCAGTCTTGACAAAGGAGTGTCGTGTTACCCAATTTCTTGGTTGTGGACTAGCTGCATCCGTTAGACTGGAAGCCGACCCCAACATAGTTGGGAAAAGGGTGGATAGCTTGATTGACTTGCAACCCACGATTCTACGCTCTCTTATAGATCATTAACATTTGCATTAGTCACGAGTTTGTTTCGAGTAGAAAGTTGACGTCAGTCACGTATAGACGTTAGACGACATTTCTAGCTTCAAAACTAAATGCAAAAATGAATCTGCCTTGAAAAAAAAATGTTTATAAATTCAAAATCTTCAGTCATTAATTCAAACTGGGCAGGTGTCAGCTCTTTCTGAACGTCAAAATTACATAAGACAGTCCCCCAAAACGCCCGCCCTTCACCACTTCCTAGAATTCCGTTTATGAAAACAACAAACTATTGTTCAAGAAACTGGATTTAGCCAACCTTAACTAACATGTCTCCATTTAAAGCAGGATTACCAGTCTTCAACCTATTCTAATTGGCTCGTCAATACACTAATAAGGGTTTCTGCATGTTTGTTAATCAAATAATCTGCTCCGAACCATGTTGTGCGGTCTTTAACTCGTAATCCTTGCTAACTAATCTCTGTGTTGTACGTTACTGTATTAGATAGTAAGATGCGTAATAAGATTTCATGGATTTCTGGAGCAGTGGTGGCCCAGTAGGACGACCCAGATAGGCACATTACTTTGTTTAAATTATTTCATCACTACTGCTCTCAAAATGGTGACGGAAAACAACGTGACGAAACCGGCATGCCTTAGAATCAAAAATTCGAAGACATGTGACATTCACCAACCTACACTGGGATCTCTGCTTCTAACAGAGAGGAGCTCTGTGTTCTAGCTATGAGAACGTTGTTGGCTGTTTATGTATGACTAGCTTTTGCAAGCGGCTTTGCCCGCGCGGAACTTTTATCAACTATTTAACTCCCTTAGGGGTTGAATTTCGAAAAATCCTTCCTTATTCCTTGTCTGCATTATAAAGGGCAAAATTTCAGGTTTCTAGGTCCAAGGGTTTGACCTGGGCGTTGATGAGTCAGTCAGTCAGGCCTTTCTTTTTATTTATATAGATACAGATAGATAAGATTTACTGGTTATTTCTCATTAAATCAAATAGATTGTAGCTTTTAATCAATAACTTGAAAAATATGAAAATAGAGCGTTGCTTGCGATTTCTACTACGTGGATTTGTATTATCCCACAAAAACTTCAACACCTCTTTTCACCCAGTAACATTTCACCCCATGAATTTTTTCAGGGGTGGTTTATTTTGCAAATATTTTGCCAATGCCCTTTCTCAGGATTCAAGCTATCTCTATATAAGATTTTGATCAAAATCACTTCCTCAGTTTTGCCGTGAACACGTAACAAACATTCAGACACTTTCGCATGTTCATATTTGTTTAGATATTAACATAAAACACAGCATCATGTCTGTCTTTGTCCAGGGCTGGACAAAGATTCTAGTCACTGACAAGGGGCATATGCCTTCGGCACATATAACGCGCTGCAAACGCAACTAGTGCTGCTTTTTCGTCAGGTAACAATAAATGCCGTGTGCGAAGCCCTAAAAGTTAAAAAAAAAACAACAAATTTTTGCCCGCGAGATATCCACGGGAACGTCACCATCATCTGCCTTGAATTTTCCCAACTATACAGGATAAGTACCGGTCGAAGTGAGTGGAGTGGAGGCCTATGTCCAACAGTGGACGTCTTTCCGCAGAAAATGATACAGGATAAGTTTGTAATCAGCTAAAAATCAACTATTCCAAACATTTTGATCGCGTAGGTATTACCTACACTTTTCTATGAAACAGTTGTTCTTTTTTTATAACCGACGAAAAATTTCTGCGCCGGGGGTCTAGAATGATATGCTGAATTCATGGTTACAGTTTGCGCCCTGGTTAAAAACTTGTATTGGGATCGGGTCCCGTTTGGTGCACCAACGCTCTCTTTCTAAATAAATACACAAGAACGGGACAGTGAAATTTGTTTTCTTACATTCTGTTGCCATAAAGATACTTTATTTTTATTCACATGCCTCTTTCGGTGTCGGTTTTCTACCGAGTTACAGTCGCCAGCAGGTCAAGCTATCCCAAACTATTAAATTTTCCCAATTGAACATAAACCTTATTCGTTTGTAATAAAGTTGAAAAATTATTAAAGAAATTTGACAGATTGGGGTAGCTTGATGTGCTGGCCTCTGTACTTACTTAATAAATTTGTTTATTATGCACCTCAGTAGAAAACCGACATTTGTCTCAATACCCAAATTCACCGGGCGTAAAAGAATAGCACCATCCCATTTCTTCCAGTGGGTGTCATAGAAGGCGACTAAGGGACTTACTAGAGAATGGGCAGCAGCGTTCTCTATGCATTTTACTGCCATACTGTGATCGCCAACCCGCAAGCCAAGCCTGGCGATTATGGCAAACCCCCCCAGCGTGATAAGCACTAAGTCCGCTGGATGCAGGGAGCACAGAACGAGTCGAAGTGGCGGAGCTTGGGGAGGCATATGTCCAACAGTGAACGTCTTTCGGCTAAAATGATGATGATGATGATTGGGGTCGGCTTCCAGTCTTTTACATGGAGCGACTGCCTCTATGATCTCCACAATCCAGCTAGTGGGTAACACGATACCGCTTGATTAGACTGGTTGTCAGACTTTCGGGCTTTCCATGACCCGTAACCGCACGGTAACGTATTACCGTTTAAAAAATACCCTTACCTAGGTTACCTGTGTACCAAATTTCCAAATCCGTTCAAAAGATAACAGACGGATAGACGGACTTAAATAACCCGCTGGAACGTACTACCGGGATAAAAATATCCTATGTGTTAATCCAGGTTAGAAACTATCTGTGTGCCAAATTTCATCCAAATCCGTTCAGCCGTATTTGCGTGAAAGAGTAACAAACATACATACATGCAAAGTTTCGCGTTTATAATTTTAGTAAGGATTTACACAGAACAAACAAACCGACGTCATAATGCCCTCAAAAACATGAAACATTGATTCGCAATTTGCTAAAAGTGTGCAGTGCGGTTCTATGCATAAATATCCATACATTTTACATGAAAGCATGCATGTATGGTATGTATGTATGCATGTCTGTTCGCGTGTTCGTGTATAGTGCACTGAGGGTGCAAAATGCATATATTAAAGTTCGTCCTTGAGTTTATATGCCAGGCTTATTTCAAACGAGGACGTATTCTGGTAATGTTGAGATGGGTTGAGTTATTCATGAAAATGTTAGGTGTTGTTTGGTAGGTATACAGGGTCAAATTAAATTATCTAGCAAAACTCTAAAGTGTCGATATCTATACGTCATGATAAAAAGGATTTAATGTATTTTTATTGATCAACGACCGCTGGTAGTGTTGTTACTTGAAGGATGTGTGTATAGATAACAATATCATCTACCCCTTTAAAAGAAAACGATTTTCAAACTGATATTTCAAGTGAATATACGAACTGTAGGCGATGACTTAACAATGTATTTTTTTTTTGTTTCATCATGTTTAGATCATCCCATCTCGTACTTCCCTCTCACAGAGCGGAGGCCTGTGTCCCAGCACTGGGAACGTTATAGGCTGCTTACCCATCTCGTATGGCGAGTTTCTGTAGCTAATTTAATTTGACCCTGTGTCATCATCATCATCATCATCATATCAACCGAAAGACGTCCACTGCTGGACATAGGCCGCCCCCAGGCTCCTCCGCTTCAACCGGTCTAGTGCTTCCCACATCCAGTGGATACCCGCGGCCTTCACAATAGGCCTTATCAGAAGTCTTAAAGTCACGCAAAGGGCAATAGAGAGGGTTATGCTCGGAGTTTCCCTACGCGATCGAATCAGGAATGAAGAGATCCGCAGGAGAACCAAGGCAACCGACATAGCCCGAAGAATTGCCAAACTTAAGTTGCAGTGGGCAGGGCACAACAGATGGCCGATGGGCCCGAAAGATTCTGGAGTAGCGACCACGTACCGGAAGACGTAGAGTGGGAAGGCCTCCCACAAGGTGGATCGATGACCTTGTGACTGTATCAATCAATCAATCAACTCAGCCTATCGCAGTCCACTGCTGGACATAGGCCTGTGACTGTATACTTGGTGTATTTTAAAAAGAGAGTTAAGATTTTCTTTTTTGTGTGGCTGTGAGATTTATAGTATAGGACACCTCTCTTCCCAGGCTAATCGTTTTGATCAAGAGATGAACAGCAAGATCCTTTCTTAATAACATTGTACATACATATCATAACATAACGTGTTGTTTCCACGAAGGGTTAGGGAGTAGTCTACCCATAGTACACCTACATTTTGCCAGTTATCTTTGAGGGCTGAGCCTATGGCCATCAACCGACCAAAAATACAGACGCCAGGTTGCTTTTGAGAAATTCCTGTTTGCAAAACCCAATAAAACTTTACCCGACCCGGAATTCGAACCAAAGACCTCCTGCTCAGTAGCAGGCTTAGCATGAAGCTATCTATTTCTACGAAGAATAGACAGTGCTTTTTCAATACAAAGTGACATTTCGTTTCTCCATTTTTGACATCGCACCGTAGATATTCTTCTACTATCTGTCATTTTCTCTTTCGTTTCTAACGATCTTTGTCTAGGTCCTCAGAAATGTAGACTATTTCAGAAGAATATTTCTTCCTAAACTGCCAAAATCACACTGACAACGAACTTTCTAATCGACGGCCACAAAGTATATAAGATTATCTACAAAATCATGATTCGTTTAGAACGCATAACTGTAGAAAAACATAGCTATTCATCGCGTCTCCTATTGTACATCATTTAGTTAATAGTCATCGTCTATTCTTCCGTCGACAAATCGGTGCTCGTGCTAAGCCTGCAGGAGTGGTAGCGACCACAAGACTAACGAGGCAGATGGATGGATTATGTGAGAAAATATGAAAAAGAAGGGAGTGAATGATAGCGTGACGGTTGACAGAAGAGAATAGAGCAAGAAAAGTGTTGCGTCGACCACAATTAACATGAGACTGGGGCAGAAAGACGATTATGAGATGATACATTTACACCCAATACAACGTCAAAACAATAATTATATTGACTAGGTTTTGCCAGCCTGCCAGGGGTGCGGGTTGTTCGAAAGAGATACCGCTGCCCCTGGCACACAGGCTACTGAGGGAACACGGGTGGGTTTTTAGTCAGTAAAAGTCTGACACGCCCTCCTGCTCTACTCAGAGCGGAAGAAGTTTTTGATGATTTCCCAAACTATAAAAAAAGCCACCCTAGTTCGAAAGCCAGCTGCGTCGCCCGCGAGGAGGAACGTAAGTACTATCAGGATAAAAAGTATCCTATGTGTTAATCCAGGTTACAATCTATCTGTTTGCCAAATATCATCCAAATCCGTTAAGCCGTCTTTGCGTGATTTAGTACCAACAAGCAAACATCTATGTAAATATACAAACTTTGACATTTATAATGTTACTAGCTTTTGCCAGCGGCTTCGCCCGCGTGTAAGTCGGTATATTATACATATGTAAACCTTCCTCTTGAATCACTCTGTCAATTGATGAAAACCGCATTAAAATCCGTTGCGCAGTTTAAAAGATCTAAGCGTACAGACACGAAAACGACATTGTTTTATAATCAGCCTATAATTATTTCCCCACTGTAGGGCAAAGGCTTCCGTTTCCTTTTTCCATTCAACTTGATCCTGGGCCAATATGTACCAACCCTTTATCAGCCCCGGATCTAGGGGGGAGCAAACCAGGGCACCCGCCCCGGACGGCAGTTTCAGGGGGCGCCATTATAATATAGTATGATTAAAAATAAAAAACTTGCTCCACAAACCGCCTAGCATACGGAAGCCTAGTTAGCTCACCGTCGACTTGTTAGAAAAAGGCGTCACACAGGCCCACACTGAGAAAAATTTCCTCTGCCGCACTACGTAAAATAAGGACAAAAATCGACCACAATGACGTGTGTAACCCGCTCCATTACGCGTAAGTAGCCAGTCATACGTAGTCGGCATACTGACGCTCATCATGGAGCGGGTTACGTAATTTACTCGTGGTCGATTTTTGTACGTACGTACGTAGCCCGACATCCGGCTACGTAATACGTAGTGCGCAAGTCGCACTGAATACTCCTGAAACTACGATTGCAACACCCGTATACTATTGTTGCGAGCACAGTAGAACACGGTGAACCTTACGTGTGTACCATGGCGGCTTACGTACGATACTGTAGCGGGCACGTTAAATAATGATGAGCCATATCTGTGCACCGCGACGGCATACGTACGATACTGTGGCAGACACAGTAAAGCACGGTGAGCCGTACGTGTGTACCACGGCGGCATACGTACGATACTGTGGCAGACACGGTAAAGCACGGTGAGCCGTACGTGTGTACCACGGCGGCATACGAACGATACTGTGGCGGACACAGTAAAGCACGGTGAGCCGTACGTGTGTACCACGGCGGCATACGTACGATACTGTGGCAGACACGGTAAAGCACGGTGAGCCGTACGTGTGTACCACGGCGGCATACGTACGATACTGTGGCGGACGCAGTAAAGCACGGTGAGCCGTACGTGTGTACCACGGCGGCATACGTACGATACTGTGGCGGACACAGTAAAGCACGGTGAGCCGTACGTGTGTACCACGGCGGCATACGTACGATACTGTGGCGGACACAGTAAAGCACGGTGAGCCGTACGTGTGTACCACGGCGGCATACGTACGATACTGTGGCGGATGCAGTAAATCATGGTGAGACATACGTGTACACCACGGCGGCATACTTACGATACTATAGCGGACACGGTGAATCATGGTGCGCCATACGTGTACACCATGGCGGCATACTTACGATACCATGGCGGACACGGTGAATCATGGTGCGCCATACGTGTACACCATGGCGGCATACTTACGATACTATGGCGGACACGGTGAATCATAGTGCGCCATACGTGTGCAGCGTGGCAGCATACGTAGGATACTGTGGCAGGCACAGTAAAGCATGATGTGTCAGACGTATTAACTGTCGTAGTAGAGGTAAGGTACCGTTGCCGGTACAGTAAGGCATGATGAACCGTGCGTATGTACCACGGCAGTGGACGTACGATACTGGTGCGGGACCAGTAAAGCACGGTGAACCATACTTATGTACCACGCTAGCGTACGTACGATACTGCTGCGGGTATAGTAAGGCATGGTGCACTATACTGTGTTACGTATGGCACACCATGCCTTACGATACTCGCACCTGTATTTTCCTTATGCTGGCGCATGGTACATACAAAGGTGTTCAGATACTTATTTTGAATATTAAACACTCAAATCCTGAGAAGGTCTTGAGGTTTCTGAAACTTTTCAAAGTCTTAGCGGGTTCTAAATGGGGAATGCATCCAAAGTATTTACGTACATTATACATATCGGTAATCAGAAGTAGATTGGATTACGGATGTTTTTTGTTCGGGAATAGTGCTAATGTTCATTTATATAAATTAGATAAAATACAGAATCAGGCTGCGAGAATAATCGGAGGATTTATCAAAAGCAGTCCCATTCATGTAATGGAAAGCGAGCTGTGCTTACCTCCTTTGCATATTAGAAGATTATTTCTTTCATATAAATATTGCCTGAAAAGTATGTCCTGGTCAAATAGTATAATTATGCGACTTCTTGCAGAACTAAATGATCTTGTGCGGATGAGATATTGGCAAAAAAAAAAGAAACCTTTACTTGTATCAGTACTCGATAAATGTGAATCTTTTCGTGTACATTCTTCTGATCCCTTAGAGATGTTTTCATTGGATGTTTGGGTAACCAGTATTAAAATAGATGAAATTATTATACTTAATTTAGAAAGTGTAACAGGTCCTAAAAAAACTTTAAATTTTGCTTCTCTTAAATTTGAAATTGTTAAAGAAATTCAAGATAAATACCTGCATTATAAAAAATATTTCACTGACGGTTCAAAATGTAAGGATGGTTTGGGAGCAGCATTTTATGACGTTGAAAGAAACAATTCAGCTATGTACAAAGTAAACACTAATGTAACTATTATGACGATGGAACTCATTGCAATTTATGAAGTCATTAACTCTGCTTATAACTCGGGTGATCGTTACTTTGTGATTTTCACAGATAGTAAGAGTGGTTTGCAACATTTAGCTCGTTGTGCCTCTGGCTCCAGAGGTATTTCGATAGCTTACTCCATATTAAGTAAGATTATAGATCTTACGAACAATGGCATAGTACTAAGATTGCAATGGGTTCCATCTCATGTAGGTCTGAGAGGTAATGAAGAGGCTGATAGACTAGCAAAATTAGCGGTTACTCAAGGTCAAGAATATTGTATAATACCTAATTATTTGGAACAATTATGTAATTGCAAAACAATTTGTTATGATATGTTTAAGGAGTATTTTGACGAACGAAGCAGGGAAAAGGGTATCTGGTATAAAACGATACAGTATCAGCCTCCTCGAATACCGTGGTTTGCTATCAAGGAAATGAGTAGGTATCATATTGTTCTGCTTCATAGATTACGCTCTGGTCACTACCCATCCCGCAAGTTTGGTTATTTGATGAAGAAAGTGAGTTCTCCCAATTGTGAAACATGCGGAACAGTTGAAGATGTTCACCATCTACTTATGGAGTGTACCAAGACAAAGAAGGAAAGAGAGACACTGTTGAGCAGGTGGTCCGTATGTGAAAGTTTTAGCGCAACCTTCAACTGAGATGGCAAATCTACTTATTGATTTGTTTAGAGATTAATTATGTTTATTGTATTGGTAAGTGTAGCATATAGCAAGTTTAAGTTATGATGAGGCTGACATACCATTGTGGGTAAAAGCCTCCTTCAAAAATTCAGAATAAAAAAAAAAAAAAAAAAAAAAACACTCAAATCAATGAAATTTTGTAGACATGATCGAGAAACTAATATCTAGGTCTGTGGTTTATTACATTTTCGTAAAAATGTATAGTTTAAATATTGCAGGGAGTTTTGAATGAAAATATGAAAACCCCCTGCAATATTTAAACTATACATTTTTGAAAATGAAATAAACCACAGACCTAGATATTAGTTTCTCGATCGTGTCTACAAAATTTCATTGACTTTGATTGGTTAATATATAATAATATCTGAACACCTTTGGATGTACGGCCAGCGTCATAAAAATATATACGTTAACAAGAGCTCAAAAATATCTACACGCCTCTATGTCACTGACAATAAGGTTGGTGTTTACATATTTTGACTCGATGGCTGTATATATTTATATATTAATGACGTTGACTGTAACCATGCCAGCATAAGGAAAATACAGGTACAAGTATCGTAAGGCATGATGTGCAATACGTAACACGTAGTGCAATAGTGCACCATGCCTTATACCCGTAGCAGTATCGCATGTACTCGGGCGTGTAGATGGACGGGTATGGTGAATGGTATGGTGCCATATTGTCCCGCACTAGTAATCATACCTTTTATTTTTCTTCTCAGCATATATATTCGTCCACTGCTGGACATTTATGCTTCTCCCATGGTTTTTCTATGTCATCCTCGATGCGGCGTATCTGGTCGAGGTCGGCCCTGCCATCTTAGGAATGGCGGTCTGCCTACGCTTCGACTTCCCGTTCATACCTCTACTATAACAGTTAATAAGTTTTATACACATTATGCTTTGTAGTATAAGTAGTACAACCTGCACTGGTCACATAGATATCTACTTATAAATAATGGTGCGGGTACGGTAAAGAATGATGTATCATTATAAAGCTGACCAGATGTATTAAACCCGCGTGCGGTATTTTTCAGATTTAATTTCTTTTACTGGCAATAGTTACGTATAAATATATCACAAAAGGTCGCGTCCTCATTGCAGGGTTTTTTTAAAACTCTGGTCAGGCTTTACCTACTGTTGTTGAATTTGTACGATATTAGTGCGGCTATTATTATTATTATGCAAAATAATTTTGTAGCAAACTTAACAGCTACACCGATATAGCACCAAATCGGACCTGTAAGTGAAAAGCATACAATAATTGGTAATTTAGATAAAATAATACTTCACGATACATATACATTTAGTGTAGGTACTACCTACACAGCAATGATACATCATTTTTTATTTTTTTAAACTTTTACAAGGTTATTAACAGAAGAAATTCTGAAGAAGTTCTGTTCTCAAACCCTGTACAAGTTTTATAACTTTACATGCTTAAAAGGAAATAGACATAAAAGATTCATATTATTTATTTTCAATCGTAAAATTGAGACATACAAAAAAACCACAAGCTTAATTAATCATACTATTCTAGAATTACATGGTAGTCAACTATGAACGAGGAATTTCACCGTCTGTCGGTTGTTGACAGGCGTCCACCATTGCAAGATTTAAGGCCTACTCAAATCTGACCGGTATCCCGTACCGGTGGCGATAACGATATCCCGATGGGTATGCGGTAACGCGCTGTTCAAAGGTTTTCCGCAACTGCTGCCGGTAATGCCATACAAAATACCGGTCGGGATATCGGTCAGGTTTGAGTAGGCCTTTACAAAACGTAATACGGAAAGGACGAGAGGATTGGCGATTAGATATTTATTAAAATATAAGGGCGTCAGTAGATATCCTATCTTATATAGATTTCGTCTGAATGTTTTAGGGCAATTATAAATACTTAATTAGGTATAACAACAGACAGTCCATTATCAACATGAACAATGTCTCAGATCTCCGGTATTTGTAGCACGAGTCGGAAGCGGGTAAGTAAGAGCAACCTAGGATTCCCGACCAAAGAATCACTAGTACGAGCCAGTCCACACGGCGCGTTGCGTCTCCGTTGCGTCGACGCAGCGCTGCCGTTGCGTCATTTTACATTTTGCGTTGCGTCGACGCAACGCGCCGTGTGGACTGGCTCTAAGGGTACCTTGGCATCAATGGAGTCCGCGTGGTCGTCGCTGGAAACCAATGCATCTAGGCCTACGGTAAACTTAACTTAAAGCTCGTTCGCATACGAACGCTAATACATACGCATAAACCTAACTAGTTGCGGAACCTATGTCGCAAGGCCCGACTTTAAACTGATATAACCGGTATTCTACAAAAAAAAAAAATACAAAATGTGGGGATCGCCCCGTTTTGGTAGCGATCCGAGAGCCACCTTTTGGCAGTAGGGGCGGTGCACCCCTACCCCATGGCCTAGGTGAAGGTTAAACATCAGTACCGAGTTTCGATATTTTCTACTTTTACGAAATTTGACTGATTTTAAAAGCATAAATGACAATACGATGAAAGAATACAAACAACAAATGAAACTCAGCTGATGTTTAACCTGAAGTTAAGTTAAAGAAACAAATTGGTGGTGGGCCCGTATTCACGCTTTTGCAAAACGGTATATAATATAAGGTATGGGTACGTAAAATGTGTAAACTGTATCACCTGCGGGCAACAGATCCGCACAGGTGGGTGTGTTTCTGAATTTTTGCACGTGTTGTATGTGTTATAGTCAAACCCCGAAGTCCCGGCGCTCCAAGGTTTGCCTAGTCAAACCTCAGGTTTGACAAGAAGGCTTAGTCAAAGTCCAAAACTAATAGCGTGTTTCGACCTTTGGCTAACGCATTTATGGCCAAACCTAGGAGAGACTAACTTGGAAAGTCAAACGCCGAAACGCAATTTGATCAAATCGCAATTACTCCGCTGCGAAATTTCTAACCTGCAGGACCACGTGACCTACAGGAGTAAGGCAGTTTTGAATCTAACATCGGAAATGAATGAAGTTTTTCATACATATTTAGGTTATATAACCCATTCTGTCCCTAATTTAAGTCTGACTAGTCAAACCCCGATTTGATCGTACTGAGTTTCGGCGTTTGACTACCCAAGTTGGTCTCTCCAAGGTTTGACCATAAATTCTTTTGTCAAAGGCCAAAACACGCTTTAGTTTTGGACTTTGACTAAGGCTTCTTGTCAAACCTGAGGTTTGACTAGGCAAACCTAGTAGCGCCGGGACTTCGGAGTTTGACTACATATGCATGTAAGTGTGTGATGAGAGAAAAATAAACGAAGAAGGTTGGTGCTAATATGATGGGAAGTCCTACCCCAAGGGTACGTACGTCGTATGTGATGTGTAATGGTCGTTGTTATTCTAAAGTCCATCGAACAGTGACATAAAGTTTTAAATCTGACATTATAGTAATTGTAGCCGGTACAGGCGAAACAAGGGTATTATAATTATGTAATAGGTAATCGTTGGTTCTCATCACTTGATACGCATAGTAATGCTGATTAAAATCTATACACTCTAATGAAACACACTCAAATGTAACTTCATCATTGTCAAGTAAATAAATATTTTTTATTTCACCAAACTTTGGTAAGCCTGAAGATTCTGAAATATCTAGAATGACAATTGACGACAGCTCAAATCGGACACCATACAGTTTCACCCATGATAATGAGTACCAACAATTATTTTAGATTATACCTCGAGAATGAAAGTTTTGTCTTACATTTTCAATTTGCGCTTCTGTCATATTTGCCTTTTTGCCATAAGAGATCGTCTTTACAGTTTCATTTTTAAGAAAAGTATCGTTTAAAATTAATTGATGTTTAATAGCTATTGTTTTACAAACATTTACTCTGTTGTGTGATGCTCTGGCCACAAATTTAGATATACGATGCTTGGCTTCAAACCTCATCGTCCAGATTTGGGTAAGTGGGCCAATTTTTTTTAACATTTCTGGATAATGTGTAAGAAAATGAAACTTTGGCTTTAAGTCTGTTTCAGCAAATTTTCGATAGAGCTCGTTTAATTCAGCTACTGAAAATTTTACTTGATCAATAGTATTTTCATGGATTCTATGACTCAAAAGTTTATCCAACAATTGTCTTAATTTGATGTATAAGAACCAAACTTCGTTTTCATCTGGGACATTATATCCGACAATCAGCCCAAAATATCGAACAAGGGTAAGCATTTCAGAAGCCGAACATTTTAACTTTAATGTTGAGCCTTCTTTTGCTACAGAATCGCACGGTGTCGATGTAGAATCAGGTCCATAATTAAAATACCGTATTCTTGATTTTAATTTGTCAAAAGAAATTAGCATCTGAGTACACACTAGATTCTGTATCACAAATGGCATCACATATCGACAAGCACCCTCGAGATAGTCATGTAAAACATCTACGGCGACGTTTTGAAATAAGTCAAACCCATCTAAAGCAAGCCACGAGCATTTTTCTTTAAGACCAGTCATATGAATGTCATTTAAATGTAAATCATTTTCATAATTGACATTGTTTCTCAACAACGTGTCATCTTCATAAAGCAGTGTTTTGATTTGTTCTTTATTAGCAGTACAAATTCTACATGGCCGATTTGCAGAAAAACTTTCAACAAAACCTAACATAGCATTCAATCCTAAATTATCTCCCGTCACAGCTGCAACATAAAACTTAATTTTGCCAGTATACACATCAGTTTCAACATGAATACCATTGTTCCTTAAATCATTAAGAACATCAAAAACTTTTTGAAAAATTATGTTGTTTCCAAAGCTTGTTCTGTCTGATGAGTGAAAAAGAGCCAATAATAAAATATTTTGCAAAAGCGACACGTAGTGAGGTGGAAGACATGGTACTGAGGCATAAATAGCTCCAAGTTTATGAATCCCAGCGTGGCTTCCTAAGGGATTGCCTATTTCAAAATCGTCAAAGTAGATTATTAATGGTAAAATCATTGCATCATGCTCTACAGAATTTTCTGTCATTTTTTTCCATACTGAACCCTGAACAATATTCTCAATACCGAAAGAGTCATTTTGTACTGTGTCCAAATATTCAAGAGTATCCTTAATGAAATTTTTTGATGAAAAAATTAGTTTTAAATTTTCTTTTAACGGAATCACCTGCATTGTACAATTTACTTGTACTAATAACAAACCAGCCGCTGTTTTTTTAGACTCATTACGTTGACCTACAACCACTTCAAGGGGCTCAGAATAAGTTCCTATTTCATTAAAATATTTTAAACGTTTGTGTTCCGAATCTAAATTCTCAAACGCATCGCTGAACGCGCTAAATATTTTTTTTAAAGCATTTTTAACATGAACATTATCTTGGTCTGGTGGTACCATATCATTAAACTGTCGCTCTATAATGCATTGTGATTTAGAATGAAATAATTGAAGATTTTCTACAAGAACTTGTACGGCTTTACGCGGTATTATTGGGTTAGCATATAGAGTGGAAACGAGACTTGCAGCATGGTGACCAAGAGAGTTTTCGTCTCTTTGAGTTGGTAGAGATTCCATCGTATTTGCCGTTTCGTAAGTTTCTTTGCTTGACGTTGAAGGTAAATTTGAGATATTGGCTTCTGTATCTGTATCAATCGGTTTGTTACTATTTGGATGAGGCAAGACTGACAATGATGACTGGTGCTCTCTAACTAAGTGCTTTTTGAAAGATGCAGAGGAAATATAATGACGATAACACCCTTGTTCACCACACCGAAATCCGGAAAATCCTACCGTTAATTTACAGAAAGTTCGCACATGAGTTATAAGTAAATTCGGAGACACACTGGCTTTTTTGCAATAGTAACCGGTAAACATTTTTAAAGTATTAACTCTAGATCAGTTAAAAGACTATTCACAGCCTGTGTGGGCCTGTCAAATTTAGTTTTAATATCGTAGAAACCCAATTGAATAAAAAGCCATATGTCTCCAGCTTCCTCCGGGTAACAAGCTCCTATCGATTGAAATATTTTAAATGCACAGTCTACTGCTGTTACTAATTTGTTGAAACTATACAATGTGTCATTTATTACCACATATGCTACTTTTACCTCAGTAACGGTAAGGCCAACAAAAATAACGTAGGGTTGAACTGTGCGGCCTAGCCTCTGCAGGTTCTCCTTTTTTTGAATGATCTTGTTGGTAACGTCGGCTTCAGAAGCAGCTTGCGATATATAGCCGTCGCATACTTCTGCTCTGGATGGCTTCCACGCTGGCTTTCCTTTCATTTTCCGTGCAGGTGAAATGTTGATGACATAAGCTAGCAACATCAAAGCAACATTGCTAGATGTCTCTGGTTCATCTTCTGTATTCAAAGAAAAAAAAAAGTTTCGGTTAATTTTTAAGACTTAATTTTACTAAAATAAAAATAAAAAAAACACTATGGACGTCATTTTTTCAATACACTAACTGAGCGGCTCGGTGCTAAGGGGAGGGGGAAGTCACAAATCTGTGCGATTTCTAGAATAATATATGAGCAAAACTTCTTACCGTCAATCAGTGCAATTATATTTGCTATTTTTGTTCTCGTATCTTGGTCTCTAATTTTTCGTAATTTTAATGAAGCATATTTTATAATTTCTTCATTTTTGAGGGTGATAGAGGAAAATAATTTGTTTTCCTTTCCCGGATACAGACGACTGAAATCGTTCATTAGCTGAAAAAAAGAATACAATAAATGTACGCCACGTTATTTCCACTGGTGAGAAAGGTCCGGATGGCTACCACATAGGTTATTGGGTTGTTGAGCGAGAACTAGAATAGCTTGTCTCTTTTAGTGCCTGCACAATATCTCGTTCTGCAATGTCGGCAGCGCGCGAGTGTTGCAAGTGACTAGAGTCTGTGCGAAAAGAGAAGAACCGTGGCAGATACGGGAACTAACATTACGAATTTTACATGGCAATCGAAATTCAGACACTTGTCTTATAACCCCTCGTTTTCACCAAAGTATAATACATGTATTTTACAAATTGAATGCAATGTTTTCGTTTTTCGCATGTATTAAATATGTTGTTCAAAACTTGTTATGAAACTATATTACATGATTGTATAAAACTTGTTGTAAGTATACAAAACTTGTATGAAACTTGTTAGTTGAAAACTTCTAGTCGCCTACATGTTTATGATCTCATATACAGAAATTGCAATAAAATAAACAATAATTGTCTAAACCACGTTTGTATTTTGTAGGTGAGAACGCTGTCAATGTATCAGAGGGCCTAGTGTGAGTTTCTTTTAACCATCTCGACTTTACGCATCGACCGCGTTCGGCACTCCGATTTGCTCCGATTGGCACTCGTTTGGTGAAGGGCCAATCAGAGAGCAAAACGCGATCGATGCGTAAAGTCGAGATAGTTAAAAGAAACTCACACTAGGGCCACAGACGAGTTAATACATGTCACAGACTTCATTGTAAACGCAAATGTGTTTTATACTTGTAAAAATACTTGCTGGCTACACAGTTGAACGAAATAATGTTTGAGACAGTTTTGACAAGTATTCTACAAGTTTTTTTTTTTACATAATCCTTGTGGTTATTTATAGAAAAACCACAAGGATTATGTAAAAAATAAGCGGCTGCGGTTTATGCTTACCAAGGTATAGCCTTGTGATTGTTTTAAGGCTGGGAAATCCTTGAAGTAATCTGCTATTTCACCTTTTCCACATTGGATGCGATTTAGGCGGTAATCTGCAGTTTCTGCCCACTTTTCTTCAACAGATTTCCATGGATCGACATTGTTTTTCAGCCATAGTAATGTTTCTTCATAGACAATACCTGTAATTTATATGTGTATGGTGGGATGAGTCAACAAGAGGAAGGGCATCATAGTACAGTCGCCCGTAGTACATTTAAATCACGAAAAAGGTGACTAGCGATTATTTGCTTACCACTTTCCAGAGATTCCAGGCTATAAATGTCATCATCTGTGATAGTTGGCGTGGATCTGAGCGATGATCTGGACGACTTCGAGGATGAACGGCTAGTTCCCGGCAACTGTCCACTTTCTCGCAACTTTCTCCTTCGAGCTATATAGCTCTCGTAGAGCTTTCCGCTAGCATTTTTTTTAGCTAATTTATTTGTAGCTGATAAATATGCAGAATAATACACTACAACGCGTTCCTTGTGAAATATTTCCACAATTTCGGTAGCTAGTTTATAAAATTCTTCACTGGAAATTTTCTTCGCACAATTGTTTTCTAGTATGTGGTGTATTAGCAGCTGGCTCAATTTCCTTCGGGAACCCTCCGTCAGTAAGCCTCCTATTCCTTCTTTGAGTATTGCTCTGCCGTCTAAACTTTCCTGTATGTAAAACACAAACACTATTGATACCAACTTTTTAAAGTTGTTGAACAAATTGATAAATTAATGAGTAAATGGTCCAGTTGGAGTACAGCCTTCGGGGCTCTATGAGTAGTAAATAAACCCAAAAAAAAAAAAATGAATTGTAAAAAAAAATTTTTTCGGTGACCGATTGTCCCTCCTTTTTTTGCTCTTATTTAATTGAGGATACCCATAGATTTAGGCTTTTTACACTTTTTCGTAAAATGCATATTTTTCGAGTAATTTAACTTTGAAGATTTTTTTACTTTTTTTTAATAATTAAATATCTCGTGATAATAATTAAATAACTGTCAGTCGGGGACACATCATGCCCATGACATAAATTGATGGGGACAATGATCGAAAATCGATATAAGTTCTCAGTAAATATGCATTTAACGAAAAAAAATTATAAGTTTAAACATGTTGCTATATGTGCCCTAAATAAAAAAAAAGCAAAAAAGTCATCGGTAAACGATTTTTTTTTTCAAAAAAAAAAATTAAAAAGATTCTGAGTCTTTTTTCCCATAGGCCCCAAAGGCAACACTCCAACTGATTCCGACGAATTGAGAACGTCCTCCTTTTTAAAGTCGGTTAAATGCCGCGCAGTTACCGAGTTAAGCTAGCTAATGATAAATACTATTGAATACTAAATAGGTATGTACTACTTAGTAATGCAGACCATACACGTCCAATTCGATCGTTCAATTGGCATGATACTGCTGATTGGATCCAATCTGCAGTTCGTCCATATACCTACACCACACACGATCAATTCTAACTGTCCAATCGGACAAATAAAGAAAAAGAAAAAAAACATAAAAATCGGTCTATAAATATCGAAGATATGCGCAAACAATGATAAAACAAATATAAACAATCTAATTAAGAACCTCCTTGTTTTTTGAAGTCGGTTAAGAAAAATCATACGATCGATCGCCCACTGCCATACACGGTCCAATCGGCATGATCCAGCCTGAACGCGCCTAAATGCGCTCAATTCGAACGCGCCCGGAACGAGAGAGACGCGCGGGGGCGACGCGGCTGCCGGCAGCGGAAGAGCGCGCCCACCGGACATTCGGCCAAAATCAGCGTGCGCGCATACACGATCTTTAATGTCGCGATCACTAGCGTGTCCACTGTCCACCATCTTTATAAATGTAAAGAATTGTGCCGTTTCAATATAAAATTATAACGAAAGTTGAGGCTTTCATTTACCCCTCAACACAGCCAAAATAATTGAATTTTGATTGTTCCGTCAATTCGATCTGTCCTGCCTGCCGATCCACGGCCACATACGGTCAATTCGATTGGATCCAATCGGCAGTGTCATGCCAATTGTACAATCGAATTGATGGTGTATGGCCTGCATAACTATACGAGTTGTAATAATACGGGTTTTAATAATGTACCAAATAAATACTATACATACGGATGTACTTACATTTTTGCTGGTTAAACAATATACCTAAACTATGTATATTCTACTAGCACACTAATTTTGACTAGTGCCTTCTAAATACTCATAAAATCTACTAAAGAAAATAACATTACATTTAATAGTTTCAATACCTGAAACAAAACAAAACAAAACGTAATCTTAGAATTATTACAAACTTAAATAGGTACCCGGTCCTATCTTAATGATGGGCATTTTCAATTTTATCTTAAGCAAGGTTTACACGAGGCCATCGCAAGCCAAGCCAGCAACGCTGGCGAGAATAAAGTGCCCGTATATTTTTCAAGCCAGTGAGACTGGCAGCCAGCGATGGCCTTATGTAAACAATGCTTTTGGTCCATAACACAAACATAAAGTACCTACCAAATTAAGCTACAAAATAAAAATTTAAGTGAGCACCAAAAAAGGGTGGGGCCGCCTGTCAGTATTATATTACAATCACTGTAAACTATACAAAAATGGACTTAGCAGGTTAACGAATTATTATTATGAGTAACTCACAGTGTTATTAGCTGCAGCAGTACAATCTGTAGAGATTTTTACATTATCACTGACATCAGTGTCCCGTACAGCGTTTTGAGTTGAGTCGTTTAGCCCAGCATTCTTAATTTCAAGGTTCTAGAAAAATAATTTAAAAGCTTTATTACAAAGCATTACAAAAGTATACGGCATCGGTCCAAGAGAAAAAATCGAAAACATTTTTATTAGCTAAATACAAGATGTACAATAAACAAGTAGGTACGTACATTGACACTGGTCGCTTTTTGATGTTGTAGTAGCCAATTTCTAAATTTTATTCTGGGGCCAATCTTTGGAATCATTTCTTTCAAATCTTCATCGTTTAACAGAATGGCAGTTTCAAGTGATGTTATAAGATTGTCTGAAAAATACAAATACAAAGATGTACAAAACTTGTTATGTAGGTAAGTACCTACCTACTTATAATTGCCTACATGTTCAGTCGGAGAGTCAGGTTTTTGGGCGGTCTCCTGGTTTTCAACAAAAAAAAAAATCTTTTTAACAAAAAATTGAACCGACGAAAAAATAAAAAATAAAAAATTAACGTTTTAGTCCAGCTAAGCTCCACATTAATTTCGAGTCGGCGCCAAAGTTTGTATGGCGCCGCCTGTACACTGTTGAGAACCTCTTGGAACTGACTTCACTACAACATAACAGGGATCTGGAGTTGATCTAATAATGGAGACGCCATCATCAGATCCGTGTTATGTTGTGGTGTCATCACACATCATAAATGTTTGGTTAATTTCAACAGAATCGGTTCACAATTGAAAATTCAGTAGGAAAATTATCAATAAATTCCTTTTTTTCTACCCTTAGGGGCAGATATAATTTTTCATATTTAAATGGGACCGATTTTTAGATACCTATACTCTTTCCAATAAAAAAAGAATTTTTGAAATCGGACCACTCAATAAAAAGTTATGAGTGGTCATACATAAAAAAAATATACGTGTCGAATTGAGAACCTCCTCCTTTTTTTTTCGTCGGTTAAATAATGCTGTCCGTTACCGTTTAGTAAAGTTTACAACTTTATCCAACAAGCAATAATAAGGTTTTAAACTAGTTTGTAATTAGTATTATACAGATTTTTTGGTCAGTGGGTCGTCTTAGGGGAATAAAACAATACCTACTTGTCAAATACGTCTGTCTGTTGTTTGTGGGTGAAAAAGCTATCAGACAAGTTCAAACATGCCACCAAAGATGAGAGTGAAAATAACTCAATGAGTGAAAACGAGGGGTTATGTTATGACGCAACATACTATTTCAAAGTGCGACAGATCTAAGAAAATTTATAATCTAAATAAAACAAAAAATCTTGACTTAAAACCGAGAAACTGGCTTACCTTGAAGGAATGGTATTATTTCAGATAAACCGGCGTTTAATATCTCTTCCATAAATTCCATGATGGCTACGCTACGACGCGTTTTAGCACATAATCACTAATCATAATTCAGCCAGACTTCGTGTTGTTCGGTCTGTTTTTCTCAGGCGACTGCTGACTGCCGCGCCGCGGCCGCCCGCGCCAGTGTTGCCAACTCCAAAAGTTCAAATTATCGAGTTCCGATCCGAAAATTATCGTACAAAATCCAAATCACAAAAAAAAAACCTCATTAATTCATTTCAATTGAAAACAAACGACAAGTATAGAGTCAAAGGAGGAGTATGTGCCAAGTTTCACCAGCAGATCAAACTGTAACCGTGTTTTGTCGTAGTGTTCAGATAATTAATGTTTTTTTTTAATTTTTTCACAGTATATGATTAAATAAAGTCATAAATAAAGAATCATTGCTTAAGTTTTTCACCAGAAAGCTATTTGATGTTTTGTTTACGACTATGTGCTTATTGCGAATGGAAACATAAGAAAATTTTCAGGATTGTGCGCTAGTTAATGTAAGGGAAAGAGTCAAAGAGAGACATTTACTTGTTGACGCTGTCATTCTTTACATTTGCCAGTGAGATTATTTTCGTTTATTTTTTCTGACAACTACTGACCAAAGCACAAAATTATCGTACATTAGATATTCATTATCGTACATCGTACCATTAGCCAAATTATCGTACGCCCCCATAATTATCGTACGGGTTGGCAACACTGGCCCGCGCCGTTGCCGCGAGGCGGGGGAACCGCCGGGGGCGGGGCGTCACCGAGTGACCAACGGGTGACGGGCTGATGCAACACATTACCTTATTTGGTAGCGTTTCGTGATCTTCGCGATGTTTCTTTTTTTTTTTTTTTTCTTTACCCTTGCGGGAAGGCAAAGGAATCTAGCCCATGCAGCCTGATCTTATGTTATTGATTAACACATTTTATAATCAAAGGCAAAATGCAAAGTCTTTTTTTTTATAATAGTTCTTCACTTTCTGGTAAATTCTAGTGTTCGATTCTATAATGTCCAATTTTTGGCTGATTCCCTGTTTTAGAGCCTCTGCGCAGTGCCTTGCGGGGGAGCGCGGTGCGTTTATTCTAACGTGCGGTCAGTGTAGCCAACCCTACAGTTTTAACTGTAGATCTACAGTTTTTTGTAAATTCTCTCAGTTTTTAGTTTAGGCCTCGAAATCTAAAGTTTTTTATTTAAGATGATGGTGTCATTGTTTTGTTTGCTACGTAGTCCGTATACTAAGTCAGCTTCAGTAAAAAATTTGCTACGTAGTCCGTACACTAAGTTAGCTTCAGTAAAACCTACTACTATCGGACTGGAATTAATTGTCAATCGATTTAGTAGATGGCGTTAATGGTGGACATAGTGAGTAGATCGTTCGGTCGATGTCTGTTTTACCGACATTCCATTGTTTGCTTTTTTACTTAGGTACTCGGGAATCCCCGTGAATGCTTTGACTATCGAGTTATATGGTACCTTTATTGTCATGAGTTATTTTCTGGGCAAGCTTCCTCAAAAATCACTAGTCACTTTTTCTGAAGTGCTGTATTAGCTTAACAATACTAGTTTTTAGATAATACTAATGTTACTTGACGTAGAAAATAAATGTATCTTTGAGACTTTTAACATTTAATTTGATTAAAACTTTGATGATTACATGTTTTTTTTTTTGTTTTTAATTCCTTCGCTATGATGTATTTTATTTACTACTATCACATTACTGTTGTTAGTTAAATTTTCGCACTTCTTTGTATTAAACTGTGACTGGAATGCACCCGCAACGGAAATTATGTAATTTTGCAACAAAACTCATTCATGACACGTCAGCATGGCAACCTAACATGTTTGTTTACTTTTTATTTTCATGAACTTCCCTAAAATACTATATTTTTCCCACTGTTTGAAAAAATACTATTATCCTTCAAGTCAAATCAAATCTTCTTATTGTGGGCATAGGTTATACAGATGATCAAACAATAAAAATTATTGTTTGATCATCTCGGCAGGACATAGTGGAACTTAATTTAATTAAGTTCCACTATGTCCTGCCGAGTAGACATACAATAATTATGTATTACAGCAGGTATTCTGGAATAACTTACAAAACTACATACCAAATCAAACTACCATACAAATTATATGACAACAAACTACTACAATTATGTTTAATACTTATAAGATCTAGTTATTTAAGAAATCGTGGATCAAAACAAAAGGTGGCAACTCTATGCACATGTTATCGTTATAAACTACAATATGAGTCACTATCTGTGTATACTTATTAGGTATTGCGTAAAAAGGGTACCCAAACGGTATTGGGTACACCGTACATCCCTTGACAGCCCTAGGCTAAGTTTTTTTCACGGCAGTGCGCGGCGCTTCCTAGATCTCCATGCGATACAAAAATATGTGCCGTAGATTCACCGCTGCAGCGAGAGGCCAACGGTGACTCTACCGCATGCGTTTATTTCACGGCAATGCGCGCACTTCTATGACACTATATTTCATAGATTAGGCGTTAGAAAAAGGCAAGGCAATGCGCGCAGGCTCTTAGATTTCGTAATTCCATTTGTTTGTCGGTTCCTTGTTTTAAATTTCGTTAATCGTGTTTCGAATGAAATTGTATAAGATTAAAAATGCTTCTTTTATTAAGGCGAATACAATGTTAAGGGGAATAATGACACAAATTGTTATCAACACAAAAAATACTTATACAATTATTTTAATTTTCCGTTGTTAGACATTTCGTTCGCGAACAAAAACAAATATATCTTCGACACAACACTACGCCGCCGCGCGATCAAAAGCAAAATAATATTTAGAATTTGAAAATATTAAAAAATCCATTATGGCGGGGCCAACTTTTTTGTTTTGGGCCGATTTCAATGAAACTCGGTTTTTGGTACTATTTTGACAAGGAAATAACAACGCAATGTTGAAAATATTAAAAAATCCAATATGGCGACCAACTTTTTTGTTTTTGGGCCGATTTCGATGAAACTCGGTTTTTTATACTATTTTGACAAGGAAATAACGCAATGTTGAAAATATTGAAAAATCCAATATGGCGGCCAACTTTTTTGTTTGTGGGCCGATTTCAATGAAACTCGGTTTTGGTACTATTTTGACAAGGAAATAACAACGCAATGTTGAAAATATTAAAAAATCCATTAAGGCGACCAATTTTTTTGTTTTTGGGCCGATTTCGATGAAACTCGGTTTTTTATACTATTTTGACAAGGAAATAACGCAATGTTGAAAATATTGAAAAATCCAATATGGCGGCCAACTTTTTTGTTTTTTGGTCGATTTCGATGAAACTCGGTTTTTGATACTATTTTGACAAGGTAATAACGCAATGTTGAAAATATTAAAAAATCCAATATGGCGGCCAACTTTTTTGTTTGTGGGCCGATTTCAATGAAACTCGGTTTTGGTACTATTTTGACAAGGAAATAACGCAGTGTTGAAAATATTAAAAAATCCAATGTGGCGGCCAACTTTTTTGTTTTTGGGCCACAGTAATTTCATGATGCGACTGACGTCATAAAGATTCTATGTACCGAACACAGTCAGCAAATAACGGAGTTCGTAAAATGAGCCAGGATACGTAATAACTGATGATGTAGGCGGAGACATTATTAATTATCCAGTGTGCGTAAAATGTATCGGCATATCCCCTACCCTGCTCGTACATTATGTACGTAACCGGGACCATTACTTAATGAGACGGATTCAGTACAATGATTTGGCAACCAGTTACTGTTTTAAAGAGCCTGGATACTGAAATAAGGCGGCTGTATAACGTCGTACTTACGTATAGCGCATACATATTTTATGTTACGGGTTAAGTAAATTACGTATGCTGCTCTGTGCGGAATCAATAAACCGCATACGTAAATTTTAAGAGTGCGCTACAGTAATTTCATGATGCGGCTGACGTCATAAAGATTCTATGCACCGAACACAGTCAGTAAGTAAACGGAGTTCGTAAAATAAGCCAGGATACGTAATAACTGATGATGTAGGCGGAGACATTATTAATTATCCAGTGTGCGTAAAATGTATCGGCATATCCCCTACCCTGCTCGTACATTATGTACGTAACCGGGACCATTACTTAATGAGACGGATTCAGTACAATGATTTGGCAACCAGTTACTGTTTTAAAGAGCCTGGATACTGAAATAAGGCGGCTGTATAACGTCGTACTTACGTATAGCGCATACATATTTTATGTTACGGGTTAAGTAAATTACGTATGCTGCTCTGTGCGGAATCAATAAACCGCATACGTAAATTTTAAGAGTGCGCTACAGTAATTTCATGATGCGGCTGACGTCATAAAGATTCTATGCACCGAACACAGTCAGTAAGTAAACGGAGTTCGTAAAATAAGCCAGGATACGTAATAACTGATGATGTAGGCGGAGACATTATTAATTATCCAGTGTGCGTAAAATGTATCGGCATATCCCCTACCCTGCTCGTACATTATGTACGTAACCGGGACCATTACTTAATGAGACGGATTCAGTACAATGATTTGGCAACCAGTTACTGTTTTAAAGAGCCTGGATACTGAAATAAGGCGGCTGTATAACGTCGTACGTATAGCGCATACATATTTTATGTTACGGGTTAAGTAAATTACGTATGCTGCTCTGTGCGGAATCATTAAACCGCATACGTAAATGATAAGAGTGCGCCACAGTAATTTCATGATGCGGCGGACGTCATAAAGATTCTATGCACCGAACACAGTCAGTAAGTAAACGGAGTTCGTAAAATGAGCCAGGATACGTAAATGATTATGTAGGCGGAGACATTATTAATTATCTAGTGTGCGTAAAATGTATCGGCATATCCCCGACCCTGCTCGTACATTATGTACGTAACCGGGACCATTACTTAATGAGTCGGAGTCAGTACAATGATTTGGCAACCAGCTACTGTTGTAAAGAGCCTAGATACTGAAATAATGCGGCTGTATATCTTCGTTCGTATAGCGCATACATTTTTCCTGTTGCGGGTTAAGTAAATTACGTATGCTGCTCTGTTAATACATATGCGGCATCATTAAACCGCATACGTAAACGTTAATAATGCGGGCACAGTAATTTCATGATGCGGCTTACGTATTAAGGATGCGGCCTCATTACAAGTAACTTGTTTACATTGTCTTTACAGAGCATTATGCCGCATACTTACTTAACATGGTGTCGTTTCATTATAAGTATGGCTCTTATAATTTTCATGTCAAAAGCACATTATACGTATCTGGCTGCCAGTACATTACAAATTTGCCAATTTTAAGTAGCCCGTTTTTCTCAGTGCACACCTAACTAATTTATCTCAAACTCTAGAGAGCGGGGCGCCACTATCAAGTTTCTACCCCGGTTCGAAAAAATCGTAGATACGGGGCTGCCCTTTATGTAAGCGTCAAGTTCGTCTCGCCATCTCCGCAGTGTCTTCCGCGACGCCGTTGGATGTTTTCAAAGACCCATACTGTGGTGGTCTTAGCCCACAATGCATCAGACATGCGGCAAACGTATCCTGCCCAGTCCCAATAGAGCTGGGCTGCTTTTTGGGATCTTTGAGTAAATTACCATGTAAACACTTCAATATATCGATCAAGTCAGCCTATCGCAGTCCAATGCTGCATGGGCCTCTCCCAGGCTGCGCCACAACACTCTATCTTCCGCTTTCCACATCCAGTCTGTCCCAGCCACCTATTTAAGGCCGTCGGTCCATCCAGCTGAAGGGCGTCCCACATTACGCTTGCCAACGAAGTATTAAGACTTTTTTCATCGGAATCTCGCACCAGCATGTTTGTTTGTCAAAAATGACAAGTAAATAAAATCACACCTAAACAATATTTCGATCTTTTTTTATATCAGAAAAACCACTTCATTCCTCTTTCTACCAGAATAGGGCTGTTTGAAAGGATTTGTCTTGGTTTAAAGTTCTACCGTAAGCGTTCATAGGTGAGCGGCTTATACTCGTATCTCCGCTTGTATACCTTTTTTGTTCAAGGGTACAAGCTGTGCCAAGTTTTCCCTATACAGGTTTAAGAAGGCTTATAATGTTTATTGGTGTAAAATTAGCTGTTTAAAGGAAAAAAAAAAATATTTTACTTTTTTATCATCTCTCTTAGGGTGAAATTCGAACTCTAAATAATTCAAATTTATACTGACATAGTATATAAACACAAAAGCAAACTTTAAAAATAGAATCACTTAATAACACTTTTGAATGTCATAAAACAAATATATTACGAAGACGCTAAGTTTAATATAACGAAGGAGTTTTCGAATTTCGAATCTGCACCCTAATTGCGTAACTCACGATTGATCATAATTGGTTTCGTCTTCACAGTTAAACAATATTCATTGCGTTATTTATGTTGTCGAACAGACACATTTTTCGAACATATGAAGCAATGGTTTAACAATCCGTTTCAAAACGATACAGATTATGATGAATCGTGAGTTACGCAATTAGGGTGCTGATCTAATCGTTCAGATCCGATATGTCAAAATATTTTTTTTTATGCAATTTATTCTATTTTGATTTTGAACACAATACATAATCAGCCAATAATGTTCCCACTGCTGGGACACAGGCCTCCTCCCTGTTAGAGGGTGTGGGTCGTTATCTACCATGCGGGCCCCTTGAGGTTTGGTAGAAATCTTCTTATTTTTGCGCTTACACAAGCAACAAAAAATTGCTCAATCCTGATCCATTCTCGTCAACTATGACGTCACAACTACATCAAGCAATTTAGGGCGATGGTAACATACCTTGCTATATAGAGCAACTTATAGAACTAGAAAATTTCCCTCCCCATAACAAAAACATAACATAACATAAACATATCGATGGGTCCTATGTATAAGGGCCAATGTGCAAATTGACAACTTTTCAATAGAGGCTTTCAAAGTTTCAATTTGATATATTTTTTACATGCTTCAACTGATGTTTGTGTAACTTTGCATAGTTACTATGACTTATATGTTCGTTATTCTAGCCACATCGATTTTTTTGTATATACATTAGTTTTTTAATTAATTTAGATATGCCCTAATACGTGATTTTATTCTGTTTAAATAATACTGAAACAACTAGTATAAAGACCAAAGTATCACTTTGGCCTATTTACTTGTCATAAGCTAATTTTGAAAAAAACGTGTATTTTAACTTTTTTGGCTAATCATATTTATATATAATATTTAAAATAAATAAACAACATAAACAAACAATAATAATATCAGTATTTTATGACATAATTCACATTGACACTTATACGTCATCTTACTCGGTGACGTAAAATTCTCAATCCTCAGTTAGGTTACAGAAATACATATCAAATAAAACAATTTGACTTCTTTATTTTTTTTTTGTAAACGTTTACCGAAGTTTCTGTAATGGAAAGGCAATAAAATAACAAAACTTATTATTAAAAACCTGCCGAAATCACATTGGACTTAAGAACAATCAGTTTTTTATTGTAGATACCTCAACCTAGGTTGGTAATTAAAGTTTTATTATTATAGGTATCATTTAAAAAATAACAAATGACGCTTTATTATGAAATCAAAACTTATCAAACATAATTAAAGATTCTTAGAACATGATCTAAGAGGAAAAATTAATAATGTAAAAATTAACAAAATGCTTAACAAAAAATAAACAGTTTCAAAAACAAAACAAAACTACTCATTGTCATCATTTTCACTAGTAAAATTCATTAAATTATCATCAGATGCTACTGTGGAATAATATTTTTGTGTCATAAATAAATTAAGTTATTTTTTTTTTTTTTTTTTATGTATACCTATATTGGCAACAACTGATTGTAGCATAGTTTTAAGGGTATTTTCCTAGATCTGCTAGCCATTAATTGTATTCTTGCTCTAACAGAAAGATCAGAAATGCTCATGTGGTTTTCGAAAGTATCTTCAGATAGATCCAATTTGTAAAACAGAATATATGGTTAACTAGCTTTTGCGAGCGGCTCCGCCCGCGTGAATGTCGGTTATCGCGTCAAAAAGTAGCCTATGTCCTTTTCCAAATCCCAGGCTATAAACTCTACCAAATTTCATAACGATCGCTTCAACAGCTTAGGCGTGAAAGCGTCATAGACAGACAGACAGACAGTGTTACTTTCGCATTTATAATATTAGTGGGGAACTAGAGATGATTACTGAAACGAACTTGTTGAACTCTGAATTTTTAGTCCAGTTAAGACAAGCACTCGCTTGCATCTTTTTAAAGTCGTAAACCTTGTTTTGAGATACATCTATAACATTATAAGGAGCTCCTTTAACTTTTGCACATGTTATTAATGAATTCCACTCAGACGGTGTATAAATATCCTTATGTTTTGAAGCTTTCTCAATTGTGGCATGTATGTAATCACCGTCATTTTGTGTTTGTCCTTTTTCAAGGAAAGCATGTTTAATATTAATACTAATCTGTTTAGCTGCATAAAGGTACATAAAAAACATTATCCTATTTCTATTCACAAAATAAAATGGTTATTGTCACCGCGCGACATCATTCCGTGTGACGTAAAAGTGCTCAACTGCCACTGAACTAAACAAAGCTGTGGAATCTCCCCGCGTACAAGTCTCGAATAACCGTTTGGCCTTTATACGTTTAAAATTGTGCCACATAAGCCCTTTTACTGCACCAAAAAATAGTATTTCCACCTAGAAATTTGTATTTTTTTTTAGTTCACGTTGTTAACCAGAGTGAAAAGAAGCATTTAACACAAAAAAGTGAAAATACTCAAATTGTTGCATGGGCCCATATACGTAGGACCCATCGATAATCATAATCATAATCATCATTTATTGCATTCAATGTAGTGTACAAGATGTTACAATAATATTTGTTTCATACATTGACCCTGTTAGGGCACAGCAATATATACATGTGTTTTGGCATGCTACAGTACATAATAAATGTAAATGAAATGAAAGAAACCCACAGTGCAGAAAGACAACAATAATTTTTTTAACATAATGGTAGAGTATTGGTAAACAGTTATTTGGTCATAATTTCCATTAATAGTTCAAATAAGTTAGACAATTAAAAATAATCAAATAATTATAACTATAATCATAAAATAACATAGGCAATGTCAACTAGAATAATAGTAGTAAGTCAACAATATTCAGTGATGTATCGATTTGAATGTCAAAATTTATCGATCGTTATCGTCCAAGAATTCCCTTAACAATAATAATAATCATAAACAACAACATATGGAGCAACTAGAAGCAAACAATTTCCGCATTTTATTGTTGTTGCTCCAGATTGCTCCACTGAATTGATCTAGATTGATCCATTAGTGTTGTCGAGCAATAATTGCTCAAAAAATTACCCCTGCCGGTTTCCTCACGATGTTCTCCTTCACCGTTTTGAGAGCAGTGGTGATGAAATAATTTACTCAAAGTAGAGTGCCTATCTGGTTTCGAACCTACGACCTACAAACTCGTGAGTCCCGGCCGTTACCACTGGGCCACCACAGCTGTAGCACAATCTATGCGAACTTGTTTCAATGCATGTTACATTTCGTGTTACATTTCATGTTCTTTCACAAATCTGTAGCTAAATGTATATGAATCATGTCCCGCAGATTTCCCGATCCTCTTTTATTTAAAATCCCACATAACATATTCCTGGTTTCAACTCGGAAGTTACAACATGTTGAAGTTACAACATGTCGGAGTTACAACATGTTGGAGTTATGAACACAAAAATACGGAGCGGCGACTGTCGAGTTAGTCAGTTTAGCGACACGTGCCCCCGCATAACTATAAATGTGCGGATGTAGGAGTGCTGGATGTGGACAGAAGGGGCAAGCACCTTGGTCTCAGTGGGTAAGATACAGCCTTAGATTGCTGGCTGACTCGATAAAGAGACGAATAGAAGCAGGTTAGAGTTATTGGAGGTGAAAACGTAGTTTAAAACGAAAAATGCGAGAAAAATTCGATTGTTTGTACCTTTCCAATCAGTATGAAAAAGAAGCCTGCTAGACAGATGGTAGTAATTGCCTATAGGTAGAGTATGGACATCTGCAAGACCAGAAGCATCCTAGACCCGTTGCCTGTTGTATTCAGAGACTCTCTTAAATTGTTCCCTATTGTTACATCTATTTAAACAATTATCAGAGGTCAAGAAAAATCCGATACGGACCCAATACATTTATCAATTATTTATGTCAAGTAAAATGTAAAACCGCAATAATGCAAAAAAAGTTTTTTTTTGGTATTGCCCCACTCATTTAATGATAATATTGTAAAAAATATGACTACAGTAAAATTTTAAAGGGAGCTAAAAGAAATTTTAATTGTGAAAACCTATTACACGATTAACGATTTTCTTAATGATTATTCACTAACTGATTGACATACGGTTACTCTGAATGTAATAATAATTTTGATACTGGTTTTTATTTTTGTTTGACATTATATACTCTTTTTTATTGCTGTGACCACGCTGACATTTTTGATTTGTATGTTTCCTTTTTCTTTTTTAATTTGTAATTCCAATGTCTATTTTTGAATTTTTATTACGAAATATAAATCTTTGCATGCCCATGTGACGGTAAAATATGGAGAACTTTATTATAAAAAAAACATATATCTATACCCATGTTTGCGAAGAAATAAACGATTTGATTTGAATATACACGACATGTAAAAATATTTAAAACTGTAGTCATTTCTGCACCCTAATTGTGTAACGCAGTATCAATCAGAATCTGAATCGTTTTGAAGAATATTGCTTATTCATTGTAGAATTACGAGTATGTTCGAAAAAATTGCTTGCTCAACATCGCAAATAACGTAATCAATGTTGTTGAACCGTCAAAATCATATATTATCCTAGTCATTGTGTTTCACACTTACCGTTACCATTTAGCGGTACTTAGCAATTAACTCACCATCGCCATTGCTCGCTTCTTTTTCCCAGCGGTGGTTTTCAAATATTTCTACATACTCCCACAAAGGTTACGAATATCTTTTCGACAAAAGTGTCTAAAACTAAAGGCACATCCAGTAACTCCAAACTCCGCGCACCATATAATAATGGATAAACAATAATTTAAATATTATCTGTGTTTACGTTCGCTTAAACGAGGTTTAAAGCGACTCTTACATAAATATCACCGTGTCCCAAGAGCATGAAATGTGACCTTTCTTTCAGGCGTGGGTTGTTGGTTTACGTTGTCGCTGTTTGGGCTTCAGGTTTCAGATTGAAAACCTGTAAATGTGAGATTTTTAAATGGTAAAATCTATTTTTGAACCGAGACACCATTGAATGATGGTGATAGAAAGCCCCCACAAGGTGGACCGATTACCTTATGATGATCACGCTCATCCGGTGGATGCGAGAAGCAAAGGGCCGGTCGTTAAGGTAATGCTGGGTTAATGCCTATGTCCAGCAGTGGACTTGTTTTGCCTGATATGATTAAAGAAAATCGTCGTGTTCTTTCTGGGTACCGGATTAATAATCAGTTTGTAGTTATACAAATCGCCGACTGCAGAGTTTTCTGGAGTTGTCATAAAATTCAAAACGTACCAACAGCCTAATACGTAATTCTGGGGTTGTCGATTCTCCCACAATAAAAATAATTTCAAGCGTATGGCCAAAAGATTCTTTTTTTTGCACCTTCAAATTTGACAAAGAAACAGGTTTACAATAAAATAGTCCGAAACGTTATTGCCTACATCTTAGAGTTGCTTAATACCTAAGCTAACTTAATATCTTGTGATATAGGTATCAGCGCCCACCCTCATTTGCATTGAAATAATATTAAATATACATCAGAGCCAGAAAACTTAATATTATGTCTATAGTTTAATACTTTAAATTCACGTTAGATACGAAACAAACCTGCACCCTAATTGCGTAACTCACGATTGATCATAATTGGTTTCGTCTTCACGGTTAAACAATATTCATTGCGTTATTTATGTTGTCGAACAGGCACATTTTTCGAACATATGAAGCAATGGATAACAATCCGTTTCAAAACGATACAGATTATGATGAATCGTGAGTTACGCAATTAGGGTGCAGGTAAGTATTTTTTTTTTAAATTACATATCAGATTATTTAAAACCCTCGCTTCGCCCATTTCGGGGGAGTAAACTCGTGCCAATCGACTAATAACCCGTGTGTCCAGTGTACACAGTGTTTTTCCAAAGCTCAGTGTAAACTCCCGGTACACGGTACGTACCCTACTATACTCACTTAGTATGTACAAGTGAAAGCACGTAATAAGTGCGGGAGTGTCGGGCTTGGTCGGCAGCCAAACGCTTAATAGAGATCTATGGACGTCGATGAGCTAACGATCGAGTTATCTCAGCTATGTGGACCGAGGAAACTGGCCTGAAAATATTATTTTATAAAGTTTAATCTTAACTTCAAAATGATGGCATTGTGTGTTGATATTTACTCAGTAACTGCGTGGTGGAGGTCAGATAGGCAGTCGCTCCACGTAAAGTAGCATTCAGATACAGCCGGTAAGACTGGAAGCTGATCCCGAACATAGGCACAGGCTAGGCAGGTGATAAAGTGTATTCATATTATTAACGATTAAGGCAAGGATTGGTGAACGTAAAGAAGTAAATTCGATCCTCTGCATTTGTGAATTCGGTATAACATAAGCATACGTGTAGTTTAATTAGAAGTACCTACCTCTAACTATACTACACGTATGCTTGCGTAAGTATGCTACCTATCTGGGACATTAGTAATATGCAACACTGTAAACTAAATCTTAATATAAGATACAAATATGATATGTAAGTCCCTATTACTACTTATGCGACAAGGGATCAGAACCCTTATATCGTAACATACTATCACCTATTTAAATACCTATTCACTCCGTTTAGAAACCGATATTCTTTAATCATTTATTCACGAAAAGTTACATAGAATAAATAATAGTTTCAAAAAACAAAATAAACACGCTTTTATTGCTGACCGAACTAAAAAGTGGAAAATAATTTTTAATTACAAAGAGTTTATGTTACAGTAGTAGGAAGTCAATAATTCAATTCAGAGTAAAAAGCGTGGGGTGCATTTTCCTATATTTTTATATATTTTCTCATAGATGGTTGCCAATAGAATAGTTGTAATAATTAAAATATCAAGCACCCCACGCTTTTTACTCTGAATTGAATTATTGACTTCCTACTACTGTAATATAAACTCTTTGTAATTAAAAATTATTTTCTACTTTTTAGTTCGGTCAGCAATAAAAGCGTGTTTTTTTAGTATTTTTAAACTATTACATAATTTCCATTTTTTAGTTCGATCAAATTTTTATCGGGATTTTTTTTTTTTTTAATTTTGAATTTTTTTTATCGGGTTATGGCATTGTCATCGGCCCTTAAGACGTGTGCAAAGTTTCAAGTTGATCAGACGTCTAGAAACCAGTGAAAATTAGGCTCAAAGATTCCGTTACATACATAGATACATACATACATACAACCCAAGCTAATAAAAGCGTTAAAAAAATACATATTAATCTTCTACCAAACTGCTGTACAGTTTGTCGGCAATGTTCTCGTGGATACACTTTTGTGATATCCAAGCACTTATACTACTTTAAAATATACACATGAAAGCAAAGTCGAAGCAAAAAGAAAAAATAGGAAAAGGGTACACACTAAATAATATCGAATGATGCCTAGGTCGCCTTGCCCACCAGGCTGGCATGAGTATAGGTATGTCAATCCTGTTTACAGTGATTGTTGCAGACAAACGCTTTCAAAGCGATTTTTACTTGTCTAGGAACACTGTATAGTCTGCCAAAATCATTAACATCTGTAGTCCACCGATTGACATAACAATGATTTGGGCAATATTCCTCATGCCTTAGGACTCCGAAAATTGTTCTGTTCGGGACGTTACCGGATTCAATGTAATTGCATTTCATATTAACTGACATTCAAATTGACGGCAGGTTATCTATGATTACTTAGTGCAAGCCAATGTAGAAGTACGGTGGAGCTATGAAAGTGTAGCAATAGTACCGGTACGAATTTAAGTGTGTTTAATGTTACGTTATAACGAGCACCTATTCGACTAAAAGGTGTGGAAAACATACTCACCGTAAATAGTTTGGAGATGTAAAAGAAAATGGGCCAATTTTTTTTTTTGTGAACTTCGCATATTTGATAAACTAGCTGACCCGACAGACGTTGTCCTGTCTTAGCTATGAATATTGAATTGGCATTAATATGAAATATTTTTGAATTGGCGTCAATCATATTTTTTTAAACTAGATGAGGTCGTTTAAAAAAATATGATTGACGTGTAAAAGTGTTTGTACAAACCTACTTACAGAAATAAAATCATCCATATTTATAAAAATGAATCGCCGAAATGTATGTACGTTCGTCTCGTTAACACACTTGAGATTCGCAGACGATATTGTGTTATTTGCAAAATCCCCGGAAGACATAACAAAAATGATAAACGAACTGGCAAGAGAAAGCGAGAAGGTAGGGTTAAAACTTGTTGAAATTAATTAATTGCAAACACTGAACTCAATACGTCACCTATCTTCTATTATGTGAACTATTCTACGATTCACACTGGCCATACATACACATATATATTTAATCTGTTACCTTTTGACTGATTGTGAAAATAAAAGGATTCTTGCTCAGTTTGCGTATTTTATTAAATAATTAGTTCTGGAATTACTTAAATACTTTCGTAAATTATCAGGTTATGGGCTAAATATGTCCGAAAGTATGTAAAAAAGTAATTCAATACTAAAGTGCTGCGATTCAATTGGATTCAAATTAGAAAACCTCGCAACCGGCCATTACCGGCTTAGTCGTTCTTCTCTTTCAGCATTGACGAAAAATACATTTAAAATGGCATCACAAATATCAATGGGCACGATTGAGAAGCTAATTGGAAGAGAAAATTACCAAAGTTGGAAGTTTGCGGTAAAAAACTATCTGGAACATGAAGAATTGTGGCAGGAGATTGAACCTGACAAAGGTTATGTATCTGACAGCAAGAAAAATACGAAAGCAAAATCGAAAATAATACTTTTGGTAGATCCAGTTAACTATGTCCATGTTCAGGACGCTACAACAGCGAAACAGGTTTGGACAAAACTCGAAAAAGTATTTGATGACTCAGGGCTCAGTAGAAAGGTAGGTTTATTAAAAGATCTGATTACCACCAATTTGGAAAATTGCTCGAGTGTCGAGGAATATATTAATAAGGTAATGTCAACAGCTCATAAGTTACGGAATATTAATTTTGTGGTTGGAGACGAGTGGCTTGGTACATTGCTGCTTGCTGGCCTCCCTGATTACTACAAACCGATGATAATGGCTTTAGAGAGCTCTGGTGTGAATATTACCGCTGATTATGTAAAAACTAAGTTGTTACAAGAGGTCAAGGTATCAGATTCTGTTGCTTACTATGCCAAGTCATATAATAAACAAAATATGTCAAAGTCAACACCGAAAAATCCACATAACCAATCACAAGAGAAAAGGCAACCCAAAGGCCCACGGTGCTTTGTGTGTAATAAGTATGGGCACATGAGTAGAGATTGCTATTTTAAAGATAAAAAGAAGGGTTCCTCAAACAATGAGAATTCAAAAAATAATGGTTATTATGCTGCTTTTCCAGTTTCTGCTGAGTTGGATGGAAACTGCTGGTATGTTGATTCCGGAGCGTCACTGCATATGTGCAATAATAGGAATTGGATGTATGATGTTTCTCCATCTACAATCAACAACATTAAAGTTGCAGACAACAAAACAGTAGCAGTAAAAGGCAGTGGCAAGGTGGATTTTCAGATAAGAGACTCAGATGGCATATTACGGACAATACAGGTCAGAGATGTTTTATTTATACCCACACTAACAGCAAATTTACTTTCTGTAAGTCAAATGGTAAATAATGGATGTGAAGTGAAATTCGAGAGAGATGGTTGTCAGATATATCAAAATAATAAATTAATATTGACAGCTTTGCATCGCAATAACATGTATGTATTAAATAATGTTTCCGAAGCACCGGCATTGCTGTCAACAATAGATGAGCGAGATATAAATTTATGGCATCAAAGGATGGGCCATCTCAATTTCACAGACTTACAGAAAATAACAGAAAGTGCAGAAGGGGTTGAGTTATTAAAAAAGGGTAATCAAGTTTGTACAACTTGCTTAGAAGGAAAAATGAGTAGACAACCATTTAAAAATACTGGTACTAGAGCTTCTGAATTGCTCCAATTAATTCACTCTGATTTATGTGGTCCGATGGAGACAAGCTCTATTGGAGGTGCCAGATATTATGTTACTTTCATAGATGATTACAGTAGGAAGGTATCTGTCTATTTCATGAAAAACAAATCTGAGACTTTAGAAAAATTTAAAGAATTCAAGAATTTAGTTGAAAACGAAACTAATAAAAAAATTAAGATATTGCGCTCAGATAATGGAAGAGAGTATTTAAATAATCAGTTTAAATTGTTTCTGTGTAAATCTGGTATCCAGCATCAAACGAGTAACCCATATACGCCTCAGCAAAACGGCATGGCAGAGCGAATGAATCGTACATTAGTAGAGAGAGCTAAATGCTTAATTTTGAACTCCAGATTACAAAAAAACTTTTGGGCTGAAGCGGTTTCAACAGCGGCTTATATTATAAATCGTTCACCAACAAAAGCTTTGGACTACAAGACGCCATATGAAATGTGGACAGGTAAAAAACCAAATTTAAATAACATGAAGATCTTTGGTTGTCAGGCAATGGTTCATGTGCCAAAGGAAAACAGACAAAAATGGGATTCAAAAGCTACTAAAATGATATTTGTGGGTTACTGTGATTTTACTAAAGGCTACAGATTGTACGATGAGAGAAGAAAACAAATATACAAGAGTAGAGATGTTGTTTTCTTGGAACACACAGTTAAAAATAATTGTGTTATTATGCCGCTGACTACTTTGCAACAACAGGAAACTACAGCTAAACAAGAATCTGATACCGATACTTTAGTAAATGAAAGTTCAGAAGAGGAACAATTGTTTGACGCCACCAGTGAATTATCAAATTCAGAATTAGATAATGATCCAGATTACACACCAGAAAGCTTTGAAGAAGAAGATCCTGTACCATTTAGAAATATAACTCTGAGGCCGAGGAATACTAAACCTAATACATATTTTTGTCATGAAGAGAAACGAACTGATTCAGCATTATTATTAAAGGAACCAGAGACCGTGGAAGAAGCTCTTTCAGGCCCAAAAGCAAAAGAGTGGAAAGATGCAATGGACAGCGAATATCAATCGCTCCTTCAGAATAATACATGGACATTAGTAACTCTTCCCGAGGACAAAAGAATAATCCCTTGCAAATGGGTTTATAAAATGAAAACAGATGCAAACGGTAAAGTTGTACGATACAAAGCAAGATTAGTCATAAAAGGTTTCAAACAAAGGAAAGGAACTGAATATAATGAGATTTTTGCTCCGGTAGTACGACATACCACAATAAGATATTTTTTTGCAATGGCTGTAAAAGAAAACTTATATATCGATCAAATGGATGCAGTTACAGCATTTTTGCAGGGAGATATAGATGCTGAAATATATATGAATCAACCACCCGGCTATGAACACGGACACGAAGTCTGCAGATTAAATAAGTCCATTTATGGCTTGAAACAGGCAAGTCGCCAATGGAATTTAAAACTCACTTCTGTGTTTAAAAAGTTGGGATTGAAAAGTACGTCTGTGGATCCATGTGTATACTACAAACATGATAATGGAAGCATTTTTTTTATATTGATATATGTTGATGATTTATTAATTTTTTATAACAATGTAGAGAAAGGTAAAGAAATTAAGGAACAACTTAAAAGTAAATTTGATATGAAAACGCTTGGACCTGTGAATCATTTTATTGGTTGGAGAATAAGTCAAAATGCGGCCAGAGACCAAATTCATATTGATCAAACTGCCTATATAGAAAAAATTCTACAAAGATTCAATATGACAGATTGTAATCCAGTCCATTCGCCCTGTGATCTTAGCTCCAAATTGATCAGCACAGGAGAGCAAAATAATATTGTTAGAAATGTTCCTTATCAAGAAGCAATTGGGAGTTTACTTTACCTATCCCAAGGAACAAGACCAGATATATGTTTTATAGTAAATAAATTGAGTAGCTTCAATAACAAACCAGAAATACAACACTGGCTGGCAGTAAAAAGAGTGCTGCGGTACATAAAGGGAACAAAGGATTGTAAATTAATATTTACTCAAAACAAAGAAGAAAGAAGAGTATTTGGTTACTGTGATTCAGATTGGGCCTCAGACATTAACAGCCGGAGATCTTGCTCTGGCTACACTTTTCTGTTTCAGGGTGCTTCGATCTCATGGTGTTCTAAACGTCAGAACACAGTTGCGTTATCAACTATGGAGGCAGAATATATGGCACTTGCTACTGCCACACAAGAGGCTATGTGGCTAAGGCATTTAGAGTCAGAACTACATTGGAAGGTTACAGTTGCGCCTACCATAATTTATTGTGATAACCAAAGTGCAATCAAATTTGCGGGTATCGACTCTTACTGTGCTCGCAGCAAACATATTGATATAAGATATCATTTTATCCGAGAGAGAATTGCCGAAAAGGAAATTGAACTCAGCTATGTTGGGACTCAAGATATGGTTGCCGACATACTTACAAAACCAATTTCTCAAAAGAAGACTGAAGACTGTTCCGTGGCTATGGGTTTGCAATTAAGAAGAGGATGTTGAAATTAATTAATTGCAAACACTGAACTCAATACGTCACCTATCTTCTATTATGTGAACTATTCTACGATTCACACTGGCCATACATACACATATATATTTAATCTGTTACCTTTTGACTGATTGTGAAAATAAAAGGATTCTTGCTCAGTTTGCGTATTTTATTAAATAATTAGTTCTGGAATTACTTAAATACTTTCGTAAATTATCAAAACTGAACCCGGAAAAAACAAGAGTAATGACAAACGGAGAGAGAATTACTATAAATTTAGGAAACAGACAAATTGATTATACAGACGAATATATTTACCTGGGACAGCTAATAACAGATGATAATCCGATGCGCAAAGAAGTTGAAAGAAGAATAACCAATGGGTGGAGAAGGTACTGGGGTTTGAAAGAGATGATGAAAGATAAAAACCTCCATATGAATATAAAAAGAAAACTATTTAATACTTGCATACTACCAGTTCTCATGTACGGCAACCAAACATGGACCTTGTCACAAAACACGACTAGCAAACTTGCAACATGCCAATACACAATGGAAAGAAGCATGATGAATGTGAAAAAGACAGACCGACTGAGAAACCGTGTAATAAGAAGCAAAACAAGGGTTATAGACATAACGTGCAAAATTAGAAGGCTTAAATGGCGATGGGTAGGGCATATGATAAGAGGAAAAGACAAGTGGAGCAAAATTGTGACACGATGGTATCCTAGAGAAGGGAAAAGGAAAAGGGGTAGCCCACAAAAAAGATGGGATGACGACATAAGACAAGTGGCAGGCGTCACATGGAGCAGAGTGGCTCAAGAAAGACATGAGTGGAAAAGGTTGGAGGAGGCCTTTGTCGATTGGCAAACAGATCTACAGAAAATAAGTAAAACTCAAATAAGAGACTAGATTAAGGTTTACATTAAATTTAAGTTTTCATTATAAATATTTTGTCATGTAATTGTAATATGGATCTGAATAAAAGGCTATATTATTATTATTTCCTTTATTCTGTTAAATATACATATAAATTACATTTTTAAATATTATTATAAAAATATAAAAATATTTAAAAATATAAAAATAGTAGCCCACCGGTATCGGGAACAAGGTCCAAGCTACCGGCGGTCAGGGCTCCAGAGAGAGGAACCTCCTAACGATGCGAGCCGTGTCCAGGAGTACCGCTATTATTATTATTATTTTTCGTTTATTTTCTTTTGTACATATTAGGTATATTTTTAAATATTTTTACAAAAATAAAATAAAAACATTTAAAAATATAAAAAATAGTGGCCCATCGGCATCAGGAGCAGGGTCCAAGATGCCGGTGGTCAGGGCTCTAGAGAAAGGAACCTCCTGACTATGCGTGCCGTGTCTAGGAGTACTGCTTTCTGAATCAAGCCCTTGATCCAGCCGCGCAATGAGAGCCTCCTGAGATGTTGGTCGAGGCTCTTCGCTATTAGGCCATTTACTGTAATGATTATCGGTACAATGATTGCTGAGTCCACTGATTATTATTATTATTATTAGATGAGGTCGGCGTTTCCTATGTAACTACATTTATACAAACCCACAATAATATAAAGAGGTAGGTAAAAGTGAGTTGATATTTAGGGAATAATCTTCGGAATTCCTGATCCGATTCCGAGAATTCTTTCAATATTGGAAAGCTACCGTATTGTCGACTGTTAAGATATAGTTTATAACAAAACAAAAAACTTCATGAGAAAGAAGTTACAGGTAGAAGTTAATCAGTTATAAAACCCAATAAACAATACTTCTTCTATCAGCCTTTATAACCTCATTGCACGAACACCATGGAAGGTTGCCAGGAGTTGCGACAAACAGCCATTAATTGCTATCTAAAATGTATATTTACACCACACTTTCATAGATGGCGCTTAAATAATTAACAAACACCTGGCGGTACAATGAAAAGCGATAGATGGGGTTAGTGTGATAAATAGGTTATTTTTGAACATTTGAAATTAACGGTTATTGGAATCGGATTCAATATAAATGTGAGACAATTATATTTTATGAGACGCTTTTACAGTAAAAGCAATGAACCAATTTATGGGCTCAGGTGTCTGGTTGAATCTCGTTAACAAAAAGAGGTATTTGCCAGATTAGTGTTACTTTAACTATGATTTAACCCAGTGTGCATAATTTTCGGAATCTAACCAAATGGCGGCTTTAAAACTAGACAGGCTAATTAGAGCTAGTTAGGGGTGGTTTTAGAAACAAACCACCAAATTTTCTTAAGTATACAACATGTCAAACAGAACGTCTAAGCGGCAACAGGGGTAGAGCGGGACTCTCTTGAGGCGCAACTTTTGAGACGTGTGCTACATTTGTATAATAATTATCACATTTACTTTTAAACTAACTTAGACTAAACACAAAATAAGAATTGGTTTTGAGCATTCGGCCATGAGTAATTTATGATAGTGCCTGAAAGCCGCGCATTAGCAATACAAAAATCACATAAACAGCAAACGGTACCAAAAGAAAATTCAATTAACCAAAAACAAAAATTACTAATCTAATCAAATACTAAACCGAATCATCGGCAAGAAATTATGAAAACCTTCCTTGAATGGGTTGAAAGAGGTAGGTACATCCCAACATCATCAGATAAGATTGAACAACACCCGTAAAAAGATACTATTAAACCCCGTTACAAAACATAATTAACCCTTTCACCCCCCAGATTTCACCCCCTTTCAACCCCACAGAACTTTGGAACCACCCTCTAATTTATTAAAGGAACATTTCGCAATATCCGTTGTGTACCGGAAGTTGGGACATCAAAAACAAAATGCGTTGATCAATCTTTGGATTCTATTCTTGTCTTTGTTTGCGCACTTCCTTGTTCATGGTTCCGTTGAAATTAGGAATTGTTGAGTTAATTTTGTTTAATTTGATTTTGATTAGGTTTAAAGTGGCAGGAATTCTCGCATCTGGTCTCTAAAAGATTGCTGATTTAATTTTATGTCAGCCGAGTTTTATGTGAGCTTACAACATCAGGAGCTAATTAAAGAATAATCAGCTTTTAATGTTGGCACTGCTGGGACATCGGCCTGCTCTCTGTGATGGGCATTGGGTCATAATCCAGCCGCGAGTCAAGTGCGGGCTGGTGGATGTCACATGTCTACGAATTTTGGGTTCTAAGACATGCTGGTTTCCTCACAATATTTCCCTTCATCATTTTGGGTTCAGACCCACGACCGTAAGTTGAGGCTGATACCACCAGGCCACCACTGTTCATCATGATTGGCCACTGTTATTTAATTTATTCATTTATTGAATCTCCAACAAAGACTACACAATTACATTTAGGCGAACAAATTTGAAAAAAAAAATGTTTTTTTGTTTCATGTTTATTGTGGAATTGTATGTTGTGTAGATATAGACAGTTTAATAGGTGTGTGTAATATCGTCTTGGGAAACTGTAAGATGTTGTAGGTACTTATCGGTGTGAATTAATAAATAAATTTGAGTGTACAAGAACAGGGACAAATACTAATGAGCACTTCCTGTTATGAGACACCACATCAGCACCCTAATTGCGTAACTTACGATTAATCATAATCGGTTTCGTTTTGACAGTTACTAAATGTTAAATAGGTTATAACTAGATGTTAAATAGGTTATATGACTTTTTAGATGGCAACTTAAAATTGGCATAAAGCCAAAATAATAGCGATAGTCCATTTCACATTGGGTCTTTAAAAGATACTTACTTGACCAAAATTAAGTGACAACGGGCAGGGCACGCAATTCTCGCAAAACAGATGACCCATGGAGACGAAAGGTTCTGGAGTGGAGACCGCATACCAGAAAACGTGACGTTGGAAGACCTTGGAAGACCATTATTGTCGGTCGTGGTCTCTTTTAAAGTCCAAACATTCATAAAATTTTACGGAAATCTAAAAATACAGGGCCATACAGGACCCATTGCAATGACTCTTTCTTCAAAAGGGTTTTAGCTGACAATGGTGCCGATTCTGTTGGACACCGAACTAAACTAACTAAACTATAACTAAAATTCCTTACTTTTGACTGTGAGAATCAACGCTATTCTGCTAAAAAATTCTCTAAATTTAAAAACAACTTTGAAACAACTAAAACCGAATTTGACAGTCGCGACTCGCACGTGGTATGTTTTGGCTTCGCAACGTGGTACTTGTTTACCTTACGGCCCTACCCCGTGATTTTTTTATAGCCAGAGGCGCGCTGGGGCGGCAGCCTCGACGTGAGTTATATGGAATTTTCACTTTTTGTATGGAAAATATGAAAAATTATTACCCACATGTTGAGTTTTAGCGGTTCATAAAGGGGGTCGAAATTTTCATTATTTTTGCGATAGGACACACCATTTTCGAGATATAAACAAAAGAAAAAAAATACAGTACAATTTTTGCACCAGAAGTCGTGGTGACGCGATGACGGTGTGAATTTTAGATCTTGACAACAAATTTTATTCCACACCTATTTAATCGCGATTAAAAATAGTCAGATTTAGTTAGAACACCAAAATTTTAGGTTGAATACAATAATGAAATTGACAACAACAAAAATTGCCATTTTCACTAAATTATTAAGTGCAATCTTAGTGCTGTCAAACTACAATAGAGTTAAGTTGTGTCACTTTGGTCAATTTCAGAATGGGAAATCGTCGTTCGACAGGAATAAACTAAATTTTGGTGGTATTTAGTCTAGTTTAGAGAATTTTGTGACAACAGAATCGGCACCGATGTTTGATGATTATACAGCAGCTCGCCAGCTGATAATCTAGCAACTCCCAAACTAAGTCAAGCTTGTATTTTGGAAAGACTGGCGGCATTATCATGTTGTATGGCAATGCTTGCTTGTTTTGGCTAAGGTAAAGAACAACACTTAGGTCACGAAAAGTGTCAACCAGCCATTTCGATATCCGTAAAGAGACCATGAGCACTCGGACGCCACCTCCCGAGGTTTACCCCAAACGGCTCAAAAATATAATGAGGTACCAATAAGGTTGTCATACTTACGCCACTTTAGGTTTTCCGCAGCTGCAATTTTCTTTGTTTTACAAACCAGAACCTTTTATTTAATAAATAGTCTAGAAGTAGATGATCTAATAATGTTATGACGATGATAAATTAAGACAGTCTTCATGGGAAAAAACTAATAACAGTGCATTGTTTAAATTAAACTATAATAACTAAACGTTTGTTATCATCGTAGTTTTACGAACCTATCTGTTATACCTAGGTAATGATATGACGGTACACTGTCATTTGAAAACATTTGAAAGACAATTTTTTTTAAAGAGTAACCGTGGAGTTTCTTGCCGGCTCTTCTTCATATGAAACAACAAATTGCAACCGTGCACCTAGAATAAAAACTTATTGATCTTATCTTCTTAATTATTAATAAACTTATCTTAATAATGTACGCTTTTTCAATGTTTCCGGCCTTTTTGGAAAGTCAGTGGCAAAAAGAACGAAAATACAAACCAAACCAAAACCATCATCATCATCATTTCAGTCGGAAGACGTCCACTGCTAGACATAGGCCTCCTCTAATTTGGGGGAGCTTGCCATAATCGTCACGCTTGGCAGGCGGGTTGGCGATCACAGTATAGCGGTAAAATGCATGGAGAACGCTGCTGCCCATTCTCTAGTAAGTCCCTTAGTCGCCTCATACGACAGCCACGGGAAGAGATGGGATGGTGCTATTCTTTACGTCTGGCACCACACGGAACGAATACTTCACTTTTAGTGTGGTTTCTGGCAGTCATAGACCTCATCAATCGCTTTTTTAAATATTAAAAGTCGTTTTTTATAAACTTTTTAAAACATCATATTGGATATTATTTGAGGCCCAAAAATAGAGACAGATTCATTATTTTACAGTGACATTAATATTTTTAAGAAATCAAAATAATAATCATTTGGAGTACACACAAACAACTTCAAGCCTGTACTCCAAAAAGGGTTAAGGAGTGATGTACCTACTGACACATTTCACCAGTTAGATATAAACACGCCATGATATTATGGATTTTACCATTTACTGACAGTACCCTAAACCCAATATTAAATAACTGCTCCTCTCTATTGATAAAACTAGGTTATTGAGTCAAAGTGCGTCGTGACAGACGGTCGTGACCCCAGAGTTGCTTCCGCTTCTTGATACAAAGCGAAACAAGAAAATATTGGAGTCTTCTCGAGAAAGATTTGACAAGTTATTGATAACTATTAGTGGTTATGTAAAAAATGCGTGCACTGACAGGTTAGGTCCACTCAATCCGTGTGGTTATTTCCTCAAAAGACCATTTCAACGCTCAATACTTTATTGCATTCCACAATGTATATGCATAGGTGATAAACATTAGCTTAAGACACAATCGAGGACACTGTCGATTTCAGATGCCAATACACATGGTCTTCACATGATCTGAACAAGTTTATGTCTGGACTAAGAGACTGTGACCTCTGAGTTTGTTTCGGCCTTTCTTCTCAGAGTACTCAGATAGGAAAAACTGACTTCATCTAGTTTTTAAAATATGATTGACGTGTAAAAGTACAAACCTACTTACAGAAATGAAATCATTTATCTTTGGCTTCTGAACCTTGGGTGGTGGATTTGATTCCCACACGGAACCATTCCCTTTATAAGGGACGAAAATATCAAACGGCGAAAATATTCCAATTTTATTGAGAGTTATATATTCGAGCCGTTTGGGGTTGAAACACTAGGGCCATGGGATCCGACCGTCCGAATGCCGACTTAGTTTTTCGAGACATCGCCAAGAGGTTGGTTAATCATCTACCTAGCTAGTCCCGGATGCAGCACCAATATTTTTCATGAAGCGACATAGAAGGGAAAAGAACAATACAAACAAAACAGAAAAGTGCAATACCTACGGGGTCAAAATGTATGGAACAGTTGATTTTTTTTTGTATAACCGACGAAAAATTTCTACGCTAGAGGTTCTTTATTGAAATGCTGAATTCATGGTAACAGTTTGCGCACTGGTTAAAATTTTATCCTGTATAGGTACTGGGTTATTTTTTTCACATACAAGATTAAACTCACGCAGGTAAAAACTGCATATCGACACCTACTACGATCCATACGTACTCTTTTGCTTCGTTTACGTTATATTTTTTTCATACACGCACGCCGGTTGCAAGTACTACACACGTTACCTTTCTGAAGAACAGCGTTGCATAATTATTTTCTGAAAAAAATTAAAATTTCTTAATAAGATAAGATAACATTAATTTTATAACACGCCTTACAAAGCTTACATCATCAGCATCCCATCCCATTGTGCTAATACAGCAGATAGGCACTTGGTACTCTGTCAAACTAACTTTCGAACTCTCGGCCACAAAGTCAGAACGAACAATGGTCCGCCATGCTATGCGATAAGGTTCCAACTTATAAGGAACTTTACTTTCCATAGTTTAAGAGCTCGGCTGCTGGACTTGTTAGTTATGTGTTTGTGGTGTAAGAGTGAGGGAGGTAAAGTAGAATAGCATTTAAACAGATAATTATTTTTTATGTATTCAAATGAGTTTATAAACCTGTCATTTCTAATCGAGATAAGAGCAAACTTAAAAAGAAAATAAAAAGTGAAAATAGTTATGTGTAGTCTATAAAATACACTACTATCATTCTCTGAGTAAACAGATTAATTAATTGATAAAACCTTGCACACTTTTGCCTAGGTCAAAATATTGCAGTTTATCAACAACATTTTCAATATTTCTATTTTAAAACTGCACTTCCAATGCATGAAAATGTAACACCGTAAACAAAAACCTTCACACTTTATTTTTATTCGAATATAAAATAATAAATGCATGCCATTTTTATAGCAATAAAGATATTGCATAAAACGTTACAGTTTTCTACAAAAACATTGTACAAGTCGATATTTTTTTTAATAGTTAAGTAACATATTTGTAGTGTTCAGTTTTTTCTAATTAATTACTGTGAGTGGCATTATAAGAAACATGATAAGTGCGATACCGTTCTGTGCTTGTTTCTCTTAAGATTTTAAGTAAGTCTGAAAATATAATTGCATACGAGAGTAAGATATTCTTTGTTTTGAAATAACTCATTAAGATAATACTATAATTGAATCTAATTCATAGAAAAAAAATGCGCATTCCGGATGGTATTAATAATATATGAATCACTAAGCTTACATCACTTCCCTACTACTGCAAAATAATAGTGCTAAGTTGAAAATTACATAAATCCGTACCATCTAGCTATCTCCCGGCCTACATTTGAGCCACGTTTTAGTCATAAATAACAGTGAACGCCGCGCTACCGTCATTTTCCAACTAACAAGGCTCCTTCACACTTGTATTACACTATTAAATGAGTAATAATTGACTTTTATTATTATGAATTCGTTACTAATATAAAGTTGTTTGGAAATCAATCACAGTTCTGTTTGTATCTTTGACTTGTAACTTGCTGATAAACTCTTTGGTATTTTATTTTATTTTATTTTAAATATCGTATTAAATATTAGTAAACGCAGAAGTAAAAAATAATAGTAGTTTCATATTGTTGACATTATTTTTATGTGTTTTGATAAGTGTTTGTGATATGTGATAAGAAAAGACTATTGTTTCCTGTGAGTCCTTCTATACGTTTAATTGGTAAGTTTATTTTTATTAGAAACAATTTAGTTACAATAAAAACGTAGAAAATTAAATGCTTTGAAGTTTAAACTGAAAAATCTGAATTTATTAACTCCTGGAATTCTAATAACAGTAGATAAAGTAAACCATCTCTACTTCCCTTTATTTCAGGACTTATCCAACTTTTAAGAGTAGTCTTTGCTCATGTTGGCCTTCAGATTGACTATCCAACATAATTATTTAAACGAATAGTAGTTTGAAATCATTTTTTGCAACGAATGTTAAACAAATGTCTTGAATAGGAATTAATTAATTACGTCTAATCAAGGGATCTTTATTAATTTTTAAAGCACATATCTATGACTATCATATTATATTCATTTTTACTTTTTGTTTTTATTTCTATTTTATTACACCTGCCATGTTTTATTTCTGCATCACCTTATGTTAGAGTTGTAGAAAAAGCCTGAGACATTACGTCCACCACTATACGGAAATTATTACTTGTGCATAAAAATTAATTCAAAAAATATCAGGACTCTGAGAATCTTTACACATAGCGAAATAAAGAGGTTTTCTCGTAGATGGTCATCATAAATTTTTTTTTTTTTTTTTTCTAGTACTTCTTAGAATCATCTCTCTATCTCCTGGGTATGAACCACGCTTTACTAATAAATAATACTGAACACTGCACCGCCGTCAGTTCCCTGCTAACCCGACCACTTACAATAGTACCTATCCTCTTGTTTTATGTTTTTTTTTTTATTTAGTTTAATAGAGAAAAGCGAGTGTTTATTTGTCAGTGTAGTTGTGTACAAATGTACACAAATACTCTCTCGTATTAAGTGGTGAGTTTCTTTTGTAAATTTGGAACCAGTTTACTTCCAAAAAAGGAGGAGGTCATATGTTCCACTGTATGTATTTTTTTTTTTATGTATGTTCATCGATTTCTCCCCCATTTGAGGACCGACTCTCAAAATTCTTTTTTTATTTGAAAGAGTATACTCCCGAGGTGGCACCAAGTTAGGATCTGATGATGGAATCCCAGGGAAATCGAGGGCAACCCTCATCTTTGTAGGTATTAACAATGTTTTTCATTTATTTTCTAAAGCTATTGAGATTTGCGTATGGTCATCATCACGTCATGACGCTGAGCTGATGAAGGAAGGTACAACTCTTTAACGGTTAGGAGTTCGGTGGAGGTTCGGGCATAACTCCGTCATAAGACCGATTTGCAAAATTATTTAATGTTCGAAAGGGGGTTATTTCGAAATGGTCCCATTTAAATTTCATATACATCGATCGGATGATGCGTTTCGGAGACAGACAACGGAACTCTTCGAAAAATGACAGCAAAGTAACTGAGATTGCTCCAATAGCATAAATATGCATTGTTTTGACCCCAAGGATGATGAAATTTCGAATTGGTGTGGGGTAGGTAGGTACTATAACTAAAAAGTGAATAATAAAAACTTTTTTTTAAAAAACAACCAATTTTTATGTAGTGTTTTTTTGGAAGTCGGTTGTTTTTTTTTTTTTTTTCAAAGTTTTTATATTAGGGGTTTATTGTGTTCACTCAATAACTATGTTGTGGAGGTAAGAAAAACAGACTGCATAAGACAGCCTATAATGTTCCCAGTGCTGGGACACATTGACACATGCCTCTGTGAGAGGAGTGCGGGTTGGCACATGTTCTAGGACATATTATCATCTTCACGATGTTTTTCTTCACCGTTTTGAGAGTAATGGTTATGAAATAATTTCCATAAAGTAAATTACCTGCTTGGGTTCGAACCTACGACCTACGACATATCTATAAGTCGCTGCCGTTACCCCTGGGCACCACTGATCTCTGAAAGGCAGTGGCTCCGTGTGAATACTGCTGCACTGCCGTCCTTTACCTAGACAGGCGTTAAGCCCTAAAAGTTGTTTCCGAGGAAATGGCAAAAAACGCGCGAAAGGTATTTCTTAATAACTGTGATACTTATTCGTTACTGATTGTAGAAAGCATCAATTGATATTTCTTTCTGTTTATCCTAAAGAATCCTTTCCAGTTAACGGCCTACAAACTCTAATATCTCGGGAAAAGTTTGAATCTATCTATCTATCTATATAATCTATATAAATAAAGAGAGAAGTCCTGACTGACTGACTGACTGACTGACTCATCAACGCCCAGCCCAAACCCTTGGACCTAGAAAGCTGAAATTTTGCACAGAGGTTCTCTTTATGATGTAGACAAGGAATAAGGAAGAATTTTTCGAAATTCAACCCCTAAGGAGTTAAATGGGGGATGAAAGTTCCGCGCGGGCGAAGCCGCTGGCAAAAGCTAGTTGTAAATATGTTTGTTAGACATAATGATGGAGAATTGTGAACTCTCTTAGAGTCAAAGTAAAAATTGAGAAAGTGAGGGTTCACTCCTTTCTAGTTAAAGGACAGCAGTGCTATTCAGCTGCAAACAGTTTGACTGGAAATCATCCCCAACATATTTTTCTTTTTCTGTCAGTTTTTGTATATGGGTACATTGCATACAATAAAACACCATTTATTTTATTTTATAGTTGGGAAAAGCCTATCGATACCCCTTGGTAAGACTTGTTGTCACACTTTTGGTCTTCTTGAGGACCTGTAACCACTGTCAAAGATCCATGAATGACAGCCGAGACCAACGGCTTCACGTGCTTTCCAAGGCGTGGAAGGGTCTCGATATGTAATAGATCGGCACCCATCCACGAGCCTCTTTGATTTACATGCCTATAACAGGCTTTGAATCCGCGACCCAGCCGTATAAAGGCCGCTTCATCCACTTTTGAACCACCACAGCAATAAATGTGTGTAGCAAACAAAACGATAGCACCCCTGAGGCCTATACAGCGTGTTTGTTTTACGATATACACAGGATGTTCACTCAGCTCATAAATATTGTAGGAATGCCAGTTTTATTACGAGTTTAGCTTTTTGTGTGGTTTATCGGTGATGGAAAGTCAAATTATGTTGTGACATGAAATGTTTGTACAGGTAGGATTTGGAGCCAATGAGCAGCAGCGTCTAGTAACAATCTTATTTCTTTTACTAGCTTCTGCTTGCGACTTCTTTCGCGTCAAATTTCTTGCTCCCCAACCAATCCCGTCGCTTCGAATCGCCTGCCCGTGCGGGTACATTGTATTCGTGACTTTTGTTCTCTTTGCTAGGCTAGAGCCTTAGCATGGTGTTATATAGCCTTCCTTGATAAATGGGCTATCCAACACTAAAATAATATTTCAATTCGAACCAGAAGTTCCTGAGATTAGCGCGTTCAACCACAAAAACGAACAAACTCTTCAGCTTCATAATATTCAATCAATCAATCAATCAATAGTCTTTATTTGTAAACATAGGTTACAACAGTGTGCAAGATGGTACAATTGTCAATTACAGTTTCTCTATGTTTTGCCATTTGGCGTACAAATATTAAGTATATACAGGGAAAGTTTTTATCCAGTGCGCAATTTGTAACCATGAATTCAGCATGTCATTTTAAACCCCCAACGCAGAAATTTTTCGCCGGATAGACAAAAAAAAATCAGCTGTTCCATACATTTTGACTGCGTAGGTATTGCAGTTTTCTATGAACCAGCTGTTTTTTTTTGTGTATCCGGCGAAAAATTTTATGCGCTGGGGGTCTAGAATGATATGCTGAATTCATGGTTACAATTTGCGCACTGGATAAAAACTTTTCCTGTACAGCATAGTTTTTTTTTTTTTAATGGCATGTCGCAGTTTAACCTAGTAGGTTGTCGGCTGCTCCGGACTTGCTTGTGGTTGCCTCAATAATTAAAAATCTCCAGCCAGGGCTCAAAAACTTAAAACTAAGCGATTACTCGCTAAGTGCACAAAAAGTTTTTATGCAGTTTTGACGCCGAAATTCTGGCCAGCATTTTGGTGTAGTCCAGGGATGGCGAACCAATGGCACGCATGCCTTTGGTGGCACGTAACAAAATAATTTGGGCGCAACAGCCTAAGTCACAGTATGGTAGGTTCCGTATGATAGGAGTATGGTAAGTTCGATCTTCCATTACTTTCAGAAACCGTACCTTCACATGATTCTATTCTATGTCATATATACCTAAATATTAGATAACAGAAGTTGCACTAATTTGTTCTTTCATTTAAATAAGGTGATGTGATGTTGATTACTATAATAATAGTAGGTACGTCTATTTCTGTTTGCAAATAAAGACTACCAATGATTCTGAACGTATTTCGTTTTTTTCTAGTGGTCAATAAGTCAAAATTGTTTGTTGGCACGACAATGCAATGCAAAATTAAGTATATATATATATATACTTATTTTTTTGAAAATATGGCTCGAGGTTCGCCATCCCTGGTGTAGTCATTGTTCCTAATTTCAATTCACGTCCATTTAAAAAGTTAAAGACCGAAACCAACCGACCAGTATAGATAATGAAAATTATGAAACATTTTTTTTTAACATCATTCGAACTTTGTTTGAAACTTTAAATGACATTGTGACATGTACAGACGCCAGCACAGCAAGCTACCTCAAACTGTCAAACTTTCCTAATTGAACATGAACCTTACACTTATGTAATAAAGATGAAAATCGATCAAAGAAATTTGGGAAATAAGACAGATTGGGGTAGCTTGATGTGCTGGCGTCTGTACATTAAGCGAAACAAACGACTGCTGTTGACGACGACACCAATGTTTTTGGAAATTCGTGAAAAAATATCTAAGTTCAATGAAAAAATTACAAAAACAGCTGAGCGATAAACGCGCCGCCCGCCCGACGCGGATGGCTGACCTATTGCAAGCATTACCTTCGCCCATCGAATGATTTTTTTGTTCGTTACTTTTTGATATCGATATGCACGTGGGTAAAGTATTGTAACCACTAATTTTACGCTGCATAATTATTTACCTGCTATAAAAGTTGAAACTAATAAATAAGATCGAATTGAAACAGCCAAGGCATGCTTGGTTCATCCTTTACAGCCGTTTATTTAACAACACAACTCCCTGATCTCCACTTTAAAACTTATATCCGGAATTATTTGTAGTCAGTTATTTCGTTTAGCTTTTACTAAAGAGTAACATGTTTAATTTACAGCAAAAACCAAGAGGCTTATTTAACCAACTTTGTTGTGGTCGGCTTTTAGTGTAGGTAACCAGCACCTTAATTGCGTAACTCACGAATAATCGTAATCTGTTTCGCTTTGAAACATATTGCTAAACCATTGCTTCATATGTTCGAAAAATATACCTGCTCAGCAACGTAAATAACGCAATGAATATTGTTGAACTGTGTGATTATGATTAATCGTGAGTTAAGCAATTAGGGTGCTGGTGCGATTGGGTATCAGTTTGTATTCTATTCTAAATACTATCAGATAAAATTTTAACAAATGGATCAAAGACCGAGTTCATGGTCTTCAGGGCCGCTGGCAAGTGCCCAGACACCATTCCTTCAATTACTTTGAACGGCGCTAATATAAAGCAGGTAACCAAGTTTAAATATCTGGGCCACATACTTGTCGACGACCTTAAAGACGATGATGACGTGGAAAGGGAGCGCAGGGCGTTGGCGGTCCGCGGGAACGCTTACTGTCAAGGGTTGTACACGGGAAGTCTGTGGTTCAACTGTTCACGGGGGACGCTAAATGCCTTGCGCGTCCAATATAATAATGTTTTCAGGATGATGTTGAAACTCCCTCGTTTCTGTAGTGCCTCGGGGATGTTTGCCCAATCGCGTACTGATGGTTTCCATGCTGTCATCAGGAAAAAGGTGGCATCGCTTGTGAGGAGAATTCGAGGGGGTAGCAACAGCATCATGAGAGTCGTGGCTGAAGACCCGAGAGCTCCTGTACTGAGGCATCTCATGCGGAATCATTGTGCGCATGAAATGCCTCGCAAGTACATGACTCCCTTTTTTTTTTTTTTTTTTGGGTGGGAAATCATCAAATAACTTCTCCCGCTCTGGGTGGAGCAGGAGGGCGTGTCAGACTTTTACTGACTAAAACCCACCCGTGTTCCTTCAGTAGCCCTTAAGCCAGGGGCTGTGGTGTCTCTTTCGAACAAACCCGCACCCCTGGCAGGCATCGGCCCTTGCGGGCCCCATCATTTTTTGTGCTGACATCTCTTTGAGGCGCGCGTGGAACACAACGCGCCGTCGACTTGGGCTTGGTCCTTACCGGACAGCGAGCTACCCATTACTCGCCGTCCGCAAGCCCATGCCTACGGTGGCCGGAAATCGGCCTGGGATTCCCGACGCCCAGGGCGTCTCCATATCCTGCGGCGGCTGGGGTCGCGAGGGCGCATATGCTGCCTCTCCCTCACGTGCGCCGCCTCCCTCTTCGCGAGCATCACTGCTTCGCTGAAGGAGGTGACGGCTCCCCATGCCCTCTCGCTCCGTACCATGGCCTGGACCAGGGCCGGACGCGAGAGATCGCCGCCGCCGATCGCCTCCACGAGGACACGGCGGTGCTCCGCCCAAGCAGGGCAGACCGCCACCGTGTGCTCCACCGTGTCCTCAGGGCGATCTTCGCAGTGGAAACACCCGGGCGTTTCCTCCCGCCCTATCCGAAACAGGAACCACTAAGTGTTTTGATAAAATTAAATAATAATAATAAATTACTAATCCTAGTATATAAGGTGTGTATCTACTAACAAAATTGGTTCCTGTGTTGTCCCGAATAAAACAATTTGAATTTGAAAGAACGTACCTGCGGATGCCAATTTGTAGTGTGACGTTTAAATTGAGTGCTTTGATTTGATTGTTTGAATTCTTAACCCCAAAATCCTAATTTAAAATTACCTTGAAGAGGTTTTTCATTTGGCAATTGTGGTATTTTTTTATTAAATAAATTTTCGTCTTTGAATTTTCAGTTACAATTTAATAATGTTATTCAAAATGCCGAATATTCATAGACATGTTACATCCACCACGCGGATAGTGAAGGTTTTCACTGGGCCCGCGTGGTCCCTCAGAGAAGAGACCTGTGTCCTAGCAGTGGGAACACTATAGGCTGATTATGCAGTTATGTAATATTATTAAAACAATGATAATTGGAAAAACTGGTGAGACCTTCAATATATACAGACGCCAGCACATCAAGCTACCACATTCTGTCAAATTTATTTGATAGTTTTTCCACTTTATACCATAAGCTTATGGTTCATGTTCAAATGAGAAAATTTGACAGCTTTGGGTAGCTTGATGTGCTGTACCTTCAAGAGACTTTCTAATAGAAGACATACGAATGTGTTACCCATTACTTAGTGAATAGGTTTTGTTTACATTTACATCAAAAAACCGTTCCGTGTGGTGCCGGGCGTAAAAGAATAGCACCATCCCATTTCTTCCCGTGGGTGTCGTAGAAGGCGACTAAGGGACTTACTAGAGAATGGGCAGCAGCGTTCTCTGTGCATTTTACCACCATACTGCGATGTTGGCGAACCTGCCTGCCAAGCGTGGCGATTATGGCAAAACCTCTCTTGGGGAGCCCCAGTGGACGTCTTTCGGCTAAAATGATGATGATGATGATGATGATGGCATTTACATCAACTACTTTTGGAACAGACCATAGTTGAATTGTACTACTTATATCCGTGGCTCCACCTAGTTAACTCTCTGTCTTTCACATAAACGCATTTGGGAGTGCAAACAAACTTTTACATCAAGTACGGAGACACCCTTTACTTTTGGTTTTTACAAACAAGGTTTAGACAATTGGAATAACTGAAACCTACTTAAGAGGGACATTTAACTCATGAGCAACATTTCCTATGGGACCAACACAGAAATCGTGAAAAAAATTAACATATTTGATATTCGCATAACTCAACAAAATGTAGAGAAGAACTGATGTTTTTTTGTGATTTTATAGTATTTGTTTTCCTTATCATATAAGCTCTTGAAATACACTGAAAGAATAGTTATAATCCTTAAAATACAACAATTTAAAACACAAAAAAAAAACGCAACAACCCTTCCAATAAAACACTTCTTTTAAAACTATCTGACGACCTCATGTAATACCATTTCCTAGCTGTCATTCTCACCTTTCCGATTTCTATGCGTATTTCCGGCTCCAACTTACCCCAAGTCAACTTAGTGAATAACCTATTCTGCCGAATTACATCTTTGCCCATTTCTAAGGGATATCCCACATCATAATTTCAGCCGAAAGACGTACACTGTTGGACATAGGCCTCCCACATTTTTGGGGGCTTTGCCATAATCGCCACGCTTGGCAGGCGGGTTGGCGATCGCAGTATGGTGGTAAAATGCATAGAGAACGCTGCTGCCCATTCTCTAGTAATTCCCTTAGTCGCCTACTACGACACCCACAGGAAGAGATGGGATGGTGCTATTCTTTACGTCCGGCACCACACAGCACATACCACATAGACAATTATATTTCGAAATGTATATCATCATCATCATTTCAACCGAAAGACATCTACTGCTGGACATAGGTCTCCATCAAGCACCGCAATTTCGACCGGTTCTGTGCTTCTTGCTTCCAGCGGATGCCTGTGGCCTTCGCCAGATCATCGGTCCCACCTTCGGAACCTTTCGGCGCCATCAGCCATCTATTCTGCGAGCAATGTGCCCTGCCCACGGTCACTTAAGTTTAGCAATTCTTCAGGCTATGTCGGTTACCTTGGTTCTCCTGCGGATGTCCTCATTCCTGGTTCGATCACGTAGGGAAACTCCAAGCATAGCCCTCGCCGTTGCCTTGCCCTTTGGGTGACTTTCAGCTTTCAAATTAAGCCCAACGAACTGTCCAGCTAAGCAATAATAAACAAACACCACAGCTAAGCCTATAAATAATCCCTGTCAATAATTACTTCGGCCCAATCAATCCAAAACAATGCGTAGTTATCTTGATTCAACGCGGCGTGTGACCGCGTCACAAATCCGCCATATTGCCGTTGTCATGGCAACCGATTGTTTCCCGCGCTCCGTGCGAACTGCCGCCATTTACATGCGTCGCCATTGTTGTAATTTTTGATGAATGAAAGAAATATAGGCATGGTTTTTTTTGCAAGATGATAGATTAAGGGTTATTTAGTTGCTGACGGATGATCGTAAACCTTTTTACTTGACAGCAGAGACGCAGAGTTCTGTGGGCAGGTAGGTATTTATGTGTGTCAGTCTGTAAAATGCCTTTTATTTGGTGGTGTGATTCCCCTGTGCCCCGAAAAGGACATTAAGCTGTTGATCCTGCGCCTGATCTCAATCTGATCCTGCGCCTGATCTCAATCCGGTCGTGTCGGATCGCCCTCCCATCGAACTATGAAAGTGAGGGAAGGCAGAGTGCACCCGTCACACACGCTAGTCTTCCTTGAGATCGGCCGCTATTTTTATTATTTTTTGTTGGTCCGTGTATGACCATGACCATCTTTACAAACCGACAATCTTTCGTACCTCGGAAAGCATGTTAGGTAAACGTTCGGCTGTTATTCGTACCTATTTCTTTTACAGTCGTAACGGGTCGTGAGAAGCCTGAAAGTCTGACAACCAGTCTTACCAAGGAGTTCCGTATTACCCAGTGACGGAAGAGGTCAGAGAGGCAGTCGCTCCATGTAAAGACTCCCCCAATGACCTCAACATAGTTGGGAAAAGGCTAGGCAGATGATGAAACTTATTTTGCTTAAAAACAACCGCTTGCTACTTCAAACTACCGCGATACGTAAGCGCCCCTTATTCTCGCTCCACGCACTTTATACTCGCTTTTTCTGAACAATCGTTTTGAGGAATTATTGTGTGAGAAGTTTTAAGATTTCATCATCATCATCATCAGCCTATAATGTTCCCACTGCTGGGACACAGGCCTCCTCTCGGTGAGAGGGATTGGGCCGTAATCCACCACGCGGGCCCAGTGCGGGTTGGTAGATGTCACATGTCTTCGAATTTTTGGTTCTAGGACATGCCGGTTTCCTCACGATGTTTTCCTTCACCGTTTTGAGAGCAGTGGTGATGAAATAATTTACACAAAGTAAAGCGCCTGGCTGGGTTTGAACTCACAACCTACAACTTGTGAGTCGCGGCCGTTACCACTTGGCCACCACCGCTCTTCTTTTAAGATTTATTAAGTGCTTATTGCTCGTTTAAAGGCTGAAACTAAACTGCTTAGGTATACACGGGCGCGGCGTACCAATAGAAAATGGCGCCTAGGGCACGCATCACATTTGCTCCCCTTCGTAAATTATCTTCTGGGTCTACACTGAGCAAAGCTAGGTCGAATAACCTTTCTTGATTAATGATAGCCTTCAATAACGAGGTTATTAATTTCAATTTGCAAAAAAATCGCTTGCAATGCTGCAATTTTAAGAGAATATGAATAGAAATAGGCAGATTTGGAAGTATGCTTTCATCCCCACTCTACACAATATGTTCAAGTAGCTCTTCAGATTTCTTAGACGAGGTAACAATATGAAATGGTTTACTGAAGTGTTTTTTTTCTAATTTGGCGAATTTTTGCGCCCCTTTCCATAGGCGCCCAGGGGTCTTGCACTGTCTGCCCCACCCTATAGTTACGCCACTGGCTTCATATGACTAACAGACGGTAGCTAGCACAGTAGTCTTAAATAAACGATCACAATTGTTGAATTTTATTCGACGAATTCGATGCGGGAATCACAGAACCGATCGAAGTGGCGGTGCTTGGGGTAGGCTTACGTCCAGCAGTGAACGTTTTTCGACGGAAATTATGATGATAATGAAATGCGCGGTGTTGTTTAAAAACGACACACTGAAAACAAAAGATTATGAGGAACTTTTTATGTTTTAAGTCGACGCGAATTTCCTGTTTTTCTGTATGTGTAGGTATTCAGAGCTAAACAGTAACCTAGTTTTCGTTTTCAATCATGGGTTGCGTCTTACCTATAATGGAAGGGGTCCGCTAGGGCCGATGCCATTAGTGTGGTCCTGGCACAAGCAACTGAAGGAACACGGGTGGGTTTTAGTCAGTAAAAGTCTGACACCCCCTCCTGCTCCACCCAGAGCGGGAGAAGTCATTTGATGATTTTTCAGCTAAAAGAAAAGGGTTGTGTCTTACTCTTTACTATTTTGCGTCGATGCAAAATGTTTGATGGTGCAGATACTAGAACCTAACCACAGGAAATAACTGTTAATACTTAGAGAATACAAGACTTTTTGTAATTTTGAAATATTACTTTCTGAAAACCTTCATTTATTTCGATACATATTGAATTATGAATTTGTTTCGCTTAATCTCGAATTCTGAAAGGGTGATCTCACTCATCTTGTAATGATTGTTTGTTATTGTTGTAGCAAACACAACAACTACTTATATAACATCCAATTTTTTCGCCAGAGTTAATGACTTTCAGAAACCTAGAGTTACACTGAAGTCAGTGCTCGGAATTATCAATCTAAATGAGGTGTTGAGGTCGGCTTTCAGATGTACCGGATGCAGCTATCAGTATTTTACATGGAGCGACTGCCTATCCTGGCTCCACAGCCCAGTAACTGAGTAATACGATACCCCTTGGTAAGACTGGTTGTCAGACTTTCAAAGCATTATAACATCAACTAGCTTCCACCCGCGGCTTCGCCCGCGTGGATGTCGGAAATTATCCCGCGGAAATGTACTACCGGGATACAAAGTATCCTATGTGTTAATATAAGTTAGATACTATCTGTGTGCCAAATTTCATCCAAATCCATTCAGGTGTTTTTTGCGTTATTGAGTAACAAACATCTTCACAAACTTTCAAATTTATAATATTAATAGGATTAAAATCTTTTATACACATCTATAAAAACTTTAAGTTCCATCATCCTCATAAAATATCTTACAACTTCCACAGAAATATAGACCTTATAGCCTAACAAAACTTAATCAGAGGATCCCACAACACTAATAAATCCATATAGTTTTAAGAATGGAAAGAAAACATGCCATAAGAGATATTATCACATCACGCAAGCTGTGGGAAGTAGGTAACTGTTACATCCATACGATGAGTTAACGAACCCAGCTAATTAGTAGCACTGCGTTGTTTTATGCAGTGGAGATACACTCATCGAAAATTAAAATGTTTAGAGCCTTTTATGAATGGAGCCTCTCAACACGAAAGACTGATTAATACGGTGCGATTATTTCAAAGAAAGTAACAATTTTTTTTAACAACATTGTCAGTAAGTAGTACAAGTCAATGGTGAAAAATGTTATTTTTCACCATTGACTTGTAAGAAAAAGGCGCCACACAGGCAAAAACCTAATTAATTAATCTCAAACGCTGGAGAGACGCGGCGCCATTATCAAGTTTCTGCCCCGGTTCGAAAAAATCGTAGATCCGGGGCTGACCAAAGCTCTCAAAACGGTGAAGGAAAACATTGTGAGGAAACGAGAGCAGCATCAGACCACTCCCAAAGAGGCCTCATCATCATCATCCCCGTCTTCGTCACCCTCCTCGCAGGTAGACCCAAAAGTACCAAAAGGAATGCCCACAATTACACAAAAGGTAAACAGGGCTACCCAAAAACCATCAATGGAGTTAGAGGGAAACGCCCATGAAGAAGCTGGAACACCTAGATTCGCAAACTGCCTCGGAAGCAAAAATTCACATGAGCACCTCCTGAAACACGAAGACGGAGATCATCCAGGCACTGGAATGTCCTAGAAACAAAAATGTAAGACATGACAGTCCGCACTGGGCCCATGTGGTGGACTACGGCCCACTCGTTCTCGAAGAGAGGCGGCCTGTGTCCCAGCATTGGGAATATTATAGACTAATTATGATAATAACGATCAGTTATATGACATCATAATATTGTGTATCATCGTCATCATCATTTTGGCCGAAAGACGTCCACTGCTGGACATAGGCCTCTCCCAGGCTCCTCCACTTCGATCACCGCGTACCGGAAGACGTAGAGTGGGAAGGCTTCCCCCAAGGTGGACCGATGACTTTGTGAAGGCCGCGGGTATCCGCTGGATGTGGGAAGCACAAGACCGGTCGAAGTTGCATATTGTGTATATGACATCATAATTACTAGACAAAATCAAACTGGTTGCTAATTGAATTTTATAATTAATTATATTTATGACATTGATTTACACTCAGTGATTACTTTAACTCACACACAACTTATTACTTAAAATTCTAGGAAAATCGTATATACCTACTTACTTTCACACTGTTTGCGTGAGCACCACGTATCTATCATAAAATAAAAATATCTGTAATTGCTTCACTTTCATTCTTTTACCTATTTTAGTATGGTAATTTTATTCTGGGTGCATCGTTTTCACACATAAAATTATATACTGAATTTGGAAGAGGCCACTAGAATCAATTCTATTTTAATGTAGGTTTTATTAAGCATTTAATTCAATTTGAAATAATGCTTTGACTTTGTGTAGGTAAATCAGCAGAACAAAAAGACTGAAAATTTAATCTTAATTGGAATAGATAAATAGGAAGTGGTGTACAAGTGACAAATCGATCGCAAGGTCTGAAACTGAACGAAATCGTTTTAAAATGGAATAGTTTGCTCTAAACTAAACGCATTAATTTGTTTCTTGCCTCATTTTAGACGGAAAACCTTTCATTTGAAACGCATGGGTTATTTAGACCCTCGTTAGGGTAGGTTCTTGATTACTGAAACTCAAATGAAGCCGGATAGCTGTGCTGCTGGGGAATTTGTTGCGCCGCTTCTTCCCAGCTAAAGCACTAGGAAATGGTGAAGGGCGGGCGTTTTGGGGGACTGTATTATGTAATTTGGACGTTCGAAAAGTGCTTATTCTCAGCCTCATTTAAGTAAATGACTTTTGATTTTGATTCGCCCTAAAAATTATTTATATACATAAATTATTGACTCGTGGCTTAGTAATAACAGCCACTTGGATCGATCGATAAGGTTAAGCAACGCTTGCCGCGGTTAGTCCGTGGATGGGTGACCATATTCACAAACCGAGAATCCTCCATACCTCGAAAAGCACACTAAGCCGTTGGTCCCGGCTGTAATTTATGGATCTATGACAGACGTTACGGGTCATCAGAAGCCCGAAAGTTTGAGAACTAAGGGCTATTGTATAACCCAGTAACTGGGTTGTGAAGGTCAGACAGGCAGTCACTCCATGTACATAAAATGCTGGTATTCAGCTGCTAGGTTAGACAGGAAGCCAACCCCAACATAGTAGGGAAAAGACTACATAGGCAGATTGATTGGAGACTACTCATACTAGATCATGAATTAGTCACAACTAACATTCTGTTTGAAGAGGCGATCGGCGGCGGCGATCGCTCACGTCCAGCCCTGGTCCAGGCCATGGTACGGAGCGAGAGTGCATAGGTATAGCCGTCACCTCCTTCTGCGAAGCAGATAATTCCCGCGAAGAAGGAGGCGGCGCACGTGAGGATGAGGCAGTATATGTGCCCTCACGGCCCTAGTCGCCGCAGGAGACGCCCTGGGCGTCGGGGAACCCAGGCTGATTCCCGGCCACCGTAGGCGTGGGCTTGCGGATGGCGAGTAATATGTAGCGCGCCTCAAATAGATGTCAGTACCAACTGGTGGAATCCGCAAGGGCCGATGCCTACCTGTGGGTTGTTCGAAAGAGGCACCGTAACCTCTGGCACACAAGCAACTGAAGGAACACGGGTGGGTATAAGTCAGTAAAAGTCTGACACAACCTCCTGCTCCACCCAGAGCGGGAGAAGTTGTTTGATGATTTCCCATCCACAAAAAAAAACGAACATTCTGTCAGTTTAAATTAACTCACTTTCACACGCCCTAATCGCAACATTATTAGTTTATCACGCATAACGTAATCCATTCACTAACTCAGTTAGAAAAACTTGCCAACTAACCTAACAATGATAGATAACTATGTGAAAATTAGATCGTTGTCCGTTGTGCAAATATGATACTATTGACCATTGAAATAAGTGGTAATAATTGATAAGTATGACTAAGGAGAAGCTGTATTCATTATCACATCATATGATAGCATATTTCATAAGAATTGTTCTCAAAAGCAAGCAGAATGTATTACGTACTTTTTGATTAATTTATATTATTCCGGTAAGTAAGTTTGCACAAACACGTTTAAAACTAGATAAGATACTTTGAGAAGAAAAGTCGAAACAAACTCAAAGGTCACAGTCTCTTTTAACGTCCAGACATTATCTTGGTCAGATTCTGTGAAGACTAGGAAAATGCGTGCACTGACTGGACAGTTATTTGTGGTTCTTTCAACAAAATACCATTTCAGACACCAAACTACTCTTAAGTAGATTGGTATCTGAAAAAATATCTGATAGAGTGAACCTGTCCAGTCAGTGCACGCATTTGTTAGTAAAAAATAAAATGTAATTGTATAAAATGAAATTGTATAAAATGTAATTGTATAAATTGTAATTGTATAAAATGTAATTGTATAAAATGTAATTGTATAAAATGTAATTGTTTATAACGTAATTGTATAAAATTTGATCGGCTTCGTCATGGCAAAACAAGTGCATTAAAATAACCTTCTGTACTTACTTTCAAAGGCATAAACTAAGCTCGTGCTTCTAGTTATATCACTTTACCTCTAACTGTGGTCTAAAATCATGGCCTGATCCAGGATTGAACCTAAGACTACCCTGTGATAAGACCTCGTGTTCAACAGTCCCACTTGCAACTTTAGAGGTATGAGTAACAGAGTGTAAAGTTCACACATCCTCCATAGAAAAAGGAGGATCGTCCTACCAGACGGTTGTTGTCTGGTGGATGTTGTATAAGATAAGATAGATAATAATTTATTTGCCCAAACATGAGTACAAGACATACAACACAAAATGATCAGCATGCAAGAGATGTTAATAGTAAACATAAAACAGACCATCACGTTTGCCTTAAACAATGGCATAAATATAAATAATATAATGTATTCTAGTTCCTCAACAAACTTCGCTTGGGCGGTGCAGGATTTTGCCTGACGTCAGTGTGTGATGAGTAGTTCGCATTACGCGTTGTAGATGGCCGCCAGGCGACGACTAGAGCAAAATTACAATATTAACTTATATTCTCTTTTCCCCTTCCAGATATCCACATAAGACTGCACCATGTTCTTCCTCCTGCTCCTCATTCTGCCAGGAGTAAGGACCCAGGTTCTTTTGCAGCCCAATTACTCACCCAAACCATATCAAGCCCAGTTCAATGCAGTTCAGTTTGTGCAACATAAGCAAGCCAAGTAAGTGTTTTATGTTACTGAGTGTCCAATAATCACGCGACCTACCTGAGGACATAGACAAGTTGTGTTTGCAAAGGGTTCTGTATTTCGGCCCTACATTGTTCACGGATTTTATGTGAGTCTAACATAAAATCCGAATAATATATTTTTGGACATTGAAAGACACCATGACCTCTGATGATGACCATTTCATTTCCACAACAATTTTCGACAGGATTGACATAAACTTTTCGGTAACTTATGTCAATTCAATAAATGATTTTAATTAGGCTTCTCCCAGGTTGCGCCACAAATGATAAATGATTGTATTTCGGTAAGCAGGTTTGTACAAAAACTTTTACATGTCAATCATAATTATTTTTAATACTTGGTGAAGTCGGCGTTTCCTATCTGACTAATCTGAGAAGCAAGGACGAAGCAAACCCAGAGGTCACAGTCTCTTGTAAGTCAAGACGAAATATTGTCCGTAGCATAGAACTTAAACAATATCTACTGGCATAATGAGTACATATTTGCTGATTATAACATTCACAATATTATCGAACAAGTTTCAAACCATATTAAGAAAGTGATCTCTCGACCTCTGTGTTCTCACACCATAAGACTGTGTTTAGCTTTGTAGCTACCACCTACACATTCTACAGTTTATCTGTATATTTTCCCACCGATGTATAAAAAATACCACTGCTATTGTTCTAACACTTTGCCTAAGCGAAGGGCCTGTCTAGATTGTTACCTTGATAAGGTGTTTACATAACATCACGCCTATTATGCCTAAGAGAAGTTGACAGAGGTGTATAATTACATACAATTTCCACCAGTTATTACCTATACCTATGTATTAGGGGGCGAGTCTATGGTTACTAATCATCAACCTAGCCTTTAGTCTGACTGAAGACAGGTTGTCAGACTTTCGGGCTTCTGACAACCTATAACGACTGTTAAAGATCCACGAATGACAGCCGGGACCAACGGCTTAACGTCTACATATAGTCACTTATCTGGGAACATAATACCGGACTCCAGCTTTGCCTACGGAACAAATCTAGGAACCTTACCTAATCTAACTTTTTATTTCTTTGTTTTCTGGATGGTAATCCTCATGGACACCCTCCACACTGGGCTAGGCAGACGGTTCTATCAGACACAAAACTACCCTGGTGTTTCCTCGGACACCTGCGTCGGGGGCTGTTGGTCCTGGTGATGGCCCGCGTTTTGCGAGCCATGTCCCGTTGGGGCCTGTGAGGTCTTGAATTCCCGCCGTTAGAGAGGCACGCGTTAGAGACACGCACCGCTATGCCCCATCGCGGGTCCTGTGGAAATGGGTGGTGACGGATGTCCCCCAGTCTGTCTTCCCTGGACCGAGAAGGATGAAAGAGCACTTGTGATCTCCGTTTCCTTTCTACAGTTTCCTTCTGCGAGATAACCTAATCTAACCGAACGCAGCGCGATTTGGACCACAATAACAACAAAAAGCTTACATATTTATATACAAATTTAACCAGTACTATGAATTCAGCACATGATTCTAGAGCCCCTAGCGTAGAAATTAATAGCCGGATTTAAAAAAAATGTGGTTCCATACATTTTGACCGCGTAGGTATTGATTACACTTTTCTGTGAAACAGCAGATTTTTTTTTCTACACTAGGCGGTCTAGAATGATATGCTGAATTCATGGTTACGTTTGCGCAATGGTATTTTTTTTATCCTGTATGTGCATAAAATCTCTGGTTTGATATTAGAAATCTATGCACATTATTTATGAATAAATAGGTAATTATTTGATAACAACAGAGCCCTTTTATAACTAACCAGACATTTAAACACCAACCCACACTGGGCCCGCGTGGCGAATTACAGCGCACTCCCTCTCCAAGATAGGAGGCCAGAGTCCCAGAAGTGGGAACATTATAGCCTGAATAAAATTATATGAGACGTTTAAAAGTCAAAAATTTGTGAGTATGATTAGTCGCTAATAATTACTTAACTGTAAGCAACATTTATTACCCCGTTTAAAGTCCCGTTTGGTGCCAGGGGTAAAAGAATAGCATCATCCCATCTCTACCCGTGGGTGTCGTAGAAGGCGACTAAGGGACTTACTAGAGAATGGGCAGCAGCGTTCTCTATGCATTTTACCACCATACTGCGATCGCCAACCCGCCTGTCGAGCGTGGCGATTATGACAAAACCCCCCAACTGGGGGAGGCCTATGTCCAGCAGTGGACGTCGTTCGGCTGAAATGATGATGATGAACGTTTATAAATCAAGTTCAAGTGTATATTTTAGATTCGGCACTCGGCATCGGTATCTACCCAACCAACTCCAATCCGAAACAATCGTTTCACTTTCCTAATCGTAGGATCAAGTAATGGAAACCCCGTCCTTTAAAAATACTTCGACGGTTTATTTTACCTGTTAACGAGTTCTAAAAATAAAGGGTTTCTATGTTAAGCTTTTAAGAATAGACAGGGATATCGATTTGTCCAATAATGATCTCAGTCTCAATATGTCAAAAATACCTCCAGTTTCCATTAATTTTTCCCTTCGAAAAATAAAACTTTCTTTTATCTTCCAAATTGTGAAATGTTCTCTGCTATCCTATGCAAAGGGAAGCACAAGACCGGTCGAAGTGGAGGAGCCTGGGGGAGGCCCTATGTCCAGCAGTGGACGTCTTTCGGCTGAAACGATGATGGTGATGATGATGATGATCATCCTATGCATCCTATCCAATAAGTAAACCTACATAACATACTGCATAATCAGCCTAGAAGGTTCCCACTGCTGAGACACAGGCCTGCTCTCGGTGCGAGGGAGTGGGCCGTAATCCACCACGCGGGCCGAGCGCGGGTTGATAAATGTCACATGTATTCGCATTTTTAGAATAGAATAGAATTAGATTTATTTCATTATTATAGGTATAACATATTTATAGGTACATTGAGATCTTACATTAAACATTGTTTCACACATACTACCTTGCTGTTGTAGAAATATTAATTAGTAAACTAGGTACATCAAATCAGAACTGGGTATTTATGAGCATATTATATTATATAAAATTATGAAAAGGATTTTTACAAATTATTAGACTGGTTAGCATTATAATGTCAAAAATAGTAATGGTTACATGAAAGTTATAAGTCATAATGTCGAAAATATAAATCATAATGTCAAAGAATAAATCATGTCAAAAATATAAATCACAATGTCAAAATTAAAATCACATTATCAAAAAGTATGATTTAAAAATTCATTGACGGAATAAAAACACATGTCTAAAAGCCAATCAAACATCTTACATTTAAACTTATTAATTGGTAACATTCTCAGGGCAGGTGGTAATTTATTATAAATTTTAATTGTCATACAACTGGCATTTCTACTGTATATTTTTTAGTTCTAGGACATGCCGGTTTCCTCACGATGTTTTCCTTCACCGTTTTGAGAGCAGTGGTGATGAAATAATTTACACAAAGTAAAGCGCCTGTCTTGGTTCGAACCTAGAACGCGGCCGTTACCACTTGGCCACCACTGCTCATAATAAATTAGTAGGTATTTATTTGTCCATTCTCTACAAGATCACATAACATCACGCCTCGTTTCCCCTAAGGGTTAAGCAGATGTGGGGCTATAGTACACCCATAATTTGCCAGTTAAGTATGTCTTAGTCCCATGAAATAGGGGATGAGTCTTATATCCTCAATCGGGCTCAACTCTAGACTCCGGGCTGGTTCTGAGAATTTCCAAGAGAAAAAACCGAATAACACTTTCCCCGATCTGGGAATCGAACTCAGCTTCTCATGCTCAGCAGTAGCGCTTATGACAACTAGATCCCCAATGATCTACCAGTACAATTCTCAGATTTTTCAGTAATTTCTAAATTCCCAATACTTTTCTACAAATGTAGTATAATAACAGGGAGCAGCCATAAGAAGTCGTTAACGCTAACTCTCCAAGTTTAAATCGAACAGTTAAAGCCATCGGTTACAAACAGATAGCTGCAGTATTGATTCTACATTAGTCTGCAATTATTTTCTTGTAGTTATCTCCTGGGAATAGGTTGTAATGTCAAGGGAGGAAAGTCGAGGCGGTTATTATGATTTATTTTGCCCTTTTCTTTTCAAGGGTTAGTTGACTCAGTTTATTTCGCTAGTTTGCCATGTAGTGATTAACAGGATAGAAATCGAGACCGGAATGCGACTGACATTTTTTTCATTAGAAAAACCTTGATAAAACCTTATTTGACTTAAGGATCGAACCTCAGACCTCCTACACCCACCACTTGACCATCGAAACACATGTACTTAATAAGAATAAACAGAATCCACAAAATTAAATAACCCTTCATTCTTCCTGTCAAACCTTCACAACGGAAAACCCCTTTTTTTATTTATATTTTGCAGAATATAATGTGTACCTTTTAGTCTATGCTAATTAAATATTTAACCTTTCCTTTCCAGAAAAGGCCCCATACTATTCCCGAACGACGCACCACCACCGCCACCAACCCCACTGATCGTGACATCCCGACCACTCAGCGAATCCATTGCCAAGAGTGAGCTGAACCCAAATAACAGCTTAGCTGCCCAGTCACAGTACCACCAAGTCACCTACAGACCGAATTACTTGGCCAGGGGCAAGAACTATGAACCGTTTAGTTATACCTTGGCTACTGTGGCTCCAGTGTTTGATTATGAGGCAAGGACAGTTCAGGGTAGGAAGGAGAATTTTTATAAGGATCATGAGGTAAGTTCCTGCGGGTTTACTCTTATTTCAGGTTATGCACACATACCTAAACTCACGCTTTCTTTCCCCATGGAAAGTAGACGAGAGTTAATAATCAGAAACTACAGAACGCCACTTGCCACTATCCTTACATTTGTACTCGTTTCCGTTCATTCATCTGTGGCCCTGGTGTCAGTTTTTTTTTAACCATCTCGACTTATGCATTGACCGCGTTTGGCGTTTCGATCGGCCCATCACTAATCCAGGGCCAATTGGAGCGCCGAACGTGGTCCATGCCTATTTTTCTTTGAGGTTGGGAAATCATCAAATAACTTCTTCCGCTCTGGATGGAGCATAAGGGCGTGTCAGACTTTTACTGACCAAACCCGTGTTCCTTCAGTTGCCTGTGTGCCAGTGGCCACGGTATCTCTTTCGTGACAGTCACTAATCCATATTCACAGTCAGTTATGGTTTTAATAAACACATAAGTCTTTCGCCATCTCTTTAACTGACAGTAGCTTAACAGCTAAGGCAAGGCCCGTGTTTACAGTCAAGATGGTTAAAAACTCGCACTAGGGAGGAACTCTGGTCATTCACCACACGCCGATAGCGAGTACTCCGCCCTTACCTTTCTGAAGAACATCACTAATAAGGTCACTAGGTAAGTATTTCAGGTTATTTTGGCAAAAAGTGAAGTGTTATGCATAATTTTACTCTACTAAGTGCGGTGCTGCTGTTTACTATCACCTTGACCTGTCCTGCTAACGATAATGGTAGAGCTCCAGAAATACTGCTGTATAAAGCAAATAGATGACGACCAGTGACGCCCTATCCCATAGCCCGAACCCGTATTGTCGTGTAAGGCCTTAATTTATTAGGGCATCTAAAGGCAAGACTGCTTAAGCAGACAACCTACTAAGTTAATCTGCGAGATGCTATTCCGAACAAAAAATATATATTCTTAAATTATGGTCATATCTTTCACTGTTCTGATATCGTCAGAATAAGTCTAGAGAATATTTTCCATTCAATAATGTCTGAGAACAGTCCAGTAGGCATTTGGGCCGCCTCACATTTGCTTGTTCTTTTCTTACGGTGACTCGCCAACTTTTCTTAGTAGATCTAGCCCCCGTGTCGAGCCAGAAGAAACGCGATTATGAAGTGAATATGTTTTTAGTATTACCCATGAAATAACGTACATACTTTCTGAAAGGGTAGGCCATACCGGAAGATATGCACCGGAAAGACCACCAGGTTTTTTTTTTTTTGAGGGTGAGAAATCATCAAATAACTTCTCCCGCTCTGGTTGGAGCAGGAGGGCGTGTCAGACTTTTACTGACTACAACCCATCCATGTTCCTTCAGTTGCCTGTGTGCCAGGGGTCACGGTATCTCTTTCGACAACCCGCACCCTTGGCAGGTATCGGCTCTTGCGGACCCCACCAGTTGATGCTGACATCTCTTTGAGGCGTGCGTGGAACACAACGTGCCGTCGACCCGGGCTTGGTCCTCACCGGACAACGAGCTACCCATTACTCGCCATACGCAAGCCCGCGCCTGCGGCAGCGGGGAATCAGCCTGGGATTACCGACGCCTAGGGCGTCTCCTGCGGTGACTAGGGCCGTGAGGGCGCATGTACTCCTCTCCCTCACGTGCGTCGCCTCCCTCTTTGCGAGCATTACTGCTTCGCAGAAGGAAGTGACGGCTACCCATGCACTCTTGCTCCAAATCATGGCCTGGACCAGGGCCGGATGCGAGAGACAGCCGCCACCAATCGCTTTGACGAGGACACGGCGGTGCTCCGCCCAAGCCGTGCAGACCTCCACCATATGCTCCACCGTGTCGTCAGGGCGATCTTGGCAGTAGAAACACCCGGGCGTTTCCTCCCGCCTTATCCCAAACATAAACCTCCCAAAACAACGTGTCTGGTGAGGACCTACGTCAAGTGGAAGTTGAGGACGCCGTGGTGCTTCTCAGTCTACTCCTCAAAGAGGGGACTTTCTGCCGTAATCGTTGTGTGCCCAAAAGACCACCGAGATGATTGCGTAACACACTATCAGAAGAAATGGGTTCATTTTGAGATTTCAACAACATTCATTTCGATAATTACATTGCTGAGCTGATATTTTTTTCGGATATTTGAAACATTGGATTAGCAATTCAATTTCAAAATTATTCAGATTGTGATTCACAGCGTGGCAATACCATTCAAAATCTTTCAGATTATGATAGTGTGTTGTGCATTTGGGGTGTAATTTTGTTATTTTGTTTTATTTTTACTCTGAAATAATGCAATAGACTTTATTTCAAACAGATTTTTATCATTATTACCAGAAACGATTGATGGATTTTTTGAATCCAAGAAATCACGAACGACAACGTATTCAACACAAAGGATTTGATCAAGTTTAAAATAACTTGATTGCTTTATATTTTTGATAGGTACCAGTACTACAAGACCGATTTTTGTGGCGTTGCTTCGAGGAGGCTGAATGTCCAGCAGTGGACGTCTTTCAGCTGAATGACGAATTTCAAAAAGCAAATAAGCATGTGTTATTATGAAGTCAGGGAAATGTTTATGCCATCAGCTGGATTCAAATATAGAATCTAGGCTGCTGAATACAGCTGATGGATAAATACAGCAGCATTTGCCTGACCTGTAAACCAAACCTAGGCTCATCAGTCGCGTCAACCACTGGTAGTCAAATCTAAAATAATGAAATTATCTTTTGCATTAGCCTGTACAGGCAACAATGGATAAAAAACCTGTACGCAATAAAGAAGATAAGGCGAAACAAATAAAAGTATTACATGCATCCCTAAAGAGCAAAACAAATCATTTCATGGACAACAGTGGCAATGATTACTATGAAAATGAATTCAACGAGGAAGACAACAACTTTGATTTTGACTTCAAAAAACTGTATGTGAGTTTATAAAGTTAATAAATAAAAGTAATAATCTGAGCAGAGAGAGATACAGCATTGGTGGTCACGACTGCGACTCACGAGTGGTGGGTTCGAACCCGGACAGGCTATTTACTTTGTGTAAATTGCTTCATCACCACTGGTCTCAAAACGGTGAACGAATACATTGTGAGGAAACCGGCATATCTTTGTACCAAAAATTCGAAGACTATGTCCACCAGCCCGTACTGACCCAACTGGTAGATGACGTCCCACTCCCTCTCACAGATAAGAGGCCTGTGTCCCAGCAGTGGGAACATTATAGGCTGATTACGCAAATCTATGGACCCGACTCTCAAAACTGATTGATGTATCGATACGTTCTTGTTCGGGCTTAAAAAAAAAAAAAAAAAAACTTATTGTCAATTACAAACAAAACAAAAAGCAGACAAGGTAAGACTGGAAAATTACCACAACATACTTGACAAACAACTGAGTAGTGGTGATGACATTGGAACCCAAATGGGAGCGGGATGACCGGTTTTCTAGAGATTGGCTCCAAGGAAATAAGAATGAAAGGTTATTGCCCTGACGGACAATAACGGCTAATAATAAAGTTAACACATCGATGTAGTTGCTTAGCAATATATAATCAGCTTGTATTGTCCCAGTGCAGGTCAAAGGCCTCCCTTGCGTTCCGCCAAGCCAATACGGACCAATCCCTCATATACGCGTCGAATTCATCCCGCCATCTACGCCTAGGTCTTCCGCGATGTCGTTGGACGTTTTTAGGGACCCATGCTGTGGTGGTCTTAGCCCACAATGCATCCGACATGCGGCAAACATGTCCGGCCTAGTCCCATTTGAGCTTGGCTGCTTTTTAGGTGATAATAAACAAACAACAAATATCCAATATAACAAGAGCGCACAAACCACCGTTTAACATAATAACTCCATTTTCCTTTTTGTAAAAGACTACCGGAAGACAAGACATAGAATCAAACAGCTCAGAATATCTAGAATACTATCCAGACAGCAAAAAAGTGCAAAGAAGACAGTTCGCACTGTTTAAAAATGACAGAGACATCCAAATAAGACCATTACACAGTTTTTATGAAAACTCAAATGGCGATGCATGGCATCGGCTCAGTGATCACGAGGACAATCGACCCTCAGATAGTGCGGAAGAAACGGAAGATATTGAGCAAATTATAGGTTTATCAACGCGCCGCAGTATAATGCTAGGTGTCAAATTTCAAGGCAATGATCAAAACTTCAAGAGCAATACGAGGAATCCTTATAATTTTGAAAGAAATGAAGCGAGGGGGAAGAAACCTTCTTACAACTCAGACAGAGGAGCACAGTCACAGGTTTTTGGCTAAATATTCTATCATCATCAGCATCATAACAGAACACCATACTCCACCAACATCATAAAACAGTGGTGGCCTAGTGGTGACGGCCGCGATTTAGGAGTTCGTAGGTTCGAACCCAGAGAGGTAACATTGTGTAAATTATTTTCATCATCACTGCTCTCAAAACGATCAAGGAAAACATCGTGAGGAAACTGGCATGTCCTAAAACCAACATTTCAAAGACATATGTGATATCTTCCTCTGGACTCGCGTGGTGGATTATGGCCTACTCCCTTTCACAAAGAGGAGGCTTGTGTCTCTGCAGTGGGAACACTTTAGGCTGATTATGCTTATACTTTTGGAGCATAATAGTCTCTTTCTCTAGTTTCATCACAGACACCATTGCCTGCTTTAAGATAGATTCTTTAATCATCATAATCATCATCATTGTCACATTTCTTGCTTTTCAAACCTGAATTTACTTAAACAATCGACAAAGCAACTTATTTTCTGTAAGCGTTGATCTTCAATCGGGCCCAATTCCAGACTATGTGTTGCTAGCCTGCTAACACAGGAATTCCTGATGGAGAAACTCAATTACACATTGGTCTATCTGGGAAACGAATCCAGGATCCGCCCAATTATTACGTAACACACTATTGATCACAATCTGAAGGATTTCGAAGAACCTTCCTAATATACTGCTTCATTTGGCAATACAATTTGTCTGCTCAACAACGTAAAAATGTGATAAATATTTATAAATTCTCAAAATTTTAGTCAGTCTGCAGGCATTAGCAATGCGTGCAGACTGGAGAAAAACCACACAGATTAAGTAGACCTTCCACTCAATCTGTGTGGTTCTTCTTCAAAATACTATTTCAGACGCCAATCTACATGGTATTCACATGATGTAACCTAGATTATGTCTGGACTTTAAAGAAATCTCTGGGTTTGTTTCGGCCTTTCTTCTCAGAGTAGTCAGATAGGAAACACCTACCTCTTCTAGATTTTAAAATATCATAGTACGTTATAATATTTTTGTACAAACTTACATGCAGAAATAAAATCATGTATCATTATCAATTCTGAGATAGGCTATCCAACAAATTCGCTAATGTTATGGCCGCCGAACAAAATGAATCCGTGATATTATTTTTTCTCTATTCACTGGCATAAGGCCGGTGATTGATTATGGCCGCTATTGTAGCTGTGGACAAGAACAGGTGTGTTTGTTTATCCGGGGATCACATTGAAGATCATTGTAAACGTTTGCTAGCTCCTGGTTATCGATGATTAATCTACAGTAGTTTTGTTTATATTTGTTTTTATATTTGATGTAGGAGCTATACAAATGGGTCTAGTAGCAAAAGCTCCTAACAGGAGCTATTATTAACCTACCTACTGCAATTTAAGAAAAATTCATCGTCTCGAAAAGACGATGAAGTAGCTCAGTCGCTTCAAAATTGAGTTGCAAGAGTCCACCCGGACAAACATACATACATTGCAAGTTAAATAAAAGCTCGTAAAAAATCTTCTCGTTTCGTTCTGTTTTCTTCGTGCAACTTACCGTCACAAATCTGTAAACAACCTGCTCTTATTTATTTATTGCAAACATTATTTTACTCATACGTACGATTTTACAATTATTCATTTATATATTTAAACAATCAAGTAATCAAATACACAATCATCAACAAGAATGCTTCCAGATGCTAAGCTTTACTGTCTAATAAATTACTTAACATTGCGGGTACATAAGTACTTACATAATTTTACTCCGCAAATTTCAGTATTCACAACACCAATAATAATAGGTCTTTACCTATGAAATTGCCGTTTTGTATGAAAAAAATTTAACGAATTTTTTTCATGAATTTTTTATTTGTATTAATCGAAGTAATCACCCATGCAATCAATGCATCTTTGCCATCGCAGTGGCAGTTTATTGATGCCCTTCTTAAAGAAATCAGCTGGACGGGAGGCAACAAATTCTTCAAAGGCATTTTGTACTGCCTCTCGGGTATTAAATTTTTTTCCCGCCAAGAAGTTATCCAAATTCTGGAAAAAGTAGTAGTCTGTAGGCGCAAGGTCTGGTGAGTAGGGCGGATGACGGAGAGCTTCCAACCCCAGTTCTTGCAACTTGGAGACCGTCTGCTGTGCAGTATGAGGTCGCGCGTTGTCGTGCAGGAGCAGCGGAGACGAGCGATTGACCAATGCTGGTTGGAGATGCGCCAGCTTCTCCATCATTGTGTTCAGTTCTTCACAGTACACATCTGCAGTAATGCTCACCCCGTTTGGTAAGAAGCTGTGATGAATCACACCGGCGCTAGACCACCAAACAGTGACCATCACTTTTCTAGGGGTAAGTTTTCGTTTAGGGCATTGTTTAGGTGCTGAACCAGGATCCAACCAACTTGCTGAGCGCTTACGGTTATCAAACAGAATCCATTTTTCATCGCAGGTAACAATGCGGTTCAAAATTCCTTCATTTGTGTGTCTGTTGAGCAGTGCAAGGCACGTCTCGACGCGTACTTCGCGCTGGCGATCATTGAGTTCGTGGGGCACCCATTTGTCAAGCTTTTTTACCTTGCCAATTTGACGCAAATGGACCAATATTGTTTTGACGCTAACGTCGAAAGCTGCTGCTAATTCAGCCGTAGATTGTGTATCATCAGCTTCCACAATCGCCTTTAATTCGTCATTGTCGACCAAAGTCTTCGGACGACCGCGAGGTTCATTTTTCAGGTCGAAATTTCCAGAACGGAAGCGAGCAAACCAATAACAGGTGGTGCGTTGGTTTGTAGTGTTAGCTCCGTAAACGTCGTTGATGTTGCGTGCCGCTTGTGCCGCGTTGCTGCCACGACGGTACTCATATTCCATAATTACTCGAATTTTTAACGTATCCATGATGACGAAAAAGATTGAAATGCGATGAAAATGTAACACTAATCAATAAAGAAATGACTACTTTTAGAAAAAAAAATCCATGTTTTTAAAATAAAATTAATTTGTAATTAGAATTCTTAGCCAAACAAAAATTATTTTGATTTGAAATGGCCAGTACTGCAGAACGGCAATTTCATAGGTAAAGACCTAATAATAACTCGCGTAGTAATCTCATCTGCTCGATGTCCGTAGGTCACTACAGGGATCCAGCAGAATATCAGCGTCAGGTATATTTGCCTGACACGTGCTGAGCTGGACTCCCATTTGGTGCAACTTTGAGACACACACCTCGCTTTTGCACTCCCTACGGACGTTATTTCATTTGAATGTTAAAGTTTAAATCACTGTGTCATAGCCTAAAGTGTCATCACTATAATTATGTCAACCTGTTTTCTTATTTTTCTTAGTGTATTGGCACCTTGTTATTTTCCTGTAATTAATTTTAATCTCATTGTGCTTTGTTTGTTGTGTTGTGTCTTTTATATGCACCAAATAAACGATTTATCTATCTATCTATCAAAACAAATTATAAAAATCGTAAAGCAGTTGTATAACTGTTAAACTTCATTCATTCGTCCTAAGACCGTTTTATATTAAAATGTTGTGTAAATGTTTTCTTGTTGAAATTATATTCCCATCACGTTTTGATTAGTAGGTAATTTAATTAGTTGATAATAAGGATTACCTACAGTCAAAACATCTTAAAAACTTTTGAAGATACGAAACTCACATCATACGCATTACTAATCATTGACGCTGAAAAGAGATTTACGTTTAGGCCAGGTGGAGAAAATTGTATTATTGGACATACACACATATATAAACTCACTTATGATCCTTACAAACTTCTTTTTCCATCTTTTCGTCCATTCACGTGGTTATATTCGTATTGTAATAACTAAGCTATGCCTTATTTTTACAGCTACGTGTAGCAAAACCACTGTACGAGTTCAACAAAGTTCAAAAACAACAGGATATAGCTCCGAAGGCCGATCCCTATAAATATCATGTTGGTATTGTTTTTTCTAGCAAATTCCTGGTATTTTTAAACTGATCAAAGCTAGAATTTGTAAATCTATGGGCGAATTTCAACGCGTTATTTTACAAAAGTTCATTTATTTTCATAAATTAGTTTCATAATGGCAGGTAAGTACTAACATTTTACTTACATATCGCATGTTTTAATAAATCGTTTTTATTTATTTTAGGATTCTTCTGAGCAGTATTATCATAGTAAAAACAATGAGGATGATCATGACTACAGTAAAGAAGACAATAAAGTAAGTTCAATTTGAGAGAATTATCAAAACCTGCCGCTTTACCATTAATCTTTTATCTTTAATACCTACCACATTTAATTTTAAAAATTACCTAAAAATACTAGTGAAACTAGAATTAAAATAATATGCAACATAATGTACAAATGCATAAAAAAGGAGGAAGAGCTCAAAAGAATGATGGAAAGAAATTCCTCCTTGAGTTAATGTTTTCATATTACGTTCCAACAGGGTGACAACTACGCCTTTTCCTATACAGTAAAGGACCACAAAACTGGCGATGATTTCTCTCACTCCCAAAAGAGTACAGGATCAGCTACCAACGGGGAGTACAGAGTCCGACTCCCCGACGGAAGAACGCAGATAGTTTCCTACACCGCTGACGAAAACGGATATAAAGCTGATGTCAGATATGATGAACAACATAACCAGGATAATACTATCGATTTTAGAAACGGCAATGACAAAGTATTTCAAAAGAATGAATTTACAACCACATACAAAAATGATTATGGTCAGAATGACCATGTAGTCGATCAAGATTCTTTTGACAATGAAGAAATTTTACAACGTCCGCTGAATCCAATCCCAACTTCTTACAAGACTATACTTCCTAATAGTTATGATCAGAAACATTATACAAACGATTATGAAAACAAAAATGATAATGTCCAATATTATAGTGTGTATCCAACTAAAAGTGCTTATGTAGATACTACAAGAGCCAATATCAATGATCGTACATTAGATGGTATATCAGATAACAATAACGATTACTTAGAACATTATAACTCGCGTCTTGAAGGTAAGGATAAAGGAGAAAGAGTTAAAGACGATTATAACTTCTCTGATGAAGGTGATTTTTCGAAAGAAATAGTAGATTATTCTTCAGAACTGGACCAAGCATACCAACCTCATAACAGTAAATACTCTCAGTTTCACAATAACCGAGATACACAAGCACAAGTAAGACCATCTTATGATGAGTTAAAACATCTTTTTGTGACTAATGTGAATGGCCGTCGAAATACTGCATTGCCAGTAGTATCTACTGTAAGACCAGTTTATGCCGTGACACCAGAAAATATTGTTGCAATTACTCCAAAAAAGCCCATACGTAATCTGTATACTAATATTAAGAATATTGTAGCTGCAACTCCAACCCCTTTCTTGTTTTCAACTCCATCATATTCAACTCCCAGAAGTTACTTACTATCAACCATCGCTAATTTGAAACACCAAATAAGTTTATCAAAAAAGCCAGTTTTGTCAGATCAGTATATTAATAAAATAAATAAATATTTAACATATACAAATCCAAGCGAAATAAGTAATTAAGCTTTGTTTTAATCGATTTATAAATAGTGAATAATGTCTGTGTTAGAACTTTGAAAATGCAAGTATGTCACATGAAAGTGATCATCTCGACTCTAAGGGACCTCGCCCACGGCGACTTTTCGCGTACTAACGCGTGTTAGTCGCATTTGCAACGCGCTACAGAAGCGAAGCCAACGCGTTACTAATGCATCGCGACTATATCGATGCAAACGCGCGACCGTGTCGGATGACATCGGGGAGAGTTGCCTCATCGGAGTCCATCTTGCAACTGTAGCGATCGCAGGTATTTTTGTGCCGTTACTGAATCGCGTTTGCATCGCGACAGAAGCGCGACAGTTTCGCTTTTGTATCGCGACTGAATCTGGGCCCGTGGGCACAGAGCTAGCGACCGCTTCGCGACCGCTTCGCGACTGTATCGATGCGGACGCGGGACAGCATCGCTACTGCATCACTACAAAAAGTCGCCGTGACCGAGGGCCCTAAAGCATTTTTCTATTTTATGCTCTATTACATTGTCGAGTCAACGTTTACTATACTTAGTTACCAATGATTAAAAACGTTTATTGATCTCTTATTCGACCATTGATAACACTTTGATAACACAACTTTAAGCTGAACTAAAAAGAAAAGTTATCTTGACTCCTATAGCACATTATCTTTGCTAGTTCGGTAGTTTGTAATTAGTTTTTAAGATGTAAAATATGTTGTAATATAATTTATTTTTGTATATTAAAATTCAGTTCAAGTTTACTGACCGTTTTCATTTTTGCCCCTTTCTTTCTATTTTTTATTTTATTTTTATTTAATCATTTAATTCAGGTAACAAAGACCCATAACATAAATACCTTATAGACTAACATACATAATTATAAAACCACAAAACATAACACTACACTTGGGAGCTTGGTTTTAGTCGTGCCGCCCAGTAACGTCTGTACACAACTCCTGCCGGCCAGAAATCTGAGCTAAAGAAGACAGCCTTCTGCATCGCAGGAACCTGGAAGATGTAGGACTTAAAATTTATAATCCTGGTTGACTCCAACCGCGACAGATTCAGCAACTTCCGTTCCTCGGCACCGATTTGACCCTGGCTCCTCCTGTGGATATATTGGAGTAGCTTATCTCCCGACGTCTATGAGGTTAACCGGGAAATGTACAGGAGCATTGTGGGCACTGCAAAGCGGACATCCTCGCTTGCGGGAGCGGTACCGCGTTTGTTGCGGTTGCGTCGCGAATGACCACTCTTGTCCTCAACCAGAGTAAAGCCGTAAAGCCTCAGTGGCAGGCCTCAGAGGCAGTTCTAAGCCTCAGTGGCATTATAACCTAAATAATTCACTGCATTTTGCTGTATAATCATCTTTGTAAATACAGACACAAAAGTTTAAGGCTTGTAGAACATTAACTTAGCTAATACCTGACATTACGACGGACCTTAGCAAACAGAGGGTAGGCAGTTAAATAGGCGCTCGTTCATCAGTCAGCAGACAACTCCGAAGTTGTACTACAATATGCCTAATAACGGAAATATTTTGGAGGTCGGTGCATACAGATAGATGGAATGGCGAATGATCGCTTGTGGGAATTAGTAAGAAGGGTTTTTCTATTACTCTGTTTTTTCAATATTTGTATGTAGATGTTTGCAGTAGTTTGATTTAAGTAAATAAATCGAAGATAAAATGCTTTGAACTATAAAACTAATTTATGGAAAGCTCTACCCCAACTATGAAAGAAACTAATGATTATGAAACTGATAGGACACATTTTCAAACAGCTAAGACCCAGGCCTGATGCTTGCCATTGCCAGTCTTTTAGTAAAAACCTCGCATTGAAATTGATACATCCGTTTTAAAGCTACAAAGCCACAAATAGATTGTCTGCTGTAATAGACAGACATGACCAGTTAATTAACATCTTTTTGACTATGGCTGTGAATGAGTAGGGGAAAACCAAAGAAACGATGGTTGAAATGTATGAAAGATGATATGACTTCTTCTAAATACAGTCAGTCAGCCCAGAATTTTGCTACGAGCTTGGCATTAGCATTTTCAGCGTCCATCTACTCCTGCAGCGTGCAGACAGCAGAACATGCCGGACAAGATATAAAACGCGGCATTGTTTGTGGGTCAGCACCACATTTACACTCCAGGGCGGAGTCATCTGTGAATCTCCATCTCAGCAGGTTCTCTTTACTTCGGCCTACCTGAGTCCTGAGTTTATTTAAAGACTTCCAGTGAAGCCAAGGCAACTCATGTCCAGTTGCGGGATTTTCAGCAGGTCGAACGAATGGGTTTGGTGGGGAAGCACCATCTCGCCCTCACCTCACAAGCCACCGCCTTCGAAGACGCCGAGGTCCACCTGTCAGACGCTCTTGGTGACTTAACGTCATACTACCTCGCTAAGTCGCTCAAACGAAGACGAAATCCGAGCAAAACGTAGTCTTGCATATTCCTTCGTCGCAACAGAGAAGCGGGTCGCAAACTTAACATCAAGTGCATAACAACTCGCCGAAATATTTTACTACTCTGGACAGGTCACTAACATTCATGATATGGTTAGAAAGGTGGTGACTATAGACGAGCAAAGACAAATATGAAAAAAAACCGGCCAAGTACGAGTCGGACTCGCGCACCGAGGATTCCGTACAAACCTACTATATATTACTTAACTTATTAAATATTAAAAATATTTTTATCATCTGATGTAACTAAAGGTAAATTGCGGTTTACGATTTATGATGTAATAAAAAAACCGACTTACTAGATCTCGTTCAAATCAATTTTCGGTGGAAGTGTACTATCAAGATTCACTAATGCAGTCGCATACTAAGGGCTATATTGCTATGAAGTGGCGGTCCAGGCCGTACCTACAGCTGTGTGTATTAACACAAAATGTATAACACAAAACTCACCGCTCTACTCACACACTGGCGTTACTCTTTGTATTTTATACATACCGTCGGCGACGACAGACATGACCTTGGTCGGTTCATACCATTGCTAAAATTTACTTTTATAATTTGAGTTCCGGTAGCGTGCAGCGTATCGTATTGGATTAAGAAACTCATAGGTCTGGGTTCAAATCTCGCGATGAAGCTTTAATTTTTCTTTTCAACAATCATCTTCATCTGTTCTTTTATTATTCGATTTATTAATATACCAGAATAATAATGTAACATTTTTTTATTATTACTCGTATTGTTATTTAAATAAAGGTTTACCAATAATAAATGATTACAAAATGTTTATTCGTTATAACTTCATGAAGAATGTATAAAAATAACTAATAATAACTTCTTGTTAAAACAGTTTATTTTCTCATAAAGAACAATTTATTGAAGTAAATAAGCTAGTTGGTGAACTATGATAATCAGGCTATTGTATCTTAGTAATATAATAATATTGTGCTGATTACTACTGTGTGTCGGTACTCTAAATAAATCACAATATTCTACAAAAATCTACCCACGTAAAAGTAACAAATGCAGACAAGTTGTCACAATACAATTAAATGACTCAGTAGTACTACTTTTATTCTACTGCGAGTGAGTTCGTTTTAACTCAAACCTCAAAGTTAACAAATCGTATTTAATAGGACTTAAAGAGGTTATAGCTTAAGTGTTCATTTTCATTCCGAAAAGAAGATTGAAACTAAACCTCAAAATAATCCAGATTACGGATAAGACAAAATATTATTTGAATATTACTAAAATAAATAAATATTTGTAATTTATAACTTAATGTTAATGTTTTTTCGGTTAACTATGTTTTTTAAGCTGATTCTCGAGCTGGTTTTCCATGATGCCTTGTTTGCCATGAACCTTCTGCGTGGAGTGCACGGCGCACGGTTCGTAAAGATGTGTCGAATAATTCGGCAAAATGTCTTGTCGTTTTGAAACCACTTGTTTCATATTCGCTGAACGTGTGCCTGTTATAGGAGCTGGGGTCTTCCACTTTGCTTTCCACGGGCAAGGCTACCGCCTTCCTCATATCTTTTCACCCACCGACTCACAGTATTTCACTAAAACAAAAAAGGGGTACTGTTAGGCTACTAAGCAAAATACACACTTTATGTATTACCTACTATTTAGAAACAAAATTATTTAAAAGGGCAATTTCACATAGATATTAAGTTTATTGTTATTTTCATCGTTCTATAATCTAGGAAATAAATTTACATTGAAATTTTATATTTTTATTCTATTTAGACATTGTGATATTTATAAAACGTTTAAAAATAACTACAAGGATCAGCAGTTACACTTTAATTAAATAAATGTTTAATATTTATATTTAAATCATAATACTCACACTCAGTCCGGTTTCATCACATAGGTATTTGTGATATAGGTATTAAGTCCACTTTTATGCAGCGCAATAATATTCGCTTTCATTTCCATATTTAAATTTGCTTACATTTTAAAATGAATTAGAAGGACGCTAATAGATGAAACACACGTCACTCTAGCACACAATTATCAACCAACACCGTTCTATAAGTCGCGGTGAATGAGTCGTAAATCATTTATTTAGGTTTCTGTGGGTATAATGATAAAGTTTTACGAGTTTAGTGAATAAGAAGAACAGAACAAGAAACTATACTCAAAAGTGATTTTTAAAACAATAAAAAGACTATCACACAGCGAGTGGGATTCGAAACCGCGACTCGCTGCGCTCAAACGCGATAATCAAGTGCAGTAACCGCTCAGCTATCATGCCATTTGCTTTAACGGTTGAATTTAGGAAATACATTCATTCGTAAACGTATGAGAGTGTGTGTGTATATAGTATTGTTGAGCCGCACGATTGATGTTTGGTTACCACTAGCGCCATCTCTTATCGAGTAGCGGAGTTAATCGTCAAGATCTTTCTATAAAGTTCGATGATGTTCTAGAACTTTCTGGAACTATCGACATGTGTTCGGTCAGGGCCGATAAGTACTCGAACATTCTAGATGCTTCTACGGTAGAAGGTTCTGGAACTATCCGAGGGCCCTATATAAGCGGGAACGGAGCGCGTCCCGGGGTAGTTCATTGGAAGCGATACATGCGAGAACATCTAAAGCGATCTTCAAGTGCGACTTAAGAGTGATCCGTAGTGCTATTGTGTTGTGTTATTAGTGAGTTTAATTAAAGTGTTATTTTTGGTAATTCATATCGGCAGTTTTTAATTGTCACGAACCCCTAGCTCGTAACAATTGGTGTCAGAAGCAAGGATTAAAATTATGCCGATTTTACCTAAAGACGACACGGAGGGTATCCGTACCCGGAGTCAACGCCAGCAGGAGACGGACCAGAGACGATTTGGTGGAGCAATGCCACAGGCGTCGGAGGGCCAGCTACCAACCACAGAGGCCGGCCCGTCCACAGCTGCTCCAGCATCACCAGCACCAGATTTTGCTGCTCTGATGATGATGTTGCAGGAGCAGGCCCGCCGACAGGAGGAACAGGCCCGCCGACAGGAGGAACAGGCTCGCCGACAGGAGGAACAGGCCCGCCGTTTGGAAGAACAGCTCAAACGGGATAAAGAGGAGCAGGCCCGCCGACAGGAGGAGCAGGCCCGCCGACAGGAGGAGCAGGCCCGTCAATTGGAAGAACAGCTCAAACGGGATAAGGAGGAGCAGGTGCACCGCCAGGAAGAGCAGATGCTCCTCATAAAGGACCTTCACGCAACCTTCGGGAAAGACATGAAGGAGGTGAAGGAGAAGGTTGCCCAGCATGACAACCGCTTGTCAGAAGCTGAAACTCAGATCAGCAAGTTTAGTGACGTCATTGCTGATGTGAAGCAAGAGTTGGGTAACCTTAAACTTGGGGATGGAATCGCAGCTCCCGTAGCCACAACACCTTCGCTACGTGGATTCAAAGTGCCGCCGTACGACGGGACTTCTTCCTGGTCGGCCTACAAAATTCAGTTTGCGGCTGTCATGAAGGCGAACGGGTGGAATAAAAGTCAGGCCATGACTGCCCTCACCCTAGGCCTGCGCGACCAGGCTTTAAATGTGCTGGAAGCTCTCGGTAAGGAAGTGACTTACGAGCAGCTCCTCGAGGCATTGGAGGCTAGATATGGCGACGCTCACCTGGAACACGTGTTTCGTGCGCAGCTCAAGGATCGTGTGCAACGCAGTAACGAAAACCTGCAGCAGTGGGCCCTTGAAGTGGAGAAGCTGGTTCGAAAAGCGTACCAGTCCGTACCTGCGCTTATTGATGGGAACCTGGTGCAGGCATTCATCGACGGCATCCGGGACCTTGAAGTTAGAGCTGCTGTGAGACTCGGTCACCACGGGACGCTTAAGGACGCCTTGGCCCATGCACTGGAGGTGGAAGCTGTGCGGCAGGATCATCGTTCCCATCGCGTCAGGGAGGTTGTAGCGGCTACGGTTCGCGATCGTAAAGGATACAGCCCTAGGTGCTACGGCTGTGGGGAAAGGGGCCACCTTCGATCCAGTTGCCCTAAGCGAACTGCAGAAAGGGAAGATGGCCGGTCTCCAGAGGGTAGCGCGGCTAACAGCTCTACCCAGCAGCAGCAGGGAAACGAGTAATAGCCAGGACTGCGGGGCGGGTGCTGGCTGATGTTCAAAGAGCCCCAAGGATTTCGATCACACAAACCCATGACGGGAACACCTTAATCATCAAGGGTGAGATCAACGGAATGCCCTGTAAGCTGACCATAGACACGGGAGCCTCTCGTACGGTCGTCAGTTCCAAAGTTATGAGTCGGCTCCTTGGGGACTCCGCATACAACCGGGAACGCATTAATTTGGTGACAGCCACCGGTCAGCGCATACCCGTCCGTGGAGAGAAGGAGATGGAGTTGAAGCTAGGCAACAGGACCTACCTGCATAAGGTTATCGTGGCTGATATAATGGACGATTGCATCCTGGGTCTTGACTTTATGAGGAGGAATTTTTGCGAAATTGACGTCAAGCAGGGAGTTATGAAATGTGGCCGAGAGGAACTTTTTATGGAAGGGGCGTTACCAGGGAATGTGTACAGCCTTAAGGAAATTGTTCTTCCTCCGAAATCAGAAACGATTGTGCCGGTTAGTCTTCCTCGGAATCCTGGGAAAACTCATCGTTGTGTACTCGTGGAAAGGGTAGACCCATATGACCTTCCATGGAAAGTGGCACGAACTTTGGTCAGAGCCACCGACATCTCAGGGGTACGTGTGCTGAACCTTTGTGATCAGGAACAGACTATTAAAAAAGGCACACTGATCGGTACTTGCGAGGAAGTGGATTGGCTGCGTCAATGCCAATATCTATCGACTAGGACCCCCAGCAAGGATGCACAAACGAGAGTGACTACACTTTTAGAAGAGTGTCGCAGCGCTCTGTCTCAAGATGAGATGGGCAAGGCGAAGAAGATATTACTGAAGTACGCCGAAGTTTTCTCCCTAAACGATAGTGACATTGGGAAGACTGGCCTAGTTCAACACAAAATAAATACAGGACACGAGTTGCCTATCCGTCAGCGGCCAAGGAGATTGCCGGTAGCGCGTGAAAAGGAAGTAGAAACCATGATTGAGGGAATGGTGAAGGATGGTGTTATTGAACCTTCATCTAGTCCATGGTGTTCACCGGTAGTGCTGGTAAGGAAGAAGGACGGCAGCATGCGGTTTTGTGTTGACTATCGTCGTCTGAATGACGTTACGAAGAAGGACAGCTACCCTTTGCCAAGAATTGATGACACTTTGGACATGCTTACTGGAGTAAAGTGGTTTAGCACGCTGGACCTGAAAAGTGGCTACTGGCAAGTTGTAATTGACCCCAAGGACAAGGAGAAAACAGCATTCTCGACAGGAAAGGGTCTGTGGCAATTTAAAGTTATGCCGTTTGGATTGTGCAACGCTCCGGCAACGTTTGAAAGGTTGATGGAACTTGTACTAACTAAGTTGATTGGCGATGCCTGTCTGGTCTACTTGGATGACATCATCATCGTAGGCCGTACGTTTGAAGAACATCTTCAAAACCTGGAACGCGTGCTCATGAAGATCCAGAGTGCCAACCTCAAGTTGAGTCCGAAGAAATGTTCACTATTCAAACGGCAAGTTAGCTTTTTGGGATATGTAGTGTCGGAAGAAGGTATCCGCACGGATCCAGAGAAAATCGCCGCTGTCAAGGATTGGCCAGTTCCAAAAGACAAGACGCAGGTCAGAGCATTTTTGGGGTTGTGCTCTTATTATCGGCGATTTGTTAAGAACTTTGCGGATATTGCCAAACCCCTGCATAAGCTAACCGAAGAGAAGCGACATTTCTGCTGGGATGAAAGTTGCGATATCGCATTCCAGGAGTTAAAGGACCGACTATGCAAAACACCTATTTTGGGGTACCCTGATACAGGCAAGGAATTTATAGTTGACACAGACGCGAGTGACATAGGACTTGGTGGTGTGTTGTCTCAACGGAATGGTGATCAAGAGGTTGTGATAGCGTACTTCAGCAAGTCGTTGTCAAAGCCGGAGAGGAACTATTGTGTCACGAGACGGGAATTGCTTGCTGTGGTAAAGTCATTGCAGCATTTTAGCAAATATCTTCTGGGGCGGAAATTCCATTTACGTACCGACCATGCTGCACTGAAATGGCTATTGCAGTTCAAAAATCCAGAAGGACAAGTTGCGAGATGGATTGAGCTACTACAGGAATACGACTTTGTGGTGGAACATCGCAGCGGGAAATCTCATGGCAACGCAGATGCATTGTCAAGAAGACCTTGTCCTGAAGACTGCAAGCATTGTACTAGGCAAGAGAGTAAGGAAATGGTACCTGTGAGGATGCTCAGGACAGACCTCAGCAACGAGTGGAAGGAAAGCCTACAACGTGCACAGCAGGAAGATTCAGACATCAAGCCGATTCTGGAGTGGATAAAGGCCAGAGCTCCTAAGCCCAAGTGGAGCGACGTCTCAGCAATGAGTTCCATCACAAAGAGCTATTGGGCCCAATGGGACAGCTTGGTGATTCAGGATGGAGTCCTGTGCCGTAAATGGGAAAATGCTCGGGGAAACAGCTGTCACTTGCAAATGGTTGTCCCTAAATCTCAAGTACCGGATGTTCTGCAGCTGTACCATAATGGTTGTTCAGGAGGTCACCTAGGAGTGAAACGGACTCTACTGAAGGTAAGAGAACGGTTTTACTGGGTCCACTGTCGGGACGATGTCGAGGACTGGTGTCGCAAATGTACAAGTTGTGCAGCTGTAAAGGGACCTCAGACGCGTAGCAGAGGTGCATTGAAATTATACAATGTTGGTGCTCCATGGGAGAGAATAGCCCTTGACGTTGCGGGTCCGTTTCCGGAAAGTGAAAGTGGTAACAAGTATTTCATGGTTGTGATGGATTACTTCACTAAGTGGCCGGAAGTCTTCGCCATTCCAAATCAAGAAGCTTCGACAGTTGCAGATAAATTAGTTCATGAAGTCTTCTGTCGTTTTGGAGTACCTTTAGAGATTCACAGTGATCAAGGAAGGAATTTTGAGTCCCAAATATTCCAGGAAACTTGTCGAGTTATGGGTACTCATAAAACAAGAACAACTTCTTACCACCCACAATCGGACGGAATGGTGGAACGATTTAATCAGACATTAGAGAGGTACCTAGCAAAAGTTGTGGAAAATCGGCAAAGAGATTGGGACAAGCATATACAACCGTTTTTGTTGTCATATCGAAGCGCTGCTCACGAAAGCACATCGGTGACACCAGCTTTCGCAAACTTTGGAAGGGAATTACGGCTACCTGCAGACCTGATCACCGGAATACCACCTGATGCCCCACGCAGTATAACTGATTATGCGAGTGACTTGCGGAACATGATGAATGACATTTATGAGCACGTCAGACACTCAGGCCAGCAAATGTCTGAAAAGATGAAAACCCGTTATGACCGCAAAATGAACAATAAAGGGTTTGACGAAGGTTCACTAGTGTGGTTGCACAATCCCGTCCGCAGCAAAGGGAAATCTCCTAAGCTTCAAGCTAACTGGGACGGACCGTACCGGATTGTGACAAAGATCAATGACGTTACCTACCGGATACAGAAAGGTGCAAGAGGTACTCCTAAGATAGTCCACGTGGATCGACTGGCGCGTTATTATGGGGCCGATAATGCTCGGGACGAGCATTTCTTAGGTGGGGGCAGTGTTGAGCCGCACGATTGATGTTTGGTTACCACTAGCGCCATCTCTTATCGAGTAGCGGAGTTAATCGTCAAGATCTTTCTATAAAGTTCGATGATGTTCTAGAACTTTCTGGAACTATCGACATGTGTTCGGTCAGGGCCGATAAGTACTCGAACATTCTAGATGCTTCTACGGTAGAAGGTTCTGGAACTATCCGAGGGCCCTATATAAGCGGGAACGGAGCGCGTCCCGGGGTAGTTCATTGGAAGCGATACATGCGAGAACATCTAAAGCGATCTTCAAGTGCGACTTAAGAGTGATCCGTAGTGCTATTGTGTTGTGTTATTAGTGAGTTTAATTAAAGTGTTATTTTTGGTAATTCATATCGGCAGTTTTTAATTGTCACGAACCCCTAGCTCGTAACAGTATTATAGCCTATAGAAATTGCTTATTATAAGAAGGTCGTAAGTTAAAGCGAAGTGTCAATCTATTGCTTTTTGAGATTGGGGCACCATTAGTGAGGGCTACTGTACATGATAATGTACATCTTATTTTTTTTTTAATTTTATCGTTCTCTTATTTTAGAAGTTACACATTTTACCACTTTGGAAATGTCTCTCGCGCAAACGGTTCAGTTTAAAAAAAATGATTTTAGAAACCTCAATATCATTTTTGAAGACCTCCATACCCCACACGTATGGGTTTGATGTTTTTTTTTTTTTTTTTGAGTTTCAGTTTTAATATTATTTACCCTCAAAATTTATTGTTTTCTTTCTATTTTTGTGTGAAAATCTTAATGCGGTTCACAGAATACATCTACTTACCAAGTTTCAACAGAATTGTTCTTATAGTTTCGGAAAAAAGTGGCTGTGACATACGAACGGACGGACAGACAGACAGACAGACATGATGAATCCATAAGGGTTCCGTTCTTTGCCATTTGGCTAAGAAACCCTAAAAAAGACATGTTGCGTCCACCACAAATAATTGGGATACGGGCAAAGAATGATGATCAATTAAACTGCCACTTTCATCATAATATTAAAATACACACATAACATAACTTCACGCCTGTATTCCCCGAACGGTTAGGCAGTGGTGTACTTATAGTACACTCACATTTCGCCAGTTATGTTTAAGTCCCATGTAATAGGGCGCGAGCCTATTGCCATCATCATCATTTCAGCCGAAAAACGTACACTGCTGTACATAGGCCTCCCCCAAAAGGGGGGTTTTGCCATAATCGCCACGCTTAGCTGGCGGGTTGGCAATCGCAGTATGGTAGTAATATGCATAGAGAACGCTGCTGTCCATTCTCTAGTAAGTCCCTTAGTCGCCTTCTACGACACCCACGGGAAGAAATGGGATGGTGCTATTCTTTTACGCCCGGCACCATACGGGATATTGCCATCAACCGGGCACAAATACAGACTCTCCGGGTCACTACTGAGAAATTCCAGGTGGAAAAACCTAATAACACTTTGCCTAACCAAAGAGGCTTCTGGCTAAGTAATATAAGCCACTACGGATCGATCGTTCAGGTTAAGCTGCATTTGCCGCGGTTGGTCCGTGGATGGGTGAACATCTTTACATACCAAGACTCCTCCGTCCCTCGGAAAGAACGTTAAGCCGTTGGACCCTGCTGTCATTTGTGGATCTTTCACAGTCGTTACAGGTCGTCAAAAGCCCGAAAGTCTGACAACCAGTCTTACCAAGGGGTATCGTATTACCCAGTAACTGGGTTGTGGAGGCCAGATAGGCAGTCGCTCCATGTGGAATGCTGGTTTTCAGCTGCATCTGGTTAGACTGGAAGCCGACCCCAACATAGTTGGGAAAAGGCTAGGCAGATGATGAGTTTGCCTGACCTGGGAATCGAAACCAGGATCTTATGCTCAGCCCTAGCGCTTGCGAGTACCTACTAGGTACACCTACGAGGTAATCAAAGGCAAGTAAAGTATTTATAAAACACTAGTTTTTGCCAGCGGCTTCGCCCTTAAGGAGGTCGGAAATTATCCAACGGGAACGTAGGTACTACCGGGATAAAACGTATCCTAATACGTTAATCCAGGTTAAAGGTCAGGTCAGGTTATGATTAATGTAATGACAAACAAACAAATGACTCAAAGGCAGGCGTAGTTTTAGTCAATTTAATTTTATGATTTTAGTTTAATTTTTGAACCGACGAAAAAACGAGAAAACGGATTGATTGTTTACTCACAGATTTTAATACTGAGTAGTGTATTAAATCAAAAATTAAGCATGTAGTAATTAGTAGATTATAGCCACAAAAAATTGTAAAATAAAAACTATTTAATAAAAAATTAAACCGCCGAAAACCGAAAAGTAAAAAATAATAAACTAGCTTTGTCCAACCCCAATAACTAAGTTCGGAAGTCGGCGACTTTGGATATGTATTTAATTATATGTCACCGCCTTCCGAACTTAGTTATTGGGGTTGGACAAAGCTAGTTTATTATTTTTTACTTTTCGGTTTTTCGGCGGTTTTATTTTTTTATTAAAAAGTTTTTTATCAATTTTATTTTTGATTTAATTTATACTATTGAATTAATTTGTTTTACTTATATTTATTATGATTATAATTTTAAATTTTAATTTTATTGCTAATGTTATTCAAATATGATCTAAAATGGATTGAAATAAATGAATTTAAATTGGAATTTCCTATGTATGTGTGTTAATCCAAATGCGTTCAGCCATTTTCCGTGATTGAGTAACGTACATCCAAACATCTAAATATCCAAACATCTAAACATACAATATCTTTCATAAAATTAGTAAGTAAGTAGGAATACTAGGATGTATTCAGTTCTCCCAAACCGTGAGTCCCAAGGGTAAAATTACCTCAAGGCTACGTTCTGGGTTCAAGTTAGATAACTGTTGAGTTAACGATGTTACGGTAATTTCAACTTATATTCCTATGTTCAAGTTACGAAGTTACCGTGTGCTTGTTTAGACAAGGATAGAGTTACTGCTTGAAAATAATTACGAGTTTCAGACCTCAATTAAGTTTTAAGAGTTTAAAGGAGGGGTTGACGGAAGTTTTTGCTTGAAATACAAGCGACGCGACATAATCTAAGGTGCGTTCAAAAATGCACGATACATGTTACCACAAGTGTTTTGTGAAACGTAAACATAACATAAATACGTTACGTTTCCTCCGCGCATTCGTGTTAGACCCACAGATCTCATAAAATTCAGCGTACCTAACCTAGAAAATTTCCAACACCTAAAATAAAATACTCCTCAATTGACTCAACGCTATCGCCAATACGGTTGGAAAGAAACCCCTCAAACTTTAAAGGCAGCATTTGAGTCGGTACACTCCTTGAATTTAAAACAGAGCCTGGCATTCTGCTGGGCCAGCAAGGAGTAAGCTTGAACATAAGAGTAGCAAGTATACGGGAAGATAAGGCTGTGGTCTATACCTAGCCGATTATTGACAACGATTCTTGTAGGGATGTGCTGGTTGATCGATGAGGTTGTTAATTATGATGTCGATGTTTTTTGATGAGATAAAATGCTCACTATGCATTGTAGTTCCTTTTCAATAGAGGTTTACTATGAGAAGAGTACGTTCATAGCATAAATGGTGCAACGAGTACATCTCCTTTGCTTATTGCAGGTCATCATCTGCCTAGCCTTTTCCCAACTATGTTGGGGTCGGCTTCCAGTCTAACCGGATGCAGCTGAATACCAGTATTTTACATGGAGCGACTGCCTATCTGACATCCACAACCCAGTTACTGGGTAATACGATACCCCTTGGTAAGACTGGTTGTCAGACTTTCGGGCTTCTGACGACCCGTAACGACTGTCAAAGATCCACAAATGACAGCCGGAACCAAAGGCTTCACGTGCTTTCCGAGGCACGGAGGGGTCTTGATATGTAAAGATGGTCATCCATCCACGGACCAAACGCGGCAAGCGTAGCTTAACCTGGTCGATCGACCCGTGCAGCTATTGTTATTTAGCCACAAGTAGCTTATGGCAGGTATTGTGACGAAATTATGTAGGGGGTGAATGATCAATTGTCTAATACCTAAAGCATGTCCTGCCCACTGTTGGGGCACAGGCCCTTCTGTGAGAAAGAGTGGGCTGTAATATGCCATATGGCCCGTGTGCGGTTTGGTACATGTCACATGTGTTCGAATTTTTGTTTCTAGGACATGGCGGTTTCCTCACGATGTTTTTTTTTCACCGTTTTTACAGCCAGTAGTGATGAAATAACTGACCACTAATCACTGTACTACCACTACTTCTATGGCGTAAAGTTAGTAAATTATTTTACTTCAAATTACATTTAAAAAATTAAAGTCAAGTAATTTTCAATCAACTGCAACGATCAAATGTTAAAAACGGCATAATTTCCTGAGTTGAAAACATGAAACATACCTACAGTGTTACATAAATACTTTATCTTAAACAGTAAAGTTACTCGAAAACCTCGACAAAAGCATTACCAAACAACACCATTACAAAAACTAAACTTCCATCTCTAAAATTAAAACCACACCTTGAACGATATCTTAACCTAATATCAGAGTCAAGTTCGTTATCGATGAAAATTATCGATAATTGGCGCATCTCTAGGCCAGTAGTGCATGCCTCGTTCGGCTGAGTCGAGCCTGGCGCGATGCCAAAGATGCGCTCCAAGACTACCTTACATGGTAAAACTGGAGAAAAAAAAAGAAATAATTATTAGGAGTATGTATTCCCATGTTTTCGGTAAAGGAAAATTTTTCACGATTTGAATTGTATTGATAAACAGTTATAACATTACGTCATGCTGTTTTTGGCAAAAATACAGGATAAGTTTTTAACCAGTGCGCAAACTGTAACCAGCACAGAAATATTTCGTCGATTACTTAAACCTCCAAAAAATAATCTATGTGTCATAGAAAAGTGCAATTCCTACGCGGTCAAAATGTATGAAACAAAAGTTTTCTTTTTTGTTTACCCGACCAAAAATTTCTGCGCTGCGGATCTAGAATAATATCCTAAATTCATGGTTACAGTTTGCGCATTGGTTAAAAACTTATCCTAAATTAAATATAATAATAACAGAAATTCGTAGATCTTTCATTATGGATGCTATGTTCATTATGGGGCTTGTGGTGGCTAAATAATAACAGTGGCACGTTTTCATCGATCAGGTTAAGCTACATTTGCCGTGGTTGAGCTGTGAATGGGTGATCATGTTCATCTCATACCAAGACCCCTCCATACCTCCGAAAGCACGTTAAGCCATTGGTCCTGCAGGCTCAGCACGAGAAACATACGGAAGCGTTTTGTGGTCGGAAGAGTAGACAAAAATGACGTTTCCGGTTGACAGTTTTGTACCGAGAAATGTAGACAAGCGATTTCTATTCTACGGTAGAATAGAAATAGAAAGCGTTATGCTAAGCCTACTGGCTGAAATTCGTGGATCTTTGACAGTCGTTGCGGGTCTTCAGAAGCCCGATAATTTGACAACCAGTATTTCCAAGGGGTATCGTATTACCCAGTAACTGGGTTGTGAAGGTCAGACAGGCAGTCGCTCCATGTAAAATACTGGTATCTAACTGCATCCGATTATCCTTGAGTGTCCTTGGAGTTTCTTGCCCGTTCTTCTCCAGAGAGATCTACGTTTTTGGAATGGGCACCTAGCTTCAACTTCGATTTTTGTTTGACAATTCAAAAGTGCCTGTGAAAGGTCTAATTGAAATAAATGCTTTGAGTTTGAGTTTATCTGGAAGCCGACCCCAACATAGTTGGGCAAAGGCTAGGTAGAAGATGATGGTGATGGTTTGACCAAAAAAAAATTCAACTCGATATGGAATGTGGATAAACGATCGAAGAAACGACATAATTTGATAGACGATAGAATCGAAACGGGATAACTAACACTGCAAGCTCCTGCAAGTTGCCGGTCGATTACCAAGATGTATGAAAGAAGAGATGTTTACCTACGACGAAATAATTCAGATAAGAATGGATGACGATCGAATATAAACAAAATTGAAGTGTCTGATTGTAATGTCAAAATAACTGCTGTTTAAATAATGCTTTTGTAAGTTTAAACAGTAGTCTCAGATTATAAAACAAAGGCAAATACCGCGCGGAACACCAAGAGTGACCCCAAAAACCCAAATACTGATTCAAAACTCGAGTTAGGACGCCACGAAGCATCGCATAGTGTGTTACATACAATGCGACGCTTTAGTATTTGCTTTTTAGCCTCACTCTTGGTGTTCCCTGCGGTATATCTGCCTTTGTTTTATAATCTGAGACTACTGTTTAAACTTACAAAAGCATTATTTAAACAGCAGTTATTTTGACATTACAATCAGACACTTCAATTTTGTTTATATTCGATCGTCATCCATTCTTATCTGAATTACACACATACAAAAAATTACATTTTTTGTATGTGTGTTTGCTCCAGTTAATCTCCGAAACGGCTAGACCGATTTTAGCGGAACTTTCACTGGCAGATAGCAGATTTTTTAAGAAGTAAAATAGGTATTTTTAGTTCCGGTAGCACGATCCCGCGGCATAAACGGAAATCGACGCGGACGAAGCTGCGGGCACGGCTAGTTGTCAATCATTTAAATCTCAAAGTTGTACAGTCGCCAGCACGTCAAGCTAAACCCTATACATAACTATAACTACGACGCGCCATGCAGTGTTAGAAAGAAAGTATCATTGCCCTGATTGGCGGACGTTTAAACGTTTCTAAAATTGCCCAATTGCTGCACATTCCAATATTTGGGAGCCAATTATCATGTTTTACTAGGAATAAGCCACACCCACGCCCCCCTGCGCGTACGTCACCGCTCCCGAGTTTCACTCATCACATCGTCAGTCAATAAAATTTCGTGGAGTCGTCCTGTAGTCGTCCTGTGCGTGATATTAGTAACCCTAAAACTATTAAATAATATTAAAATGGCGACTGGCGCCTCAGTTGACGCAAGATGAAAGAGAGTGTATCATAGCGCTTCGATTGAGTGGATGCCTGGTGACAGTGTCGGCAGACGGGCATAACGGTGAGTAATATTTTATATATTTATTGTTTATTAAAATAAACAAAGGCTAATAAAAAAAATATGTGTCTTATGTGTTTTTCTATAGAATATTCGAAATAAGTTAACAGAAGGGTTAATTACGTAGTATCGTCTTTGTGTTCTTTCTTAAGAGTTTCTGATAATGTAAGTTTTTAATGGTGAGCACTGTTCCAAGTAGAGTGTAGCTGCTAGCTGCAGCACTCCCCCCCCCCCCCCCCGTGAAAGCTTAAATTCACAATGAACTATTGTTTTTGATTCCATTAAGTCGTGAAATATTCTAAACAAAAGTTAATCCAGTAAGTAGCTAGTGATTGGATTTTAAATACTTACCTACGCAATTACGCACTTTCTTTTAGTCCGTTGAAACATTGCTGGGTCAAGCGTGTTCGCGAGCCCAAGTTTAGTAAGAATCTAGTTACCACGAAATCAGATTGTAAATGTAATGTAAAGGTAGCGATGTTTGTGTGTAAATAATTTAATGATTATAAGTTAGCTACCTATTATTGTAGGGGCTTGTGGCTAGGTAATAACAGCCACACGGGTCGATCGATCAGGTTAAGCTACGCTTGAGCGGTTGGTCCATGGATGGGTGACCATCTTCATATACCAAGACGCTTCCGTACCTCGGAAAGCACGTTAAGCCGTTGGTCCCGGCTGTTATTTGTGGATCTTTGACAGTCGTTAAAGTTCGGTGGAAGCCTGAATGTCTGACAACCATGTCAGACATTCAGGCTTCTTCTGTCTGTCTTATCAAGGGTATTGTATTACCCAGTAACTGGGTTGTAGAGGTAAGATAGGCAGTCGCTCCATGTAAAATACTGGTATTCAGATGCATCCGGTTAAACTGGAAGCCGACTCTAACATAGTTGGAAAAAGGCTAGGCAGATTATATTTTGTAGGGAATTATATTTAAGTTTTAATACATGTTTGCCTGTGTGTGTATGTGCAAATAAACTATAGCTATTTGTTTGATAAATGATAAATGATAAATGATAAATGATTTATTTCTGTAAGTAGGTTTGTACAAACACTTTTACACGTCAATCATATTTTTTTAAACTAGATGAGGTCGGCGTTTCCTATCTGACTACTCTGAGAAGAAAGGCCGAAACAAACTCAGAGGTCGCAGTCTCTTTTAAAGTCCAGACATAATCTTGGTCAGATCATGTGAAGACCATGTGGATTGGTGTCTGAAATGGTCTTTTGAGGAAAGAACCACACAGGTTGAGTGGACCTGTCCATTCAGTGCACGCATGTATCAGTAATCATACGGCTCAACTCAGAACTTGAGGAGCTCAACGATTTGACGAACAATACCAAAGAAAGGACATTTGGGTAAGCCGCATAAAGTACTCAAACTGCCAGATTAACTTTAAAAATGAACTGAGAAAGAGATGAAACACAAAAACAAAAATACCACATAGTCCTCACATTCACAATAATTAAAGCAAAAATAATATTATACTTCTCAAAGTAAATATTCATGTCAAAGTGTATATAATAATAATCAAATGTCAAAGTGTATATAATAATAATCGAATGTCAAAGAGCAAAACAAAAATAAAAACAAGATTCAGTATACAAAATTGGAGCAGGTTAATCCCAAGCTTTTTTGTCCTCAATATAATCTTTAACAGTATAAAAGGCTTTCAGGCACAACTTACGTTTAATGAATGATTTAAATTTATTGAGACTTAGATCTTGAACATGGCTTGGAAGTTTATTATAAAAGCGTATACATTGACATCTGAATGACCCACCTATTTTCTTGAGCCTTGTTGATGGTACAACAAATTTGTGTTTGTTCCTAGTATTTATACTATGGATATCACTGTATTTTTTAAACAATTTAATATTTTTATGGGCATATAAAAGATTTTCATAAATATACTGTGAAGGCACAGTCATTACATTAATCTCCTTAAATTTCTCTCTGAGAGAGTGTCTCGGACTTAATTTATAAATTGATCGAACAGCTCTTTTCTGCAAGACAAAAATAGTCTGAATGTCGGCGGCATTTCCCCACAATAGAATACCATACGACATTACACTATGAAAATAACTAAAGTACACTAAGCGGGCTGTCTCTATATCAGTTAAATTACGAATTTTTCTAACAGCGTATGCTGCAGAGCTTAGCTTTTTCGATAATTTGGCTATATGTGGGCCCCACTGAAGCTTGGCATCCAAAGTTAAGCCCAAGAATACAGTGCTATCTTCAGGATTCAATTCTTCGCCCTTTATCAACACATTAGTTTTCACCTGCTTAACGTGAGGTAGCGTAAACTTAATGCATTTGGTCTTTTTTTCATTAAGAAGTAAATTATTAACATTGAACCAGTGAACTACTTTTGAGATTGCGCTATTTACATCGTCATTAACAAGTTGCTGACGTTTAAGTTTAAACAAAAGTGAAGTGTCATCCGCAAACAACACTATATCATGATGATCTTTTATGAGGTAAGGCAAGGTTTCGTTCCAGAAAAAGAAAACTTTTTACTTCTGGCTTCGGGCGGCGGTGGCAAGAAAGCGGAACCCTAGAAGCCCACCACCGCAAACTCTAGGCGAGAACCACGACGGCGGCAGACGATGCGACTATGGTCGGTGCCGAACTGCCGATCATTTTTTGAGCACACGAGCGTACAGCGTGAGTCCATGCATAGCTTAGCTTGTAATCACACTTATCACATTAACTTATTCATTATTTACATAATACATGGTTTTCTTGAGAAGTGAATAACAACGTTGATTAAAATAGGTAATACCTACTACCTAATAGACATGTTGTAAGGGCGCTCGGCGCGCACTCAAACCGGTTTTACGCGCGCCGGCGGACCAGACTCAGTAAAAATTATTACTATTAGATAATAAATGTTTAGTTGTCTACAACGCGCCCCAACAAAGGTGGAAGCACGCAATACGGCAGATCATTTATCTGTCTATGTTTATATTTTGAAGAATAATAATTTTAACCGTCACATACCTACTCATTTAGTCAAGTTGGCCCGTCCCGTACCATTTTTCATAATAAAGAATTTTATGTGTATGTATTGAAATTGACAATATTTATTTGTTTTAGATTTCAATAGACACCGTCAAAAGGCGCCTGAAGAACGTTGGAAAGAAATGCCGCAGACCTGCCAAGATTTTAATGACCTAGGCGCATTAGGAAGCACACACTGAGTGCACGGTGTATAGTGCCGTAGCCTTAGCTTTAGACGACGAACTCCGATTCTAGGGCACTAGTAAATAATGCACTTTATTCACCTGAGTTTCCGTAGGAACCAATCCTATGTGTTCATACAGGTCATGGTCAATTTAAGTGCCAAGTTTCACTGAAATCCGTTTTTCCGTTAGCGTGAAAAAGTAACAAACAATATCTATCCATTCCCACAAACTTTCACAATAAATAGTAGCATAGTTTTACAATCCTTATGTAGTATTTTCATTTTGTAATTATTTTATTTATCAAAATAAAAGAATTAAGGTATTTCTAAGCATTGTTTCTCAAACACTGATTCTTTCTTTCATTGCTCGATTTGGGAAAGACGCCAGTCACGTCGTTCGTTGATGTTGTGTCATAATTAGAAATCGGATAATCGGATGCATATTTAATTTACCTAAAGTTAATTTTTAGATTATTATTTTTGTAAAAAATATCCCGGGATTCCAGGAACACCGGGAATTTATGAAGCTTTCTAGTTCAGGTGTTTAGTATGGAAGCGACTTTTAAAGTATTAGGATTGCATAAGTATTCAGATGCATATTTATTTAAAACTAGCAGCGCTCCGCGGTTTCACCCGCGTAGTTCCCTTTCCCGTAGGAATACGGGGATAAAATATAGCCTATGTCACCCGGGGATAGTGTAGCTTCCCAACAGTGAAAGAATTTTTCAAAACGGTGCAGTAGTTTTGGAGCCTATTCAATGCAAACAAACAATCAAATCTTTCCTCTTTATAATATTAGTATAGCAAATAAAATACATGTTTATGTAGAGTGTAAGTTTGTAAGAGAAGGAATAGTGTGAGTAGTAATGTGCCGTTCCCGAAAATGTTCCCAAAAGAATCTTTCCAGTGCCCGGGGATATTCCTAATTGCTGGGAATGGGAACGTGTCGGTGAAACCACATAGAATTAAAATAAAAGTAAAAATATAATAACATACTTAGTTACTGGTAAGATTTAGTAAGTAAGTGGAAGTGACATGTAAAAGTGCTCATTTCGCGCTATCTTTAATGTGATGAGGCAGGCGTAACAATAGAAGTTTACATTTCTGGAGTTGCCTATTATGTTTGCTTCTTTTGTTACGCCGACCGGTTAGTTATGGCCATAAATGATGCACAAAGGATAACTATATAACATTTCTCAAAATTAGTATCACACCTGCACAGTTATAAGGATGGTTTTTTTTTAGCTATCAGTTTAACTCTCCAACTACATCAATAAACTGTCGAAAATTCTCAGTAACCCATTGTGGGTGTAAAAGATATGCGTTTAATTTCTATCTTTTATTATTTTATTATGAAACATGCGAGAAGAAACCTAATCTAAAAAGTTCAAAAAAGACAAAATCTTTAGCTTATGTGTGTTCTCACTAACTGGGAATGTTCCCGGGCACCAGCCTAGTCAAATTATACTAATCTATCCTCCGTTTGAAATAACATTAGACAGTTAATTAAACCTTTTTTTACAGTCCGTTCAACTGATTTTGACCTCTATTGCGTTGTATGACTTGTAAGCATGATAAATGGTATCTGCAATCTGCAGTAAACAGTTGGTGTTGTAACCACTTTTTTACTTTAAAGCCATCCTTATTCCTACTGAATAGAAGTCACAATCGGTTGAACCGATTGTAAAAAAGGTTTGTTTAAATATCTAATCTTATTTCAAATGGACAATACAAAATTGACAATACACAATTGAATGGATGGAAATTTCACATTTGTTTCGCGGCAGCATTTAATATTACTAGGTAGTAATTGGTAGGCTGTATAAGTAATCTGTTACAAAAATCAATAAAAATATAAACTTGTAAAAAATATATTAACAACTTGTTTTTAATCTATTGTCTATTTGTATAGTTTGATTTTATACATTTTGTTGTAAGTATATTTTAATTTAGAGTAGGTGTAGGATTTGTTTTGAAGTTTTCAAAAATTAATGTTTCAAAATAAAAAGGTTACGATTTTTATTCCGCATTTTATTTTTAAACTTTTCCCGCGGTTTCACATGCGTTACCGTAAGGACGTATCCTTTGTCCTTTTCCTGATAGGTAGGTTCCCTCTCACCGAGAGAAGGCCTGTGTCCCAGCAGTGGGAACATTAAAGGCCTATTATGATGGCAGGTAGGTAGGCAAAATTCCATGATGATCGGTTGTGTAGTTAAAGCGCCAGAAGCAGGGGGTTTATCTACCACTGAATATAGGGGCTTAGCTACCACTGAATCTATTATACAGGACGCCGACGGTTTATTTATTTACTTAAAAAAACGTCACCGTCCTTTTTGCAAAAGACCCCGCCAAGATATTTTTATATGGGGCGTTATAGCAAGCCCCATAAGGGCTAGCTACGCCACTGCGTAAAAACTGAAAGCGTAGGTAACAAATAAACACTCACTTTTGTATTTTATGCGGCTTCATCCGAGTTCTCATAGTAATAGGTATTCTTATGACAATTTGGGTGTAGCCGCAAATGAACCTCGTATGGGAACCCATGTCCTTCATGATGATGCGTAACAAACAAAGGAACTCATATTCTCATTGACAAAATATTTTGAATGTAATGAAGTAACGATAATAATTATAGATTCGAATTTTATTTCCCTAGAAATCGTATCTTATTTCTTGCGCAATAAGTTTGAACTTTCATGTAAAAGCAAACTTCGGTAGGTATAGGTAATTCCGTTACTAACCTCCAACCTTATATCTTTGGGAATAAGATCGTGTCAAACGTTAATCTCAAACAAGGCGGACTGACAAAAGTCGTTTTGTAGGTATAATTAATTAAAACTTCGTCCACGTTTGTGATGGGTATCTATATTGTTTTCGAAATTTCAAGCCGATTGTGTCATGGGTTTTTGCATTGAACTTCGTAAAAATACTTAGAATTGAAGAGCAAGGAACGCACGAAAACAGGTGACCGCCAGCCCACCAGAAAGTAGGTAACAAAACTCGGAAAAAGTAATTAAAAACTGCGTGAAATAATAAAAAAACTGTTTTTCTCACATCAGATTACCTACCTGTCTACTTAATATTATTCTCCGAGAGCGTGAAATTTCGCTACCTACCTGTTTAAATATATGAGTAGGTAACACCTACTTAATACTTACAGCTATTTCCAACAATTAAGTAAAAATGAAGAAATTAAATATAAAAACGATTATATCTAAGCTTTCTTAAGTAGTTTAGGCAATGCGCCGTCCACGGGCCGCTTCTTTTTATTACCACGCTATTATTTGGATTCTATTCAAGTATTCAACTTATTTCTTATCGCAAAGTATCTCATTCTACACCACGACGAGCGTATGCACACACTCTCACGTACGCACTGCAGCACGAAACATTACGAGTAAGAACGGACAAAAAGCTATATATCTCTTTCACACGATTCTCGTAGTTGTTGCTTCTAAAGCGTTCAAGGTCAAAGTGGGGTAACTTGATGTGCTGGCGACTGTACCTACATAGGTATGTCAATTAGCTAAACAACAGTCCCGACATCATACAGTTACTAAATTTATTAACTTTACAAATGAACAGCCTTTGGCATTTAACCTAATTTATTTTGATAGAGGTCATGAAGAAAATGCGTAGGTATTATTAAACTTGTTTGGTTTACAAGGACCAACTTGCCAAAAAAGGTCAAAATAAATGAGATTGTCTTGTTCGTTTCCGAAAAGTTACTCTAGAAACCACGAGGCTTATATTTGACGGCGCAGTATAATGGCGCTGTCTAGTTTTCTTACATAGGTAAATGGAACCACCGAAGAGGTCGGATAAAAAACTTTTTCCAAAAAGACAAACAACCGACTTCCAGAAAAACACTACAAAGTGAAAAATAACTTTAATTTCGTTAGTCGGTGACTTTTTATTTATTTATTTATTTAAGGACAACCAACAAAGCTTACACCAAAATACCTGTTAAAGTACTTACAATCAAACAAACAATTTATAGTGTAGCCTTAATTAATTTCTTGTCACCGCCTTCCGAAATTTATTTTTCACTTTTTAGCTTTTGTACATACCCCACACCAATTCGAAATTTCATCATCCCTGGGGTCAAAACAATGCATATGTATACCATAGCAGCAATCGCGGTTGATATGCTGTCATTTTTTGATGTATTCCGTTGTCTGTCTCCGAAACGCGTCATCAGATCTATATTAAATTTAAATGGGACCATTTCGGAATAAACCCCTTTCGAGAATTTTGAAAATCGGTCTATATAAGACGGAGTTATGCCCGAACCTCCACCTAACTGCTAACCGTTAAAGAGTTGTACCAAATGTCTCAATAGCTTTCCCTCGATTTCCCTAGGATTTCAGCATCAGATCCTGACTTGGTGCCAATGGGACCACCTCAGGAGTATACTCTTTCAAATAAAAATACAAAAATGGGGGAGAAATCAGTGAACATACATAAAAAAGTAGATACAGTCGAATATATAACCTCCTCATTTTTTGAAGTCGGTTAAAAAGTATCAATGGCTTATTACTATCACCAATCTAGCAAAAAGTTGCATCGATGGTTACGTAGCGGCTGTCGTACGATACCAGATAATGTCAAAGGAGCCGCTGTCGTAAATTCTATATTCTAACACAATCTTAATGAAATTGAAGCTAAGGGGTAGTTAACACACTACTTAAGTATAGAAATAACTGTTATTTTGACAGTTCAACAACATTCATTGCATTATTTACGTTGTTAAGCAGTAAAAATTTTCAAACAAATGCAGCAATGAATTAGAAATACCTATTCTTTAAAATGATTCAGATTGTGATTGAACGTGTGTTACGCAATATTGGGTTTGTTTTTGAGGTTGAAAAATCATCAAATAACTTTTCCCGCTCTGGGTGGAGCAGGAGGGCGTGTCAGACTTTTACAGACTAAAACCCACCCGTGTTCCCTCAGTTGCCTGTGTGCCAGCGGCCACGGTATCTCTTTTGAACAACACACACCCCTGGCAGAGGGTGCTATGGTCAAACACTCGATGACACACTTCTGTTAAAGGCTGTGCCGTTATATTTACAAGCTGAGAAGCAGACACTCATAAATATAATATAAGCCTCATTGCCCCAGGTCATGAGTTAATATGCTTATAATTACATCGTATAACAAACATAAAATATTTATTAAAACTTCACGTGATCGTCAAAAGGGCATCCCCTGCGCTCGTGAATGAACCATTACTTAATTACCATTACTTAATTACCGTTAATGCAATTAAGTTTCTACTGTTTACAGAAATGAGCGTCATTAAACAATTGTGATATAATTAATTAGTTATAATATAACTGCAAAACAAACACTCATAAATCGTGGAGTTTCCGTTATGGTATGACTGTCCAAGAATCGTCATTCGCGCCCTTATAACAAAAATCATCATCCTAAAAGTTTCCCCACTGCTGGGACATTTCCCTCCTCTTTTCAAGAGTAAGTGCTAGTTGATAGATAAGACATGCCTGTTTCCTCATAATATTTTCCTTCACCGTTTTGAGAGCAGTGGTGGAGAAATTATTAACACAAAATAAAGTGCCCGCATGAGTTCAAATCCACAACCTACATCTCGTTAATCAGGGCCGTTACTACTAATAATAATACCAGCCTCTTATTTACCCAATGCAGGGCAAAAATCTCTTCTCCTACAGAGAAAGCAAGAGATTTGATCATCACAGTTTGCGGGTTAGCGTTTTCAGATTTTTATAAACTTCTAACTTCTGCCTGCGGCTTCCCCGATATCTAGGAAAGATTTGATTGTTTGTTTGCATTGAATAGGTTTCTAAACTACTGAACCGATTTGAAAAAATCTTTGACTGTTGGGAAGCTACACTATCCCCGGGTGACATAGGCTATATTTTATCCCCGTATTCAGTCAGTCAGAAATAATTCCGTGGACACGTGTTACCGGGACAAAAATGTGCTATAGTAGCCTATGACACTCCTAATAACACCAGCTATCTGCCTGTAAAAGTCCCGTCAAAATCGGTCAATTTTTACTAACTTATTTTCAAAAGTTACCTTAGTTTATAAGTTACATTACAAACTGTCATTTCAATTTGATTAATTTGTGTAGAAGATGTACTTAAAAATAAGAACAGTTCAGTTTCCTTAAAATGTTTACCTTCACCCATATTAGTAACGTCCAAGATAAATTTAAATGCAGCTCAATATGGCACAACGTAATGGCTCGACCACACAGCGTCAGGTCTTAGATTCTATTACGAAATTCTCGGAAAGCCTCACCCATAGGACCCATCGTTAATTGCTTGTAGTAGTACCTACGCCTCTACCTTATCAAAGCGATGGCAAACTAAGCGACATAGTGATTGGTTGTAGCATCTCATGTGCCTGTATGTTATTGCTGCACTGTTGGGAAGTTTGTTGCACCACCTTTTCTTCCCAGCTAAAGCAGTAGGACGTGGTGCTACGAAGATTACTATTTAAGTCTAATTGGACTGTTTATTTCCAGTCTGCCACACCCCTGCCCAACCCTTTGATAGAATACAGGCGTGATGTTATGAAGAAATTTCATTTCCGCAACTTTTTTGCGCAGCTGTCCGTTCGCGCAAGTGGATTCGCGCAAGTGTCTTTCGCGCAAGCGGCTTCGCGCATGTGTCCTTCGCGCAACTGTCGTTCGCGCAAGTGTCTTTTGCGCATATGTCCGTTTGCGCAAAGGTACAGTCTCGCAAAAGTCCAGTCGTGCAAACGTCTGATCGTGGAAATGTCTTGTCGCGCATGTGGCTTCGCGCAAGTGTCTTTCGCGCAAATGTCTTCTTCTAAAGGGACTGGCTCATGTAACTTTTTTCTAGTTTGAGTAAATGAGTTTTTATTATGATTTCATCGAAACCTTTCATATTAAAACACAAGTCGTCTAGACCAGAAATTTCATAAGAAGCCCTCAATCATTGCACTACTTCTACCAAATTCTAGAATACACTATAGTTCGTTATTAATCTCAGAGACTGATCTGACATTTCAAGTCTTATTTTTTCTATTTTATTATCTAGGAATTTGACATGAGTTTGACATTACACCTGTCAAAGTATACCTCGGTTTATAAAACGAATTATGTATGTGTTTTAACTAAAGTAGATAACAGTACCCAAATGCATTTATGACTTTTGTCAAAAAACCCGGTTGATTGTTGAATTTGTATAAAACAAATAGTTATTTTAACAATGGAACAAAACGCCCGCGATTCAGTTCATTTCTTAAATGGGAGAGCACAATAACTGTTACTTGGATATTGTAAAAAAATATATAGAAGTATCACTCGGTAATTGAAATAGTCACACCCTGTGCAGTGAGCCTCACGTTCTTGTTGGTTGGTAAATCTATTCTAATAATAAAACAGAAGAGTTTGTTTGAACGCACTAATCTCAGGAACTAGGGGTGGATCAAGAGAACAAGAAATTTCACGTCGCGCAATTAAAATACAATGAAATATTGAATATCTTACTAGACACAATCAATGTTAGACAAATCCAATGCTAACACAGCAAAGACACTGGCTTAAACTTATAGTTCATTTCATGAACCTTTTGTCTAGAATAGCTGAACAGCTGACACTGCGGGGACACAGGCCTGCTTTCGATGAGAGGAAGTGAGCCGTCATCCATCATGCGGGACCATAGCGATTTGGTAGGTGTCACATGTCCGCGAATTTTTAGTTCTAGGACATGCTAGTTTCCTTTTGATTTTTCCTACACCGTTTTGTGAGCAGTGGTGATAATTTACACAAAGTGAAACGCCTGTCTGGGTTACCACTGGGCCACCACTGCTCTTCACGGCGTGATTTTATAGAATAGATCGGCAGTCCTTCTGTGACCGTGGAGGACCGTGGTAGGTGAAATCATTGATCTACTGAAATGGCTATCCTAGTGAATCGCCGCATTCTGATTATGTTACATGTGTAACTTGTGCGAAATTGAATTTCTCGACTCTCTTACGCATAGTGGCATGCATTACTGGAATTAGTACTTTTGTTTTATTATATTAAAGCTAATTATTATTGCTGGCAAATGTTTGCATACTGTAGGCAGTGTCGAAATGTAATGGTGATTAAGCTCGTTCTACTTTTGCTCAAAGTGCGGTAAAAGAAATACAGAATGAAACTCTGCGAATATTAATGAGAGAGGTTTGGTGTTGTGGTGCTGGTAATATAATGATGGCCTGTCGATCAAGGTCTCTGGTCTTTGTAATAGCCTCATGCAAGATGGAAAGCTCAAGGACACAGTATAAAAAAACCTTTTTTTTTAAACGAGCTTTTAGTATTACTTGTAATAAAACAAACTAAAAAGTTAAAAATAATTGAATATCAATTATTTAAATAAAAGCGTGTTACATTTTGATGGCAGGAGAAATAAATAACATTTATTAGCGTAGAACCCACAATGTGATGTTTTGAGCACTTAAAGTGTTATGTTGGTATCTATGGCCACCTTCCAGCTCCAGCATCAGACATTAGGGTCATACTCAGAAAAAGTGTCCATTTAGTATGTTTTCTTTTCCCGCTACTTCATATTAAAGTAAAAATATAATAATATGATACGTTTTCGTTTTTCCTTCGTTTTTGGTATTTTAACTTAAATTTTCTTTAAAAGAGTATTATTTTTAAGTGTCAAAACAGTGTTGTAAATATCATCATAGATTTTTTTAGTCTCCCAATGACGTGTCTGCATGACGATACTCTTCCCATGGTGTGACGGTGTGGGCTGGTCCGTGGCCATGAGAAGCCAGCTTCAGAGACGTATTTACATAAAGCCCGCACTACACTCGTAGCTTGAACGCCCGCGAAAGCCGTGAACCACGATTCTAGATGGTTACGCGTGTTTGTGTTCGCGCTTCGCGCCGTGCCGATTGGTGTCGGTTTTTTGTCTCGCGCTTTGTCCACGCGCGTGCGCAAACGCATCTACATTCACAGTTCTTCGCAGTAGAGCACGAAATGTACGAAACCGCCAGATAGTTTTAAAGTCATGTATTCAATTTATCCTGGTACTCACATTCACCTACCCAAGACTACAGAAGACATTTCCAAGTCAAAAAAATCCTCACTTTTTATTCCCATTTAACCATCAGAGACAGCACCCAAGTGTTGTATAAGGAAGTTACATGACATTGTAAGAGTTGCATTATTTCATGATTTCATGTGTGGGTTTGAACCCGTAACCTGGGTGGCCACTCTCTAAGTCCGTTAACGTAGATACCAAAGATACGGGCCCATCCGAAAAAGTTTGAAACTTCAAAGTTGAATCCTACAGCCGATGAATTAACGGCAAAAACACATCGGGAATATGAACTGTGAAATCGAGTTGTCATTCATTATTAGTGCGGGCACCGAACTAATCTTGTGTCGGTAAGTGATATGGAGTTGGAAACGCTCGTAACTTCAACTGAAACTACGGATTTTGTGCTTACGGAGTACGCCCCCTGGTGTTACTTCTTCTTCTTCGTTGTTACACTCTTGACAGAGTGGTCGTGGTCATCACATTTGGTGTGGTGGTAAGCTTCACTCCCATTCCTCCCGTACTGCAGCCCTTCTCGTACATTCATGGAGTGGATCATTGAGTGCAGTTCTGAGTTGATCGGTCCAACGCATGGGTGACCTGCCGCGCGCTCTTGTGCCTTCAACTTTAATTGCACGACACAAATATCAGGTCTAGAACCCCCGAACCACCATTAGATTCTAGGTACTGTAGGTACATAATATTCCTCATTTCCATTCAGATCAGAGCGCGGAAAATTATAGCCTGCGGATTTAAAAGTACTAAAGTGGAGTTAGGTATTCAAGGGATCCGTTTTATGGATACTATCCGGTATTACTTTGCTTTCAACGAGTTTCCCATTCGGTGATAAAGAACAAGAACCTTTTCCTTTTATTTTGTTTCCAGGTTCTTAGTCAATAATATCAAGGGATCGGCAGTGGTGAATAGTAGACGCACTGTAATTTATAAGAAACATCTTTGTCATCATTTCAGCCAAAAGACGCCCACTGCTGTACATAGGCCTCCCCCAAGGTCCGCCACTTCGACCGGTTCTCTGCTTCACGCTTCCAATGGATTCCTGCGACTTTCACCACGTCATCGGTGCACCTTGTGAGAAGTCTTCCAACGCTACGTCTTCCAGTACGCGGTCGCTACTCCAGAACTTTAATGGACTTGTTATGTAATTTTGCATAAATTATATCATAAACAGGAGAGCAGTGGTGGCCCAGTGGTAACGGACGCGACTTACGAGTTGTAGGTCGTGCGTTCGAACCCAGCCAGCATTACTTTGTGTAAATAATTTCAAAACCACTCATGCTCTCAAACGCTGAACGAAAACGTGAGGAAACCGGCATGTCCCAGAACTTAAAATTCGAAGACATGTGACATCTACCAACCCGCACTGGGCCCGCGTGGTAGATTACGGCCCGCTCCCTCTCACGGAGAGGAGGCATGTGTCCCAGCAGTGGGAACGTAATAGGCTGAGTATGTATGTATGTCATAAACATTGGATAAAATGTTGCAGCAGATAGAGAAACGAGTATTTGTAGAACTGGATAATGAGTTATTGTAAAGCCAAATTCTAGCCATGTTGTAAGCGTATGAGCAGCATGCGCGGTGTGAGCCGTCATCGTCGTCGGCATGTGTGGCAGCGGTAGAATGTACTACTGTGAGGATAAATATTATTTCGACAACCCTGCCGACAGTTACACGGTTTTGCAGGTTTATTAAATACACCTGGGTGAATTTCCCAAATGACTTATTTTTTTGTCTTCGGTGAAATTAGTATTTGAAAAATGGAATATTGTTCTGATTTTTTTTTAGTATTCAGTGGGTATTTATTGGGTTGTGGCAAAAATATAATTTGCCTAGGACTATTCCAAAGGTAGAAATAAATACATAAACCTCTATTTTTTTCAAATCGGTGCTGTCCCTCTACTTTTTTTACAAACAAAACAGCTTATACACTAATAAAAATAAGTAAGTTAATATGTAACTTATTCTATTTCATAGAATATTAGTTTTGTTATTAATATTATAGCATGTTTTATTACATAATTAACGATTATTATTACTGAGAGGCACAAAAGTACTTGTCCTGCAAAATGTTCTCATATCGCTGGACAAAAGTAATTTAAACCTAAATTTACATCGACGAATCCGACAGCGTCCCCACCCCACCCCAATTGTATTTCCCTCGTTAGTGTGTGCTAGTGCGCAGTCAGGATGGACGTGTGTCAAATCGCTGTATATTCCCGCCAATAACATAAGTACGCCATTTCAGTTGCTCCCGGACAATCATTTTATATTTTCGGTGGTTGCATTTTTCTAGTGTAATGAGTAGTTTTATTATTGTTGTTTGATTCTAACAGAGGTAGTAAGTGAATTAGCTTCATTGTCTGTTATTGAATTTATCCTAGATATTATGCATTTTTCTAATTTTCTAAAAAGTGTGTTATTTCTCACGTCGCTGTTCTCATATCGCTGTAATCGGTGGTCTTTATTACCACCGATGTGATAATTTACACCGAAATGATAAGAAAAAATCAATCGGTGTCTTATATCTAATATCTGTGTTTTGATTCATGATCAACACACAGTTTTGTCACATCGGTGGATTGCTTTATCATATCGGTAGATCATTTTATCATCTCGGTGAGTCGTTTTATTATATCGGTAGATCCCGTGTCATTTCGTTAAGTATACAAGAAACAATGGAACATACAAATATACATACAAACACATACATTATGTACATACATATATACCTACATACAAACATTCATACAAACATATTTATACAACCTTAGATATGAGTTTTTTTTTAATACTTCATTTTAATAAAGACAATAATACTAAAAATAAACATTCTTTTTTTTTATTCAAAGTACCTAAAGTAAATATAATAAAATAGGTACATAATTTCAAAAAAAATATTTTAATTGGATTTCTAAGAACTCAGTTCTCTTTTGATGTGATCTTCTTACATAAGACCCTAAGTTCAGGTCTTCAGTTCTAAGTCACCCTTGTAAAAATAAATAAGTAGGTACCTACTAACTATTTCCTTTTTGATGTTCAAAGGTGGATAGATTATCATATCGCTGGACATGTACATAATTTCGGTGGATAAACTTATCACATCGGTGTATAGAAAAAATAATCGGTGCCGGTTTGTCATATCGGTGGAAACCAGAATTCAAACTGAATTTTCTCCTTAGTCTTAAATGATACGTGGATGATATTAAATTTGGGGATATTTGATATCCTAAAGATTACATAAAACCTGAAAAAATATCCAAAAAAAAGTTCACCGATATAATAAATAAAATGGCATTTGTTGAAATTCACCCACCCACCTACACTAGTTTGATCCAATTAAATTAAAAAACGCAGTTTCTTTCTTTCTTTAGCAAGTAGATGCCAATCAACGCAGTTTCTTTCTTTCTTTACCAATAAACTTTCTTTCCTTATTAACCAAGCTGTCCAAGGAAATATATTACTTCGACCATTCACTTTAAAATTCCGGATTCCAGCAACTTGAGTACCTACTTACAAAATACTGAAAAATACCCACCACAGAGTAAAAAAAACATCCCATTTTCCGGTGAAACTTTTAAATATTTAATAAGCTGTTCTGTGTAAAACAAAAACAGTGTTCTTTAATAAGGTTGTCGATAAGCTCGATAGTGAAGGGCAAAAGCAGACGATTCCAATGCGACGCTCCCGCTATAGGCGCATCGATGATGAGAGTGCTAGGGATGGAACCATGTCGATGTTTTCGAGAGTTTGCTGGAATGTTGATATTAGTATTTTTATTTGATACAGTAAGATCTATGCGTTGTTTAAAATAAATAACAAAACTTTGAAGCAGGTACTTGATATCGGATAATGCTTAGTTGTTAAGTTAATCTTACATAGGATTTTACCTTTGGATAAATAATTTAAATGGAATGCCGTCAACATTGCATCCAAACAAATGTTTTTTTTTTTTTTTTTTTATAAATATCTATCTATCGATTTGTTATTTTTGCGAGTCGGTAAACAAGAATCTTATAGATAAAAGTGGAGGCAACACTCTAAACACCTAAGTGAAGACGACTGTGCGCTAACGCTCTCTTTCTAAATACATACATAAGAACGAGACAGTGATATTTGTTTTCTCTCTTTAATGTAGATATGTAATCAGCCTCCACTTTTATCTATAAGCTTCTCGGTAAACCGCTAAATGTCAAAAGATACATTCTGTTGCCATAAAGATACTTCATTTCTATTCACATGCCTCTTTCAGTGGCGGTTTTCTACCGAGTTACTTACTTAATAAATTTGTTTATTATGCACCTCGGTAGAAAACCGAGATTTTTCTCAATACCCAAATTCTTAACCTTTCATTATATGAAGAGCATTCTCTAAACTAGAGTTACAAACAACACTTACAAATTTCTCCATCACTTAATAATGATTATTATTAATTACTCATCCTTGCCTAAACACAAATAAATTATTTTCATAATTTAAAGTCGTTTACAGTTTAACAAAAACAGTAGCATAACATGAATCCAAACGCCATCGCCAGTTGTAAATGCACGAAAAATTCAAAAAGGCGTTTAAAAATACGGTTCCCGCCATCCACAACCCGGCCACACGATGAACATAACCATGTTAACCAATCCAAAATCAATTACGTCTCAATTATACATCGATATGTCCCACCTCTATTCGCCGGGGAAAACACTACAAATAAGCGAGCGCAGACGGGCGTAGTTTGCATAATTGCCGCGTTGGGTGGCACCTCTAGTTAGGGTTGATACCTAACTGAACTAAATATATTGTGTGAGTAGTTGGAAAATTTTGACGTGATGTTATTAAAAGTGTCTGGTTTCTTAGAAGGTTTTGAGATCTCTCGATTTTTAGGGATTATGGTATTTTGTTTTATCGAGTTTTTCTGGCGGATTTCGTATTTCTCTTGGCCTGATTCTTTACTTGAAAAAGGATTCAAAATTCTAGTTAAAATTCGAAGTTCATTCTAAAAAGATAACTTCTGTCTAAACAAAATTACTATAAAAATAGGGATTTATTCAAAGAGTTTTTCGGTGTACCTATCCACTTCCAATGAGAAGTACCTAATAAAATAAAATAGTATGTAATCCTACAGGGTGACAACCCTGCTTCACGGGGTGGTGACTTTAAACTCTTTTGTTTTCGGAGCATCTATTAATTTTATTAAACTACCTACTGAAGTTGTTTACATTATGCTGTAAAACAAGTCATTTAATGTAATGAAATATACCATTTAATGTTAGAGTATTCTGTTATTAAATCCTTTAATTCACAGAGACGAGGCCTATGTCCCAGAAGTGGGAACTTTATAGACTGAATATGCTTTGGGGAAAAACAGTTGGCTCACTAAGAACAGGCCCTACACAAGAAGCACAGGGAAAATTCTCAAAGATGGCTGGCTACCGAGAAATACTGCCCAAGACCAAGCGAGGGATTTAGGGTAGTCGCTGATCGACAAAACCGTTCTCAGAAATAGGTACCTACAGTAACTTCAAATGGCTACAGGATCCTACAATATCAGCAGGCTTAGCATGACCTTTTCTGTTTCTACGAAGGATAGACAGTTCTTTTTCTATACAACGTCACATTTCGTTTCTCGATTTTTTACATCGCACCGTTGATATCCTTCTACAGTCTGTCATTTTGTCTTTTGTTTCTAACAGTCTTTGTCTATGTCCTTTTGTATGCAGAGTATTTCAGAAGAATATTTCTTCCCAAACTGTCACAATCACACTGACAACAAACTTTTTAGTCGATGGCCACAAAGTATACAGGGTGTCCGGTATTTATTGGATAACTTTAAAATGTCCAAAAAAATCTAAAAAAAACCAACCGACTTCCAAAGAAATACGTGTGTAAAAAGTGAAAAATAACTTTAATTTCAGCAGGCGGTGACAATAAATTTAAACACATATCTAAAGACACCGACTTTCAAAGTTAAAGTTATTTTTCACTGTGTAGTGTTTTTTCTGAATGGTCATTAGTTCTACCGTGAACCATTTCAAGGTTATCCACACCCTGTATACGATTATCTACAAAATCATGATTCACTTATGTTAGAATTTAGTTATTAATAAGACAGGCTGTTGATTTGAGAAGAGTATTAATTGTTGTAGTTTGCTTATTTTGTTCTTTTAATTATTGTTGTTGGTATGATGACAGTCATTTTAACGGTAGGTATGACTGTCATCGTATAATACTAGATGGCGGTACTTGTGGTGTGTTCAATATCCGTTTTACTAAACATTGTTTTTACATATAAAGTTGTGTATCAAATTATTCCTATATATTACGTAATGTTACATATAATATTTTAAAGAATTGTAGAATAGTTTCCGATTGTGTTTAAAATGTAAATGACTAATATTGTTTTAATAATGAGGTGGCGCGCTACATCCGGTCCCCACTCTTGTTGGTTGCCGGTGTATCGCGCTAGCTCTGAGAGTCAGTCTGTTGCTAACCGTGTTAGAAATAAGTTGAATATAAGTGATAAGTAACTGTGTCTAAAAGTGATTTTATTTGAGTAGCCCCACATTTCAGAAGTGGGATATTATTGGTTGGTCATACCAACCGATTATATTCAGGCCTACATAAGTAAGTTTGGTCGTTCTGCATTAATACAGTTAAAATATGAATGTGTCCGATGAACGATGCTTGCGGACGCCGTCTGCAGTACATAAACGACATCCTGAAATTATAGACCGGCAAACGCTTAACCAGAACACACGACGCAATCATGAAGATAGCTGCAGCAACGGACCTGGTTCTCCATTGCTGCCAAGTGGGCTTGCATATAAACACGGTCACAGCCGACACGCTCGTAGCCGACAGAGTCACAACCGACTCAGTCGCAGCCGACAGAGTCGCACCCGACTCAGTCGCAGACGACAGAGTCGCACCCGACTCAGTCGCAGCCGACAGAGTCGCAGCCGACTTAGTCGCACCCGACAGAGTCGCAGCCGACTTAGTCGCAGCCAACTTAGTCGCAGCCGACAGAGTCGAAGCCGACTTAGCCGCAGCCGACAGAGTCACAGCCGACTTAGTCGCACCCGACAGAGTCGCAGCCGACTTAGTCGCAGCCAAAGCGTTCGCGGTCGCAGCCAACGTAGTAGCAGTCGCAGTGACAGCCAACGCAGTCGCAGCCGACGCAGTCGCAGTCGCAGCCAAAGCGGTCACGGTCGCAGCCAACATAGTAGCAGTCGCAGACAACGCAGTCGCAGTCGCAGCCGACGCAGTCGCAGTCGCACCCGAAGCACTCGCAGCCGACGCAGTCGCAGCCAGTGCAGTCACAGTCGCAGCCGACGCAGTCGCAGTCAACGCAGAAGGAGTCGCAGTCAACGAAGAGGCAGTCGCAGTCAACGAAGAGGCAGTTGCAGTCAACGCAGAGGCAGTCGCAGCCGACGCAGTCGCAGCCATTGCAGTCGCAACAGACGCAGTCGCAGCCGATGCAGGCGCAGTCAACGCGGCCAACGCCGTCGCGATAGCAGTCAACGCCGTAGCAGCCGACGCATTCGCAACCAGCGCAGTCGCAGATGCAGCCGCCTGTCGCCGAACCGGAATCCTGGAGAGCGCGGTGAGTCAAAACCAACTTATTCCGTCTCTGCCCCAAATGATTCGGTTTCAGTCTCACAGCTAGTCAAGGCATTGCAAGCCGCAAATAATAGAAATACTGGTTTAGAAAAACTCTCTAATCATAACACCATTCCTGAATTCGACCCGGAACGCAAACAACAGACCATTGATATATGGATGCATAAAGTCAACGAATGTGCTTTAATTTATAGTTGGTCAGATCAACAAACTGCTCATTTTGCCCTCCAAAAACTAAAGGGAATGGCACAGAAATGGTATGAGGGTTTGCCTACTGTTTTATTTAGTTGGGACGAATGGCAAGAGAAATTGAAGTTAGCTTTCCCTAGTAATGATAATTATGGATGTTTACTTCAAACAATGTTATCCAAACGCGCTAAATTTAACGATTCTCTAGAAGAATATTTTTATGAAAAAGTTGTGTTACTAAACCGATGTAGTATCGAAGGCAAACGCGCTGTGGATTGCATTGTTCACGGGATTGACGATCGTAGTGTCAGACTAGGAGCTGAAGCCGCTCGCTTCAACGCTCCGGATCAGGTTTTACCATATTTAAAATCAGTTAAAACTAACTTTCATCCAAGTGATAAAAAGAAAACTAAAGCTTTTAACAATAAAACGGACAGCACAGACAAAGAGGACAATAAAAGTCGTGTAGTTAAATGCTATAATTGTTTACAAGAAGGACACTATAAGTCACAGTGCACTAAGCCCCCGGTAAAGTGCACACGTTGTCTCAAGTTTGGTCATACCGTAGAAAGATGCACTCATTCCACAACGTCCGCTTCAACGGACGGTAAACCAGCAAAAACAGTAATGTGTGTAGTCAGTTCCGACAGTGACTCCAATAAGTATTATAAACAAGGTTTTGTTAACAAGCATCCTATTAATTGTTTTATAGATTTTGGCAGTTCTGCCACTATGATGAGTTTAGCTTGCGCCAAAAACATGTCTGTTGATTGGGTTCCTAGTCAGGATTTGCCCGTGCTTAAGGGCTTTGGGGAAGCCATAGTTAGACCCTTAGGGAAATGTACAGCATCTGTTGCCCTTGATGGGGTAGATGCAACCGTTGAAATTCTTGTTGTCCCAAACGAGGTAATGCGGATACCCCTTATTGTAGGACAGACGTATACCGAACAACCTCATATATTTGTAGAGAAAGATAGTGCTAACTTACGCTTTTGTACTAGCGGTCGTGAATCGGTTTTCAATAAAATCAAACTCTTTTGTACAATAGATACAATGATAGATGAATTGACTCCTGTACACATTTACACTGAACCGGTTTATAATGGGGATGTTTACATTCCTGGAAATAATCGTTATCAATTAGGGCGCGAACATTATCTGGTACAAGGGCTGTTCTCTTTTGTAGATGGAATAGGAGTTGGGTTAATTAAAGGGAAATCCGGCCAACCCTTTCTAATAAAAAAAGATGTCGTAGTGGCTAGGGGTTTCAAAGCAAAAGAGGAAAACTTTACAAATAATATAGCTAATGTGTCTAAAGTAGAGTGTAGTGAATATTTACGGCCGATAAAGGAAGACGATATAATTAACGATACGGATCTTGACGAAGATAAACTAAAACAACTTGTAGAATTATTAAATAAATATAGAGAATGTTTTGCGTTTAGTTTGAAAGAGTTAGGAAAAACCGAGCTTACAGAAATGTCAATAAACTTGAAAGATGATGAACCTGTAGTGTATAGACCCTATAGACTTCCGATAACCGAACGGACTAAAGTACGAGAAATGATACAAGAGTTACTGGAGTGCGGTATTATTCGTCCATCAACTTCTTGCTATGCGAGTCCTATAGTCCTAGTAAAAAAAAAGACAGGTGATATCCGATTATGCATTGACTTTAGAGCTTTAAACCGTAAGACAATTAAAGAGAATTACCCGTTGCCTAGAATAGATGACCAACTCGATGATCTAGCGGGATATAATTTTTATAGTACCCTGGACCTCGCGTCCGGGTATTATCAAATTTCGATTGCTGAAACTGATCGTCATAAAACTTCGTTTGTTACGCCGGAAGGGCAATATGAGTTTAATAGAATGCCCTTTGGTTTGGCAAATGCACCATCTACCTTTATGCGCACAATGCACTTAGTTCTAAATAATAACCGAGGTTTCCCATCGCGAGAAGAACAAAATGTCAATGCTAAGAGAATTGCATCTGCTTATATGGATGATATAATTGTGCCTTCAGTAACGCTTGACGAGGGCTTTGACCGCTTACAATTCTTTTAAAGAAAGCAGCCGTGTGGGTTTGGGGCCCAGAACAAAGCAAAGCCTTCCATGACTTAAAATCGGAATTAATGAAAAAGCCCGTTTTAGCGTTATATGACACTAATGCGTTAACGGAGTTGCATACAGACGCGTGTAAAGTAGGAATAGCTGGTATGCTTATGCAGCGTGACGACAAAAATATATTGAAACCTGTTGCTTATTTTAGCCGCCAAACAACGTTTGAAGAACAGCATATGACGGCATATGAACTAGAAACTCTCGCTGTTGTATATCTTATTGGCATAGAGTTTAAAGTAATAACCGACTGCAATTCATTAAGAGCAACCTTCCTCAAACGCGATTTAATACCGCGCGTCGCTAGGTGGTGGATTGCTATGCAAGAGTTTAATTTTACTGTTGACTATAAGCCTGGGGCCTCAATGGCCCACGTAGACGCGTTGAGTCGGAATCCACCACCTAGCGAAATTCAAACTGATAGCAACTCTGATAACTGTTTTGTAATGGCAATTGGTGAGTCAGACTGGTTGAGTACAGTTCAACTGGCAGACTCGGAGATTCAAAGAAAAGTTTCGATTCTAAATGACCCCCAAGCAGATGATGTTGTTGAGGTTAAAAATAATTATATTATACGTAATAGTAAATTATATAGGAAAACTTCTGAGGGCGAAAGATGGGTAGTCCCTAAGGGGGTACGCTGGCAGATACTCAAACAGTGCCATGATGACTTGGGCCATTTTGCATTTGATAAGACTTTGAGTAAAGTCAGAGAAATCTATTGGTTCGCTAAAATGAGGCGTTTTGTCAAAAAGTATGTAGAATCATGCCTTGAATGTTCTTATTCAAAGTCTTCATCAAGGAAAAGGCCACCATTACATCCTATACCGAAAGATGAGAAACCTTTTGTTACTGTTCACATCGATCACGTTGGGCCTTTTGTCAAAAGTTCAAAGGGGAACACACATTTGCTAGTCATTATAGATGCATACACAAAGTTCATAGTTTTAAAACCGGTTCGCAGTACTAAGTCTTCAATAGTTGTCGAGAAAATGCAAGATTATTTTAGTATATTTGGTCTACCAAAAAGAATTATATCTGACCGTGGCTCTTGTTTCACAAGTAGAAAATTTACTCTTTTTCTGGAAAAGCTAGGCGTAAAGCACGTTTTAAATGCGGTAGCAACCCCACGCGCCAACGGTCAAGTCGAACGGTATAATCGTACCTTACTAGAGGCGCTGACCGCGAAGTGTGTGGGTTTGGACGAAAGGAAATGGGATGTTAAAGTGTCCGAGATTCAGTTGGGCCTAAATAACACATTTAACAAAGGAATAGGTAAGACACCAGCCCAAGTTCTTTTTGGTACTAGCCTAACTGGAATGACGGAAGGTAGGGTTAAAGCTTCTATTGATAACGGTGAACCATATTCAGAAGATAAAATTAAAGAAATACGAGACGAGGCTAATGAATATATCACCGCTTATCAAGAGAAGCAGAAAACATACTATGACAAAAAGTCTACTAAGCCTGTTGAGTTCCGTGTAGGTGACTTAGTTAGCATTGAGCGTGAAATTGGTGCCACGGGGCAAAGTAAAAAGCTAATTCCAAAATATCGAGGTCCCTACAAAGTCGTTGAGGTTTTAGGTAATGACAGGTATCAAATTGAGGACACCCCGATCACCCGAAAGGGCAATCGGAAATATTCCGCCGTCATTGCCGTAGATAAAATGAAAGCTTGGGCCCACTATAATAGAACCGATTCGAGTTCCTCCTCGGCCAATGAAGAGGATGATTTGATTAATTAAATAAAGCCCCAATGTTAGTGGCAAAACTGTGAGATTGTACTTAATGTGATTTGGTAAATTATTTCAAAATAGATCATTCGGGGTAGAGGTAGTTGGCAACCTCAACCTTTTAATAAATTTTTTTCATGGCGGTTTCAAGGTAGTAGCGACTTGTACCGCCCTAGTGGTTTCAAGATAGTAGCGACTTGTACCACTAGTAAACCAAACATGAAGGTGGTTTCAAGATAGTAGCGACTTGTACCGCCCTAGTGGTTTCAAGGTAGTAGCGACTTGTACCACTAGTAAACTAAACATGTTGATGGCTTCAAGCGACTTGTGTCACTTTTAAATGTATTGATTTAATTAATTACAGTTGTAATTGTTATAGTTGATTTAGGAGTTCGAATATTAGCATTACCTGTATGATTGTAATTTTTGTTTTGTAATCATAACCATCCATATACATACACGAGGACGCGTAAATTATGCGGATGGCCGAATGTTAGAATTTAGTTATTAATAAGACAGGCTGTTGATTTGAGAAGAGTATTAATTGTTGTAGTTTGCTTATTTTGTTCTTTTAATTATTGTTGTTGGTATGATGAGAGTCATTTTAACGGTAGGTATGACTGTCATCGTATAATACTAGATGGCGGTACTTGTGGTGTGTTCAATATCCGTTTTACTAAACATTGTTTTTACATATAAAGTTGTGTATCAAATTATTCCTATATATTACGTAATGTTACATATAATATTTTAAAGAATTGTAGAATAGTTTCCGATTGTGTTTAAAATGTAAATGACTAATATTGTTTTAATAATGAGGTGGCGCGCTACATCCGGTCCCCACTCTTGTTGGTTGCCGGTGTATCGCGCTAGCTCTGAGAGTCAGTCTGTTGCTAACCGTGTTAGAAATAAGTTGAATATAAGTGATAAGTAACTGTGTCTAAAAGTGATTTTATTTGAGTAGCCCCACACTTAGAATGCATAACTGTGATAATTAATGGAAGAACATAGCCATATTCTCCTATTGTACACACGGGTACACATCAAGCTGTAAATTTCCAGTATAAGCTGATCTTGCATTGTATAGGATTTCCGTACAGTGCGAGATCATGTGTAGCCATGTGTACAATATTTGGTTAACAGTCATGTCTATTCTTCCGTCGACAAATCGGTGCTTTTGCTAAGCCTGCAGAAGCAGGGCAAGACATTCCGGGAATAATTTGAAGAAGGTAGTTGGAATTCGTGTGGATTTTAAATAATCTAAATGCACCGCTTCTGACTCATCATCATCTTCTGTATGCACTTGTTCCATGTTACCCGGGGTCAGCACGTTTTCTTCTTCTATTCTCCCTGGTCAATCGTCAGCAGTGGTGGCCAAGTGGTAACGGCTGCGACTTACGAGTTGTAGGTCGTGAGTTCGAACCCAGACAGGCGCATTACTTTGTGTAAATTATTTCATCACCACTGCTCTCAAAACGGTGAAGGAAAACATCGTGAGGAAACCGGCATGTCCTAGAACCAAAAATTCGAAGACATGCGACATCTACCAACCCGCACAGGGCCCGCGTGGTGGATTACGGCCCAATCCCTCTCATCGAGAGGAGGCCTGTGTCCCAGCAGTGGGAACATTATGGGCTGATGATGAGCAATCGTCACGCTATCATTCACTCCCTTCTCTTCATATGATTCCTCACAGAATGCATCTATCTTTTCCATGACTTTCCTGTCCGTCCATGGCCTTCCATCAACGTTTTATATTCTTCCGAATCCTATAAGTAGGTTTAATTTTCAACTTCACAAGCCAAAGAAACGGATTAATACCTAACTGCAGGCAATTCTCTCAAAGAACTCTCAATTTTCAATTTGTACCAGAAATTACTGAAAGATAATATCAGGCACTTGATTTTCTCCCTCAGTTGAAACAAGCCAGCCGATCGTCGAATACCCGTTTTATTCGCATTTGTTGATACTTGTAGCCAATTATTTTCAAAACAACCGAGATCACGGAAGTGGGGGTAGGAGGATTTAATTGACTTCCGACGTCATAGCTCCTATTTTATTGGCACAAGCTCTTGTCTGCGGTTTTCCTCAATTATTTTTCTTTAGTCATTATTTTTGATTCTCTACTAAGATACGGGACGGGATGTGTAGGTACATACTCAGAATAAGTAGGTCGGATTAAGCTGGGCCTAAGCAGCGAAATTGGGGCTGTGTCATCGATCGAACAGTCAGGCCCAAAGAGGTGGCACGCAGTGTTCCATGTGCGCCTTTCTTGGAGAATGTACGGTCGTAGGATCGGCCGCACTTGATGATGGGGGCCTTGTAGGCATGGCGGGCTGATACCAATCGGGGATGCAACGAATGTACAAGTATCTCCAGCGCCTCCGACATGATACAAAAAGCCATTGTTGGGTTTTTGTCGGTAGGAGTCCGACATAACCCTTCGTTCTTCCCAGACGGAGGGTAGGTATCCATGAGGAATCCCCCCAAAAAAGGTAGGATTAAGTTTATTTCTCATCCTGTAGAACATACGGTCTACTGCCTATTAAACTAAAGACAAATGAAACGAACTCTAATTCATTCCATGAATCCGATAGATGGCAGATACGTTATTTGCTTCAATCTATCTATTTCTTTAAATATTATTTACTAGTTTGGTTGATCTCTAACTAAAATCTATGAAATCTCTGAACTCACTTTCTAAACTTATTTTTATGGAAGGATAAATAGTGAACTTTATAAAATAACAAATAATAACGAGACGCAAAACTTGAGCTCAACATCTTCTATAGTTTTTGAACGAATCAATAAACGTCAATAAATTAATATGACATAGTACTTCTGTCAAGTTAATGTCAAGTTGTCCACAAATAAAAAATAATTGTAATTTTGTAAACAAAACAAACCATGCGGTCTCATGCGGTGTTTATTTTACAACAAGAGAGTGAATAAACTATAAAGACTAGTGTTTGTAACGTAAAAAGTGTTATTAATACATAATAGTACTCGAATAATGGATAACTTTCAACTAAGTCCTATGAAACTCTATATTCAAGATATATTTCGCGCCAAAAACACAGAAAACAGATACATTTACGAATTATTCGGACTGACATTCAAGAATATCGTGATACATGGCGTCATTACGTCTATTTACAATACAACAAGCAGCGCAACGAATATGGAGCTCTCCGACGCTACGGGATCAGTGCAAATTTATTATGATTGCACAAAAAGTAATGTAAATACATCACCGGCCATTTTGAAAGATTTATATTATGGTTTTTCTAGAGCGACGATATCAGGCAATGACAACGTTAACATTATGTCTACTCTGTTGGACAGAATAGCAAAAAAACCATTAAACTTAACAGAAGGGGATTATTTAAGTGTCATTGGAGATATTTTTTTAGATGATAAAAGTGTAAGGATGATCTCAGCATACGAATGCTTGACAACATCGGTAGAAAGAGATATTGTGTGGATGGAAGAACTTAGATATTTGTATGAAAAGTTTTATCTTCGAAATAAGTGATGTTTAAATAAAACTGAGTTTTTAGTAAACCATGATTTTCTCTTGTTCCATTTTTCCTGTCTCTGGATAAAACGAATCGTTCAAAAATAATTAGAAAAGAACTTTGTGCCTAACGAAACGCAAACAATATTGGTGGGAGTCCATCCACGAAATTCCAAATCTTTCTATCTTTATCAGTAACATTATGGTATGAAAATATCAACCTTACATCAATAGCTAAAAGCTGAATATTATTTACAATTTCATTCGGGAATTAAATAAATACTATGCTGGACTTACATCATTTTGTCAGACGTCCGTCCGCCCAGTGATGCCAACTTAGGGTAATTTACCCTAGATTTAGGGTGAAACTAATACGGCCGGGTAAGTTTTAGGGTATTCATTTTGTTGGGGTATTTTATAGGGTAAGGTCTGTTTCGATTACGAGACTACTATAATATTAAACTACTTAGTAGAAATACGTCGCGTTACGTTTCGTTTTGGGCCGGGCTCAGTTGTGCTTAGATGCTGGTGGTAATAAACGATTCCTTAAAATTTCTAAGGCTACCTTAGAAATTTTAAGGAATCGTTTATTAGCATCATCTTTTTATCAGCACCTATAAATAATGTGCTGCCGAAGAGAGCCTTTGTCTGTATTCAGTCATCCAAACCGAGCTCTGTAGGTAGTAGGCTATCTTTGGCCATGATCTACAGTATAATTTGCAGTCATTACACCGTCAAAAACAATCTATAGGTACTAATATCTCGTTGTATTATTTGTAAAGTAAGAAAAAACAGGGAATGTTTTCAATTTTTTTTAGGGTATTTTTTTATTTAATAGCGAATCTGGGGTAAACTGAGACTAAGCCTGGGGTAAAGTGAAAACCAGGTCTGGCAACACACTTCCGACAGTCAAGTCAAGTACGTCAATCGGACCTTTGTAGTTTGGTGTTATTGAACTTCAAATAATCATTTTCGAAGTTATATCACGAGATTTAGCTAAAAAAACGTAAATATTACTTCTAATGTTTATTAAATGCTTAATTTTACAAAAATCATTCAATTTGTTACAGACATCAGTCGGTGTTTCTAGGTTAGATTCTAACTTGTGTACTAAGTAAATATATGTTTTTTTCTTATTAGAACGATGGCCCACGAAGGAATTTCGCCGCAAGAGATCGAGGCTCTCTGCCAGACCCCTGACCCTTCGACCAGGGCAAGTATTCTTATAACCTTTCAAATTTTTTTTTCGTTTTGTTATCAATATTACAAGTGGAGTTATTGCTGATAATAAGTACTTGATGGATAGATATTTCTGATTTATTACGCTATCATGCCAGTATTATTATATTTATGGCAAATATATCAGATAAAGATACTTACTTTAGGTTTAAAAAAATCAATAGTCTTGGTAAATAATGTATCTAGCCTTCACACTTCAATACTAAACAAAGTTTTCTGAACTACAAGTTGCTATCAAGGTCAACTGTAGCCACTTTAATGCCCGCAACCTAGAAAGCCATCACAATATGTTTTAAAATAAACAAAATAATAATAAAGCATCATATTTAAAACTCAAATCCCGGATTAATAAATGCAGAGTAAAGTTATGCCGAACTTAAACCTCAAGAATTCCTTTGAACACAAATCAATTCTTGAGGTTTAAGTTCGGCATCATTTATTATTATATTACAATTTTTATCATTAAATATTATTAGGTACTACCATAAATTTTGGATATTATATTGTTATTAGATTGGGTGTCTGCCTACCTATTTAATTTCCTAGGCACTTTAGGATACTGAAGCGCCTATGGAGTAACTAGGTTGCAAGGGCAAGTGAAATACGCTGGAAAATCTCGACTACCTGCCTCTGATAGCGACTAGCTACAACACTAGCAGAGAATAGGGGGCCCCATGAATTGTGGGGCCTTGGGTACTTGCCCAGGTTGGCTAATAGAAAAGATGGCCCTGGTTAGGTGGTGTCATAGGAAACCAAGCAGGAATAATAGTCCTACTACAAACTACTAAATGATAATCTATCTGCAAGGTTTTACAATCAGAAGATGCAACCTGTATGAACAGTTTTTAAAATATAACATAAACGCAGGTATTTTCATACAACCTGTCTTATCAAATTCCACATGAGTTTCATTTATAATAACTCAATACCAAGTATTTATCTTAAAACCATTATCTTGTAATAATTATTTCATGCCCACTTATCAGTGACCTGTGACTTGAAAATTGAGTAACAATCAAATATTAATCAGTGTTCGTATATTACATTGTTCAATTTAAGATTTATTGATATAACACATAGAACACACTTTGATTCTATGTATATTGGGATGAATTGTTTTTAACACACTTTTGTGTTAGCTTCACCTGTATCTTTGTTTGTAAGCGACTCCTTTGGACTTGTGTTTGATCCACTTCAAACGGTCAGAATTCATTTAAACTTTGTAGACGTATTGAGGCCGGTGACAATAGGGTATTTTCCAATTTGATAAAAACTATTTTAATTTCAAGATTGGGACGATATAGTTACCTTTAATTAATAAATAAATAAACAGAAAAATAAATGTATTTATATCCATTTTCTCCATTAAAAACGATTAAAATCAAATTTCTTTTTCGTTCTTTTGAATTTACCGCCAAAACGCTCCTTACGATGACTTTTTATCAGGTGACATCGTGACGCCAGCTTTCTGTAAACAGCACCAGTACAAATACTTAGTTTGGCGCAGCTTAAGAAGTATTTGAGCACAGAGGCACCGCACACCAGTACCGCACACCAGTGATTTCACTTTCTATTCATAAAAAATCTTGTTAATTATAAACACAACACTCACTTGTTTACTTACTAACTACTTTCGTTTACACAAAGTTGACGTCACATGATAAAAAGTCATCGTTAGGAGCGTTTTGGCGTGATAAATGATAAATGATTTTATTTCTGTAAGTAGGTTTGTACAAACACTTTTACACGTCAATCATATTTTTTTAAACTAGATGAGGTCGGCGTTTCCTATCTGACTACTCTGAGAAGAAAGGCCGAAACAAACTCAGAGGTCACAGTCTCTTTTAAAGTCCAGACATAATCTTGGTCAGATCATGTGAAGACCATGTGGATTGGTGTCTGAAATGGTCTTTTGAGAAAGAACCACACAGGTTGAGTGGACCTGTCCATTCAGTGCACGCATGTATCAGTAATCATACGGCTCAACTCAGAACTTGAGGAGCTCAACGATTTGAGGAACAATACCTACCAAAGAAAGGACATTTGGGTAGGCCGCATAAAGTACTCAAACTGCCAGATTAACATTAAAAACGAACTGAGAAAGAGACGAAATACAAAAACAAAAATACCACATAGTCCTCACATTCACAATAATTAAAACAAAAATAATATTATACTTCTCAAAGTAAATATTCATGTCAAAGTGTAAATAATAATAATCAAATGTCAAAGTGTATATAATAATAATCAAATGTCAAAGAGCAAAACAAAAAAAAAACAACATTCAGTATACAAAATTGGAGCAGGTCAATCCCAAGCTTTTTTGTCCTCAATATAATCTTTAACGGTATAAAAGGCTTTCAGGCACAACTTACGTTTGATGAATGATTTAAATTTATTGAGACTTAGATCTTGAACATGGCTTGGAAGTTTATTATAAAAGCGTATACATTGACATCTGAATGACCCACCTATTTTCTTGAGCCTTGTTGATGGTACAACAAATTTGTGTTTGTTCCTAGTATTTATACTATGGATATCACTGTATTTTTAAACAATTTAATATTTTTATGAGCATATAAAAGATTTTCATATATATGAAAATCTTTTATATGCTCATAAAAATATTATATACTGTGTATATACTGTGAAGGCACAGTCATTACATTTATCTCCTTAAATTTATCTCTGAGAGAGTGTCTCGGACTTAATTTATAAATTGATCGGACAGCTCTTTTCTGCAAGACAAAAATAGTCTGAATGTCGGCGGCATTTCCCCACAATAGAATACCATACGACATTATACTATGAAAATAGCTAAAGTACACTAAGCGGGCTGTCTCTACATCAGTTAAATTACGAATTTTTCTAACAGCGTATGCTGCAGAACTTAGCTTTTTCGATAATTTAGCTATATGTGGGCCCCACTGTAGCTTGGCATCCAAAGTTAAGCCCAAGAATACAGTGCTTCAGGATTCAATTCTTCGCCCTTTATCAACACATTAGTTTTCACCTGCTTAACGTGAGGTAGCGTAAACTTAATGCATTTGGTCTTTTTTTCATTAAGAAGCAAATAATTAACATTGAACCAGTGAACTACTTTTGAGATTGCGCTATTTACATCGTCATTAACAAGTTGCTGACGTTTAAGTCTAAACAAAAGTGAAGTGTCATCCGCAAACAACACTATATCATGATTATCCTTTATGAGGTAAGGCAAGTCATTAATATAAATAAGAAACAAGAAAGGACCAAGAATTGAGCCCTGTGGGACTCCCATTGATACTACGGATCCCGGAGATCCTTTTCCGTTTACATCAACACACTGAATCCTATTACACAAGTATGAAATAAGAAGATCCAGAGCGGTGTTCCGGATCCCGTAGTGGCGGAGTTTCCTGATTAGAGTTTCATGAAGCACGCAATCGAAAGCTTTAGATAAATCGCAAAAGATGCCCAAGGCATCGTATTTATTTTCCCATGCATTGTAAATATGCCCTAAGAGTTCTACACCGGCATCGGTAGTTGAACAGGTAGTTGAACGGTAAATTCAAAACATCGTTTTCAATTGAGAAAATGGATATAAATCAATTTACTTTTATTTTTCTGTTACATATTTCGTCCCAATCTTCAAATAAGAATAGTTTTTAATAAATTAGAAAATACCCTATTCAATAATTTTATTTTGTTCCATATTGTTATTTTTTTACTACAGAAGCCTGCAAGCCAATTTCTTACTCACACTAGTTCACCAATAAATCTTTACTCATACTCTCTTTAACACTTTTCCAGGACTTCATGTTCCAACAAACCATGTACCGTATAAAGGACCCTCGCAAGTCCATTCCATTCTACACCGGAGTCTTGGGCATGACGTTACTGAAGCAGCTGCACTTCCCCGAGATGAAATTCTCATTGTTCTTCATGGGCTATGAGAACGCTGCGGAGATACCCTCGGACGAGGCCACAAGGACTGCCTGGGCTATGACCAGGAAGGCCACACTGGAGTTGACTTAGTGAGTATATGTTGGATATTGTTCATATAAAGGTCTGGTACTTAGTTCTTGCAACTGGCTTGCCTGTATGACCAGATGTATGAATAAACGAGGCAGCAGGTAGCGTTCTGTAGTTTCTGCCTACGCCCATGGGAAAAAAGCGTGACTGTATGTATGTATTGTTCTTATAAATCCATATTAGTCTAGACATTGAGGAAGGAAATCTAAATACGGCCGTATAATATTTTTTGGTTTTTTAACATGAATCTTAACAATTTAAAGCCATTATTCGATATCATTTCTTAGCAACCACAATACCTTGTTAAGTACAAAGCATTGTGGATGCCAAGAAATTTTGAAACAATATTCATCTACCATCTGATGCCTGTCCAGGTGCTGGGCATCACCAACATTTTCTACGGTCTCACTTCTATCCGATTACTAATAGGGTATTACACCTATTTTTTTAAAGTGTCTTAATTAGACTCTAAAAAACAACATTTTTATTGAATCGATTAGTGCCATAAAAATGCATTTAAATTTTACATTTTCATGTTTCGCGAGCAATTTGACGATTTTGACGAAAACGTTGGACGCAGTGGACGCCATATTGCTCTGTTGGTGTGACGTCAGTTTTTCCCTCACTGTTTTGAGAGCAGTGGTGATAAAATAATTTACACAAAGTAACGCTTGTGTAGTTTCGAACTTACGAGTAAGTCACGGCTGCACCACTGCAATCGTTGCGTTGAATGAGTGACAACTGTGGCCCAAGTGTGAGTTTTATTTAAATATATCGATCAAACGCTTCGAGGGCGTTCGGCGCTCCGATTGGCCCTGGATTAGTGACGGACCAATCGGAGCGCCGAACGCCCTCGAAGCGTTTGATCGAGATGGCAAAATGAAACTCACATTAAGACCTCTGATCGCGACGATCGCTTATATCAGCATACGGCTTTATTCTGCTTGTACTAGGTGATACAATGAAATTTGTACATGTTATTTAGATTTTTATTTTTATTTTCCAGCAACTGGGGCACAGAGAGTGACGACTCGAGCTACCACAACGGCAACTCAGACCCGCGTGGATTTGGACATATCGGCATCCTCGTGAGGAATGTGGATGAGGCTTGTGCCAGGTATGCAACACAGATTTATTATGTAATAATTTGGAATTATGGGAGTACTCGCCTAATTTTACCGACTACAGCGAAGCAAAGAGATGGTTATGATTTTGACCAGTATGTATGTGGATATGTTTGTATGTATGTCCAGTTCCCTCATAAATTTTAAACTATTAATCAGAATTTGACAAGTGAAGTATCGTTAGAAGCGTCAAGATCGTCTGCTGGCTATAGGCTATCTGACGTCACATTAATGAATAATGCGGCCTCTAGAGGACATAAAGAAGTGTTTTAGTAAAAGAAGACAATGCGACCGGAGTGGGTTAACTAACAGACAGATTAACTCCTACAAAGCGCGGCAGTTCAAGACTTAGAAGGTTTGCCTTTGTGGGTCGTACTACGGAAACAGGAACATTACCGAAGTGTATACATTTTCTGGTTTAACTGTATCATGTCAATGTTACATACTCTAAATAACAGCTCTTATAACCCCGGTTTAACATTCCAGATTCGAGCAACAAGGAGTCAAGTTCATCAAACGCCCCAACGACGGCAAGATGAAGGGTCTGGCCTTCATCCAGGACCCTGACGGCTACTGGATAGAGATCTTCACCAGCAATGTTGTCTAAACCGGTTCTATAGGAGTTTTGGTACAGTGTCTGGTTGAAAATACCACGTAGAAAACCCTTTAAATAGCCTGATGGGGTTAAATGGCAGAGGTGTATACCGGTCAGATTAAATTAGTTAGCGTTATTTCACAGATCTTGTGATTGGTTTATCATCAGCTTATAGCAGTCCACAGATGAACATAGGCTTCTCCAATCGCAGCCCCTTCAACTGGATTTGCGGAAAACTCATTAAAAATGATGTTATTCCTGTAAGTAGGTTTGTACAAACACTCTAACACGTTTCCTATCTGACTACTCTGAGAAGAAAGGCCGAAACAAACTCAGAGGGCACAGTCTCTTTTAAAGTCCAGACATAATCTTGGTCATGTGATGGTTATCGATACCTATCTATCGACAAAAAAAAGTGGAGTTTGCTAGCTAATTCAATTTGACGCTGTAGTTCAACAGACGTTTCACACGCTATGTTATAAGGCCCTTATAATAGAGGACAAGCCAATTGCCAACTAGGCCTCAAATCGGAATGCAACTAAGAAGTTTTCAATGAAAAATGTCAATAACATTTGGTTAATCCGTGAATCGAACATAGGATCACATTAGCAGTATTTTTGGCAACTACTGGTAGTTGTAAACAAGACTCTTCACTCACCCACTCACTCTTAGTCTTCTTGAGTGCAGACTTAAGAAGATCAAGAGTAAACCAAAATCCAAACTCCTAAAAAGTGGAAACGGAGCATGTAGGAGTTCATGACAACCAATATTCATAGACACGTACGATTCACGACCGTAACACATATTTACAGAAAGTGTAAGTTACAGTTAACAGTTTACTTATATATTTCTAACGGTCGTGAATCATATTTTAATCAATATACAACCTGCCACTGCTCGGAAAATTGCTAAATAATTTAAATCTGTTGTTTAAAAGCATTTTTCAACAAAAAGTGCAGGCAAAAATTGTAATCTTTTCTAAGTCTCTCGACCCTACACTGTACCAAAATTAATTAGTAAGGAAATGTAATATCACCCGTGTATGGAATTGATTATTAACAGCCCACTGCTGGGCAAACACCTGCAATATTTTAAGTACGTACTATTGTGATAGATATCTTTTTTACAGTGAAATATCCCACTGCTGGGCAAACGACTTAGCCAAGGTTTGCACGGACGATTTTTTTTATCGCTGTGGTTTCATCTCTTAGTAATTAGCCGAGCATTTGAGACTACATCAGAGCGCAACCGAGACCGTCAAGAAAAAATACTCAGTTGGAATTTAAACCCTCGGCGCTGAGTAGAGCGGTTAAAATCGAGTGCACGCAAAAATATCGCCCTTGCCACCTTGGCTTATAGTATCAAAGTAACTGATATTTTAACTAGGGATGCATCCGATACCGATACCGATGCCGATATATCGGCGATACTCGAAGTTTGCCGATATATCAGCATCGGCGATATTTTTATAGCCGATTCAACGATACTTTTCAAATTTCACGCTTTAAAAATGTAACGTAGACGCGCGTGTTGTCTCGTCTATTTCGTTGCAAACGAGGCACGAACTAACTATGCTAAATATACCAATAAGTTATCTCAACCTGTCTATCGTTTTAAACGGTTTTATTTATTTTTACCTGTTATTTGTTATTTTTATTTTAATATAAATTTTAAAAATAACCCATATATTTAACCTTCATTTTTGAATTGGATAAGCGTATCGGTATTGGTATTGGTATCGGTATCGCCGATATTTTATAAGAGCATCAGTATCGGTATCGTATCGGCAAAAAAGTGTATCGAGGCATCCCTAATTTTAACAAACTGTACTCGCAAAGACTTGTGACAGTTGCGGTCATCAAACGTACGAATAGGACGAGGAATATTTAGTATGAGAAAACGCTTAATAACAATGGTGTGGTCTCGCTCACTCTTTTTATGACCGCGACTTCTGTGAATTTAGCGTTTAGTGCAATACTAAAATTAAAACTATTGTAATCGAAAATAATGGAATAGCCATAAAATGCTAGATTTAGAATTTTACTTTTAAAAATTCTAACCTAAAAAGAATGCTGTTGAGCAAAAATACTTTTTAAATTGGTTGGTAATAATATGGGTTGCCCAGTAATGGGCAACCGTGTGCAATTGTGATTAATAATGATAAGGATAATTTTGTATTTATTTGTTATTCTTTTGTATTGGTTCTTACGTGCAATTATTAATTGAATATATTATTATTATAAAAATGTTATTTACAAATTGGTATTTTATTTAATTCTGAATACATTTTTTTTTTTTGCGAAATTCAAATTGTCTTCCGTTTTTTTGCAATTTGCAAGTCGAGTGTCCAGGTTGTATGAAGAATATCAATATCAATAATCGATTTTTTCTTTATATACCAGCAAGGATTCTATATTTACGTAATTATGGTACCTACATACCTAATTGGCACAGATTTGCTACCAAAGCATAGCAGAAATAATGCATTATTGAAACAAATTGGACTATTATAATGGTCAATAATACAATATAACCATGGAAGATAATTTGGCGACATGTGCCGATCCGGATATTTGTACTTAGGCATACATTGCCTCGGTACTAACTAAATGTGTGTTAACCCTTTGACCACCACGCTCAATCTTAAAACCTGACCACCAGCGCCACGCCTATTTTTGCTATAATTTCTCGCATGATACTGTAGTGATGTGCCCCCTTCTTACGATATAATTATTGCAAAACGTGATATATTGAGTTTATTTATGATTAAACTATACATAACGTTAAAATTATGCATTAAAAACTTATTAGAATTATGATGGGAAAACAGATTTCTCAACTCATACAGCAAGAAGTAACAACACAACCAGCGGTCGTTGACCAACAAAAACATTTATTTATTTTATTTCGCATTTAGATTTCGGTACCCATCATCATCATCGGCCTACAGCAGTCCACTGCTGGACATAGGCCTCTCCAACTGCACGCCACCGTTCACCGTTTTGAGAGCAGTGGTGATGAAATTATCTACACAAAGTGCTTGAATGCGAAGCGTGTATATTTTTAACCGACGAAAAAACGGAGGAGGAGTTACTCAATTCGACGCGTATTTTTTTTTTAATGTATGACCACGCATAACTTTTTCCAGAGTAGTCCGATTTTGATAAAAAAAAATGATTGGAAAGGGTACCCCGAAGTTGGTCCCATATAAATTTCGAAGATAAATACCGACCCTAAAGGTAAGAAAACAGGGGATGATTGATTGTTAACTCACAGATTTTATACTGAGTTGTGTATTACAAAAAAGTAATCAAAAATTAAGCATGTAGTAATTAGTAGATTATAGCCACGAAAAATTATAAAATAAAAACTTTTTAATAAAAAAATTAAACCGCCGAAAAACCGAAAAGTAAAAAATAATAAACTTGCTTTTTGTCCAACCCCAATAACTAAGTTCGGAAGTCGGTGCCTTTGGATATCATCATCATCTGCCTAGCCTTTTCCCAACTATGTTGGGGTCGGCTTCTTTGGATATGTATTTAATTATATGTCACCGCCTTCCGAACTTAGTTATTGGGGTTGGACAAAGCAAGTTTATTATTTTTTACTTTTCGGTTTTTCGGCGGTTTAATTTTTTTATTAAAAAGTTTTTTGAGTTGATCAGCTTCTTGAAAACCGTATAGTCAATGGGCTCTTTTTATGTGTGTTTATGTAATCTATCTACCTCCTTAACAAATTGTTACCAACTGGTAATAATGACGACGCCGACGGTACAAATTATTTTAGAATAAGTAACGCCAATTTATCCCATTTTCAGGCTTTTCTCAGATCATTAGAGATGTGTTTATTGGACAAAGAGTAAGTCAAATAATTTACAGAAGCCCTCTTTTCTTCTGAATTGTTACTTGTTTTGTTAGTTACCTAAGACTAATCAGGTGCATTGTTTTTTTTTTACACACTGTCATATGTCTAGATTTTTGCAACTATCTAGACGTCTCAAACTCAACAATTAAACCATTTACGGGCACTTTTGAACTGTCAAAAAGTCTGTCATTAAGCTAGTTGCATATTCCAAAACATAGATGTCAATGAAGAAAAAAACCGGTCAAGTGCGAGTTGGACTCGCGCACCGAGGGTTCCGTACAAACCTGTGGGTATATAAGTAAAAGTTCAAAATTGTCAAAAATATTTTTTTTTATATGACGAAACTAAAAAAATTCGGTTTTCGTAATTTTTCCTATATCTGTACTATAAGACGTGACTTCGTACAAAATTTCAAGATTCTAAGTTCACGGGAAGTACCCTGTAGGTTTTGATTCCCGTGCGAGTTTCGAAAATTTGCGGAATTTTGCGGCCTAAATGGCTGTATCTTTTGATTGCGTTGACTTAGAAGGTTGATTTTTCTACAGCTTCCAGGGACAGTAGAACTAAGTATCATATAGAAATTTCAGTTTGATACCTCCACGCGTTCCTGAGAAAAACGGTCTTGACAGACGGACGGACGGACGGACGGACGGACGGACAACAAAGTGATCTTATAAGGGTTCCGTTTTTTCCTTTAGAGGTACGGAACCCTAAAAACCGCCAATAAAATCCGAGGACACTCTTTTAAATGAAGATATTATAAAATCCTGGTTACATTATTCTTGTTATTACTATCTTGTTATTACTATAAGGCGTGGGTCAGCACCATCCAGTTCAACCATACTGTAGGGTCGACTTCCAGTAGCTGAATACCTAGGTACATGGAGCGACTGTCCATCTGAGCTCCACAACCCGAGACCTCTATCTGACTGAAACAACAAAATGCAATGAAATCACTAGATATACCTACGGTTGACAATCTGTTGGCAAATACTAGGCACACATACGAATTGTTCAAATGTCAAATAAAATGTAAAAAAAAAAACATATCATCTGTAATTTCGAATTCTGCAATTATGGTTGTATATTAACTTTAGAACACTTGTTCTGGCTGCAATATTTTTTTGTCACTAAAATATGTATGGGCTGTATATACCACTGCCCTTAATACAAGTTATTGTATAACTTAGTAAGGGTGCTGGTTGCAACACCTACCTGTTTGTTAACTAGCATAAGACAAGTGTACCCATTTATGTTAATTACTATTAACTTAATGTTAACATTATTATTTGATTAAATAAATAAATTTGAAAAAATTTGAATTTGACAGTTGACAGTCTGTTGGCTCTTTCTTCTCAGGTATCAGTTATGTGTGTGTAGTAGAGCTTGTGGCTAAATAACAATAGCTGCACGGGTCGGTCGACCAGGTTAAGCTACGCTTGCCGCGGTTGGTCCGTGGATGGGTGACCATCTTTACATACCAAGACCCCTCCGTGCCTCGGAAAGCACGTTATTTATTTGTCTCGGCTGTCATTTGTGGATCTTTGACAGTCGTTACGGGTCGTCAGAAGCCCGAAAATCTGACAATCAGTCTTACCAAGGGGTATCGTATTACCCAGTAACTGGGTTGTGGAGGTCAGATAGGCAGTCGCTCCATGTAAAGGTATTCAGCTGCATCCGGTTAGACTGGAAGCCGACCCCAACATAGTTGGGAAAAGGCTGGGCAGATGATGATATCAGTTATGAAGTAACTACAAAAGCTTGGTAAAAACCTGTCTGTTTGTACCCGACTGCCCTAGAAGAAGGGTAGGTACCTGCTTCATTTTTAAATTAAACTGCCGCATCTGTAATCTTTAGTCTTTCTCAGGCCACGCTCCACATAATTTGTCTGCGTCATATATATTTCTAATAAGTAGGCCACACTCGATCGCAGCATGGTCTTGTCAGAAGCTAGATCCCAGTAATGTACAATAGTTATGTGCAATATGAAGAAAATATCATGTTTGTGCATTAACTTGTTACTTTTTATAATAACGGTAAGTCTAATTAAATTCTAATACTTAATAATAAATAACTGTCAAAGAACCGAAAGTCTGACTACCTGTCTTATTATGGGGTATCGTGTTACGCAGTGGGTAATTGAACTGTGGAGGTCAGATATCTAGGCAGTCGCAAAATACTCGTATTCAGCTGCATATGGTTAGACCGAAAACCGGCCCCAACATACTAGTTGGGAAAAATCTAGGTTGACTTACACCGATACTTGACATTAGCTAGGTAACCTGCAGTGCCCTCTGTGCACTTTTTTATGAAATAGTCATTTAATCGAATTACATGAACCTCCGCTGCTGCCCCGTAAGGACCAAGCCCGGGTCGACGGCGCGTTATGTTCCACGCGGGCCTCAAAGACATATCAGCACAAACTGATGGGGCCCGCAAGAATCGCCCATACAGCGCTTTTTGGTAGCCGTTACGAAACAATTCGACACTTTCATGTCGACACTGATTTATTCTGGTAACATTTTTTGGTCGGTGAGTCGACTTTGTTCCGTCGCTACGACTAAAAATGGGGAACAGTCGACACAGTAATATTTGGTTTTAAAGTTACGTTGCTGTGTGGTAACATTGTTCATAATCTGCAACCACATCTCAGAAATCATTCGTTCGTTCAATCGTTCGCTTTTCGTTCTGTGACGTGAAATTAAAATAAATAAAGAAGAAAATATTATGCAGCCATCACTGTTAATCAAGGTAACTTTTTATTCATATATTAATAATTGGTTTTTATTGTTCAAATATAAATGGGAAAAGAATTTCATCGTGCAATTTGTTCAAATAATTTGAAATTTATCAATGCGTCTCCATGTAATTGTAATTTAACCTGTGTAGTACAATGTAAACAATTGTTTTTACTAACAAGTTTTTACAATTTTTACATTCCCAGAGCTTGGAAGCTTTTGCTATCATAGATTTAATACTAAATATATGATATGGAACCAAAAATGAACCATGAAATTGGTGAATAATAAGAAGATGTCTTTTTATTTAGATAAAATATTCTAGTCACAACTGGTCAGTAAGTTACTAGATTGTTTCGACATATGTCGACGTGAAACCAGAAGTAGTTATAAAGTTACCGAATTCACAAAATGGTTTATTGTTTCCAGCGATTCTCAAACGTTAGGACTCTGAAGCCATATATGACGTCAGCGTTTGCTGCAGTTGACTGTATTCTGCATGCTATGGAATTATGCCTATATAACTGAAAGTTTTGTAATTGTTTCGGTTACGTTTGTATGATTTTTATAATGTTTGATAATTTGTGTTAATTACAAATAAAGATTTAACTGATTGTTTGAAAATAAAAATGAAAAACTAATATTTTATTTCTTTATTTTCTTTCCTACTGTTGTCAATACTGGAATAAACATAATTTGAGAGTTGCAAACCATTGATACAAGTTTACCTTTGACATAAACAAAAATATTTTTTTTTCGTTCTTTCATTTCGTAAGGAAGTAATGTGTCGTAAATATATAATGGTCGCTCAGAAAAATTACATTTATTTTTTTATATCCCTTCCAACGATTTGTATGTTTCCCTGATCAAAAGTTGTGAATTTCATTTCTACAATATTATTATCGGTAGTTAAAAACCATTTAACTTTAATGTATTTTGACAGCTGGTAATCCTCACTCATTTTTACAGTAGTAATTACTTTTTCACCCATATCCAACAAATTTTCGTATTTGAAAAGAGGATACATCCGTTTGGATTTATGGTCCTTGATATTTAGCTTTGCCTATTCCTGTATGTGATTCGCTACTTGCGCTAAGGGTTGGTCGCCTTTTCGTAAAAGGTTTTTAATTCGAAACAACAAACTTTCAAGTGGATAACAAACACAATTTATACTGAATAAATTTAATATCTGTAAATAATCTGAAAAATTATGTACTTGGAGATAGATTATGTGTAACCAATAATTTGTTTACTTTTTTGTAGAAAGTCGATATGAGACGGAATCGTTCAGTTTTTTACTCATTTTCAATTAGAAACCATCATTTGATCACTTGTCAAAACAGTTTGAGAAACAGTGCCTTATGGTGACTTTTTCATTCACATTTTAGCAATTTATTGTGCAGTAATAATGACGTAACATTACGACACCTCGTGTAAATATAATTTTTAAGTTATTATTCTAGTAACATGGTGACCACACTGATACTACACATTTTTACTCGATTTTACGCATGTTACAAACTGAACACAAAGTTTTTAAAAATAAGTCTACACAAATGATTACGTTACGTGTGAACACAAAGACTACTTATAGTTACTGAAATATTTTCCAGTCAAATTGGGTGCGAACTATTACCACACATAAAGACCAAACCCCACACAGTCACCATGTTTCGTAGCAGTTACGAAACTGTGACAACTGGTTACTGCCTTTAAGATTCTGTGACCGAAAAATGCTGTATGGGCGATGCCTGCCAGGGGTGCGTGTTGTTCGAAAGAGATACCGTGGCCACTGGCACACAGGCAACTGAAGGAACACGGGTGGATTTTAGTCAGTAAAAGTGACACCCTCCTGCTCCACCCAGAGCGGGAGAAGTTATTTGATGATTACCCGCCCTCAATAAAAAGGGTTGTATTGATAATTTTAGTTATGTAAAGCCATATTTGTTACGGTTGCGATGTCATATTCAAACATATTTCAATCAACATGCAACATTGCACATACCTGCAAATTGCAAAACACGGAAGAAAATTTGAATTTCGTGGGTAACCCTGGAGCTTCCATCATACGTAGGCATGCCAAATGATTTTATTTTGCTTAAATTTCGATTACTGCATCTAAGATAATCTGTATGAAGCCACTGCATAATGCCGCAATAAACTTGGCTAACCTCTGGGCTCTAACTACAGGATACGTTTTTAACCAGTGCGCAACCTGTAACCATGAATTCGGCATATGCTCTAACGTAGAAATTTTTCTTCCGTTATGGAAAAAAAAATCAGCTCTTCCATACATTTTGACCGCGTAGGTAGGTAATCATAATCTGTTTCAATTTGACAGTTCAACAATATTCATTGCGTGATTTACATTGTTGAGCAGACACATTTTTCGAACATTATGAAGCAATGGTTTAACAATCTGTTCAATCTAAACGAAACAGATTATGATGAATCGTGAGTTACGCAATTAGGGTTCAGGCCAGAGTACTCGGAGGTCTGCGCCGGAAAAACTCCTCAACATAATTTTTTGCAACTCTAAAAAGGGATATAGTGATAAATGCGGCTGCAAAAAAGCTGGATTTTTTTGTTCTCTTGCATGTACTAGCTGTCGAGGCCAGTCGACGATATTAATTTACTTGCACCCAGAAAGAAGAACAAGAAGAAGAGGAAGCAAAAGTATTAGACGATTATGAATCTGACGAATAATTTTCCCCATTTTTTTAATTTGTACTGCTTTTAACATTTCCAATACTATTATTTTTTAATTCAGTAGTTTTAAATTAAACAGGATCATAATAGACCGTGGAAACGTGCGCATACTCGTATTATGAAGATTCCAACTTTTTCAACTATTAGAATCGTTATCTCAGAAACGGTGGAAGAAAAGTATTGAGACATTTTTATGGATAATTATATGATCTACAATTTTTGTTTGACTTAATTTAATGATAAAACTAACCGTTTTGCTGAAAAACGTGATAATTATACGCATTTTTGAGACATTTGCATCTTATTTTTTTTTTAATCTAGTAACGGAAGCGATGGGGACTTTTCAGCATTCATTTTTATTGGTGTTCGAAACATTTATATACCAATTTTTAGTTCTATGCGAATTGTTGTAGCTTTACTAATATTTTTAGGGCTAATTTGACCGGACTATTAGTCAAAGTCTTGACTTGAGGACTACCTCCTTTTTTGTTTGAAATGTTAGCCAAATTCTATGTTTTTTTTTTTGTTTACTTTAATTTTTCATCTTTGAGATTTTCTCACGATTACTGACTAAGTGACTACACACAGCCCTACGTTTAAAGTAGGATTGGCCCGCCAGCAAACATCACAAATTTTAAAATCTTCTTCACAGGATGCAGTCCCTTTAAAGCTAATAGCAGGCGACCGCACCGTAGTGAAGAAAGATGGCGCCACTCACACCATATCGAAATATTACGTAGTACCAAACGATTTCGACCCAAACAATACAACCAATACCACGGAAACATCTCAAACTGCGCTTCGTATGAATCATAGCCTTTATTCAAAAAATATGGATGCTACAGCGAGCGAAGATCAAGTCAGTGAAAAGAGAGCCGAAGTGGCAAACAATCAAACCATTGGTGTTAACAATAATGAACTGAACTTACTTTCGGATCTGGATGATACTCAAGTTGATGTTGCTACTCAAGCCGATGATAATACTTCTGAATCAACGGTAACTTTTTTTTTTGTTGGGTATTATCAATAAAATATCTTTGGACGCTAGGCGAAGAATTTCATCGTTATATTTATGTGTGGAACTGTGGATCATCTCGTCATTATCGCATTAAGTTTGAAATACAAGTTCCTCATTACCATTTTAAACTAATGTAAATTTGCGATTATATAGTTTGCATTGCACAAAGATAAAGGCAACTCAATAATGAAGTTATTATCAAAAACACAAATAAGTTTATCCAGCAAAAGTCTTTAAATTCTTCAGGTTTTTAATCAATCTTTTTTCTATGTTTATTTCGCGTTCCGGATGCAATCCAGCTTACTCATATACTTCAGTGGAATTCCTCAGATCGTGATATGTTTCTTCCTTTCAGGAATCGGTAACCACGGAACAAAGCTTGGGCCCTGATGACTTAGGTAATCTTCAAGTTGAACCTATTACTAATTTTAGTAACGAAAACAGTAGTGTCAGCAGCAATGAAGTTAATGTATATAATTCAAGCGAAACATTACAAAATGGAATCTCATTAATTGTAGAAAATACAACACAAAATTTCGAAACAGATTTTGAGGATGAACTTGATAATTTGATCCTTACAAAGTTTGGTACTGCAGTGCAGGAAAGATCTGTTCAAAATCTAGAGAGTTTTTGGAAATTAATAAAATTATATATAGATAGAATATCGGATGATAATGAACTGTTGGCAAAAATAGAAAAACTATCTCTGTTATTGAATATTTTTACGAATTTGCATGAAGCTGCACTATGGCAAAAGCCGATTGAATCGATGGTTGATAGTATTATTGATACCCTTCAAATACCTTTTGTCGAAAAAAGTAACACGAATGAATCGCAATCTCAAACAAATGTTTCAGGAGAGTATGACGAAGAATGTTTGAGAATTTGTGGTATAAAACGCTCGAAACCTCAGTTGGATTCAAATGGTAATTATCTTTCAGAAACCGAGACCCTGGAGGAAAGCGACAATTTAGAACTAAAAAACTTAGTCTTGGAAACAAGAAAAAGAAGTGATTCAGACGACGGAGATGATGGGATCAACACATCTAATGATCCTGGTTCAAATCAAGTGACAGTTAGTAAGCAACCCACAAATATTCTACGAAGCCAATTAATAGTGCCAAATAACTTAATTGTGGGCGTACCAGACGGGTTTAATGTTCGCTATTCGACGCCAACTCTCAATCACATCGCACGTGAAAACAAGGTTCAAGAAGACCCTAAACCAAACCAAATAGACGAAAACCTGGATGATCAGCAAGTGAACATTGAATCGACATTGATTGATGATCTGCCGTGGCATATTGAAGATAAAACGACTGATTACCTACCGTGGTATATCGAAGATAAAACAACTAATCAGCCCTGGATTATTGAACACAGAACTATTAATACCTTACCCTGGATCATTGAAGATAGAGGAAGTAAAAAAGTACCCTGGAAAGTGGAAAATAGAGCAGATCCTAACTGGTTTATTGAAAATAAAATGGGCCATTCACCAAAAACATCGTATCAATCTAAGGATCCTAGAGTCATAACACATGGCGGTAAAATATTATTACATCCCAATCAGCCTATGACTAGCACAGTACACAGGGTTAAACAAGGAGACAAAAAACGATATCATATTTACACATATGTAATAAACCCAGCGACATCTTTATATGAGATATCAAACTCAGGCAATATCGTCAAAGTTGAGTCTAGGCAACCTAATGCTAATCCCAAAACAAAATCGTATGGTCTGTCCACTTCTCGTGGTGGAGACCAAATTGTGTATACGAATAAGCACTATCCAAGCTACATTGAATCACAATTCAGCTTATCAAAACCGAGCGTTCATATTAGTAGTCAATCAAGTAATTCCGAATTGAATTACGTGACTTCACCGTCTGGTAAAAATAATGAAGAAAATTCATCTGAACTTTCTGATATTTTCAAAGAAGATGATCAACTTATATATTTAGTTGAACATGAACCCCAATCAAATGATAAACCTGCGGTTTTACAACCAAATACACTTCCTTCAGATTCTCTAACTAATTCAGATCAAGAGAATGAGTTAGCACAAGTTCCAGAAGTAGGTTCACATCCTGGAGTTCTGCTTCTGAACGTTCCTTCAAAACCGTTAGAATCATTGATAGACCTAGTCAACACTGGGTCTGAATCTTCGGCAAGCGCCAGCACCAGTGTAGACACACAAACAAATTTGCATCCAGTATCTAAGGCTTCATTCTATTCTGAACACACAAATTTACTGGATGACTATTATAAGCCGAGCCCAGTTTATAGTAGAGAAACATACAAATATCCCGGTTTGATTTCTACAGCTTCATCTAGTTCTTCATACACTAATTTACTGAATGAAAATGATAAACCTGTTAATGGCAAACAAACACACCAGCATCCAACTTTGATTTCTTCATCAGCTTCATCTAATTCGGAATATACAAATATCTCGGATGACTATGATGAACTGAGCCCTGTTTATGGTGGACATACGGTTAAGCATCCCAGTTTGATTTCTGCATCTTCATCTAGTTCTGCATATACAAATTTACAGGATGAATATGATGAACCTATAAATGGCGGACAAACACACCAACATCCAGCTTTGATTTCTTCATCAGCTTCATCTAATTCGGAATATACAAATATCTCGGATGACTATGATGAACCGAGCCTTGTTTATGTTGGACATACGGTTAAGCATCCCAGTTTGATTTCTGCATCTTCATCTAGTTCTGCATATACAAATTTACAGGATGAATATGATGAACCTGTAAATGGCGGACAAACACACCAGCATCCAGCTTTGATTTCTTCATCAGCTTCATCTAATTCGGAATATACAAATATCTCGGATGACTATGATGAACCGAGCCTTGTTTATGTTGGACATACGGTTAAGCATCCCAGTTTGATTTCTGCATCTTCATCTAGTTCTGCATATACAAATTTACAGGATGAATATGATGAACCTGTAAATGGCGGACAAACACACCAGCATCCAGCTTTGATTTCTTCATCAGCTTCATCGAATTCGGAATATACAAATATCTCGGATGACTATGATGAACCGAGCCCTGTTTATGTTGGACATACGGTTAAGCATCCCAGTTTGATTTCTGCATCTTCATCTAGTTCTGCATATACAAATTTACAGGATGAATATGATGAACCTATAAATGGTGGACAAACACACCAGCATCCAGCTTTGATTTCTTCATCAGCTTCATCTAATTCGGAATATACAAATATCTCGGATGACTATGATGAACCAAGCCCTGTTTATGTTGGACATACGGATAAGCATCCCAGTTTGATTTCTACATATTCATCTAGTTCTGCATATACAAATTTACAGGATGAATATGATGAACCTGTTAATGTCGTAACAACTCACCAGCATCCAGGTTTGATTTCTTCAGCAGCTTCACTGAATTCTAAATATACAAATTTAGTGAATAATTTTGATGAACTGATCCCTGTTTACGGTGGAAAAATACACAAGCATCCCAGTTTTATTTCTGAGGCTTCATCTCATTCTGAATTTACAAATATACCGAATGATTATAATAATCCAACACCCGATTATGAAGAAGAAACAGACCAATATCCCGTTTACATACAAACACCTGTCAATGGTAGACCAATAGAAATTGAAGATAACTTGCTAGTATCTCACCATCCTTATGGACAAACAGTAGATATTATAGAGCCAAATCTCATCGCGCATCTTCATGGGAACCAACCAACAGGACACAATTATCATAAACACTTGGAACTGAAATTAGCTCCAACCTACCGGCTGTTTACTTTAGACAATTTATTCAAACTGCATGATACAGTTATCAAAACAATAGAAATAAATGGTGATGAGCCCGATGTCTATGACAATACAGCATTGATGAATTTGAGGAAAATTATCAATATAATACTGATCTTGGCAGAACATTTAGAGGAACCTGAAGGTAGCATTGAATGGTATGAAAAGATATTTTATAATACGCAGAAAAATCGACACCCATTGGAAATCTTCGTTTACAATTTAATCCGGCAAAGATGGTTGCATGAACTTATGTTAGTTCTCTACAAGAATGACTTTAATTTCAATATTCTCCAAAACCCTAGAATATTTTCGTTTTTGGGATCATGGCAATTCCCGAAATATGTTCTGAACTTCATGGAAACAGAAGAGCTTATACAACAAAATTTTGATTCACTAGAAGTTTTTGATCAAATGTTCAGTTCGCAGTTTGGTGTACAAGATAAGTTTTCCACCCATACATATGATGATGTGTTGGAAGAAGTACCGGAAAATGTAGAAAGCTATGTAACAAAAAACCTTATTGATAGTTATAAAACACCCAATGATGGCATAGTACTAAGCATAGCTGGAGTCGAAGCTGAGCCAGATGCAAATGCTATAATAAACATCTTACAAAAATACTTGAATTACAAAAGTTTTATTGAAAAACAAGAGAACGTTATCATCCGTGACAATAAGGTCGAAATGCTAAAGCAAATTATATTGTTCTTAAGAGAGAAAGGGTATGATGCTATTACTATAGCAGATTTGGTTCGTAAGCTGTATAATGCAGTTTATTCAACTGAAGGAAAGGGCTGTCAAACACATCACGCAAATTTTGCTAAGAACATGTATGATGTTATTTTACCCGTTTTAAGAAGATCTGGACGGTAAAGTATCGTTTTATCTTTATACACATATATCTATGTAATAGTATTACCGTTAAAACGGTGCTATTCGGGACACATTTTGACATACTTAAGCAAATATCTTGATTATTTCGCACAATTTTTTTGCAAAAAATAAAATATGGGTCCCAGAGAACCCCTTGCTTTTGCAGATATAGGTACGTTTGAAGTAACCACTTACTACAGTAACAAAAGAAAAACGACGCTGTCCCAAATAACGCTTATTTCCAGCAATTAAAACGGATATTTAATGCATATTTTGAGCCAAAACAGCCACTATAAACAAGTTATCGATATTTGGGACACAGAATAACAAAAACCACATTTAGAAAACAAAATGTGGTTTTGGGCTTTGGTGGAATTTTACGAAGAAAAAAATTGTTTGTTTTAAGGATAGCTAAACTTCATATAATTTAGTTCGAAATCCTGGGTCGTCCCAAATACTCCCCAAAAATCCAAATAGCCCCGTTTTACCTCCGTATTATTTATGTTTCATCAATGATCTTTATACATATAAACATTATTTTAATGGATAATTAATATGTTACCTATTGTATTTAATAGAGCTTTATGCAACTCTTTATTATATTATAGATACTATTTGCAGCGTTTTCGAGAATTGCATCAAAATCAATATTATCTTTTTGTTTAATTTGTTAATTTCCTGCATATACTCGTATTTATTTGTATAATAATAGTTATTATAAGTTTTTATTATTATATCAATATCCTTCTCTAGATATTAATGTCGGCATGAACTATTTATTACGAATATATATAACATTATGTTATAGCATCAATATTTGAAAAATATGCATATATTTCAATTCTTCAATAAATATTATTGTAAATATAAGATTGAAATGTTTCATTTGATAGAACCACATATTTTTAGAGTACGTTCCGCTATTCCATTCTTTATTCTTGGTGTCCACTTTTCATTACAATTTAGATGTAATGTTTTTCTGGCCATATTAAGTATAACTTAGAGAATGATTCCATTAGTCAGTCTGACACGGAAGAGCGGGAGAAGTTATTTGATGATTTCCCACCCAAAAAAAAATCCGCTGCGTCCTGGAATCATAATACTGCTGACAATTTCTCACCATGTCTAATGTGATCAAGATTAGAAATTACCTCGCTTTTTAAGTGAACTATCCCAGCTTAGTTGTAGAATGCGACAAACATAAGAAGGACTGGATAAGATGAAAACTACAGAAAAGAAGTTGTACACAAACTACAAAACGGAAAGAAGAAGAGATTGAAGTTTTTCGGTAAGTCTATTACTTTCGATTACTTTGGGCACAATAATCTTTACTGCATTCAATTCTTTCTAGCAGTGTTAACCCGATTATGCTTTGCGTTGTTAACCAACTTTCTAAACCTTTACACTAACTACATCTAATCCTACGCCTAATCAAATGAGTTCTGCATTTACTAAGAATTTTCTCTTATTCTTAGCCACTGTTGAAGCTGTATCTGCAATAAACGGGTGTGCGAATCTTCATCATTTCTTTGACTGATGCAAGTCAAACAAAAGCCATAGCGCCCCCTTTTAAAGTTTTTTTTTTATTTTTTTATTCATTACTCTCATATTCCTCCCATGGTAACATCGGGTGTGAGCAGTAAGACATCGCCTGATAGAACTAGAGACTCCATACAGTGTTACCATTTTAACGGCCACTATGATTGCCTACTACATTTCAGCAGCTACGAGTACTTACATAAAACATATACAATTTCCAATATTAGACATTGTCAAAATGTAATTGATTCCATTACTCGTTGCTTTATTGAAATACATATTGGAAAATATTATTAGATTCGTGTTTAAAATTTATTACAAGACTACAAATTACTAATTAGTCATGCAGTTATTATTATACGAGTAATAAATACATTAACTTCAAAATATATCAATCAACGTATTAATAAAGCATTGCAATTTGCAATTGCATAAAATCAATCGTTGAGAGAAATTAATGAAAGTAATCGTTAAAAAAACTTCTGAGAAGAAAAAGATTTAGTTTCTGAATACTCTCGAATTCAATTGAAAAGGTGCTTTTGAAAACAAAAAGAAGTAATTGGCTAGATAAGCCAGACTAGCTTAATGAGCCAACATTACAAAACTTTCACATACTTATTTAACGTTGTAAGACCTAAGTACAGCTTTCAATTCTGTTGATATTGATATCCTACTGTTTACTCTATGCTTTCTCAACATATTTTCAACAATCAATCTCTTAGTTTTCTTAAAATATGTTTTAGTTGTCTTTACCATAATATTGGCAGCAATTTTTTTTCTTGATTTTGTAGTTATGCTATATTTTGGAAGTTGTACCGCAGGGTATCACCGTAGGTCCAGATAAATTTTATTCAAATTTGAAAAACAAAAACAAAGCAGTTCTCTTTTAGTGATAGGTACGTATATAAGCTAAATATTTTCAAGAACTTGTGTTATTTTGTTTTTGGAGTTATAGTAAAAGTATCTATTCGATGTCTTACAGATGAAATGAGACTTTTTATTGAGCTCGTGGACGGCTCTTTATCGGTAAGTTGAATTGTTATCTTCTTAGTGCTGTATTTTACATAGATCAAAATCGACAACGTTATACATATTAGTCAGACGCAGTTCTCGGCTGTCAGAATCAAAAATATCACTCCTTACACATGAGTGATATTTTTGATTCCAAGAAATTTCTTTTTCCCGTATACTTTATGTAAAATAGGTAGGTATAAGTATGCATGGTAAGTGTTAATTAAAACAACATCACTTCGAAAATTGAAAATCGTATAAGTTAGATTATGATCGATCAATTCTTAATACAGTATGTGGCAGATTGTGGCAATGTCGAGACGTTAATTGAAAATATACGCAGTTTCAACAAGTTGATTATGCACCCTTAGTTCAACAAGTACCGCCATCTTCAAAAAAATACGACCATTTCTAAATAACGGCGTGGCCTATTGACTAAGAAACAGTTTTTAGAAATCGAAACATATAAAACACTACTTCTCCTAATATGGCAAATCATTGAAAACACAACATTATATATTCTAATATAGCATTCAATCGTGTAGTATATGCAAAACAGGTCGTCGATATAAAACATAATAGAATTGCGTTTAATCATGCAATTATTGTTTTCAATTTCATGGTATATAATGTGACATGTCAATCAATTATATACTGTGTATATTTCAATATATTTTGCAGACGCTACTTGAGGTTCCGATACGCCATAATGATTTTGCGCCTAGTGTATAGTTTTTTTTTCTTTAGTCTAGTAACGGGAAATCAGCGGGTAAGTTTTTTTATATTTATAAACAATAAAAAGTGCAACGATCGTTTATAGCTAAGCAATATGGTTCCTGACGGCAAAGCCTTGACATTACTTTCAGGGTCCTTTATAAAGCATACAAAACTTCTTCTTCTTGTATTTAAACTTTTTAGCGCTGCCTGCAGGAGTCATATCGTTTTGGATATAACGGATACTGGAGCACTATCGTTTTCAGTCATATTAGGATGGACAACAACGCTCGCGCGAGAATCAAGCTAATCAAATTCTAGATAATCTTTCATTCCGAGGCATATACTGTGGATACAATACTATATATATTTACTGGCTCCTCAGGACAAGCACTGATGCATTACTAATTATTCCATAATTTGATGATGCTTTAGTTAATAAATCATTTGTAATCAGGAATTGTGTTTATATCTAAAATACGGGCTCCTAATGACGAGCACTGATGCTTCATGAGAAGTTGAGCTTAGCTTGCTTGCTTGCTTGGCCTTCATCCCCTTCTAACTTTTAGAAATATTGAACTTTCGCAAATATCATTTCAACCACTGCCTCTGTCGAACTCAGATCACTTCCAAGTTTGCCAAAAACAGCATAAAGAAATAACTGCATGTGGTTCAGAAAAAAGGAAGCATGACTTTAGGACCAACCAACTATATTTTATCACGCGTAACAGATGTATTAGTAGCAGTGTGATGTTTATACTTGATAATATTTTAGTCATCATTCAGTGATTTATCCACGTAAATTTATAACTTCCAAATGCATGGCAACCTATTATTTGCCTTCAAATCTGTCACATCTTCTGATCTGATGGGATGGGACATCTCAATCTCAACGTTTTTCGTTATTTTAGACCTTAAATACTAGATTCAATTGATAAAATATGTAGTTATTAAATTCATTGTTATTTGAAGTTGGAAGACTCAACGATGACGGCCAGAACCGGTGATTGTCAAAACAAAATTTGTGTGTGCCAAGATCAGGTGGATTTAAACACAGGCTTGCCTCCCGCATCACCATTAAAGTCGGGTCATATTCAAGTATTGCCAAAATTTACCGAAAACCCACTTAGAGTGGTAGAGGTAAGCAGCTTCATCACTTACAGCACTTATTTTATTCATTTCACTGCTTTAATTCTAAAAACTCGGGGCCGTATTTTGAAAAGCAATTGTTCCAAAAAGGTATGTTATACCAGACACCACCCCTTTTTGGAAAGGTGGCGTCCTGTGTACCTAGTTTTATCGTTTGCTTGCACTTTGTCAATTGCGGCTCCTGGCTTGGGAATCATCGTCGTCTGAATCGCCAATTAACGTCATTGAACATCGCCTTTCATTACCACCACGTTTTCCAACATCACTGTTTTCAGCGTAAGTTTTGATTAACGTAGTAACTAAATCGTTTGCACTAACATAAGAAATATCTTTGTCCATTTCCAAAATATTGGGCACATTGAGTTGTAAGTGTCCCGAATTCAGCAGATGAACTGGGGCCTTAGTCTGCTATTTTTATAAATTCGTCATTCCAACACGATCCCATCGTCATTTGGCGGCTAAAAGTTCGTAATCTGCTAAATTCATAATGGTCGATCAGTGGTCGGTCAATGGTCTCGTAATAGAATTGTGTTATAATGGCATTGTCGTATCGCCGCCTCCCTCTTCGAGAGCATTACTGTTTCGCTGAAGGAGGTGACGGCTACCCATACACTCTCGCTCCGTAGCATGGCCTGGACCAGGGCTGGACGCGAGAGATCGCTGCCGCCGATCGCCTCCACGAGGACACGGCGGTGCTCCGCCCAAGCCGGGCAGACCGCCACCGTGTCCTCAGGGCGATCTTCGCAGTAGGAAGACCTGGGCGTTTCCTCCCGCCTTATTCGAAACAGGAACCTCCCGTAACAACCGTGTCCGGTGACCTGCGTCAGGCGGAAGGTGAGGACGCCATGCCGCCTCTCAAGCCACTCTTCAAAGAGGGGACTTATCGCCGCAATCGTGGCGTGCCCAGCAGATTACCCCTTAAGTCAGTCATTAATTTGTCATTATGTACGTGATTACCAATAAATGCCATTTCTTTCAATGGAGTGTCAGTGGCTGACCACTGGAAAGTCATAATGACGCCATGATATTAGTAGATTACCAAATTTGTTAAAATCAACAATTATGAAATCAATGATGGGCCATTCTGACATTATTGTAATAGCAGACTTGAGGCCCTGGTTAGCAAACCTTTAGGTCGTTTAAAACACCAGAAATTTTGGGTTTTTCGAAAAGAAACCCCCAATCTGGGTGAAACAGGGAAAACAAGTTTTTAGAGGAGGATTTGACTTCTTGCTCCGGTCAACTAATATAAAAGATTTTAAAATATCAACCCACCCTAAAATAAGAAGGGGGAATGTAGTTTATTTGTGGAAGTTTTTATTTGGATCAATAATTAATAAATAATAATAATTAACCATATTTCATTTCAGAAAGTTCATTTGGTTAGTATATACCCGACTTAGAAACTAGTGTTAGTACTTATGTCTACCAGAGAAACAACACGGAGTAATAAAGAGCGTAATGATATTACCAAAACTCACCTTAGGGATGTTGAAGTTCGTCGGGGAAAGTACGAAATCTACGCTAACAAAGTCGCGGGAGAAGTGTAGTATTTTTATATTAGGATGAGGTTGTTAAAACGTACGTTTGACTGTCGTCAGTTTGACACTCGCAGAAGAAAAAAAGACTAATTTTAACCTACCTACGGTTTCCTAAAATAATGGTGGCCGTCACATGCAGGCCGCAGTGACGGCTGCTATGAAAATGAATGAAAATGTTTGGCTTTGGGGTCGTCCATTAATTATGTGAGGCATTTATGGGAGGGGGACCCCTCCCCCTCCTCCATAAATACAGCGTGAGCGAAATTCTGCTCTCTATGAAAACACACCAACAGATTTTCATAAATAACGTTTTTAGCGACGTCATTCCATGTTAAATTACGGACGCTATTTGGCGGCCACCGCAGTCGTAGGGAACAGCCAGCGTGTTTCGAAATCAGACTTATAGCTGTTTAAACTTTATTATGTGGCTTCCCCCGCGTGGAAATCGGAAATTATCTGGAAGCGACAAATTGGAACCGTGCACCTCTAATGTTTTATAAGTGCTCATGTAGGTTTTTCCATACTATAATATTATAAAGAGGTAAAGTTTGTGAGTTCGTGAGGTGGTTGTAGGGGGTAATCTCTGTATCTACTGAACCGATCTACCGAATCGTTAGGTCATGTTAATTGGTCATATTATCAACAATTATAAATTCTTATCAAAATAAGTAAATTTATCGTCCCAGATGTTTAAAACAAAAGACGTTTTTTTCCCCTTTACTGCATATAATTTGGACGAATGGTTAAAGAGATAATACGACATAGCTGTATGGAACCGCGACCGTGTCGTAATGTATTCGGCGATATTAAAATGTTTACCGCCCAACGCAGTGGGCACGCGCACGGGTCAGCTAGTGTGAAATAAAATGTTTTGATTTTGATCCAACGGTTACGTGCTACCGGGAAAAAAGGCGTATGATCCTCCTTATAACATCAGCTACCTGCCCGTAAAAGTCATGTCAAAATCGGTCCAGCCGTTTCGGAGATTAGCGGGAACAACTGTTTGTTCCAGATACACAAACTTTTTATTATTATCGTATACAATTTTCGATGCATTTAGTAAAAAGCTATTACTTTGATATTACAAACAGACACTTCAATTTAATTTATTTGTATGTAAGTACGTACTTATGTACAATGTATTGTATTAGAGCTTAAAAAAAGTGTTAGTTTTCTAGTACCCTAAGTACATTTATAAAAGGTACGACCAACTTCTGGATCCCTATTAAAACTGCTACCATTTCCGATGAAATACTCTTATTGCTTTTTACCCGACTGCGCCAGAAGGAGGGTTATATTTTTTTCAATCTCTGTATGTAAGTACCTATGTATGAAAATTTCTTTGGCACGCTCTGTAGCCTAAACGGCTTGATTGTTTTCAGCTTCAGAGGTGCCATTAGATTCGTCTTAATTGTGATAGTGATATTGGGTATACCAAAATTGAAAAAATATTGTCCGTTTTTGGCAACACGTTTTCGAAGAAAAATTTTTTTTCTCAAATCCTATGGGGTATCAAAATAAAGGGTTTCATAAATATCTTGCAAAAATTAATGCAACTTGTATGTTTACATGTAATTTGGAATGAAAAATGCTAAAATAATAAAAAAGCAACAAAATAGTCAACGTTACAACTTAAACTACATGATTATTCATTAATTAAATTAAGTATGGCAGACAAGTACGAAACTAAAAAATGTATTAAAAAAAAATACAAAATCCTGACTGCCTAAAAAGTGAACTTTAGATGAATGAGTTTTGTTTTTTTTTAAATGATGTTTTTTTGCTATTAAGGACTCTGATGCAGTTAATCTTCTATTGAAACCATTGTTTCATATTTTCATCAATTTAACTTTTAGTGTGCCACTTCTAGGCAAATTCCCTACTTTACCACGCTTAGTCCACTCTCAGCCCCTCGGCCCCCAATAAATAATGTGTCAACTGGACCCATGACTACAGTTTATTCCCGACCCTTGGGGGTCGAGAGTGGATTTTATTTTCCAGCCAAGTTTTAGTTTCCTTTCGACCCCCTAAGTAGTCTACCTTTCTGTACCAAAATATTAATCTTAGGTACTTACCGAACTAGGTTGTTGGAAGTGGACAAGGTATGCCTGTCCTTTGTATGAAACTCCAGTCTCACCCCCTGGCAGAGTTGCCACCCGTCCCGATTTTGCCGGGACAGTCCCGATTTCGAAGACATTGTCCCGCGTCCCGACGGCCTATCGATTTTGTCCCGATTTTTGACAATATGCGACAGGCTCAATCAATTCATTCACGGGTACCCAACCGCCAATAAGTCACGCGCTACCGCGTCATCGCACGTACCGCGCCGCATGTATTATCACGTTCGTTTTCGCCTCCTCCCGCGCGCGCAGTAATCTGTGGACTCTGTGGTTGTACTTTGCGGCGAGTTTTTCTTCGTTGAGTTGAGTGAAAAAATTACATTCGTTGGAGTGTATAATTTCTTTGAATATGCACATGTCTTGTTCAGACTTCATAAATAAATACAAAAATGATATAAAATTACTAAAAGCGGCTCGTAACAATGAGAAATACACATGGAAAAAATGATTATATAAAATAAATACAAATATAAACACAAAATAAAGTTTCATTTTCCTTTGACTGTCTCATGGGTAACTTTTTTTCCACCAAACTCTGAACTTCTCATATGGATGCCCGATCGTCCCGTTTTTTTTCCCCTAAAGGTGGCAACCCTGCCCCCTGGGGGTTAGGCACGCCACGATTGCGGCGGTAAGTGGCTTGCGAGGTGGCATGGCGTCCTTACCTTCCGCCTGACGCAGGTCCTCACCGGACACGGTTGTTTCGGTAGGTTCCTGTTTCGAATAAGGCGGGAGGAAACGCCCGGGTGTTTCCATTGCGAAGATCGCCCTGAGGACACGTTGGAGCATACGGTGGAGGTCTACCCAGTTTGGGCGGAGCACCGCCCCCACGAAGGCGATTGGCGGCGGCGATCTCTCGCGTCCGGCCGTGGTACGGAGCGAGAGTGCATGGGTAGCCTTCACCTCCTTCTGGGAAGCAGTGATGCTCGCGAAGAGGGAGGTGGTGCACGTGAGGGAGAGGCAGTATATGCGCTCTCACGGCCCTAGCTTCCGAAGGAGTCGCCCTGGGCGTCGGGAATCCCAGGCTGATTCCCGGCCACCGTAGGCGTGGGCTTGCGGACGGCAAGTAATGGGTAGCTCGCTGTCCGGTAAGGACTAAGCCCTGATCGACGGCGCGCTGTGTTCCATGCGCGCCTCAAAGAGATGTCAGCACAAACCGATGAGACCCGCAAGTGCCCATGCCTGCCTGGGGTGCGGGTTATTCGAAAGAGATAGGTTTTAGTCAGTAAAAGTCTGACACGCCCTCCTGCTCCACCCAGAGCGTTATTTGATGATTTCCCACCCAACAAAAAAGAACTCCTGGGGGTAAGAAGTATATTTAAAGATTGAGAGGAAACAAACAAACAATTTTTTTTGTTTAGGGGTCGAGGGGCCGAGAGTGGACTAAACGATTTTCCATATTTCTTATGTTGAGCCATGAACGATCAGCCAATCGGTCAGGAACGAGTCCAAATCATCACGCCAGCGTTTCTTAGACCTGTCTCAGAGACGACACCCGTCTTCAACCAGTCACTGTAAGACGATTCTGGCCCATCTTTCTTGAATTAAATTTTATTTAGTCTTGAACACGTCATTATTTTTAACAAGTTACGGTGGTTCGTTGACCTTAACATCTAATATTGACTTGAGACATTGAAAATATCATAAACATCTAAAACAGTTAATATACCTATGCACAAACTCGTGCCCATTTCACAAAAAAAAAAGCATGAAAATCAACCAGCAACCGTTTCGAATTGACCGTGAATATTGCACATTGGCACTACATATATTTTAATAGTTTCCATTTCTCCCGGATATAATCATGTTCCTTTATTTTAAAGTTATGTAATAATTTCGATCGGTCGATTTTGGTAGTGCGTACTTAGATTAAAATGTAATCTTTTATAAATGTATTGTTGTTGCCAAGAAAGAGTGGGATTGCGTTAGCGGAAACATGCGTCGATCGATAAGTTTTGACAAATCATATTGAAGCATAACTTTCCCTGGCTTCTTTTGAAGTCTTCTCACACACATTCAAAGCTCTTATTTATGTTATACTAGCTGACCCAACAGACGTTGTTCTGTCTTAACCATGAATATTGAATTTGCATTGGTTTAATATTAGAAAAGTTATTATGATCGTTCGTGTCGTCGTGAATTTTCTAATGTTATAGAGATTGATATACTTACAGGAAAAGTTTTTATCCAGTGCGCAAATTGTAACCATGAATTCAGCATATCATTCTAGACCCCCAGGCGCAAAAAAATTCGCCGGATGCACAAAACAAATTCTACTGTTCCATACATTTTGACCGCGTAGGTATTGCACTTTTCTATGAAACAGCAGATTTTTTTTTGTACAACCGGCGTAAAATTTCTGCGCTAGGGGTTATAAAATGATATGCTGAATTCATGGTTGCAATTTGCGCACTGGATAAAAACTTACCCTGTATATAATAATATGTATATAAAGGATGACTGGAAATTAGTGACCGACATTTAAACACATGATTGTACTCATCATTATGAACAACTTTTACTATTAGACCACCCTGAAATCGCGAAAAAAAAATCAGTTGTTCCCTACATTTATGTTCGCATAACTCATCAAAATGTAGGGAACAGTTGATTTTTTTTTCGCGATTTCAGATTTGGTCCCATAGTAAAAGTTGTTCATAATGATGAGTACAATCATGTGTTTAAATGTCGGTCACTAATTACCAGTTACCCTATATATGCCATCGTAAAATTGTGAACACCGTTATTTGGTAGTCCATCTCGTGAGATCATAAGCTGTCGATAAATTGTGTACTGCAACATACTGCTTAAGTGCTTACCGACCGAATAGGTTAGGGTAGAACTGCGACCAACCGCCCACTACTTCCAAGTTAGTGGCGGTTACTTGACTATTTAGTAATAGCGCAAGGTACTACTCGTCTTGATACCAGTTCATAATTTGATGGACAGATTAAAAACTATCGAAAAACAGTGTGTTAAATTGTAAGTGGTTTTTAATCTCGCGAGATAGAGTATAAACTGACGATGTTCATAATGTTATGGTGACATATATACGTGGGAAACAAAGAAAGTTTTGCGAAAATGAAAAAATATGTTCTGTAGGTAATTTTTTTTATTAAATCTTTTCAAAGTACTCTCCACTAGCCTCTATACAAAGTTTCATGCGTCTGAACCAGTATACGAAACACTTTTTCCAGTCCGCCGCAGACACCTCGTTTACAGCCTGCTCAAACGCTGACAGCGCATCTTCCGGCGACGAAAATTGGATCCCTTTGCGCTAATTTTTGATTTTCGGCAATAAAAAGAGGTCACACGGTGCTAGGTTAGGGCTGTAAAGAGGTTGACCCAGGAGTTTGACCAGCGTGCTGTCCAGGAAGTCCCTCGTTTTGAGCGCGGTGTGCGAAGGTGCTCTGTCGTGGCTGAGCAGTATCCCGCAGAGCCCTGTGTTTGGTCGCTTGTTGCTCACAACAGAGAAAACTTCTGCCAAGCATTTGTAGTGAACTGCCGAGTGGAATAGTGTACTGCCAAAGCAGTACACTATTCCACTCGGGCCTGCTTCTGAGCATCGGTGATGTTGTGCGGCACCCAGCGTGAAACTATCCTCCTCACGCGAAGATGCAAGCGTAGTATCTAGTACCTATTTCGTGAAAGCTTCCCGATCCAAGCTGCAGTGTGTGCTGAATCTCTTGATACGTAACTCGCCTATTGTCATGGATTAAATTTTTCACTGCTAGCACTTTTTCTTCCGTAATAGCCGTCAAAGGGCGACCACTTCTTTCTTCGTCCTACAGAGTTAGTCGACCGCGCTTGAATTGGTTATACCAACGATACACGCTTGCCTTAGAAGGGCCTTCATCCATGAATGCCACTTGAAGTCTATCGTACGATTCGTCCAGTTTCAGGCGACACTTGAAATCGTAAAAAAACATAGCGCGAAAATGTTCCTCCCACGCAGATCCATTTTTTATGAGACACGATCTGCTTTTTATATTTCTATGGACACGATCATTTAAGGCGCAGTCAGCCGACTTTTAAGGACTTTTTATTGAAGATCACGTCTAAACGGCTTGTCTTATGTATTTGAAAAAATTATATGTGAAACTAGACAATTTTCTTCGTCATTTGATATGTGAATATTTTAAATAATATTTTTATAACATAATGTAATTAATTGGTAAAATAATGTCTATCGCGGACATAAAAACGATAATCACGCAAAAACTATCGGGTGTATTTCCATGAAACTTTCACCATCTAAAAGACAATTTAATCACCCAAAATGTAGTATACAGTTTTTCTTTGAATGTGTTTGATAAATCAACATGGGTTGTTTTTCGAAAAACTTGATGCGCATTGAGGCGGGGTCTCTTGCGAGCGAAGGGCGGCAGTGCATCGCTGTAGGTAGCTGTCACCTATCGTCGCCTTAAATTAGCTCGCAAACATTGTGGAGGGAAATTTTGAAATTGTAACGTACCTATTTCGTATTTTTTCTGCTATGTACACGAAAACTTATTTTCGCCATATTTTCTGAGTGGCTTGGTATATATAACGCTTTTGCCAGCGGCTTCGCCTGCGCGGAACTTTCATCCCCTATTTAACTCCCTTAGGGGTTGAATTTCGAAAAACTTTCCTGATTCCTTGTCTACATTACAAAGGGAAACTCTGTGCAAAATTTCAGCTTTCTGGGTCCAAGGGTTTGGGCTGGGTGTTGATGAGTCAGTTAGTCGGGACTTTTCCTTTTATTTATATATACTAGCTTTTTCCTGCTGCTTCGCCCGCGTAGAACTTTCATCTCCTATTTAACTCCCATAAGGGTTGAAATTTCTGACACGCCCAAAATCCTTGCTTATTCCTTGTCCACATTATAAAGGGAACCTCTGTGCAAAATTTCAGCTTTCTAGGTCCAAGGGTTCGGTCTGGGCGTTGATGAGTCAGTCAGTCGGTCGGTTTGAGTTTTAAATTCTTGGGTCTAGCAATTGGTGGAATTGCTGTTTTCTGGGAGGATCAAACCTCTGGGAGTTATATCAAGAGTCATCATCATCGTCATTTCAGCTGAAAGATATAATTATACAACTTGAGATAGGCTTTCCCTAAGCACCTCACTTGGACCGGTTCTGTGCTTCCAATGCTGCGGATTCCTACGGCCTTCACCGGATCATCGGTCCATCTTGTGAGAGGCCTTTCGACGCTACGTCTTTGGTTTCCGATATCATGAGTATCGATTTGCATTTACGAGTATGATGCAATTTGCTGGCAATTCTAACCGAAAACTTTCGCATGAAGAACAAACATGTATAATCAATATTAATATACTAAAAAACGCAGCAAAGTTAGTGTAGATGGTGAACCAGGCAATAAAGTCAAGAAGAGTAAATATTTTTCGTGCTTTCAGGGTCATTATGGATATCCAGCACATGGCATGATAAGCGCAAACCCAGTGCATTCGATCAACCCTCACTCCCGTATAGAAACTAAAAGCTTCGACGTGGAATATGTGTCTGACGAGGGTCCAAGTCTTCAGGTAATTTCGTTTGATACGGTGTCAGGTTTGATTGTAGGATTCCTTAGGAAAGACCACTGTGCTCAGGTCTACCCTCTTTGAAAGTGGTAGGTATGTGGATAAAAAAGGCTAGCTTTCCATTTTAGTGGAGCGAGTGAGCGGAGCAAGCCGAAGTGGGAGAGAAGTGTAAACCGTTTAAATGACGACTGTCTAGCAATTTTAAAGACCTTCATAAGTTAAAGTTTAATTTATTATTTAAAAAGTATAAAGATAAAGTATAGCTATACTTAATAAAAAACAAAAATAAAATAACTGACCGCTTCGTTGGTTTTTATATATTTTTTTTTTTTCTAAAATTACAAGGCTTTAAAATATGTACATTTTGCTTAAATATTATATTAATTATGTACCTAAGACTTAGCTATGTGCCTGAACTGGGTAATCCTTTTTGGTTAAGTGGTTGCAAGCGCTGGTACGGTCCTTGGTTCAATTCCCAGGTCGAGCAGTGTTATTGCCATTCTCAATGCCAGCCTTGAATTTGTGCCCGATTTTATGGCAAAAGGCCTATTAAATAGCAGTTAAACATAACTGGCGAAATGTGGATATACTATACGTCCACCTCTACCTTACCCTTCGGGGAACACAGACGTTATTTCGTAGATAGAATAATCAAAACATTGTTCTTTTAGGTACCACGACCCGTCCAGTATGTTGAGGAAGATACAGAATATACAGAAAAAACTATATGCTTTACACCCTCAATGGTGCATAAAATGATAAAGGCAGCACTTGAGTACGTTAGCCAAATGCCTTCAGATATAAATAACATTATAGAAAAACTCGATCAAGAATTAAACAGAATGTCAGATCATGAAACGATTGAGGAAAACGCTGTCAAAAAACCGTTGTACCCATTAGATTCTAAAACAATATTCCAAATGCTGGATAAACCAAGATCTGAGGCGAGAACTAATTTAATATTGAAATATGAACTCCCTAGTGTGAAGGAGCCTCATTGCAGAGAAGCTCTAGAGAAGTTGATTGAAATAGCATATACTGCGTATATGGAATTAGAGGAGCATCCACAATGTCGAGATTATTTATATAATTTCGCCGCCCACCAACCAGAAGATCGTCCTACAGGTCATCTTGATCGCAAACCAGACCTAAAATCCTTGATAGCTTCAATATTAGACCAAGTAGACAAACATAAACCGAACCTAGATATTAACCCGGAAAATGATCGTTACGGTGACATGCCGACGTTCCCGATGGGAGATAAAACTTCCCCCAAATATAATACCCCACAAATTCATGAGTATAATATTCCTCAAAAGCCTCAAGTTCTTGAGTATAATATTCATAAATATAGCGTGACTGACGCTCCGGAGTATAATGTGCCTCAAATTCATGAATATAACGTTCCAGAAGCTCAGGAATTCATTAAACCTGAATTTAACCTGCCCAACGTTCATGAATATAGTAGTATTACAGAAAATCATGAATATAATGTGCCTCAAATTAATGAATATAGTATAACACAAAGCCATGAATATAATGTTCCCAAAGTTCACGAATATAGTATAACTCACGAATATAGCGTGCCAAAGGTTCATGAATATAGTATAACTCAAAATCATGAATATAACGTGCCTAAAGTTCATGAATATCATATAACTCAAAGTCATGAATATAATATACCTCAAATCCAGGACATTATCATTCCACCAGTCCAATCTGTTGAGATGCCAGAAATTCACGAAACGATACACCAGACCATAGAAAAGGTCATACCAATGCAACCAGAAGAAACTATCAATATTCTAATAAAACTTTTGCAAAACAGTGATCAATACGACAATGGAAACTTGTTTGATGGTCTCATGAATATTGTAGAAGAAAACCAAAATAATTTCCATCCGAGGATTTTGAAACTCCTGTTAACTCTTTTGAAAGCTCATAAACAGAATAACATTCCCAAGTTCAATGATATATTCTTAATGCTGCTGGATTCCCAAAGAAATCGAGACTGGCCATGGAGTGACAGAGTCACAGAAAACTTGCTGTCTCACTTGATACCCGATCATACCGGCAATCTGGATTCCAGAATAGTCGAAATTATACTGAACTTGTATAAAAAACGACCGAATGAAAAACAAATCGAATATATACTATCTCTTTTGAGACCATTCAAAGAAGGAAACTTGGATGTTAACATAGGTGATAAAATACTTAACTTGATACATTTACATCAAAATAACTTGCTGCGTCCAGATTATGTGGAATTATTACTGAAACTTCTGAAACCAAACCAAAATAATCCCATCGAACTAGACGTCATCGATAATTTATCCAGGTGGAATGAAATGGGAATCAGCCCAAACCAATTAAATGGACTATTTGCACTTTTGAAGCCATACGTTAATGGACATACGGATCGTAAACCTATTGATATTATACATTTCTTGTTGACCAAAAGTAGGCATTTGAATCCAAAACATTTAGATTTCATACTGTCGTTCTTGTATCCTGAAAATGGAATCTTAGACAACAAAAGAACTGATATTATACACTTCTTACTGAACAATGTGTCACGGTATCCTAAACATGCAAATATTCTTCTGAATTTGCTGCAGGAGAATGCACCTGGTGTTTTAAATTCGACCTTTTTGGACATACTGCTTTTCTTAGACAGTAATAGGTTATTGACTCTAGAACTTATAGAAACAATAATTAATCTTTTGACCAACGAGGTAACTGGACAACTAGAAGACAACCAAGTGAAGAGCTTGTTCTTGCAATTAGCACCATTCAAACAATCCAATCCAAAACTTGTGATGGATATAATAAATCTTTTGAACCAAGGAGGATTGCATGGTAACATAGTTGACTGGCTTGAGACAACCAATGACAATTTAGGTTTACCGAATCGGGATTCTAAACCACCCAATTTAAAACTTGTACTTGAAAAAGTAAATCAAGATAATATCAATGAGTACCGAACTCCAGATGGTGGATATCAAACAGTGGATGGTGCACAACTAACTCCTGACCACGACTTCATGTCGATTTTCAAGTGGCTAGACAGTCAAGGGCTTTTAACTCCAGACCAAGGATCTAATACCGATTTAGTAAACAAAATCCTAAAAATTTTAGAAGTGGGTCAACGTGAATTAGGGGTCGTTGAACTAACTTACATGCTGAAACATGAGAAGCCACTTATTTACCAACCTGTATATTACGTGAAATATAGGCTCCCCATTTTGAGTTTTATATCGAACATGAAGTCGTTGTTACTTGAGAACCCGAATTTGAATGCTGATCCAATGAAACTGTTACAAGAACTGATAGTAATTTCTAACGTAACAGAAGTTTCGCCAAACCTTCAAGGTTATCCTAAAGAAGAAATATTGAAATTGACCTTCAATGACGGAGATTTAGTGCAAGCAAAGATTCTGGACGAGCAAAATTTGAGTTTAAATGATCAGATTACTTATGTTCACGGTCTGAACTCGGACATTTCACCTGAAGAAATATTGCAGCTGAATAGAATGAACGAAGCGAAATACTTCCCAAAATTATTAGAAGTTAAAGGGGTGCACCCTGACAAACTAACTATTAAGGAGGTGGATAAGTTTATTGATGTCCCGCCGGTACATTATAGGCACATCGAAATGAACCCAGGAGTATCGCATCAAACGAAAACGATACATCAAACGTACATTGCAAGGGCGAATCAGAAACAGGATCCCCTTCACAACAACAATGCTCAATTCAGGCCTCAGAAGTAGAAGAAGAAGTCAGACTATTGTTTTTATTAAAAAATAAATATTAGGACAAAATGCGTAGTTTTATTTTTGAGGTTGTTAGAAGCAGCAAGTTCTAGCTGCCTCAGAGATTAAGCCCTAAATCACTTACTTTATTCTACTGAGCTTAATGTGTCTGTGTTGCAACTAATGGTATAGGGCAGAATCCTCTTTCACCTACCTCTACTACCTCCTTACCTCTGTGGCTTAAAAACATCCACCGGCAGTCCTTCGTAATCATTCTTTCAAAGAGCACATTTTTGCTCTCAGCCAGACAACCAACTAGTCAATCACTCTAACCATAAAGTATCAACCATAGTCACATCTGGTTCAAAGATTGGGTTGGGTTGTACAGGAAGGATAATAAAATAAAATAAAAATAAAAGATTTTATTTCAGAAACTTGTACAACTTTTACAATTAATCATACAATGGGATCGCCTTCTATACCTGTGCTAGGAGATCCCGCTCTCCTATAACAAAATTATAAAAAAGTAAAAATGGTGCACAAAAAGAAAAAAAAAACAGGATTTAAACAAAAAATTACAAGTAAAATTTAAGACAAGATTTGAACTAGGTATAACCTATAACTAAATAAAATAAAAATAAACCTAAACTTAGAGATACATTCTAAAATAGTGTGAAAAAGTGTGTGTGAGTGTGTGTGTGTGTGTTTTTGTGAATGTGTGTGAGCGTATGTGTATCCATTCAAATCATATTGACGATGCTTGCAGCAATGATTCAATGTCATCATAAGTTTTCAGTTTTAGCTATTGAACTATTGCCTTTTACTATTGTCTTTATTAGTCATAGCTTATATGTTAATTATTTTATTAAGATTACTATAAAGGACGCAGTTGCAGTTTTAACGAATTTCACTGGTGCTGTATTTTCGTCTTCTTTCCTGATGGTGAGGGTCATAGGGCAGGGCTTTATGTTGTTTTAATACAGCATTTAGTATAGATAACTTCCTGACTGGTGAGAATACCGCTAAGGGAGTATAGCTCATTGGTTGGGAATCTGTACGGTTTAGTAAACATGACCTTGATAAGAGATCTCTGTGCTCTCTCTAGCTCAAGAAACTTCGTTTTTGTCGCACCGCCCCACACGGGTATGCAGTAGGTAAGAATAATTGATTGAGCCAGAGAAACATAGATTTCAGTTAAAATTTTGCTGGTTGTCACATGTCTTAGGTTCTTAAATATTCAGATAAGGTTTCTCATGCGGGCCATGACCAAATCTGTAGGAGTATGCCAAGATAACCGCTGATCAACGATAATACCTAGGTATTATAAATGAGTCACTTTTTCACTATAGGAACAGTTTGTGCTAGATGCATTATGACAAGTGTGGATTTTGATAGATACGTTAGGTCCAGGTTGAGTTTTGTTGTAGATGGTAAATGTAATTGTTTTGTTTTAGAAATGTTTAGTGAAAGAAGATGTGAATTCAACCAGTCAGCAATTTTGGAAAGACCTTCTTCAGCAGATTTGTATACGGATTCTCATGTACCGCCAGAGAAAGCAATAGCCGTTTCATCTGCATACGAGAAAACGCGGCCATTTTGTAGCATAATTTTTCAGAGATTGTTTATGTATATTAAGAATAGAGTCGGGCCCAATACGATACCCTGGGGAACGCCGTAGGTCACGACTCTTTGCTAATATAATCTCCTACCTTAACCTTCTGCCTACGATCCCGCAGATAATCCGTTAGTAATGCCAACGGGTTACCTCTTATGCCTATATCCTCCAGACTACGCACAATAATGGGGACAGAAACGGTATCGAAAGCTTTTTTCAGATCAAGAAATACTACTGTGTTTTTTCCTGAATCTACTAGGGTAACAACATGAGTGGTTAGTGCTGTAACTGCGTCTTTTGTAGGCAATTTTTGTCTGAAACCATATTGCGCTTGTGAAATAATATTATATTTCTTAGTGTAGCTGGTTAGTCTTATAATAATTAGCTTTTCAATAACTTTAGTTATTGCAGGCAAGACGGAGATAGGTCTGTAGTTGTTAACGTCATCTCTGTCTCCACCCTTGTGCACAGGAGTAATCATGGCTTGCTTCAGAGCTGGTGTAAATTTGCCTTGACTAAAACACAAGTTAACAAGATGCGAAATTATGGGTACGACTAATTCATGGGCAGTTTTTAGAAATTTTGTTGTAAAATTATCCCACCCTGGGGTGCTTTCAGATTTAAGACCCATTAGCACGTTATAGACTTCTTCAGGATCCGTTTCGAGAAGCACGAAAGGAGGAAGCCTGTGAATTTAATTTATGATCAGGATCGTGTTGAAATTGTGATCGGTTTGATTGGTTTGGTTTGGATTGTAATGTTTTCAGCCAAGGCTTTTCCAATCTTAGAAAAGTAATCGTTTATGTGGTCTACTGAAGTTTGAGGGGACGTCTTTATCTCCAGTAGTTCTGAGTTAGGTTTTATTTTAGGTTTGCGATGAGTTATGTTATTAATTGTGTTCCATTTCTGTTTCGTGTTCTTGTTTGCCTTTAGTAGTTGTTTTCTTCTAAGCTTTTTAACTAAACTATTGCAATATTTGCGATATCTTCTGTGTGTAATTTGTAATAATTGTTTTGTGGATCAGATCGTAGCTTTCTTTGCATATTACTTCTGTTTTGAATAAATAAATAAATAATAAAAAGCTTTTTTCCTTACAATCGTTACAATACATGCATTGTTATTATTACTTTATTAAAAATACATTTCAATTTAATTAAAAAAAAAAAACATAATCATTAGTAAGTATTATTCATTGTTATTATTAATTATTAAGTATTATTGATTAATATTTATCATTATTTAATCATAAGGACCGCCTAGTGACGTAAAAGCCTCCTCCATCTGGCTCCATCTTGTTCTGTCTCTAGCTAGTCTGCTCCATGTTTTTCCTAATAATCCTGATATGTCGTCACTCCATCTCTTGTAGGGTCTCCCACGTTTTCTCTGTTTGTTGATAGGATACCAGTTTATTGTGGTTTTAGTCCACCTGTCGTCGCTAACTCTTTGTAAATGTCCAGCCCATTTCCATTTTGGTATTAGAATCTGTTTAATTACGTCTTTAGCCTTAGTTTCTTGTCGTAATGATCTGTTTCTGACTCTATCTTTTAGTTTATGGCCATTGCTCTCCGGCAAACTCTTAATTTTTGTAGATATTTTTTGTCAGAGGCCATTTTTGGCAGGCGTATGTTAAACACGGCATCAAACAGATCTCCTTAGCTTTTGTCTTTAAGTTAGTAGGAAGTGCACTCTTGAAGATTTCTTTCATACCCCAGTACTTACTCCATGTGATCTTAACTCATCTGTCTATTTCCCGCTTTGTGCAGTCTTTGGTAGAAATTAAGGGACCCAGATAGACATATTCGTTGACCCACTCAAGGGGTATAGAGTTAAGCGTTATTGTTGTTTCTGTGCAGTTCGTCATAACTTTAGTCTTGCTCTGGTTCACCTCAAGTCCCACTTTTTTGCTTTCTTCATTTAGTGTCTCTAGCATATACTGTAACTCGTTTGGGTCTTCAGAGAGTAAGACAAGATCGTCAGCAAATCGTAAATGGGATAGGCGTTGTCCATATATGTTCAGGCCCACGTCGTTCCAGGTCAGCAAACGAAATATTTGTTCTAGAACAGCTATAAACATTTTTGGTGATAGCGGATCCCCTTGTCTCACACCTCGCTCTATCTCAAAAGCCGGTCCGGTACTGTCTCGTTTAATTCTGGCTTTGCTGTTCTTATATATCTCCTTTATTATTCTGATGTACCCTGGATGCAGTCCTTGCTCTTCTAACGCTCTCCATATAGAGTTGTGGGAGATAGAGTCGAACGCTTTTGAGTAATCGATAAAGCTAATGTACAGTGGCATGTTGTTTTCGTTGTATTTTTCAATTATTCGTTTTAATGTATGAATATGGTCTATTGTAGATCGTTTACTCATAAATCCTGCTTGCTCCACTGCTTGGTTCTCATCGATCACTACAGTTATTCTTCTCAGCAACACAGAGGAAAACACTTTATAAAGGCATGACATTAGGCTTATAGGTCTATAATTCGTTATCAAAGTAGGATCACCTTTTTTATACAACAGTATAATCTCGGAGTATGTCCACTGATTAGGTAGTTCCTTCTTCTCCATAATGTTGTTGCTCCATTTAGTTAGCGGCGTGATCAATTTGTCTTTTCCAGCTTGTAACATTTCGTTTGTCATGCCATCTGGGCCTGGGCTCTTGTCTGATTTTAATTTTCTTATTGCAAACTCTATCTCATTTTCGTTAAATGGTGGAACAGGGTCTGTAATTGTTGTGTATTCTGAGACTTTCGTCTCGCTGATAGAATTTGTCTTAGAATAAAGCTCCTTGTAGAATTGAGTGGCTACTTTTAGTAGTTCTTGCCTGTTTGTAACTTTGGATCCTGATGAATTTTGTAGCTGGGTCATGAGATATCTCGAATTGTTCAGTTTTTTGAACGCTTCTTTTACTGCTCCGGATTTCTGTAAGTATTTTTCTATTGTACTTATTCTGTGAGTTTTGATGTTCAACGCTATTTTTTAATTTATAGTTCTGTACAGTTTGCTTAGAATCAGCTTTTCTATTCTTGATTTATTTTCTTTATTTTTCAGTGAATGTCTTCGATTTATAAGTTCTGTTATCTCTTGTGTTATAATGGCTTGCTGTCTTATTATCTTGGTTGCTGCAGTTGATTGTTTTGCAAAACATAGTACTGAATTTTCCAAAGTGTTATAATGAGCCTGTATTGATTCGTTATTATCTTTGCAGCTTATGGTGTGGAGTTGAGCCTTAAATCTTTCGTGGTCGATTTGGTTGAGCTGTTTGTTTTTGAAACTCTTCCGGTTATTTGCTGTTTTATCAAAATTAAAGGTAGTTCTAACTAAACGATGGTCACTAGAGTGCTTGAAATTGCTCAGAACATCTATATTCTCTACAAATGGCCTGGGAACGTTTTTGGTAATATGACTATATTACCAAAAACCTATAAATATTTCATTTTTGGTTTTTCCATGTGGCGATTTCCATATCCATCTTAAATTTGGCGACTTTTTGAATAAAGTGTTTACTATCTTTAGGTTAAATTGATAGCAGAATTCTATGAACATTTCTCCTCTTGGATTTCTGTTGCCATAACCAAATTCTCCGATTACAAGGTTTTTATCTGGCAGTGGTTTTCCAACTTTTGCATTTAGGTCGCCCATTAGTGTAATATTTTTCGTGCTTTTTTCCACTGCTTGTTTAACACAGTCATAGAATTGTTGGATTTCCGTTTCGTTGGAGCTCTCTGTGGATGCGTACACTTGAATTATTGAGTATGATTTGTCTTGTATTTTGATGTTAAGAAGGGCAACTCTTTCCGATAATCCAGTCTTGCACAATAATTTCCCTTTGTTTTTTAATGAGATAGCCCACCCCTTTCATGCCTTTTGATTCGCCATAGATCTTCTATTATGTAGCCTTGACGTCGTACCTCTGAAATACCTAGAATATCCCATTTTATACTTGATAGTGCGTTTTCAAGCTCGATTAATCTAATTTCGTTCGACAGTGATCTTGCGTTGAGAGTAGCGATGTAGTATTTTGTTTTCTTTAGTGTTGGAGGGTTGTAGTCTACTGCCCCCGCGGTGACAAGCCGTTGTGGGGGAGAATTCTGTTTTGAATACAGCGCAATAATAATAATGATACCGTGTGGTGCCGGGCGTAAAGAATAGCATCATCCCATCTCTTCCCGTGGGAGTCGTAGGAGGCGACTAAGGGACTTATTAGAGAATGGGCAGCAGCGTTCTCTATGCATTTTATCACCATACTGCGATCGCCAGCCTGCCTGCCAAGCGTGGCGATTATGGCAAGCCCCCCAAATTGGGGGAGGCCTATGTTCAGATTATTATTAGATTTCCACGAATCTATCTGGAAGCCGACCGCAAATGATGAGCAGGCTGAATGTATGGTTTAAGAAAAAACATGTTGTCCAAAGTTCTTCTTCCTAAAGTAAACATGCAGCTATGGTTAATTTCCTAAGCTATTGCATTTGGAGTTTGGTGCTATTGGTTTTGCAAGTATGTACAGACGCCAGCACATCGAGCTACCCCAAACTGTAAAATTTTCACAATTGAACATGAACCATAGGTTTATGCAATAAAGATGAAAATCAATCTATGAGTAGCTTGATGTAATAGATTACGTGTACTATAAAGGGAAATAAAGTTGGTTTTAGGACGTGCGGGTTTAGGCAGATTAGGCACGATGCACAAAAAGATTGGATGGCATCGCCTCAATTCTTACTTTTGCTTCTGAATAGAAATAAATTCCCCCTTCTCCTCGGACCGCCGCAAGGTGTAGACGTACCCCAATACTCTGTTGCATTTTTAATTCCAATTTAAATCATTGAAGTATATTTAATTAAAGAAAGAAAATAGAAGTGCATAGTCGACAAGGAGTTCTTCCAAATAACGACGCGACGGCCGGCGGCACGGCGATTCCGACTACTCCTGCGTTCGTGCGTCCCTGGTAGCTGAGCCGTCTCCTAGCCGCGCCCACGTCGCCTTCAAGGACACGTGAGAAGCCAACAAGCATCACTAATTAGTGCGCGAGCGCACCTCCCCCAAACGGGTGTCGCAGTGGCCACTCCCCATCATTAGTAAATGGAATATTGGAGCTAATTTGCTAACTATCTTCGTGGGAACTTATCATCGACGTAGCCGCGCCAAGCTCATACCCATTTTATGTTGTCCTGGTACTTGCTTAACCTCAGACCTGACGATGTGGGTTCGGTGATAGTTTAACAATTTTTAATCAGTATATTGAAGTTTTCTTATGGCCTAGGTACATATCACATAAAAGGACAACAGATATACGTGTCTTCCTGAATTTTAACCTTTTGGTAAATAGTTTAATTCTCGTTGCAAAACAAAACCTAGACCGAACCATAAAATGCCACTAAATCGAACACCGCCTAAGACGCCTGTTTTAGAGTCTGGAAAGGGACAGAGCTTAAGTGTGCATACTATCCCTAAGTCTGCACCCAACCCTTCCTGTAACTTGATTGCCTCAAAAAACGAGAGTACTACAACAATTCGGAAGCGCAAATATGACGATGAAAACCTTACTTTTATGGAGGAAATACGTGACTTGCTCAAATCCCATCATACAGCTCAAACGGACGGCAAGTTTTTTTTTTTTTTTTTTGGTTGGAAAATCATCAAATGACTTCTCCTGCTGAGTAGAGCAGGAGGGCGTGTCAGACTTTTGCTGACTAAAACCCACCCGTGTTCCCTCAGTAGCCCGTATGCCAGGGGCTGTGGTATCTCTTTCGAACAAACCCGCACCCCTGGCAGGCATCGGCCCTTGCAGACCCCACCAGTGGTTGCTGACATCTTTGATGGCGCGCGTGTGGAACACAACGCACCGTCCCGTCTATCACTTTTCGGCCCCAGGGGATAGGGAGAGCGGCTGACGCTATACCGACACTCCTCTTCCCCTGCGGCCCCACCGCGTCCACCATCAAACGGTGGCGGCCCCGTCCAGGCCACGGAAGGGAAGAGCGCTGCTCAGAAGCACCGGCACTCCTCCTCTACCGCAGCCCAAAACCCTCAGCCACGATGCCTCCCATTCGACATCGCGGCCCACCTCAGTTGCGGTGCACCTCACCGCAACATACTTTTTGGCCGCTACGTCAATGGCTTGAAGGCAAAAGCCCTGACGAGCGGCCCCACCTTTGGGTTCCTCTTGGCTTCACCGTGGCCGGAATCCACGGTTACTGAGCCTCCCCGCAACGACAATGCGGGAACCCACTCGGGGGGGAACGGACGGCAAGTTAGAGGCACTGCAAACAGCATTAAATGAAATTGTTGTTCAGAACGTCGAAATTACAAAAAACATTAAATTTATCTCTAGACAATACGATGACATGGCTATCAATGGTGAAAAACTGGAAGCTGAGCATAAATCTGACCGTAATCTCATTTACCAACTCGAAAATAAAGTAGAGAATTTGGAGAGGATTCTTTATCAATCAAAAATGGAAATCCGAAACATTCCAAAAAGTCAAAACGAATCCAAAGCAGATTTATGCAAGCTGATATCAGAAACGGCTACAGTTCTAGAGGTGCCACTTCAACAGACCGACATTAAAGATATTTTCCGCATTAACAAAAAGAATGGGGCTCCAACAATCATTGTTGACTTCGTCAACATAACTACTAAACAGGATATTGTCATTAAGGCTAGAAAATTCAACAGAACAAACAGCAACAATAAACTGAACACATCCCATATTAAGATTCCAGGCCCCCCTAAACCGAATTATCTATCCGAAAGCCTGACGCAGAAAGCTCAGCGCTTGTACTATTTAGCCCGAACTTTTGCCAAGGATAACTCTTTCCAATTTTGTTGGACGTCTTATGGTAAAATATATTTGAAGAGAACTGAAGGCGACAAGCAAATATTAATTGGGAATGAGGCAGATCTCAATCACTTACGTCTCGACAAGTGACTAGTTGATTACGCTTACTTATGTCTTGTGTTTAAAACTTTAATGCATGTACTTTTTTATATTATTGTAATACTGTCTCGTATATTCATGGAATTCATACAATTAACACACACTAAACATCATACAATAACATACATATTCCTCACTGAAGTTTTTTTACTAAAATTAATTAACCAAAGTAATTTGTACCTTGTACGCTCAAAACAAATAAATGTCAGTCACGCCTCCTACTTAAACACGCGTTCTACTCATGCATCGTTGCTGCGATATTATCATAATTACAGAATAATGAATTTTAGTTGCACCATTAGGAACCATACCCATTCAAATGGCTAATAGGGACAATCACATTTTGACAGATGTAGACAACCTCTCTGTGGCTGGGACATATTGCTATGATACAGAGACTTGTAACACTGTAATTAATAACTCATCACAGTCTTTAAATATCGTAACACAAATATCCGCAGTATAGAATTTCGACAGTTTCCAAGCCCAGTTAGCTAGGTTTTCTTTTGAATTTGACATCATTATTCTCACTGAGTGTTGGTTGAATCCAAATAGACCTATACCATCGATAGACGGATACGTCATTTATTCCTCAAAAACATGGATTAATCAAAATTACGGTATTGTGATATACGTCAAACAGGAAATCAAATGTACGGTCGAAAATCCAGAACCCATTGGCGCTAACTTTATGTTACTAAAAATTCATCCAGATACTTGCATTTTAGCGGTCTATAGGTCTCCATCTAATCACAATATTGGTAGTTTTCTAGACTCTATAGACAAAATAGTTCGGCCAATCAAAGCAAGAACTACCATACTGACTGGAGACATCAACATTGATATTAAGTCCACCAGTGTCGATCGGAACAGAGAATCATATTTGAATCTTACTGCAGAATTAGAGTTGTTACCGGGTCATAAACATCCTACCAGGATTCAAAATTGGCTAGATCACGCGATGCTTAACACGACTCATCAAGCTACTGTGTTTGTGATAAACTCGACTGTGACTGACCATGCCTCAGTAATATTAAGTATCTGTCAATCTTGTCGTAGAGGAGATACACAAACCACGCAAACAAGGATCAATTATGACGCGACCGTAAAAGATCTAGAATCGGATTTCTCATTTATTAATAAAGATGCCGAAGCAAATACCGCTGCGGCTCTTTTTATTGATACGATTGCTACAACTTTAGACACACATTCGACAGTACATAATAGACCTAGTCGGAAACGATAACTCAAACCCTGGCTAACTCCAGGTCTCCTCCGTTGCATTCGCCACGGGGATAAACTCCGCAAAAAGTTTACGTTAAACCCACAAAATAATATCATTGAAACATCTTATAAAAGATATCGCAATTTTTGCAACAAGCTGATAAGAAAATTAAATGGACACTATGAAAAGCCTCCTGCAAAACTCAAAAAACAATAAAGACTCAAACTGAAAAATCAGGAACCGGCGAGAGATGTAGTGCGGTGTCCCACAGGGATCGATCCTGGGGCCGCATCTGTGGGACATCGGGTACGACTGGGTGCTGCGCGCCGACCTCCCTAGCGGCGTCAGTGTAGTTTGCTACGCTGAAGACACGCTGGTCCTGACGCAAGGGAGGTCGTATCAGGCGGCGGCCGACTTAGGGACACAAGGGGTTGCGACAATCGTCGATATGATCCGGCAACTGGGACTCGAGGTGGCCTTGCACAAGTCCGAGGCCATGTGGTTTCATGGTCCTCGGAATGCGCCACCGACGGGTTCCCAGATAACGGTGGGAGGGGTTCACATCGGCGTCGAGTCGACGATGAAGTACGAGTACCTAGGACTCGTCCTCGACAGCCGGTGGAACTTCGCGGAGCATTTCCACCGTTTGGCTCCCAGACTGGAGCGGGCCGGGGCTGCGTTGAAGCGGCTCCTGCCTAATCTAGGGGGGCCAAACGCCTCCTGCCGGAGGCTCTACGCGGGGATCGTGCGGTCCATGGCCCTATACGGGGCGCCGGTGTGGGTGCCTACATTGAGGCGCCAACCAGCTCGCAGGTTGAGGGCGTCCCATAGGGTCATGGCGATCAGGATGATCCGAGGATATCGCACGATCTCCGGCGAGGCGGCGCGCCTCCTTGCCGGATTACCGCCATGGGATCTGGAGGCAAAGGTCCTCGCGCAAATGTGGGCGTGGCGCGAGGAGGCCAAACGCCGGGGCGTAACTCCGCTGCCGCGGGAAATCGCGGCACAGCAGATAGAGCTCCGGCGGGATCTCATGGTGACATGGATAGAGCGATTGTCGCAACCCAGTGCTGGGCACGCCACGATTGCGGTGGTAAGTCCCCTCTTTGAAGAGTGGTTTGAGAGGCGGCATGGCGTCCTCACCTTCCGCCTGACGCAGGTCCTCACCGGACACGGTTGTTTCGGGAGGTTCCTGTTTTGGATAGGGCGGGAGGAAACGCCCGGGTGTTTCCACTGCGAAGATCGCCCTGATGACACGGTGGAGCACACGGTGGCAGTGTGCCCTGCTTGGGCGGAGCACCGCCGTGTCCTCGTGGAGGCGATCGGCGGCGGCGATCTCTCGCGTCCGGCCCTGGTCCAGGCCATGGTACGGAGCGAGAGGGCATGGGGAGCCGTCACCTCCTTCAGCGAAGCAGTGATGCTCGCGAAGAGGGAGGCGGCGCACGTGATGGAGAGGCAGCATATGCGCCCTCGCGACCCCAGCCGCCGCAGGATACGGAGACGCCCTGGGCGTCGGGAATCCCAGGCCGATTTCCGGCCACTGTAGGCATTGGCTTGCGGACGGCGAGTAATGGGTAGCTCGCTGTCCGGTAAGGACCAAGCCCAAGTCGACGGCGCGTTGTGTTCCACGCGCACCTCAAAGAGATGTCAGCACAAAAATGATGGGGCCCGCAAGGGCCGATGCCTGTCAGGGGTGCGGGTTCGTTTGAAAGATACCACAGCCCCTGGCATACGGGCTAATGAAGGAACACGGGTGGGTTTTAGTCAGTAAAAGTCTGACACGCCCTCCTGCTCCACTCAGAGCGGGAGAAGTTATTTGATGATTTACCACGCAAAAAATAATAATTAAAAAAACAAAAACAAAAAAAAAATGGAGGATATAAATAAGTACTTCTGCAATATAGGCAGACAACTAGCTGACAATATTACTAACACCGTGACTACTTTTACTAACATATTATTTCAAAAGCCAGGCATATCCACGAACCTCAACTCGATAGTCTTACTTCCCCCAGATGAGCCTGAACTCAATTATTTAAACAATGACTGCGCCGTCGGTTGTGATGCCATTCCTGCTAAGTTCCTTAAGCTAGCAAGACATATAATTGTTCCCCATTTGACGAAACTCTTAGAATTGTGCATTTCTCAAGGACTCTTTCCACAAGCATTCAAAAAATCTTTGATAACACCTGTCCACAAGAACGGGTCGAAGGACGATGTCAAAAAATACCGGCCTATTTCAGTTCTTTCGACAACGTCAAAAATTCTAGAAAAAGTTCTGAATACTAGGCTAATTAGCTTTTTAGAACATAACAAGGTATTGTCGGACGCCCAGTTTGGTTTTAGGTCAGGAAAAAGCACTGAGGACGCTATCGGACAACTTGTGGATCATGTTACATCTCAATTGAATGGCCGAAAGAAATATATCGGCATTTTCCTTGACCTAGCCAAGGCTTTCGACACCGTTTCAGTACCTATTCTTGTGGAAAAATTGGAATGAATCGGTGTTCGGGGAACGGCCCTAAAACTCTTCGCAGACTTTCTCTGTGATCGTACACAGAGACTAAAAATAAGAGATCACGTTAGCTCGGATGCCCTGGTCACATACGGCATACCACAGGGTAGTATTCTTGGTCCCAGTCTCTTCCTGATCTACATAAACGATCTGTGTCAGCTAGCTCTTGCAAATTGTAAGATTTTTACATACGAGTATGCTCATGACACAGCACTAGTATTTCATGGAGAGATCTGGGATGAGGTTAGACAAAAAGCCGAATCAGGCCGCTTAACGTAAGCCTCTGTCTCTCTCAGTCGGTGGTTGGGTAGTGCATTGGTGTTTGGGGTGGAGCATGCAAAACGCACATGATTCGAATTGAAAGGGCCCAAAGATCTGTGCTTAAAGTAATGACGTTTAGACCTTTTAGATTCCCCACCGAAACTTTATATCATAAATGTCAAGTTCTCACTGTACGGCAAATGTATGTTTTACATATAGTTACCAAGCAGCATCTGGTCACACCATTAAATAAGCAAGTTTTAAGCAAGCTAACTATGAGGAATGTTTGCATATCAGTCAAGTTTGACACCGCAGCTGCTAGAAGGCAACGCATGTATTTGTTATGTCACATTTATAATAAAACAAACAATGTTCTCAATATAAATCCTCTTACAATTAGGGAAGCTAAAACTAAGTCATGGCTACTGACACAAACATACGGTCAAACAGAATCAATATTATTATAAGGTATATAGTTCAACAAGATCAGACATCACCCATGTACCTACACCCCCTCTCATTAACCTCCATTCACACACCACCACCCTCCACACATCATCACATAAAACACACACTCACTACACTCTCACTCACACACATACTTATAGAAATATAATGAATCTATCGTTAAATTATTCTATATTCTCTTTTTGTGATGTATTTAATAAATATTTTCGCCATAATTATAATTTTAGCTTATATTAATAATGAATTCACTACTACTTTGCTTTTTTTGAATTAATTTTGTTTATGATAATGTAAATTTATTGCTTGTACAGAGGCCAGCACATCAAGCTACCCCAATCTGTCAAATTTCTTTGATAGTTTTTCAACTTTATCACAAAGGAATAAGGTTTATGTTCAATTGGGAAAATTTGACAGTTTGGGATAGCTTGACCTGCTGGCGACTGTATATTGCATAAAATCCAGAACCTACTGATTGGGTGAAGACACTGACTCCTGTAACACAGCTGTTTTACCTAGCGCAGGAGTCAGGGCTCCACTTGTTTGTATCCTATTTTTATGTCAATAAAGAATTTTATTTATTTATTATTTAATAAAATTTCTGAAATCACTTGATCTCAGCGGCATCTATCGCAAAGTGTAGCAAGTAGAGAACGTTCAATAGTGAGAGAAATAGAGACGAAAACTAAAAGAAGGAAGAAAAAGAAATTAAAGATTTTTGAACGCAACTTTCTTTGTCACTGTCATGCCGTCTGTCATGTCACAAGTCACAATCACAACCTATTGATTTTCTGCGCGGAGTGCGTTCCGGCTATTTTTCGTACAATATTTTACGCACCAATTGTCTTCCTGTCTTCGCTTTTTCACAATAATTAGACAAAGACCGAGCTCATTTGAATGTTTCACAATGCATTATTATCAGGTATCTGAAACACTGAAAAATCAATAAATCCACCGTGAATTATTGCAATGGAGAACCTTGCATGAATTTCATAACAAAAATAAATAGAATTGTGTAATTATACAACAATTACCTACTGATATAGTTAAGTGAAAAGTGTTTGAAATTCATTTTAAACATGTTGGGGCAAAGACCAAGGTTCTTAAAGCCAGGTAATTCACCTTTTTGAATAGGTTAATATACTACACCGCATACATAAGCTTAAAATTTATTTTAGGGAGTGTCGGGAAACCTGCTGACACATTTTTAAGGCATCAATTTAGGATACCTACGTTCTTTTATTCCGTTTAGTTATTCTTGCATCCCATGCTGTATTTATCCTAAAACTCATAATCCGGGCCTAGTTTACCGGTACTTTTATAAAAGTTTCTTTGACGACTTGCTGGAGGCCCTTATACTGAATGTTTTCTTTTTTTATGGTATCTCATGTCGGCAGCTTAACCGTCCTTGCTCGTGGCTACCTCTTAAAATTAAGACCTTCCAGCCAGGACTATCAACACTTCCATGTGCGGTACGGACCTCGGTTTAGAGTGTCGTTAGGTTAGGCCAGCAAGGGGTCAGTGGGTCGTCTTAGGGGCGGAGTTGTAGGAGTTGGAGTATACCCTTAGGGGCACTAGGGTCGGGCTGGATCCGAATAATTATTATTTAGGGATGAATTAAGAGGTACAGGTCCAGAGGTGCGGGCTGGTTTCAGCAAGGGTCGGGGTGGTCTGAATGCTTGCTGCTGTCATATCTTATGTCCCTGGTTACTTAGCAAAAGTATTGATGGATAAGAAAATATAAAATATGAAAAATAAAGCAGACATACTACACACCGCCCAATCATTTTCCCTTGTTCTTGATACTTCACCAGCAAAAAAGTGTCCCTTCTCTTGGTACTCAATTCCACCAACGAAATAGGCCTATTTGATTGGTTAGAAAACACAAAAATCCATGACGCCATTATAGATTGTTGAAATGATGATAGAAGAAGAAAAGGTTGCAGAACCCTCTTTGAGGTAGGATTTTTTATATTCTAACATAACTGCCCCGGAAGGATTTTAAAGGAGGGCTTATTTAAAATAAAACAAATTAATTGTCAAATATACATTAATTAAAATCGATTTATTTATTCACCAAATTTATAAATGAGTAGGTACTAATATAAAAAAAAAACTATTTTTCAAAAAAATTAAGTAACATTAATTTATTCAATTTTATAAACAATTTTTTAAACATTTTATTGTACCTCGTTGTTAGCGTGACTCATTTAATTGTATGGTTTACCTCTTTGTCGGCGAGACCCTAGTGTCTGTGAGCAAACCTGCATACAGACGGACTACGTACCTTGTCAACTATGAAACCCTAAAATTGAAAAACACCAAAATAAAAACTAACTTTCTCGAAATCTGTTGCAGGTGAAGAAACCCTCTACCCAACGAGGAACAAAGATGGTGTTATTGAAACACTGGTAAACCCTAATGTAGACTCAGCATTATCCATAGACAGTGATTCCCGTACTTCATTTGTTTACAACCGGTATCATCATCTTCCGTTTGATACTCAACGGCAGAAGTTACCAGTGTTTCAGTATCGTAACCATATTTTGTATCTGTTGGAGCGGTATCAAACGTTGGTGCTGATTGGGGAGACAGGATGCGGGAAGTCTACACAAGTGCCTCAAGTAAGTGTTTTATTTTTATTTATTTGTCTTTGTCTGTCCTGCAGTAATCTCCCCATGCGTGCTGACAACGGCGCATTAATGGTGATTTTTCATTAAATACAAACAAAAGTAAACATTTTTTTCAGCCATGCACAGATCGTTGGTATTTTCAAGTCATTCTTAACACTAATTTTGGTATTTACTTAGAAAAAATACGACTAAACGTTTTTATTAAAGATTCATCTTAAAAAGCGGCCAACCCGTTATAATTCGCATATACCCCGCTCGTACGTGATTATGGCGTTATAACATTTATTCTCCAGATATTTTTTACACAGGTATCTTGTGGTTATAAATCTAGGTTTCTATTAAAAAAAGCAACTCGGTAAAGTCGTATGAAAATCAACTTTTTGCACAAATTGTATTTGAACTTTGGCCATACATAAATAATACACATACATTGAATAAATTACGAAAAAATCCCGATACACATGTAATGAGGATTCTTCGACACACATTTTTTCCCCGAAAATTTGTAGTAACGCTTTTTCAATAACACGAATTTCCTTGAACAAGTTATGTGAAATATCTCGCCACAATTTTCGTTCGATGTTATCGCGTTCTCAGTTGTTTGCATTGCGTTGGATGTCGCGTTGACGATAGGGCTCAGCAATGGCCGTCTTATGTGAAAATGATATTCCTAATATGATTTCACAGCTAATAATTGAAAATGAAACGAAATGTAGAAATCATTGGCAATTGATTATAATGTATTTATTTATCAGCAGTTAGTTACGTTTTGAGTACCTACTGTTAAGGTGTTGTATTCAGGATTGGTACTTAAGTAACCTAGGTTTTGAACATACTAATTCTATAGAAACATTATATAAATATACAACCAACCCTATTACATACTTTACTTAATATTCCTAGCCTTTTTTCAACTATGTTGAGGTCGGCTTCCAGTCTAACCAAATTCAGCTGAATACCAGTATTTTACATGGAGCACCTATCCAATTTCCACAACCCAGTTACTGGGTAACACAATGCAATTCTTATTCCCCTTGGTAAGACTGGTTGTCAGACTTTCGGGCTCTTGACGACACATAACGGCTGTCAGAGATCCACGAATGACAGCCGGGACCGTGCTTTCCTAGGCACGGAGAGATTTGTATGTGTAAAGAGTGTCACCCATCCACGGACATCCTACCATGGCGAGTGTAGCTTAACCTGCACCCTAATTGCGTAACTCACGATTGATCATAATTGGTTTCGTCTTCACAGTTAAACAATATTCATTGCGTTATTTATGTTGTCGAACAGACACATTTTTCGAACATATGAAGCAATGGTTTTACAATCCGTTTCAAAACGATACAGATTATGATGAATCGTGACTTTCGCAATTAGGGTGCTGATCGATAACCCGTGCGGCTATAATTACTTAACACGAGCTCCTCCTACTACTTTACTGTTAGCAATTATTTCTTTCTAAGAATAATTGCTACTAGTAGGTTAATTAGGTATTTGGGGCCATCCATATATTACGTCACACAAATTTTATGTTTTTCAGGTGGTCACACTTGTGAAACCCCCTCCCCCCTTGTGTGACGTCACATGTTTTTAATTTTATATTTAGAAGTATGTAGTTAGATGAAAACAGCATTTTTTATTTTTTATTTTAATTAACAAAGCAGATAGCACTCGCCGACGACTTAAACCTACTCGTACATACGCTTTATACATACAGATCGAGTTATTTATATTTTTCAGATTTTAGTTTACTTATAAATAATGAGTTTTAGTATTTTCGATTTTAACATGTGACGTCACAAAGCTTTTGTCCCCCCGTCCCTTGTCACACAATGTCGAATTAATCAAATCAAATCAAATTTTTTTTTATTTCACACTAGCAGCGCTCCGCAGTTTCACCCGCGTAGTTCCCGTTCCCATGGGAATACGGGGATAAAATATAGCCTATGTCACCCGGGCTGTAGCTTCCCAACAGTGAAAGAATTTTTCAAATCGGTTCAGTACTTTCGGAGCCTATTCAATGCAAACAAACAATCAAATCTTTCCTCTTAAAATATTAGTATAGATAAACCTGGTCAGAAACTAGATGCACGGTTCCAATTTGTCGCTTCCAAAGGAGAAGATCCTGCAAGAAACTCCACGGTTACTCTTTTAAAAATAATTGGCTTTTACAATGTTTTCAAATTACAGTAATAATAGGTATGGGACGACAGTGCAGGCCTGTCAATAAGTACCAGGTACTTAGGGAATGAAAATAAAGAGTAGAAATTCGTCTACAAACTGTAAGGCCTACAATGTTCTCTCATTCACAATATGTAAAAGAATCTACTTATATGAAATTAACCTATTTAAACCAAGTGACATGATTTCCATGACATCACGAAATGTCACACATTCACAGTCACATTTAGTTAAACCCCCCCTTAAAGAGTGACGAATTTATGGATGGAATTTAGATCAACATATAACCTGACACTGACCTCCAAAATTGCAAATACGTAGGAACATTTGAATTCTGCGTCTACCTAAGTGGATCCTCAATAAGAATAAAAGACGATTCTTATTCATAAGTTTGCTTAGCCTACTTGAGCAGCAAAGCAAGAGATTAACTTTTATGAAACTGACGTCAACTGCTGTACTTAGGCATTGCTTCAGACGGTCATTAGTTTAACTACCGTTTCTTAGTATAATTATTTATTCCAGGGAGTAAAAGTACGTAATCATCAATATAAACACCTTTTGCTATGGAACCAGCTTCAAATTATAACACGAGAGCGACGCATCCGGCAAACCTGAACGCGTCGTCGTCCTGCCGATATAAGACGCGGTCAGGTTTTCCGAAGATGATCGCGGCAAATAGGCAATTCAAGTCAAATACCTAATTTTTATGTAGGGCATTACGGCATTACTCAATACTCAATCATTTATTGCATTAAAATGCACTTTTGAATGTTACGATTTAGATTCAACGCCCAAAACCAAAAGGCAGTTTCGTATGTAGAAGAACGGGCAAGGAACTCCAGAGTGATAGAAAACCGACTCTTTTAAAATGCTTTACAATATTTTGCATACATCAACTTATTTACACTATTTTGAAAATTGAATATACTTAATAGGAATCCTAAATTCATTCACTGACAGACAAACGCAATGTCTAAACCGCTGGGTCTAGAAACAAGCAATTTTGCACAAGAGTTCTTTATTTTGGGTGTTCCAAAGTGCATCAAGGAAAGATTTTAGAATAGGAGATTAGAGTTTGTACTAAAGTTCGTCATTTTTGCCTATTAAAAATCCCATCGGGCACACAGCTTGCTAATTACCTATACTTATTTACGTGTAGTCGATTTACTTAGAGTAGAATTACTTTACTACAACTAGTAAATGCAAAGTATTCAAAATTAAATCAACAAAATCATCATTCACAGCCCAACTTCACCCACTGTTGGACATAGGCCTCTCTTTTGATGTGCCATCCCCACGCTCCTGTGCCAGCCTTATCCAGGTTCTGCCCGCGACGGCAACAATGTCGTCCGCCCATCTCGTTACCGGACGACCGACATCTCCTCTTCCAGTCCTTAGTCGCTACTCAGTCGCAGCCATGTCTGCGTTTTTTGATTAGAAATATAAGTGCTCACATATTTACAAATATTACAACCGACAATTTTTTTTAACGAGTGTCAAATTAATGTTCGCGGCGATCGCGTATTCGCTCGCTGATCGCTCACGGACACGGCCTAAATAAATCGTAATTGAAGCCCTTTAAAAAAAAATGGGAAACAAATGGGTAGCGGCCATAGAGTTTTCAATATTTTCGGTACCTACCGTATTTTTTTAATAACAATAACGTGATTAAGGTAGGGCACGTGATCCAACTCTAAGCGAGTTGGATCACGTTAATCGATTACGTTATCGAGATCATTAATTAAGAAAAAAATGTTTAATTTTAAATAAAGGTTATCGTAGTAGGTAGAGGCACATTAGTTGGCATTTATGTACTTGTTTTTCTCACAAGGGTCTTGTGGCTAAGTAACAACAGCCATAGGAGTCAATCGGTCAGGGGAAGCTACGCTTGCTGCGGTCGGTAAGGGGATGGTTGGCCATCTTTACATACCAAGACCCCTCCGTGCTATGCGATTGTCGTGGATGTCAGATAGGCAGTCGCTTTACGTAAAATACTGGTATTCAGCTGCATCCGTTTGGAATGGAAGCCGACCACAACATAGTTCGGAAAGGGCTAGACATATGGTCTAGCCCGATGGTGGCGTCCCCACCGGAGAGTGCAGTTGTGATGCTGTGTACAGAATGGAATTATACTGTATGCAGCAGATGCATAGGTACAGTATAATTATGTGACAAAGCTAGACAGCTCATTATATCAGTTAACAATGACTAATCTACGCATAAATTGTGAATTGTAATGAGCTGGGTCAGTTTATTAACCACGTGTCAGATAGCCTTGAGGACTTGATAATAGAATATCTTCATGTTTTATCATCCTCTTACCCTATACTCGTACCAATTTATTTGAGGTCAGCGGAGCATATATTCTTCTTGCATCATCTCAATTAGCTGTCACAAAATCCATCCACCGTTCTATGTATAAGCATAATCAGCTTATAAAAGCGCAGGCCATAGTAGCTAAGCTAAACTAAGCGAAGCTTTCGCGAGCTAAACTATGTGCCACAGACTGCCAAGCGAGAGGGCAGGTGGGAGAGCAAGGGGATCGTTCCGTCTCATTACTCTCATTGTCACTTGCGCGCATCTGTTGCATAGCGCACATCATAGACCCAAGCGATCATCGACTCACCTCTTTTCATACTTGTTCACACCGCGAACTACAGAGCTAAGCTATGCTAGCGAGATGAACGAATAACATTGCTGGCATCGTCGGATATTTCGTTCCCATCGTTTGTATCGCTCATGTAGCTTATATCTGTAGTTCCGGATATGAACCGAAGTATGAAAAGAGGTGAAGCGATGGTCGCCCGGTTAGCTCGCTCGCTCGCTGGCTAACAGTGTGGCCTGCGCTTTATGCTCCGACTGCTGGGATACAGATCTCCACTGTGTGGGCTGTAATCCGGCTCGTGCCCAGTGTGGGTTGTGTTGGATGTCACATGTTTTCGAATCTGCCGTTCTAAGGCATGCTGGTTTCCTTCACCGTTTTAAGAGCAGTGGTGATTAAATAAATTTATACTTGTCTGGGTTCGAACCTACCACCTACAACTCATGAGTCGCTGTCGTTTCTACTAGGCAGCGCTCCGTTCTAAATACTTCTCATATCTATCTATTTTGCCTGTATTGTCGAGCTGTAAGGCAAAGGCCTTTTTATCAACGACAGTCTTAATTTTTTTATTCTGTTCATTTGCTTCCAGAAATGCTTTGTAATAATACTCACATTCGCTTTGACTGTTGTCAACACTGCTTTATCACTAATGGGTAAATATAAGCAATTAACTAATTATAGGGCACAGTCTGGGACCCCAATCTGATAGATAATCCTAGAAATTCGGTTTTCCTCGGCGATTGGGTTGGGGATATCCGCATATTTATCCGCATTTGCCCCTAGAACTTACCTAATGATATTGATAACAGTTGTGAGAGTAGAATCAGGCCTAATAATAATTGTGGAAAAACAAGTTGGACATCAGGCGATACGATCGTACGACTAATAAATTATTTAAAAATACAAACCGGCCAAGTGCGTGGTAGATAAAGCGCAGTAAATTCCGTAATCTCCGTAAGTTCCGTATTCGAGAATCAGAATAGATATTTACGCATGCACGGTACTGATTTTATAAACTTCAATTGTCTAAGTGGGCGTCCATTAATTACGTGAGGCAATTTTGGCGATTTTTCGACCCCCACCACTTTTCTTTTTTGGTGAGATGTCTTGAGATTTGACCCTCCTCCCCTCCCCATAACTTCCCGTGAGATATTTAATATACGTGTTTTATTTTAGCGTAAAAACGTTAATCTGTGCTTATTTGCGTTGGATTTATGCGTTGCATTTGGCTAGCTTGGCTGGCCGGTGGCGGTTTAACCATCGAGGAACTACTGTGCTACTTTGTGGCGTTCGCATAACCGCGATAAATAATATTCTGTAGGATTTAGCTATATTGGCGGAAAAACATATTTTACATAATTTAACCCGGTTTTCTCGTAATGTTACATTATGGTTACATTGTTTCTTTGCGGAAAATAACAACGGACATAACGAAAATAGGTTTGTGTAAGGTTTTCGAGGATATATTATGTATGATATTGAATAAAGGTCTTTATTGTTAAGTTTAAGAAGATGCCTCCGACTGCACGAGATTGCATATAGTATCCAGTTTTATAAACCTCTTAAAACAAAAGTTTCTTATAATCTTCTCTTCTTCCTTCTCTTTTTTATTAAAGTTCAATTTTTACGCAGTCGGGTTTTTTATATTGTTTGTGTCATTTGGCTACGGAACCCTAAAATTATTGAAAATTAAAAGTAGGTAAGTTAGGTAGGTATCTGAGCGAATCGTACGATAAACGAGTTACCGATTCTTCTTTACTTCAAACTTCCAACGCGTTGCCTTGTTTTAGTCGATATTCACGCACGTAATTTGCAAAATTTTAAAAATATAACAATGCAGCGCGAGTGAGCCTTAGCTAGAGAATAAAATCCCAAGCATCTTTTTCAACCCCGGGATTTTTTAAGCGTAATCCCGGGATCCCGGGGCTATTCCGGGATTAGACTATGTGGTTTCTAATTGGGCTCAAATGAAAAAAAAACTTGAGTAATTTCTTAAAAATTGTTGCACAACATAAAACACAATAAAGTAAGAAAAGAAAAAACACAAAAAATATCTTTTGTAAGAAAACAAAAAGACAAAACAAAAAACTATTTAGAAATTAAAAAAGATAAAATCGCTTTAGCGTTGTTAAAAATACTATTCCACTTGCTTTTACAAAAGAAGTGACAGCTCTTTCCATGTTCAACTTTCACATATTTTTGAAGTAAGTACTGTTTAATTTGCCCTTTTTGTGCTAACAGCTAAGTACAGTCTCGAAACGGACCCCGGAACGAATCCCGGGATTCGGGATCCCGGGATTGTATTCTCTAGTCTAGCGCATCGAAAATCACACTGTTCGATTTTCAACTGTAGGCGCTAAGCAGTGCGTTGAAGATCCAGTCTGCAAAAAAAATAATTGCCGCGAATTAATTAGGTACACCTTGGAACCTTATTCCTTTGTGATAAAGTTAAAAAAACTATCAAAGAAATTTGACAGATTGCGGTAGCTTGATGTGCTGGCCTCTGTACGTCCGTGGGAGCGTGGGCTAACAGTACCTACTTATATCTAACGAAGCGACACGCTTTTTAATTGTGTTAACTAAATGTGCAAAAACAAACATGTTGTGAAAGTGTGCGTGAAGACGAGTAGTGTGAGCACATAAGACACACACTTCCAATTTCGCCATTGTATCGGACGGTATCGAGAGGTACCGGTACCGCTTACACACACACATTCACAGCAAGTTTTCAGTAGGTACACTTGGTAAACACAAGTAAAGCGCGCGTCGCTTGGTTAGATAAAATGATACATACTACTTTTTAGTTAGAAAAATCGTTATTGAACTGTCAAAGAAAATGAAAACCATTCGTACCAATATGCAATTACTCCTCTGGGTCCAGAGACAAAATACATTTCTGTTAGCGTTCATAAGCGTTCACGCCAAACGCTACGCCAAAATGTATGGCAAATGACATTACCTGCGGAAAGAAGACGACGTAACCGTTCCGCAGGTAATGTCATGTTTTGTCTAGGCCTGCTGGTCTGTCGTTTCTTACGTCACAGGAAATTAGGTCAACACGGATTTAGGTACCTCTAATTTTAGCATACCCCACAGATCGCTAATCTAATCTTAAATTAAACATATTTTAAACTACGCACCAAATGGTATTTTAATTAACGCTTGATGGCAATATTATTTAGGTAAGTAGGTACTTACATTAAACACGCACCACATGCGGTCTTTAAAAATGCGTACCTAAGTACCTTTTTATATGATGAGTATACCAATGGTGGGCTAACCTACTATTGTAATTACCTACTTAGCATAACATCACGCCTTGTTTCTCGAAGGGAGCGGCAGAGGTGTACCTATAGAAGGTACACCCACCACATCTCGCCAGTTACACTTATCTAATACCTTTAAACGAGCAATTCTTGTTTATATCATCATCATCATTTCAGCTGAAAGACGTCCACTGTTGGACATAGGACTTCCCCCAAGCTCCGCCACTTCGACCGGTTCTGTGCTTCCCGCATCCAGCGGATGTAGATATAATAACCTATAATGTAGATATAATAATCTGAATCTCGGAAACGGCTCCAATGATTTTCAAGATATTTAGTATGCAGGTACTATTTAAAATCAATGTATGCAGGGGATTTCGGGGGCTAAATCGGGCGATAAATCGATCTAGCTAGGTTTCATTTTTAGAAAACGTCAAACTAAAATTTTCATCATCAGTGTCATGAGTGTCATCCAGATATTTTTAATTAAGTAGTACTAAATTATCTGCCTTTTCCCAACTTTGTTGGTATCGGCTTCCAATTTAACCGGATGCAGCTGAATACCAGCGTTTTACGTGGAGCGACTGCTTATCTGACCTTCACAACCCAGTTACTCGAAAGGTAGTAAGACTGGCTGTCAAACTTTTGGACTGCTCAGACTCCTAACGACTTGTAATGACGGTCTAAGATCCCCGATTGACAGCTAGGACCAATGGCTTGGGCGGTCTTGTAAGGGAGGATAAATGTAAAGATTTTCACCCATCCACGGACCAACCGCAACAAGCGTAGCTTAACCTGATCATTCAACCCGTGCGGCTTTTTTGCTCAGCCAAAAGCCTTACCTTTTTAAATTAGGTACGTACCTACTTCTTCCACTGAAATCGGTAACCGACAGCAAAAAACGTGATAATTCTGTTACTTAGTTTACTTACAAAAGTTAGTGCTAATTTAACGCCCATGCATAATTTACCTAAAGTAAAATGTTAGACCTTCTTTATTTAGCAATTGTTAGGTTCATTTAGCGGTTAACCGAAACAAGAAGTTCGTTTGAATGAACTCGCTAAATAACGTTTTGTGTCATTTGACATAACTTTTAGCGGGAAAAGGCGCCACGTTTGGAAACATTGACCGTGCTTCTCCCGCATTCATTTAGTGTTGCTAGAATGTAGATTTATTCTCTGATTGCGGGAAAATAATTATTTACCAGGTTAGTGTTGACTAACATTATTTTCTCATTTTATTTGAACCAAGCTTCTACCCACGGCTCCGCCCGCGTGGATGTCGGAAATTATCTCTTGAGAACGTGCTACTAATGCTAAATTCGTGACTCGACTACAAATCGTAGAACTAATGTCGAATTAAATACTTGCGTTGTATTGTAATTGCTACTGCACTTGAGAAAATATTAACAATAAGTGCGGAATAATATGATGCAAATACAAGTTAATTAGACGGTAGTATTTATCGTGTGCATTTTTTTCTTAAATTTATTGCTTTATGCGAAATATTGACAAAGTCTATCAAAATGGAAAAAGACTTAAACACAGTGTTACGTTGTACCCATATTTTTTCTACAAACAGTAAAATAGACTCAAAACCACAATAATGTCTTATTCTGATAATAAAGCTGAAGCATGTCCTTATTTCTTTGAACGCGCTAATGTCTGGAACAACCGATCGATTAATTATGAAACATTCCTCTACCATTAATTGATAGCCCAATTCTTGAACGCATTTCAATCATATGACATTTCGCAATAAGGTAGATTGCATCCCGGGGATATGCCGCAACATACAAACACTTAAATTTTATTAATTTTATACATATACAGTATAAGTACTAAGAAATTGAAGTACCTATTCACTATTATTTCTTATTTCTGCGGAATTTTAATAAGCACTAAAACCTCTATTTCTCATAAGAATGCTTTCCTAGAATCATTCAACCAATTTCATGATTGTAGGTAATTAATTTGCATGCAATTTTATATAATCTTTCTTTCTCAAACGAATGTTATTAATGCGATAACATAGTTTAACGGTGAAATGTTACTACATCACATTCCAAAACAAACTACATGCAAAAATAAAATATCGTATTGCATCAGCCGTTTCATCTCAGCTGCTTTAAATGAATACCACAAAAAAAATATACAAAGGAATTTGTAAACCGGGCCTGGCTACCCCGAGGCCCTTTCCCACCCGCATTTCGCTTCGCTATTCAATTCAGTCGGACGTGGCGTCTTGTTGCGTACGCATGTCGTCCCGTCTGTTTAGCGGAACGCGTACTGGTCGATCAGCGAGCGATAAAAATAAATACGATGATTACAATGATTAAATACATTGATGAAACAAACGGTTAAACAAGCCAAGTGTGGTCAAACACTGTTATGGTAATAAAACAGCAACTTGTAACATACAACGAGACTGTTTTGATAACATACGAATACGAACCGAGAACGATTGTGTGTGCATCGATTTTACCGAGAAAAAAATACTTTGAGATTGAAGTGTTTCAAGAGTGATTAGTCTTAAAAAACTAACCTACTATGACAAGTGTAAACAGTGTTTTTAGTACAAAGATAAACCGATTTCAAAACGGGATTGTTGTGGTTATAAAATCGTGAAGTTTCTGTGATTATTTTTGGAATTAGGTGCGTGGGTTTGCGTTACCCACGCTGGTACGGAATACTGTTGTTTGACTTAGTTAATGTAATCTTGCAAGAAGCCCTACGTTTTTCGATTACCAGACACTAACAACAAAAATGATGTGGCCCTCATCTCAAGCTAGTAAAATACTGACATGTCTACTTCTAGTCATTGTTCTATACTGCATTTGTATGGACACGTTCTTATTTCTACGGATACAGAACTATAAAATAGACATTTTCAACGTAGAACCTAATGTCACGCAAGAAACTTCGACGATAAAAGAAACGAGTAAACTGCCTAATTATGAGGAAGTAACATGGGTTCCTTGTACCATAAACCCGTTATGTCATCCTACAGTGAAAGCACTAATGGTGGACCATATCAATCACTACATTTATGGGCCTTTGTGTGCGATCATGGATGTAGGTCTAGGTATTTCTGAGAACATGCTTCTCATAACACCGAACATGATATCCGTCTTCCATGTTTTCATTGCACTTCTTGGCGCGAAACTGTTGACGTGCCCGAATTTGGCGGCGAGGAGAGTAGCCATAATTCTGTTCCAAATTCGAATGTTTTTGGATGATCTGGATGGCCATGTAGCCAGAGAGAGAAAGCATATTAAAGGTGAGAGGTCAGACGTTGGAACTTTGGGCTACTGGGTCGACGGGATTTGTGATTTACTTGGTGTTATTGCGATGATGATTGGCATAACTTTGTACTTGAGGAACAACCCTCCGAGACGTGGCTATAAGAACACGCCTGTAAGCACTCTTCCCTACCATCAGTTGAAAGAAATAAATTCAACAGAAGACATAGAAAAGGATCATAATGCCGACAACGGGATTTCCTACAAAACGAAAGTGACTTTCCAAAAGATAGCTCAAGTGATTAGTCTGTTTTCGGGACAAATGTTGCTATCATCCTTAGCTTGGAACAGGTACATAGATATCTATCAAGATCTGCTAGAAAATTACTATTGTACTGAATACGATGTTTTTAGACGTGAGATTATATTTAAATCTGGTAAGTTCTTCTTTGCGTCAGCCATTTGGAGGATAATGAATCCTCATAGTTACCTCCATGTGTTGTCTTTGGCAGTATTTTGTGATAAAACCTGGTGGTTCTTGAAAACTGTACATTATATTGGATATTTAGGTTTAGTCGTAGCTGTGGGTACTTCAGAATACCTTATTGATAACATAAGAGCTTATGTGTTAAATGGTGTCGATGGGCGATGATTATTTCCTTGACATCGTTATAAAGAAAAATAACTTTAATATAAGTAGGTGCTCTGTTATATCTTTGGATATTAAAAATGAATCTAACAAAAGTTGTTTCTTCCAAATTTTATTAGGCACTTAAGTCCCCGCTTTCGACATTCGTAAAAAAAGGTTCAAGGAAGTAATTTGACCCTCATAAGTATACAAGCTCCGAATTCCGATTATTTCCTAGGTAAAATTAGAATAGGGTATTTTCCAATTTTTCAAAAACTATTCTAATTTGAAGATTGGGACGATATATTTAACAGGAAAATAAAAATAAATTTATTTATATCCATTTTCACCATTAAAAACGAATAAAATCAAATTTTTTTTTCGTTGTTTTGAATTTACCGCCAAAACGCTTCTTACGATGACTTTTTATCACGTGACGTCAACTTTGTGTAAACTAAGGTAGTTAGCAAGTAAAAAGTGATTGTCGAGTTTATAATTAACAAGATTTTTAATGGATATAAAGTGATATTACTAGCGTGCGGTGCCTCTGTGCAAAAATACTTCTAAAACGGCGCCAAACTAAGTATTTGTACCGGTGCCGTATAAACAAAGTTGACGTCACATGTCACGTGATAAAAAGTCATCGTGAGGAGCGTTTTGGCGGTAAATTCAAAACAACGAAAAATAAATTTGATTTTATTCGTTTTTAATGGTGAAAATGGATATAAATAAATTTATTTTTATTTTTCTGTTAAATATATCGTCCCAATCTTCAAATTAAAATAGTTTTCATAAAATCGGAAAATACCCTATTGAGATCGAAATAGATGTTTTGGTTCCAAACCAGTTGCGCTCTGCTTTGTTTGTGGCATGGCGGTTTCATTGTTTATAATGTGTCTATGGTTTTTTATAGAACCGTCGAAGTGGGTTAGGAGTTTCGAATCGTGAAAGTGGAACAGATTTTAATTTAGAACGATAAATTCGTTCATTATTTTGATAAAATGCTATCGATTTTTAAATAATCAGTTAGGGAATAAAATAAAGAACAAATAAGTAGATACTACCTACCTATTAGGTAAGTTTCAAATAATTAAAAACTCTAGGTATTTTGGTATTGTCACGATCTTCATTTACATAGGTATAGTACCTAGCCTGTCTCTGATTGACTAATAAAATTAATCTCAGAATTGTATTGATAAAATGTTGTCTCTTAGGAAAACTCGAATGGTCGATCAACGTATTAAATAAAATCCCAATAAAACCTACTTAAAAAAAATGTTTTAGCAATTCTTACTCGACAATTAGTTAGATAAGTACCTAAATAAAAGTAGGTAGTACACTATTATAGTAAGTCATTCATCCATTTTAAATAACTTCTACTAAAAGTAGCTACAACTATTTTATTTGAACCCATGAAAAAGTAGCAAAATCTTGAAAAAATCTTCCACCATATTGACGGAAATAAATTCAACTAATGAGTAGAAATGAGTTACCTACACGAACGAAAAGTTTCAGAATTATTATAAACACTTAATTTCGTCGAAGTTCACACGTTTGACTTTACCCTAACAAAGTTGGCATTATACCTAAATTAGTTTATAATTTGAATTTGTGTTGGTTTATTCTATAGCTTACTTTAATTTGATTCATCTCGCTATCCCCCGAAAGGGTTTATCAGCCACAGATGTTTAATATCAGTATCAGTACCTGGCCTCTATAACCCAGTTACTGGGTTATATAGGTCTGATAGGCAGGCGCTCGCGGGTGTAGGTAAAAGCTGACCCCAATATAGTTGATATACCTACAGTGCGCGTAAAAATGCCGCTGCGATTTTATTACGTTCGTCTGAACGTCGACAAACGACAGGAGGAAAAGTAGATAAAACAAATATTAGGTCTTTACCTATGAAATTGCCGTTCTGCAGTACTGGCCATTTCAAATCAAAATAATTTTTGTTTGGCTAAGAATTCTAATTTCAAATTAATTTTATTTTAAAAACATGGTTTTTTTTTTCTAAAAGTAGTCATTTCTTTATTGATTAGTGTTACATTTTCATCGCATTTCAATCTTTTTCGTCATCATGGATACGTTAAAAATTCGAGTAATTATGGAATATGAGTACCGTCGTGGCAGCAACGCGGCACAAGCGGCACGCAACATCAACGACGTTTACGGAGCTAACACTACAAACCAACGCACCACCTGTTATTGGTTTGCTCGCTTCCGTTCTGGAAATTTCGACCTGAAAAATGAACCTCGCGGTCGTCCGAAGACTTTGGTCGACAATGACGAATTAAAGGCGATTGTGGAAGCTGATGATACACAATCTACGGCTGAATTAGCAGCAGCTTTCGACGTTAGCGTCAAAACAATATTGGTCCATTTGCGTCAAATTGGCAAGGTAAAAAAGCTTGACAAATGGGTGCCCCACGAACTCAATGATCGCCAGCGCGAAGTACGCGTCGAGACGTGCCTTGCACTGCTCAACAGACACACAAATGAAGGAATTTTGAACCGCATTGTTACCTGCGATGAAAAATGGATTCTGTTTGATAACCGTAAGCGCTCAGCAAGTTGGTTGGATCCTGGTTCAGCACCTAAACAATGCCCTAAACGAAAACTTACCCCTAGAAAAGTGATGGTCACTGTTTGGTGGTCTAGCGCCGGTGTGATTCATCACAGCTTCTTACCAAACGGGGTGAGCATTACTGCAGATGTGTACTGTGAAGAACTGAACACAATGATGGAGAAGCTGGCGCATCTCCAACCAGCATTGGTCAATCGCTCGTCTCCGCTGCTCCTGCACGACAACGCGCGACCTCATACTGCACAGCAGGCGGTCTCCAAGTTGCAAGAACTGGGGTTGGAAGCTCTCCGTCATCCGCCCTACTCACCAGACCACTACTTTTTCCAGAATTTGGATAACTTCTTGGCGGGAAAAAAATTTAATACCCGAGAGGCAGTACAAAATGCCTTTGAAGAATTTGTTGCCTCCCGTCCAGCTGATTTCTTTAAGAAGGGCATCAATAAACTGCCACTGCGATGGCAAAGATGCATTGATTGCATGGGTGATTACTTCGATTAATACAAATAAAAAATTCATGAAAAAAATTCGTTTAAATTTTTTCATACAAAACGGCAATTTCATAGGTAAAGACCTATTATTATAAAACATTTCCAGCTTGGGTGCCGAACACAAAACCACGGTCAGTACGTTTGCGCCCTACTCAACCATTCTGACAGTTGCGGCCGTCATTTTAACCACAATAAAAAAAAAAGTCGTCAAAGTTCAACAAAGTGCATAAACATTGAAGATTTTCCCTCACATTCATTATGTGAATCTCTATTGTTACATGATGTAATGAATAGGAATCTATATAAAAGTATACAAAACATAGTAAAACGCGTACTTATATAAACTTCAATAGGAAAACGTAAAATATTTATGAACACGTTCGTTGTTCAAGTGCCACTAAGAAGTGTCAACGGCGTTGACACTATAAAGTGGCAGTTCTTTTTTATGTGTGCGACTGTGCGTTGAGTCAACGCACAGTCGCACACGTAAAAAGAATTGCCATTTTATTTTTTTTAGATTAGGGTTGCTACAAACTTAAAACTCAAACTCAAAGTATTTATTTCAATCAAACCATTTACAGGCACTTTTGAATTGTCAATAAATCGATTAGATGGAAAATTGAAGATAGTCGCCCATTCTAAAACGTAGATCTCAATGGAGAAGAACTGTCAAGAACCTCCACGACACTTGTTGGATATTACAAAATCTTGGGACAATTATTCTTGCTGCTTCTGTATGTTAGAACAAGGTGAAAAAAAAAACTGCATATAAGATTAAAAATAAGGCCCTGGCTTAAATATCGTATTATGTTTATAATAGTGGGGCTCGTGGCTAAGTAGCAACAGCCACACGGTTCGATCGATCTGGTTAAGCTACGCTTGCCGCGGTTGGTCCGTGAATGGTCTTTAAATAGCAAGACCCCTCCGTGCCTCGGAAAGCACGTTAAGCCGTTGGTCCCGGCTGTCATTCTGTCATCTTTGACATTCGTTACGGGTCGTCAGCCAGCCCGAAATTCTGACAGTCTTACCGAGGTCAGATAGGCAGTCGCTTCATGTCAAATACTGGTATTCAGCTGCATCCGGTTAGACTGGAAGCTGACCTCAACATAGTTGGGAAAATGTAGGCAGATGATTGTTAGTAAAGAGATTTGTCTCACGTTCGGAATAACTAACGCTACAGAGTTCAGCACTAAAACTTACAAAACCTGACAAAAATTCCCTTAATTTAGTCACATACAGCCTTATTACAGAACAAGGTTTTTCTTTAGGTATGGTTTAAACCACCGAGTCTGATTTTGAAATAAGAACCTAACTGAAATCGAAATACAGCTCCTTTTACAAAACTGACAACTTAGTCCAGTACCAAATTGACAATTTTGTATTAAGAACTTTACCCAAAAAGAAGAAAACTTGATAATGCTAAAACTGACTGAGCGTTTTAGGACTAAAGCTAGAACTAAAGTTAGATTGAGTTTTGTAATAAGACGCAATCCCCCTTATTACAGAACAAGGTTTTTCTTTAGGTATGGTTTAAACCTTCGAACCTGTTTTTTAAATTAGAACCTAACTGAAATCGAAATACAGCTCCTTTTACAAAACTGACAAGTTAGTCCAGTGCTAAATTGTCAGTTTTGAAAAAGGAGCTGTAATTCTATTTCAGTTCTAAGTTCTTATTTCAAAAACAGGCTCGATGGTTTAAACCATACCTAAAGAAAAACCTTGTTTTGTAATAAGGGGGAATGAGTCTATGTTTGATTTTTGGTTCATCCAGAAACGGATATGACCATGATCTTATTCAATCCTTCGGCCTGGGATTACAGACTTACAAATAAAGTCTGAAGACTACAATCGGGCTATTAAGGTTTTTAGAGCGTAAACTTTATACTTCCAGCGAATTAATGGCGCATGTCCTTTGTGATCTGAGGGGTAATTGCGTAATGCACTATCAGCCGGAATCGCTTTCATTTTGACAGTTCCACAACATTCATTGCGTTGTTTACGTTGTTGAGTAGCCGAATTATACAAACATATCAAGCAATGGATTAACAATAAAATTTCATTTTTTTTTAGATTCTGATTAATAGTGTGTTGTGTAGGGTGCTGTTCGTGGAAATAGTGTTTTCCCTACGAAGAATAAAGAGCATTTGGGTATGAGAGAAGGCAGGGGTAAAGCCAATGAAACGATGTATAGACTGTGTGTGAAGGATATAATTATCATCTTATAGAGTAGCTTGTGTGAGAAGATTGCATATTTATAAAGAGTGCTAACTGCCAGGGTGCACCTGAGTATCTCATGGGGCTTTCCTTCAAAACACTCAAGACATTAAGTACAGGCACTATCAAATTTTCGTCCCAAAATACTTTTACAGCCGCAAACCATTAGACCCTCATTAGTCTATACTTCTCTAAGTACCTCATAAACATGTCTACTTTATGTGAATGTAATTATGTCGACAGTTGTCTCTTTTGTCATGTTCACAGAATTTATGGTTTTAATCGCCATGTTCCATCTGTATTGATTGGTCCATTAAAATCGTATTAGCTTGTATGTGTCTATCACTGTTGGTTCGATTTGATTGCATTGTCTATATTTAGAATACCACTGTTTATTTAGAAAATAACGGTCATAACTCTCAATGCAAATTCTTGGTTTCTGGAAGTCTCAATTTATTATTTTGTCATGTGTTCCGTCGACAAAAATTGTTTGATGTTTTGTTGATTACAATTGAGGTGTCAATTGCTGTCTACAACTATATTAATGACGTCATAGCTGGCCCTTCCACCAGATCTGCTGGCCCCTATCTTAAGAATATTTAAGTTAACTAGTTTCGATACCCTGTGGCAGGGTTCTTGTGTGTAAGTTTGACAATGGTGGAAGAACCTTGAAAGATCGTTCAATGACTTATTGAAATCTTTGTATGCACATTAAGATTTCGATACGCGTCAACTAAACAAAGATACGTTTAAGAATTCACAATAGCACGGATTTTTAAAATTGGTCAACTGCGCGTTGTTGTGTTGCATACAAATATTTTAGACGTCTGTTATTTTTCAATACTGACGATTTCGTTTACATATTACCGACAAAGTTCTAACAGTGTCTATTTTTGTGGTTGGCTCACACTCCAAAATTACTGTAAAAAATATGATGCTTCTAAAGTCTAAAAGAGTTACTGACATCTTCATGTGTGAAGATGAAAAGCAATCGTAGACTGAAAACAGTAGGTAGTTATGGCCTGATAAAATGAAATAGACTTTCTATCCCTTTCATCGTTATCATAATATCAGCCGATAGATGTTCACTGATGGATAGGCAAGCATCGCCAGTATCGCCACTTCGATAAGTTCTGTGCTTCTTGCACCCAGTTGTTCAGATATACAATTTCAATTCTCAAAAGATCAACTGTATTCAATATGATTAGTGTATTGAGTCTATAAACTGCTCGATTTTATCAACTTTTTGTAAAATCTCATAATTTATTAAGTTCCTCCTTTGCAACACGCTTGGTTTTGAGGTCAGGTTTAGATTCTCGTCAGTCTCCTAAATATTCAATTAAGTTCTTTAAAATCATTTATTTGTGTGTCCCCTAGTTTGAATTACATTGACATGAACTGCTGTGTTTATATAATTAGCTGTAGATTCAGATGGCGTTCACCTAGGTCTGTTATGTTAATTAGGACATTTGTAAGCTTATGTCGTAATGTTTTGTTTCACGTTGATGCTAAAGATGCTTTTAGTTAGCATTCGTGGAAGATTCTCAGTCAAAATATTAAATAGTGTTTGATAACATATTGCATCGAAGCCTTGAAATGGCAAATAACTAATGATATCCTGCCCTCCCATTTATTATGTGCAAAGTGAGACATGAACTGCTTTGCTCAATCTGAAAGCGAAACAAAAGGCTTTGTCATCCAAAAACTTTGTTTGATGCCCATTAAAAAAATAGCATGACGAAGTCTTATTAACGTCATCTATTAGCAAAAATATGTATCTCAAGTATTAACATATTTGTAACTCTCGTCAAGTGGCTTCTTTGCTGATTCCACAGTGTTGATACGGCAACAGATTTGTAGAAACAACTTAATCTTTTTTTACATTAACTACATACCATTGTGACCATCCATTGGTACCAGTATTACAGTAGCACGTCAAGCTATCTGTTCTCCTTTAATTTCCCTGAAAGGGTAATTAACTAGGTAGTAGTTAATTTGACCCTGAGTTATTGTTACCCCATTGGCTAGTTTGTTGTCTGTCAGCACCTACTTTAGATTACTATCAAAAGGCTCGCTCGTGTTGATAAGTTGATGCTCTTGTGGTTCTATGATAGCCTACGTCGTGTTTGAACTTGAAGCTGAAGTATCAAGTTCAAACACGACGTAGGCTATCATAGAACCACAAGAGCATCAACTTTGAACTTGAAGCTGAAGTATTTCTGCCAGGGGTGCGGGTTTGTTCGAAAGAGACACCACAGCCCCTGGCTTAACACGGGTGGGTTTTAGTCAGTAAAAGTCTGACACGCCCTCCTGCTCCACCCAGAGCGGGAGAAGTTATTTGATGATTTCCCACCCAAAAAAAAAAAAAAAAAAAAAAAAAGCTGAAGTATTTGTTATACTTGTGGAAAAGGACAAATGAATGATGATAACATAAAAAAAAAATAGGTAGTTAGAAATATAAACAGTTATAAATAGAAATAGTTTATAGGCCGATTTCCTCCCACCCGATTCGCGCCGGCGTCCCTCAGGGCGCCGTGCTATCCCCTCTCATCTTTACGCTGTTCACCAGCGATATCCCCAAGAGTGGTAAGGCTCAGTTGGCTCTGTTCGCAGACGACACGGCCATCTACCACTCTGGGCGTAGTTCCAAAGCGATAGCCAAATCCCTCCAGACCGCAGTCAACGTACTCGGTGCATGGTTTAGGAAATGGCGAATCGAACTAAATCCGGACAAGAGCCAGGCGGTTCTCTTTAAGAGACCGCAGCGCCGCCAAGACCCCCTCCCGGCCATCTCCATATTCGGCAAGCCGATCCCTTGGGAAAAGCAAGCCAAATACCTTGGAGTAATTCTAGATCAGCACCTCTCCTTCTCTGAGCATATCAGGAAGGCGCGCTCACGCGCCGCCTTCGCTCTCAGAAGGTTGCATTCTGTTCTGAACGCACGTAGCAAATTGTCACTCAAGTGCAAATTGCGTATTTACACGGCGTGCATAAGGCCCATCATGACGTATGCATGTGCAGTCTTTGCACACACGCACCCCCGACACATCCATAGGATGCAGACCCTCCAAAACCGTTTCCTCCGCCAAGCCACAGGCTCCCCATGGTACGTTCGGAACGAGATCCTCCATCTCGATCTGAAAATGCCCACTATTGCTCAATTCATGAAACGCAACTCGAAGCGTTTCTTCGATAAAGCCGAGATACATCGCAATCCCTTGATTGTGAAGGCCGCTAGTTATGTCCCCAGTAGAATCAGTAGTATTCGCAGGCCGAAACATGTCCTCTCAGACCCAGACGACCCCATCACTGTTCTCCAAGAAAAGAATAGGGCCACCAGTACAGTACACAAACACAAACGACGACCGTCCTACCGACCTCGCCGCCGAGGTCCTCACGCCCCGCGAAGACTCCTGAGTAGCGATCAGACCCCCGACCGTCCCTTGCTCGTTGATGCGCCAGCCCGCGCCGCAGCTGAGCCAGTAGCTTTAAATTCCCCGTCTAATAATCATGAAAATAATACTTTGATCCAGCCTGTCCCTGATAGTACTAGCTGCCCCCCCCCCGCCAGCGACTCCCTGAGCCGAGGTTCGTACCCCACAGGGGGTGCCCTCAGTGCGCAGTCGTTTTAGGTTTAAGTAGTTTTACGCCCTGGCTGGAGGCTTTTAGATTCCTAAAAACCTTCACAGGAAAGTCCGGTTGAGCAGTCACGGCCTCTCAAGGTCAACTGCGAGATGCCATTCACAAAAAAAAAAAAAAAAAAAAAAAAAAAAAAGGCCGATTTCCTCGAAACCGGAGAAGAATGTGTCGCGCACATCAAAAGTTATTGTATTTCATTGAAACTACGCAAAGAGTAAATAAATTAAACCTCTTGGATGGAGCCACTTTGGTTTTGTGCAATGGGGTTAACAGGTTGAAAATTAAAAAAAAAAACAGAAGCAGTCAAATCAAAAATGTTGATCTGTGACTGAGGAATGACTTAAGTCATTACTTGAAGTCCTTGATTTTCTACCAAGACCTCATAGTACGTAGAAAAACAGCAAAACAATGTGCAAAGAACATCAACAATGTTCTTTCAGTAACAACAGTTATTGCGTGCTCCAAAGACTAAAAACACAAAACATTTGCATTCCAACAGTATTGAACTCGAAAACATTGGTTCTCTTTGTTACCTTTAGCCATTTTCATCTGCAATTCAATGAAGCGAAACGGTCACGCATAGGATACGAAAATATAACGGGTTACAGGAGGAAAACCAATGAATATGAAAGCTGTTCTATATTCGTACTTTTGATTGTCCGACTCTTTTTATGATGACGTAACGTCTATAATGGTTTTGAAGGGTCTTTGACCTGATGCCGGATTTTTAAAAGATTTTAATGTAAGATGGATAGTTGGTGTTCCACGATTCTTGCTTTTTTGCCTATAATCCTTTAGCCGTCTTCTGTTGAATGAACGACAGCGTACTATATTGCACGCTACTCAGCTCAACCCATAGCCACTCTTACCCAACGCTGGCTTGCATTTTTTGTTTCATATCACCGTCTGTGTCACCACCGAGGGGGCTCGAGGCTTAAAGATAAGAGGCGCAGAAGTCGATCGATCAGGTTAATCTACACTTGGCGAGGCTGGTCGTTGGACCATCTATAACCCTTCCGTGCCTCAGAAAGCACGTTAAGTCGTTAGTCTCGGCGGTAATTTTTTGAATCTTTGACAGTCGTTACGGTAGGTATCGTATTATCAAGTTACTGGGTTGTGGAAGTCAGGTAGGCAGCCATTCTATGTAAATCGGAACCACCTTGACTTGTGCCAACCAAGGTCCCGAACTTACTCCAATTTAATGATAGCTTCATTGAGATTTATAATAAAAACCGGCGTGGGATGTAGCCTTGTTCTTGTAATGAAGTAATAACGGCTAGATATCGATCAACGTTGAATTGTCTCATGATCTTCATGGCCGTTCGAGATTTTTTTGTGGAACCTGGTTTAGTGCTGCTTTTTCTGACGTCGCCCTCAAATTTGCACATTAGGGTTTCCGTTTTTTTAATAGAAACAAATAACTGGTTATCATCTCCCTAGCCTTTTCCCAACTATATTGGGGTCGGCTTCCAGTCTAACCGGATGCAGCTTAATACCAGTATTTTGCATGGATCGATTGCCTCTCTGACCTCCACAACCCAGTTACTGGGTTATACGATACTCCTTGGTAAGACTGGTTGTCAGACTTTCGGGCTTCTGACCACCCGTAACGACTGCCAAAGATCCACAAATGACAGCCGGGACCAACGGCTTCACGTGCTTTCCGAGACACGGAGGGGTCTTGGTATGTTAAAATGGTCACCTATCCACGGACCAACCGCGACAAGCGTAGCTTAACCTGATCTATCGACCCGTGCAGCTATTGTAACTTAGCCACAAGCCCCTGCCCCTTAAATAAATAACAGGTGCAGGTCTTTTTTTGTGTGGCATAAATAAAAATCCCCTGAAAAGTCCCTGGACAGTCAACTTGGCTACCTCTTTGCTGACTGAGATTTTTATACCTAGCGTGGCATCATGGCGTGAAGCTTTTCCCATATTGTTATTGCCGCATACATACAATAAAAATAAATACAACATAGGGTGACACTACTTAAAGCCCCTCGATCTTCCAGATTAGATCCGAAATTCGGATTTGAAAGCCCTTCGAACTCCAGACCCGAATATTTTATCTTACTGTCGCAATCGATCCTACGATATAGACAAGCTATTTGAAAACATCTCATCACATTGGAGCGTCTCGTCGTCTGATAGTTTGAAGGGCTTCTCCCAATGTAAAGGTGGTAAGGTTTCAAGATAAGCTCCTCGGATTAACCTTACAATTCTGTGTTATGTAATGTAAGTGTTACATTTTCTCCAGTATTGAATCAAAATAAAGTCATCAATTTAATATTATATTATAGTCGTAAAAACATTTATGAGTTTTTATATATGTTTTGTTATAGAATAATAAAATTGTTTTTAGATTAGGTTTTCCTTCTTATTCAAAAGTCTGTTTATATGCCCGTCCTTGGTCTTTTCATTATAATGAAATGAGAGAGCACTAACCTTACTTTATTAAAGAGGCGTTTATGAGGCTTTTATTAAACTACAATGTTGCTTTCTAAAGCAGTATTTCCTTAAGGAGAGTTGTATCTGTGTTATTGTGGTTTGCCATAGTGACCCTATGTGGGATGTCCGCCTTCAGATCTGTGGGGTCTGAGTATTGTTTATTAATACTTGCAAACTCCAATAAAATCCTACATTTTGTTATGCATCTGTCCTAATCAGTCATTTCTTCAGAGTTCACGATTGTTACCTAAATATTTTCTATTACTTCAGTCTCGTCAGCCTTAAAAAAATTCGGCTACCATCTTTTTTTGAACCGACGAAAAAACGGAGGAGGTTACTCAATTCGACGCGTATTTTTTTTTTTTTTTTTTTTATGTATGACCACGCATAACTTCCAGAGTAGTCCGATTTTGATAATTCTTTTTTTATTGGAAAGGGTATACCTCGAAGTTGGTCCCATATAAATTTTGAAGAAAAATTCCAACCCTAAGGTTAAGAAAACAGGGGATGATTGATTGTTTACTCACAGATTTTAATACTGAGTTGTGTATTAAATCAAAAATTAATCATGTAGTAATTTGTAGATTATAGCCACAAAAAATTATAAAATAAAAACTTTTTAATAAAAAAATTAAACCGCCGAAAAACCGAAAAGTAAAAAATAATAAACTAGCTTTGTCCAACCCCAATAACTAAGTTCGGAAGGCGGTGACATATAATTAAATACATAGGTATCCAAAGTCACCGACTTCCGAACTTAGTTATTGGGGTTGGACAAAGCTAGTTCATTATTTTTTACTTTTCGGTTCTTCGGCGGTTTAATTTTTTTATTAAAAAGTTTTTATCTGACAGTGTCTTTCACAAAAATGGAGACGGCTAACCGATTTTATACAAATAAGTTTATTCAATAATTTCCTCTTACGATGCGTGGACAATTCCTAGTATTATCGAGCATTGACACCACTTATAGCGAAGTTATGTTTCCATAAGATCTTCAGCAAACAGTCCCGAGTACAATCGAAGTATTTTCCTGCTTCGAATAGGGTCAGTCCCTACTGCTGTTAAGATTTGACGGTGAGATTTATGCTGAATAAATAGATCAGCAGTGAAAGTAAAAGTTGGGATTTCTTCTCTGGTGACAATATGAGTCAAAGGCAAAACTTTATTTGCAAATGAATCATTGGTGTAAATAAAATTGGCATTTGATCATGTTTTAACATTAAAGGCGTACTAGCAGGCCTAGACAAAAAACATTTCTGTTAGCCATCGTAAAAAGTTGTGAGATCTATATAATCTTCTGTTATCTTAAGTTATTACGTAGATTGTTTAGTGCGATTGCCAAGTCAATTTATTTATTTAAAACATAAAAGATTTTTAATATTGATATGGTCACTATAAGATGCTAATTACGTAATAATCAGTTCCTACTTAAAGATGAAGACAGAAGGATCTTTAAGTAGGAACTGATTAAATTGACGACTTGGTATTATATGGATCTCACAACTTTTTTTCGAAACCAGAACTGGGTTGCGAGACTTGTTTTTTTTTCTGTTAGAAGTGTCTTAGAGTTTGATGATCGGTCAGTCAGTGAGTGAGTGACAAATTAACAAACTGACTAGTTATAATTCTTAAACTACTGGTTCAAATTAAATAAAATTTAAATAAACCGAGTTTATACAATGCCTGTTTGGTTACTAAAAATTCAGGCTTCTAATTTTATCTACAACGAAGTTATCGAAAATGGCCTGAACTACTTCAAGAAAAGGATGGTACGGCCGTGCCGCTTGTGGTTGCTCGACTTGGCGGGGGCACCATCCTTTTCTCGAAGTAATTCAGGCCATTTTCGACCCCCTTATAACTTCGTTGTAGATAAAATTAGAAGCCTGGATTTTTTGTACGCAAACAGGCATTGTGTAAACTCGGTATAGTTCAAATTTCATTTAATTTGAACCAGTAGTTAGAATTATAACTAGTCAAAGTTTGTTAATTTGTCACTCACTCACTAACTGACCGATCATCAAAACTCTAAGGCACTTCTAACAGACATAGAGACTTCAAATTTAGAATACAAATAGTGTTTAGTGTATAAATTAAGGAAAAACTAAAATATTTTGCAATTTCGGTCCAGTTTTCTAGATACACCAACTACATAAATAACTTAGTAATCCCATATAAAAATAGGAATAAAATAATTTGCAATGATACAAAAAGAAATGAGATGCCATCAAAAATATAAATTGTAAAAAAAAGCCAAGTCTCGCAACTCATTTCTTGTTTCGTTAAAAATTTGTGAGATCCATATAATACCAAGTCGGTCAATTTAATCAGTTCCTACTTAAAGATCCTTATGTCTTAAGTTATTACGTAATTAGCCAACCTAAAAACATCTTATAGTGACCATATCAATATTAAAAATCTTTTATGTTTTAAATAAATAAATTGACTTGGCAATCGCACTAAACAATGTAATTTAATATAATATGTATTACTTGTGAGATACATACATTGTGTTTTAAATTTAAAAAAAGATACATTGTGTTTTCATGACTTGGCCGATGGCCAAGTCAATTTATTTATTTTAAAAAACTTTTTCAAAAAATAACAACCGACTTCCAAAAATACACTACAAAGTGCAAAATTACTTTAATTTCGGAAGTCGGTGACTTTGGATGTGTATTTTAATCTAAATAAATAAAAAGAGAAGTCCTGATTGACTGACTGACTCATCAACGCCCAGCCCAAACCCTTGGACCTAGAAAGCTGAAATTGTGCACTGAGGTTCCCTTTATAATGTAGACAAGGAATAAGGAAAGATTTTTCGAAATTCATCCCCTAAGGGAGTTAAATAGGGGATGAAAGTTTCGCGCGGGCGAAGCCGCTGGCAAAAGCTAGTAAGTACTATTCGTGTTAAATGCCTGGCACAGATATAGGTATACAGGAAACGTTTTTATCCAGTGCGCAAATTGTAACCATGAATTCAGCATATCATTCTAGACCCCCTAGCGCTATTCTAGACAGCCTATGCTGAATTCATGGTTACAATTTGCGCACTAGATAAAAACTTACCCTGTATACACAATAATCTATATGAAATACCTTAGCCGTAGGGAAAAGTTCAACTTTTTAAACTTTTTTTTTTGCATGCACGTCGATTAGTCTTGCAGCGCACTTTAGAATTTTCGCACGAGCATTTCTTAAAACCTTGGCCTCCAAATAAAGACATCTTTGAAGCAATTTCACGCAATTTTTTAAAACAAACTTTTTAACAATAAATGTCATTTGTCGATACAGGTTCGTTAAAGGCAGTAGTTGATATTTGAATAGAGTTTCGAGGTTTACCTTTCCTATAATGTTACTTGCATCCAGTGTCCCTCTATCTATTTCCGGCACATCAACTAAAATTGTAGCACCAATATCGATTTCTCATAAAAAAATCCGAAGAAGCTGTTTTCATTTTTTTTGCTGACATTTTTAAATTTTCAACGGCATGTTCCCTTTCGATAAGTATGTTTTGTTCTTTTTGACATAAATCACACAGAATCTTTGATCCATACCCTTCATTTTCTTCTGATAATATCTTCCCGCAAATTTGATGAACTGGGTTGTTACAAACGCACAACGATGTGCTCCAGTGGATTCCTTTCCACAGACAAAGCAAAATATTCGTGTTTCATCGATAAGCATTACTTCTGTTTCAATTATTCTACTTCCTGATTGATCACTGATCACCTCAGCCTCAGCTGATGCTGCTGGGATACTGGAGGATAAGAACTTCTGCAACTGTTTCTATTTCTTGCTGAGAGGTTGAAGCGCCTACTTTGTCTGATTCAATTCTGATAAGGGGATTTAAATCCTTATCCGAGTCCATTTCCGGAGAGGATTCGATTATGTCATCACCATTTTTTGAGTTTAAAAAATTCTCCAAGTCGTCTTCCGTAATAAGTTTGTCTGATAAGTCTACTGGAGTGTGTTTTCAGTCCTATTTTAGGCTCTGTGTCAAACAAAGCCTTATATGGTGTCCTTTGAATGGTTCTATGAAAGGAAGGTTTTTTTTTGGAATTGGACAAAGTAACATCCCATGGACCATTTCTTGTAGATATTATCAATTAACCAAGCACGGAGCATAGCTTCTACGTCTTGATTTGAGCGCTCAACAGAGCCTTGACTTGCTGGATGTCTGGGTCTGCCATTTACAATTTTGCAAGTTGGCCAAATCGGCGTCAACTCTTTTATAATTGTAGCTGTGAATTCACGGCCATTGTCACTTTGAAGTATGGCTGCACAACCTACTTAGAAGTAGAAAAGATCTTTAACAACTCTATATAGCCATTTCAGCGGCTCTTTTTGATGTCAAAGGGCGAAGGAAACTAAATGTGCTGCTGATCAGACATACCCACTTGCTGGAGTGCCCTAAGTGCCCATTCACCTGAACCTTGAATGATCTAAATAATGCCACTGATGCCGCAATACACGTGGCCACCTACTGGACTCAAACGATTTAATTTTTTAATACCCGAACAGAAGAAGGCGGAATCCACAAACTCATGTCATATATCTTATGTATGTGTTAGAAATTGATTCAAGTAATCAACCCTTTATTCACAAAAAAGGTTGTAATGTTCTGTACAACTTTAAGAGTACTAACATCAACAAAGAACATGTGACCTTTTCTAGCAGTCTCTGGAATGGCAAGGTATGGGCAATGTGTTTGGTTATGCAGACAACGTAAAGATTAGCACCATCCAATTTGAGCATATGGGTGTCGTAAAATGCGACTAAGGGACTTACTAGAGAATGGGCAGTAGCATTCTCTATGCATTTTACCACCATACTGTGATCGTCAAACACACCTTTCAAGGGTGGCTATTATGGAAAACCCCTCCCTTGCTCCTCCCATGCTGTAGGCTGTTGGATCATTTTCCATGTAGAAATATGTCACAAATATATATGATTGTAAGAACTATGGTCCTGATAACGCAACAGCCATTTTCATTGTCCGTCTGGAGTTGACTCACTGTTGTTGAAATCACTAGACACAATTGGGCGGACAACAATTCTCTTTTGGGGAAATTTCTTCTTGTTCTGGCACAGCGTACATAGCTTTACAAATTCTTTGACCACAGAAACCGGAATAACATACCTGGATTTTAAAGCATGCTTCAATTTGTCTCTTCCTCCGTGGCCAACAGATTGATGAATTTCACATAATATCCCATTAAATTCTTCTGGAGGTACTACTTTGATTCTCTTCTGTGTCCACAATGTTTTTTTTTCGGACTTCAAACAAAGTAGTAAACGCTTTTTCAAAATCTTTACATACAAATTGCTTATCCACTTGGTTTCCTGTAGATGCCATTTTTGCCATGAGATTTATTCACTTAATTATATTTTACATAATCATTTGTCACAAAAATGAACGCAGGTTGCCCGTCTGAGACTGATGAAGCGGGTAAAGGGCGGGGCGCGCGCGAGCGCAGGCGAAATAATAGCGGGGGAAGTCCCTAAGTCCCTGTCAACGGAAATGTATATCAGATTGATCATAAAACCAAACTAGGTATGTTTTTAGGTTAGCTAATAACGTTATAACTTAAGACATAAAGATCTTTAAGTAGGAACTGATTAAGGATCTTTAAGTAGGAACTGATTAAGGATCTTTAAGTAGGAACTGATTAAGGATCTTTAAGTAGGAACTGATTAAGGATCTTTAAGTAGGAACTGATTAGGTATGTTTTTAGCTTAGCTAATAACGTAATAACTTAAGACATAAGGATCTTTAAGTAGGAACTGATTAAGGATCTTTAAGTAGGAACTGATTAAATTGACCGACTTGGTATTGTATGGATCTCACAACTTTTTACGATACAAGAAAGGTTTTTCTCGTAGGCTTTTGATGTTACAATTTTTGACAAGTCGAAATTGCAAAATATTTTAGTTTTTCCTTGATTTATACACTAAACACTATTTTGTATTCTAAATTTGAAGTTTCTATGTCTGTTAGAAGTGCCTTAGAGTTTTGATGATCGGTCAGTTAGTGAGTGAGTGACAAATTAACAAACTTTGACTAGTTATAATTCTAACTACTGGTTCAAATTAAATGAAATTTGAACTATACCGAGTTTACACAATGCCTGTTTGCGTACAAAAAATCCAGGCTTCTAATTTATCTACAACGAAGTTATAAGGGGGTCGAAAATGACCTGAACTACTTCGACAAAAGGATGGTACGGCCGTGCCGCTTGTTGTTGCTCGACTTGGCGGGGGCACTACCGTGCCCCCAGATGTTGTATGTAGGTATCGGTATATTTGTTTTTCCGGGTTGATCACGTGTTTGCGTATTTCATGATCATCTCCAGTAAAAAGCGGAACTGATATTGATCAGTTTTATAGTTTCTTTTGAGTCTATTTTAACTGTTTACGGTTTTTTTTAAATTTGGTATCGACGTTTATAGTAACTATTTGTGTTCAGGAAAATAGGCAGCTTTTGATGGCTTCTATAAATGTTATAGGCAGAGGAACACACATTGAGATATAAAACACTATGCTTTTGCTTTATGGACGTCCTGGTTATTTAATATCTCGTTATGTTACTATGTCACAAGACCAAGTTGTGGTGTTTTACGCAGATAGAAATTATTAAAATTACAAAAAATTCCGGTAAACGTAAATTTAATTGTTATTTAAAGCCACCATACCAACAATTCATTCAACCCATTCTCAAGTTTCTCCACAGGATATTGTCTTACAACATTTTCAAGGCCTCAACAACATTCTCAAGTGCTTTTTAAAATAACAACGGCTACAGAATAACATTCAATTCCAAATGGGTTAATTTCTATAGTTGGGTCCTGAAACATTGTTAAAATCGACCTATACAGTTGTTATTTGAGCCGGGTTTCCAAATGCCTCTGATTTTCTCCTGCCAAAATCTGTTGGCACGTTGCCAGGTTACGTTACTTTTATCGTCTTATCGACCCTGACATGACCAATGCTTTATAATTTTGAGACTTAATCTGCTACGTAAGTTTATAACTTTGGCAGCCTTTTTTGGGACGTCGAGGTTTTCTCTTTTGCTAATGGCAAGCGCTGATAGGCTGCCGGTAACAATTGTGTTCCATTTTCGATTAGTTTGTGTAGATTAAGACTTAGAATGAAAAAACAAAACAGTTCTATGTTTGCATCGCCTATCTCACACCCTCTCTCACCTTGCCTTTCTTGCTCTCTTTTTTCACGATCTATATCTCTCATAATCTGCTCTTTTCTTGTTTAAATTTCAGAAATATCAGAGAATCCATTTGGAGATTGTCCATCAATCTTGCGTTAGTCATACTTAGCTTATAATTTGGTCTAATTGTCAGGATTGTGACCCGAGACCATTTTAGCGACATATGTCATCGATTTAATAGACAGGAGCATTTTTTAGACCTTTAGAATTTGGGGCAACAGCCTCTATTTAGAAGTGATGAGTAATACAGATACAGCTACTCGAGTTATAAAAAGATAAGTCGAAGAGTTCTATTAGCAGTATAAAAAGTTTTAATCCATGCAAAGTTGTAGATTAAGATGACTCATACTTTTTTTTGTTTGCAAGATTTGTCATAGTTCTTTTCTCGTGAAAATGGTTTTGTCTAATGGGTTGATAATGCCCTCCGAATTACCTAGTTGAGATGCTGCAATTTATTTTTAAAACGTTAACATTTTAATGTTTTTCTTTTCTTAAGCAGTTAATTTCGCCATGACGTGATCAGGATCACGCGATACACCTGGACAAATATAATTTGCTTCAGATAAATAACTCGTTTTGGTATTTAAATAACTTCTTGGCCTTGGTCTGAGAAATGTTTCGTTCGTTCATACTCTCACGTGATTTTGTAAGCCTAGTTTCTTGTGCATGAATTTTTATGGTCTTCAAGTTCAAAGTTATTTTGATGTTATATAATCCAATTTAAACCTATATGCCTGGTTGGTCTGGTCGTAAACTTGGAAGTGCGACTTCGGAGCAAGGAGTCCGCGATAAGAATAGATCCCCGACTTGAGCAAATTAGTAGATTGTGAGTTTTCTGTTAGAAATAACTCAGCCGCAGCTCGAAATTGGGACTTGTGGTTAGCTGCATAAAGCTGGTCCCCTATTACATGGGACTTAACATGACTGTTATTGTTTAACAATAACCTACGACGTGTAGATCATGGGATCGGACCCAAGGAGGTGCTATTCTTTGTGTAAATGATTTCACCACCACTGCTCCCAAAACGGTGCAGGAAAGCATAGTGAGGATGACATCTACTATTCCGTACCTGCGTGGTAGATTACTGTGTCCCAGCAGTGGGAACGTAATAGGCTGATTATGCTATGAAACATAACCGTCGGTGTGGGTGTCCCTTACACCTCTGCCTAATGGCCTACCGCTTCTAAAAAGCGAATTCAACATAACGCAAAATGACGTCAATATTCCAGAAGGAATACTGGCGTCATTTTGCGTTATGTTGAATTCCATTACCTTTTAATACTAGGGTTGTACAGTATTGATGTTTCAGTTTATATTAAATTGACACGCAAAGCACGCACGCAACTCTATATCAGTTGACTGCAGACCTTCGTAAAGCCGATATAAAATAATTGCCTGTTTTTCATCATTAAAAAAAACTTCGTAGTTTTACGTTTTTGTAAAAGGCAGACCAGGGGTAATCTCAAGTTAGGTGAAAATATGGCTTATTAGTCTAGTCGCACGAAATTAACTATATTGCATGGGATTCAATAGGTGCCAAATGCCTGGATACGTATTTCTAGAGTTGTCGAATCGTCCACAAATAAATTAACTTTTTTCGAATCGCCTACAGAAAATAATATATTATAAAAAGTGTCCATTCGCCCGTTTCGTTCGAGTCAATTCATGCGAATTAACTAATATGCCGAAAATGTAAAAGAACTTTGATCGTTTCCTTGCTTTTTGTAACTTTCGAACTTACTTCTTGGCAATTTTATTTGAATTCATCGTTTTTAAACGCAAATAAAAAAGAAGTATCATGGTTTATGTAATTGTTAGGACAGAACAGCAACTTTCACTTACATATGGTGCACGGCAGTATCATTTGAGATACCTTGGTATATTTCTTACCTAATCAATTTGCGGTCGTACATATTAAACAGTTTGGAAGGTTGAGAATGTTATTGAAAAGATGTTTAAAAATTATATTAATTTTATACTCAAAGCATTTATTTCAATTATAAAACCATTCAAATGCACTTAAATTCTCAAGGAGTCTGTCATTTAGAATCTTAGTTGCATTATTTAGTAAGTAAACTAGCTTTTACCAGCGGCTTCGCCCGCATAGATTATCTCACGGGATTGTACTACCGAGATAAAAAAAAAACATAAGTACTTTGTGTTAATCCTGGTTTTAAACTACCAAATCCGTTCTGCGGATTTTGCATGTTTGTGTAACAAAACTTTCATCAAAATATATTAGTAGAATGTTCGGAACTTCTGACTTTAAAACTAATAGTATTTATGCAATTCGTTTAAAAGTCAAAGCATTTATTTCAATTAGCCCATTTCCAAGCACTTTCAAATTTTCAAAAAGTCCGCCATACAGAAAGTTAGTAGTAAACTTTTATCAGTAAATATTAATTTGGAAAACATTCATTGGATCCTTGCTACATAGAATCAATACCGCACAACACATACTACTTACTACAGTGCCGTGTTTCTTTGAACATGCTATAATACCGTTTTAGACGACATCAGACCGACACCAATCGATATGTGCCTCATTATGAGAATTGATCCAGTAATTTACACGCCATTTGTGAGCTTGGCAAATTATATGGTTGATCGGGTTGAAACGGACCCAACGAGTCGAGTAGGTTTCATTGTCGATAATTTTGTGTGTTTCTTTTTAAATTGATGAGGCTTAGAGGACTTTTGTTGAATAGGAGACTCAGGGTTCCATATCCATCGTTCTCGTGTCACCATTCCAATTTATTTGGGGTCTGCGCAATTGTATTTGTATTGTATTGTCTTTTTTTTTTTTCATATTCCTGTATTAGTCGTCATCTTCGTAGTGACTTCCTTCCTAGCCATATCGTGTTTCGCTCAGTCTATTCATGGTTTATTTGGTCTTCCCCTACTCTTATAGATTTCTAGATTTAACATGCAGTCGAAATTGTATTAAACAAAAAAGGGGACATTAATTTTGGCAAAGTATTTCGTTTTGAGGAAGAAAACATATTAAAGAGGGTAGAAATAAAACATGCTCCAATCCCAGAGACTAATCTGCCGTTTCTTCCCGTGGGTGTCGTAGAAAGCGACTCAAGGGATTTACTAGAGAATGGGCAGCAGCGTTCTCTATGCATTTAACCACCATACTGCGATCGCCAACCCGCCTGCTAAGCGATGCGATTATGACAAATGCCCCCCTTTTGGGGGAGGCTTATGTCCAGCAGTGGATGTCTTTCGGCTGATATGAATGTGACGTTTCAAGTCTTGTGTTTGCTGTTATAGTATAGGAGTTTGACATGAGTCACGTTACAACTGTCGAATTAGTACCTATCTGGGTTTAAAAAACGAACTATAAGAGAAGTAGTAAACGATGAGATGGTAGCTGTTCTTAAAAAGGTGAAGGTAGGAGAAAAGTTGTGCTAAGCAAAGCCTAAATAAATTAGGATAAGATTCTGCCCTTAAGTGACCGGAGGCTCATTATTCGATTCGTACGAATTTGTTCGCCCGAATCGGGGGAGTCGTCACTATTAAATAATTTCTGTAGGCGTCTCGCACGATGTTAATTTAACTGCGGGCAAATCGGCAAATATAATTCTATGTGCTTTATTGCATGTATACTGTGTAGTGACCTGTTTTCACATCCTCAAAAAGCATAAAATTCAAAACGTGCCAATTGTCAGGATCGTTTTTTTTTTTTTTGAGTTCACAAGTACTTCGTTTTTCTTGACAAAAGGCAGGTTTGTGCACTTTAAAAAAAAATGGCATCCGTTCTTTCGAAAACGTAACACATTTACATTTTACATTTTGGTACCGGGCAGTTGAACATGCCTTCAACCAACTGACATTTCTTACAAATCAGCTTAGAATTTCTAATTATCTTGAACTTTTAAACAATATCTAGGTTTAAACCAGTCTAGAGCTAGTTTGTTGCTCCTAATGAGGCCACTTCTAACATTTTGGACTGTGACCTTCAGAATGTCACGCGTCGGGTTGTGAGTTGCTTCAAGCATTAATAAGTGGAGAACTTTCAGTTGTTCGGTTATTTGGACAGGTTTGTAAAGGTCGTGTATGATGGTCTTGTGGCCAAGTAATGACAGTAGCACGTGTCGAAGAATCAGGTTAAGGTACGCTTGTTGCGGTTGGTCCGCAGTTGGGTGACCATCTTTACATACCAAGACCTCTCCGTGTCTCGGAGAGCACGTTAAGCTGTTGGTCTTGGCTGTTATTAAAGGATCTTTGACAATCGTTACGGGTCGTCAGAAGCCCGTAAATTCTGACAAATAGTCTTGCCGAGGGGTTATTACCCAATAACTGGGTTGCGTAGGTCAGATCAGGGCAGTCGCTCCATGTAAAATACTGGCATTCAGCTGCATCTGGTTGGACAGATGTTGGTATTTCATCATAACAGAGATGTGTTATTACTTCGAATGCTGTTGCTTTGCACTGCTTCTTCTTCCCAACTAGTAAAAGGTATGTTTTGAAGTTGATCAAAATCACCAAATGTCAACATATTTTTTTTGTGTTTGTAGTAAGGTAACGTATTTTGTGATTGAGATGGTCTATTTTAAAGACATGCTCATCTTTGGGAAGCTGTATAACTGAAACGTTTACGTTACTAATTACAGCGCCCAAAACCTCCTACTTTCATAGATTCTTATCGAAAAAAAAAAATCGGAACAAGAAAAGCGTAACAGCATCCCCAGCAGTCTTCATCCGTCCGGTACAAAACAAGCGTAAATAATAAATATACTATATCCTCTTTACTACAACATTCCAAACGAGCCTCACAAGTCCCACTCAAGTCCTCACTAATATACTACCGTAATCTTACGCATACCTTGTGAGTAATGCTTTTTTTATTTGTTCTTATGAGATAAGCTTTGAGTGGCTGTGAGTGACTTTACCTTCCACTTGGCGCGATGGTATTAGTATACCTACATTCTTTTGAGTTAGAAGAAATATGAATGTTTTAGCTTGAGTCTCTTTGCCCTCGCCTTTTCCCGGAAAATGGGGTCGGCTTTCTTAATATCCCAGCGCCATTGACATTTGCTGGCAAGCATCGTCATCTGTAAGATCAAGCTTTTGCATGTCCTTCCGGACATTTGTCTTCCAGGTAGTGTGCGGTGTACCTCTTCCTCTCTCCTTCTTTGCCATGGAAAGGGACTTTTTCGTTATATGGGCATCGAGTCCACGTTTAACATGTCCGAATGTTTTAGCCCAGTGCGCTTAGAGGAAATCAAAATGATGCGACTATAATCTTGATTTTAGCGGCCCTAAGTCTCGCCTTGCTGAACACCTCCTGGTGTTGTGGACCAAACCTTAGTAACGAACTTGGTATAGATAGTTCGTCGCACTCAACAATGTTGCGTGGGGCTGTCGCGTCAATGTTTTTAAAAAACCTATTCTAAGCAACAATCAATATTGAACCTATTGCTAATTTTATCTTTACTGCATCACGTTTTTGCTTCGACGGATAAACAAGGATGAGAAAAACGGTCAAAGCAAAAAGAAGTTGAAAGAAAAAACTAATCAGTATGCAACATAAATAACATTTCTGTCAAAATAAAACTCGTCTGCCAGCCCTCAGTCGATGACGTAATAAACCAGAATGATTACCTAGACTGAACCATAAACAACTTTCATAGAAATTCAGACTCCACTATCTTTGTCTATCGGTTTATTTTTGCTTGTATTGCAAGATTGCTCTAGCTTGTACTTATTTGTCAGCAATTTTCGCAGAAACGCATTCTGACTTGACTGCATAGTCCATAGTATTTGTACGATTTCTGTCGTTCTTCGAAGTGACCGTGAATAACGGTTCATCATTTCAGCCGGAAGACATACAATGCTGGACATAGGCCTCCCCCGATTTGGCGATTTTGCTATAATCGCCACGCTTGGCGGTTTTTTTTTTTGCATACCCTTATTAAATAAAACATCTAGACTTGGCAATCTAAATGTAATCGACCCAGAATTCGGCTACTTGTTTGTCGCCATGACTAGCTTTCATCAGATCCTGTAACGTGCGGCAGGACACGCAGGATATGATGTTCTCTTATCTTCTGTATCTCATCGTTTGTGGAACAGCACCACATTTACACTCCAAGGCAGTCACAGTGACGTCACAAAACTTTTGATCCCTTGGCCCTTGTCACACAATGTCACATCTCGTTGAACCCCTCCCAACCCCTCAACGTGTGACGTAATTTATGGATGGTCCCTTACTTGTAGTCGAGAATTCCAAAACAATCCGAATAATAACCCGTGTTACTTGTGGATTAGACTTACGGGGTGGATTTCACCCATAAACCTGAACGCAATCAGCACATCTAAACCGCGTTCAAAAGCTGTCAGTATCAAAATTGTTGACGAATATTGACACTGACAGCTCTTGAACGCGGTTTAGAAGTATTAATCGTGTTTAGTATCATTGGTGGAATCCGCACTAAGGGTGTCGTAAGCCCAGTTACTGAGTTTTGGAGGTTAGATAGGCCATAGTTGATCAAAGGTTAGACAGATGATCACTCAGCCTTTCTCAATCCACTGCTGGACTTAAGCCTCGCAACACCCAATTCTCCACCTTCCGAATGCAATATGTCCCAGCTTTTTAAGAGGTAGTTTTTCATTTACCACTGATTGAATATTCGTTGTTGGAGTGAACTGACAAACAAGTTACCTTGTACTAATAATGACCATGGTCTATGCACTGTTGTGGGGTCAAAACATGTTTTTATTTGTAGAGCTAAGTGGTGCTAACAGCCTCTTTTGTATAAGTTTACTTCGTAATTATTGAATTTTTAAGTGTACACTCGCGAATGGGATTTAAATTGAATAAAATGGCCGATTTTTTCGGTTAAAGTTAATATAAGGAAAAAAGAGGAACAACATAGCCAGCGGCATTCTCTTTATCCGACTGTGGCGAAGCCCAAAAGGAGAATAATGTTTTAAATTTAATTTAATAACTCTAAAAAACAATGTTATCGAAGGGGAAAATGCTGCACTAAAACCGCATACTAAAACAACATATTAGGATCGTGACAAAACCAACTATTGACAATACTATTTCGGAAATAAAAGGAAATTGCTTTCATACGCTTATCACTAAATTCAACAAACCTAAAGCTATATTAGTGTATTGACAAATTCAAATGTTCCAAATAGCTACCAAACTCATGAATTATGTATTTACATTACAGTCTTTCCCAATATAAACAATTTTAGCACTTTAATATTAAACATTGCCACAGTATAATTATGTGAGCAGTAATACATCTCGGCAGTGTCCTTAAAACAATTATGTACGGTCTGCCTATTGTATTGTAACTGTATATTATAACTTTTAAAAGTCCGAAAAATTTAATGATGCCTGTACATTGAAATGTTTGTCATAAATCCGATAGCTTGTGGGTAAGGTTTGTTTGCTAAATCCTTTCCAGGCATCAGCCGAAGCCATTCGGAAATCAAACAAAAAAAGTCTGCGAAGACATAATAATGTATCTAAATGTTACAGGATTTTTTGGTATTTTACCTTGCCGACTCATCATGCTTATGCTGAGCCTTTTCCCAACTATGTTGGGGTCGACTTCCAAGCTAGGTTATTGCGGCGCACGCGCGTCTGTTCAAAACTGGTGTACCAATACCGAAATTTTGGCGCGTGTTGTTTCGGCGGATTTGTATGTTTGCTTACTTTATTATACTGTGGCAATGCACAGAAATAAAATGTATTCTGATAACTGCGCTCGCGGCTCGCGTCTGGCCGGAAGCTGCGATCAAGGACACTGTTTGAGGCCAAATCTGTTGAAGCTTTATGTTAGTAACGAATTTTTCTTTATAAATGTTCCCCCTAACTTCATACTCAGCGGGAATATTACAAAGAAATAGACGTGTATAAAAGTTTAAAAGTTATGGTTAAACAGACGTTATTACTTAATCAATACTTCAACTTTAAGCAACGTTTAAGAAGTTATAATTTTAAAGCAGTTTCTTTAAAAAAAACTTTTCGTTTCAGGGATCTTCGTTTAGATTTGTTGTTCATTACACAGTTCTAATTAATAGTTATTTACAAGCAAAGAGCTGGACATTGAATACAACTGTCATGCATTTAAAATAATAAAAATGTGTTCACAGAATTTTATCTTTAAACAGAAACCGTGTCGGGGAATTTAAATGTTAATAATAAACTGTGACATATGTTTTGTTCTCACAACGGCGACAAACGGCGCTACAACACCAGCATAGTACGCATGTGTAGTGTTGACACTACAAATGAGAACCATTCATTACAATACTTATTTTGAGACTCGGAATTCGGTGAGAACATAAGTCAACTCTAGGAACAGTTCAGACAGAAAGTAAAACAAGTGGAAAACTGTATGAATATCGACACAGTCAGTTCGCAAATGCTCTCGACTGGGTTGACATTTAGTAATTATGGTACCTACCTAATAGGTCATATATTCAAAAATGTTCGAGTAATTTACGGGCTTCATTGAATTTATTTTATGACATATTCAATGAAGACAATAAGGGTCTTTATACTAACTACTAACTGACACATAGAGGCTAAGTACACAAAATACAGAGAGTACAGAAGGCAATCTACATACAAAGTGCGCTCGAGCAACGCACACATAGACATCGCTCACGGGCACGGTATCTCGGACCGGTTGAGACCAGTGCGAGCGCGAGTGCCATACCCTGAGACACGCGTCTGTGAAATGCAAAAACGGAGCAACAAAAAAACTTACTATAACTGTTCAGTGGACGGTTGTTTAAATTCAACATTAAACTGTGAATTGTCTTTTTTTAAGCTACCAGTTGTTGAGTTGACCAGAGAGGTGAGTACCTAGGTATTTGCTCGTGTTTCGATAATTCGTTTTAACGTAACACAGAATACCTAGTTAGTTGTGGGTAAGCGATAATGACTTTGTGGCCTTGTAGTATTTTTACAATGTATATTAGGTATTTATTGTAGTACTTATGAACTAAAAAATATCCTCATCTTCCTCATTATAAATAGTTAAGATAGAACTGCTCGGCGAGCCGGCCGGGCCACCCGCCGCCGATCATAACTATTAGAGTTGAGATTAATTGTTATCATGGCAAAGACCTAAATACGAGTGCCACTACCACGATAGTTTTATTGTGCATTAGCCAAAGTTGACAACCCTAGCGCGACCGCCGAGCGTAGGTATGAAAATCGAAGTACATACATGTGATTGCCTTCTGTACTCTCTTTATTTTGTGCTAAGTAATAATAGCCGCAACGGGTAACAGTTACACCGGGAGATGAGTGAGGAGATTGGTATAAAAAAACGGGAGCCAACTTTTACCCAGTTTCTACCTTGAGAATTCAGGTCCTTAGCTTCAAACCTTATAATCATGTAATTTAGAACAAAAAAGCTGCGTTCTTAGTTTGGAATCTCATAAATATTCAGAATTCGGTAGCCAAATCGTGCCAGGAACATGGTCAAGAACCATAACCCCACATTTCAGTAACAAACGTCCTTCATCGTCCAGAACTGCATTTCGTGATGAAACGAAAACATTCTACTATGTAAGCCACTGGCGTGCTACCAACACGTGTCAATACAGTAAATAGATTTATACATACTTACGAATGTGGAAATGAGGGACACGTGTCGAATGGGACTGTAGTTTTGCTTCAGCGTGTCGAAAATGTATGAATAAAAAATTAAATCTATACTGCCTTGTTGGTCTAGTGGTCCTGGTTTTGGGTTCAATTTATGGGTTCGGCTAAGTGTTATTGAGTTTTTCCATCAGGATTAATCAGTAGCAGCCGGGGGTCCAGATTTGTGCCCGGTTGTGATGCCAATAGATTCGCCCCCTGTTCGTACCGTACCTCTACCTCACACTAGGGGACACAGGCGTGATGATATGCAATTAATGTATATCTGTGTCTTTGGAGTCGGAAACAGAGACTATCCTTTAGAAACTTTTGGTAATACACATCGATCCACTCAAAACTGTACTTGACTCAAAAAAGAGCGTGTTGAATTTAACAAATGCGTGTGAAATGTCTATGGAGTGACACGTGTATGCTATTTGCAGCACTACAGTCTGCTCTCTGTAATTTAAAAAAGACACATGTCCCTTAATTCTATAGTCGGAGGTTTTATTCACAATGTCGCTTGGTCACATTGCGTGTTGAAGTATTATACTATAGGTTTAATGGTAGAAGAGAGTGTATAATCATATTAATCATACAAACGCCATGGACATAGCAATCATTTGTCTTCAAACAAACATGGGATTCAATGGGTGTTGAATAAAACAATTCTGAAAGAATCGTGTTTTAATTTGTTAACTTCCACAAAAAGGACTGTGCATTGAATAAAAATTTTAAACAACTGAGAAGAATGTATGTGAAAATAACATTATATCGAGTCAAGTTAGAAATACACGGTGCACATGTTCGTATGGCACAATTGTTTTGGACCTTGCGTCCAAATTCTTGGAGACACTAGTGTTTGGTCCTCGTTTCTTTGGATTAGAAATTGTGCTCACACGGCGAAGTCAATTCTTGAAAGGGAGATAGAACAGCATCCTAATTGCGTAACATACTATTAATTTGAATCGGATTTTTTTTAAGGGTATTGCTAATTCAGTGCTTTATAATTCTTTTCGAATTTGTCTAGTCTACCACATAAATACCGCAATTAATGTTGTTCAAATGTCGAAATGAATATCATTCTTAGTGTGTTACGTGGGTCTTACTGTGTCTAACTATATTTGCTAAAATACCTAAGCAAAAATACCAAAATCACAATGTCTGGTCATGGTTTTAAATGGTTTGACCCATAGCATCACTTTTCTTAAAAGATTTATAAACGCTCTAGACAGGACCCTGCAGCCTAATTGTATCAGAATCTAAATCATTTTGGGAGAATATTGCTAATCCATTGTATCATGTGTTCGAAAAATTTGTGAGCTCAACATCGTAAAGAACGCAATGAATGTTATGGAACTGTCAAAATGAAACCTCTCTGCTTGAGGTTCTATCCTTTTAACAGATACCACTAAATCTTAGTTCATAAGGTCACATTGTTAAGGTTCTTAAAGTCCCAGTAGTATGAATATTAATTAATTATTTCTAAGTGATTAATGATGCCTTGTGATAGGGACTCGTTGTGCCAACTGTTCTGGCAAATAGAATACAAACGTAATCGCTAGATTTTCGACTGATTACGGTGTAAGGAGTTGTTCGTTGCGATATTGTAAATATATGCCACTATATTATAAAGTACATTTTGTATGTCACATGTTAATATATTTTTGTAAGGGTAGTTTTAGATTCACGTAAATGGTGCTCTGTTTCCCGCAGCAGTGTGTCATTTGCCTTAAGAAAATGGTGTCGATTAGCAACAAACTTTTCAAGGCTCATTTTCCTTTAAAATTTAAGAATTTTCTAGAACGGTATCAAAAACGAAGTAATAATAAGTTGTTTGAAATGGATTCCAAATCCAATTTCGTTTTGAACTATAAATCACAGGTTCTTTGAAAAATGGCGCTGGCAACAGCTTTTGACACTGGCCGCCATTGTAAAATATTCAATTCTTCCTCTTTTTATTTTAAAAGTTGATAAGGCTCTCTTCTTGTTTTGTGTTCTAAATTGTAAGGGGTCTAAGTGGCTATTGTTAAGGCAAGCTTGAGGAAGGGCTGCCAATGTTGTGGGTTGAGCACTTCAAAGTTTAAAAAAAATGTTTGCTTTAAAATTTTGAAGCTGTTGAAAAGATTAAATCCACCGGATTTAATCTTTTCAAGATCTTCAAAAAAAAATTTAAACATTTTTTTTAGTACCTAATATAATTGAGAAGATTCAACAGATATTTCGTGAGAAAAAATAAACTTGATTGTGTCTAAAGACACAAACTTTATAGTTTGTTGCTAATTAAAATTGAAGGATATAAAAAAGCCATCATTTCTTAAATGTCAGTCATATTATTGTAATTAATTGTTTATATCTGTGATTATTTGTTTAAAATGCGGGTAGTATACTTATATTTAGTTACTTTTAAGGTGAACATGTTGAGAAGAAGTTTATTTATATTGTTGTGTGTGATATATTTTAGGTGACAACTGAAATGTGCCTACAAACATTGTTTAGTTGTAGATTTTATTGTACTATATCGTCGACAAACTGAGAATAAATACGTCGTGTTAAGAATATTCCGTGTTTTTCTTTCATTTTCCTATTTAATCAGGCTTGTGCCCGCAGCTTCGCCCGCGTGTTCGTCGGAATTTATCCTACGTCGACGTACAACCGAGATAAAAAGTATCGTGTGTCCGAACCTAGGCCATGGTCTAAACATGTGCAAAATCTCATGCAAATCTGTTCAGGCATTTTAGCTTGAAAGCGTAACAATATACTCAATTTCGCATTTAAAACTAATAGTAGTAGTAGTAATAACATTTGCCCGCGGCTTTGCCCACGTGGAGTTTGAAAATGATCTCGCGAGTACATACTACCGGGATAAAAATAAAAGTATCATAAGTATACAGGTTATAAACTTATCTGTGTGCAAAATTTCATCCAAATTCGTTAAGTCGATTTTGCGCGAAAGAGTGACCATCCATTCTTCCATCCTCACAAGCTTTTACATTTAAGTATAATAGGAGCTTCTGCCTGCGACTTCGTTCGCGTGAATTTTTGGCCGCCGATCGCATATCGCATCGCCCCGTCGCGCAATTAACTTCACGCTTCGTTTACACTTAGCGTTCTTTCCGACTTTTATTCATTTTGCTCTGCTCCTAGAGGTCGGAGCGTGATGTTAAATACCTATAGGGTAATTACCTTCCTCAAGAATTTGGCTATCAAATGCAAAAAGATTTTTTCTAATCCGGCTGGTAGTTTCAGAGAAACATACAAACAAACTTACAAAGTACCTCTTTATCCCAACAGAATATAAAACAAAGTCGCTTTTGGTGTCTATACGCTTATATCTTTTAAACTACGCAACGGGTTGCAATGCGGTTTTCATCAATAGACAGAGTGATTCAAGAGGAAGGTTTATATGTATAATACACCGATCTAAAGTATACTTTTAACCAGTGCGCAAACTGTAACCGTGAATTCAGCATATCATTCTAGAGCTGTCTCCCGGGGCGTGTAAATTTTACATCGGTTCATCTGCCTAGCCTTTTCCCAGCTATGTTGGGGTCGGCTTCCAGTCTAACCGGGTGCAGCTGAATACCAGTATTTTATATGGAGCGACTGCCTATCTGACCTCCACAACCCAGTTACTGGGTAATACGATACCCCTTGGTAAGACTTGTTGTCAGACTTTCAGGCTTCTGACGACCGGTAACGACTGTCAAAGATCCACGAATGACAGCCGGGACCAACGGCTTAACGTGCTTTCCGAGGCACGGAGGGGTCTTGGTATGTAAAGATGGTCACCCATCCACGGACCAACCGCGGCAAGCGTAGCTTAACCTGGTCGATCGACCCGTGCTGCTATTGTTATTTAGCCACAAGCTAAACAAAAAAATATCAGCTGTTGTTTCATAGAAAATTGCAATACCTGCGCGGTCATGCATGGAACTGCAGATTTTTTTTGTGAACGGACGGAAAAATTTTACGCCCTGGTGGTCTAGAATTTTATGTTGAATTCATGGTTACAGTTTGCGCACTGGTTAAGAATTTATCCTGTATAGTGTACATTAATTAGGATGTTTATTCATATATAATTTTAAAACGGGATGCATTAAGCGTTGCATCATGATGACAAACGATGAATCAGTTCAAAAAATAACTTTGATATGAAACGAAGTTGACGCTGAATTGTATTGTAGTACCTATTCATCTAATCGCTTTTAATCTATACCTACTTAAAATATAATATCTACTAATATTATAAACAGGAAAGATTTAATTGTTTCTTTGTTTGCATTTTATAGGTTCCGAAACTCCTGAACTGATTTGAAAAATTATTTCAGTCTTGGGAAGCTACACTAACCCCGGGTTTTTATCACCGTAATCCCACCGGAACGGGAAGTACGTGGGTGAAACCGCGGAACGCTGCTAGTAATACATATATATGCTTTGTGAATATTTACATTTAAATGCCAATATTATAATTATCCTACTAATATTATAAATGTGAAAACTTGGATGTTTTTATGGTTTTGTTCGAAAAACGGCTGATCGAATTTAGATGAAATTTGCCACCTAGATAGTTTATAACCTGGATTAACACAAAGGATACTTTTATCCCGGTAATATGTTCCCATGGGATAATTCTCGGCCTCCACGCAGGCGAACCCGGTGGCAAAAGCTCGTAGTTACCTATGTTTTTACAAATAAATTATTCTTATCTTTAAATGCATAGCGCATGAATGGGTGACTATAGTGACCCTAGTTCTACCCAAGTTTTAGGTGCATTTTACGACACTAGCCAGAATAACCGTGTCTAATTCTTTGCCAGAGGAGTCCTTACCACCGAAAATAAAGTACTAAAGTTCAAAACTAAACCAGTAAAAAACTAAACCAGTATTCTTATGCACTTTATAATCTTGCAAAAGTAGCTAATGAGTCCGTAGTATTGATAGCATACAAAGCTTATGTCTCTTCAACGTTACGTTTTGGAATAATGTATTGGGGAAATTGCTTTCAAAGGTGAAAAGAAATGTGTACGTGCCTTTTTTTTTTTTTTTGGGGTGGGAAATCATCAAATAACTTCTCCCGCTCTGGGTGGAGCAGGAGGGCGTGTCAGACTTTTACTGACTAAAACCCACCCGTGTTCCTTCATTAGCCCGTATGCCAGGGGCTGTGGTGTCTCTTTCGAACAAACCCGCACCCCTGGCAGGCATCGACCCTTGCGGGCCCCATCATTTTTGTGCTGACATCTCTTTGAGGCGCGCGTGGAACACAACGCGCCGTCGACTTGGGCTTGGTCCTTACCGGACAGCGAGCTACCCATTACTCGCCGTCCGCAAGCTCATGCCTACGGTGGCCGGAAATCGGCCTGGGATTACCGACGCCCAGGGCGTCTCCGTATCCTGCGGCGGCTAGGGTCGCGAGGGCGCATATGCTGCCTCTCCCTTACGTGCGCCGCCTCCCTTTTCGCGAGCATTACTGCTTCGCTGAAGGAGGTGACGGCTCCCCATGCCCTCTCGCTCCGTACCATGGCCTGGACCAGGGCCGGACGCGAGAGATCGCCACCGCCGATCGCCTCCACGAGGACACGGCGGTGCTCCGCCCAAGCCGGGCAGACCGCCACCGTGTGCTCCACCGTGTCCTCAGGGCGATCTTCGCAGTGGAAACACCCGGGCGTTTCCTCCCGCCCTATCTGAAACAGGAACCGCCCGATAAACAGCCGTGTCCGGTGAGGACCTGCGTCAGGCGGAAGGTGAGGACGCCATGCCCATGCCGCCTCTCAAGCCACTCCTCAAAGAGGGGACTTACCGCCGCAATCGTGGCGTGCCCAGCACTGGGTTGCGACAATCGCTCTCTCCATGTCGCCATGAGATCCCGCCGGAGCTCTGTCCGCTGTGCCGCGATTTCCCGCGGCAGCGGAGTTACGCCCCGGAATGTGTACGTGCTGTGTTTAAACTAAAAAAGACTGATAGTTGTAGCCTATTTTTTAAGAAATATAAACTTCTGACTTTGCCCTGTTTATACATATACGAGACGGCAGTGTTTGTAAAATCTAACTTGCATTTGTTTAAATCATTGAGATCAAGACGACGCAACAAAGAGATAATATTATGTGCTATTCCGCACAAAACTGCGCTATATTCGAAAAGTTTTTTAGGAATGGCACCCAAGATATAAAACAAAATACCCAATTTAATTTAAAGATATACGTAATTTCAAAAAGGCTGTCCTTAATTTACTAAACATAAAAGCATTTTACACAATTAATGAGTACCTTGACGACCAATTCAAAAAATCGGTTCAGTAGTTTCGGAGCCTATTCAATGCAAACAAACATACAAACAATCAAATCTTTCCTCTTTATTATTAGTATAGATGTACAGACGCCAGCACTGAGCACATCAAGCTACCCCAATCTGTCAAATTTCTTTGACAGGTTTTCAACGTTATAACTTACTAGCTTTTGCCAGCCGTTTCGCCCGCGCAGAACTTTCATCCGCTATTTTAACTCCCTTGAATTTCGAAAAATCCTTCCTACAGGAGTCCTTGTCTACATTATAAAGGAAACCTCTGTGCAAAATTTCAGCTTTCTAGGTCCAAGCACCCTGTCTCACTAGGTTTTGTGGCCGGCAGAGGTAGTATCAGTGATGAGCAGTTAAACGCTAAACTACATGCTGTTGAGATGCAGGATCACTTACAGTAAAAAGGGCGCGTAAAAAATTAAGAAAAGTCCTTCGAAAGATCGGGTTTTATGGCATATCAACGACGAAGATGATTGAACTTTTCGATATTTGAGGTTTCGGTAACGACTTGGTTTTGGAGATTTTACACTTCTTTTATTACTTAAACACGCCCAAAGTTAAGTTAAATTAGCCAGAAAAACTAATTTTTGTTGACTCATAACTTTTTAATGGCTTTTTATTTTAGTGTTCTGTTTCTGTTTCCGTACAGACAATATTTATAATAAGACAAAACCATACCATGTTTATTTTTTGATGTACAGAGGCCAGCACATCAAGCTACCCCAATCTGTCAAATTTCTTTCATAGTTTTTCAACTTTATAACAAAGGAATAAGGTTTAAGTTCATTTGGGAAAATTGTGACAGTTTGGGATAGCTTGACCTGCTGGCGACTGTACATTGTCGAACAGTGGAGTAATACACTCCCGAAGTTTGTACAGAAAAAATGTCGACAAGATTCACCTTAAGGGGAAGACCTTGAAAAGTAATAGACTAGTCAAAGGCTAACTGCTAATGATGGCATTGTGCTGAAAGTACCCACTCTCCGATATCTATTGATGCCAACACTTACCACCCACAAGTGCATTGCATTAACTACTGTTATCAACATGAAGTGCATTGCTCCGTAATGTGGAACAATAACACAGGAAAAACGCAGTATACACAAACCTACCTACATCCTACTGTGCATTATACAATGAGAAAGCCTTTGTCCTAGGTGGGAGGTTGGTGCTTTGAGCCATGCGGCCTTGGTAAACCAAGAAACCACTTCACAGGGGCAAGAAACTAAGCGGGTAGTCTCATCCTAAGTATGTGGTTTTCATACATACATAATCAGCGTATAATGTTCGCACTGCTATTTTATATTTCTATGCATCCTCTCGGGGAGGGCGGGCCGTAATCCACCACGCGGGCTCAGTGTGAGTTGGTAAATGTTACAATGTCTTCGAACTTTTGGTTCTAAGTCATGCCGGTTTCCTCACGATGTTTTCTTTCACCGTTTTGAGAGCAGTGGTGATTAAATAATTTACAAAAATCAAAGCGCCTGTATGGGTACGACCTACGACTCGGTAAATCGTGGCCGTTACGTTTGTTTGTCATATTGACAAAACAACGGACTTTCTGCCGTTCTAGTTTTAGCAGCTACTATTAGAATACCGTTGACGTTATCAAGTAGGCATCCGCCAACACCAACACTTATAAAATCTCTTAAAGTAAACGCACACCCTAAACCGCTCGAAGCATACTTACAATTTTGCACTAGTTTCTTCTACAGGGTCAAATTCAATTAGCTGGCAATACTGTACCCACGTGTTGGGTGTCGAAATCGAAAACGAATGAAAACAATCCGCATTCCACTGTTGAAATTTTGTACCAGAAGTTAAAAAAAAAAAAAAACTAGTTGTTTCATACATTTTGACTGGTATTGCACTTTTCTATGCGTTGAATTTTGTCTCAGAGCGGTTCATAATCATGTACAGACGCCAGCACTTCAAGCTACCCCAATCTGTCAAATTAAAATAAAGTTACTGCTAAATGCAGCCATATTGCCATGCATGCAGTAACGGCTGCACTGCGTACTGTTACACGAGTAGGTACGCTCCACAGTTAACTGTTACCACATCCGGCTGATAAGCTGCTGGCTATAAGCACGTCATAATTATTTTACTAACGTAGTAAGAAACAAGTTAGTAGTAAGTAGTGCCGATTCTTTTGTTCACCATGTAAACTAAAATAAGACTTTTGCTGTCTGTTACTGACAGATCGCGAAGAAAAAAGACGAAAGACGCTTTAGAACTGTTAAACTAAATTACGTACCTTTTAACGAGCACTGAGGGTTTTCATGAATATCCAAGCCACCAGTTGGCGCCACTTTGACAAGAGGTTTTCCAGGTCGACAATGAACTTAAAATATTTGATGTCATTCGTTTCATTCATTCGTTCGCCATTCAGTCCGAGCATCGCAACTCGGTCATCCAGATATTGTTAATTAAGCATGATTAATTGAAAAAAAAAATGATTATTAAAAAAATGTTAATGTTAAATGTTAATTGAGTTCGTAGCATGCAGTTGCTTGGGAGAAAATCTTAGTTACTTAAACTAAATTTAACAATTCTTATTTATTTCCGTTTCTTTCTTGTTTCATTTGAAGGAAAATGACAGCAATAGCCTAAGTTAAGTTTAGTTGGTGCACAAAGAATCATCACCCGACATTGAATGAAGGACTAATTTCCACACCTCAACCGCGAAACACACATTCAACCACAATTCTGAGGATTTAAGAAACATTACAGACAGGGATGACGTATGGTACTGAAACGTGGTCGTTCACAATGGGCCTTAACAGAAGGCTAAAAGTCACCCAAAGGGCAATGGAGAGGGCTATGCTCGGAGTTTCCCTACGTGATCGAATCACGAATGAAGAGATCCGCAGAAGAACTGAAGCAACCGACATAGCCCGAAGAATTGCCAAACATAAGTGGCAGTGGGCAGGGCACATGGCCGATGGGGCTGGAAGGTTCTGGAGTGGCGACCGCAAAGGTACCGGAAGATGTAGCGTTGGAAGGCGTCCCAAAAGATGGACCGATGACCTTGTGACGGCCGCAGGATTCCGCTGGATGCGAGAACCGCAGAACCGGTCGACGTGGAGGAGCTTGGGGGAGGTCTATGTCCAGCAGTGGTCGTCTTTCGGCTGAAAATGATGAAAGATGATGATGAAAAAACATTCCCAATCCATTGCTACATTAGTTTGAAAAATGGGTCTGCTCAACAACGTAAATAACACTATGAATGTTGTTCAACTGTCAAAATGTCATTTTAAGAGTGTTCACAATTACCCTTCAGGTTCTCAAAATCTCACAATTATTTTTAATCCCATGTCAACTCTATGATTACAACAACTATCAGTAGATATGTAGATTGAAAATCCCTTAAGTTTTGTTAGAATAAAACTTAATCTCTGGTCAGTTTGTCAGAAATTAGGAGCTAGTTGCTCATTCCAAAACGTAGATCAGATCAATATGGAGAAGAAAGGGCAAGAAACTCTTAGGACACTCCTATATGCATATTAAGTTATTACAAAATCCAATGTAAATATTTTATTTCACATAAACCTGCATGGGCACTTATGAAACGTCAGAAGCTAGGTGCACGGTTCCAATTTGTCGCTTCCTATGGAGAAGAGCCGGCAAGAAACTCCATGGTTACTCTTTTAAAAATAATTGGGTTTTACAATAAATTTTTACAATAAGTACTACTTATTGACAGGCCTGCACTGTCCTCCCATACCTATTATCACTGTAATTTGAAAATATTGTAAAACCCAATTATTTATTTATACTCCATCTAGTACCTGGCCTATGTTATATCACAGACAGGGGCGGCTGTCCCTTAAGGGGCTTAGATGAGCTAAACGCAGGTTTTGTAATGCCTAAAAGATTATGATCCACTGCAGTAAACGAAATCAGAAAAATAAATGATAATCTTCAGGATATATGCTAGTTAGATAGTGTGTTGAAAACATAATACAATTAATTTCATACGATAGAAAAAAATCACGAAGTTACCTCTAAAAATTTCTTTTAACGATTAAAAACCATACTAATAATATTGCAATCATTCTGATTTTTTGTCAGATTATTCTACAAGCAAAATACTAGCATAATAGTGTTTCAATTTTTTAGTCCGATCAATAGATTTTTCGTAAATCGCATTTTCCTATTTTCGAACATAATACGTATACATGTGTGCGTAAACGCCCGTGTACCGACAGTGCCGGCCGATGCCTGATGCTAGTAGGACGTGTCGCGCTTTTCGCCGCATTATTTCCGTTGAGATTGTTTACTGTTTTCGTAGGCTATTTTGTAAATTATTTGATTCTTATATTCTTTCCTTAAAAATTCTTCATTCTTGTAATTATAAAATACTTTTAGTTCAATAGCGTAAAAAACCTTGTACTTAGTTTTTAATCATTATCATTTGTAAATATGGGAAATAAAGTTAAACCCGTTACGAGAAGTAAAAAACGTTCATATAAATCAAATGCCGAACATAATATGAACAATATTAAAAGGTGAGAGCATTTTATGATTACAAATTTTTTATCAAGATATTTAAGAATTTGGAAATGTACTGCACAGCCAGTTCGCATACCATCAGTTTTTTCAACATGGCGCTTAACTGTTACAGTAGCTTTTTAGGTTGAAGTCAAGACTAGCATTGAATAGTGCTCGGGTTCAAACCCCAGGACATATCGGTACAATTTTTTATTTTTATTTTTATCTAAAGTACTACTATATTTAGATATATTTAATAAATACTTTTATAGATAACGAGAAAAACATTGAAAATTTAATATTTTTTTATAAGAGCAAGAAAGTTGAAAATATCAACAGAAGTTATTTCCAATGTGTAAGACTTTAATTTATTGATTTTGTTTATAATAAATAGGAATTATAATTATGTATGAATGTTAGGTATATAAAGAATTTGGAAATGTAATCTTTACGAACTGACTGTACAGACAGTTCGCATACTATCCGTTTTTTCAACATGGCGCTTAACTGTTACAGTACCGTATTAGGTATAAGTCTAGGTTTGCAATGAAGAGTGCTCGCGTTCGAATCCCAGGACATTTCGATATAATTTTTTCTTTTTTATTTAAAGAACTACTATTTTTAGATATATTTATTAAATACTTTTAAATATAACTAGAAAAAACATTGAAAATGTAATTATTTTTTATAGGAGCAAGAAAGTTGATAATATCAACACAGAAGTTATTTCCAATGTGTGAGACTTTAATTTATTGATTTTGTTTTTAATAAAAAGGAATTATAATTATGTATGAATGTTAGGTATCTATACTCCATTTGAAATAAAACATTTAAGTACACAAGCATTTTTACAGTCCATTCAACCGATTATGACTTTTATACCTTAGGCATAAGCACTACTTGCGCGCTGTTGCCGCGCCATTTATTAGAATACTCCCGAGTATTCCAATAGATGGCGCGGCAACGTAATTTACCGCTAGTGCTAAACTTCGTATTTGTTTTGTGTGATACTTGTTATGGCCGTCGTCGTTAGATGGCATACACGTCGATTATGTAAATGTGTGCGTGCGTTTTTCAAGGCCACATTAGGTCTTGTAGTCGTCTTAAGTGCACTCGTGCGCTGAACTACCAGATTTTAATAGGTGTCGAAAGAATCACAAAATGTTTAATAATCGCATTGTGGCCACTGATTGTGGTATATGTAATACTAACAAAACTGACGAAACAATATAAGCTCTTTGCTAAACTATTAAGACTTATTTTCGCGGTACAGAAGATCCCTCGTGCGCTATGCCGAATCGCACGGCGAATATTCATACATTTCTATGAGATCAGAGCTAAAACGCCTAGCGCGTGAGACAGAAGATAGTTGACATAACTGTATGGAGCGATACGGAGTAATAATTTGTTCATTCTCGTGCGCCGCACGGGGGAACCGAAGTTTGTCGAACTGAACCGAATATTACCGAACGTCGATTACCGAGAGCGCCCGAGGTTTGGCGAAGTTTGCATGCCGGCCATAATGAATGACCGACTCATTATTGTCACCGCGAAGTTTAGTTTACGTGAAACTGAATACTATTGTTTATTTTTTATTCGTTTAGATTTAAATTACTTATCTGAAATAAATAAATTTTATTTATTTACTTATTACCCCTAATACTAAGTGAGCTAGTAAAGTGCACCACCAGTTCCATGATCTACCAGCCGCCACTGATCACAGATCGTTTTTCTTTTTTATTCTCCAAGCATTGACGATTTACGTGCGGTCACGAACAAGTGGCTTATAACAATAAAATATACTAACCCATTTCAAATAAAGAAAACACGTAAACGAGAAAAAAAATTGCCATGAACTCATGACTCGACCTTATCTTCGATTCTACCTTGAACGCAATAAAAAGGTCATCAGTAGAAAAATAATGAGGAGAATGTGCCTAATTAAATAAAAATTATGTTGTTAACATGATAACCTAGACCATAATGTAATTTAAATAAGGTTGTATATTGCTTGGGATGTTTCGCTTTTAGGATGTCGTACTTTAAAATGTCAACGGAACCATATTTCTAAGCCCCCTACTGTCTACCCGTCCTTCTGACTGTCAGTGCGCTGTGTCTAATGCACCGTAAAAGGAAGACGGTAGAAAATTTGCTAGTGTTTTTCTTTAAAAACAAACAATTAGATGGTGTAATTTCCAGGGAGGATCACAGTCTGCCTGTCAATAAGTTACAGTCAATTTCCTCTGAAACCTTGTTAGTGGCAATAGTCTTGCCCCCTGTTACCTAGCCAAAACTGGTAAAATTTGGCTGTACTTACCTACATAGGGTTAAATAGGCGTGATGTTATGTGTAATGATAAAAGATTAGATTTCTAGATATTTCTGAGAGCAGTTGTAAGAATCTATATCCACTTCATGTTAACGTAATAAATCGAATACATCTACAACCTTATTTTTAGTATTTGCGAAACCCGAAACACGTGTCTAGTATTCTTATGTAAAGAATCTATGTCCAAAATTTCAAAGCTGTATCATGAAAAATCACAAAGTTATAAGCTTGTTATGTTACCTAGTTGTCTACTCAAACATGGTCACCATAGGCCCCACGCACCGCCCGCCCGCGCGTCCAGCGTCGTATTGTGATCATTGATGATAATATTAGGCAGTAGGTACCTTACCGTATGGCAATTGTTTTGTAATTAACTGGTGATAAGAAAAATAAATTGGGAGAAAATATAACATGGTGTAAAAACTATTGAAATCGATTCAGTTCCTTATTCTGAACAAACTATGTATATTCAGGTTTCGCATATACTAAAAATAATGTTGTATATCTACAAATAAATATCTAAAATTGAAGTAAGTACTTAAGTCGTTTCTTTGCAAATATGCAATGGGTACAGTACAGTCACGAGCACTAATATGTATACACATAGCCAAATTCGAAAGGGATTTTCTCTTAAATAACGATTGTAACCTTGAAATAACCTAGGTATTTAATTATAGTGTAGACTCCAAAGTATTATTTTCATAATAACATAAAGTTACAATCAGAACAAGAAGAGAAAATCGCTTTTAAACGTTGGTAAGTGTTTACATATTAGTGCTCGTGACTGTACATGGTGATAAATTGATTACAGATGGGTTCAGCCATATTTTACCAATAGGCATGCAAAAGTTATAGTCTGGCCCTAAAATAGTAAAGGCAATTATAAACTACATTGAAAAGTTTTAGTCACAACGTATATAGGTCACCAATACACAATTTATACTCGTAAATACTAAAAGCTCAACAAAACAGTACACAATACTTATACAGGGTGTTTGGCAGAACTCGAACGTTAAATATACGAAAATGGTGGATAGGTGGGGTCATCTGCTACTACTCAGCTCTAATTTAATTGGCCCTGGCACCCGGATATTTAGATATTATTCGTATTCCCACGGGAACGGGAACTACGCGGGTGAAACCGCGGAGCGCTGCTAGTTTATTATAAATGACCGGAGCAGTAGACACTATTGCGCATTTGTGCTGTTTTTACTAAGCGCATAAGAAAGAATATAGGTACAGTACTTAGAACAAAAATCTATTTTAAAATGTTTGTCGGTCTGTCTGTCTGTTTGATCCGGCTAATCTCCGAAACGCCTGGACCGATTTTAACGGGACTTTTACTGGCAGAAAGCTGATGTTTTATGGAGTAACAAGTAGGAATAGGCTACGTTTTATCTCAGTAGCACATCCTTGTGGGAAAATGTCTGCGCAGGTGAAGCCGCGGGCACAGCTAGTATTATCATACCATTTTACGTAAGCATCCTAATGCATAATTATTGATTAAATTACTATTGTTCATGAAATGGTTACAGATAAACTAGTTACCTACACTGTGTGTTTATCAACACGCTATGACAATTGTGGGCAAACGAGGGTATAAATTAACGTGACGAAGTTGTAGGGTTAGGCCGTTTGTCCATCGCCACGTCAACGGGACGGTGCCAAAGTAGTGATACATACATTTAGCTCACGTTCGCATGATCGTAAAACATCGCCGCGGGAATTTTTCGCTCACTGGATCTTCGACGCACTGCTAAGCGGTTAGAGTTGAAAATCAAACGGTGTGTTTTATTGAAGTGCTGAGATCACTCGCGCTGCACTCAGTTGGATATACAGAGTTGAAAGAAAGACAAGTGTGCGAAAAAATCCCGCCGCGGTTTAGATTACGTCCTTATGATCGTCGAATAAGAAACGGATGGATGCATAATCAGCCTATATTGTTCCCATTGCTGGGACACTGGCTTATTCTCTGTGAGAGAGAGGGTGGGCCGTAATCCACCAAGCGGGCCCAGTGCGCGTGGGTAGATGTCACATGTTTTCGAATGTTTAGTTCTAGAACAGGCCGGTTTTCTTCCCTTCACCGTTTTGAGAGTAGTGCTGATGAAATCATTTACACAAGGTAAAGTTCCTGCTTGAGTCCAAACCACGACCTAAATAAAACTCGTAGGTTGCGGCCGTTACCAGTGGCGGCTGGTAGGTCATGGAACTGGTGGTGCACTTTACTAGCTCACTAAGTATTAGGGGTAATAAGTAAATAAATAAAATTTATCTAATTCAGATAAGTAATTTTAATCTAAAGGAATAAAAAATAAACAATAGTTGGTATTCAGTTTCACGTAAACGCGGTGACAATAATGTGTCGGTCATTCATTATGGCCGACATGCAAACTTCGCTAAACCTCGGGCGCTCTCGGTCGGACGTTCGGTAATATTCGGTTCAGTTCGACAAACTTCGGTTCCCCCGTGCGGCGCACGAGAATGGACAAATTACTCCATAACGCTCCATACAGATATGTCAACTATCTTCTGTCTCACGCGCTAGGCGTTTTAGCTCGGATCTCATAGAAATGTATGAGCATTCGCCGTGCGTTTCGGCATAGCGCTCGAGGGATCTTCTGTACCGCGAAAATAAGTCTTAAAAGTTTAGCAAAGAGCTTATATTGTTTCATCAGTTTTGTTAGTATTACATATACCACAACCAGTGGCCACAATGCGATTATTAAACATTTTGTAATTCTTTCTACACCTATTAAAATCTGGTAGTTCAGCGCACGAGTGCACTTAATGGACAGCCGCCCCTGGCCGTTACCACTGGGCCACCACTGCACTAAAATTAAACGAATTAACTTTTATTTTATTTAACCGCTAGCTTTTGCTCGCGACTTCGTCCGCGTAGTAGTCGAAAATGGTTCAAATAGGATTTTTAATTGTTTTTTTTACGTTATTAATTTTGGTATAACATAAAAATTATTATTAAAAAGTGGAAGCTTTCTAGCTGACACAACTATGTCAGGTGTGCTCCTACCGAGTTATGACAATCTGGTACTTCGAAGGCATAAAGCGTTTAAAAAACTGACTTACTAAATGTATTGAGATTTTTTTTTCCAAAAAAAATAAGGTGTGCTCCTACCGTGTTATGCCAACCTGGTACTTTAACGCCATAAAGCGCTTTCTAGCTGACACAACTATGTTAAGTGTGCTCCTACCGAGTTATGACAACCTGGTACTTCGAAGGCATCAAGTGTTTAAAAAGGTGACTAACAAAACGTATTGACAAAACTTTGCCCCCGTTTTTCACCCCCTAAAAAAGAAGGGGGTAGAATTTCGGAAAATCCTTTCTTATCGGATGCCTACGTCATACAAAGAACACACCCTCCAAGTTTCAGGTCTCTACGATCAGCGGTTTATGCTGTGCGTTGATCCGTCAGTCAGTCATTCAGACAAAGCATTTTATACAAGATGTTGTTTTGCATCCTCGTCAAATTTCAGGTAGTTGTCATAAAAGACATAAATAATCAATTGAAAGTACAGTACCGGGCAATAACTAGCGCTGCTTTTTTTTGTTGTTGAAATTTAACAGTATTTCAGAATTAAACCCTTAATTCAATACAAATAAAAGAGAATCACCGTCTACGCACACAGCGACAATGCAGCTGTGTGCGTGAGTGTCTACGTCTTACCTACGAACCAAATTCAAGCGTGCGCGACCGAGCGGCGAGCAATGAATGACTTGAGCGACCGGTAGCAATAATTTTACCTAATTTTATTTCGAAAATCACCTACATTATTGTCATAAATTTAGTTTGATAATTACCTCTTTTTAAGCATCATTAGAATACGGAAATCTTACTAATGACAGTAATACTAGTGCACCAAAGAAAAGTTCACTGACCTGGTATCAGATGATTAATAAAATGTTCGTTTTGCTCTAATGCTATCGTTCAGCCTAAACTTTTCGTAATGATTTTGTTTTTATTTGTGGATTAAATTGGTTGATTTGAAATTTTCTTTACTACTTAACGGGCTTAGGACCGGTGATAATACCTACCTACCTTAGTTGATGTACCGATCTACTAAGTTTAAAAATGTTTTTTAGGTTTGATAGAAATGGAAAGATTTGCTAGTTAAGTGTAAGTAGGTGGTGATACTTTCGACTCTTAGGTATTATTAGCGTAGTTAAAAATTTAAAATCAACTTATTTTTACACTAATAAAATTGATTAAGTTATCAACGTATTTACAAAATGGACAAATAAATAAATTACCTACTTAAGTTACCCGGAGGAGTTGTTCAAAGTTGCCACCTTCACACTCTTGGCACAATCGAGCACGACGTAGCTGGTTTTCCTTTAGTTTACGTAACACTAATACATTCGTTTTAAAGTGTCGAAAGCAGTAATGATCCTTGCACGTACACTGTGGTGTGGTGCACTCCAAAGCGTCGACTAGCCTCCCGCGTGCTTGCCCGTGGTTCTCGCTGGAAGTATTCCAGGATGTCTTCCTGCAAGGCGACAGGCAGGCCTACCTACGCTGCCGCGAGCTTGAGCATGCGGGGGAACGTCAAACTACCGATGATCCCGCAGTCTCTGCGTAGCAGCCAGCATGACGCTCTGTGATGGGGGTTCCCGATCGGGAAACATTTCCGTGAACATTCGGATGGCTCCACGTAGGCTGTCTCCACTGATGGCATACAGGCGGACCATCTCCACCAACTCGACATTAGTGTAATTGTCCGTCATCTTGCACTTTGTATCGAATGACGTCTCAACAATGTACCGAGAACTGAGAAGCGCGCACGCACATTTCGGCGACATCAAACAGACTGTTGGTTCGGGGGCGGGCGGGGGGCCGCGCACGCGGCGCCTGAACGAACGATCGCGCAAGCGTTGTGAATGGATGTATTGTTTGCGTTTGTGTGTGAAAGCGCGGTTAGGCTAGTAACAGACGGGCCGCGTTTAAATACGGCTGGTTCACACTTACCGATTTTAGTAAACAGGAAAAAATACCTACCCATTTTATTGTTGATTTGGGTCGAGAATCATTAGCATAATAACGTCCTTGAATTTGACTAGGATGCAAATCAACATCTTGTATGTATAGATTTAATACACACACATTATATTCAGACAAGAAAGTACAAAGGAACAGCTAAATACGTCCAAAGGTAATTAATTTAATAAATGAACTGTTTGTTTTCTATTAATTGAATTAAACTTTATTGGATAACATCCATCGGTGTCTCACTAAACTTCTTCAACATCAACAAGTATATCCGCCGACTCTGGTCACTTTTCTGGTGACTGTAATGAGTTGTTGTACTGTACATTAAATATACTGTGGCAAAACAGATCCTTTTAGTTTTGTGACCTACTGAACACAATACATCGTAGTTCACTGTCCATCATTTGTGATCACATTATCTACGCATTCACTCACAATTCACACATCTATCATCAATGGATCAATACACAAGGACACGATACTATTTCTGACCCTAAGGTCATCGGCGCGGCGTATTGCTGATAGAAATTGTTTGATATTTATTGTAATAATTATGTCCATTAATGTAATGCATGAGACTGTTTTATTGACGGCTTGATTGATTGTGGAATAAAATAAAATAGTAATTTATCGTTAGACCTAATGTTGCCGCCACGAAAGTGATGAACGAAAGACAATTGTATGTAGCTGAGATGATAATCTTAAGAGGGATGTGTGAATGTGTGGTGTTACACGAATGAATAGAATAAGGAATGAGTACGAGGTACATAAGAGGAAGTCTGGAAGTCACCGATAACAGTAAAAGTAACAGTAATAAAAACAGTAACGGTAATCTTAAGGAGCGTTTTGGCGGTAAATTCAAAACAACGAAAAATCAATTTGATTTTAACCGTTTTTATTGGATAAAATTGATATAAATAAATTTATTTTTATTTTTCAGTTAAATATATCGTCCCAATCTTAAAATTAAAATAGTTTTTAACAAATTGGAAAATACCCTATTGTGTGGAGATCTGAGCATGTGATACGGAGGAATGAGGAAAATGTCTTGAGGAAGGTTTTGAGTATGAAAGTCAAAGGCAATTAGAGTAGGGAAATACCAAAGAAACGATGGATGGAAAGTTTGAATGATGGTATAGTTAGAAAGGGGGGTGGACCCGACATGACGACTAAGGGACAACTAACACTTATTCAGCTCTGTGAGTAGTCCCTAATAGCGAAGTATGGAAGAAAAGGACATGTTGCGCCGACCCTTAATAAATTGGGATAAGGGTTTGATGATTTTCTCAAAAGTAATGTACTGTAATGTGTCAAATTTCTTTGATAGTTTTTCAACTTTATTACAAAGGAATAAGGTTTATGTTCAATTGCGAAAATTTGACAGTTTGGGATAGCTTGACCTGCTGGCGACTGTACAGACGCCAGCACATCAAGCTACCCCAATCTGTCAAATTTCTTTGATCGATTTTCAACTTTATTGCATAAGCGTAAGGGTTCATGTTCAATTGGGAAAATTTTACAGATTGGGGTAGCTTGATGTGCTGGCGTCTGTAGAAAGTAGGTATGCCCATTTACAGTAGGTACAGGATTTATAGGTACACAGGTCTCCTGGCTAAATACTAGTAACAATTGCACGGGTACCATCGATCAGGTTAAGAAGATTCTTATTCTTCATACTTACGACTATGACCTCAAGTCTGAAAGAATGTTTTATTTAATTTAATTTAAAGATCCCAAAAATAATGAAAGTGAAAATTAAAGTTGACGCGACGAGTGACACCAGATTTTTTTATTATTTATCGAAAACAAGTTTATAAAAATAAAAATAAACTTAAAAACGATGTCTCTCAAAACTGTTTTCACGGTTTGTCTGTGGGATGTCTCACTGTGATGTCTGTGACCTCTTTAATAGACGTTTTTGGCGTAGTTGGGTTTATTAGGGTTCCGTACCTCTAAATGAAAAAACGGAACCCTTATAAGATCACTTTGTTGTCCGTCCGTCCGTCCGTCCGTCCGTCCGTCTGTCAAGACCGTTTTTCTCAGGAACGCGTGGAGGTATCAAACTGAAATTTCTATATGATACTTAGTTCTACTGTCCCTGGAAGCTGTAGAAAAATCAACCTTCTAAGTCAACGCAATCAAAAGATACAGCCATTTAGGCCGCAAAATTCCGCAAATTTTCGAAACTCGCACGGGAATCAAAACCTACAGGGTACTTCCCGTGAACTTAGAATCTTGAAATTTTGTACGAAGTCACGTACAGATATAGGAAAAATTACGAAAACCGTAAATTTTTAGTTTCGTCATATAAAAAAAAATATTTTTGACAATTTTGAACTTTTACTTATATACCCACAGGTTTGTACGGAACCCTCGGTGCGCGAGTCCAACTCGCACTTGACCGGGTTTTTTTTATTGATTGACAGACTTCCATCACGTCTATCTATAGGTAGGTACTGTAGAGGTTGTTCGCTTCACGAGGGACCTCACGTAGGTACATGCTGGTAGCCAATAGTTAGGCTGTGTCTATGTTCGAATAATCGAGAAGTTTTTATCTTTAGAATGTCAAATAATTTTACTTAGGTTTTGTTGCGGAAGCTTCACTCGATTGTCAGGCGCGACATTGTAATGAGCTAATTCCTTATTAAAGGTGGAGTCCCAGCGTTAAAAGATCACCAAGTATTTTATTTATACACACCACAATCCCTGGTACCTTGAGAGCTCGGCAGAGCTCTGACAGTACCCACTAACCAGCAACCTAACCATTTCTTATACCAAGCACAGCAATGCAGACAGACTGGATTTTCTTGCCATATCAAGCCGAGATCGCACAGCTAAATATAAACCTAGGCTCCGGACTAGAATCCTCCATATTTAGTAACTTGTTTGTCATGAACCCATGATATAAATCGTACGTCTTGGGCCATATTCATAAACGATGATTAAAGTTAAATGATGTTTAAACGTCAAAAATGTATGGTTAAACAGATGCTAATCACTATTTAACTTTAAGCAACGTTTATGAATAAGGGGGAAGATGGCTAGAGACCATGCTTACAAATTGTTTTTCCACAATGTTACTATTTATCACTTACTAGCTGTGGCCCTCGAATTTGTTCGCGTGGAATTTCTTGTTTTATCATAAAATATATCCTCTGACACTCGGAAATGCTGGAACCTATCCCTCGACATAACATACAAACAAAAAAAAAATAGTTCTTTAAAGTTACTAAGTAGCTTTTGCCAGTGGCTTCGTTCGCTTGTAGATTCAAAATTATCCCACATGAACGTAATATAGGGACGAAAAGTATCCAATACAGGCTAAAAACTATCTGTGTGTCAAAATTCAAAATTGTTCAGCTGTTTTTTCGTGATTATACATAGGGTCAAATCAAAATTACCTACGAAACTCCGCAGGCTTCATATGTCATCGATGTCTGAGGACAAATTTCACTAATGAGTGACCGCGACCCGCGCATAAATCACGTTTATAAGGGCTGTCAGTGTAATTGTATTCTGTGGAATATTCACACTGACAGCTCTTGAATGCAGTTTAGATGTGTGTGTGTGTGTAAACATGAAAAAACAAAAAAAATGTGGTCTTTTTAAACCCCCGTTAGTGTAGACTGTAGGTACCCAGTCACTTTAAATAAAAGTTTATGTAATCCGTTTTTAACTTCACAGACGTGATTAACATCGATGTCTGACCACGATAACAAAAATAAAACTCATTTTCTCAACTTTAACTTTAACAACACTACCAGTGGTTAATGAACTCACTTGAAATAACAGATTGAAAAATCTAGTTTTTTTTTTGTTCAACTTCAGTAACGTGATTAGTATCGATGTACAAACACGATAAAACAAAAGAACACAGATTACCTTAACTCATACTTTAAGTAACAACACTCGGAGTATTCGACGACCTCAAACAAGAACCTCGAATCTTTTTAAATTTTTATTTTGTCGCGTTTAGATATCGTTATCCATCCCGCCTGCAGTTTTATTAGCTAATTTGATTTGACCCCGAATGATAAGTATAGAGATTATAATATTAACATTGACTACTTAGGGCTGATTTTTCAATAGTCATGTTAGTAGTAGTAGTAAAATTTTTCTGACTATTAATAAAAATCAGCCATAAGAATGATACGGCTCGAAGGACCGTATTCTCTACTGATAAAAGAGCAGAATTTCCTCTCTAAAACATCAAGCACTACTCTCAAACTTTAACCCCCTTATTACAAAACAAGGTTTTTATTTAGATCAGGTTTAGACCACCAAGCCAGTTTATGAGTTAACAACCCAATATGTATAGAAATGCAGTTCTTTTTACAAAACGTGACAACTTAGTCCGTTGCGACTGCAAGTCGAAATAAAGTTGGAAACGCAAAAACTGGCTCTGAGCTTTAGACTAAAACTAAACGCGTTTTGTAACAAGATGGTAAAAATTCTATCTTCAACCAAGATTTTGACCTCTCGGTGGCCAATACCTCGCCTTAGCTGCTAGCTACTGTCAGTTATACAAATGACCATAGACTTATGAAGCTATTGCAACCATAACTTACTATGCGCTGAATATAGTTAAGTTACTGCCACAGGCCATCGACCATAAATAGAACCTAGTTTTTCATGTCATAAAATTGTACTTGAATGCGACTTTGTAGTAAGTATAAAAAGACTGAAATAACACACTAGGTAATAATTTAGAAATGCGATTAGAAAATAATAGAATTCTTCCGACTACCCATAAGGACTGTGAAAGATAAACGGTTAACGACCGGGACCAACAGCTTAACGTGAGCGATCGTAGTTTACCTTTATTATTTAGCAACTAGTTCCTTCGAACTTACTTATTCTAAAAAAAAACATGATTGTTAATAACTGCACAAGATTTACCAATTGAAAACAATTTCTAGTGTCGGTAATTGGGATCCAGTCTTTTAATTGGATGAATTTTTTATCGCTCTGTGGCGTCAGATGTTGTGGCGTTCGTAACTTGAGAACTTGGCTCTGATATGCTAGTTGGATTGTTTTATTCAACGGTATGATTAAATCATTGTGGCGACTACAAAATTTGTAAAGCTAATTCTAGTGTCTGTGTGAAGTAGGTATCTGCATTATGTTTTTGAAAAATAATTTCTGGATTAGGGAGATCATTTTGGTATATTTTTACAGTTTTATCATTGTTGCTCTCAACCAAAGCACCTTCCACCTAATCTCTTCACAGCCTTTAGTAGAGAATGCCTAAGGCATTAAGTCCGCCTTTGTACCTTTTTACGTGCGAAAAGTTCATCAAGATACTTAGCGTTTCCGAAAAGGGAAGTATTCATCCCCTATTATATTCCTTTCGTCACGTATCCACTTTCCATGTCCTTTATCTTCTTTTCTACTCAACACTCTAGGCAAACAAAATTGAAGACTATTTTTGGTATTGGAGCCTCATAAATATCGCAACGAAAAAACAAAGAACGATCGATGGACTGTGTGAAAGATGATATTGCTAGAAAGGGGGTTGACTGCCGAGATAACTAGTAATATGTACAGAAGTATGGAAGAAAAAGATATCGTTCCGACTCCAAATAAATTGGGATAAGGTAAGTGAGTTCATCATTATCAGTCCAAAGTCTTAGCACTGAGGATCGCAGCACATTATCTTTAGACGATCTCTCATCTCAGACCCCAACTCTTATAGGGTGTACTATGCCAAATCGAATACCAAATAATCGAATATCAATTGATCGACCAATATAAATCGAACGTCTAAATACTCAAACGTTCATAATATCGAATGGTTAATAAATTTAACATTCAATATACATTTTGTGTTTCTCTTGCATTCGATAAAAAGAACCTATACAGTATGTTGGTATTTCGATAGAATGAATATTATATGCGATGCGTTGAACACTCGATCAAGCAAACATTCGATATTTTGAACACTCGGTGAATTGATTGTACGATATATTGAAAGTTCGATTTACTAACCATTCGATATTATGAACGTTCGAGTATTTAAAGACGTTCGATCAATTGATTTTCGATTATTTGGCATTCGATTTGGCATAGTACACCGTCTCTTACAAGCCCTTTATGCCATCCAGTCTATAGGCTGCATGTTATCTGTAATCTCTTCTTTGTCACAAACCACTACACAATAAGTACACTTAAAGCAAGGCTGTCTCCAACTTGATTAAGTCGCGCTTCGTCGCGACAAGCTGCCAGCTTTACCGTATCTGCTAACCACTAGATAAACGGTCTGGCAACGCGCCAAAACCTACTGAAAGAAAAAGGTTAGGGAGATTGTGTTAAAGTAACAATGGAGCCATTCTGTAGGACATCTACTAAATTAAATTTAATGCTGTCTCTGTCTTGCAGATGAAATATGAAAGAGATGGAACTAGTTTTGGCATGATTTGGCCTTGTCTTTTTGTAGATGAAGATATTTTTGACTTTTTGTTGGTCAATTTTAGGATATTACAATTGACTTGGTCATCTAATAAATTAAAGTTATTAAATATGAAAGAGTTGATATAGTTTACATGTAAAGCTTAGCTATTACTACTATTTCTTCGCAATGTACGTTACTTCTATGTGAAGATATCCTTGGATAATTCCAGGCTGTAATTTTAGTTGTATACTTTGTATTCTGTGGTATCTTTCAAGGCTGTCTAGAAACTTTAATTCAGCCCAAGTTGCCAACTATACTTTCATCTCTTTCTTCTTTAAGCTTCAAATACGGGATAGCAATGCTTTTAACCTTGTCTAGTCTCTGTTACAACAAATGAACAAGCTCTACCATTAAGCTTGTTTCCGTGTGGACTAGAAAACAGAGGATAAATCAACATTACGTCGAGTGGCATCCGACAGCAGCAACCGCCCCCTTTTCCCCGTAGGTATAGAGGTCGAGAGGATAAACTACAGCGTTCTTACAGGAGACAGGGCCGCAGTGTCTCTTCACACCTCAGAGGAACAACTTATTGGTTACAAGCATGATACTCACTGTCCTAGTTTTGATGCGAAGTCTGGTTCTTCTGGTTCAATCTTCGACATCAATTCGCCTTAACAGAATGTTTTGACAGAGCTAGGAGGTAGATTCACACTAAGGGTTAATACGGACAAGTTTAATCCATCGTAGTTTGCATAGCTCGAAATAGGTGCTGAAAAAGAACGTGGTTTCGGTGGGGAGGGACCCCCCCGTCAGGAACGAAGTGCCTTACGCTTTTTCTTCAACTCTGGATGTTACGTCGTTTACTTCATCTTTAAAATACTCCAACTTTATTTTGACGTCACCATCGGCTTCAGCACTTTCGAAAATCTTGAAAACGACAACCTTGATGAAAATTTTCGCAGCCGCTAATTATTAGGTCTTTACCTATGAAATTGCCGTTCTGCAGTACTGGCCATTTCAAATCAAAATAATTTTTGTTTGGCTAAGAATTCTAATTTCAAATTAATTTTATTTTAAAAACATGGTTTTTTTTTTTCTAAAAGTAGTCATTTCTTTATTGATTAGTGTTACATTTTCATCGCATTTCAATCTTTTTCGTCATCATGGATACGTTAAAAATTCGAGTAATTATGGAATATGAGTACCGTCGTGGCAGCAACGCGGCACAAGCGGCACGCAACATCAACGACGTTTACGGAGCTAACACTACAAACCAACGCACCACCTGTTGTTGGTTTGCTCGCTTCCGTTCTGGAAATTTCGACCTGAAAAATGAACCTCGCGGTCGTCCGAAGACTTTGGTCGACAATGACGAATTAAAGGCGATTGTGGAAGCTGATGATACACAATCTACGGCTGAATTAGCAGCAGCTTTCGACGTTAGCGTCAAAACAATATTGGTCCATTTGCGTCAAATTGGCAAGGTAAAAAAGCTTGACAAATGGGTGCCCCACGAACTCAATGATCGCCAGCGCGAAGTACGCGTCGAGACGTGCCTTGCACTGCTCAACAGACACACAAATGAAGGAATTTTGAACCGCATTGTTACCTGCGATGACAAATGGATTCTGTTTGATAACCGTAAGCGCTCAGCAAGTTGGTTGGATCCTGGTTCAGCACCTAAACAATGCCCTAAACGAAAACTTACCCCTAGAAAAGTGATGGTCACTGTTTGGTGGTCTAGCGCCGGTGTGATTCATCACAGCTTCTTACCAAACGGGGTGAGCATTACTGCAGATGTGTACTGTGAAGAACTGAACACAATGATGGAGAAGCTGGCGCATCTCCAACCAGCATTGGTCAATCGCTCGTCTCCGCTGCTCCTGCACGACAACGCGCGACCTCATACTGCACAGCAGACGGTCTCCAAGTTGCAAGAACTGGGGTTGGAAGCTCTCCGTCATCCGCCCTACTCACCAGACCTTGCGCCTACAGACTACTACTTTTTCCAGAATTTGGATAACTTCTTGGCGGGAAAAAAATTTAATACCCGAGAGGCAGTACAAAATGCCTTTGAAGAATTTGTTGCCTCCCGTCCAGCTGATTTCTTTAAGAAGGGCATCAATAAACTGCCACTGCGATGGCAAAGATGCATTGATTGCATGGGTGATTACTTCGATTAATACAAATAAAAAAATTCATGAAAAAAATTCGTTTAAATTTTTTCATACAAAACGGCAATTTCATAGGTAAAGACCTATTATTTTACGGATGTAACATAACGTTTTTTCGTGACGATATCTACAATTTAACTCCTACCGCAAGGTGCGTTAAAGAACTTTGTTCCCAAAAATCCCTTGTGAATTTGCTTCGTTTATGAAAATGAATGCAACGTAATTTCGGTGAGTTACGTTGACGGCAGTTTTCGAAATCGCTACCTTACCTACTTCACTACGTTAGTCTGGGCCCTCCTTTTACCACTGCAAGCAAAACTATAATTTCTACAGTTCATTGACGCCGTAGTGTTCCCTCTAGGGATTACCGTGACGCCTATTTAGACACACAACACAAACCAATTGACACACGGAGCATTGACACGCCTCTTAATTAATTAAAATAATGCCGCATACAAATTAACACGGTGATAACAACTACAGTGTTTAAGAATTAAGGTCATGGCCATCAGATGGCGTTGTGTTTGTAGAGTATGGTTGTTTGTTCTGCATGCATTAAAAGGGGCTTTACGAGTGGAGTGACGCACTTGAGTAAGTACGGTGCATCTCGTGCAGTCAGTCCCGTTACATTTTTTATTTCATTACTAGGTTTTGCCCGCGGCTTCGCTCGCGTGGGTGTCGGAAAATCGTCGGTCCTACTTGCGGACCGAACCGAGGTGGCGTTCGGTTATTTCCGGTTTCCCATTTATACATTCATCATTTAACGCCCTCAGCGGCTGATTTCCCAAAAACACTAAAACACGTGGTTTTTAATTTTTAATCAGAATGATAAACACCAATTTTCATGATTTAAGCTACAAAAATGACGATTCTTCATAAAACTATCATCCGCTATTGAACTCCCTTAGGAATGAATTTCGAAAAATCCGTCCTTATTCCGTGTCTACATTATAAAAAGAACCTCTTTGCAAAATTTCAGCTTTCTGGGTCCAAGGGCTTGGGCTGGGCGTTGATGAGTCAGTCAGTTAGTCAGGACGTTTATTTTTATTTATTTAGATAGATGGCTATTTCCTTAGTCATCATAATCAGTCTATAATGTTCCCACTGCTGGGATACGAGCCACCTCTCTATGAGAGGGCGAGGGCCGTTATCAACCACGCGGGCCCTGTGCGAGTTGGTAGTTGGCATATGATTTGTTTTTTTTTTGGTTCTAACACATGTCGGTTTCGTCACGTTTTCTTTCACTGTTTGAGAGCAGTGGTGATGAAATTAAATACAGAAAGTAAAGGGTCCTGTCTGGGTTCGAACTCACGACCTTACAACTCGGTAAGTCGGGGCCGATATCACTGGGCCACCACTGCTCTTCGATATTTCTTTACTGGCATAATATTCGACCGCCACGGGGGCGAAGCCGCTGGCAAGACCTAGTTACGAAAAGAAAAAAAAAGAAGACCTAGTTACTGACATAAATATCTAGCTTGTTATCTTACTTGTCATCTTTACGCTTTCTCCTAGCTGACACCGACCTAAATCAATTTATATCTTATTAAAATGTTCTGATGACTATATCTACGTATGAACATGCATGCACCTGTGCGTATCCATAAAAGTATGAAACTTCTAGATTGACATTGGGGGGAGTCCCTGAATTGTAAGATGCTGCTCGTTGAGCACACTGCTCACGCATCGAGGGCTCTCATCTGATCGTATAACATGCGAAAACATTGGAGCGAAAAGTTTATCCAAAAACAATAGCGACTACTTTTCAAGTCTACCATAAATAATACTCAGCATAAGCATTATAGCATAATCAGCCTATTACATTTCCACTGCTGTGCGGGGGGGGGGGGGGGGGGGGGAGACAGGCCTCACTGGACCCAGTGCGGGTTTGTGGATGTCACTGATGTCACAATATGTCTTCGAATTGTTCGTTCAAAGACATGCCGGTTTCCTCACAATGTTTTCCTTCACCGTTTTGAGAGCAGTGGTGATCATATTAAATACTGCTGCTCCGAAGAGTCGTAAGGTATCATGTACGAAATTGTTCATAAATAAATAAGTCGGAGCCTACTCTACTCTACATAATATACTCAAATTATATAATATCCTTAACAATTTCCTCTTCCTACATGCCTAAAGTCTGTATTGTTTCATAACCCCAATAATTGTGAATATAAAACGACCGATGCTAGCTTATTGAGGAATAAACAAAAATATTGGCAGACAGCCAACTTCTAAACCATCAAATAAATTGGTTTCATGAAAAAACGCGAAACGCGGCCAAGAGAATCTCTGGTTAGGAAGTAGGGCGATGGGCTACCGATATTTTTGGTATATTAAACAGAGTTATTATCTCATCTGTGTTATGTTCCGCTACAAATATAGCTCCCGAATTTGTTCAGTGGGAGTCTGGATTTAGTCTATTACTGACGGAAGGTAGCCTAAATTAGATAGTTCTTCCAACATCATTTCAAATAGGATAATGTTGGTCTCGGGAGTTGGCACTAATAAATAGTTTGTCTTCACACTGATGCATAATAAGTAATAATAAACATCAACTACCTTGATTACCATCATTCAGCCGAAAAACATCCACTGTTGGACATAAGACTTACCTAACACCTTACCTTATATAACCAACCATAAATGTATATTGTTTGCTGATGATATTTCTATTATTGTAACAACTGATAGGAAAAATAATACGATTGATGATCATGAGACTGATATCAATAACACTATTGAACGTCTAATTGAATATCTAAATAGAAATAATTTATCAATAAATCTAAAAAAATCAGTTTATATACAATTTAATAAATCTAATAATGCTAATTACAATGTTAAAATGAAAATAAATAAAATTGATGAAGTGACGCAAACTAAATATCTAGGTATAACCTTAGATCAAGATATAAATTGGAAATTACATATTGAAACCGTCTCCAAAAGAATAAATAAGTTCGTATACGCACTTAAAAAAGTCAGGAATATCACAAACGTTCAAACAGCAATAACGTCCTACCATGCATACGTTGAATCGGTGCTCCGCTATGGCTTGATAATGTGGGGTAATAGCACAGATCAAAATAGAGCATTTATTGCACAGAAAAAATGCATTAGAGCAATTAACGGGCTTCGACCTGACGAATCCTGTAGGCCGATATTTAAAAAGCTCGGCTTGTTGCCGCTACCGTCTCTCTACATTTATGAAACATGTATGTTTGTGAGGAAACATAAGGAATTATTCAGTAAGGCAGATGATTTATACCCTCGTAACCGACGAGACCCCCACAGGCTTGTGCTGGATATCCTTCCTAGACTAGCTAAATATAATAAAAGTTGTGTATCCATGTGTGTACGTATATATAATAAGATACCAAGTGATGTCAAAACTCTAAATATGAGATTATTCAAAAATAAATTGCATGAATGGTTGTGTAGTCATAGTTTTTATAGTGTCAAAGAATTCTTTGACTATAAATGTTAAATGTATAAAACATGCTTGTGTAAATTTGTACGCTTATAACTGTTAAGCAAAAACATGTATGCTCTTGTTATTTTGTTTTTTACCATCTTTTTATACCATGTTTTACAGCAAATAAATATTATTCTATTCTATTCTATTCTAAGCTTCTTCGCAACGACGGGCCCTGTGCTTGTTACATCGACGGGTCGACGGTCCACTTACCTCATCATCCCAGATTTTTCCCAACTAGGTATGTTATGGACGGATGCAGCTGAAAACCAGTATTTTACATCGAACATTTCCTAGTGGTCGATGTCAAATACTGGTGTTGAAGACCGGCGTTTTGGGGAACTATCTTATGTAATTTTGACGTTAAAAATTGCTGATTCTCAGCCTAGTTTGAATAAATTACTTTTGATTTTGGAGCGACTGCTCGTCTGGCTTCCACAACCTAATTTACGGGTAACATGATCGATATCCCTTGGTAATACTGACTATCAGACTTTTATTGTTACTCCGGTTTTTGACAATCCTGTGCGTAACACTATATATAGGTACCCTTTAGAAAGACCAGTTGTTAGAATATTTGACTTCTGATTTTGACTATCTTTCCTCGGTCCTAGGAATATCTCACTCAACACATCACACCTCTCCTGCTTTCTCCGAAGTTTTGGCAGAGGTGTACCACAATACTCCCACATTTCGCCAGTTAAAGAGTCATTGCTGGTTATTGTATAATAAGCCTCTCTCTCTTCTTTCCAGTACCTGCACGAGATCGGCCACAAGGTGTGTGTGACGCAGCCGCGCGTCGCCGCAGCCGTGTCGCTAGCGTCCCGTGTGGCAGAGGAGCGGGGCGAAGCTATCGGCGAGCAAGTGGGATACGCTGCTGCTAATACCAGCTGTAGAGGGACTGGCACTGGGATTGTTGTAAGTACCATGAAACAGTAACAGTATTATGTATCTTTTTCTGTCCGCCAAACGAGCGTTCGCTGAGCGACTAAGCCCAGATTCCCACCGACCAGTATTGCCACCCCCAAAAAACTAAAAACTACAGCTCACCAATAAAAATTCAGGAGAAAACAGTAGGTGAAGTAAAAAAGGCGGATTTCATACTTTTCTCATATACTTAAAACAATTACCTAATTTTATTCGTTACCAGCACCCTAATTGCGTAACTCATGATTCGTTTTGAAACAGATTGTTAAACCATTGCTTCAAATGTTCGAAAAATGTGTCTCCTCAACAATGTAAATAACGCAATGAATGTTGTTGAACTGTCAAATCGAAACAGATTATGATTAATCGTGAGTTACGCAATTAGGGTGCTGGACTCACATAATGCCTCATCTTCAGTATTTTTTCACTCATTTTCCTTTTTCAAATCATAAAAAAAAAAATTCTTCATGTGCCTTTCTGTGGTGTCAGTCTTACACTGAGATTGGCCCCGTGCACAAAAATATGACTGTCAATCACATAGATTGTGGTCGGGGAATTCCCTCGAATCCCGACAAGAGTAGGTACTGCCATCTAGTGTCATTGCCGTTTATTACATAGTGGTTATCAAAAAATATTTGCATAGTGTAAGTAATAGGTGGCACTGAACGCTAATTGAAAAACAGTAAAAATTAGGAATGAAACAGTAAAACAGGGGCATCAATGTGAAGCAAACCTAATGTTAAAACAGGGTTGGTACTCGTAAGTGTTGAAAATCGAGCACTATCCTCTTTCTTTTTGACGCGCTGAGAATTCCTCGCACGGTATTCTGTTGGATTCTCAATTCTGGGTTCCGAACACCGAGAGCTTAAAATCTAGTGCGCGAGATTTTTGTAAACAAAACTCTTGTTTGGATTTTATTATTTTTAAACAAGGAAAAATGCTCTTAAATATTAGTAGTATCTAGTACCTAAATTTTAGGTAGGTACCAACACAGTATGGTCATATTTTTATACGGCTGTAGGTAAATGCCTACAGCCTTCATAGAATTTCCCAGTCTCGCACAACCTGTCTTTTCCTAATGAACAGCGATAGGAATAGGTAGTGCCTATTCGCCTAAACTTCGAAGAACAGAGACAAGAAACGGAGACTTCCTTAGGACTAAATTTTTTTTCCCGGGATTCGGGAAAAATCTTCAGTAGGTAAGTTGAAAATAAGCTTTATTTAAGATGTGTAAAAGCTACATTTAACTAAACTTGCAACTACCAAATTTTCAGGATTTTCACGTAAAATCCCGAAATAAATAATCTAACTTTAATTCATGATTTGATACAACGGTTAGTTGGATCGTAAATATAATTCGAATACATGAATTAAAGTTAGATTATTTATTTCGGGATTTTACTTGAAAATCCCGAAAATTTGGTAATTGCAAGTTTAGTTAAAAATTGCTTTTACACATCTTATACAGGATAAGTTTTTATCCAGTGCGTAAATTTTAACTACTGAAGATTTTTCCCAAATCCCGGGAAAAAAAATTTAGTCCTAAGGAAGTCTCCGTTTCTTGTCTCTGTTCTACGAAGTTTAGGCAAACAGGCACTACATATTCCTATCACTGCTTATGAATAATTCGATAGCAACTCATTATTTTGGTATTGAATTAAAATAATACTCTTATCCTCCTAATGTTACGGCATTTTATCCTTCCTTTACGAACTGCATTTATAAATAATGTCCCGTAGTTTGTGTTATTATTTTTAAATCCATATTAAAACTGGAAATTGGAATGTTGGCTCGCTCAGTACGTCTATAGTATATCTGCTTAGCTTTTCTCATTGTAGTCGGGTAAAAAGTAAGAAACCAGAAAATATACTTGTCTGAAAACCGTGGTTGTATGCCACACAGAACATAGGTATAAAAGAGGTTCTCTTTTCTCTGTTCTGTGGCGTCTAGGCGTCTACCATACCAAAACAATACATTCTAACAGTAGTCATCGTAATCATTTCAGCCGTAAGACGTCCACTGCTGGACACAGGCCTTCCACAAAAGGGGGGTTTTGCCATATGGCCACGCTTGGCACCTGGGTTGGCGATCGCAGTATTTTGGTAAAATGCATAGAGAACGCTGCTGCCCATTCTCTGGTAAGACCCTTAGTCGCCTTCTACGACACCCACGGGAAGAAATGGGATGGTGCTATTATTTTACGTCCGGCACCACATCGTACCACATAGGTAGTATCGGTTTTCGTTTTTTTGAACTGACTTTTTTGCTATTTCAATAAGTGCCATTTAAAGCAGTTTAGTTATAACAAACTAGCAGCGCTCCGCGGTTTCACAAGCGTAATTCACGTTCCCGTGGGAATGCGGGGATAAAATATAGCATATATCACCCGGGGATAGTGTAACTTCCCAACAGTGAAATATTTTTTCAAATCGGTTCAGTAGTTTCGGAGCCTATTCAATGCAAACAAACAAACAAACAATCAAATCTTTCTTCTTTATAATATTAGCATAGATAATAACATCACGCCTCTTCCTCTAGGGTTAAACACAGGCACCTATAGTATACCCTGATTTCGCTAGTTTTGTTGAGAATTTAAATCGAAATAGGTATTTAAATCTAAATAAATTATTTGTTCCAGTTCATGACAGAAGGCGTCTTGTTACGAGAGATGTTCGCGTCGCCACTGCTGATGCAGTATTCCTGCATAGTTCTTGATGAGGTAGTTTTGAAAGTTATTGCTAATTTATTGCTTCTTATGTTCTAAAATGTTCTCCGCTCAGTAATGTAATAACGCAAAGAATGTTGTTTTTTTTTTTGACGGTGGGAAATCATCAAATAACTTCTCCCGCTCTGGATGGAGGCTCAGGAGGGCGTATCAGTCACAGACAGTTTACTAACTAAAACCCACCTCAGTGTTCCCTCAGTTGCCTGAGTGCCAGGGGGCACAGTATCTCACACCCCTGGCAGGCATCGGCCCTTGCATGCCCCATCGGTTTGTGCTGACATCTCTTTGAGGCGCGCGTGGAACACAACGCGCCGTCGACTTGGGCTTGGTCCTTACCGGACAGCGAGCTACCCATTACTCGCCGTCCGTAAGCCCACGCCTACGGTGAACATTTAATTTAATTTAATTTAACGGCCAATGAACAATTAATGTTGTTGATGTGTCAAAATGCAAGCTATTCCTACCAAGTCCGTTGCGCAATCACCCCGCGGTTCTCTTTTGCAAACATCTGATAGTGTGTTCCGTAACAATTTTTTATAAAACACATTTTTTCTTTATTTAATTTTTGTATATACTTATTTAGTATTATTTTATATATTTTTGCAAAAATCATTAAAAAAAAACATTTAAAAAAAAAATAGTGGCCCATCGGCATCAGGAGCAGGGTCCAAGATGCCGGTGGTCAGGGCTCTAGAGAAAGGAACCTCCTGACTATGCGTGCCGTGTCTAGGAGTACTGCTTTCTGAATCAAGCCCTTGATCCAGCCGTGCAATGAGCGCCTCCTGAGATGTTGGTCGACGCTCTTCGCTACTAGGCCATTTACTGTAATGATTATCGGTACAATGATTGCTGAGTCCACGTCCCACATGTCGACAACCTCGTGAGCTAAGTCAAAATATTTGATTTTCTTATCTTGCTCAGCTTTCACGAGATTCTCGTCATGAGGGACAGCAATATCAACAATCATTGCACGACGCTCTCGTCGATCTATCACCACAATATCAGGCTTATTGGCTACAATAGTCCTGTTAGAAACACATTTTTTTATTATTAGAATTACAATATCTGTGTCTAATTTCAGGTCCATGAAAGAACACAGATGACAGACGTGTTGATGGGTCTTCTCAAGAAAATTATAAAGGTAAAATTACGTTTAGAAACTTGCTTGCTTCTTGGATCAAAGTACCCTATGTGCTTCTCCAGATCCCACGCTACCTACTGTTAAACATAACGACCGGATCAGTGATTTAGCCGTGAAAAGGTAACAGACGAGCCAGACAAAGGTTCTTTCCCATTTATTCCCATTTATTTTTAATATTCTAAATGCGAAAGTAACTCTGTCTGTCTGATAAGCTTTCACGCCTAAGCCGCTGAACCGATCGTCATGAAATTTGCCAGAGATATAGCCTGGGATATGGAGAAGGACATGGCTACTTTTTTACGCGATAACCGACATCCACGCAGGCGGAGCAGCGGACACAAGCTAGTGCTATTGCTTTAGCCTAATGGTTGCTAGCGCTACTGCTGAATATGAGGGCCTGGGTTTGATTCCCAAATCGGGCAGTGTTAGTCTATCTATATCTATACTACTCGTAATAATAAAGAGGAAAGATTTGACTGTTTGTTTGTTTGTTTGCATTGAATAGGCTCCGCAACTACTGAACCGATTTGAAAACTTCTTTCACTGTTGGGAAGCTACACTATAATAAATAAATAAAATAAAATTATTTATTTCAGACAAAAAATTCCATAGGCAAGGCAAGGTTGCTGGTAACAAGAATTTTGCTTATATCTAATATTAGTAATTTAAAAGTAAAAAAAATAGAAACTTGACACTTTTTAGGCAGTCGGGTTTTTGATTTTGTAAATTATTTTTTAATTAGAGTTGCTTTTCGTATGTGTCTGTGTGACCGCTCAGATCTTCTTAATTGCACAACGTTATTTTCTTAACAGAAACGCAAGAACCTCAAGCTGGTAGTATCATCAGCGACCATGGACGCGGAGTTCCTGCGAGACTTCTTCAACCTGACAGATAGGACGTCGTCCAAACCTAGCACTTCCACCATCATGTCCATGCAAGGGAGGACGCATCCTATTGATGTGTTCTATAGTGAAGGTAAGGAAGAGCGCTAAGCAGCATTTCATTAGGGAATTCGCTTTCTACAAAAGTCTTTAATCCCTTTCTTTCCCTTTGTATTTTTATCGTAAAAATCTGTGCTGTACCTTTAATGGCTGAAGTCGATCGCTCGTTTATAATTTTTTACCGAGAGCAATCAGGACCCAAGGACCCAATGTGAAATCCTGTGTTGACAATAAAAAAAATACACATGTAATTGTTCAAGTTTTCACTTTTTCACAAATTACAAAACATGACGCCTGTAATCCCTGAAGGGTTTTGCAGAGGTGTACCCACATTTCGCCAGTTAAACATTAGTTTTTATTGTACGTTAAAATGACATGTTCAGTTTCACAACCTTCCGAATAAGTCCTATTTCATTATCATCATGCTATGGCTTCATAGGTACATTTATTGTGTACTAGCTCACCCGCCAGACGTTGTCCTGTCTTAACCATGAATATTGAATTCGCAACTTTCTTATTTATTATAACGCTTTTATTAGCTCGGGTTGTATGTATGTATGTAACGGAATCTTTGATCCTATTTTCACTGGTTTCTAGACGTCTGATCAACTTGAAACTTTGCACACGTCTTAAGGGCCGATGACAATGCAATAACCCGATAAAAAATTCAAAATTTCCAAAAAATTAATTAATTAAAAAAAAAAAAAAAATTGAAATTTTCCTATATTTTCATGACTCTCCTCTCATAGATGGTTGCCAATAGAATAGTTGTAATAATTAAAATATCAAGCACCCCACGCTTTTTACTCTGAATTAAATTATTGACTTCCTACTACTGTAACATAAACTCTTTGTAATTAAAAAATATTTTCTACTTTTTTGTTCGGTCAGCGATAAAAGCGTGTTTTTTTAGTTTTTTTAAACTGTTATTTATTTCTTTCATAAGAACCTTCTCCTGACATTAACATACACAACAAAAAAAGAATTGGCAAAATTGCTCCAGCCGTTCACGTGTGATGCCGTGACCAACGAAAATATGGATTTATTTTTATGTACCTATAAGAATAAGATAGATTTAATTATTTTTTAACTTCTATCGTCATCTATTGATTCATTTGACAATCAACTTTATCGTAATATAAATTAATTAGCTTTTCATTTATTCCCAGAGCCTGTTCCGGACTACGTGAAAGCTACAGTGGATACGGTCATCAAAATACATGAGAACGAACCTTTTGGTGATATACTAGCGTTTCTGACGTCACAAGTAAGTTTCACATAATTAAGTACTAACTGTTTTTTACTAGCCATTGACGTCCCACTGATGGGGAAAGGCTTCCCTGCTCTTAACACATCTGTCTGTCCAGAGCTGTCAAGGGCCAATCTTTATTAACAGGTTCACTGTCCACAAAGTAGACACAATAGTTAAATAATCAAAATTAATCATATGTGATTCTCATAGGATAGAGAATGGGTTAAGGGATTCCATCTTATCCCACCATCTCTGTCTGGGTCTGCCGCTATGTTGTTTGCCATTAAGGGTCATAAGTTCTGCCAGGGGTGCGGGTTGTTCGAAAGAGATACCGCCGCCCCTGGCACACAGGCTACTGAGGGAACACGGGTGGGTTTAGGTCAGTAAAAGTCTGTCACGCCCTCCTGCTCCATCCAGAGCGGGAGAAGTTATTTGATGATTTCCCAAACAAAAAAAAGGGTCATAAGTTTACTTAAATTAATATTCGTAATTTTAGCTTAATTCAAAACATTACCCTGTATTATTTTGAAACGTTTATTTAAACAAAAAAAATACCGACTTCCAATAAAAACACTACAAAGTGAAGAATGCAAATTCAGCCTATAATGTTTCCACTGCTGAGACACAGGCTCCTCTCGGTGACAGGGAGTGGGCCGTAATACACCACGCGGGCCCAGTACGGGTTGGTAGATGTCACATGTCTTCAAATTGTTGGTTGTAAGACTTGTCGGTTTCCTCACGATGTTTTCCTTCGCCGTTTTGAAAGCAATGGTGATTAAATGATTTACACAAAGTAAAGCGCCTGTCTGGATTCGAACCTACCACCTACAACTCGTAAGTCGCGGCCGTTACCACTGGGCCATCGCTGCTCTCTGCCACCCAATACTAGGAAAATACTAAATATGTTTTTTTTTTATGGCCACAGATTTTTATATCGGGAATTATATCTTTATCACTAAGGGCTGATTTTTCAATGGCCAGATAACTTTTATCTGAGAAATAAATATGTCGGTTTGACTTTTATATCACTATCATTACTCACTACATAAAACTATTTCAAAAAAAAAAAAACAACCGACTTCCGGAAAAACGTACAGTCGAACATTAACCTCCTCCTTTTTTTGAAGTCGGTTAATTATAAAACGAAGTCCTCCGCCGCGTCAGTCTGTCTGTTGGCGTTAAACTCAAAAGCTACTGCACCGGTTTTCATGCTGTTTTCACTAATGGATAGAGTGGTTCTCGAGTAAGGTATATAATTTGTTAAGTTTTTGCATACATTGGCTAAAATATAATTATATTTGTTGGAGGTGTCGGGAAAAATAAGCCGTCTGGAGCTTTCAACGAAAACGCTGCCTAAACTCTTTGAGATATAACAAAATGATGTATGGTGGAATTATGTATCTTATATAGGTCTAGAGAAATGTCCGCGATGGCATATGTCTATCTTCTAAGGATAACATACTATATCCATTTTAATAATTAAAAAAATGGGCGGAATAAGACATAGGCTACTTTTAGGGTTCCGTACCTCTAAAGGAAAAAACGGAACCCTTATAAGATCACTTTGTTGTCCGTCCGTCCGTCCGTCCGTCCGTCCGTCTGTCAAGACCGTTTTTCTCAGGAACGCGTGGAGGTATCAAACTGAAATTTCTATATGATACTTAGTTCTACTGTCCCTGGAAGCTGTAGAAAAATCAACCTTCTACGTCAACGCAATCAAAAGATACAGCCGTTTAGGCCGCAGATTTCCGCAAATTTTCGAAACTCGCACGGGAATCAAAACCTACAGGGTACTTCCCGTGAACTTAGAATCTTGAAATTTTGTACGAAGTCACGTCTTATAGTACAGATATAGGAAAAATTACGAAAACCGTAAATTTTTAGTTTCGTCATATAAAAAAAAATATTTTTGACAATTTTGAACTTTTACTTATATACCCACAGGTTTGTACGGAACCCTCGGTGCGCGAGTCCAACTCGCACTTGACCGGTTTTTTTATGTTTATGGTTCCCATGGGTTGCGGTACTTTTGGTTGCGATAACCAACATCCACGCGAGCGAAGCCGCGAGCATCAGCTAGTTGAAAATATGCCAAACCGACAGGTTTATTCTTAAGTTAAAAGTTAACTAACTATTGAAAAATTTGCCCTAAAACACCTTATTTATTTACAGGAAGAAATTCTAACCGCCCTAGAAACCCTCCGAGCCTACGCGGACGTGAACAACGACACAAACCGGACTCGAACCCACTTCCCCAGCGGTATCAAAACCGCCAACATGCTCCCTGTGCCTATGTACGGCAGTTTACCTCATTATAAACAAATCAAGGTGTTCCAGAGGACTGAGGATAATATGAGGAAGGTTGTGTTAGCAACTAATGTGGCTGAGACTAGTGTCACTATACCGGGAGTTGTTTATGGTGAGTTAAATATATAGGCCAAATGGGGCCCAAATGCGCTTTACTTTGTGTAAATTATTTCATCACCATTGCTCTCAAAACGGTGAAGGAAAATATCGTGAGGAAACCGGCATGTCCTACAAACAAAAATTCGAAGACATGTTGTCAACATGTCTTCGAATTTCTACCAACCCGCACTGGGTCCGCGTGGTGGATTATGGCCCAATCCCTCTCACCGAGGGGAGGCCTGTGTCCCAGCAGTGGGAACATTATAGGCTGATGATGATGATGAAATATATAGGGTGACTGGTAATTAATTTTTTTTTTTTTTTTTTTTTTTTTATGACAGATATTTAAACACAATCATGATTGTACTCATCATAACAAACAACTTTCCCAAAGAAACGATTTTTATTATTTAAATAGCGCATGTCCTCAATAACCCCAATATAATATTGAGTACCTAACAAGGATAATACACCATCAGCAGTAATTTAATTTAATAACCTACAAACAAACAAAAATTAATCCACTTTTACCCGTTGTTACATTAATGAAAATATAGATTCGGATACATAAATATAGATTCGGGACTTAACTAGGGCGAAGTAAAGAGAACCTGCTCAGGTGGAGATTCACAGAAGACTCCGGCTTGAAGTGTAAATGTGGTGCTGTCCCACAAACAATGGGGCATTTAATATCTTGTCCACCGTGTCCTACTGTCTGCACGCTACAGTTGATGGACGTTGCTGAAAGTGACAAGCTTGTACACAAATTCTGGGCTGACTGTATATAGATTGCTGTCGACACGCTAAGAATAAGAAGAAGAATATAGAGGGTGTAACAGAAACCCTATTGATATCCTTATGCACTAAAGGTAACAGCTGGCATAGAATATACATAGTTTCAGCTGAAAATAAAATAATCTAAGAATTGATACACAAATTTTCGTTTTCATAATAATGTTTCTTAAATTCAACCAGAGAACCAAAGTTGTCGACATAGCTCACAGAATTAGCAAGCTGAAGTGGCAATGGGCCGGCCACATTAGCCGTAGAACCGATGACCGTTGGGGTAGACGTGTTCTTTAGTGGAGACCGCGAATCGGCAAACGTAAGGTAGGACGCCCTCAGGCTAGGTGGAGTGACGATCTTCGCAGGGTTACTGGTAGCAACTGGATGAGAGTTGCCTAGAATCGAGCTTGGTGTGCAATTGGAGAGGCCTATGTCCAGCAGTGGACTGCTGTAGGCTGATGATGATGACACATATTGCAATATAATACCTTCCGACTGCTTAGTTGGTCTATTGGACGCAAGCGCCACTGCCGAGCACGAGGTCCTGGTTTCGATTCCTAGAACAGGCAAAGTGTTAAATTGGCTGTTTCAATCTGGAATTTCTCAGTAGAAGTCTGGAGTTGTGCCCAGTTGATGGCAATAGGCTCGCCCCCTAATAGGTACATTTGACTTAAAACATAACTGGCGAAATGTGGATATACTATTGGTACAACTATGCCCAACTCTACAGGGAATCAAGGTGTGATGTTATAATATAATATTGAATGTTGAAATAAACGATTTTGACTTTTTAAAATTATTTAAAAATTAAAAATGTTTATTGCATCAACTTAAAATAGCTTATTCTAGTTGCAATGGGGAGAATATATTACTATTATTATTGTTTATTTATAGTTACTTTTCGTGTCTGTCTGTGTGACCGCTTAGATCTCCTAAATTGCACATTGGATTTTGTTGCGCTTTGGACCTTCATTTTGAAAATGTATTCTGGAAGATTAATTTTATTTAACCATTTATGTACACAAATGTATAAACAGACAAGAAGAATAGGTACAGAGGTTTAATACTTATTTATGATACTAGTGCGGTAAGTTGGTTTTTACAAACGAGTAGACGAATGTAAGCCCGAGACGAAGTCGAGGGCTTACCATAGTCACGAGTTTGTAAATACCAATTTCTGCACGTGTGTCATACAATGTTTTCCAACACATTTTCTAGAAAACAGTACAATAAGTAATGAAATAAAATTATTGTAAATCATTAATAGCGCTCTCGCGATTTTGGCGACAAGAGACCGTTTTCTGCAATTTGTGCCTCATTCAAAATATCAGGTGGAGTAGATTCCTTATTAATATCAGATTCCTCGCTTGAACTCATATTATTATTTTGTTTATAAATATCAGTCGGATAGTCCCAACAATCTTTGACGTTTTTATTATGAAAATGGCGCGAATTTGCAAATGGCGCCACATGCACGTAGTGAAAATTAGAACTAAATCTTTCGTCTCATTTACTCTTTAGTATTAAAGTGAGACAAATTTATTGAGCAAAAGCGCTTCCAAGGAGGTTCGATCAGTCAGCTTATTTACTCTCGTAATATGAAACTCCTTGGTGGAATTCTTATAATATTTTATGGAAAAAAAAAACCGTAAAGAATACGCACGGTGCCATACAACGGGGTATACGGTAAAATAGGTACTTAGGTGAGAGTACCTATTTTACCGCACGTTCCGTTGTATGGTGCGTAATTTTTAACTTTCGAACCATGTATACAGGCTTCGTAAAAGCAGTTTTTGAGCAAATGTGTTGATAAATATATTAATATAAAACTTACTTCACAGTGAGTTTCTATGATTAAATAATGAGATAAAACGGAATTTTCTTGTCAAATCACCCGTTTATTTAATACGTCTTGTTATGTCTCCACCTTTGCCCAGATAAATCTAACATATTTGATTATATTATCTTGCAGTAATAGACAGCGGTTTCCACAAGCTGCCTTTCTTCGACCCTACCGTCGGCGTAGAGAGTTTAACAGTGACTTGTATCTCGAAGAACAACGCGACACAACGAGCGGGCCGGGCGGGCAGGACTAGTCGCGGGAAGTGTTATAGGTAACAGTTATATTTATTGATCCTGCGCGGGCTGGCAACGTTACGGTTTCTAGTAGTTCTATCGTGATTACCTTATGAAGTTTAAATCAAAGTACATTGTTTTTTTTCGTTGATAAGTATTTATATATTTGTAAGTACTTCAATTACCAAAAAATATAATTGACGTGTAAAATTTTGTTTGTACAAGCCTACTTACAGAAAACAAAAACACTGGTACTCTGGGAGAAATAAAAACTTGAACAATTACGTGTGTATCTTTTTAATCGTCAATACAGGATTTCACATACTTAGTCATAATTTTTGTCATATCTTCTAAACGGGTTATCCGATTTTCATAATTCCAATATCTTTTGAGACTTCAAGTATTGAAATACCTCTACTAAAAACAAAACAGAAGTGTCTGTAACAACGACACGAGTTCAGTTGTTTTTTGCCATCTCAAAAAATGCCCAACGCGCCTAAAAAAGTGTTTTCACTTAAAAAATCATTTATAATTGAAACATTTTTTCAGGCTATACACTGAAGCTGAGTATGAGAAACTCCCGCCTTCAGTGCCTCCTGAGATGTGCAGAAGTGATCTGTCTGGCATGTTGCTGCAGCTAAAAGCTTTGGGTATACACAACTTGCTAAGGTATTTGATGTTTTTGCAAATCAAATAGCAACCTATAGAAAATAGGCTCGGATTCATCCGCTGTGTAGATACAGTAAAATTACACTATCGGGTCAGGATCAATATAATGATTTTTGGACCCCTCATCATCATCATTTCAGCCGAAAGACGTCCACTGCTGGACATAGGCCTCTCCCAGAATGGGGGGTTTTGCCATAATCGCCACGCTTGGCAGGCGGGTTGGCGATCACAGTATGGCAGTAAAATGCATAGAGAACGCTGCTGCCCATTCTCTAGTAAGTCCCTTAGTCGCCTTCTACGACACCTACGGGAAGAAATGGGATGGTGCTATTCTTTTACGCCCGGTACGCTTTTACGTTCTTGGACCCCTCAGGTAGTCATATTTGGGTCCCCCAATGGTGTGAAGTCACATTTTTTGCAATTTAGATTAATCTTTAAAAGTTAATAGCTTCTGCTGTCATTCGTGGAGCATTGGCAGTCGTTACGGGTCGTCAGAAGCCCAAAAACCTGACAACTAGTATTACCCAGAGGTATCGTATTAACCAGTAACTGGGCATTAGAGGTATGAGGAACAGGGTCTGAAGTTCGCTCATACTCTATTGAAAAGGGAGGATCTCCGCCCAGACGCGTGTTGTGTCTGGTAGGCACGGGCACTGGGTAACACGATATCCCTTGGTAAGACTGGTTATCAGACTTTCGGGCGTTTCGTCATTACTGTCAAAAGGTTCACGAATGACTAACGACTTAACGTGCTTTCCGAGGCACGGAGGAGTCATAGTATGAAAAGATGGTCACCCATCCACGGATCAACCGCGGTGAGCGTAGCTTAACCTGGCTGATGGAGCCGTGCGACTTATAATATTTCGCCATAAGACCCTCATTATAACATACAACATAATATTTATATTTTCAGATTCACATTCCCAACCCCCCCGCCAGCTAAGAGCATCCTGTCAGGTCTAGAGACACTGTATGCGTTGAAGATCATAGACAAGCTGGGGGAGTTGACGTCTGTGGGGGAAATTATGGCGGAGTTGCCGCTCAAGCCTATGTGTGCGGCCATGCTGTGTAATAGTGGTTAGTGAATAATGTATATTGGTAAACTAGCTTTTGCCAGCGGCTTCGGCCGTCCGTAGGTCGGAAATGTATCCTATGTGTTAATCCAGGATATAAACTATCTGTGTGCCAAATTTCATCCAAATCCGTTTGGTCGTTTTTGCGTGATTTAGTAACAAACATCTAAATATACAAACATACAAACTTTCACTTTTATAATAATAGTAGGATAGTAGGATTACAACAGTCTATAATCGGTCAACAGCACGCGTAGCATGACCCGACGGCATAATAGACAAAATAACAGATTGTACAAAGATTTATACCGTCTTAAGCACGGTGATGTTAAAACAGAACAGAAAAAATGTTTCTATTCTTCAGTAATTTTTCTCTGCTTTTGATACTTGGGTGTAGAAACATTTTTATGGAAGTAAAATCATTAATACAACCACCAATACAGTAAGTTTAATCTATCCCATTTCCCCGCGCATCCACTATAACTAACTTCATCAGTAGCTATCTCCCCGTTGCTATGGTAAAAAAATTGTCTTCATAGAAATGCAAGTCTGGATCACCATGTACTCAGACAGAAGAGATGTCAAGTTGGATAGAAAGAATGTCTCTTCTTAGTAGAATAGAGATAGAATTGGTCATGCTACGCCTGAAGCAGGATATATACTTCCTCCCACAGTGAGAAGGAACGGACTTTGAAGATCATATCGCGGGTCTCAAACCATAGGGGCGTATATGCAAAAATGCGATTTTTCGTTTTTAATGCCATTGGATTCTACTATAAGCAATACATAACCTCAATTTTTCTTATAATTTAATATTAATAACTTTTTGTATAAATTGCAAAATATTATTTGGCGTAAGCTAGACAGTCTACAATTATTTTTGGGCCACATAGCCGTATAATAGACGTAAGAGCAATATTATTGCTTATTGAGGCAGTTTTGACGTGCCATATAGACGTATGCACGTACGGCTTTATATTTTTTAATAATCCAAGGAAATCGTGTCATGCCATAGACATGTATGCGCATACGACCTTCCATATCAACATGATCCTGGGGATATTTAGTCATCACTGCACACGTATGCACATACGTCTACATTTTTAAGTATTGCTGTCTCAAGATTTCGTCAATACGCAGACGTATTGTCATGCCAACCACACCCAATACACACAGTCACTGTCATCTGATGACTTCGGCGAATTAGCCATCGAGCGTATGACATTCAAGAATCAAGCAGTCAACCCTCATTCTCCAGTGAGCTGCCGTAGCGAGTCTGCAAATTTAATGCGTGATAACGTTGGTTTGTGGAAGTATTGGTTAATCATCATCATCATTTCAGTCAAAAGACGTCCACTGCTGGATACAGGCCTCCCCCAGGCTCCTCCACTTCGACCGGTCTTGTGCTTTCCACATCCAGCTGATTTCCGCGGCCTTCACAAGGTCATCGGCCCACCATGCGGGAGGCCTTCCCACTCTACGTCTTACGGTTCGCGGTCGCCACTCCAGAACCTTTCGGCTCCATCGGCCATCTGTTCTGCGAGCAGTATGCCCTGCCCACTGCCACTTAAGTTTGGCAATTCTTCGGGCTATGTCAGTTGCCTTGGTTCTCCTGCGGATCTTTTCTTTTATGATTCGATCGCATAGGGAAACTCCGAGCATACATCCTCTCCATTGCCCTTTGTGTGACTTTAAGCCTTCTGATAAGGCCCATTGTGAGCAACCACGTTTCTGTACCATAGGTCATCACCGGCAACATACACTGATCAAAGACTTTTGTCTTGAGACACTGTGGTATTTGGGTCGAAAAGATATTGCGAAGCCTCCCAAACACTGCCCAGCCGAGTCAGATTCGACGATTGACCTCTTTCTTGGAGTTGGACTTACCTTGACAGTTTGTCCTAGGTAAACGTACTCGTCCACAACTTCGAGTGTAGTGCTTCCGATCGTCATGAGAGTGGGTCTTAGATGGGCATTCGACATGACCTTTGTCTTTTCCATGTTCATTTTAAAACCCACTCTTTCGGAAGCTCTACTGAGGTACTCGAACATAGCACTGAGGTCCTCCATGGTCTCAGCCATGACAACTATATCATCGGCAAACCGAAGGTGAGTGATGTACTCGCCATTGATGTTGATGCCAGCCCCTTTTCAGTCCTTAAAGACATCCTCCAGTGCAGCAGTGAACAGTTTCGGAGGAATAACATCTCCTTGTCTCACACCTCGCTGTAGAAGGATAGTTTCGAAGTCCGGTCCTGGAGTCGGACTAACATAGTGGCGTTTTCTTACAGACATTTCAGCACCTCGATGTACCGATAGTCGATCTGGCACCGTTGAAGAGACTGCATTACAGCCCATGTCTCGATCGAATCGAAGGCTTTTTCGTAGTCCACAAACGCTAAGCAGAGAGACAGGTTATACTCTTCGGTCTTCTGTACAACCTGCCGGAACGTATGCATGTGGTCTACGCTGCTAAAGCCTTTACGGAATCCGGCTTATTCGGGAGGCTGGAAGTAGCCTAAATTGCGCGGGACACGGTTCGTCATGACTCTCGAAAACAGCTTGTAGACATGGCTCAGAAGTGAGATGGGCCTATAATTCTTAAGAATGGTATTACCACCTTTTTAAAAAAAAGTATCACCACACCTCTTTTCCATGCCTGTGGCATTTTGCCCTCGAGTATAACGGAATCAAACAGCTTCTGGAAGGCCTTAAGAACGGGTTTTCTGCCGGCCCTCAGGAGTTCGGCCGTGATTTCGTCATCACCTTGTTGTTTTTAAGCTGCTTCAGAACCCTCCTAATCTCGTACAAGCTAACGTTCGGGATATCTTCGGTGTAGTGTAGGGTCAATCTGGCTCTTAGTTCGTTTACCACATTCGTAACGAGGTTGCTTGTTGACGTGTGTAACTGGCCGTACAAACTAAGAGATCAAGGATCTCTCTCAACAGCTCGGGCTTGGAGGATACGACCCTGCCATCATAGGTATTCAGTTTTGCAAGCTGACTCTGCCCAATAGACAAATCTCTTGTATCGATTATAGAACAAACTGGTTTATACTTCTGTTTCGAATTCAAACACCTCTGAATATTAATGACAAGCCAGACAAACGTATGATTTTTTGAAATCACGTATATAACGTTAGTTTTGATGGGTTCTCATTCCTAAATTGCAGTATTTTAAGTCACCAATTAGGTAAAAATAAATATTGGTATAAATATTAATTATTAAAGGACACAGGTTTTACGTCCATAAATTCTATTCATTTTTGGGGGAATTTTAACGGAGTTTTACCGTATAGTCGTCATGCCAAATAGACGTATCAGCCAAAAACTAGTGTTATAGGGGGAATACCTTAAAATCAAGCACACCATATTTACTGTGGTGTAAATATATAACTACATGCAAAATCACAATAAGCTGGCTTTATCACAAGAAAAGTTATTAAGTTTTTTGTCTCTCCTGAAAAGTAGGGGTTTTGTGGATACGCCGCTATGGTTTGAGACCCGCGATCCAGGTGTCTTGACAACAATTTTCTTGATAAAACGATTGCCGCATTTAATCTACAACTACATTGTCGCGATAACGCAAACTACAAGTAGTGCTCTCTTTGTTTATTTATTTATGGCACTCCAACGATGGATGCGAGAAGCACAGAACCGGTCGAAGTGGCGGAGCTTGGGGGAGGCCTATGTCCAGCAGTGGACGTCTTTCGGCTGAAATGATGATGATGATGACTCCAACGACTTATTCACTAATACATTTTTGTGGTACTGTAACAATTAAACTTAAAATCTAGGGTGAATTTGTCACTTACAGGTGTGCACAGCACTTACATATTTCAAGTTTTATAACATTACAGATGATATAGACTAAAGACAATGAACGTTTCAACACTACAGGATCCATATAGACTAAAAAAGAAAAACTAAATACATGAACACAAAATTTAAAAAAAGAAAGAAAAGAAATAACTAAATCTATTTTGTTGCTCTAAAGAGTAATATTATTAATAACAAGTAAGTAATAATAAATGAAGGTGTAGATATTAACTGTGGCCACTTCGGGTCAGTGTGGGTAGTAGTAGTTGTTCATCGAGACATCGAGTTATGTGCGAGAGAGAGCGCGCGAAGTGTAGCTCGCGTTACCGCGACAATGTAACCGTAGCATACCAATAATTCCCAATTGGTTTCAATTTCCAGCTGAATGGGGTTGCATAGACGAAGCTCTCTCAATAGCCGCCATGTTACAAGTGGACAACGTGTTCCTTAAGCCCAGCGGTGGACAAGAAAGTGTTAATGCTAAGATTAGCAGGAGGAACAATTTCGAGGTAACTAATTATTTATAACTAGTCGCAATGTCAATCAGGAATCTGCTTTATTATATTATGGAATAAAAAATGTGACATTCATGCGCTCTCTGTCGCACACAGGTCGCCGTCATCAGTTATCAAAAGAAAAATCTCCTGTTTCATATGCTACATTGACGCAATAACGCGAACTAATCTTTGCGCGTTCTCTCTTCGCACATAGATCGACGTCTCGATGTGCAACAGAGAGAGCGCTACTTGTAGTTCACAATAATGCGACAATGTAGCCGTTGCAATAGAAAAGTGCAATACCTACGCGATCAAATGTATGGAACAACTAACATTTTTTTGATGACTCACTAAATATTTCTACATACCTAATGGGATTTAGAATCATATGCGGAATTCGTGGTTATAATTTGCGCACTGGTATTTTTGTTTTTCCTTACCTTTTTTCCAAAATAACACATGTGTTTCAGGTAGCAGAAGGTGACATAATAATGTATCTAAACATAATGGATGCGTACTTAAAACTGAAGACTTCTCAGGACGAGAAGAGAAACGCGAAAGTATGCAAGCAATGGTGCCAGAAGTATTATCTTAACTATAAGGTTTTGGAAAAGGTAAGACAATCTGCTCGAACATTTCAAGATAAGTTTCGGTTTACTAATCTGTCAGATTATCTTAAGTTTATGCGTTTATTATTGTTTGTTGGTCTAGTATTTGCAAGTGCTACTGCTGAATATGAGGTTCTTGGTTCGATTCCCAGGTCGGGAATAGTGTAGTTGTGTTTTTCTATCTGGGATCTCTCAGTACCAGCCCAGAGTCTGGAGCAGGGCAATAGGCTCGCCCCTTGTTACATGGGACTTAGGCATAACGGGCGAAATGTGGGTGTAATAGATACACTGCTCCCAACCCTTCAGGGAAGCAAGGTTTGATGTTATGTTGCATATATCTTGTTTCATTCATTCGATAATAGCACCATCCCATTTCTTCTCGTGGGTGTCGTAGAAGGCGACTAAGGGACTTACTAGAGAATGGGCAGCAGCGTTCTCTATGCATTTGACCACCACACTGCGATTGCCAACCTGCCTACCCGCGACTTCGTCTGCTATCCAAGATTAACAGTTGCTGTTTAATGTCTTCCAGGTCATGGTCTATCCATGTGTCAAATTTCATCCAAATCCTTTCAGCCTTTTTAACGTTAAAGAGTTACAAACAAAAACAAATATAAAAAAAAAACTAATATTACCTTTTATATTATTATTTTAGACAAAGCTTTGTTAATTGATTTAATAAGGTCGAAATGTCCTTATTTCGTGTCCTTAAACGAAATAATGAAATTTTATCCCTTATTTTCTGAAATTACCTAATCATCATCTGCCTAGCCTTTTCCCAACTACGATGGGGTCAGCTTCCAGTCTAACCGGGTGCAGCTGAATACCAGTATTTTACATAGAGCGACTGCCTATCTGACCTCAACAATCTAGTAACTGGGTAATACGATACCCCTTGGTATCTCCTTAGATATGATTATTAAATAGGTTCCGTATTTACGTGTACAATACTAAAGTGTATTTTCTCTCATTTTCAGGCATGCGAAGTTCGAGATAGCTTAGAAAAGCTCATTAAAAGGAAATTCCAAATGGAAGACAAAGTCTTTGACGGCATAGATTTAGGTTCAGGTAATTAAAAAATATTTGTGTGAATACTATATTATGTTACTACCAATATAGGTTCATATAAAATAATTCATGCTGGTGATGTAAGGACCGCTACAGTTAAGTTGAGCTGTATGATTAGCAGAGGTCGGAGTAGGTAGATTGATTTAAGGTCGTTGACGTCAAACGTAGAGGATAACATGGATATGCCTCCAAAATACCGGAACTTCATATTATTGTGATATTTGTTCCGGAATTTTGAAATTAGGTGAGGACCTGCGTCGGGCGGAAGGTGAGGACGCCATGCCGCCTCTCAAACCACTCCTCAAAGAGGGGACTTACCGCCGCAATCGTGGCGTGCCCAGCACTGGGTTGCGACAATCGCTCTCTCCATGTCACCATGAGATCCCGCCGGAGCTCTGTCCGCTGTGCCGCGATTTCCCGCGGCAGCGGAGTTACGCCCCGGCGTTTGGCCTCCTCGCGCCACTCCCACATGTGCGCGAGGACCTTTGCCTCCAGATCCCATGGCGGTAATCCGGCAAGGAGGCCCGCCGCCTCGCCGGAGATCGTGCGGTATCCTCGGATCATCCGTATGGCCATGACCCTATGGGACGCCCTCAGCTTGCGAGCTGGTTGGCGCCTCAATGTAGGTGCCCACACCGGCGCCCCGTATAGGGCCATGGACCGCACGATCCCCGCGTAGAGCCTCCGGCAGGAGGCGTTTGGCCCCCCTAGATTGGGCAAGAGCCGCTTCAACGCAGCCCCGGCCCGCTCCAGTCTGGGAGCCAAACGGCGGAAATGCTCCGCGAAGTTCCACCGGCTGTCGAGGACGAGTCCCAGGTACTTCATGGTCGACTCGACGCCGATGTGAACCCCTCCCACCGTTATCTGGGAACCCGTCGGTGGCGCATTCCGAGGACCATGAAACCACATGGCCTCGGACTTGTGCAATGCCACCTCGAGTCCCAGTTGCCGGATCCTATCGACGATTGTCGCAATCCCTTGTGTCGCTAAGTCGGCCGCCGCCTGGTACGACCTCCCTTGCGCCAAGACCAGCGTGTCGTCAGCGTAGCAGACTACACTGACGCCGCTAGGGAGGTCGGCGCGCAGCACCCAGTCGTACCCGATGTCCCACAGATACGGCCCCAGGACCGATCCCTGTGGGACACCGCACGACATCTCTCGCCGGTTCCACTCTCCAAGGTGACCGGGGTAGATGACGGCCCTGTCCGTCAAATAGGCCTCGACCACACGACAGAGGTAGGTCGGCATCCGGTGATACCGGAGTGCCTCCCTTATGCAACTCCAGGGCAGGGTGTTGAAGGCATTGGCGATGTCTAATGACACCGCCAAGACGACCCCACCCCGGGCCACAGCATCCCCCGTCGTGAGGGCTCGCACGCGCATGATGGCATCCACCGTGGAGCGCCCCCTGCGGAAACCAAACTGGCTCTCCGCCAAATCCGGCCCCACCCGCACCAGCCGCCCGACGAGGCGGTCTGCAATTACTCTCTCAAAGAGCTTGCCCACCTCGTCGAGCAGCACAATGGGCCGGTAAGCGGACAGAGAGTCCGCTGGGCGCCCCGGCTTCTTAATGAGGACCAGTTTCCCCGTCTTCCAGCGAAGTGGGAACTGGCCCTCCTCCAAGCATGCGCTTAGGAGCCCTCTTAGTCGAGGCCCGAGAGCCTGCAAGGCCAGGACCCAGGCTTTGCCGGGCAAGCCGTCGGGTCCTGGGGCGGTATTCTTGGCATTCAGCCTACGTACCGCCACTCTCAGGTCTACCTCGGTCACCTCTGGAGAGTCGTCGTCGTCGTCGGTGTGGTCCGCATCGGGCACCGCAGGAGGCGGAGCCATAGGCGGGGGAGCGTGCTCCCCTCGCGAGGGGAACAGAGCGCTCACCACGTCCTGCACGAGCTGAGGCCGGAGACTCTGCGTCAGCGGGGGAGCCCACGGGCGGATCTTGTCCCGCACCGTTTTGTAGGGGCGTCCCCACGGGTCTCTGTTCAGAGTCTCCAGCGACTCCTCGCGGGCCACTACTCTGGCCCGCAGCATCTCATCTCGCAGGGCGCCACTCTGTACCCCTCGTACAGCTCCGCCTCAATGGCTTCCGTATCCGGAAGGCGGATACGGAGCCTGCGGTGCCTGGAGTAAAGGTGTCGCGCAGCAACACACGCCTCGCGCAGTGTTGTCAACTGCGGCAACCACCAGTACACCTGGCGTGAAGCACGACCTGGCTGGACCCGGGGCATTGCCACGTCACATATCTGAGACATGGTCTCCCGGAACCACTCGGCCTCGTCGTTTATGTCGGCAGGCCTGTCCGGTGATGACACCCAGGCCTGCACGATCGAGGCTTCCAGGAGAAGCTCCCGGTCCAGCTGCTTCAACGCCCACCGCGACCTTGGAATAGTTACACCGTATTTTGTCCCTTATTGTTGAATTAGAAATGACGCTTGACAGTATGAGACAAAACTTAGACATTATATAATAAACGATTTTGTTAGCCTATCTGTATGTTTTTTATTTTATTCCATAATTCCAATTCCAGAACTTTTTCCGGTACTTCCCGCACATTTTGGATAAAATGGCATGTCCATATTATAATATCTTGACGCAAGTATATAAAATCGATCTACCTACTCCGACCTCTGATGATTAGTGATAAATGCGTGCACTGATTGGACAGGTCCACTCAATCTGTGTGGTTCTTTCCTCAAAGTCAAAGCATTTATTTCATTTAGGCACTTGTTAACAAGTACCATATAGATACTCGACGGTTACGACGTAGTAGTTGCTTAATTATTCCTAAAGTACTTTCAAATATGCCCATTAATATATAAATCATATTCTTTGTATTTATTTTCCATAATAAGTAATTTATTTGATTTTTATAATAATAATTCAGTATCCTTAACATATTGAGTAATTAACTGACAGTTGATTTGTAATATGGCGGTTAAGTGTATAAAAAGGGAGGCAAATCATTTCCAGCATGCAATATATTGTAAACTATTGATAAGGACGTTACCCTGCCTAAATACAGACTGAGTGTGATTTATAGTTTGTGTTTAATTGTGTAAAACCCGCTACTGAGTATCACACTTAAAAGGCAACATTTACATTAAAATAGAATTGATTCTAGTCGCCCATTCCAAAATGTAGTTTCGTATGGAGAATAACGGGCAAGAAACTCCACCGTTACTCTTTTAAAATGTTTTAAATACAATATAACAAAGTACATTCATTATATAATTACTTATACAATTCAATTAGCAACCAGTTTGATTTTGTTTAGACACTAGATTGTCCTATGGAGCAGGACCAGCATGTTTCCAAGCATTCTTATCTTGGATATAATCCTCTTATCTATAAGACGCTTGTTTACAAAGTTCACTTTTAATATGACTTTTAAATTTCCTTTCGTTTAATTGCAATATATCACAAGGTATTATAAAAGATGAATGTACTTTGGCTAATCTGAAAAATGGTTGATCTATTTTGTCTTTGTTTCTAGTATTATAATGATGTCTATCAATTATTTTATTAAAAAGATGTATATTTTTTCTAACATACATAATATTTTCATAAATGACCTCAAAATACCATTTCAGCCACCATTATCTCTGGACTTTAAAAGAGACGGTGACCTCTCAGTTTGTTTCGGCCTTTCTTCTCAAAGTAGTCAGATAGGAATCACCGACCTCATCTACTTTTAAAAATATGATTGACGTGTAAAAGTGTTTGTACAAACCTACTTACAGAAATATAATTATTTATCATTTATTTATCATTTACACACTAATTCGATTCGGCAGTATTGATCAAATAACAAAGACGGCTCGAACCAATTTCTACATTTTTTTAATTAGTTTCGATATCAACACTCAACACGTGGATAAGGTATTGCCAGCTGATTTAAATTGACCCTGTATTAAATGTTATGTATCGTATGCAGGAAAAACAGAACGCATAATGAAATGCGTGCTCTCGGGCTACTTCCCCCAGGCGGCATACCTGAACACCCGCGCAGCATATAGCGGCATACGCGGCGCCACGCTACACATCAGCCCCGACAGCTGTCTGTTTAGAGTACAGCAACCTAAGTGGTAATTATACCGTTGTTTATTTCAAAGCACATGGCGGTAGCTCGCTGTCCGGTAAGGACCAAGCCCAAGTCGACGGCGCGTTGTGTTCCACGCGCGCCTCAGAGAGATATCAGCACAAAAATGATGGGGCCCGCAAGGGCAGATGCCTGCCAGGGGTGCGGGTTTGTTCGAAAGAGATACCACGGCCCCTGGCATACGGGCTAATGAGGGAACACGGGTGGGTTTTAGTCAGTAAAAGTCTGACACGCCCTCCTGCTCCACCCAGAGCGGGAGAAGTTATTTGATGATTTCCCACCCAAAAAAAAGAAAAAAAAAGCACATGGCGTTGTTTGAAGAATCACCTCAGATTTTGCCGTGTTTAAGTTAAATAATCAAAGAAAATCATACCTTTCCTCCACTTGCGGTGATGGTACAGCAAGCTGTCATTTGTCAACTGACAATTCTTATAGTCTAAAAAAAAATTACGTCAATGGCGGCATTTTTTTTTGGTCATCGGACCAGACGGCTAATCCTCGTAATTAAAAACGTTCAAAATCTATTCGCAGTTTCATCTCAGCGACAGTCAAATGTCAAAAACCTGCCAAAAATATATGGAAAATCGAGGTATTTTTGACAAATTGTGACTGAGATCAGACTATGAACGTTCCTAAAATTACGAGAATTGCCCCTCTGGTGAAGGCCGCAGGAATCCGCTGAATGCGAGAAGCACAGAACCGGTCGAAGTGGCGGAGCTTGGTGAGGCTTATGACCAGCAGTGGACGTTTTTCAGCTGAAATGATGTTATCCGCGGCTTCTTTTGTGATCCAGGATGAAAAGAAGCCCATGACCTCACTCAGGTCATGTGTTTAGGTTTTCGCGTGCCAGCGTAACAAACAAACTTACTTTTGAAATTTAATGTGAGTTAGGACGTTCGAATTATTGCTAGCTTTAACTCACGGCTATTCCTTGGAAAATCGTGCATATTTTCAGGGATAAAAGTAGCCTTTGTCGCTCTCAATGTCATAACGAAATAGGGTATTTTCCAATTTATTGAAAAGTATTCTAAATTGAAGATTAGGACGAAATATGTAACAGAAAAATAAAAGTAAATTGATTTATATCCATTTTCCCAATTAAAAACGATTTAAATCAAATTTACTTTTCGTTGTTTTGAATTTACCGCCAAGACGCTCCTTACGATTACTTTTTATCACGTGATGTCAACTTTGTGTAAACCAAAGTAGCTAGTAAGTAAACAAGTGAATGTCGAGTTAATAATTGACAAGATTTTTAATAAAAGTGGAATAACTGGCGTACGGTGCTTCTGTGCACAAATACTACTAAAACTGCGCCAAATTAAGTATTTGTACCGGTGCCGTTTACATAAAGCTGGCGTCACGATGTCACGTGATAACAAGTCATCGTAAGGAGCGTTTTGGCGGTAAATTCAAAACAAGAAAAACGAAATTTGATTTTAATCGTTTTTAATTGTGAAAATGGATTTAAATAAATTTATTTTTATTTTTCTGTTAAATATATCGTCCCAATCTTCAAATTTAAATAGTTCTTATTAAATTGGAAAATACCCTATTATCTCTTTAAAAATAAAAATACAACGATTCAATCCGTTGCATTGTGGATGAGGGACAAACCAACATAGTTGCATATAATATCACGCCTGTATTCACCGAGGGGTGGGCAGAGGTATACCTGTAGTACACTTAGGTACATTTCACCAGTTATGTTTGCGTCCCATGGCAGCGAGCCTACTGCCATCAACCGGGCATGCATCCAGGCTCCTGGTTGCAACATTTTTTCTGACCTGGATTTCGAGCCATGGACCCTCATGTTCAGCAGTAGCGCTTGAGACCACTAGACCAACGAGGCAGTCAACCACCACCAACATACTTTTTCGTCATTTATAATATTAGTGGAAGTTTGGTGCAATGCAATTCATTGTGTAAAGAAAATCGAAGTGCACGAAATGAACTCTGTACTTTTGACAACATCGCGGACATCCATTTTATATACAACATTATTTATAGTAAGTAAATGTGAAACCTGAATATAGTTTGTTCAGAATAAGTAACTAAATCGATTACAATAATTTTTACACAATGTTATATTTTTATCCAAAAAGTGTGATGGAAATTTTTATCACCAGTTCATTATAACGACGCTGGACACAGTTTTGAGATTTTGTACAGACGCCAGCACATCAAACTACTCTACTCTGTCAAATTTATTTGATAGAATTTCAACTTTATCCGTAAGCATAAGGTTCATGTTCAATTGGGACAATTTGACAGTTTCGGGTAGGTTGACCTGCTGGCGTGGATTCTTTACTTATATATACTAGACATGGTTTTCGGGTTTTGCAAATATACTAAAAATAGGGTTGTGTAACTAGCTTTTGCCAGCGGCTTCGCCCGCGTGGTTCGCCGAAATTATCCCACGGGAGCGTCTTACCGAGATAAAAAGTATTCTATGTGTTAATCTTACTTATAATTTTTCGAATCCGTTCGGCCGTTTTTGCGTGAAAGAGTAACAAACATCTATACATACATACAAACTTTCACGTTTATAATATTACTAAGGATCATAATGGTATTTATCTTTATACCTGTGGGATAATTTCTAACCTACACACGGGAAAAGGCTAGTAGGTTTAAATAATAAGCTTTCCACCAACACCCGCGTTTAAAGAGTGACTTGCTAAAATAATTTCCATAGTAATAAAAAAAAACTATTCTCTACTTCCAGGGTAATGTTCGCGAGCGTACAGAGCACAGGAGACAAGACGTACATGCGGGAGATGATGACCATCGACCAGACGTGGCTACTGGAACTGGCGCCGCATTATTATAAGCAGACGTGATAGTTAAATGAACTACTATACATTTATAGTAATAATAATAAACGTTTATTGGAAACAAAAAACAAAAACATACAAAAGACAAGCAATGTTAAACCAAAATAGCTGCAAAAGTTAAAATTGTATCGCAACTACCACCGCCCGACTCCTAGTGAGAGGGTAGGTTGTAACAAGAAATAACAAACGTATTTACACAAGAATTAAAGGAAAAGAAAAGGTGTAAATTTTTTACCAGTGCGCAAACGGTAACCATGAAAAAATCTGCTGTTTAATAGAAAAGTGCCAATACCTACGCGGTGAAAATGTATGGAACAGCAAGATTTTGTTTTTGTATAACCGACGGAAAATTTATACGCTGTGAGGTCTAGAATGATATGCTGAATTCATGGTTACAGTTTGCGCATTGGTTACAAATTTATTCTGTGTAGTTTTGTGATATTATCGTATAGTATCTATTTAATCTATTAAAATTGACTCACACTTTGCTGTGTTTATGTTACTCGTGGGTAGCACCTGAAAATCAGCATCAAATGGTAGACACTCGTGTTATAATCTCACATTATGCTGAGCTGAGGCCCTTTTGGCACTACAATCATTGATTTCAGTTTTTTTTATAGTTTTAAGGTGTATTTAATTTTAGTTGTAATGCAAATAAATGCGTTTTTTTTTTTTTTGTTAATAAATTGTTTCAATTTTGAGTTTATTTTGTAGCAAGGGTTTTTATTTTTAGATAGGTCAAACAAGCGAATGTACATTCTATCTCTACTGTAACAAATAATTTTCGTGTGAACACTGATGTGATTCTTTCGTTGGTATTTCAATACTAAAATGTTAAGAGATCTTGAAGAGTGTGTAATGTCAGAGAACGTTATTGCTTAGTAATTATTTTTTAAACAACGTAAATTGTACATTTAGAAGCATAGGCTGCGTGAATGATATTCAGGAGGCGTTGTTAGTACACAGAGAAAACATTTGTAAAAATGACCCAAAAAATAATAATGTGAAACAGTGTCAGTGTTAACAAACATCAGAAGATAAATTCTCCTAATAAAAATAAAAAAAATCGGTCCCAGCCGTTGTTTACATATTTTGGTTTTTTGTTAATATTAACTTAATGCTAAACATTCCAAGCTGAATATTTTCACCATATATTTTTGACTAAAGGCACACGATTTTGGTTCACACCTACACATCTGGGATTGAGCCGGTTCCTTGTATTTTGCCGTCAAAGTTAAGACACCATCGTTTTGACTTTTAGCAAGATTATACAAAAACGCATGCATGAACAGTTTTGAAACTTTGTATGGTTATTAATAGCGTCAAGAAGGACCGAATACAGTTTTCAGCGAACTTGTGCCTTGTCTCATTTAGGCGCTACGATTTTTTTTCGGGTTTTCATAAAACCGCGATAACTGGAAAACTATAAATATTTTCTTAAATCTAATTGGTGCACTAAGGGGCACACATTAAGAGCTACTCGTGTATGTTTATTCTACAGGGGCAGATGCAATGGTTTTAGAGATATACGATTCATCAAAACGTTACTCCAGCAGGAAATGCAATATCTCGAAAACCTGAAGGGGCACCACACATTTAATTTTTGGGGGCACATTTTGGCACACTTGAAGCTCTCTGGCCATGCACAATTTTTCTCTCTCCGATCATTCGTTTAGAATTTTCCTGCTAGAAAAACTTTACCCCAGCAAGAATCGTTTTTTCCGTTTTTCTCCAAAACGACAGGGGGCACACATTTTTTATGTGGGGGCACATTTACAGCAGATAAGGCACACATTATACGTTCTACTCATATAACTCTAGGAGACACTTTCTTGCTAGGGTAACGTACACGTCACTGACTAGTCTTATAAAAATCACAGTGGTCTTTATTGACGTTCTGATAAGGTTGTAGTTTGGTTGCATCATCATTACAACTGTCATTGTTTTTGAATCGTATGAAATTCTAAAAAACACAGTAATGTTATTGTGGTAGTGTGTCATTGTGTTTTACAATGAAATTTAACTGCCTATCAGCTATTTTTGGATTTATTAAGGAGGAGACTGACTTGCAACGATTGTTTGTAAGGTATCGATGTATCGCCACGCTTAATTTATCGCCGTTTTGCAACAAGAAATGGACCGCGCTTGAGCCGTCTACTGGAAGCGAGCATTCGCTACTTCTTGTGTATCGCTGTTGTGTAACTGAGCTCGCCTCGAATGATACAATACTGTTACGAGCTAGGGGTTCGTGACAATTAAAAACTGCCGATATGAATTACCAAAAATAACACTTTAATTAAACACACTAATAACACAACACAATTGCACAATTAATCACTCTTAAGTCGCACTTGAAGATCGCTTTAGATGTTCTCGCATGTATCGCTTCCAATGAACTACCCCGAGACGCGCTCCGTTCCTGCTTATATAGGGCCCTCGGATAGTTCCAGAACCTTCTACCGTAGAAGCACCTAGAATGTTCGAGTACATATCGGCCCTGACCGAACACATGTCGACAGTTCCAGAAATTTCTAGCATCGAACTTTCTAGAAAGCTCTTGACCATTAATTCCGCTATTCGATAAGAGATGGCGCTAGTGGTAACCAAACATCAATCGTGCGGCTCAACACTGCCCCCACCTAAGAAATGCTCGTCCCGAGCATTATCGGCCCCATAATAACGCGCCAGTCGATCCACGTGGACTATCTTAGGAGTACCTCTTGCACCTTTCTGTATCCGGTAGGTAACGTCATTGATCTTTGTCACAATCCGGTACGGTCCGTCCCAGTTAGCTTGAAGCTTTTCCCTTTGCTGCGGACGGGATTGTGCAACCACACTAGTGAACCTTCGTCAAACCCTTTATTGTTCATTTTGCGGTCATAACGGGTTTTCATCTTTTCAGACATTTGCTGGCCTGATTGTCTGACGTGCTCATAAATGTCATTCATCTTGTTCCGCAAGTCATTCGCATAATCGGTTATACTGCGTGGGGCATCAGGTGGTATTCCAGTGATCAGGTCTGCAGGCAGCCGTAATTCCCTTCCAAAGTTTGCGAAAGCTGGTGTCACCGATGTGCTTTCGTGAACAGCGCTTCGATATGACAACAAAAACGGTTGTATGTGCTTGTCCCAATCTCGTTGCCGATTTTCCACAACTTTGGCTAGGTACCTCTCTAATGTCTGATTGAATCGTTCCACCATTCCATCCGATTGTGGGTGGTAAGAAGTTGTTCTTGTTTTATGAGTACCCATCACTCGACAAGTTTCCTGGAATATTTGAGACTCAAAATTCCTTCCTTGATCACTGTGAATCTCTAAAGGTACACCAAAACGACAGAAGACTTCATGAACTAATTTATCGGCAACTGTTGAAGCTTCTTGATTTGGAATGGCGAAGACTTCCGGCCACTTAGTGAAGTAATCCATCACAACCATGAAATACTTGTTACCACTTTCACTTTCCGGAAACGGCCCCGCAACGTCAAGGGCTATCCTCTCCCATGGTGCACCAACATTGTACAATTTCAATGCACCTCTGCTACGCGTCTGAGGTCCCTTTACAGCTGCACAACTTGTACATTTGCGACACCAGTCCTCGACATCGTCCCGACAGTGGACCCAGTAAAACCGTTCTCGTATCTTCAGTAGAGTCCGTTTTACTCCCAGGTGACCTCCTGAACAACCATTATGGTACAGCTGCAGAACATCCGGTACTTGAGATTTAGGGACAACCATTTGCAAGTGACAGCTGTTTCCCCGAGCATTTTCCCATTTACGGCACAGGACTCCATCTTGAATCACCAAGCTGTCCCATTGGGCCCAATAGCTCTTTGTGATCGAACTCATTGCTGAGACGTCGCTCCACCTGGGCTTAGGAGCTCTGGCCTTTATCCACTCCAGAATCGGCTTGATGTCTGAATCTTCCTGCTGTGCACGTTGTAGGCTTTCCTTCCACTCGTTGCTGAGGTCCGTCCTGAGCATCCTCACAGGTACCACTTCCTTACTCTCTTGCCTAGTACAGTGCTTGCAGTCTTCAGGACAAGGTCTTCTTGACAATGCATCTGCGTTGCCATGAGATTTCCCGCTGCGATGTTCCACCACAAAGTCGTATTCCTGTAGTAGCTCAATCCATCTCGCAACTTGTCCTTCTGGATTTTTGAACTGCAATAGCCATTTCAGTGCAGCATGGTCGGTACGTAAATGGAATTTCCGCCCCAGAAGATATTTGCTAAAATGCTGCAATGACTTTACCACAGCAAGCAATTCCCGTCTCGTGACACAATAGTTCCTCTCCGGCTTTGACAACGACTTGCTGAAGTACGCTATCACAACCTCTTGATCACCATTCCGTTGAGACAACACACCACCAAGTCCTATGTCACTCGCGTCTGTGTCAACTATAAATTCCTTGCCTGCATCAGGGTACCCCAAAATAGGTGTTTTGCATAGTCGGTCCTTTAACTCCTGGAATGCGATATCGCAACTTTCATCCCAGCTGAAATGTCGATTCTCTTCGGTTAGCTTATGCAGGGGTTTGGCTATATCTGCAAAGTTCTTAACAAATCGCCGATAATAAGAGCACAACCCCAAAAACGCTCTGACCTGCGTCTTGTCTTTTGGAACTGGCCAATCCTTGACAGCGGCGATTTTATCTGGATCCGTGCGGATACCTTCTTCCGACACTACATATCCCAAAAAGCTAACTTGCCGTTTGAATAGTGAACATTTCTTCGGACTCAACTTGAGGTTGGCACTCTGGATCTTCATGAGCACGCGTTCCAGGTTTTGAAGATGTTCTTCAAACGTACGGCCTACGATGATGATGTCATCCAAGTAGACCAGACAGGCATCGCCAATCAACTTAGTTAGTACAAGTTCCATCAACCTTTCAAACGTTGCCGGAGCGTTGCACAATCCAAACGGCATAACTTTAAATTGCCACAGACCCTTTCCTGTCGAGAATGCTGTTTTTTCTTTGTCCTTGGGGTCAATTTCAACTTGCCAGTAGCCACTTTTCAGGTCCAGCGTGCTAAACCACTTTACTCCAGTAAGCATGTCCAAAGTGTCATCAATTCTTGGCAAAGGGTAGCTGTCCTTCTTCGTAACGTCATTCAGACGACGATAGTCAACACAAAACCGCATGCTGCCGTCCTTCTTCCTTACCAGCACTACCGGTGAACACCATGGACTAGATGAAGGTTCAATAACACCATCCTTCACCATTCCCTCAATCATGGTTTCTACTTCCTTTTCACGCGCTACCGGCAATCTCCTTGGCCGCTGACGGATAGGCAACTCTTCTCCTGTATTTATTTTGTGTTGAACTAAGCCAGTCTTCCCAATGTCACTATCGTTTAGGGAGAAAACTTCGGCGTACTTCAGTAACATCTTCTTCGCCTTGCCCATCTCATTTTGAGACAGAGCGCTGCGACACTCTTCTAAAAGTGTGGTCACTCTCGTTTGTGCATCTTTGCTGGGGGTCCCAGTCGATAGATATTGGCATTGACGCAGCCAATCCACTTCCTCGCAAGTACCAATCAGTGTGCCTTTTTCAATAGTCTGTTCCTGATCACAAAGGTTCAGCACACGTACCCCTGAGATGTCGGTGGCTCTGACCAAAGTTCGTGCCACTTTCCATGGAAGGTCATTGTCTACCCTTTCCACGAGTACACAACGATGAGTTTGCCCAGAATTCCGAGGAAGACTAACCGGCACAATCGTTTCTGATCTCGGAGGAAGAACAATTTCCTTAAGGCTGTACACATTCCCTGATAACGCCCCTTCCATAAAAAGTTCCTCTCGTCCACATTTCATAACTCCCTGCTTGACGTCAATCTCGCAAAAATTCTTCCTCATAAAGTCAAGACCCAGGATGCAATCGTCCATTATATCAGCCACGATGACATTATGCAGGTAGGTCCTGTTGCCTAGCTTCAACTCCATTTCCTTCTCTCCACGGACGGGTATGCGCTGACCGGTGGCTGTCACCAAATTAATGCATTCCCGGTTGTATGTGGAGTCCCCAAGGAGCCGACTCATAACTTTGGAACTGACGACCGTACGAGAGGCTCCCGTGTCTATGGTCAGCTTACAGGGCATTCCGTTGATCTCACCCTTGATGATTAAGGTGTTCCCGTCATGGGTTTGTGTGATCGAAATCCTTGGGGCTCTTTGAACATCAGCCAGCACCCGCCCCGCAGTCCTGGCTATTACTCGTTTCCCTGCTGCTGCTGGGTAGTGCTGTTAGCCGCGCTACCCTCTGGAGACCGGCCATCTTCCCTTTCTGCAGTTCGTTTAGGGCAACTGGATCGAAGGTGGCCCCTTTCCCCACAGCCGTAGCACCTAGGGCTGTATCGTTTTCGGTCGCGAACTGTAGCCGCTACAACCTCCCTGACGCGATGGGAACGATGATCCTGCCGCACAGCTTCCACCTCCAGTGCATGGGCCAAGGCGTCCTTAAGCGTCCCGTGGTGACCGAGTCTCACAGCAGCTCTAACTTCAAGGTCCCGGATGCCGTCGATGAATGCCTGCACCAGGTTCCCATCAATAAGCGCAGGTACGGACTGGTACGCTTTTCGAACCAGCTTCTCCACTTCAAGGGCCCACTGCTGCAGGTTTTCGTTACTGCGTTGCACACGATCCTTGAGCTGCGCACGAAACACGTGTTCCAGGTGAGCGTCGCCATATCTAGCCTCCAATGCCTCGAGGAGCTGCTCGTAAGTCACTTCCTTACCGAGAGCTTCCAGCACATTTAAAGCCTGGTCGCGCAGGCCTAGGGTGAGGGCAGTCATGGCCTGACTTTTATTCCACCCGTTCGCCTTCATGACAGCCGCAAACTGAATTCTGTAGGCCGACCAGGAAGAAGTCCCGTCGTACGGCGGCACTTTGAATCCACGTAGCGAAGGTGTTGTAGCTACGGGACCTGCGATTCCATCCCCAAGTTTGAGGTTACCCAACTCTTGCTTCACATCAGCAATGACGTCACTAAACTTGCTGATCTGAGTTTCAGCTTCTGACAAGCGGTTGTCATGCTGGGCAACCTTCTCCTTCACCTCCTTCATGTCTTTCCCGAAGGTTGCGTGAAGGTCCTTTATGAGGAGCATCTGCTCTTCCTGGCGGCGCACCTGCTCCTCCTTATCCCGTTTGAGCTGTTCTTCCAAATGACGGGCCTGCTCCTCCTGTCGGCGAGCCTGCTCCTCCTGTCGGCGAGCCTGTTCCTCCTGTCGGCGGGCCTGCTCCTCTTTATCCCGTTTGAGCTGTTCTTCCAATCGGCGGGCCTGTTCCTCCTGTCGGCGGGCCTGTTCCTCCTGTCGGCGGGCCTGCTCCTGCAACATCATCATCAGAGCAGCAAAATCTGGTGCTGGTGATGCTGGAGCAGCTGTGGACGGGTCGGCCTCTGTGGTTGGTAGCTGGCCCTCCGACGTCTGTGGCATTGCTCCATCAAATCGCCTCTGGTCCGTCTCCTGCTGGCGTTGACTCCGGGTACGGATACCCTCCGTGTCGTCTTTAGGTAAAATCGGCATGATTTTAATCCTTGCTTCTGACACCAATTGTTACGAGCTAGGGGTTCGTGACAATTAAAAACTGCCGATATGAATTACCAAAAATAACACTTTAATTAAACACACTAATAACACAACACAATTGCACAATTAATCACTCTTAAGTCGCACTTGAAGATCGCTTTAGATGTTCTCGCATGTATCGCTTCCAATGAACTACCCCGAGACGCGCTCCGTTCCTGCTTATATAGGGCCCTCGGATAGTTCCAGAACCTTCTACCGTAGAAGCACCTAGAATGTTCGAGTACATATCGGCCCTGACCGAACACATGTCGACAGTTCCAGAAATTTCTAGCATCGAACTTTCTAGAAAGCTCTTGACCATTAATTCCGCTATTCGATAAGAGATGGCGCTAGTGGTAACCAAACATCAATCGTGCGGCTCAACAATACAAACAAACGTTGTAAGTCAGTCTCCGTGTTTAGCATGTACTTCATAAAATTGAACATACGACTACTTCGTTGGTTTAGTATGCGCAAGCGCAACTGCTAAACAAAGGGTCCTAGGTTTGAACCTAGGACAAAACGCTTATCTACGGTTCTCGTGATAAGCCTGCTGGGTATTGATACCCAGCAGGCTTATCACGAGAACCGTAGATAAGCGTTTTGTCGTCGGAAGAGTAAATTAAAATGACGTTTTCGTATAGACAGTTGACAGTTTTTCACCGAGAAATGTAGACAAGCGATTTCTATTCTACAGTAGAGTAGAAATATAAATCCTCATGCCAAGCCTGCTGGTCAGCCAAAACGTTATTGTTTCTACTCGGGTTTTCAAGTAATAGCCTGGAGATGTGGTGTAATGTTATGAAGAATACTGTGTAATGTTATTAACTTAAATAACCGAAGATTTCCGAAGACGCCCGAAGATCGTCGATGATACCAGATCCGTTACTCAGGCCGGACTGGAACATAGTCTTGCGATAGTTATAAGTCTTCTCAAAATTATGTTCCAGCCGATTCTGGTATGGATGTTCAGCATTACAGTCGACCACCGAAGGATTGCAAGTGAAGGAAAAATATAATTTGCGTCCGTAACAAAATATGTTAGCAAAATCAGTTCAGAAAAAAGTATTTTGCTGTTTACGTTTTCGTGATCGCCCAGTTATAATAAAAAGTTTATTTGGAACAACTTAAGGTTACAACAATTTTCAAAGGAAAACGAAGATAGCAACAAAAGTAAAATACTGTGGCGCAGCTATCAACGCCCAATCCAAAAAAATATATACACAAAGACATTGTTCCAGACAAGACAAAAAAGAAGAAAAAATTACAAAGAAAGTTAATTAATTGAGGATTTTTTTTTAAAGTCAATATACTCTATGTGGAGGTTACTATGTGTATAAGTGAAGAGTGGAGGTGGGGCGAAGTGAATATGTGTGTGTGTATGTGTGTGTTTGTGTGCGTGTATGCGCGTGAGTTTACCGTGTTTGTGATACCATAAGTTGCTCAGTTTCTTGGTAAGACAAAGATTTAAGCCAGTCAGTCAATTTTCTCCTTAGCAGACTCTTAGTCATAGGGTAAATATTAAATCTTAAATTTATGTAATTGTAAAGTTTAGAACTGGTATGGTGGAAGTGGCGACTAACCAACGCTAGCCTGCAGAGCTCAGTCTTACAAACTCTGTCGGGACGCCGCTTTTTTATTAGGGGCTGAGGGACGTAAGGCAGAAGCAGGTGTTTCTTATAGACTGCTTGTAGGACGAACAACTGTCTCACTGTGAGGACCTCACAAAGTGAGTACAGTTCAGAAGTCGGAAATCTAATAGGCTTTTTTGCCAGTACTTTTAAAACTGCTCTCTGAGCTCTCTCTAGCTGCAGCATGGTTGTCTTGTGAGTTTTGAATTTTTGAATTCTCAGTTACTGTATAACGATATGGGGGGGACCCATATCGTTATACAGTAACTGAGAATTGATTGAGCGAATTATGAACTCGTCTCTCATGCACGGGGTGGTGGGTTCAAATACTGGCAAGTAGGTACAAATGTGACTACCAATTCACATACATGCATATAAAGAGATAAGTAATAGATGTTTTGGAATGGAATTAAATTTTATAAATGGTTTTTTTATTTTTATTAATTAAATTAAATTCCATTTCAAAACATCCATCGGCTTCATCATAAACTTCAACTAAAAGAGACAAGTAACCAGGGTCGTCACCCTGGTTACTTGTCTCTTTTGGTGACTGTACTTTCTGAGTGACTATCTACTCTTGTCTACTATCTTCGAAATTCATATTACTGACATCGGTGAAAGTTTATTTTTACTCAGATTACATGATTTTGACTCGTTTTTTTTTTTAATATTCCTTCTCTGTTCTAATTGTCATGATTTCTTTTCAGAATTTTGGTACGAGTAAGATTGTTCTTTATAATATTTCGTAGATACATTCACAGTAATAATGTTCTCTCAAGGATATTGGTCTGTTTTTAATGTAAGTGTTCTTTTCTTGCAGGTTTTAAAACATGATTAATAGGTTCTTTTTACTGTATATTTTTGCGTGTACATGTAATATTTTTTTCTGTGATATTTCTCAGTGTAACGAAATATCATCGATCTACTGATTGTACAGCGCCATCTATCCCGTAACAATGGAACTACGAAGTTGAATTTAAACATGTTAGTTCCCATTTAAGCTGTAGTTTTAAAGGGATGGAGTAACTCGCAAAATCCCTCTGAAGCGCTTTTAACTATAAATTTATTTTTCTTTCGTCAATAAATTAATAACTCTACAATACGCTGTTTTCTTTTTATTCATCCTAAGACAAACGAGAAACTCAATATTATCTAAAATAGCATTAATAACCTACTTTGAAAGAACCGTACTAGTATCCCACGTGATAATCCAGATTATAAATCGTTTTTGCGTCAATTCGAAACATCCGGTTAAACAGACAAACTGACGAATATTCTAAAAACTATATTTTGTCATAAATCTCGACCCCACGATTCCCACGCCTCGTAGGTACCTACTTAGGTTATGAATAGGGATTGCACTCCCGCAAAACGGGATCACGCATTCCTGCGGGATCCCGCTACTTTTATTAATCTGCTGGATCCCACACCTTCAAAGCGCGGATCCGCGGATCCCGCAAATAAAAAATTGAGCCGAGAGAGCGTTTCAGCATCAGGATATATTTGCAGTTCACTTAGAAGGCAGGCTCGGAGATGATACAATAAATTTCATTTGCTTCTTAAGAGCGTATTTTCAAAAGTTATCATCAAAGGTTGATATTGTAGTAATAGCATCTAAGAGAAAGTTGTGATTTGATTATTAGTAATTTTATGAATAAGACTAAATTAAAAATTTAAAACTGTTAGGAGTACTTAAGGGTAAAATTAAACAAAACTATTAACTATGCCAAACATTTAAAGATGAATCTAAGAAACATATTACTAATTACATACACTTATTTAATAGATAAGAAATAATTAATGTTGCTTAATGCAAGAAATGTTTCATAAAAGTTGATTTTACACAAAAATCTGCAGTTTAAATTTGATTTTATAACATAATTTCAAAGATGCGGGATCCCGCGTGATCCCGTGCGGGATTAAGTAATCCCGCATATCAATCCCGCGGGATTGAATGAGCAGCGGGATTGCAATCCCTAGTTATGAACTTCAAATGATGAGGACCTTTTTTAATTATTGCGCTTATTTAAATTAAGTATTCTTTTTAAAACTTTAATGACCTTGGTCAGCTGCATATCCCCGTTGTGAATTTTCATTTTGACCTCGTAGGCTCGTTTAGAGGCGCCTACAAAACCATATTTCGATTTTCATGCACATTCTTGTCAGTGGACGAAAATAGGATTTGCAAATTCTATTAGGTACGTTGCAGATCTTTTTCTGATTTTCAAAAGGTTTTCCTGTAGACGACCGGTTATTTTTTCGGACGCTCAAATCAATTAAACAGTTGAACAAAAGTGTTTAAAATAAATATGATTTCGAATATTTTTGATGTTTATAAAAAGAGGCGCAATCATTATATTAGAATGTTAAATACAAATAGGGCACAAAATGGGCAGTATGTTAAACGAAATATGATTCACGACCGTAACAAATATGGATAGTACCTACGTAATAAATAAATATAAGTAATCTCCTTTGTTTCAATAAATACACTCATACAGGATAAGTTTTTAACCAGCGCGCCACAAAATCAGCTGTTGCACTTTTCTGTTAAATAGCAGATTTTTTTTCTATAACCGACGAAACATTTCTGCGCTGGGATGATATGCTGAATTCATAGTTAGTTTGCGCATTGGTTAAAAAATAATATCTTTAAATATTAGTAAAAAAATATGTAGAAACATTTATAAATAAAATATTATGTGCCTTTGTACTCACTTGTTATTATGCCGTATCTCCTATGTATTTTACTGTGTGTACATAAATAATAAAATAAATAAATAAATAAATTATTTAAAAAAAAACCGACTGCCTAAAAAGTGAACTTTAGGTAATTAAAAAGATGGAAACAAGAAACTTGTTTTTAAGGATGACTATTATACTGAATACTATAAGCATATAAGATTTGTATGTATTTGTATGTGCTGTGGGTTAACCTTTACGTAAATAAATAAACAGTGGGTCTGCGCAAGTGTCTTTTGTGCAAGTGTCCTGCTACCCGGTAACGACAGACTGTCAAAGATCTACGAATGATAGTTTCTACCACTCTGATGACGGGCTAGTATTTTGACCATGTGATGAGCTCTATTTTAAGTTGCCTTTATTGTTTATTATACCTACATATGTATATAGCCTCTAACCTAGAACGAATACCTTCTAGTGTTTAGACAGGATATACTCACCATAATTTATTAGAAATAATCGTGTTAACACTCATCATCATCATTTCAGCCGAAAGACGTCCACAGCTGGACATAGGCCTTCCCCAGTGGGGGGTTTTGCCATAATCGTCACGCTTGGCAGGCGGGTTGGCGACTCAATTGTTAACACTCAATTGTTTATTATTGTACACAATCAAGTTCTTCTAACTTAAAAGACAGCTGTGCTGCTGGGGAGTTTGTTGCGCCACTTCTTCTTCCCAGCTAAAGCACGAGGAAGTGGTGAAGGGCGGGCGTTTTTGGGTGGACTGTCTTATGTAATTTTGACCTTCAAAAAGTTCTGACTCTCAGCCTAGTTTGAATAAATGACTTTTTGATTTTAATATGTATTTATACCATTCTCTATTTTTACAAAAAAATTATAAGGTGCATTTAATAAGGGGGCAGTGTGGTGCATGAGAAATTTAATAGATATATCCTATTAAGTTTTCTTTTTATTTATAATCACAAACATTAACATTTAGGTACTACAAAAAACAGTATAGACTTAAATTTGAATCAGAATAAGAGGATATATAAATTTATAAGTATGTATACAAACAAATATCAAGCTTTGAATATCAGAATGATTACTGCTTATACTGTATATCGATGTCTTACGGCCGAAAAGGGATAAGCGACATTTTTTGAGAAATTCAGTTATATACATACTTAGAATCGCCTTTTTTTTCTGCGTCGATTGGTCTAGGTAACGTTTGCCTACGTGAAACTTTTTGTCGGTTACGCGGTAGGAAAAATATAGACTTCTGTCAATTTATTTCGTTGTAAACGACTTCAATTTTTGTAAAAAAAAATTTTTGCTTTGATCTACGAATTATTTAAGAATAAACGAGTTACACCTTTTGGACTTTTTGTAATATTTTAATGATTGTACGTTAAACTATTTTGGCTGGAAGTAAAAATTCAGAAATATGTATTTAGTTTGTTATGCCTGTTCGTGTTTAAAACATAATTAGTCGTTTATTCCGTTTTGGCCGCATTTTGCAGACTCTTGTTTTTAATTTGATAAGTGGGAGGTGCCATTTTTATGTTAATTAAAGACTGAGCTGATTACCTAATTAAATGGTTTTTATTGTATACCTATACCTCTTGGGGGAACTTGAAATGTTAAATGCAGAGATAACAGTTTTTTAAAGTAAAATAATCAAAATACATCCACTAAATAATTGACACTTTTCAAAAAATGTGCTTGATACAATTTTCCTTTCAGTCAACTATTGTTACATTGTTGGTTAGATTATATTATCACATTTTTTTCTCTAAAAACCAAGACTTGACCTTTTTTTCCTTAATTTAAATAAAACATGGGTTGAATTTAGGTCATTTTTACTCGCATCAGATAATTTGATAATTCAATTTACGACATTTTGGGTGATTTTAAAATAAAGACCATTTGGGGATAACCGACAGCAACTGCTTCTTGCAGGCTGAATTACGTAAAAATAAAAACGCCATCTTATAGATAGCATGCTAATTATTATAAAAACTCATTTCCAGGCTTTCGGGAGCTATACTTAATTTTTTATGATTTTTTTTCGTTTATTTTGAACTTTAAATCACTCCCCTGTAAAATTTGAAAAGAGGCGGTTATCCTTTTTCGCCCGTAAGGCATCGATATGAAGGTTTTTATGAATATGGTTTGTAGATAAAGGATTTCATGAAATAAACCACAGAAAGACAAGACTAGACATTTATTCCAATTTAGACTTGTCAGTATTTAATCAAAAAGCTAGTCGTCCGTTCCAAAACTAGGTCATCATGGAGAAGGACAAGAAACTCCATGGAAACAGTGTTGAAGTATTTCATCAACACATCTCTTACATTGCTATGAATTATTATCATTATCCTACATACATTTAATTTCAACTCTTGGACCATTGTCCAAGAGAACTCAGAATTATTACAACATAATAACAATAGCTAGGAATACAACATGAATATTACATTCAAATAGTTTAAAACAGAAATACTGACAATATACTTATACAATTTTTTTTATAATATGCAATAATTATATCTAATATACTACTCCTACTGAATTCAACTCCCTCGTCTGATGGATGCACATAAATCCAGCACTGCTTGGGTTTGCCTCATCCATGACTCACTTATCTCCTTCAAATTCTCTAACATCTTATTCTGGTTTTCATAAAGGAATCTTGCATTTTCCAAACGCCTCTCTTCAAGTGCGACAAAACGTTCAGTCAGACTCGCCATTTCTGACCGCCTTTGAGGTGGTGAGCCCTGGATCTGACGCCGCACTGTGGAAAATCATAGAACAACTGCTGATTAAAAATGGTTATTTTCAATGTCTCTATTGGCAGGCTTTTTTTTTATTTTACTCAATAGTTTAAGGACCAAACTAGACTATAATATCAAAAAATTATACATATTCTATGAAATGATTTTATTACAACACCACTGTTCAGGACAGAACGAATTATCAGGATGTCGTAACAAAAACGTACCTAACTCATTTCTTGCTACTTAGAATTTCTAAGAAAACAGTGGGGGTGTGTCATGTCAGCGCAAGTGAATTGTAATTGGCTATCCGATCTCGATGCGAAATCGAAAAACGCGACCATATAAGGTAATTGCGCGTACGACTACACCCTTATTGGCCGATATTCTTGACCACCGCCCCCTAACCCCACACGTCGCTATACTGTATAAATACTTCCGCACGTGCCAGGGGAGCCCAGTTTGTTCCTGTTCTCACTCTCTAATGTAACTAGTACCAGTTTTATTCCTGTGTTCGCTCAATGTAATACAGATGTAACAGTTAATCCTAGTTCTAGTATTTGGTGATAGTGTAACTAATTTGTACTACCGAATTAATCTGTGAACCGGTGATTTAATGTACTTAATATAAACTAAACGTATTAACGATTAAAGTGTCTCATTTCACACTCAGTACTAGCGCACAAATGTACCTTCCGACAATCGGGCTCGTACAACCACAAACTTTATAGTTTTGACGAAGTTCATCGAGTCTTTTGACAGTTGCCCACGTTTACCCCTGCCTTTTTTTACATTTAATGTTGATTTGTAGCCTAGCTATCCATAAACATAATGAAATAAAAAGAAGCTGCGGATATTTGCGGTTTTCGGAGTGATAAAAGTCAGAAAACGGAAAACCGCTCGCTATCTATTGCGGTTTGAAATGTTGCTGTTTACGTCAATAGCTTGCGTTTAGTTTTGTAATTTATCATTGACTAGCTTCCGCCCGCGTGAAAGTCGAAAATTATCCCACGAGAACGTACTACCGGGATAAATAGTATTCTATATGTCAATCTAGGTTGTAATCTGTATGTGTGCCAAATTTCATCCAAATCCGTTTAGCCGTTTTTGCGTGATTGAGTACCAAACAATCATCTTCACAAACGGACGGACTACCCTTTTTTACCCCCTTAGGGGTAGATTTTCGAGAAACCCTGATACACGTTATTCTTTATTTTTGGTTTAAGGTATATATACTGAGTTTGGAGTTAATCAGACCGCGCGTTAAAATTCTTCCATACAAACTTTGACACCCTCCAATCCCCCTCTAGGGGGTACTTTAGAAAAATAATAAATAGCCAACCTCATAATTTACTTAACTTAGTATCTGTGCCAAGTTTTAAGTTAATTAACTCAAGGAATAAGATTTTTCATACAAACAAAATCCCCCCTTTTCACCCCCCCCCAAAAAGGTCGAATTTCCAAAAACCCCTTAGTGCTCCCCTACATTACAAAAGGAAGCCGTGTGCAAAATTTCACGTTCCTAGTCCTAGTTGTTTCGGCTGTGCGTTGATTGATCAGTCAGTCAGTTTCTTCTTTTTTATATATATATATATATATAATAGGTCTTTACCTATGAAATTGCCGTTTTGTATGAAAAAATTTAAACGAATTTTTTTCATGATTTTTTTATTTGTATTAATCGAAGTAATCACCCATGCAATCAATGCATCTTTGCCATCGCAGTGGCAGTTTATTGATGCCCTTCTTAAAGAAATCAGCTGGACGGGAGGCAACAAATTCTTCAAAGGCATTTGTACTGCCTCTCGGGTATTAAATTTTTTTCCCGCCAAGAAGTTATCCAAATTCTGGAAAAAGTAGTAGTCTGTAGGCGCAAGGTCTGGTGAGTAGGGCGGATGACGGAGAGCTTCCAACCCCAGTTCTTGCAACTTGGAGACCGTCTGCTGTGCAGTATGAGGTCGCGCGTTGTCGTGCAGGAGCAGCGGAGACGAGCGATTGACCAATGCTGGTTGGAGATGCGCCAGCTTCTCCATCATTGTGTTCAGTTCTTCACAGTACACATCTGCAGTAATGCTCACCCCGTTTGGTAAGAAGCTGTGATGAATCACACCGGCGCTAGACCACCAAACAGTGACCATCACTTTTCTAGGGGTAAGTTTTCGTTTAGGGCATTGTTTAGGTGCTGAACCAGGATCCAACCAACTTGCTGAGCGCTTACGGTTATCAAACAGAATCCATTTTTCATCGCAGGTAACAATGCGGTTCAAAATTCCTTCATTTGTGTGTCTGTTGAGCAGTGCAAGGCACGTCTCGACGCGTACTTCGCGCTGGCGATCATTGAGTTCGTGGGGCACCCATTTGTCAAGCTTTTTTACCTTGCCAATTTGACGCAAATGGACCAATATTGTTTTGACGCTAACGTCGAAAGCTGCTGCTAATTCAGCCGTAGATTGTGTATCATCAGCTTCCACAATCGCCTTTAATTCGTCATTGTCGACCAAAGTCTTCGGACGACCGCGAGGTTCATTTTTCAGGTCGAAATTTCCAGAACGGAAGCGAGCAAACCAATAACAGGTGGTGCGTTGGTTTGTAGTGTTAGCTCCGTAAACGTCGTTGATGTTGCGTGCCGCTTGTGCCGCGTTGCTGCCACGACGGTACTCATATTCCATAATTACTCGAATTTTTAACGTATCCATGATGACGAAAAAGATTGAAATGCGATGAAAATGTAACACTAATCAATAAAGAAATGACTACTTTTAGAAAAAAAAATCCATGTTTTTAAAATAAAATTAATTTGAAATTAGAATTCTTAGCCAAACAAAAATTATTTTGATTTGAAATGGCCAGTACTGCAGAACGGCAATTTCATAGGTAAAGACCTAATATTAGGGCGTTTATCTTTTTTGTACTCATGTTGCGTGTGAAAATATTAATCAACAAAATGCACACTACCCTCATATTTCATATAGTACATAAAAAGTTGTTTCATTTCACTGTACCTATTCAGAATAGTGGTAAATTAACAGAAGTGTAATTGTTACGAATAAATTATAAATACGTATTTTGTTGACTATTCAAAATGTCTACTTTCAAGTGGTCTAGACGTGAAATAATACTTTCGTATATCGAAGGAGGAAAATCATTGGAGGCATTATCAACAGTTTTAAAAGAAAATGATCATGTATCGTGTAATTAATTTTAAATAGGAATGTACTCAATGTTTATTATTATTATTATCATTTTTTATTTTAATTTTATTATTGTTTTATCTTTCATTTATGTAATTTTCAACACAATGTATTTTGTTATGAAATAAATGACTTATGACTTATGACTTATCTGAAGACAACTTATGTTTCATCCTCAGTGATTTTCAAAGACATATTATTCTCGCTTTTAATAAACGATGGACAGAAGCTTCACGGAAAAAGGATATATTTTTAATGAAAAACAGTAATTGGTTGGAATCAGAATATTCAGTAACTTTACCGAACTCTGAAGACTGAACTTCTTGTGGAAAACGTGGAAGACCGTGCGTATCTTATCCAGACTTATCAGAATCCAGTAAAAGAAGAAAAAATACAATGTTACTTAATGAATATGGATTTGAACACGTCTATAATGCATATCTTCAAGGGTTACGTTCGATAGGAGAAGGAACAGAAACTAAACCTGTGGAAACATTAAGGTTTGCTGACAGTGAAAAATTGAAAATAAGACCTTATTCTCGGTCTCATAGAAGACGCAAGGCAGACAAAAATGTTAACGGATGAGAAGCATTGGGCGTATTTATTGACTTGGATTTAACTAAACCACAATATTTGTACTTTTTTAATGAAATTTAACGAACGAACGAAAATGTTTTGTGTTTCCACCATATTACAAAATGCAAGAAGTTGAAACTACTTGCTATCACCATCTTCGGCTATAGAAATTACAGACACAAGTGCAAAAATAGTAAGACTTCAAGATTTATTAGATCACACTGCAGCTAGAATATTGACAATAGATTCAGTGTATAGGAATCAAAATCAAAATATTTTTATTTCATATAAACCTGCATAGGCACTTATGAAACGTCAGAAGCTAGGTGCACGGTTCCAAAATGTTGTTTCCTATGGAGAAGAGCCGGCAAGAAACTCCACGGTTACTCTTTTAAAAATGAATGGATTGAATAACTTACTTCTATATAGTAAATGGGGCTGTGATGGCTCATCCGGTCAAAGCCAAGTACAAACAGAAACTGCCAGAAGAGTCTGAACTAATTTCTGATGCAAATTAATTTTTCACTTCTTTGGTGCCTATAAAGTTAATTAACGAGCTAACAGGTGATGTTGTCTGGCAAAGTCCGACACTTTCATGTGTTCGTTTTTGCCGGCCCATATTAATAGAATTTTGCAAAGAAACTCCCGAGAAAACTAAAGCTGTTGTGGATGAAATAAAAGGTCTAATACATTCTTTGGGTCTATCATTAATTAACAAAGAAGGTGAGGGAGTGCAAGTGAAGCATGATCTCTTTTTTACGATGATAGATGGCAAAGTAGCTCAGGTAACACAGATACACCTTCGGGTTCCACATGTACAATATGTGGAGCTATTCCACGCCAAATGAACGATTTGACGAAAGTGACTGCTAGGCCCGAAAATGAAGATTCTTATCAATACGGACTGTCTACTTTGCACGCCTGGATTTGTTGTATGGAAATGATTTTACATATTTCCTATAATCTGTCTTTCCAAACATGGTTAGCCACAAGCGAAGAAAAGAAACGACTAAAGCAAGAGAAGAAAACCCTGGTACAAAAGCGTTTCTGTGAAGAGCTTGGATTGATCATCGACAAACCAAGACAAGTAAGTGGTAATTCTAATGACGGTAATACTGCCAGAAGATTTTTTCACAATGCAAGCTGCTCTGCCGAAATTACAGGATTGGATATAATTTTGTTTAAACGACTTTACATAATTCTGCAAGCTATTTCATCGGGTGTAATGATAAATGCTGAAAAATTTGGCAGTTATGCTATGGAGGTGGATCTATGTGAGCAATTATGAATGGTATACTACATGCCATCTTCAGTTCACAAAATTTTGATTCACAGAGAAAGTGTCATAGAGCATTTTGCAGTACTTCCTATTGGTAAACTTTCGGAAGATGCGGAAGAATCTCGTAATAAGGATAATAAAAATTTCGTTTACATCATGCTAGAAAATGCTCAAGATCCGCTACAAACGACGATGTATTTCACGATGTACTTTATACTTCAGATCCTTACATGACCAGCATTAGAAAACCGTATAGTAAAAACGTGAAGGAACTTGATGAAGACACCTTAGATCTTTTGAAAGTGAACGAATTAATTTTAGATCCCGAAGTTCATCAAGTATAAATAACATAACATTTAGTAAACATTACAATTAATTAATTAATCTGTGTTCGATTTTAATCACATTTTTTTATATGTTTTTATTATTTAAATTGATTTTTATTTTGATGTACTATATGATATTTGGTTTCTGGTAACATTAAAATAATAGTATTCACTGTTAGAAAATAAATATTGGACATTTTTGATAATTTTGAATTTGTTTTATTATTTTATGTATGGTTTTAAATTCAGTCATAATAAATTACATTCCATTTGAAGCCATATTCACTATTTTATATTTGTGCAAAAAATTTAGAACATAATATTCAGAAATAAAAAAGTTACTTATTGATTTTTAATCAGAAACAGACCTTTATTTTCCATAGTGCGCCGTCGTGCCGTTCGACGTCTACGAGGTGCTATGAACATAAAAAATGCAACAAATTACTAAGTAACTAGAGATAAAACAAATATAAAGGCCATTATTTAGGTATAACAGCATCAAATCACTCTGAAAGAATAGATAATACAATGTACTATACATATTGGTTGAATAACTATTTGGGTTGCTGTTGGCGAAACCTACAGAAAATTCCAACAACTAGCCGACTACAAAGTGCAGTATGTAGTGCGTTTTACACTAAACTAATAACTAACCAAATTATAATTAAGTTATCCTTACATGAAGAGGAAATTGGGGCATTACTCCTATGAGGCACTGCAGGTGGTGATCTAGCTTCAAACTAAAACAAAAAAATATAATATCTAAATGTCCAATATAACATAATGGCAGTGGCGTAACTATCGGAGGGCTAGGCGGGGCAGCGCCCCGGGGCCCCCAAACTCAGGGGGCCCCTCGGACACTAACTTTCAAACTATAAATTGAACTAGTGAAAATGTCTCCCACATTCGGAATATAAATAAACCAGATTCCAGGAATGCGACTTTAATAATGGCAACAAATTTGAAAAAATACAGGGGAATTCCCAACAAGTCTCAAACAACATCTTTGTTTGAAACTTGCGGAGAACTTTCCTGTATTCTTAGGCTGGTTTCACAGTCGAGTATGACGTACGAACGTCAAGCGGGTAGAAGCTGAGTCTGTTGATCTTTGCTTTAGAAAATAAATAAGTTGGTCCATTAAAAGTATTTATTGTTTCAAAGTGTTTACATATACAGCCATATACAATAGAGTCTGTTATATAGTGAAACAGTGTTTTATAGAGGCAGGAAAAGTGCAAAACAGTAAACTTAAAATCTACAGTGCAAAAAAGTACCTTCTACTGCAGAAAGTGACAATAATAACGTTTACTAAACCAATATTGAAAAAACCCGATTATCAGAGTACATCCGGCGTGTGTGTCGAATCGAAGCAGTGCAGTGTTCGTATAGTGTTGTCACACCATAAGACTTCCCATCACTGTTACCCACCATAAACGCAATTTGTAGATACAGCGCCATCTATTGACGCCCCGGGTGTACCAAAGTAACAAGATCGACCGTTGTTAGTAATTGCACAGCTGATTACCGTACGCAAAATCATGCCCGCAGCGAAGTGTGGTGGTTGCGCCAAATTTATTTCGCCACTAGAGGCCGCTAGGTGTTGCACCTGCAACGCTCTCTTCCATCGAGCGTGCGCTTTCTTGCCACTGTCGGGTTTTATTAAGCCCACCTGGATCTGCCCAAGTTGTAAAAATACATCGGTTAAGGGCAAGGCGGATGCTGCACCAGCGGAGGTATATGGAATGGAAGAGACTATGGACACCAGCGGACTAAGTAGCAGCACACTGGGTGATACTCAAGAACTTGCCCCGGGTTTGTCTAACATCCTACGCAGTTTTAAAGAGGAGTTACAGACTGACCTGCGTCTAATGTTTAAGGAAGAGTTGCGGGCTGAGCTGATGGTGATGCAGAAGCAATTTCAATGTGAATTCCAGAGTGTCCGTACAGATCTGGCTCAGCTCCAGGCGGACAGAGACCATATGAAGGGCTTAATTGAGCAATATGAGCAGCAAATGAGTGTCATGGCTAGCAGAATGGATGGTCTGGAGCAAAAACTAACTACCACTAACGGTTCGGAAGCGATTGAGGAAATTACTCAATTGAAGCGTGAATTAAATGACCGGGACCAACATTTGTTATCCAATGATTTGGAAATCTCAAATTTGCCGGAATTCGCTTCAGAAAACCTCACACATACGGTGAAGCTTATAGCTACTAATTTAGGTGTCACAATTGAAGATCGCGACTTAGTGAGCGTGGACCGCATGGGCGGCAGGCAAGTGAATGCTGCGAGCGCTGCGGGCCCAGTGGTGACCCGTCCGCGTGCCGTGGTCGTGCGCCTTGTGCGCCGCGACCTGCGTGACGAGCTGATGCGTGCCGCGCGAGTGCGGCGCGGGGCGAACACCGCGGATCTCGGAATGTCTGGGCCATCAAGTAGGTACTACCTAAATGAACGCCTAACAAAAACAAACCGTCAGTTATTTCGGCGAGCACGGGAGGCGGGCCAGCGTCTGGGCTGGCAGTTTGTGTGGACGAAGCAAGGCCGTATTCTTACCCGACGTACGTCAGGTGATAACGCTAAGCTCATACGCAGTGAGGCGGACCTACTGGAAGTCTTTGGACCAGATGGTGAAAAACTTGCCCAGAACTAACTGTGTTAATGTTAAGTTTAGTTGCCTCCTAATGTTAAGTTTTGTTGTTACTATAAAGTTGTCAAGTCAGTTTTCAAAAATAAATGTTTTAAAATGTTTTCTATTTAGTACTGCACGTCTGGACAGTGAAAGGAACAGGTATGCATTTGTTGTGGGGATTTCGTATGGATTTCATCAGTCTACTTTATCTTTTTTTATTCTATTATTTGTAGTATTCATTCACTATTGTATTACGTCACTGTACCAGTATTTTGTACAATCTGCTATTTATGCGTACTATTATTGCTCATACCATCCATTACAATTACACGTATTGTATCGCTCAATGCAAGTTTCGAATGTGTTCATCCATATTACATGCATAGATGCCATGTAATAAACATATTAAATTTGGACTTCTGAACGCGGGCTCACTGTCAACAAATCATGATGAGTTTATTATTGCTATGAGCCATCACTCCGTCGATGTCATGGCAATAAATGAGACGTGGCTGCGGGAGGGGGAGGAGGGCCGGGCGCCAGTGGTTCCTGGGTATCAATTGCGTCATAGACCACGCCCGGAGACAATCCGTGGGGGGCGCGGGGGAGGGGTCGCGTTTTATATTAAAACTGGAACCAGCGCTCGAACTAGAGCTCACCCGCATCATCCGCAGGTGGAGCAAATGTGGCTTAATATAACAGCTAAGAAGAAAAAGCTACTTGTTGGAACTGCATATCGGCCCCCTTGGTTGGATTTAGATATCTACCTAGACGCGGTCACGGACAGCATCTGTGCATTGGCTCCGTATGATAATATTATTCTTTTAGGCGATCTCAATGTTAATATGCTTGACGCAAATAGTTCTAAGACAAAAAAACTTAGGGAATTCCTCGAGTACTGCAAAATGGAGCAAATTGTACACATGCCTACGCATTTCATAGGAGACAGTGCTACTCTGATCGATGTGATATGTACGGACGCACGGTATCGGGACATTGTTGTGGACCACATAGAGGAGCTAGGTCATCACTCCTTTGTATCATGCGAAATCGTTTTTAAAAAAGAGAAACCATTACATAAAAAGATAACATATCGTCCGTTGAGGGGCATATCAGCTGACGATTTCCGGGGAGATTTGGAAGCGATCCCGTGGGACTCCATCTGTGAATTACAGGACGTAAATGACATGGTGAATTCCTTCAATTCACATGTCATTAGGCTTTTTGATGCCCACGCACCTTTAAAGACAAGAATTTTCAAAAAGCAACCAACACCTTGGATAACGGAAATTATTAAATTAATGTTTAAGTTAAGAAACGATGCCCGCTATCGATATCGTCAAACCAAACATTATTATTTAGACCTTAAGCACCAAGCAATAGTTGGTTTATTCAATGAGAAAAAAGCGTTTTTTACCAAATATATAAATGACAATATTAACAACTCAAAATCATTATGGCACAATATAAAAAAGCATGTGCTTCCAGTGTGTAAGGATGACGATGTGCTCTTAGAGAAATTTAACGACCCAGACGGGATTAATTCAGCGTTCCTTGACGTCCCGGGCGACTCTAATGTGAACACCTCCCAACAATCCTTCTTTGAATCAAACCGGCATGGGACCGCTGAATTCACCATGACGCCAACAGACCCGAAGACAGTTTTAAATATTTTAAAAAATATATCAACAAATGCACAAGGGATTGACGGAATATCGATGGAAATGTTAAGTCTTACACTGCCGCAATCATTAACTACTATAACTGAGATAGTAAATAGATCCATTACCTCGAACGTGTTTCCTGATCTGTGGCGTAATGCAATTGTGCGGCCCATTCCCAAAAATAATAACCCACAAAGTTACAAAGATCTGCGGCCAATAAGTATATTGCCATGTTTGTCTAAGGTTTTGGAGAAGGTGGTGTATCTGCAGGTTTCTGGTTTTCTCGAAGCGCATGGTGTTTTACCTGATCTGCAGTCGGGTTTCAGAAAGGGACGCGGAACAACAACTGCCTTAGCAGACGTCTTGGGCAATATCCTAGAAACGCGGGACCGTGGTGAGGGATCTATACTGGTACTACTCGACTATTCGCGGGCATTTGACTCAATCAATGTTTCTCTATTGTTATCCAAACTGTCGTATTACGGTTTCGATAGCCGAACAATAGGTTGGTTTAAGAGTTACCTAACAGGCAGGTCGCAGCGGGTTGAGATACGCATGCAAGATGGTTCTACGGTAACATCTTCCCCGCAATTAATAACAAGGGGTGTTCCTCAGGGATCGCTGCTTGGCCCCCTCCTCTATATACTGTACAGCGCCGACATAACCAAATGCATCAAGAACTGCAAATTTCATATATATGCGGATGACACTCAATTGTATGTCTCCTTTAACGCCAGTAACACAGCATCCGCCGTACGTACCCTAAATGAGGAACTTGACAGAATTGCTTCGTGGTCTATGGCCAACTCACTAGTACTGAACCCTCAAAAATCTAAATTTATGGTCATGGGGAGCAGAAATCAAATAAAAACAATTCTTTCTGCGAAACCAGATGTAAAAATCATGGGCGAAAGTATTGCAAGAGTAGAAGTTGCGCGGAACCTGGGCCTAATCATCGATCCGGAACTTCGTTTTGAGGCGCACATTAATGATGTAGTCAAAAGTTGCTTTTATAGATTAAAGGTTCTGTACAGAGTGAGGGACTTCCTTAGCGTTGCTATGAGGAAGAGATTAGTAGATAGTCTAGTACTATCTAAACTTAATTATTGTGACTGTGTATACGGGCCCTGTCTCCTTTCCCGTACAGAACGTCTAATACAGCGTGTACAAAATGCGTGCGCTCGTTATTGCTTTGGCATACCCCGGAGGCATCATATCACGCCGTATTTAAATGAACACAATGTACTGAAAATGGCTGCACGACGGAAACTACATCTAGCCGTTCTAATGTTCGGTATCATAAAAACACACAAACCGGACTACTTATTTAAAAAAAATCGCTGGAGGCACGAGCACTACAGCTACTCTGCTCGTTCAACGTCCAAACCGATCTCGATGCCTCGGCATAAGACCACAGCCTTCAGAGGATCTTTCAAGTATGCCGCCTCTCGCTGCTGGAACGATTTACCACCTCCCATAAGATTCCTGCAAACAAAACAACATTTTAAACTACACCTAAAAAGAAGCCTACTAGAAAAACAAAAGTATAACCAGCAAATATTTTATAAATAAATTAAACTCACATTAGGTTTATCATCTATGGGCTAGGTACATCAATATCCAAGCGGCTCGAGGCGGCATGCATCGGCATCGTGTTTGGGTTTGATGATGCCCGATGTCGTAATGGTCAATGCGTTGGTTGCGTTGGGTTGCGTATGTCGTCGCGGTGAAAGTGACGTAGGTGTAGGCACTTATATCGTAGTCTAAGATCGAAATACATCAATAAAACTAAACAACTGTTTCCATCAAGCGTCGACTGAAACGCACGTACTAGCCGCGCATCCACACTGCACTAGTCACACGTGATCACGCAGGACTCGGGTACCGCTCCGCCGAGCCGGCGGCGGCGGCGCCGCGGGCCTGGTGACTCATTAGAATCACAGTTCGTCATCACGCTCATAAGCGCAGTAAAGAAATGCACCTAAAGTATTTTATTGTGAGCGCGCGCGCAGGCGACGCGACGGGAAGGTTTGAGTGGGAGCGAGACAAAACGCGGTACAGTTTTGTGTAGGTACTAACTTATTATGATTTTGGGTAGCTACGCATTTAATTACTTTACTTATAGCATTTTATATCATTGGTTGTAGGGTAATATTAAATATGTACCTACTGTTTAATAAAGATAATTATTTTAATTTGTTACTTGTTTTTGTATAAATTGTAAAAAACCTGGCTTGATTTTCGTACGTTGTTTTCGGGTGACCACTGAAAATCAGCGCTGTGCTGTGGATCCCATAGTACAGCATAATGCTGAGTGGAAGCCTTCTTGTCACAGTCACGGCGTGCAGCTGCCGACTATTTGTGTTCTTTATGCCTTACTATGTATACTTATCTGTGTGTTGTTATCATGTTTTTTTCTTTATTTTTAATGTTGTCATCTTTTATATGCACGTGTTTCTGTGACAAATAAAACTATTTTTCTTTCTTTCTTTCTTTCAGTCGCGTCGTCAGAAAGCCGTTTCAACAGCACGCGCTTGACTTAAGGCGGACCTATGAGAAACGTCTGGACGGCGCCGCTCAATCAGGCCGTACTCTGCTATGCACAATAAATAACTGATGATAAAGTAGCATTGCAACTTTAAAGTTTTTAAATGTAACTACATATTCTATTTATTTTGACTTGTATTGACAACATTTTAAAGATTTGTTCCATATTCGTTGTAAGAAAGAAAGCGATATTATTGGTTTTAAAAATCTCTACTTAATTAGGATTCCGTACCCAAAGGGTGCTCAACGGGAACCTATTAACGTGCCTACACTGTCTGTGTGTCTGTCACAGGACTGTATTTTTTGAACGGTAACAAGCAAATATTTTCTTTTATTTTCATAAAATCGTTTTAATTTGTTCATTAAAATAAGTAACAGTTTGTATTTGGTTTTTAATTTTATTATGGAGTCGACTGTATTACCACATGAGTAACTAAACGGAACAGAGGCTAACAACCGCGCGAATCGGTTGAACTACTACAAGCAAAAAAAAAACACTGTTTGTATTGTAACCGTTTTAGGTGTAAAAAAGGCATTTGGAAAGTTTCCAAGTTCTTTTTTTACATCTAAAACTAAACATTAATTATTGCATTTCATAATCTGTATTTTAGATAAGTAGTTAGTTGGCGATATTTCATATTTTCAAACAGTAATATTGCCAAATTATTCAAAACACGTAATTTCACGTAAATATTTGACAGCTATTTGCGACGTTGCCAACTTTCAGAACAAACGCTCTTAAGAAGCTTTGTCTCTGTTCCGTTTAGTTACTCAGGTGGTATTACCACAGTCTATAAATCATACAGTTGTCCCACTAAGGGCGAATTTCACCAAACTTTTATACTTAGAATAAGTCTTATCCTGAGAATAAATTTTGAATTTTTGACAGATCTTCCATAGTAGAATTGTCAGACGTAAATTTTACTCTACGGATAAAAGATATCTGACTTTGGTAAAATCAGCCCTAAGACGTCTAGACAGAGCAATCGTGAGGGGCGAGACGGGGGAAGGGCGCTCCCGAACCACAGAATAACCAGAAGCAAAGCTTCCTAACAGAGCTCAAAATTCTTACCTAGTTTTGGGGTAGGTACGGCTGTTACTCGGTTAGTGCAAATAAAAACCGGGCAAGTGCGAGTCAAGATTCGACAATGAGAACGGACAGACAGACGGACGAACGGACAGTCAACAGTGCCTGTTCGTCCGTCCGTCTAATAACCGAATACTTAGGTGATCCCATAAGTATTCGGTTTTCCAGTTTTGTCATAAACGAAATGCTGTTCACAAATCCTAAACTCCCCCCCCCCCCCCCTTATTACAGAACAAGGTTTTTCTTTAGGTATGGTTTAAACCACCGAGCCTGTTTTTGAAATAAGAACTTAGAACTGAAATAGAATTAAAGCTCCTTTTACAAAACTGACAATTTAGCACTGGACTAACTTGTCAGTTTTGTAAAAGGAGCTGTATTTCGATTTCAGTTAGGTTCTTATTTAAAAAACAGGCTCGATGGTTTAAACCATACCTAAAGAAAAACCTTGTTTTGTAATAAGGGGGCCCAAGTCTCTGAATTAGATCTCCTCGACCTTCAGCTGTAAGCCAGTTGTGTTGGTTAACACACGCGAGCGAAGCCGCTGGCAAATGCTAGCTTAAGTTCTTAATTTAAATAAAATCGACTAAGCGAACGATTAAAAAAAACTGTAATAAATGCATTGGAGACTCGGAGTTCATTTCCGCTACAAAATCGTCTACAATATTTTAATCGGCAAGCTGCCGGTCAGTCCGTCGCTCCACCGCCGCTGACCGCACCGCTCTGAGTCGTGCACCTCAACAATCATCTCGCCGGTACATTGTGTCCACGTCCAACCCCGCCCCGCGGCCCGCACAGGCCCCGCGACCCGCGCGGCGAATACCGCTGACGTTGCTGCTGCGTGCGGCGCCTCGTAACGCGAATCATACATTTTTGTGTACCTATTTCTTTTTCTCGCTCGCCACCTCGCGCTAAGCTTTCGCTGATAACGGCAAGGTCGTGGCCAGTTCATAAGGTAGAAAACCTTCCCTACCTTCCTTGTTTTACTATTTCACGAACGTAAGAAGTTATCTAATACAAAAGGTCAAAAGGAATCTTGCAAAGACGGCCTACACACATACTTTAGTACTTATCACGTTGGCGACGAACAATAAATACGCCAATATAGCTGGTAGGTAAACCGTAAGAATAATAAATATTCATTCTTATGCGAGAACCTTATCGCCTACATTATTATTTTGGATACTACCTTTCTCGTTACTAAATACTTCTATATTAAAACGCATTACAAATGTGAAGGTATAGGTAGATATAGTCATTTACCTGAGAAGGTCCTTTGGATACACAAAATAGGAAAAATCCTTGGTTTTCCTCGCAATTTTTTTGCACAACAGTTTGGCATTTTGAACAAAATAAAATTAAAAAAAATACTATTATAATACGCGTCGTATCGCTGCCGCTATCAGCTTCGTATTCTAACTTTGCTATACCAAACCGATTTGTCTTCGAGCGGGCGCCGCCGGTGCTCGCCCCCGCGCCTTGTCGGTGACACGTCACTCACACATAGCTGTGCGTGTAGTAGTGTACCTACGCACAGCGTTAGTATGAAGCTTGGCTTCTGGTTATTCTGTGCCCGAACTGCGTACGCTACCGTGTTAGTAGATCGGGAGACAACTTTCATGGCTATCGTGTGTTAGTTTATTTATTGTTTTAATTTATGTATTGCATGTATGTATTTTTATTTTCAAGTTTTTTATTTTGTTTTAATTTAAATTTGTCAAAACATATTACAGTATTCTGTTACTCAAGCCCTTTCATTTGACAATGATGAAAAAAAAAAAGTATTAAAAAATAAAAAAACATTTTGTTGGCAGCCATATTGGATTTTAATGTTATTTTCATAGAGAACGCTATTTCACTAATCAAGCCCTTTCATTTGATATCTATATTGAGGAAGTAAGTGATAAAATATGTAATTCGCTATTTTGTAGCGGCGGCCATCTAGATTACAATGATACCGAATATGTTAGATTATACTGTCATCAGAACTAAAGGTGCATACCAAATTTCAGATCAATCCATCAACAAGGAGGGGGTCAAATTTCAATTACTTGATTTTACCCAAAAAAAAAAAAAACAAATAGGGCAAGCTAAATAAAACTGTTTAAAAAACGATATTTTTGATAATTGTTACCTAATTATTGTTTATATTAATAATGTTGATGACGATGTTGATCTAAAATAAATAAGTAAATATTGTTCACTTGAGTTGAGATAATCCTAGCTGTTGCGACAATGCCTATACGTTGTCGGCATTTACCACGAGATCAAAGGCGTCGTCCTAGGTACTGTATCTTTTTATACTGTGGTATTACGATGAAACTGGAGTACGACTGTACTGGATTACGACAAATCATACTTCGAATTCGGAACACGACGAATGCGGAACAAAACATTTTAAATAGTTTAGTTGGGGCCCTAGTTAAGTTTTTGCCCCAGGGCCTTTGGTTACCTAGCTACGCCACTGCATAATGGTGCCGATTGTGTTGTCACAAAATTCTCTAAACTAGACTAAAAATCACTAAAATTTAGTTTAGCAGGACTAAACTAAATTTAAACGACGTTTTCCATTCAGAAATTAACTTATTTTAATTTTAGTTTGACAAGCACTGATGACGTTTAGTTACTCAATTTAGTGAAAATGGCAAATAAGCTGAATGTGCCGTTTTTCACCAGAAATTTAATTTTCAAACTAAAACAGACTATTTTTAATCGCAACTAAAAAGGTGTGGATTTAAATTAATTGTCAAGAACTAAAGTCTCCAAAGCGCATTTCTCGCATTGTTCTTAAAACTTTGGGAATAATGATGGAAGCATACATGATTGCAGCTGTTGTCGTTTCGGCAGAAAGATAAATGCATGTATTTTTTAATTATTTAGTGGAATATAATACGAAATCCATTTGTGAAAACACTAAGGTATTTTTGTACTAAACATCTAAGTAGGAGCCTAACTTTCTCGTACAAAGCTATCCTATTCTTATTACAGCTTTGTACAAAAACTGGATAAGTTGTGAAATAAGAAATAACTATTTTTTAGAAACCATCAAGAAAGGGTTCAGCTAGAAACATTGCGAGATCATTCCAAATCTTAGCGATTGTCAAACATGATTTTAGTTGTGTCAAAATAGTTTTTAAATTTAGAGAATCTTGTTTGCAGAATAGCTTTTATGATATGATAACTTAAAAATGGTAAATCCATTGGCATATGGTCCCTATGCCAAGATGGGCCTGGTTGTACAACCTGCAAATATATTTTTATTATAATCAGCATCATCGGGTTAATTTCGAATTTAACATCTCAATATTATAATTTACTATCTTTTGTATGGTAATCCAGGTATAACCTATCTTTGTGCCAAATTTCATCCAAATCCATTACACCGTTTTACGTGATTGATTAACAAACATCTAAACTAAACATACAAACTTTCACATTTATAATACCTATTATATAGTACAATATATATTGCAATTAACTTACTGGTATTGAAGGTGTGAACTGTTCAGTCTGGCCTGCAGAAGTATCTTCGGCAGAAGCTGATTCCACACGACTCTACAAAATTAAATCCCACCATTTAACTTCACAGTATACAGCTGCTTTCACAATGAAGTAATTTAAATCAAGTAATACCTGAAGTATGCTCTCTGACACTGGAGTTGCACGTGTCTCCTCTTTATCATCTTGTATACTCTGCAAAAAGATTTTGACTTAACAATGCTTTGTGAAGTAAAATAGGTACTTATGTGTTGAATAATATTTCTATAAACATACCAAGATCACATCATCTAATACTTCAGCATTCGGTACGACAGGAGCTGAATAAAAACTTTGCCCAGGTTCTTTCGCAGGCTAAAAATTAAAGTATTGAAAATTAGACGGCTATTTCGGGCTTGCTTTCTTATTACTTACATATTTTATGCACTTTAATAAAGTTTTCATGAATAAAATTAAAACAAAAAAACATAATATACTTGAAGGTCAATTTCTAGCTCCCTATCACCAGTAACAAAACTTTGGCCACCCATTAACACAAGTAATCTTTCAATTGCAGAAAGCAACCCTTCCTCTAGTTCACCACAACCTGTATTTGACTAACTTTTTTCTTACCGCTGACCTATTCTTCCAGTAATAAAAAAAAAACCAATGTCTAAACATCCAAATTTCACATAATCATAACATAATAATTGTATCATGTGTTATAATTAGAGCCAATGTAGGTACTACATAGGTACTGCATGGATATTGAACATAGGAAACTCGAACTGGAACTTTGTTCTTATGAAACAGTCAAAGTACACACCCATGCAAGCTGACAGAACTGTAATGCAATGCAACAAACCTTTGACCATTGCTTCCAACTTTTAATGCAACCACTTACATCACTGTTTAGCTTGACAGCTACTTCTTGCCATGCCGCTTCTGTGCGATCCCGAGCATGTGATGTCCGACGACGCTCTTCCAAGCTCTCCAACAGCATCTCTACTTGTGTACGGGATAGGATTACACTTCTTGGCATGCTGGAAATACAAAATGTTATGTTACAACAATAACATCATCATTTCAGCCGAAAGACGTCCACTGCGGGACATAGGTAGGCCTCACTCAAGCTCCGCCACTTCGACCGGTTCTGTTACAACAATATAGTTATAAGTAAACATCCCTAGATATTATTTTAAAACAACCCACTGACCCAATACACCTATAAGTAGGTAATTTCCATAATTTTAATCAAATATCTCGTGGATCATACAATATTAAATGACCCATTTAATACTATCCTTATAATGTCAATGGAAATATATCACAATACTCACATTTCAGTAGGTAGGTATATTTATTCACAGACCAAACTTGTTCAATGCAATCGCTGACGCTGATAAAAAAAAATAATGAACGTTTGCAGTTTGCACGTAAAAGTTTTCAAAATAAGTGGTTTTAGTTTTTTTAGTACTTTTAATAGCGTCGCGACGGTTGACTCGGGGCGCATTCCGTTAAATTCCGTATTAGACACAGTGTGACCAGATTAAATTTTACAAAAATACCGAAGCTCCTTAAAAAAATACTGAAAAATACCAACATGCACGGAAAATATATCAATAAAAATACTGACTTTCAAAACATATTTTTATTTATTAATCATCATCATCATCGCAATAATTATTAGAATTATATTTTAACATTCTGTTTGATGGGTTAAAATTCACACAGCCTCCTTCATCTTTTATACCTTGTTTGGTTTTTAAAATTGCAGATACATTTTTGTTTATGAATCTGTTTCTTTCTTCCGTTTTTATTAAATTAATGTGAAAATATGCAGCATTCGACACTGGTATACATAACAGAGATTTACAGAAACTAGATTCTTGTATTTTAATGTACAGAGTGTTGCGGATAACTCGACTCACCTTTTTGTAACAGTTGATTGAGTTCCGTCAGAGCTGTGTAATCTGAGCGTCAGAGATTTAAAGTACCAGATAATTTGCACCCACGAAGAATTTAGTAAATTGTATTAGACGATCTATTTAAGCCCTATCTGTTACGAGTCCTTATTTTAGTTATTTAGCATGATTTAGAATTAAGGTGATTATTAATATTTAGTATATATTTTATCACAACACGAACACACAGTCATTTTTTTACAACTGGACACCCGTCAGTAGATTCGTTTGTTTTTTCATGTCACATAGCATTTCAAATATTTATAAGTAAAGAGTTCACACACTTGATGCTATGCAACCTTTAACACTTTCCCTCATTAATTAAGTGTATGGCATTGTATGCCCAAGGCTTCTCGAATTATAATTAGTCTTGGCCTAGGAACTGCCTTGGTCATAATATCTGCCAATTGAGTAGCAGAGCTGGTCTTTTGTACATCCACAAGTCCGTCTTGTACAGTTTCTCTTACAAAGAAATGTCTCACTCGGATGTGCTTGGTTCGCTTATGGAACTCTGGATTGTATGCAAGACGTATGGCGGCTTCATTATCTACTTTTAATGTTGGTACTCCGTCCATGTTGGTAAGTGAGCTGAATACTCTCTGGAGCCAAACAAGTTCACGAGCGCCTTCACTTGCTGCTACTATTTCAGCTTCGGTAGTAGAAATTGCGACTGAAGGTTGTCGTTGGCTTAGCCATGACACTATTCCTCCAGCAAAGAGACATGCAACTCCTGTTGTAGAGCGTCCTGTTTGCTGGTCTCCTCCATGATCCGCATCACTATAGCCTTGTATTAGGTTTAAATCATGTTCTGGTTTATAGGTTATACCAAAAGAACAAGTCCCTTTTATGTAGCGCATAATCCGCTTAACACGTAGCCAATCTTCATGTGTCGGGTTTTCCAGATTTCTTGAAACTAATCCGACTGCATACGCTATATCAGGTCGCGTCCCTGTCATTAAGTACGCTAAAGCACCTACTGCCTCTCTGTATGGGAACGTCTTCTCTTCCTTTTGCTTGTTAATGTTAACTTTCCCTGCTTGAGACGTCGTCTCTAGTGGCGTTGAAACTGGATTACATTCTAACATCCTAAAACGTTCCAGTATCTTTTTGGCGTACGACTCTTGTTTAATTGTAATGGAGCCATCTTTCGACTGTGCTATCTCAAGTCCAAGGTAATAAGACACTGGCTTGCTTGTGATCTTCAGAGTATCTCCTAACTCTTTAAGAAATTTGTTTGCCAAATCTTTATCTGTAGCGGCTACAAGGCCATCATCTACATACAGACTTATCAAGATTTTCTTTTCACCTATTTTCTTCGTGAATAGGCAACAATCTGCTACATTTTGTTGAAAACCTTTCTCTAATAGAGTCTCCTCAAAGCATGAGTTCCAGCATCTAGGAGCCTGCTTGAGTCCATATAAGCTCCTTTTAAGCCGACATACATTTGAAGTTCCGTCATTGAACCCATCCGGCTGTTGCATGTAAATTTATTCCTTTAGCTTGCCGTTGAGAAATGCTGTTGAAACGTCAAACTGCGTCAAATATAATTTTTCTTTGGCTGCGACACTTATTAAGGCTCTGATGGTAGCCATTCTAGCAACTGGACTATAAGTCTGTTCGTAATCGATTCCTTTCCGTTGCTTAAAACCTTTTACTACTAGTCTGGCCTTATATTTGTCGATACTGCTGTCTGGGTTTCGCTTGATACGAAAGACCCACTTGCAAGGGAGTGCCTTTCTATCTTTAGGTAGCTTACAGAGTGTCCATACATCATTTTGTTTTAGAGAGTTCATTTCACCCGTCATTGCTTTGATCCACTCTGCGCTGTCATCCCTTTCAATAGCTTCTTTATATGTCTCGGGAAAATATTGTCCCTACGAAACACACGTAGTCTTCGAACTTCTTAGGACGTGAGAGGCAAGTTCGATCGCGTAAGTTATATCGAGATCTCGCGTCCAATAACGGTGGTTCGACTATCTCTAACTCTTCGTCAGCGTCAACGAACTCTTCGTTAGTACTGTCATCCTCTCTGGTTTCGTCTCTATCTCCCAAAACTTCAACATGTACATGATCATCATTCTCTTCATCTCCCTCTAGAGCATGTTCATGATTATTTTTCTGCTCCTCTATAGTACTTTCAGGCACAGCTTCTTGTGTAAACGTTTGGTTATCCTCCTCTGAACTTGAAGTTGTAGGAACTCCTGTACAAATCCGGAACTCGACGTCAGTTTGGAAGGTTATGTCCCTCGACCTTTGCGTATTGTTTCCGTCCCAAATACGATAACCATCGTCGTTTTCATAGCCTATAAGCTTGCCTTTTATTGCCTTTTTGTTGAGCTTCTTTCGTTTTTGTTTTGGAACGTGAGCAAAGCATTCACTTCCGATAACTCTCAAGTGACTTATCTTGGGTTTTTTTCCATGCCAGAGCTCGTAAAGTACCTTACCCTCAACTCTCGATGGACCTGTCCTGTTAAGTACATACGCGGCAGTGTTGACAAGTTCTGCCCAGAGTACTTGCGGTAGCTCTACTCTTGCATGCATCATAGATCTCGCAGCTTCAACTAATGTACGGTTTTCGCGCTCACTACATCCATTCTGCTCGGGAGTGTAAGACATTGTCAGCCGTTGTTGAATGCCATATTTCTGTAAAATATCTCGTACTTCTCTGTTGTCGAACTCACCTCCGTTATCGCTAAGAATCGTCTTTATTTTATATCCAGCGGTCTTAGCTTCTTGCAACATTTGAAGAAGTTTATTCTTAACTTCAAATTTGTTTCTGATGAAGTAGACCATGCGGTAGCCAGAGTAGTCATCCTTAATAATAAGTACGTAATAGTACGTAATATTTGTATTTTGAGATGCTATCTACGAAGGGACCGCAAACATCGGTGTGAATCAGCTCTCCTACAGCTGTTGCTCTTTCCCTTTTTCCAAATGGTTTTCTGTGTGACTTCCCATAAATGCAGCCTTCACATTTGATGTTGTCAGGACTCAACTGTACTCCAAGCTCTCTCTTCACGAGGCGGAACACATGTTTCTTGTCCTGATGTGCAAATCGCTCATGATATAGCTGTAGCATATTAGAGCCAGTTACAGCGTTGACCTCTATGGTCCATGGTTTAATTGGCATGAGCGTCTTCATGTCCAACCTGTAAAGTCCTCCATAATGGACTCTCTTTCCAACAACTATAGTTGTGCCTCCAATATCTAGCTTACACTCTCTAGTCGTGGAACTGAAGATGCTGTTCTGCATCCTGTCTTGTGCTGCAAGCGGTGAGAAGAGGTTCTTCGTTAGTGATGGTACTAACCATACATCGTTGAGTGTTATTCGCTCCCTCTTGCCACTGACGTTTGATTCCACCTCAACGGTGCCTTTCCCTATCGCGGGTATGACGCTCCCGTCCGCAGTTGATACAGTATGGTCTGAATCAAATTCGTGAAACTCCTGGAAATAAGCTCTTCTTACCGCAATGTGAGTTGTAGCTCCATTGTCAACGAACCAGCTTTCTCTGTCTTGAGTTTGTCCAGAGGAACAGGCATTCACTAACAGAGAAATGTGTTGCACTTGCTTTGACGTCGAAGCAGCTGCTGATGTGCCTGGTGTGGGTTTGGGTGGCCTCCCATCCTTTATCCACTTTTTGCACTTCCGAACTTTGTGTCCTTTACCGGAACAGTAGTTACAGATGAGCTCTTTCTCATAGCTTTGCTTGCTCTTGCGTTCTGTGCGTGTTGCCGTTAAGGCCTCTTGGTTTATGTGCTCTTTACTTTCGAGCGCTCTTTCAAACGCGCATAAGTGACTCGTTAAATTATCCACTGTCCGTTCACTTTGGTTCAGTAATAACCAGCTCGATTTGAAAGTAAAATATTTTTCGTCTAGGGTATCTAGGATTTTACAAATGAGAAATAATTCCGGCAGTTTGACAGTTGCATCTTTCTTTGTGATTTCTGCATTTAAATTTGTCCAGATGTTTTTCAGTTTTGACATGTGGGAAGATACGTCATCCTCATTGTGATGTTGAAAACTGAAGAATTCTGCACACAAATTGTATGCCCTGTCATCTGCCTGTCCGTCAAATAATCGGTGTAGCTCCTGCCAGACCTCTTTAGACGTTTCAAATCGCATTATTTTTTTAAGTGTATCTTCGGACATATTAGTGGTTAATATGAGCAGAGCGCTACATTCAGTCTTCCTATATTTAGCCATGGCCAAATTATACGTACCGATCTCAGCGTCACCAGCTCCTTGGGCGGGGGTAGCGGGCTTTTCGAGGGTTCCTTCGGCTGCTTCCATTGCGCCATCTACACCTCGTAGCATTATGGAAATTTTGTATTTCCATGTGGCCCAATTGTCCTTCCCCTCTAGATTGCCTATTTGCAATTTTGACGTAAAACCTTCCATTTCGGCAAAAAAAGTTACTTTCCTGGGCCCATAACCTGTTGCGGATAACTCGACTCACCTTTTTGTAACAGTTGATTGAGTTCCGTCAGAGATTTAAAGTACCAGATAATTTGCACCCACGAAGAATTTAGTAAATTGTATTAGACGATCTATTTAAGCCCTATCTGTTACGAGTCCTTATTTTAGTTATTTAGCATGATTTAGAATTAAGGTGATTATTAATATTTAGTATATATTTTATCACAACACGAACACACAGTCATTTTTTTACAACTGGACACCCGTCAGTAGATTCGTTTGTTTTTTCATGTCACATAGCATTTCAAATATTTATAAGTAAAGAGTTCACACACTTGATGCTATGCAACCTTTAACACAGAGGCCAGCGCATCAAGCTACCCCAATCTGTCAAACTTCTTTGATAGTTTTTCAACTTTATCACAAAGGAATAAGGTTCATGTTCAATTGGGAAAATTTGACAGTTCAGGATAGGTTAACCTGCTGGCGTCTGTACCATCACTGTTAGAAATTTTCCCAACTTCCAACCAAAATTGTTCACAAGAAAGGGTTGAGCCAGTACTCGAAGATTGTAACAAATTACTTACTTCGCGATCAAGTTTGAGTGTTCTATATTCTTCGTCAATTATCTGAATTTGTTCTGACTGTACTTCGTATGGGAAAGTTTCCATAACATTTCTTAATAACAGGTTTTGCATGTTCAATCTACCGATTCAACATTCAAAACCTGTTAATATTTTGTTAGCGTTTTGCGTTAATTTAATTTGTCAATGACTTTTAATCATTGACAATTTTGTTGCAAATAATTAATTTGATAAGAATTTAAGAAATATAATGACATTCCCTTCGTACTCTTTAGTCTAGACCCATATAATATTATTAAGTATAAGTACTTAAATCGAAACTTTAACACTCAGCAGGCTTATCACGAGAACCGTAGGGAAGCGTTTTGTCGACAGAAAAGTAGACAAAAATGACATTTCCGTGTAGACAGTTGAAACAATTTCTATTCTACGGTAGAGTGAAAATAAAAAGCGTCATGCTAAGCTGGACGCGTAATAGAAACAACCACAACGATTGTTGACCCGTTGACCGGCGATCGACCGCAATCCACAATTCCGCAATCACAGATTGTTTACATTACACTAAATAAAAAATCATAACATAACAAACATTAACTACTTACTAACACAATAATTGAGCTTTATTGTACGCACGACTCACTCGTGCGTATGAGCGAGAAGTCCACCACGTTTACGGTCCGATGCAACGATGTTCGGTATCGTTCAGAAATATTAGTTTTGCATACTAGTTGATTCTCAGAGAATAAAATTAAAGTGAAATAATCCCTTGAGCCGTTGACGTAAATTAACAGCATTAGCTTAGCAGCATTTAATTTTCAACTGGTTTTATTTTTAACTGCATTGCGTTGACGTAAATTAACAGCTAATATTTTCAACTTGTTTTTTCAAATGATTAACAGTTATCTCGTTGACGAATGAAAAGCCGTTAAAAAAAAACAGTTTATTGATTCAACGAACGACCACCTCTAGTGACAAGGACAACCGATGCCGTGTTCCGAAATGCAACAAAAGTGATAATATCGCGAACCCGACCAAATTGAATAGTCAAAAAATTTAAGAGCTATCAGATCATTAGTACTGATTTTTATTTTGGTTGGCTTCGCGAATCACTATTTGTCTAATCAGTGTGACCAGATTCAGTATTTTAATACTTTTTGAGTGTATTTTAGTAAGTTTTGCAAGAGTCAGTATTTTTAAAGGTATATTGGCGGAAGCCACTATTGTTGGGTATATTTTGGAAAAAAGTTATGGCAAAACCATAGCCATGTCATAAAATTATTTAAAAAAAAACTGCGTATATTGATGTTCAGGGGAATTTTCGGATTTATTATACCTAGTCTATAATTCATTTTGCAGCAAAGATCAGTAAGTTACAGATAGGACATGACAGGTGGGCCCCCTAGTCACAAAATTATTTTCTGTTCTGCCACTTTGAAGGTTTGGTTTCAAACTTTCAAATTAAAACTTAGGGAAATTCCCGAATGAAAGACAAATTGCTGATTTTTTTCAGAAAGTGCCAATCTTTTTAACCGACGGAAAAACGGAGGAGGTTATTCAATTCGACGTGTATTTTTTTTTATGTATGACCACGCATAACTTTTTCCAGAGTGGTCCGATTTTGATAATTTTTTCTTTATTGGATAGGGTGTACCCCGAAGTTGGTCCCATATAAATTTTGAAGAAAAATTCCAACCATGGTAAGAAAACAGGGGATGATTGATTGTTTACTCACATATTTTAATACTAAGTTGTGTATTACAAAAAAAGTAATCAAAAATTAAGCATGTAGTAATTAGTAGATTATAGCCACAAAAATTATAAAATAAAAACTTTTCAATAAAAAAAAATTAAACCGCCGAAAAACCGAAAAGTAAAAAATAATAAACCTGCTTTGTCCAACCCCAATAACTAAGTTCGGAAGTCGGTGACTTTGGATATGTATTTAATTATATGTCACCGCCTGTTTTTTTAATTGAATTGAGCACGCAATTGAAATCACGTTTGCCTTTTGTAGATCAAATTTTCCGAGAACTGAAATTTCTTGACCCACACACTGCCGTGAATAAAGAATTTAGTAGTTTAAAATAACAGCTTTTTAACCTGTTGACCATTGATGATTTACAGTTAAATTACATTAACGAAAAAACCGTCAATGACCCACCTCTAGTTGTCACCACCTTGTAATTATAAATGGTATGGTAGTGTCTATATATGGTTTTTTTTGGGTTTTGGCGTCGCCCGGTTTGTGCATTTAGCCAGTGTCAAGTAATTTTACTTTTCAATCAAGTAAATGGCCCGATATCAGGCACGAAGTTACAAAAAAGTCATAGCCAAGTCAAAGTTATTGTAAAGCGGTAGTATGAGGTAGTAACTTTACAACAACATATTAGGAGTTTTTGGGGGGAACACGAAAAGTCCACGTTAGTCACTTATTTTCTCCTTCACTACACTTGTGCACGCACACGTAGGTAACTAAATTGAATAATTCACTACCAAAATTATACAATTTAATTCGCTATTTCACGAAACGTCAAAATGTAAATTCGTGCGACATGTTCCAAAATGCGATCCCGCCAAAAACTCCAGTTAAGGAATCGTCACGCATTAATAAACTCTTTTATTTATGAAATTCGTCTATAGTTTCACTCTAGTCCTTAAAATACTAAAAGATATACCATATTTGTATTTTTGAAACCCATAAAACTCTCAGTCGAGGTTTATCGATTATGATTTTAAGAATTTTTTTTTCAAGCCTTTCGTTCGTCTACGAAACAGCGACGGGAGGCTACAGCCTAGAGTTCGTCACAGGAGTTCGTCGACGACTACAATCATGCTAGGTAGTATGTAGGTAGTGAATACTTTTTTTTTTGTTTTTTGGGAATGGCATCTCCAAGTTGGCCTTGAGAGGCCGTGACTTCTTAACCGGACTTTCCTGTGAAGGCATTTTTAGTGATACTAAAAGCCTCCAGCCAGGGCATATAACCTATTTAACTGACGCAACTGCACGCAGGGGGCACCCCCAGTGGGGTACGGACCTCGGCTCAGGGCGTCACTGGCGGGGGACAGTAAGTGGGGCCAGGCTGGATCAAAATATTTTGATTATTATTATCATTCGGGTAATCTAACTATACTGGCTCAGCTGCAGCGCGGGCTGGCACATCTAGGGACACGAAAAAAGTATCGATACTTTGTGGTCTCGAGTACTTTTGCTTTCGATACCGATACTTTTGTACTCGATACTTTGCATTCGATACTTTTACTCAATGAGTAGTTAGTAACCGTTCCTTCATTCATTTACTTCATTGATTTCGTTTCGCGCTTTGTTTTTCTGCCTTATTAATACGGTTGGTCATTATTTTGCTCGACTATTATTTGAGTTATTAAAGTCTAATCGAAAAGTACTCACTATTATTTTGTGCTGTGTAACTGTGATAAGTATCGATATTTGAGTTATTAAGAATGCCGTCTACTAAAAGTAAATCTTGACAAAAAACTTTGGCAGTATTTTGACAAGATTAACAACAACGAAGTGAAATGCAAGATTTGCTTCAAAACCATAAAAACGTCAGGACATTTTATGAATGTGTACCAATACCATTTGTTTTTTCATGTCCTTTCCTACTGAGGTTAAACTGACTTTATTTACCTACTGACAAATATTGACTTAAGCCCTATGCGCATTAGGCCCTGAGAAAAGTACTCGATACTTTTGTTTCGATACTTTACGAGTACGATACTTTTTTTCGATACTACTCATGAGTACAGTATCGATACTTTCTATTCGATACCGTGTCCCTAGGCACATCAACGAGCAAGGGACGGTCGGGGCTAGTGAATACAGTTTGAATCAGCGCTACACGCTCGGTCGATCTCAAGGCTGTCTCAACGACGAGCTCGACGCAGCTTACACGCTTACAGCCATGAAATTGTCTTTTAGCGAATAGCACTGCTAGGAGTAAACGTAGAGGCTGATAACAGACCTACTGAGTAAAAGACCTCAACTTAAAAATAACGTGCCAACATACACATAGGTACCTACAAATATAATATCTTCAAATCAACCTCTGACCCTATTAGACTAAGAAAAACACGCCTACAAAGTAATGTAATTAAATAACTAATTATAGGAACTAAATATATTTTTATGAACTTATTAATTTTATAATTTTAATGATATGTTGTCAAACCCGTGTCCGCATGATGATAATTTGAGTTCAAATGCTCGAAAACAAGAGAAAATATAGTAGTTAAAATGGGTTTCCTTGTTTTTGTAAAACACCTGATAAAAATGTTAACAATCATTGTGTTTTTGTTTTTAATTTCGTCGTAAAGGACTACGACCAAAAAAATATGCAGATCAGCACCCTAATTGCGTAACTCACGATTAATCATAATGTGTTTCAATTTTACAGTTGACCAATATTTATTGCGTTATTTACGTTGTTGAGCAGACACATTTTTCGAACTTATGAAGCAATGGTTTAGCAATCTGTTTCAAAACGAAACAGATTATGATTAATCGTGAGTTACGCAATTAGGGTGTAGGTCAGGGTTAGTTTCAAGTCAAAATATATGCTGCAGTGTCTGCAACTGTATTTTTCTGTAAAGTGGAGACGGTTCAGGAGCATTGTCAAAAACAAAAAATGCGTTATATTTTTTTACAAAATTTAGACATGGTCCTTTTGGCCTTCGCCCTACTACCCGTAGTTTCGAATTTGTCCGATTTGCCATGATTGTGCCATCCATAGAAATCTAATCTATGGTGCCATATCGTATGATCGATTATTTTTTTTGGGTTGACGATGATCCCAAAAACTATGTTTTTGAGATCTGGACGATCTCAAAAACATAGTTTTCTTCTGTTCCATATTGTTCTTCTGCGGTATGCAATTATTAAACTGTCACATTCATGATTATTGAATGTTAAACAACTAACTACCTACTACAAATTATGTACATTTATTTAGTAGGTACTAGTTTTGCTCGCGGCTTCGCCCGCGGGGATGTCTAAAAATATCCCTCGGGAACGTACTACCAGGATTAAAAGAATCCTATTTATTTATTTATTTGTTAACATACGAGTAGGTAAATAAAATACAGATCTTGTGTTTGATGAACAGAGAGCGCTATGATATGCCCGGAGGCGTACAAATATGGTGTGGAAATCTAAATGACAATTACAATAAAAAATACCTAACTAAATTTTTGTTTTTTTAAAAACATGCATATTAATTATGGCGATTATTGAATTAAAAATAAATTGAACAATTTTACAATAATTAATACCATAAATATGTCAGACCTAAATGAGGAATTATTAAAATGTCAAAAAAAAGTAAGTCAAAATAATTTAATGTCAATAATAATAATTGTAATTCTAAATTAATTCATTTATGTATTCGTTAATAGTATAGTAACATTTTTCATTCAAAAACAATTTAATTTTTATCTTAAATTGTGGCACATTGTTCACAAAGGTTTGTTTACGTTTCATATTTCGTCGAAATATGTTTATAAGATGCTATTTGATGCAAATATTACCTAAAACGATGTAATAACTACTTCTAAATGAATATTTATCCACTTATCGTCGAAAACCATGAAGATATAGATAAAAATGGAGACCACACTTGGAATACCTACTTGAAGCTATACCTATGTATCACCATCTCGCTCTCCGTGGGCAGATCCTCCCTTTCTAAGTAGGGTAACCTTTATTTTATTTTTCCTGGGACAAGCTTGTACTTACTTTACATTTGGTAATTTATACATTTCTACATCACTGTTTACTACTAAGATTCTAGCCTCTAAAGATTGTAACACACTTTACTTTTTCTATGGGACCAATCCACAAATGGCGAAAAAGAAATAAGATGTTTAATTCATTTTGTTTATTGACTGAACATAATAGACAGCAGATTTTTTCGAGTATTCTGGGCTAGTCAGCGTTCGGAATTTTTTAGCCAGTGCGCAAATTAATATTATTTATTTATTTTATACGGGATTGTAATAGGAACGGTCTGAAGTCTAAAAAGGAAACAAAAACATTTTCCAAATTAAAATCATTTATGAAACTTTATTTGCATAACTTTTCAATTATACATGACTAAATATCATTGTTCTGTGTAGTTTCTGTCTCTTACCACGTAAATCACTGAGTATATTTTCTGTATGTCTCTTTAAGTGAGCACGTATACGCATATTAAAAAACGAATTTGCTATTTGCTTAACTAACTTAGTGTCATGCAAATCATTACAATAAATTGAGTCTGTGATCGGATGGTTAAACATTTCCTGCAACAGAGGAGTAAAATGTTGTGATACGACATTAATTAATTTATTTTCTATATTATTTGCTCTAAGTTGGCCCATCAAATTAGCCTGTTGAAAAACTTTGTCGCAATATTTTACAATTTTGTAAGCTGCTACCGAAGGGAAGTACAGTTTGCCTCGGTTTACAAAGGTCGTAAATGAATTAAATTTATTTATAATGATAGAATATGTATGATCTGTTGGCAGATTTTGAAGTGCTACTAACGCATTACAACAATGTTCACAAGAAATGTGGGTAAGAATTTGTTTAATAACGTAACCAGTTATATAATATAATATATTTTCCTGGTATGGGCTAGTATGAATTGCGTCTAAATTTTGAAATACTCTTTCAACGTCTTGTTGATAGTCAGGTTCTTCCCGAGGTTGAAACAAACTTTTCGGTTTATTGAAATCGAAGACTTGTGAAGTCTCAAAGCCATTTTCTATGCAGTTGGCATTTATGGACGGTTGAATAGAATGTCTGAACAACATCTTCCGCATTATATATCGGAACTCGAGAGGACACGGGTTATCTTGAGCCCGGCCGCGAGCCCTAATGCATGAAAAAAATATTTCCAAGTTGTCTTGTGAACACTTAAAAGTCAACAAATATTTCATTGGATTTTGCTCCAATGTACACAAATCATTAACAAGTAATGACAAACTATGTATATTCATTAAAAACCCTAATGCAAAAGTTTTTCTACGATGATTTAAAATACCTGTGTCATCTATCATTAAGGATTTTAAATAGGTTCCAGTTTCATTAAATATTGGTTTCCAATAACGTTGGTTTTTTAACGATAATGGAGACTTTGAACCTTTTCCGAAGGGTGATTTTGAATTCATTAAATCAAAAAGTCTATCAATCACGTGCAAGAACTCTGAAGTCGCTTCGCTATTTAGAAAGTCAGGATGACCACTAACCCTCAAAAAATCTATTGCATCAGCAACTGATGAACTAAGTACTTGTGCAGCAAGCCTAACATTCATTTTTTTGTTTTTGAAATCTACATGTAAAGCGCTTAATTTATTGGCGAATTTCAAACCCTCTTTGCTTTGTATTTCGTGTAACTTTCGTATATATTTAAACGAAATATCGCCGGTATTGGACTTCATTTCAAAATCAGCCAGCACATTTCTTGCAAGTTTTAACATGTGAGCAGCGTCAAGCAGACAATAAATATTGCTCTTCCCGTTGGGATGTTGAAAGAACGGTATTAAATTATTTTGTTCAAGTGAACAGCCTAAATATTCATAAGCCTTTATATTGGATGATGCACCATCACAGGTCAAAGATCTTACGGTGACACCAATTTCATCAAGCACAATTATTGCTGTTTTTATTAATTCTGATAGCATTTCCCCAGGCAAATTATTTGCAATAAAAAAATATGCAATTGGACACTTAAAGCGTACACCGTATGAAACTATCTGAAATACAAGAGCTTCAGAAGCTAATTTTTCTGGATCACTTACAGCAATTGGTCCTAAATCAACGTAACCCACGACTTTGTCCAATTTTTGATCATAGGCTAAATTTTCTTTTAATGCCATGCCATCAAATATTAAAGCAACATTTTTTAAATAATTTTTTTCCGGTAATTTGACTTGTTCTTTTAAATATTCGATTACTTCAGATAAGAAACCAACATTACAATTGAAGAGTGACAAAGATCGTCGTATTGTTTCTACATGAGGCAAAGTTGTATATTTTCTTAAAAACTCATAAGCCTTGGGTGAATAGAAATTTAAAGTTAGAGCAAAGGCTTTCACTTCCTCACTATATCGAACACCATGTGGATTACTTGGTGGTCTTTTGAATTCCTTACAGATATCAGCAAAACGCCCTTGGATAATATTTTCAATTTCTGACTGCCGCGTATACTTTTTAACCGTTGCCATCAAGGAAGACATATCTTGATGTTTTTTAGTTTGCCTCGTCACTTTTTGCTTAAGCATCTTAGTTCTCTTCTGAAGTATTTGTTCTTTAGTTGACTTTATTTTCACTTGCACGCCCCTATCAATCTTTGCGGGAACGGGATCTTCACTGCTGACCTAAGAAAACAAGAAAACTTTGTGAAATCAGTACTTTACGTTATTAATTTATTTGTTTGTTTTATTAATCGTTATTAAATACAAGTAGTGCCGCGTGGTTTTACCCACATTGCTCCGCTCCTAAGGATCCTAGAGTGATGGTAGATAGCCATTTTGAAGAACTCGGTTAAGGTGAAACCGTAGCCGGGTAGCCCGTGAAATACATTTATTTACGTTTTTTGCAATTTCCAGGTCAGTATCATTCTACATGTTGAACTAAATATGATTTGTAGTCGTAAAAATTATGGACATATATATGTTCATAATTTAATTCGACCTAATTCAAATCTCTCTAAATGCATATTATCCAATCGAATGATTTCCTAATTTCATGAAATCATGACATTTGAGGCCAAGTCTAACTTAAGGAGTTGTATTGCTGACCCTATTCTATAAAACCGTATTTATTACGTTCACTAATCATATTCTAATCAACGTACAACTTGACCTGAAAAAAGCACAAAACGTTAAAACAAAACGATTTCCACGATTTTTTTCGATTCCCCTTAACAAATGCAAAAAGTGATTTTCAATTCCGGCTGGTAGACCCAGAGATTAGCACGTTTAACAAAACAATAAAAAAACAAGTCTTCAGATTTATAATATGAGTATGCATTTATATGACATAATGACATTGGAGCAGTGATAACGGCCGCGACTTACGAGTCATGTGGGTTCGACCCAAGCAGACATTTAACTTTGGGTCAATTATTTCATCCCCAATATCTTCAATACGGTGAAAAAATGTCGTAAGGAAACCGATGTGCGAATTTTTCGTTCTACCAAAAAACTCGGACGTATCCCTCTCATAAAAAGAGGAGGCCTGTGTCCCGGTAGTGGGATTATAGGCAGAGGCCATTAAGGCTTTCATACGTGGACAGAAACAACACACCACATTATTTGAAGGCGCGCTCTATTAAATAATGTGGTGAATCCTTTCTGTACCTTCATGAGTAAGCAAAAATGATGCACCAGACATTTAGGGGCGCCTCCATTAGCAAAAAATAATAATACACTAGACATAAAGAGACGTCATCGTGGTAGGTAAGTATAAATTAAGCGTCAAATAAGAAGCTTCATGCTTCGTGTCGTAGTTAAGGTTACCACGCCACGGTCAGCACTAACGCGTTTAAATGGTAGTATTTGAATCTGTACATAATTTTGTATTATATAATACACAAATAATTGACATAAAACGACTGTATTTATATTTAGTAAAGGAAAGGGAAACTTACAGATAACTTGATAAGATTGCTTATATTTTCAAGAACTTTTCGACATTGTTTTTTATTAGTTTGTTCCTCAATATTGCAGCCAGCACGTTTCACTGCTGTTTCCTTAAGTGGAGAATTTCCTTCATAAATGTCAGAATTAGTGCTTGGTACAGCTACAGGAGCTATTTGCACCATAAGCTGTTCATGTAATGAACTTACTGTCTGAAAATCATAATTTATTTTACACAAACTTTGTATTTGCAATACATTTGGACTATATTTCTAAAAATATAATATTTTGTAATATAGATAATCATGTTAAATGTTTACCTTGCCTGGTGATACTATTTCTTGATTTATTATATTAGGAACTGCTGTTTGTTTTAAGCGCCTTGTTGTTGAATAATAATCTGATTCAAGAAAATGTAAATTGCAAATCCGTGCACTTTCATAAAACGTCATTTTCAATGGTACAATGGATAACCACAATTTTCTCCGAGTACTATTTTTAGGAAATCTAAAAAAAAAAAATTTCATGGATATTAAAATAGTTAAAATAATGAGAAACAAAAATTAAATATCTAAAAAATAACACAGTATGCCAATGTGATGTACAATGATTAGGAAAAAAATATATGTTCCACGGAAATTCCCAGATATATCCTCAATATGGTCACACTACTTCAGCATGACATAAACAAAATTAAAACCGTAAACAAACATTATAATTGCACATAGTCAATTAAATTCAATGTAAAACATTGTAAAACTATTTGATCCTGACATAGTTATCATTTACTAATATGTTGAGAACACTGTTAAAACGTTTTATGAAGAAATAAAGTGAAAATACAAAGAAATATGTTTTGCAATGATTCAATGTCATAAATCACTTACGGGTGAAATCTTATATCACCTCCTGGACACCACCTACTTCCGCAACCACGCACAATACAATTTTGCACCATTTCTTGAATTATAACAATTACTATCGTGAAAAATTCCAAATAAAGCTGTAAACCGCAAAGTAAACAGCCGCCATATTGGCTCTTATTTATTTATTTTGACTTAGGGCTAATGTTGCCACATTATCGAATCCTCGGGAAAGGGGATTGTAATTCCAGTATCCGCCAACCCAGCTATGCCTAAGACCAAAAATTTTGGGATTTTTAATTCAACTTATAGCATTTCAACTATTTATTAATAGGAACATTATTTGAGAGTGTTTACTTCTGATTTGGTTAGTGTGGTAAGTAATCCTAAGAATTTACTAGGAGATTCAAAAAAGGAGATGGCAATACTATTGTCCACACCAAAAAGAGAAGTCGGCCCACAGAGAGTGAGATAGAGATATGTAGGTATTTGACTCAAGCTGTTGTTCCGAGTGTGGGCTCCATTTTTATCTATATCTTCATGTCGAAAACACACAAATATTATGAAAAAACACTATAAAACTAGAGAGCATACCACGAAAAAGTACCGATGACCAACGAGTTCGAAACGTCACTTTCAACTTTTTTTTATGTTACCAGATTATATTTTCCATAGAGAATTAGTTCAACCAACTGTGTGTGTATCTAGCATTACAGTAAAATTGTCGCAGACGTTATAGAACTTTATATAAATTAAGAAATAAGGCTAAAAACCGCCTGAACGGCGCGGTATCTAGCATTACAGTAAAATTGTCGCAGACGATATAGAACTTTATTTATATTTAGAAATAAGGCTAAAAACCGCCTGAACGGCGCGGTCGGGTATGCGACCACACGGCTTTTTTGGGACTGAAAAATTGCGGTTTCGAATGCGACCAAATGGAGTTGACCGGAGAAAGGCGTCTGGGATTTTATCATAAATGCGTGGAGCCATACCCAGGACACTTTTTTTTACTAATGCAGTATTACATTTATAATTACTCAAAGAATTTTTGTACTGACTACGAATTGGAACATTTCGTACCATTGTAATTTTTTCAAAAAGATTGGGATTCGTTTTCACGAAGATACTAATTTCTAATATGTATATTGCCGGTAGCGTAAGTATTTTTAATGATTTAAAGTATGTTGCACAGTTGTCATCTGTTTTCAGACCACACATGGCTCTAAAGCACCTTTTTTGTGCCTTAAATAGTAATTCCTTATCTGTGGAATTACCCCAAAAAATAAATCCGTATCGTAGAAGTGAGGCTACTAGACCATGTTAGGCAACAAGTAACACGTCTATGTTTACTTTTCTAGCCAACGGAAAAAGTGCATAGGCAGATTTATTAATTTTTTTACATACTTAGCTGTTCTATATGAGCTTTCCAATTAAGGTTATTGTCAATAAGGATACCTAAAAACACACTAACATTTACTTCTTCTATTTCGTTGCCATTGTAATTGACACACACTTTTGGAGCTTCAATTCTTTGGTGGAAATGCATAACTTTGGTTTTCTTGAGGTTGATTATTAAATTATTCAATTTATTATGTCATTAAGAGTATTATTAATGTCAAATTGGTAAATATTTAAGTCCTTACATTTTATTATGGTAGTGCTATCGTCTGCAAACAAAATCATTTGTTGTTGCGTCACTTTTGGCAAATCATTTATGTAAATGAGAAATAAAGGTGGCCCAAGAACGCTACCTTGAGGTACTCCATATTTTATCCTTCTCAAATTCGACACATACGTTCGTTCTGTTTTGGTTCTTGCGCACACTCTAGTGATATCAGTGCATTGCAGTCTATTACTTCGACATGATTCTAATAATTTTAAAATGTTCCCTCTGATGCCATAACAATGCAATTTGTCTAGAAGGATTTTGTGATCAACATAATCAAAGGCTTTCGTCATGTCTGTGTAAATAGCGCAGATGGGAGTCTTTTTATCAACAGCAGACATAACATTATTTAAAAGGTCGAAAATAGCCATGTTAATGGTTTTATTTCCTTGAAAACCGTTTTGTTCTTTACACAAAATATTATATTTGTGAAGATACTGGTATATGGAATCACAAATAACTTTTTCAAAGATTTTTTTTTTAACTTTTTTTATCATTTACATATTTAATCACTTTCGTAGATATACCGTCAAAACAGTACTAGTATTTTAAGCGTCTTTATGGCTAAAATAATATCGGATTTTAGAACAGGCTGCATAAACATTGATTGTATTGTCAAGTTAGGTAGCTTATTGTTTATTTTAATGTCATTTGTTATATTATTCTCAATGTCATCTATAAAGTGGTCGTTAAATGCATTTGCTATGTCAATTGGGTTTGTGTATGTAAAATTCCCTGTTTTTATTGTCAGTATCTGTTCTTTAGGCAGGTTAGTTTTAGATCTATTAACTATCTGCCATGTGGCTTTGGATTTGTTTTGCGAGTTGCTTGTAAAGTAGTTATTTTGTGCCTTCTGAGTTGGTCTAACAATTTTTTTATGCTGCGTAGTGTATTTTTTCAATTCACTCTTAGCTTTTTTTGTTGGGTGTAGTCTATAAGCCCACAATAACCGTCTCTGTTTCTTACTACAGGTTTTTATGCCATGAGAAATCCATTTAACCTGTTTGTTAGTACTTATTTATAGTTATTATTTTCTCTGGAAAGCAGAGATTGTAAAACAATGAGAAAATATCAGACAAGGTCTTATAGGCTACATTAACATCATTACTATCGTAGACTTCTTTGAAAGATAGATTTTGGATACATGTGTAAAATAAAAGACTTAAAACACCATTTCATATCTATTTTGTTTTATTTACTCCATAAATTCATATTATTACCTTATAAATTACAAGTATTATTATAAAATAACATTCTTTAATAGTTCCCAACACAAATTTAAATACAATTAAACATCATCTAAAATAAATGTTACAATATTCTACTTACTCGGTAAGGGGAGATGATCACTACACGAATGTTGGACACCAACTGAACTCGCAAAAATGGCGGCACGCTCTTTTATAAAACAAAGGTGGGTATGGCGCCATGTTTGCGAGTTTGACAGTTACAATTGTTTTAAAATTGTCTTGCAGCCAAATAACGATTTTAGGTCAATGATGTGATTTATAATAACACATGAGGCATAATATAACACGTTCTTACAGTCGGCCATCCAAGCAAACTGTAAATACGTCCTCGTACTTAGCTGCAAATCAAACAAAGAATAATAAGATCAATAAATTATAACAACACCATGTTTAAATATAAACAAACATAACATAGACCCAATTGGTCTTCATTAAAAGCAGACACCAGTAATTAATCGATTGATTTGACCCCATTGGTCCTTAATACTATATTTGACCCCATTGGTCCTTAATACTATATACCCCATTGGTCCTTAATACTATAATTGACCCCATTGGTCCTTATCGCTATATATGACCCCATTGGTCTTAATGTGTTGACCCCATTGGTCTTAAATGTGTCGACCCCATTGGTCTTAAATGTGTCGACCCCATTGGTCTTAAATGTGTCGACCCCATTGGTCTTAAATGTGTCGACCCCATTGGTCTTAAATGTGTCGACCCCATTGGTCTTAAATGTGTCGACCCCATTGGTCTTAATTAAAATATAGACCCCATTGGTCTTAATTAAAATATAGACCCCATAGGTCTTAATTAAAATATAGACACCATTGGTCTTTATGATTAAAAAGCTATAAGAAAAAATAAATCAATTAGAATTTTCGTCATACGACTATTCGCCTAGGACGTCATCATGTGGTCTATTGAAGCAAATCCATGGCTTTAACTTATCCACAGCAATTATACTTGAGTATTTTTTATTGGCTTTTCTTGTAAGAGGCGTGTCCTCTACTTGATAACGGTCATGATCGAAAACATTAGTAATTTTGTAAGGGCCCTGATATTTTGGGATTAACTTTTTGCTACCACCCGTAGAGGGGATTTGGCGTTCAACCCTTACTAAATCCCCAATATTATATTTAATAGGCTTGCAGCGAGATTTATCAAAAGTTGCTTTTTGAGTCTTTTGTGTGGATTCAATATGAGATGAAATCTCAGTACGAATTTCTTCGAGACTTTTGTTTGTCGAAGTGGTATCGTCATCAATTGCAGAAATAATTCTACTATCACTTAAACCCTGTGGTCTTATCCCAAAAAGAGCTTCTGCAGGTGTCTTATTGATACCCTTATTGAAGGTATTATTGATACCCCACTGGACATCGGGCAGGTGGTCTTCCCATTTGCTTTCAGATGAGCCAATACATTTAGCTGTTAGAGAATCAACAATAACTTTATTATATCTCTCCACCTGACCGTTGGCCCGTGGAGTAGCAACTGCATTTAATACATGTTTGATGCCTTTATCCAACACAAACTTTTTAAAGAGATCACTTGTGAATGACGTGCCTCGGTCAGATATAATTCGTTTCGGAACGCCAAAGATACTAATAAACTCGCGCAAAACTCTAATAGTAGTGTTTGATTTTGTATTTTTCACAGGTTTCAAATAAATGTATTTTGTAAAAGCATCAATCAGGACAAGAATATACACATTACCCCTACTACTGCGTACAAATGGACCCGTATGATCCATGTGTATAGTATCAAACGGCACGTCTATTTTATCGATTGGGTGCAAAAAGCCAGGTCTTTCCCCACCAGGTGTTTTACTATAGGCACACTCTAAACAAGAGGATACATATTTTGTAACAAAAGCACGCATATCTGGGAACCAATAATGACTTTTTATTTTATCCAACGTTTTGTCTAAAGCAAAGTGGCCAATGTCGTCATGATTCTGTTTGACAATTTGCCATCGAACGCCTTTCGGCACAACCCATCTATCTCCACTAGGTGTGATTCTAAAAAGCTTGCCATTTTTAAATTTATAATTTTCTTTTATTTCTAAAACGTCGTTAAATTCAGAGTTACTTAAAATCCCAATAATCCGTTGAAGTTCTGAATCTGAATTCTGTACTGTTGAGAGCCAGTCTGTTTCTACTACAGAATTAACATATTGTCCCGAATGATTAGTACTGATGGATGGGTTGCGACTCAAAGCGTCAACATGAGCCATAGAAGATCCCGCTTTGTACTCGATTTCAAAATCAAATTCTTGCATTTGGGTCCACCATCTGGCTACCCGAGGAATCATATCACGTTTCATGAAAGTGGATCTTAATGAATTACAATCGGTCACGATCTTAAAATGTATCCCCACTAGATATACCCGAAATTTTTGTAACGAGGCTACCACTGCCAGGGTTTCTAGGTCATAAGAACAATAATTTTGTTCTTCAGGGCTAGTCTGTCTGCTAAAATAAGCTACAGGTTTTAAAATATTTTGTTCATTCTTTTGGAATAGTATACCACCGACACCTATTTTGCAAGCGTCAGTGTGCAATTCTGTAATGGATTTTGAATCATAAAGGGCTAATATCGGTTTTTGAATTAACATTGTTTTTAAGGTCTTAAATGCATTTTGTTGATCGGGCCCCCATACCCAAACAGAATTTTTTCTGAGTAGCTGTGTCAATGGCTTTGCAATAATTGAGAAACCCTTCACGAACCGACGGAAAAAGCTCGCTAGCCCCAAAAACTGTCTTACGTTATGTTGATCTTTCGGTACGGGAAATTTTTCAACTGCGTCTATTTTAGCTGACCCTGGTTGGATACCCTCGCTTGAAATATTAAACCCCAAATAAGTTATTGAACGACCAAAAAAAACACATTTTGACAAATTAAGAGTAAGACCTGCTTCTGATAGCAAAATCAATACAGATTCTAAAAGTCTCATGCCCTCTTGTATAGATTTTGATGGAATGATGATGTCATCCAAGTAAGCTAATGCTTCTTTATGACGTAAGTTGCCTAGAACTTGATGCATCATTCGTTGAAACGTTGCTGGAGCATTTGCCAGGCCGAAAGGCATTCGATTAAATTCAAAATGGCCTTCCGGCGTGACAAACCCTGTTTTATGCCTATCCTGTTCTCTGATTGAGATCTGGTAGTATCCAGATGCTAAATCAAGAGCCGTGAAGTACATGTTACCAGCTAACGTGTCAATCTGGTCATCTATAAGTGGTATTGGATAATTTTCGCGAATAGTATTTTTATTCAAAGCTCTATAATCAATACATAGGCGGTGACCGCCAGTTTTTTTTCGTACGAGCACAATAGGACTAGCAAAAGAGGAAACCGAGGGGCGTACTATATCGTTTTTAACTAGTTCATCTACCATTTCTCTGACTATTTCTTTTTCTTTCATTGCTAGCCTGTAAGGCCTATAGACTACAGGTGTATCACAGTGTAGATCAATTTTCATCTCACAAACCGAGGAATGCCCCAACTCAGAGAGTGTAAACGCAAAGCAATGTCGATAATTATTTAGCAAGAAAAGCAAGTCATTAATCACAGTTTGACTTAACTCATCAGAAACGTTCAAGTCCGAAGGACAGATTAAACTCATTTGTTGATCCTGTAGTTTAGAGTGGGCAATACGCAGAACCTTTTTTTCATTTTCTTGATAAGCAGTGATACCTCTAGCAATTAAAATATTTGGTTCTAAACACAGTGGCTCGGAATTTAGATTATTAATAACAATTTGTCCGTAACCGTCATGGTTAAATTGATAAATTCCAGTTAGAACAAAATAGAAAGAGTTATTTTTGCTACGCGAGCCTCCCTCAATGTAAAGGTCACCAGTGAATTTGGGTTCTGTGTAGACTTCTAAAATTGTAATACCTAGTAATGGAATATTTTTACAGTTAAAAATGTTTACCTTTTGGTATTGGATACTATCTATCTGATTTTGCAAAATTTCAAAATGTTTACTGGTTTTCTGAATCAATACATGAGGTTGTTCAGTGAAGGTTTGACCTATCATAAGGGGAACCTGCATTACACAATCTGGGACAATTAATATTTCGACTTCGGCTTTCACCCCGTCAATTTCAATTAGAGTATTGACTTTACCCAATGTATGCACAACAGAATTACCAAACCCTCTGAGTATTGGAAGATCTCTAGTTTGAATTTGTATATTTCCCAATTTGGGTAATTCAGATTGTTTAAGCATTGAGCATTCACTACCAAGATCAATAAATGAGTTAATTTCTATGTCATTGATCCGCACAGTTTTAAAATATTTATCTGAAGTACCCTTGATATCAACCCTATTAACCGATTTTTGAGCAGTTATTATTTTTGAAAAGCAATTTTCTGCCTCATGGCCAATTCTCGTACATTTAGTACACCTTTTAATTGGTTGAGTACATTGACTTACAAAATGACCTTCCTGTCTACAATTATTACAACGAAGGACTCTGTCTTTGGCGTTTGGATTCTTTGCTTTATTATCCGATGAGTTTGTTACAGGCTGAACCTTAATATTAGATTTTCGGTCAGTGCTTTGTTTTATACTTCTTGAATTTCTTAAATAAGTTAGTAATTTATCCAAGTCCTCATACTGGCTGCTCCGCTGCGGGCTGCCGCGCCGCTGACTGCTCCGCTGCGGGCTGCCGCGCCGCTGGCTGCTCCGCTGCGGGCTGCCGCGCCGCTGACTGCTCCGCTGCGGGCTGCCGCGCCGCTGGCTGCTCCGCTGCGGGCTGCCGCGCCGCTGACTGCTCCGCTGCGGGCTGCCGCGCCGCTGGCTGCTCCGCTGCGGGCTGCCGCGCCGCTGGCTGCTCCGCTGCGGGCTGCCGCGCCGCTGGCTGCTCCGCTGCGGGCTGCCGCGCCGCTGGCTGCTCCGCTGCGGGCTGCCGCGCCGCTGGCTGCTCCGCTGCGGGCTGCCGCGCCGCTGGCTGCTCCGCTGCGGGCTGCCGCGCCGCTGGCTGCTCCGCTGCGGGCTGCCGCGCCGCTGACTGCTCCGCTGCGGGCTGCCGCGCCGCTGGCTGCTCCGCTGCGGGCTGCCGCGCCGCTGACTGCTCCGCTGCGGGCTGCCGCGCCGCTGGCTGCTCCGCTGCGGGCTGCCGCGCCGCTGGCTGCTCCGCTGCGGGCTGCCGCGCCGCTGGCTGCTCCGCTGCGGGCTGCCGCGCCGCTGGCTGCTCCGCTGCGGGCTGCCGCGCCGCTGGCTGCTCCGCTGCGGGCTGCCGCGCCGCTGGCTGCTCCGCTGCGGGCTGCCGCGCCGCTGGCTGCTCCGCTGCGGGCTGCCGCGCCGCTGGCTGCTCCGCTGCGGGCTGCCGCGCCGCTGGCTGCTCCGCTGCGGGCTGCCGCGCCGCTGGCTGCTCCGCTGCGGGCTGCCGCGCCGCTGGCTGCTCCGCTGCGGGCTGCCGCGCCGCTGGCTGCTCCGCTGCGGGCTGCCGCGCCGCTGGCTGCTCCGCTGCGGGCTGCCGCGCCGCTGGCTGCTCCGCTGCGGGCTGCCGCGCCGCTGGCTGCTCCGCTGCGGGCTGCCGCGCCGCTGGCTGCTCCGCTGCGGGCTGCCGCGCCGCTGGCTGCTCCGCTGCGGGCTGCCGCGCCGCTGGCTGCTCCGCTGCGGGCTGCCGCGCCGCTGGCTGCTCCGCTGCGGGCTGCTGCGCCGCTGGCTGCACCGCTGCGGGCTGCTCCGCTGTGGGCTGCTCCACTGCGGGCTGCTGTGCTGCTGGCCACTGCGCAAAGGGCTGCGCGATCGACTCCTCCTTTGTGGATGGCGATTCAGGTCCATGCCGCCTTGTTTCTGCTGCAAACTTGGTCTTGAACCTTGTGATTGTAGCTTCAGGGAGTGATGGTGATCACTTCCCAAAATTGGAGAAGCAAGCACTCTTTGTTTATCCATGTTTCTCGACCGAAAAGAAAAAAATAAATAAACACATATTAGAATGAGCTACTTATCCCACTTCTGAATTGTAAAATAAAAGACTTAAAACACCATTTCATATCTATTTTGTTTTATTTACTCCATAAATTCATATTATTACCTTATAAATTACAAGTATTATTATAAAATAACATTCTTTAATATTTCCCAACACAAATTTAAATACAATTAAACATCATCTAAAATAAATGTTACAATATTCTACTTACTCGGTAAGGGGAGATGATCACTACACTAGCGATGGGCGTTGAATGAACGAACTAGTTAATTCGACCGTCGACGTACTGTGAACGAGTCGACGGTTCACCGTTAATCGATGGACTAGTCGAATCCGTAGACGCTAGACGCCGAAACACGGAACGCGACGAGTTGTGAACGAGTCGACGATGCGACGGTTCACCGTTAATCAATGGACTAGTCGAATCCGTAGACGCCTCTGACGGCGTAACTGAAACGTAGACGAGAACGTAATCGATTCATTCGTCCGTGCGCCCTTGGAAATGAAATGATCGTGCAAACAAATTTGAACTTTAAATCTAGTACGAGGGAGTTGATAATTGTACGGGTCGAATAAAATTATTGTCTTGGGAAGGAAAGGATGCAGTTATAGTAGTTTCGCGTGTGCAAAGAGGAAGGCGATGGACTGGTCGGGCGATGCGAGACAAACCGGTTTGTATTTGTTTAAACAAACTGTGTGTTTTCATATTGTTTTGATTTTTGAATTTGTAAATATTTAACAAAATAATAATTAATGACATAAAATCAATTGATCTTCTAACTAAGCCAGAATAGTGCATCATCATCATCATCACCATCATCATCATCATCAGCCTATAATGTTCCCACTGCTGGGACACAGGTATAGTGAATACGACTTTATAATTAACTCTATTCAGTATTCAGCCAATCCTAAGCACCCGATATATTACTCTCCTTTATGGTCCTAAGCCTGGAAAAGTATGAAGGGAAGTTCAAATGAATAGGTACAGCCCGCGAGAGATGAGACGTCTACCGCCTGCGTTCACGCCGTCGTCGTCGACTGCCGTAGACGACGTCGCAAAGTTTATTAAGTTAACGCGTAAACTAGTCGACGAATTCGACTAGTTGATCGACTAGTCGATAAACGAAAATGGACGGTCTAGTTGCGTCGACGCCAAATACGTCGACGACCCATCTCTACACTACACGAATGTTGGACACCAACTGAACTCGCAAAAATGGCGGCACGCTCTTTTATAAAACAAAGGTGGGTATGGCGCCATGTTTGCGAGTTTGACAGTTACAATTGTTTTAAAATTGTCTTGCAGCCAAATAACGATTTTAGGTCAATGATGTGATTTATAATAACACATGAGGCATAATATAACACGTTCTTACACATGATTTAAATTTATCAAGGTTCTCTTTGGAGTAATGTTTTTTTACCGTTTTCCAAAATTTTAAGCGACACGCTTTATTCACAGGTATTTTAAGTATTTGTGATGTGTGATCTAATAACATGAGGTCAATAATTTCCGTTTTCCAACCTTTTCTTAGATTATGTGCAAAGTTATCAATGCACGTTTTACCATGAGGCCTAGTAGGCTGGTTTAGAGCTAGAGTCAAGTTATAGTTAAGTAGGAAGTGTTCCAAATCCAGAGTAATCTTATTTCTTAACGATACATTAATGTTAAGATCACCACACAACACAATTTTTTTATTCGATAATAAACAAACTTTTTTTAATACAATGGTGCCGATTCTGTTGTACACCGAACTAAACTAACTAAACTATAACTAAAATTCCTAGCTTTTCACTATGAGAATCTTAACGCTATTCTGCAAAAAAATATCTCTAAATTAAAAAAACTATTTTGACACAACTAAAATCGAATTTGACAATCGCGACTCGCACGTGGTTTGTTTTGGTTTCGCAACGTGGTACTTGTTTGCCCTACCCGTGCCAGAGGCGCGCAGGGGCGGCAGCCTCGACGTAATTTTTATGGAATTTTCATTTTTTGGATGGAAAATATGAAAAATTATTACCCACATGTTGAGTTTGAGAGGTGCATGGGGTTTTAAAAAGGGGGTCGAAATTTTCATTATTTTTGCGATAGGACACACCATTTTCGAGATATAAGCAAAAGAAAAGAAAAAAATACAGTACTATTTTTGCACCAGAAGTCGAGGTGTCTGCGTGAATTTTAGTTCTTGACAACTAATTTTATTCCACACCTATTTAATCGCGATTAAAAATAGTCACATTTAGTCAGACAACCAAAATTTAAGGTTGAATAGAATAATGAAATTGACAACAACAGAATAGCAAAATTACCATTTTCACTAAACTAATAATTCAGTACAATCTTAGTGCTATCAAACTAAAATATAGTTAAGTTGTGTCACTTTGGTCAATTTCAGAATAGGAAATCGTCGTTTGACAGGAATAAATTAAATTTTGGTGATGTTTAGTCTAGTTTAGAGAATTTTGTGACAACAGAATCGGCACCAGTGTCAAGTTTTTCATAGAACGTCAAGTAATTATATTTTGGTACTCACATATAACAATAATCGAATAGGATGTCAATTCTATAGCACTCATTTCAAACACGCCTGATACGGACTGTTTAGCAATGTCTAGTAACTCCCTGTACTGGTACCCCGTTCTTACAAGAATACAAGTTCCTCCCCGATTTGTGCTTCTTGAAAAAATCTGGTAACGGCTGTCTTTGACAGTCGTTACGGGAGAAGAGCGAAAGCTTGACAACCAGTGTTGCCAAGGGATATCGTATTACTCAGTAACTGGATTTGGAGGTCAGATAGGCAGATACCTGAAATCCAGCTGCATCCGGTTAGACTGGAAGCCAACCGAGGTTTAGTTATGTAAAAAATACAATAAACAGGCAACAAAATCTACTAGACATGACCTACTTTATGTGAAACCTTATCTAAAGAAGTGATTTTAGAGAAGAAAATTTAAAAGATTAGATATAGGTAATTTATCAACTGTACCTATTTCAAATTTAAGTATTAATCAATCATTCGTTTGCGTATCTAATTTGATTTAGATATTTACCATGAAAGAGAACCTTGTCGACTGCATGACTACGGATATCTACCTATTAAGATTGTTTGAATATACCTCCACGAGTTCTGGGATTAGGTAGCACGCCTCATATTTATATCGCCGTTAACAAGAATGCCAGATTATGCGATTTTTTGCCATTTGTTAGACTAACGCCCGGTTTCTCGACGGCTGTTCAAATCTAAAATTAACTAACCATGTGTCAAATCTCTTGTTAAGTCGAAAACGAGTTGCACGAACGTAAATTAAGTACTTTGATTTATATCGTTGATCACTTAACATCGCCAATTCAGCAACCCAATTTGATTTGACTGTTCTGTTAATTTAACAGGTTTGTTAGTTGATTATAGATTTGAATAGCCGTCGAGAAACCGGGCGTTAGTCTGAGGGCAATGGCTATTAGTGCCCGATCATACGTACCACAGGCGGCTATTAGTTTTTATCTGGCAGTTACAAAATACCAGCAATACAATAGCAGTTACATACGTATGTTGTGTATGTAGTCAAAACTACCCGTCACAAGACGTAGCGAGATGTAGCGTCTTGTGACGGGTCGTTGAGCTCCCAAAAATAGGGTTGAGCTACACGAAGACGGATGCATGCATGCCGTCTTTTGGGACAGGTCAGCTCAAAGCTGCAATGGGCCTTCCAGAAACGGCCCTGCACTGTTAGACTCACATAAAATCCTAATATAAGTAGGTATTGTTTGGACATTTTAAGAGACCATGACCTCTGTGTTTGTTTCGGCATTCCTTATCTGGTATCAGTCAGCTAGGAAATGCCCACACGGTTGATTTCGACGACCAAATTGAAGACTATTCATCTTCATACTAATTAGTCCAAAAAAAAAAAAAAAAAATTAGTCCACGTGTCGTGATTGAGGTACCTATGGATGTGGTACCTACGTGTGATAGGGCCCCTACAATCGAATATCCTAATTCGAGTGCCTATTTGTTTTGTAAAACAAAAGCAGATGGACTAAAAAAAACGCAAAGTGCGTCGGACTGACCACGTATAGTGAAGGGTTCCGTAGTTAGGGTGAACATTTCCACCTATCCACAGTATCGATTTTATCGACGAACTAGCTATTGCCAGCGGCTTCGCCCGCGCGGAACTTTCATCCCCTATTTAACTTCCTTAGGGGTTGAATTTCGAAAAATCCTTCCTTATTCCTTGTCTACATTATAAAGGAAACCTCTATGCAAAATTCAGCTTTCTAGGTATAAGGGTTTGGGCTGGGCGTTGATGTGTTAGTCAGTCAGTCAGGACTTTTCTTTTTATTAATATATATAATAATTTAGAGTATTTCATCGTAGGTAGGTATTTCTTGAAAAAACTGGCATTCCTACACGTGGAGATTTTCTCGCGGTGAAGTGATAATCGAAAGGAGATAAAAAGGAGAATCAAAACGGTACGATACTCACACTTCACAACTACAATTAAAACAAAACATCCTATTTCGAGTTGGCGAATCACAGTTCGAGAATATCGCCTGATGACTCTCGTATGACAATATAAGACACGTTTTAGGTGGCCATGAGCTCTCATGGCCACACGATTACCGCACGGTAAACGTCTGACGCTTTCGTCTAAGAGTCTTGTTTAACAATCCTGCCTCCCGACGGACGAGAAATAATGCTCTCACTGCTGTGGACCCTATTGTGGACGTCACATGTTTTAGAATTTTCGGCTGTAGGACATGCGGGTTTCCTCACGCTGTGTTCCTTCACAGTTTTGGGAGCAGTGGTCATGAAATCATTTAAACAAAGTGTAAAGTGCCTACTTGGGTTCGACCCTCGCCGTTCAGCCTCCACTACTTACCGCGAGGAACTTTCCTTTACTTAAAAAAAAAATCTCACAATAACAATTATTATCGGCCTATAATATTCCCATTGCTGGGACACAGGCCTCCTCTCTGTGAGAGCGTAGGCCGTAATCTACCACGCGAGCCCAGTGCGGGCTGGTAGATGTCACATGTCTTCTAGGACATGCCTGTTTCCTCGCGATATTTTTTCACCATTTTGAGAGCAGCGATGATAAAATAATTTACTCCCTGCCTGGGTTCGAATCCTCGCAGCCATGACCCTCCTTTACTTAAAAAAGCTCACAAAAACAATTATTGTTACCAATTCAGCATCACAACATGATATAAGAAAATCCCAAATTATTCAACAAACTCTCGATCACATGACAGGTGATATCACCAAGATACATACATAAAATTACAATATATTTTTAATAAACAAAATAGCGAGTGAATGATAACGAAGAGCGGCAAAGTCCGTCTGTCGATCTCCGGGTGCAAATTCTTAACCTCATGATATTGACTCATTGACTCGTAGCGTATAGGAAGTTCTGGATCGATATCTTGATGAACAACCGAACGATAATTTGGAGACAACATCATTAAAATAACATTGCGCTTGTAGATATTCCCCGAAGGGGCCGGCAGACTCATGCTAAGGTCTCATGAAGGTAATTGGGAGCGACTCGATTGTCATTAACTGATAAATCGATTTGTTGTGGCGGGTTACCCAGCCAAGTGCCAGGCTATCGTTGTAGGGAGCATGGTATGAGGAAGTTGAATGGCTTAACTTTGCAATGGCTACTGATGCTTCCGCCCTGGAGTGTAAATGTGGTGCTGTCCCACAAACAATGGGGCACTTAGTATCTTGTCCACCGTATCCTGTTGTCTGCACGCTACAGGATCTGATGGACGCTGCCGAAAGTACCAAGCTCGTAGCTATATTCTGGGCTGACTGTATTTAGATTGCTATCGATACGCTAAGAAGAACAATGGCTACCCATTCGTCAGCGCAGAGAGTCGAGGGCTCTGTCAAGTCAATGTTGTTGTCTAATTCGACAAATCCACTCAAAAAATTCGTTCCATAAACAATTCTACGATGTATTCTCACCGCTCTGGTTTCATTCAATCTTCTTTCTTTCTACAGGCAATGTTTCTGTGGAATGCGCTCCCTCTGAATAACAGGGTGGTAACCAGTCGGTTATCGTTAAAGTGAATGCACGTGAGCAGCACGTAAGAAGTTGGCAGAATCATCCCAGCGCTAATTTGCTGGATTCGATTTTCCTCTACGTATCGTTATTTCTCCAGACAAAGTTTATTTTCGTTATATGTAAAATGTATGTATGTATGTACCTATTAGCATGTATTATTTTTCGAGTTATCTATCTCTTATGTTGCACCTGCCATGTTTTGTTTCTGCATCACCCTAAGGTTGACTGGTAGAAAATGCATCAGGCATTATCTAAGTCTGCCTTTGTGCAGTATTTTTTATTGGTGCATGAAGTTTTAATTAATAAATAAATCCGAACCTTGGCTACTTTTAAGAATTTCTTATTAAAAACCGTAACACTGCCCAACCCTGTTTTCAAAACCCAGGAGATCACGCTCAAAAATCGCGTTTGCTAGTACATACGGCTACACAACAAGCTATACCTACCCGATCTCGCACTGTGAGGAAATCCTATATAATGCGAGATTAGCTTATACTGGAAATATTATCTTGATGTGTAGCCGTGTATACCATTAGACCAACGTTCACACAGAGTTGAGATGAAAGTTCGTGGATTAATTAAGTTAAGCGACTGTCTACGAGCTACATCCAACAACTCGTAAGTTGCGACCGATACCACTGGGCCACTGCTCTAAAAAGTGAGAAATAAAAAAAAACGCAAAAAATAAACAACCAACTTCCAAAAATACTACATTGTAAAAATTACTTTTCTAAGTCTGTTGGAACTTCGGAAGTCGTTGGCACAAAACGAAAATACAACACCAAAGACACCGACTTCCCCAATTACAGTCATTTTCACATTCTAGTGGTTTTTTGTTTTTGGGAAAGAAATATTATTCCGGAACAGAAATAATTAATAATTCAACAATAACTCTAGTGATTATTCATTATTATGATAGCTAAAAAAAAATTTGAAAAATGTTTTAATTGTTATCACTTTTTAGTACCTACCCCACAATTCGAAATTTCACCTCCTTGGGGTCAAACCAATGCATATTTATGCGATAGCAGCAATCGCGGTTGATTTGCTGTAATTTTTTGAATAGTCCGTTGTCCTTGTTTGTCTCCCAAATGCATCATCAGATGTATATGAAATTGAAATGGGATCATTTCGAAATAAACCCCTCTCGAACAAACGCGTCTATATTTGACGGAGTTATGCCCGAACATACATAAAAAAGTCTAAACATGTCGAATTAATGACCTCCTTCTTTTTGAAGTCGGTTAAAAATATAATGCAGCGTGTGAATCACGACATGATTAAAATACCTAATTAAAACTATGACATAATGATGTTTACGTTTCACGTTGTTTACCTTATTACCTACTTCTAGACAAATAGGTAGACTAGTTGAATGTAATTAGTCGTATCTACATTATCTAGGTATAAACCGGAGGAATTAGTTTTAGTAAATAGGAAAAAATTAACAGCTGAGAGAGCCATACTTCCAGGGAGTCATCGTCGCGCAAACTGTAAACTGTAAATTAATTTAGCACATGATTTTATGCCCCCTAGGGCAGACATTTAAAAATTACAGTCCGGAATCAAAATCAAAAGTCAGGCTGAGAGTCAGCACTTTTTGAACGTCAAAAACAATTAGATTTTATTCTTGGATCGTAGTATAAGCCACATTAAAGAAGAAAATTGCGTGCTGTTTAAGATATGCCTACAGTTTTAGCTCTATAATATCGTACCTACTTTGAAAGAAAAAATCTATTTTTAAATTATTTTAACCTTTGTTTACATTTTGAATTCCATTACCGAGTGCGTTCCATACATTTTGACCGTGTAGGTAAGTATTGTACTTTTCTATGATACGGCAGATTTTTTTGAAAACCGACAGATTTTTTTTATTTATAAGTCTTAGGTTCAAACCGCCGCTTTGATGAAATAATTTTATAGGTAAGTAAGACATAGATAGACACACAATAGTCAGCCGTTTTCTGTTTACCATCTAAAACGATGTTCACAAATCGTCTGAGTTTCTCGTGAACATGCTAGACAGTGTTGATATTTATTTATTTATTTATTTATTCTTCAGAAAGCTTACAGTCTAATATCTACTTTAAAAAATAATATAAATTTAGCGCTTACAGTTGCCATTTACAAGCTTCCACAAATTAAAAACTATGTACCTAAAGTTAAAAGAAAAAAAGATCAGACAAAAATAAAATAAAATCTTCTCACAACAAATAAACATAACAAATTATTCTTTCTAAATATTAAAAAAAAAAAACAAATTCACGTAATGTATACTTATAAACTATTTTTTTTTTTTTTACAAAATGCAATTTCATGTGCTTTAACTAGGAGTATTGGTATTATTGTCTTTTCCAAAGTATTCCTTATTTATAGCTTGTCTAAATGTGCTTGGACTGGTTCTAAATAAATCAACATCTAAGTGAGAGGGAAGATTATTGAAACTAGTTGCGGTACGTGAGAAGTAGGCATTCCGTCGGTAGTTTGTTGACGCGAATGGAACGTGGAGAAGTGGCCGCTGTCTAAAACCTACGTGATGTGTTCGGAGTGATAATTTTGAGAGGAGTTGGGAACAATCGATGGAGCTATTGGCGATACCTATTTAATAAGAAAGTAATATCATTAACATGGCGTCTGTTTTCCAGCGGTAGGAAATGGTATCTTTTGCAACGATGAGTGTAATCCATTGAGTATTGCTTCGTCTTATAATCTAGATATCTTAAAAACTTTTTCTGTATATTTTCTATTCGGGACTTATACACATCATACTGTGGGTTCCATACTTGAGATGCATATTCTAGCTGGCTGCGTACATATGAACAGTACAGTATTTTTATTGGTTTTAGAGAGCTAAAGCAAGTAGTTGACCTTATGATGAAACCCATGGACTTGGAAGCTTTCTTAACGATTTCGTCAATTTGCATTTCGAATACGAGTTTTTCGTCCTGGGTAACGCCCAAGTCCCTAATACTGGTCACCTTGGTGATCGTTTGGTTATTCAATGCGTACCCTGAACCAATTGTCTTCTTTTGCCGTGTATAAGTTATGTGAAAGCATTTCGATACATTTAGTTGGAGTTTGTTTAGTGCACAGTAATTTACAAACCTATTAAGATCCTCTTGGAGTAGTGATGTGTCAGATGAACTACGTACCGTTTTCAGAATTTTCATGTCATCGGTGTTTAATATTGTCAATGTCATGTCATAGTTGTCAAACTAAATATGAACTTGACAGATGGCTGTCTATTCCCTTCTAACTTCAACCCGAACAGAGCGCACACGCCTCTTACTAATATTAATCAAATAAAATGGTACCTAAAAATGTAATATAACCTTGTGTGTAGGTACAACAGTGTAAACAGTGTTCTGAATAAAGATTATTAAACAAGAAGTGGATTTTAATCAAGATCCCAAACATTCTGGTCCTTCGAGAGCCGACGTTCAAGGATCGCCATCTTTTTTTCTGCGCGTCGTTTGGTGGAGGCGAAGAAAACGCAGCATACCTACATAGCTCGTACGCACCACGAGAACGCAGGAGTTTGGGCGGCGAACCAGCAGCGAGCAGCGACAACAGTCGAACCAATTCAAATAGGTATTCAATCAATCAATTAATTATTAGTCAGACGCTGTATTGTACCTACAGTCAAAAATCGATACCAAAGCGACATCTACATTCGCAAAAAGGCAACAGCCACATATTTTATACATCCGGCATCACTAATTGGCCAATCAGCGAACAGGAAAAACCGTCATCTACAGGACGCCAATCAAAATACTCGATCGTGGAGTCGAGAACGTTCGGAACTTCCGCTTCACGCCACGCGGTCAGCTACTACGACGCACCGCACTGCAAAAATTTCTCTATACACGCAACAGCGAAACACATGAAAATTATTTACAATGTCTCAAAATGAAGAAGATATCGAAATCAACCTACAAACCCTCAAACAGAAGAGAAGTGCAATCAAAGGCAAACTTACTAGGATGGAAAAATACTTACAGAACTTCGACGCAGATCGACACTCCATGATCGAAATCAAAGTCCGACAAGGTGATCTAGAACAATTGTTTCAACAGTTCGAGAAACTACAGCTACAAATCGAATCATTCGAAGACGCCGCGGACAGACAAGACATTCACGAAGTGGAGCGAAGCACCTTCGAGGACAGATTCTATGGACTCAAGGCATGCATGATGAACGCCTTATCGGCAAGATCGCCAGTACACGCATCGACGGCATCACCTTCACGCCACGCGGATCAATTTAACTGTACGCACTACGACCACACCAAACCACGTGTCAAGCTGCCACAACTAGAACTCCCTAAGTTCGATGGGGACATCCGACAATGGCCAGCGTTCAAGAACATCTTCTACGCGTCCGTGGACAGCACCGACCTGCCCGTGGTGAACAAGCTGCAGTACCTGAAGACGGCGCTGACGGGGGAGGCTGCAGGCCTCATAGCTTCACTGCTCATCATAGAGGAGAACTATTCCAAAGCTCTCGAAATCCTAGCTAAGAGGTATGAAAATCAAACTATAATTGTAAACTTTCATTTAAAAAGTATCACTAGCTTTAGTACTATCACTCGAAATAACCTCAAAGAGTACTTGGTTCTGCTACAGCAAAGTCTAGACTCCCTGAGAGCCATCCAGCTCCCTGTAGAGCACTGGGATGCATTGTTGGTTTTTCTAATAACACAAAAGTTAGACAATTCACTCCGAGCCGCTTGGGAGATCAACCGCAAAGAAAATACTATTGCTGCGCTGAGTGAACTGCTTGATTTTCTAAATCAACGCAGAACAGCCTTCGAGTTAATGTATGATGTCAAATCTAATGATAAAATTCAAACTGTTAAAGTCTCTCATGTAGCTTCTACAACAATCAGAGAAACTTGTATTCTATGCGATAGCAATCATGCTTTGCATAAATGCCCTACATATCTTGAGCTTACAACTCAGAAGCGTATTGAACTGATCAAATCTAAATCACTGTGTTATAACTGTTTACAGCCCTACAAATTCAGGCATAAGTGCTCCAAATTTCACTGCCTAAAATGCAAAGGTAAACATCACACATCTATTCACGAGGACAGGCCTCAACCACAGGTTAATCATATTACATCTACACACAGCCAACAGGCATACAATGCTCCACAAAGCCAACAGGCAGTCGATTCCATACTTGCAACAGCAGACACTATGCCAACAGGTACACAAGCACACATACAAGGTTCTATACAGCCAACACACACTCAATTTTCAAACACATTCACTACACCATCTACAGTACTAGTGACAAACACTAACAGATATCAAATGTTGCTTTCCACAGCTCTGGTACGGGTTCAACATGCTTCAGGCCGGTGGATCACTGCCCGAGCACTACTGGACACAGGAAGTGAAGTCAATGTTGCTACCCACAGACTTGCAACTCAACTGAAGCTAAAGGTCAATCAGCAATCATGCCTTATAATGGGTGTAGGCAATAGCCAAGAGCGTACTCAAGTAAGTGTCAACACGAATGTTGCATCTCGGTACAACACCTATCAAAGCAATCAAACTTTTTTGGTTATGGACAGCATTTCAGTGCCACTACCTCACACGCATGTACATACACAAACATGGCATATACCAGACAAACAAGCTCAATCACTCGCTGACCCCACATTCTTCATACCAGGTTCTATTGACTTATTGCTTAATGCTGAAGTTTTCTATGCTACACTGCAAACTGGGCGCATACAGCTTGGTTCACGCCTACCTTTCCTAATTGAAACACTATTTGGATGGGTTGTTTCTGGTTCCTACCTACCTGATATTCACCTACATGCACCAAGATGCACTCTGCACGCTAGCATGTTTTCTACACCTACATCAACAGATGACATACTACAATCCTTCTGGGAGCAAGAAGAGCTGCTTCCTAAAAAGCTACTCTCACCGGAGGACAAACACTGCGAAGAGTTATACATGTCTACAACTACACAGGACAGCTCTGGCAGATACACAGTGGACCTACCACTACAGGCTGATAGAATAGAGGATCTAGGTAATTCCTTCAACACAGCTTATAGATGCTTGCTAACACTTGAATCTAAAATGCAAAGAGATGCAAATCTCTACACACAGTATAAAGCGTTCATACACGAGTTTATACAGTTAGGACATGCTCACTATATAGAGGATGCCTCACCCACAGATAGACACGCTTACTACATGCCACATCTAGCAGTCATAAAGCCCGACAGTATCACAACAAAATTACGTACAGTCTTCAATGCTAGTGCAAAGACATCTACTGGTCTATCACTCAATGATATAATGTATGAAGGTCCAAACATATACAATGATCTATTACAAATTATCTTCAGATTTAGAATTTACAAATATGCTTTCTCTTGTGACATAGTCAAGATGTTTAGAGCTATAAAAATAAATTCACAACAGACATCTTTACAAAGGGTCCTATGGAGAGACTCCAGATCTGAACCACTCAAGTGTCTAGAGATCAACAGAGTCTGCTATGGTACAAAGTGTGCCCCATACTTAGCTTGCCGCACAATGATACATTTAGCTGACACACACTCAGATACACACCCGCAGGCAGCTGACTGTATTAAAAGCTCTGGGTACATGGATGACTACCTGTATGGATCTCAAACTCTAGAACAATGTAAACTAGTATGTTCTGAACTTATAGACTTATTGAGCAAGGCAGGTTTTGAACTACATAAGTGGTCATCTAATCACACTGAAATTCTAACACATGTAGGCACAAGTTCTACAGAAAACACAAAACATATACAATTTTTACATGACAATGTAGACTCAACTACACAAGAAACATACAATTTTACATCAGCTTCCGTCAAAACGCTTGGCTTACAATGGCTACCTACAAAAGACACACTTCAGGTCAGTATACCTGACAACAGTGCTGATCCTTACACTAAAAGGAACATACTCTCACAAATAGCTCAGATATTTGATCCTATAGGTATCCTAGCGCCTACTACTATACTAGCTAAGATATTGATGCAAGACATATGGAAACAAAGTATTGACTGGGATTCTTTGATCTCAAAGGACTCGCTAGTCATCTGGCAGAGCTATGTTCAACAATTAAACTGCTTGAAAGATATACACATACCTAGATATTATTTTACAGATATACCTACACAAATAATATTATTAGGATTCTGTGATGCTTCACACAAAGCTTATGGTGCTTGCTTATACTTAAGAGCAACCTACCTTAACAAACCTACAACCTGCACTCTAGTCGCAGCTAAATCAAAGGTTGCACCTATCAAAAAACAACAATCTATACCGCGCTTAGAGCTGTGTGGATCTCTCTTGCTAGCCCAATTAGCAAAAAGATTCATAAACGCTATATACAACAAAATTAACATTGAGAGAATGTATCTATTTACAGACTCATCTATTGTACTGCACTGGATCAAAGCTCCGTACAAGCACAAACACGACACATATGTCACACATCGGCTCATGCAGGTCATTGACACCACCAGTAATGATGACTGGTACCACATAAACACAAAACAAAACCCAGCTGATCTGATCACCCGGGGAGTCATGCCTAAAGATCTTCAATCTTGTACACTATGGTGGCAAGGTCCTACATGGTTGACTCAAGATCAATCACAATGGCCATCTACAATGACACATATACCTAAAGTAGACATTAATACATCACAAAATCAAACCTCACAAGTCAAAGTAGTCAATTTCTGCACTGACTCACTCATCAATCATTTATTCTTCTTTGATAAATTCACAGAACACTCCAATTTTCCTAAGCTCATTAGAATTGTCGCATACATACTTAGATTTGTACAAAATATAAAGAATAAACATGACAAACATACATCACATTTGACAGTTACTGAACTGAAACATGCTCACAATTTTATAGTATGCACAACACAAAGTCATTCCTTCTCAAAGGAAATGCATGAACTACAATCTATAAAAAGTAATACTAACTCGCAGACTTCACATAAACAAAAGATTTACACATTCACATCCAGCCCACTAAGGAAACTGAATCCATTCTTAGATGGAGATGGCATACTAAGAGTTGGTGGTCGCATACAACACTCAGACATTCCATACAATCAAGCACATCCTATCATACTTCCTGCTAAAAACCACATCACACAGATTTTGATACAGCATTATCACCTCAAGCTGCTGCACTCAGGTGTACAGAACACACTCTGTAACATAAGACTGAAATACTGGCCTATCAATGGTAGAGGTGAAGTAAAGAAATGCATATATTCCTGTGTTAGATGCACTAGGTATAGAGGCAAGGTCTGTGGGCAGCAGATGGCAGATCTTCCTGCTCCCAGAGTCACGTTGACCCGTGCCTTTACTCATGTGGGGATAGATTTTAGTGGTGCTATAGCTATAAGAAGTTCAATGACCCGAAATTGTAGATACTCTAAGGGTTATATATGCCTATTTGTTTGCCTAGCTACTCGAGCTATTCATTTAGAATTAGTAACTGACCTATCTGCACATGCCTTTATTTATGCTCTTAAAAGATTTATTTCTAGGAGAGGAATACCTACTTGCTTATATTCAGACAATGCAACTAATTTTAAAGGTTCCAAAACAGAGTTACATAAGCTCTATAAAATGTTCAAAAATGATACTAGTTATAGTGAAATTGTTGACTTATGTACTATGAATTCCATAGAATACAAGTTTACCTGCCCTCTTGCAAGCCACATGGGGGGGATATATGAAGCAGGGATTAAAGCTGTGAAATCTCTCCTCAAGAGACACCTATTTAACACTAAATTAACATATGAGTTGTTATATACTATTCTGGTTCAAATTGAAGGAATACTTAATTCCAGACCATTGTATCCTATTACTGATTTACCTAATGACTTGACTTGTCTGACACCTGCTCATTTCATTATAGGTACTGCTATAACTGACATACCTGAACCAAATGTTCTAGATGTTAGTGAATCTAGACTGAATGTTTACCAAAAAATAATACAATTTAAACAAAGATTTTGGAAACAATTCTATTACAGTTATTTATCTGAATTACAAACTAGAAATAAGTGGCTACAACTGCAAAATAACTTAAGTATAGGAGACTTAGTTTTAATTAAAGATGAAACTTGTCCACCCACTTCATGGGCTTTAGGTCGAATAACCTCTGTAAACACTAACAAGACTGATGGTCTATGTAGATCTGTAAAGATTCGAACTAGTAAAGGAGAATTTACTAGACCTGTAAATAAGGTAATATTGCTACCAAGCAAAGATTGAAACTACTTAATAATAATCTTAATATTGTGTATTTTTACTTGTGTTAACTCACCTATGTGTAACTTACTTACCTATATTATACACTTAAGTGTGTGTATTTAATTATTGTATTAGACCTAGATTTAACCTAGATTAAGATTTACCTACTATGTTTGTTTATCCTATTTTTTTATGTTCTCAAGAATGTTAGATTTACTATACTGATTTGTTTATTTTTATGTTTACCAAACTTATCTATAAAACTATTAATACTTTTGTAATTTATCTGCTAAGTAAATACTAAATACTGTTGTATCTAATATGGGAAATAAGACCCATGTTTACTACTATACTATAATTTTAAGATGCTCCTAACAGGATGTTCCTAACTATATTTGCTATTATGCATAATTATTATATACCTGCTTTCTACCAATAGTAAGGTTCAAAACTACGTAAATGAAACTCATGTTCTATTTAAATTCAATAATTGTATTTATTATTGTGTAAACTCAGCTATGTACTTACCGAGGCTTTCCTTTCTTTGGAGGCCCGAGAATGTTTAATATTGTCAATGTCAACGTCATGTCATAGTTGTCAAACTAAATATGAACTTGACAGATGGCTGTCTATTCCCTTCTAACTTCAACCCGAACAGAGCGCACACGCCTCTTACTAATATTAATCAAATAAAATGGTAAAAATGTAATATAACCTTGTGTGTAGGTACAACAGTGTAAACAGTGTTCTGAATGAAGATTATTAAACAAGAAGTGGATTTTAATCAAGATCCCAAACAATCGGCATAAAGTACAATGTACGAGTTAATAAAACATTTCTTTATATCTGATATAAATAAATTGAACAAAAGAGGCCCTAAAATTGATCCCTGAGGAACTCCCGATGGTATAAGATTCCAACCGGAGGTAAAGCCCTGTAATACTACTGCTTGAGATCTGTTTTCAATGTAAGAGGAAAACCATCGATATAGGTCGCCGTGAATTCCAGCTGACGACAGTTTACGTAAAAGTACTCTGTGGTCAATGCGATCAAAACATTTACTGTAATCTGTGTAAATTACATCAACCTGTGCACGTTGCTCCATACCTTCAGAGATAAATTCGTTGCAAAGAATAAGATTGGTAGTAGTGGATCGCTTACGAAGAAAACCATGCTGCTCATCACCAAAGTCACATTCTAAGGCGGAATAAACTGCAGAGTGAACAACGCGCTCGAGTACTTTGGAGAATAGGCATAGCTTCGAAATAGGGCGATAGTTATTTACGAGTGACTTATCACCTTTTTTAAAGATTGGCGTAACGAATGCAGATTTCCAAATTTTGGGAACAATGCCTTCTGTTAAAGATCGCTTGAACATTATACAGATAGGTTTGGCTAGGCTTTTCGCACTGTTGACAATAAATATAGGCGGTATTAAATCCGGGCCACCTGATTTGGAGAGATCGAGCTTTTGAAGTAACTTAAGTACTTTTTCGTGGCATACCTCTATGGAACAGATGCTCGCTGTGTTCGTAGATGACGCTGTGATTTGATCTTGGTGGTCAATGTCTGGTTCTTGAAATGTTGACTGAAAGTATGTAGCGAACAAGTTACTGATTTCTTCTCCAGTATCTGCGCTTATATCTTGGTACTTCAGCACATTAGGGAAGTTACTATTACTTCTCTTGTTTTTAATATAGGACCAAAAGAATTTTGGATTTTGAATAATCGATGACTCTACTTTATCCATGTACGTGCGGTAACAAGATTTCTCTACTTCTGCAGCTCTATGACGCAATACAGAAAAGGTTTGGTAATCAGATAAATTTCCATATGTTTTAAACTTCCGGTGATATTTATATTTTTCTTTAAGGATCTTAATTAACGCAGGGGTATACCAGGAAGGGTGTGAGGAACTTTTTACAGACTGTTTTGGTATATACAGATCTCTGATTTCATAAAGCTTGTTATAAAAATAACTAACGGCATTGTCTAGTGGCTTCGCACTTAGCAACTCGTCCCAGTTAACGTCATCAAGAGCAGACATGATAGCAGTGTAGTCTCCTTTATGAAACTGATATTTAGTGTTGGTTTTTTCTGATAGTGAGTGTAATTGAACAAAATCAGCTTGAATAGTAAAGGGTTTGTGATGCATATCAATAGGTACTGCTAATGGGTCAAGACATTCGTGTATACCCAGGGACCCATTAGAAAACGCAAGGTCTAAAAGTCTGTCATTTGTATTCCGCACATTATTAAACTGGGATAAGCTACACATATTTATAGTATCGAAGAAGTCAATGAGGTAGCGGTTCGAATAGTTTTGTGGTATTAACTCAGCACTGTCATTTGTATGACACCATTCTATTTCGTTATCAAAGTTAAAGTCACCTAAGACAATAAATTTATCTAATGGGTTGGTCAAAATCAAATTATTTAAATTATTTGCAAAATTCTGGAGCTGAACAGTATAGGAATTACCCGTATGTTCTTTACAAAGATAAAGGGCACAGATATGTATGTTGTATGTAACCTGAGGTCTAGACTTCTTTAAAGTAATAGTTACCCAGATATCTTCCGCGGAACTACGCCAGTTACATCTCTCAACAACAGTCAAATCTTTCCGCACGGCAATCAACACACCGCCTCCTCGAGTTTGCGAGGTGCGTGTTGCCAACCCGTACGATAATTATGGGGGCGTACGATAATTTGGCTAATGGTACGATGTACGATAATGAATGTCTAATGTACGATAATTTTGTGCTTTGGTCAGTAGTTGTCAGAAAAAATAAACGAAACATAATCTCAATGGCAAATGTAAAGAATGACAGCGTCGACAAGTAAATGTCTCTCTTTAACTCTTTCCCTTACATTAACTAGCGCACAAACCTGAAAATATTTATGTTTCCATCCGCAATAAGCAAATAGTCGTAAACGAAACGTCAAATAGCTTTTTGGTGAAAAACTTAAGTAATGATTCTTTATTTATGATTTTATCTAATCATATACTGTGAACAAAATTTAAAAAAAAAAAACCGGTCAAGTGCGAGTTGGACTCGCGCACCGAGGGTTCCGTACAAACCTGTGGGTATATAAGTAAAAGTTCAAAATTGTCAAAAATATTTTTTTTATATGACGAAACTAAAAATTTTCGGTTTTCGTAATTTTTCCTATATCTGTACTATAAGACGTGACTTCGTACAAAATTTCAAGATTCTAAGTTCACGGGAAGTACCCTGTAGGTTTTGATTCCCGTGCGAGTTTCGAAAATTTGCGGAATTTTGCGGCCTAAATGGCTGTATCTTTTGACTGCGTTGACTTAGAAGGTTGATTTTTCTACAGCTTCCAGGGACAGTAGAACTAAGTATCATATAGAAATTTCAGTTTGATACCTCCACGCGTTCCTGAGAAAAACGGTCTTGACAGACGGACGGACGGACGGACGGACGGACGGACAACAAAGTGATCTTATAAGGGTTCCGTTTTTTACTTTAGAGGTACGGAACCCTAAAAAAAACATTAATTAACTGAACACTACGACAAAACACGGTTACGGTTTGATCTGCTGGTGAAACTTGGCAAATACTCCTCCTTTGACTCTATACTTGTCGTTTGTTTTCAATTTAAATGAATTAATGAGGTTTTTTTTTGTGATTTGGATTTTGTACGATAATTTTGCCCGGAATACGATAATTTTCGGATCAGAACTCGATAATTTGAACTTTTGGAGTTGGCAACACTGGGTGCGGCTGTAGTCGCAGTCGCGTCTCCATACCACATACCGCGAATCGAACAACTCACTGCTGAAAATATCATCCACTAACCAAGTTTCTGTAAAAACTACAACATCGTAAGATTTAAGACACACATTTCGAAATAGGGTGTTCGTTTTTGTACGAAGTCCACGTACGTTTTGGTAGTAAATATTAAGCGGAGCCATTGATAAGTCCTTCACCAATATCTATGTTAGTAAAATAACAATAGTAGCAAGTTGAATAATTATGTCTTATCAAACCCGTATCAGAATCTAGCAAACACAACAATGTCCAATCGATAGCCTTCCAAAACCTTGCAAAAATTGTAAATAACAATAGCCACAAGTAGCCACAGTAAGTCACAGGTGTCAGTAACGCGCATAGAACATTCAACTTTAAACAGCTAGCAATATGAAAACAAACTGCAAAACCAACAAGAAATTTACCTAAAGTTGACCAGTACCATTTAGTAACAAGCAGTAGTAAAGCACAATAGATATAAAATATTAATAAGAACACAATAAAATCGCATTTAGCAAAACAGAAACAAATAATAAAATAAAAATAATATTCTAAAAAAAAAAAAAAAAATATTCTAAAAAAAAATGCAGGTGCGTTGAACACGTGCACGAGTTAGGCATTTCTCGGAATCCGCGAGTATTATTAAAACATTTTACCTTGCGGTTCTCAAACTTTAGAATCACTTCAAATGAGATGTTACTTATTATGATAGTTAGTATCACTATTTCACTTTTGAGAGATCCTTCTCTGTTTTTATAACTATGGTAGGGGAGGTATCGGTTTTCTTGATGTGTATCTTGGCGTGCTTGATCCACACGTAACGAAAATCCATCTCAGCTGCGGCTTTTTTAGTTTTGGATAGAAGTGCCTTATTCTGTATAGTTAGGTGGTCATTAACGTAAATCTTATGGTTGCCGGCTAGTCCTAATAAGAGCCCAGTAGTTATTGCAGAAGATTTAGACGCATTTCTGGCTGCTGCTATGAAGTCTTCCTTTACATAGCGATTACAAAAGCAGACTATTATGGGTTTCGTGTTCTCTTTTTCACGTGTAGGTACTCTTGCAACAAAATTGATCTGATTCTTGGAGATAGGATATTGTATCTTAGATCCGATGGTTGATAATATTTGATACAGGTTCTCATTGTTTGTCTGAGTGACACCTTTAATTTCAATATTGTTCATTCTTGACCACTGTTCCTTAGAGTTTGCTTCTATAATATAGGTAATTACTGCCTATCATTCGCTTATCATTTAATCTTAGCCTTCAAGCATGATATTATTAGTATGTTTGGTTGACTTTGCATATTTCCTGTGTCAACCTAGGAGCGTTTGTGGGCAAAGGTCTCTTCCGAATTCCGCTACACACTAAACCCGTGGGCCTAGCTCGAAGCCGCTGAGTTAAAGTCCTTACCGGACAGCGAGCTACCCATTACTCATCGTCCGCAAGCCCACGCCTACGGTGTGGCTGGGAATCAGCCTGGGATTCCCGACGCCCAGAGCGTCTCCTGCTGAGGCTAGGGTCGTGAGAGCGCATATACTGCCTCTCCCTCACGTGCTCCGCCTCCCTCTTCGCGAGCATTACTGATTCGCAGAAGGAAGTGACGGCTACCCATGCACTCTTGCTCCGTACCATGGCCTGGACCAGGGCCGGACACGAGAGATCGCCGCCGCCGATCGCCTCCACGAGGACACGGCAGTGCTCCGCCCAAGCCAGGCAGACCTCCACCTTATGCTCCACCGTGTCTTCAGGGCGATCTTCTCAATGGCAACACTCGGGCGTTTCCTCCCGTACAGGTATAGGTAATAGTCTACGTACGCGTCGTAGGTAAGCTGACGTATTGGACAATAATGTGTGGAAATCTTGGCCTTTCTGCCATCGACAAGCTAATAGAAGAAAGTTCTTCTTTTCGTGTTTCTGGTACTCGTACGCTTTGTTTTATTTAGTTTGGGTCGAGTAGGTGGCCACATTTATTGCGGAATCAGTGACTTTATTGAGATCATTCAAGGTGCAGTTGAACGGGCACTTATAGCACTCCAGCAAGTGGGGCATGGTCTGGTCATAAGAACCGCACTCGCACTGGGTGTTGGATGAGTCAGTAATTCCCAAATTTGACAAATTGTGTCTGCAGCGGCCTACTTGTTTACGCAATCGATTGAAACCTTTCCATATAGGCCACTGCAGATCACGCCCGAGAGGAAAATGGTCCTGGGCTTTAACGAAGGTCGTGGATGCTTCTCTTCCCACAGTCTGCTTCTCACAATGTGTGGTTTGTCCTGAATGGCCTGCGTAGAGAGCATAAGAAGCTCTTACGACTTATAAGCCTGCCCGAGGTCGTGGTGTAATCGTAAAGGAGATGTCGGGAATCTGATTGCACGATCCTTTTTTCCAGCGCGCATGCGACATTTTTTCGGACGGCAGGTGGTGCGATTCCTGCAAGCGGGTAGAGCTTGTTCAGTGGACTCGGTTTTAGGCAGCCCGATATTATCCGACACGTTTCATTTAAGGCAATATCGAATTGCTTGGCGTGAGTAGATCGGTGCCACACTGGACACGCAAATTCAGTAGCAGAGAAGCACAAAGACATAGGTATCAGATGTGCGAAGGACATCGGTTGCTGCTTCCCAGTTAGTAGCGATTTGACTGAGACTAGCAATGTGACATATACGTTAGTGCCTTATCTAACGTTACTCCCAGGTATTTTGGGTTTGAGGAGTGTTCAACTGTATTTCTTCGCCGAGTATATGTTACGGAGATGGAATGCAAAGTAAGCAAAGATAGGCAAAGAGGGGCTTGTGGCTAAGAAATAACAGCTGCACCATTCAATCGATCAGGTTAAGTAACGATTTCCGCGGTTAGCCCGTGGATGGATGACCATCTTTACATGACAAGACCCAGCTGCCAAGTCATTCGTAGATGGCATGGTATGGAGGACAAATAAGCAGTCGCTACATGTAAACTACTGGTATTTAGTTGTATCCGGTCAGACTGAAAATTCTGTTGAAGACAAAATGGATGATTTTGTCTTCAACAGAAACAGAGTTCAGATATATTTCTTATTTTTTGTGTCTTTGGCTACCTGATCATCATCCACATAGCCTGTTCCCACCGATGTTGGTGTCAATTTTCAGTCTGACCGGATACAACTAAATACCAGTAGTTTACATGTAGCGACTGCTTATTTGTCCTCCATACCATGCCATCTACGAATGACTTGGCAGCTGGGTCTTGTCATGTAAAGATGGTCATCCATCCACGGGCTAACCGCGGAAATCGTTACTTAACCTGATCGATTGAATGGTGCAGCTGTTATTTCTTAGCCACAAGCCCCTCTTTGCCTATCTTTGCTTACTTTGCATTCCATCTCCGTAACATATACTCGGCGAAGAAATACAGTTGAACACTCCTCAAACCCAAAATACCTGGGAGTAACGTTAGATAAGGCACTAACGTATATGTCACATTGCTAGTCTCAGTCAAATCGCTACTAACTGGGAAGCAGCAACCGATGTCCTTCGCACATCTGATACCTATGTCTTTGTGCTTCTCTGCTACTGAATTTGCGTGTCCAGTGTGGCACCGATCTACTCACGCCAAGCAATTCGATATTGCCTTAAATGAAACGTGTCGGATAATATCGGGCTGCCTAAAACCGAGTCCACTGAACAAGCTCTACCCGCTTGCAGGAATCGCACCACCTGCCGTCCGAAAAAATGTCGCATGCGCGCTGGAAAAAAGGATCGTGCAATCAGATTCCCGACATCTCCTTTACGATTACACCACGACCTCGGGCAGGCTTATAAGTCGTAAGAGCTTCTTATGCTCTCTACGCAGGCCATTCAGGACAAACCACACATTGTGAGAAGCAGACTGTGGGAAGAGAAGCATCCACGACCTTCGTTAAAGCCCAGGACCATTTTCCTCTCGGGCGTGATCTGCAGTGGCCTATATGGAAAGGTCTCAATCGATTGCGTAAACAAGTAGGCCGCTGCAGACACAATTTGTCAAATTTGGGAATTACTGACTCATCCAACACCCAGTGCGAGTGCGGTTCTTATGACCAGACCATGCCCCACTTGCTGGAGTGCTATAAGTGCCCGTTCAACTGCACCTTGAATGATCTCAATAAAGTCACTGATTCCGCAATAAATGTGGCCACCTACTCGACCCAAACTAAATAAAACAAAGCGTACGAGTACCAGAAACACGAAAAGAAGAAGAACTTTCTTCTATTAGCTTGTCGATGGCAGAAAGGCCAAGATTTCCACACATTATTGTCCAATACGTCAGCTTACCTACGACGCGTACGTAGACTATTACCTATACCTGTACGGGAGGAAACGCCCGAGTGTTGCCATTGAGAAGATCGCCCTGAAGACACGGTGGAGCATAAGGTGGAGGTCTGCCTGGCTTGGGCGGAGCACCGCCGTGTCCTCGTGGAGGCGATCGGCGGCGGCGATCTCTCGTGTCCGGCCCTGGTCCAGGCCATGGTACGGAGCAAGAGTGCATGGGTAGCCGTCACCTCCTTCTGCGAAGCAGTAATGCTCGCGAAGAGGGAGGCGGAGCACGTGAGGGAGAGGCAGTATATGCGCTCTCACGACCCTAGCCTCAGCAGGAGACGCTCTGGGCGTCGGGAATCCCAGGCTGATTCCCAGCCACACCGTAGGCGTGGGCTTGCGGACGATGAGTAATGGGTAGCTCGCTGTCCGGTAAGGACTTTAACTCAGCGGCTTCGAGCTAGGCCCACGGGTTTAGTGTGTAGCGGAATTCGGAAGAGACCTTTGCCCACAAACGCTCCTAGGTTGACACAGGAAATATGCAAAGTCAACCAAACATACTAATAATATCATGCTTGAAGGCTAAGATTAAATGATAAGCGAATGATAGGCAGTAATTACCTATATCAACACTGTCTAGCATGTTCACGAGAAACTCAGACGATTTGTGAACATCGTTTTAGATGGTAAACAGAAAACGGCTGACTATTGTGTGTCTATCTATGTCTTTCTTACCTATAAAATTATTTCATCAAAGCGGCGGTTTGAACCTAAGACCTATACCTAAATAAAAAAAATCTGTCGGTTTTCAAAAAAATCTGCCGTATCATAGAAAAGTACAATACTTACCTACACGGTCAAAATGTATGGAACGCACTCGGTAATGGAATTCAAAATGTAAACAAAGGTTAAAATAATTTTAAAAAGATTTTTTCTTTAAAAGTAGGTACGATATTATAGAGCTAAAACTGTAGGCATATCTTAAACAGCACGCCGTTTTCAGCTTTAATGTGGCTTATACTACGATCCAAGAATAAAATCTAATTGTTTTTGCCGTTCAAAAAGTACTGACTCTCAGCCTGACTTTTGATTTTGATTCCGGACTGTAATTTTTTTTAATTATCGAAGAAAAATGTCTGCCCTGGGGGCCTAAAATCATGTGCTAAATTAATTTACAGTTTACAGTTTGCGCGACGATGACTCCCTGGAAATATGGCTCTCTCAGCTGTTATTTTTTCCTATTTACTAAAACTAATTCCTCCGGTTTATACCTAGATAATGTAGATACGACTAATTACATTCAACTAGTCTACCTATTTGTCTAGAAGTAGGTAATAAGGTAAACAACGTGAAACGTTAACATCATTATGTCATAGTTTTAATTAGGTATTTTAATCATGTCGTGATTCACACGCTGCATGTTATTTTTAACCGACTTCAAAAAGAAGGAGATCATCAATTCGACATGTTTAGACTTTTTTATGTATGTTCGGGCATAACTCCGTCAAATATAGACGCGTTTGTTCGAGAGGGGTTTATTTCGAAATGATCCCATTTCAATTTCATATACATCTGATGATGCATTTGGGAGATAAACAAGGACAACGGACTATTCAAAAAATTACAGCAAATCAACCGCGATTGCTGCTATCGCATAAATATGCATTGGTTTGACCCCAAGGAGGTGAAATTTCGAATTGTGGGGTAGGTACTAAAAAGTGATAACAATTAAAACATTTTTCAAATTTTTTTTTAGCTATCATAATAATGAAAAATCACTAGAGTTATTGTTGAATTATTAATTATTTATGTTTCGGAATAATATTTCTTTCCCAAAAACAAAAAACCACTAGAATGTGAAAATGACTGTAATTGGGGAAGTCGGTGTCTTTGGTGTTGTATTTTCGTTTTGTGCCAACGACTTCCGAAGTTCCAAGTCAACAGACTTAAAAAAGTTATTTTTACAATGTAGTATTTTTGGAAGTTGGTTGTTTTTTTTTTGCGTTTTATTTTTATTTCTCACTTTTTAGAGCAGTGGCCCAGTGGTATCGGTCGCAACTTACGAGTTGTTGGATGTAGCTCGTAGAACTATGTGTAATTTTATTTAGGTAGGTACTAACAATAGTTTTTCTAAGTTTTTCTTTTTTGTAAACTAACCTTTGGATCTTGTTGTCCCAAAATATATACATTTGAATTTGAATTTGAATTTAACTTAATGAATCCACGAACTTTCATCTCAATTATGTGTGAACGTTGGTATAATGGTATACACGGCTACACACCGAGATAATATTTCCAGTATAAGCTGATCTCGCATAGGAGTTCATAAATCTACATTTAGATTTGACCCGGTCTTTTTTCTTCTTTCTCCGCGTGATTCGTGGAAATTACCAGAACATCATAAAACAGGTGCGCTTGACCCGCAGTCTGTGACATGTTTGTAGTTATTGTTGTTGATATCATACAAACAACGTGTTAATAATAAATTAATTACGGTTAATTGCACTGATAAACGGCTATTTATGGAGGGAATGTTTATTTATGATTGTCTATTTTTAGTTCTATGTCTTAGTTAGGCTGAAAGCACCCAGTGCTTATTTTTTGCAATAAAAGGTATCTTCTTTTCGAGAGTTTTCTAAATTCTAAACTACACCCTAAATGCGTAGGTACCTAACACGCTTTCGAATCAAGACATAGGGAATCGCTAATCCATTGCTAAGGTAGCTGTAAAAGTAGACAAAGATAGGGTGCGCCTAACCGGACACGGGCAAGTTATCCGCATCAAAAAGATTTGTTATAGAAGCTGGTAGAATGCATCGGTATCTCTAGTCTCCGGTTTTCCGATGACCTCATATATACAATATGTGTATCATGAAGGAATTTGAAATGTTATTTTAATTATGAGCGGATTGTAGGAGTAAACAAAATACTGTAGAGCTTTAGAGCTATAGATAACCCGATAACTACTAGAGGACGTACTTGCGACGTTCCACGAAAACGTGAGTGATGTCATGCATAATTAGCTACGAATCTATCAAAGTTTACTTCATTATTTCGGTATCATGATGAAATAACCTTTCGTAATTTCTTAACAATTATTGTGAAACACATCTTCCAGGAACTGAGCACGGAGCACGTGCCCAATTAGGCACGAACGATTAATTATAATTTAATTGGGTTCACGCAGTTAAGTTACAATTTTAAGTAGGTAGAGGATCAATAATTAATTCATGATCTGCATGTAAATATTTAAATCACCTATTTTAATGCCTCTTCTCATATACAGAAAAAAGGAGTCACTCACATTGTGTTAAAACTGTCAAAAGAGAGAAATCATTGCAATTAGAACCGGGTTTACCTACTTCCGAAGTTTTCCTTTAATGAAAATCTAAATGTTGTAGTTATAGGCTTTTCATTAGATAAGCCTTTACAATAAGTCATCATCATCATCATCATCAGCCTATAATGTTCCCACTGTTGGGACACAGGCCTCCTCTCGGTGAAAGAGAGTGGGCCGTAATCCACCACGCGGGCCCAGTGCGGGTTGGTAGACGTCACATGTCTTCGAATTTTTGGTTCTAGGATATGCCGGTTTCCTCACGATGTTTTCCTTCACCGTTTTGAGAGCATTGGTGATGAAATAATTTACACAAAGTAAAGCGCCTGTCTGGGTTCGAACTCACGACCTACAACTCGTAAGTCGCAGCCGTTACCACTTGGCCACCACTGCTCCCACTTGGCCACCACTGCTCCCACTTGGCCACCACTGCTGTTTAGAATAAGTATGGATAGGTATTATAGTCAAGCCATTTTATGTATAAAATGTTTGACTTGTCAAACATTCATACAAGTTCTAGTAATCACAACCTGAAAGCAATTCACGATGATCATAGCCCATTTATCAGCCTCGGGAACGAAACCATAGCGACTTCTAATTTGGCATGCTTAGGGAACAAACATCCAAACTTTCAAATTTATAACTAATTTTATAAATTTACTAATGTAGGGTTGCATAATAATAAAAAATATATTTATTACAAATCAAAATACAAGACCATATTATGTTGTTGTTCCATCTATCACACAATACACTCAGGATGCTGTGGGAGCTAGCACGCATTCTACCGAGATTAGAAGCGCACCTTTTCCGCATAAAGGCAGGAAAACGGTCAACCTTGGCCTCAGTAAACATCCCAGAAGCGCTAAAAAAGCGTGATAGACCCAACAGCATCCTGAATACATTATTATGCTCGACACGCAAGGCGTTGTACGCCCTCTGCGTATATCTGACCCACAGGCTGCACGTGCGTTAAAGTATAAGTGGTAGGATTATAACATTGCAAAATATGTCCTCTCCGGTTACCTCCCAGACAGGCTCAGTCCCCAGAGACCGAGCTCCTGGAACTACCTGAACCACCAGCAGGCATTCCCTGTGGCTTCAGCCAGGCCCGTCCCCGCGCCCATCCCTCCGTTAATGAACCCGGGTTCAGGCGCTCCCGCGCCCCCTACCGCGCCCCTTACCGCGACCACCGCCGCCACGAACCACAAAAGCAGGCGATATCCTTCAGATATACGCCATCTACGATGCGTATCCGGACATTACGCAAGCCCTGTTAAATGCCAGACTATCCCAGACCCCCCACAATGGATAACACGGCCCCATCGCGTACAAAACCCCGATCCCTCAAGTTAGGTACTTTTAACGCCAACGGTATCCGTACCCAAAAGGATGAGATTGCCACGTTCCTCCGCGACCATCGCCTAGACATTCTATTAGTTCAAGAGACGTTTCTCAAACCCAGCATTCGCGACCCGAGAATTGCCAACTATAAATTAGTTCGCAACGACAGGTCACATTGCCATAGGGGTGGAACTCTCATTTACTACAAAAAGTCCCTGCACTGCATTCCTATGGATGCCCCCCTCTCCCGATTAGAAATATCGGTCTGCCGACTAGGCATGACGGGTCATCAACCCATCACACTAGTCTCAGCCTACCTCCCTCCCCAGCCCGAACCAGAGGACTTTCAACCGATCGCCAATGACCTCTCCGCCCTGTTAAGTATGAGTGACTCATAGAGTGTTATCATAGCGGGCGGGCGATCTCAATGCGAAACACCCCGCGTGGAATAGTTCCGGGGCATCGCCCAGAGGGAGACACCTGTTCGACCTCTGCTCGACCCTGTCCTTCGACGTCTTCGCCCCGATGTCGCCGACTCATTTCCCCCACAATGTGGATCACAGACCTTACGTACTCGATATTGCAATTCTGAAAAGGATCAACCTACGGTTGAATTCCATATAGGCAATGAACGAGCTTACATCTGACCACTGTCCGGTCGTCGTGCATCTGGCCCCCCGCACGGGTCTCCCAGATACCGACCAACCCCCGCTCACCAAAGTGGTAACGGATTGGAGGAAAGTAAGCGATTCGCTGAAATCCAACACATCCGCCCACTTGGACGCCATCCCCGATCAATTCAACTCTCTCGCGGACACAACGGCCGCGATCGACTTATTCACGGGTCACGTACAATCAGTCCTGAACGACTGTTCGAGGCGGGTTCCGGTAGGGGAAGACCCCCGCTGGAAACTGCCGGACGATGTACGCGAACTGCTTAATGAGAAGAACGCGGCTTTCGTGCCTACAGCAACTTTCCCTGCGACGCGAACAAAGCTCACATGCGCTATTTACAGCGATCTGTAAATACACGCATGTCGGAGCTACGTGACGCGGGCTGGGACAAGATGCTGAGCGAGATGGAACCCACGCACTTAGCTTTCTGGGAACTTCAGAGGAAACTCAAATCCCGAGAAGTAGCCACCATGCCCCCCCTGACCCGGTCCGACAGCACCGTTGCTTTCGACGACATCGAAAAGGCCGAATGTCTCGCCGATAGTCTAGAGGCCCAATGCGCGCCCAGTTCTCAACCTGTAGACCAAGCACACCTCGCTGAGATGGACGCTGAAGTCGAACGTAGAACCTCTCTCCCGCCCATCGAAGACCCAGATGATCGATTACCTCTCGTCACCCCGGATGAAGTTCACGAGATCATCAAAAGTCTGAAAACCCGAAAGGCCCCCGGCGCTGACGGCATCACCAATAGGGTGATCCAGATGCTACCCGCCCACCTGATCATGCTCTTGACCACCATCTTCAATGGAGCCTTGAACAATAACATCTTCCCCCAAGCATGGAAGCAAGCCACGGTCATTGGCTTTCCGAAACCCGGCAAACCCAAAACGGAGCCCACGAGCTACCGGCCCATCAGTATACTGGACAGCCTCGGAAAAATCTATGAGCGACTTATTTACAAGCGTCTCAGGGACTTCGCCGAGACTACAGGCCTGATACTCAACGAGCAGTTCAGTTTCCGAACCCAGCACAGTTGCGTACAACAGGTACACCGGATCGTAGAGCATTTAAGCGTTGACTTCCAACGCGGCAATGCGACCGGTGCAGTATTTTACGACATAGCGAAAGCCTTCGACAAGGTCTGGCACAACGGCTTGATATACAAGCTGTACAAACTCGGCGTGCCGGACCGGTTCGTACTCATCTTACGAGACTTTCTGTCGAACCGCACCTTTCGCTATCGCATCGAAGGGACTCTCTCATCCCCCCACCCGATTCGCGCCGGCGTCCCTCAGGGCGCCGTGCTGTCCCCTCTCATCTTCACGCTATTCACTAGCGATATCCCCAAAAGTAGAAAGGCACAGTTGGCACTGTTCACAGACGACACAGCCATCTACCACTCTGGGCGTAGTCATAACGCGATAGCCTCCTCCCTCCAGACCGCAGTCAACGTAAGAAAGAAATGGCGAATCGAACTAAATCCGGACAAAAGTCAGGCGGTTCTCTTTTCGAAACCGCGACATAACCCTGACCCCCCCCCCCCCGGCCCATCTTCATATTCGGCAAGCCGATCCCTTGGGAAAAGCGAGCCAAATATCTTGGAGTGATTCTAGATCAGCACCTCTCCTTCTCTGAGCATATCAAGAAGGCGCGCTCACGCGCCGCCTTCGCTCTCAGAAGGCTGCACTCTGTTCTGAACGCACGTAGCAAATTGTCACTCAAGTGCAAATTGCGTATTTACACGGCGTGCATAAGGCCCATCATGACGTGTGCATGTGCAGTCTTTGCACACACGCACCCCCGACACATCCATAGGATGCAGACCCTCCAAAACCGTTTCCTTCCCCAAGCCACAGGCTCCCCATGGTTCGTTCGGGACGAGACCCTCCATCTCGATCTGAAAATGCCCACTATTGCTCAATTTCTGAAACGCAACTCGAAGCGTTTCTTCGATAAAGCCGAGTTACATCGCAATCCCTTGATTGTGAAGGCCGTTAGTTATGTCCCCAGTAGAATCAGTAGAATCTGCCGGCCGAGATATGTCCTTTCCGACCCAGATGACCCCATTACTGTTCTCCAAGAAAATAATAGGGCCACCAGTACAGCACACAAACACAAACGACCGTCCTTCCGGCCTCGCCGCCGAGGTCCTCGCGCCCCGCGAAGACCCCCGAATAACGATCAGACCCCCGACCGTCCCTTGCTCGTTGATGCGCCAGCCCGCGCCGCAGCTGAGCCAGTAGCTTTAAATTCCCCGATTAATAATCATGAAAATATTTTGATCCAGCCTGTCCCCACTAGCTGCCTCCCCCCCCCCCCGCCAGTGACTCCCTGAGCCGAGGTTCGTACCCCACAGGGGGTGCCCTCAGTGCGCAGTCGCTTTAGGTTAACCTCTCTGCTCGACAAGATTTTGACATATGACACATCAGCTGACTCGGCGGGATGTTGCAAAGTACGCCTTGAATTTCAGGATTTAACATCAACTTTCAGCATTCGGTTTTATTAAGAAAAATATGTTACCACGCCTATTATATACAATAAGTTTGTGACAAATATCTTTAATTATATATTGAGGCCGGTCAATCTGCGTCAGTCTACTGCGAAAGTTGTATAAAATAGGTATTACTACACCTCTCCAAACCGTAGGCATCATAAATTCGCTGATAATATGTACATTAACAGCCTTCTCTCTTGCTGAAAATATACAAAAGGACAAAATAAAGATATAATAATTCGCTCTGCATTCTTACTTTCACCATTATTCATACCTAAACTACATAAAAACACGATCAAATATTGTCAAAAAATACTAAAAATTGTGTTGCAACAAGGCACTTCTTAGTGTTGACCGGCCACCAATTTTTTTTTTCGATTCAAAAGTTGTATTCAGTCTAATCGATACTCACATTTAAATCGAGTTTGAAAAAAAATGTTCAAAATGAATAAAAACTGGTATGATTTGAATTCATTGTTTTTTTTTTTATTAATTATTTTATAGACACGTGCAGCGAGGATAGAGGTGTAATTTTTTAGGGTTCGGTACGTCCGAATGAAAAACGGTATGTCCATGTGTTACAGTACGGCCAATTTGCTTCTAACCTGCTGGACCGATTAAGTTGAAAGGTAGGACACATATAAAATTCTGTGACCCAAACACAGACGTGTAACGTATATACGTTACACGTCTGTGTTTGGGTCATGATCAATGAATTTTGAATGAGGGGTTTACTTTTGGGGAAAAGAAGAGAAAATTTAAAAAAAAGTTTTGCAAGATGTAGGTACAGTGTGACATACATATCTTTATTACATGTTTGATTACTTTGTTGGTTTCTCAAATTAATATGTATGTATTTGATAATTTTAAATAACATCTAATCGGATATAAGCACCCCCCCCCCCCTTATCTCCGAAACTACTGAGCCTAATGGTCTATTTTCATCATCTTTTTAAGTATTTCGGTTAAAAAACTTTAAGGTTAACTTTTATTCACGGTATTTATGTTTTCTGGGGTAGGTGCTGAGACCGAAAATCAAAATCCAAGATGGAGGCTATTACATTTGGACCATTTTTTGGCATGGTTTTCGGGGGATAGTGCTGCCATCAAATAAGATGGACAATCTGGATTTTAAGATGGCGGCTATTCCAAATTTTAATATCTTAAATCAATACTCGTAGGAAGTTCATGTCGATTGTTAGCTCTATATCCAAAATCTCTAAAACACGGAACCCTTAATTTTGTCATGACCCGTCCGTGTCAGTGTGCCATACAGCCATTTCTCTCGGAAACTATTTAAGTACAGACGCCAGCACATCAAGCTACCCCAATCTGTCAATTTCTTTTATAGATTTTCAACTTTAAAACATAAGCTTAAGGTTTATGTTCAATTGAGGAAATTTGACAGTTTGGGGTAGCTCGATGTGCTGGCGTCTGTACATTATATCGATGATTTTAAAGAAGTTGTACCTATTCTTTGCACCGCAGAACAATCGTGTAGTGAAATTATGATAAACTAATTAGGTGTGGCATTCCCCATACATACACGTATAACCGGGAAGAAAAAAGTCTATGCACATAAGCATGTGGGGTTTTAGGTGATTAAGGTTTTTCTAAGTGACTTTGATTGTTATGCCAATTGTTATTGAGATATGGGAATTTAATAATTAATTCTATGACTACGAAAAACAAAGTTCATGCTACGGTTGTCAGTTGGAACCGACTACAAGCGTAGAATGAACTTTGTTTTTCAGTTTGAAAATTAATGTATTATCATTCGCAAACAAAATATTGCTAAACCTACCTAAAATGTATACTGGGCATTCTGTAGCAAACTTTCAAAAAGTATCAAAAACGAAATTGACAACAATTAAATAAAAATAATTTTGAACAGCGAGCGGATTCCGAATTTGAATTCATATCGAGAAACAATTCAGCGCGAATTGAGGTAGGTACCTATCATAGGTCCTAACCCTCCTGACTGTTGACTTGGTTTCAATATAATATTCGAAAAACATCAAAATTATATTAGAAACGTATAAAACATTATTATAAACAATGTTTATTGCATTTAATGTTTAAAACCAATTTTATTGCAATTTCCAAGTAAGTATCGATTTCTGAAATTCGACATACGAATGAATTGAGTCGATCGAAATAAAAAAAAATCGTTTGGCACAATCGCTTTCGGGCATCTTTACAATAAAAAAAACAAAAATGGTCGGCGATTTTGTACACAAATTGAGTAGTGGTAATGAATATTACGTGATTTTGGACTTGTGTTTGAATATTACGTTAAGATCTGGACATTTTCATATTTTTCATAATATTTCAAATATTATTTGTCACATTTTAATACGCAACTACATCTGTGTGTGCTATATTTGCGAAAAGTAAAATGTAAACACGCACGATTGGCGCGAAACTTCGACTTTGGAAATCAAAAAACTTCATTACCACCACTCATGTAACTTGAACAATGGATACATTTGTCAAGTAATTAAATGATATATGCTGCCACTGCCCCGCGATGGAGTTTGGATGTTTGAAATCTTTTTATGTTTTTAGCCTCGAACACCACCGTCCCCAAAATGGCGATTATCGCATTTATAGACTTCGATTTTAAAAAGGTGAATTAATAAACTTGCGCACTAAATATGAAAGATTTAGGAGGGTTAACTTATGAGTTTTTTATCCAACTCTCTTAATTAACGCAGATTTATAAGATTTGATGGGTAGTATTAAATATATTCACATGATCAATCTAGGCTGTCGTACGTCGTGATTCCTGGGTCCTTTGGGACCCGCTACCGAGCCGACGGAGGTTCGTGTGATCGGGTCCCTTCGGGGGCGCTTCCGAACTATACGGTTAAGTAGGTTTACGCCCTGGCTGGAGGCTTTTAGAATCCTAAAAACCTTCACAGGAAAGTCCGGTTGAGCAGTCACGGCCTCTCAAGGTCAACTGCGAGATGCCATACAAAAAAAATACAAAAAAATTGCAAAATATGTGACGTCACACCAGGATTGGGAGGCAGACAAATATGAGTTGTGACCAAGACGGGGTGATGACTCCAAGGCAAAAATCATAAAATGTTCCGGAATAATTTGTGAATGCCCCAAATAGGCAGATTTCCTACTCAAAAAAATACAACGTCAAACAATTATAGTGTTTACATTTTAAAAATCCGGGTGACTAATAAAGGAATTATGCGCATACTTAACAGGTGCTTTTTAATTAAATAATTAACTATCTAATAATATAAACAGTCGTAGAGATAAATTCTAAACACGACTATATTTCGTGTCTGGTTAAACGGTTATACAAAAAGATTATAATAAAAACATTCATTGTTTTCATTTCTCTTAGCTTGAACTGTCTCTATGTAGTAAAAATAAACTTAGTATCTATTTGTTTATCATTTCAGTAATTGGCTTAGTTCAAGCGGATGTGGTTGTGACTTATTTTCCCAGAGGTTGCTTAACTTGATAATATCGGAATACAGAATAAACATAAATATACAAGTTGTAACATAATAAACGCAAGTCTTGAATGTAGTTTGTTTATATTTTAATCCTGAATCGATTTCAGTAATGGTGGTTAAAAAAAAATGCTATTGCTACCGCCGCCTATTGAGCTGGAGATAAATTAATCCTTATTGGAAGACCATAACATTCAATTTTAAATACATAAAGCAATTCTAGGGTCAACACGATTTTCATAATAAATAATAGCAATAAGCAATAGCTTAAAAAATAAAAACAATTAAAAAAAGAACTAAAAAACACGCTTTAAAAACCAAACGAAAAAAGGTGAAAATAATTTCAACAAAAACGTGGGTTTCTTTTTGAGGTATTTTTATAATCAATTAATATCAAGCAATCCACGCTTTTTAAACTATTAAGTATTTATTTTCTATTTTTTAGTTCTGCTAACTACAAAAGCGTGATTTTTCAGGTTTTTGTTTTTTTACTTTATGGAACTTTATGAAATTATTGAATTATCATCGGTCCTCGATAAGTCTACAAAGTTTAAATGAAATCTGACCGTTTGAAGTGGGTCAAAATCAAGTCCAAAAGAGTCGGTTACAAACATGCTCACAAACATGTGTACAGGTGAAGCTAAATAAAGCGTGTTAAAAAGTTTTGGTCATTGTATTAACTCTAGTCGGGGTAATGTAAGGTCTTGCGTTTATGTCTCAAGTTGTATAGCCCTCTAGACCGCATTTTTGCATTTTTACCGACATAGCTTGTAGAATGAGCAAGCTGAAGTGGCAGTGGGCTGGCCATGTTTGTCGAAGGACCGATGGACGGTGGAGCAGACGAGTCCTGGAGTGGAGACCGCGTCTCGGCAAACGTAGTGTGGGACGACCCCAGCTAGATGGACCGACGACCTTAAAAAGGTGGCTGGGACAGACTGGATGCGGAAGGCGAAGGATAGAGTGTGGCGCAACCTGGGAGAGGCATATGTCCAGCAGTGGACTGCGATAGGCTGAGTTGATTGAATAGAACCCAGGACCCCAGCTCTGTAGTCGCGCTTGCGACCATGCGACCAACGGGGCAGTAACATACATGCACTCACGCCTTCTTTCCAGGGGTGTGGGAAAAAACTTCAGAGCGTCCCCTACTACGATTCTAACATCTCCTGCCTCGTTTACGTTCATACATCTGGTCATACACGTACGTACGTTGCGAGTACTAGGCACCTGATGTTTTTGAAGAACATCACCAATAAGATCACATATGTCCTCTTAGGGCGATCCCTCCCGATGTTTCCACTCACAGAGTTAATATTGAGACAAAATAATAATTATGATAATAATAATATGATAACGTCTTGATTTAAAGCTCCCTGTGAAAACGCTCGCCTATGGTAAAAGCTACCTCCGTATCTATTTACCTAAAATCAACATTTGCCTAGCCTTTTTCCAACTACAAATGTTAGGGTCGGCTTCCAGTCTAACCGGATGCAGCTGAGTACCTGACCTCCATCACGCAGTTACTGAGTAACAACACCCCTTGGTAAGAAAGGTCGTAAAATAGACATCCGGGACCAACAGCTTATTGTGCTTCCCGAGGAGTCTCGATATGTTTAAACGGTCACCCATCCACGGACCAACCCCAGCAAGCGTAGCTTAACCTGATGAATCGTCCCGTGCGGCTGTTATTACTGAGTCAAGAGTCCATTTAGTATAAAACATAACCCTCTTTCTGACGCAGTTGGGTAATGAATGACTTATAAAGTTATTAATAGTTACAAAATCCCATTCTTCTGTCTAGCATATCTCCAGTTACAAATTGTTATTACCTACTTTTAGGTGTTTGACCGTCTGTCTGTCTGGGTGTAAACGACTGGCTATCAGGTACAAGGTACATGGCAAAGGGTTCAAGACCCTCAGATTTATTTATTTATAAGCTTTCTTGAGTTTAAATTTATAGACACATCTACGGATAGGTATCTATATAATTATGACGGAGAGGTCGATATTTTTATAAATTTTATGACGTCAGTTAATATTTAATAATATTTAATTTTCTTAATCTTATAATGTCAATTTTCGTAAATAATTTTTCAATTACAATTAATCATGTAACTTAAACCATAATTTTGTTGGAAAAAGTTAAAATCTTTTAAAAACAGATACATGTGCTAGTAACTTATCGTCCTGTAAGCAGTTATTTTAGCTCCCTGTAAGGTACAGATGATGTTTTTGGCTCAGTAAAGCAACATTTTGAGCAGTGGTGGCCGACTGGTAACTGTCGCGACTTACGATATGTAGGTCGTAGGTTCGAATCCAGACAGGCGCTTTACTTCGTGTAAATTATTTCATCTCTATTGCTTTCAAAACGGTGAAGTAAAACATCGTGAGGAAACCGGCATGTACTAGAACCAAAAATTCGACGATATGTGACATCTACCAACCCGCACTGGGCCCGCGTGGTGGATTACGGCCCACTCTGTCTCATAGAGAGGAGGCCTGTGTCCCAGCAGTGGGATCACTGTAGGCTGATTATGACGATGATGAAAGCAAAGTTTTATTTATCAGACGATGAATAATAGACTTACCTAGCTGTTGGTTCCTGGGGTGGTCACGGCGTGCGATGTGTCCTGGTGCGTCGGTGATAGGGGTTATTCCTCTCCGAGGAGGGTCCGGACAGCCGCGGCGGGTACGCGGATGGAATGCGCGTTTCCGTGTTCCCGCCTCAAGCGGCACTGGAGGACACCGTGGAGTTTTAGTGGGTTACAGTCCCAGATGACTGCGCCATCTCCCCGTGGTAGCGCATTAGGCATTTCTCCACGTTAAAATAAATGCCCGGGTCGACGGCGCTTTGTGTTCCACGTTTCCGGTGTCCGTTTCGACCGCGCGGCCACGGCGAAATTTAAAAAAGAAAAACACGCCAAGATTTTGTAAAAATTTGTAGAAGTTGATTCCCAAAACCATAAAGGAGATGTTCCAAAATGTATGGAGCCTGGGCCAGGTCCTTGTACACTATACTTAAAAATAGGGAAATTCATTTAAAACAGTTCTCAATTGTCCAATTAGGTACTTTAAAATGGCTTGGTTTGCTGGTAAACACAAGAAATTACACTTGAAATTGCAACACACAACAAAAACCCGTCATGGCGGTAAGCTGTCATTTTGATTGAATAATGACGTTTGACATGTTTATTTCTGTGGAGGTTGAGAAGGATGACTCCCGAGTCTTATGATAAGCCACTTTGTTGGCTTTGGGGATGAAATGTGGAATATCAAACAAAAGACGGTACCTAACCTACCATAAGAGCAGCTGTAAAAATGTTATAGGTACCTACCTACGGACCTAGCGACGATGGCGATTGAGTGTCACTAGGGTCGAAATATCTTGCACAGCCTGAACATAAGCGCTACGAACTTTCGCGTATGTTCTCTCACTTCGCCTCATGTCACCATTTGGACCCTAAAAAATGTTACTGCGCAGCCTTCTTCACGAAGTTCAGAGTCGCCAAGATAAATCGGCCGTACTGTAACTCTTACTCTTTCTGTGAAAATCTCAAATGACTAACGTACCTAGTGATTCTCTTTGATGAATGTAAAGACCCGCCACGGTGCGTTGGCAAATCTGGATTATTCAGAATGTCTTTTTTATTGCTTATTGGCTAACCATAAAAATAAAACCTAACCGTAATCCATGTAGCAGTATTTGAGAACTTCGACAGTCGTAATGTATCAATCTTTTGATTTCAACTACCTATCTACATAGTACAAAAGAGAGTAAAAGTGGACTTAAGATATCATGTGTAGGTACACAAATATATTACTAATGTAAACAAAGAGATGAAGGTACCTACCTACTAAATAAAACAGCAATTTATGTTTTATATCTATTTATTTATTATTCATTTTATAAATCTTCGCTCACTAATGTGTCATCCAGAAAGCCGGTGCTGCAATAGTCACCTGATGCGAGCCCATCCCAAAAACCAAACAATGGTCATTGTATGCGCACAGCAACCTACTGTTCGCTGTCCAGAGATACAGCTGCAGTAATAACTAATTATTTTTTCATCCCAACTTGTTCCTTGTCTCGCCATCAGTATGTATGTGTAATAAGTTCTTCCTGAATGATGGCGAGACTTTATACAACCCCTAATTAATATGGGGTTTTGTATGAATGAGGTTGCTTGCAATACTACTTCCAGATGCTCAGATATTTCTACCTGAAATGACCCATGTTGCCTCACATGTTCGCCGTAATAACTTTGGGTATGTTTTATTTGACAAATGCCCAACGCAAATATGATTAGATTTGACATGAACATTTTAGGCCCACTGGGCAAAGAATGTTTTTGTTACATTCCACATGATGCACTAAAAACATTCCGACGTGCAGAATCTTGGTCTTCATGCCTCTCATCAATGTTTGCAGCTCTTTGCCCATTTCTGCATGCAGAGACCCAGCATGCACAACATACAAGTCCACCTGATGGAATCTGGACCAAACAAAAAAAATTTATTAATGATAATTATCCATAATCAATTATTTTAGTAGTAATGCTCACTGTAAATAATACTCAAAAATAAAATAAAACAAGATGCTACCTGTCTTGGATAAATTCTTGTGACAATTTCATTGCGCTCAGGTCCTTCTGGTACTGAGTGCCTCAGTCTTCAGTTAAGAGAGTGAAAGCACCATACACAAGTATCCAAAACTGCTGAGGAAGCACTTTCTTCACTAATTACTTCATCTTGTCGCTGCAGAATGCTTCTTGCTTGAACCCAAGACGGATAACATACTAGGCTGGGTCCACTGGAAAGGCGTGAGCACGCCTCATATGTAAAAAGCTTCGACACCATACACAAATATTTGTATCATAAGTATGCTGAAGCTCATACTCTTCATGAGGAGTAGAAGACATCTCCATGTGATATGTCATAGTATCAGCCGGAACAGGAATAGACATTTTTTGCATACTGTTCACAAAACAATTTGCACACATGGTACTATTTTAATCCACCTAAAAAAGAAAATTAATTCTGTAATTATTTTAAATTCAGTCTATACATGTAAGAAATCATAATTCTAAACAATTTAAGTACTCACCTCATGGTGAAGGTCGTTTTCAATATAGAAATTAAGTCAGGATCCATATTACCAAATATATAATATTGGCCATCTTCATTTATTACAGAAGACCTTATAGTACAGGGCACCATTGCCGTATCACCTAAAACAAATAATTGTCGTAAGTATTGATCGTGGCCACAAACTGCAGTCCTAACTAAAGAAAGCCTAACTTTTATCTCTATGTAGGTAAACCAAGCGAGTCGAATTATTTCCCTGAATTATGACTGCATATTTATATGAACGCAAAAATAATACAAAAATATCTTGGACGTGGAAATTATGGAATGTGCACAATAGTAATTAAAAAGTAAATTGTTTACCTGATGATGAATTGATAAATCAGTTGATTTTATATCGTAACAACGCAGTCCAAACCACACGAGAAAGTCGAAGTCCTTACAACACAAGCCGGGTTAACAGATGAGCATGTTACTCTGCTCATCTGTTGACCAAAACAAAAGCCAGGTTAGCCAGGTAAACAGATGGAAAAGACACGGTATTAAATCCAAAAAACGAAACTCAAAACAAAACGAACACGAGAGACGAAATGACTGACTGAGGCCGCATTCTGAATTAGAAAAATAGCGCTGTGAGCGCTCAAATCGATATTTTGCGTTCTGAGTTGGATATCACGATTCTGACAGCTAAGAACTGTCATTTTCGTCATCAATATGGAACTCTCGTGACCGCGATAAAAGTGTTCACTCAACGTTAAAACATTTATTCACCATTTTAAAATTGTATAAGCCTCACATTTCTTCTTCTTAGATAGAAGCACTATTTCAAATAAATCTAAGTTAGCTAAGGATTCGATGCGACTCAAAACAAAACAGCACAGCTGTAATTTTCGCCAGCGCTCATTATCGCGCTCACGCCAATTCGGAACGGGTGTGAGCGCGCTCAAATCGATATTATGGTATCTTGGAACGAAGCCTGAATTGACACCTGTTGTGCCAGCTGACAGTTCTCTTTCTATGATCAATGGTCGATCTATGGTTTACTGTCATTATTTCTAAGCACAGAGTAACTAAATCGGTGAGACGCCATGTTGAAATTCGATAAAAATAATTGATAAATATTAATTAACTACCAGAGCAGTATGCATTTAGTTGAATTATCTGTATTTTTCCCGAATTCTATAGATTTTTCTCTTTTTTTTGAGTTACTGTACATAGACCTGGCCCATTTTGAAACATCTCCTTTGTCAAAGTTATGGTTAAAAAGTTATAAGGGTTTGAACGTGGCCGCGCCATTGAAACGCGGCGAACCGCGCGGCCACGGAGATCTTTAAAACTAAGCGTTGCAGAGATCTGAAATTCAGGCAAATAACAGATTGAATTTGTAAAAAAATTGTAAAAATATAGAAAAAAATCCTAGGTTTATATTTTGGGAGCTATAAGACTAAAACTCCATGGCCGCGCCATCGAAACGATGAAAAATACGTTGTCGCCGATATCTCGCTGAAAAAGCATTGCAGGGGTCTGAAGTTTTTTGTAAAACCTAGATTTGAATTTGTCGAAACTTGTAAAAATACTACAAAAAATCCTAGGTTTATGTTTCAGGAGCTGTAAGACTAAAACCTCATGGCCGCGCCATTGAAACGGTCAAAAAACACGTTATCGCCGATATCTCGCTGAAAAAGCATCGTAGGGGTCTGAATTTTTTTGTAAAACCTAGATTTGAATTTGTCGAAACTTGTAAAAATACTACAAAAAATCCTAGGCTAATAATTTCAGGAGCTGTAGTACGGTATCGCGTAGAAATAAGTCGTGATTATTTATCGAAGAAAGTAATTGTAAAGCGAGTTTTTTTTTTTTGTAAACAACACCTATTAATATGTAAAACTACCGATACTAGGCAAAAAAGATGTATTTTTCGGTATTTATAACTTTCAATACGTTTTGAATATTTCGATAGGGTGACCATGGCTTTTTGTTTACAGAAAACTTTCCACCTATCGTTTTAGAAATTGTATCTCAAGGATTCTAAATTAAATTAAAATGAAACGACAAGATACAAAAAACATATTTATATTTCTTTTATAATCATATAAATCACAGATTATTTACTTACCCTAACACATATATTTCATTCAAACTCACAAATCACAGATTATTTACTTATACTTTCTTTCAAAGGCCGAAAAAGGAAATTACAAAAAAAATAATAATAAGCAGTGTAAAAAAATAAAAATAAACACAAAACATTCATTTTCTTCTGATTCCATATTTACAGAAAAGCCTTCATATTCTGAAAACTGGGGTGGAGAGGGATATTCTGCGAAGAATATCTCAGTATTGTTTTTGCGAAATGGGAATTTAGTAAATTCTGTCAATAAAAGTATGAATTTTACGAATACGTGTGCGTTTAATTCAGTTTTCTTTTTGTTAGCATTTGCATACCAAAAAAATGTGCACATTCAACAAATATATACATGCACAAACAAATTAATCCGCGGATTTATAAAAATATTAGCAGAATCGTTAAATTTAAATAGTGCTTATAAACTACGAGAGGAAATCATTACTCAATATTACAAAAGGGATAGCAATACATATGGATTCGATAGTAATATGGCTTTTATATTTGACGATTATCGATGACTCCAATTTAAAAATTTGTTTAAAATGTAACAACGAAACCAAGAGATTTACGTACGAATTGAGTAATATTATTTTATTTGGTCTCAATGGCACAGACAAAATTATGCTCCAAGAAACACCTCATTACATCAAAATAAAGCAAAAAAAATATGGACTGATAGGTGCTGTGGAATATGTCCACCCGGTTGTAGGTCTGATTGGTCATTACAAGTGTCATTGCTTAGTAAATAATTCCATCATGATTTGTTACGACGATAATAAAACCGGAACGCACGCAAGTTCTGAACAACCTCTGACAATTCATAATTTAACATATGGTCTAATAGATGATGATTAAATAATAAAAACAGGGTAAAATTAAACTATACAGTGGGAATAAGCTCCCATAGGTAACAAGTTTTATTCATGACCCAAGGAACCGGTCGAAATCCCAAAAATATTGGCGAGTACCTCATTATTATAGTTCTGGTTTGTTTGAAATGTCAATTTTTTTGCAAGATTTCGACAAATGTTCCAGAAAGTCCTTGGCCCTGAGGTCGTATTAATAAAAAATATATCTTATTCTAAGTAAATAATCTGTGATTTGTGACTTTGAAATAAATATATATAGTAAAGTAAGTAAGTGTAAGCAAATAATCTGTGATTTGTGACTGAAAGAAATATATATAGGGTGACTGGTAATTAGTGACCGATACTTAAACACGTGAATTAGCTCATCATTATGAACATGGCAACAATGGGACCAAACCTGAAATCGCGAAAAAAAATTCTGCTGTTCCATCCATGTTGACGAGTTATGCGATCGTAAATGTATGGAACAGCTGATATTTTTTTCGCGATTTCAGGTTTGGTCCCATAGTAAAAGTTGTTCATAATGATGAGCTAATTCACGTGTTTAAGTATCGATCACTGCTTACCAGTCACCCTATATAGTAGTGTAAGTAAGTGTAAGCAAATAATCTGTGATTTGTGACTTTGAAAGAAAGTATAAGTAAATAATCTGTGATTTGTGAGTTTGAAAGAAATATATGTGTTAGGGTAAGTAAATAATCTGTGATTTATATGATTATAAAAGAAATATAAATATGTTTTTTTGTATCTTGTCGTTTCATTTTAATTTAATTTAGAATCCTTGAGATACAATTTCCAAAATGATAGGTGGAAAGTTTTCTGTAAACAAAAAGCCATGGTCACCCTATCGAAATATTCAAAACGTATTGAAAGTTATAAATACCGAAAAATACATGTTTTTTGCCTAGTATCGGTAGTTTTACATATTAATTGGTGTTGTTTACAAAAAAACTCGCTTTACAATTACCTACTTTCTTCAATAAATAATCACGACTTATTTCTACGCGATACCGTACTACAGCTCCTGAAATTATTAGCCTAGGATTTTTTGTAGTATTTTTACAAGTTTCGACAAATTCAAATCTAGGTTTTACAAAAAAATTCAGACCCCTACGATGCTTTTTCAGCGAGATATCGGCGACAACGTATTTTTCATCGTTTCGATGGCGCGGCCATGGAGTTTTAGTCTTATAGCTCCCAAAATATAAACCTAGGATTTTTTTCTATATTTTTACAATTTTTTTACAAATTCAATCTGTTATTTGCCTGAATTTCAGATCTCTGCAACGCTTAGTTTTAAAGATCTCCGTGGCCGCGCGGTTCGCTGCGTTTCAATGGCGCGGCCACGTTCAAACCCTTATAACTTTTTAACCATAACTTTGACAAATTTATGGTTTTGGGAATCAACTTCTACAAATTTTTACAAAATCTTGGCGTGGTTTTTTTTTTAAATTTCGCCGTGGCCGCGCGGTCGAAACGGACACCGTTTCCGCCAGAGATGTCAGCAACATCCGGTGGGGTCCGCAAGGGTCGATGCCTGCCAGGGGTGCAGGTTGTTCGAAAGAGATACCGCCGCCCCTGGCACACAGGCAACTGAGGGAACACGGGTGGGTTTTAGTCAGTAAAAGTCTGACACGCCCTCCTGCTCCACCCAGAGCGGGAGAAGTCATTTGATGGTTTCGCGATGTCATAAAAAAAACCTAGCTGTACATAATTAAGTTACTCATGTTGTCTCAGCCGATGTTTTACCTACATATGTACGCGCTTACTGTATTACCTGGATAAATGTACTGTTTTCTATTTTAATTGACCACAATCTTTCTATTTCTATTGAAATTTAGACGTAAATCGTCACTCTCCTATTCTCTTATTGGGGTCCTATTTGGGGTCGGCGTAACATGTCTTCTTCCATAATTCTCTATTCGTTGTATTCTCCCCCTCTCTTCCACACTCTTTCTGGTCATGTCATCTTACACGCAGACATTCCATAATTTCTTTGGTGTTCCTCTACTCTTATAGCCATTGACGTGAATACCACTCAATAATAGCATGCTTTACTTTGGTAAGTTTAACAGGAAAACCGTAATAAAACCTACTCACAGTTATCTAACACAGAAGGCTCTATATTTCTGGTCATTTCATCATAAGTATTATTTGGCAAAAAGATAAAAGAATCACGCGTTATGCTTAAATAACGCACAATGTTACCTCACCGTGTTATTTATTATCTTTTCGTTAATCAACCGGACTCGAACCAGCGATCGTTGCGTGACGAGCCGTTAGTTGCTAAGGAGGTTACCGCTATCTAACGTTACTAACGAAAATCAAGGTTGTTTGTCGTTACAAATGATAAAGTCGTACGATATAATGTAATCTCTAATTTATTTAAATTGTTTTCGGTTTCTACGCTACCTTTTACAATATTTTGGTGTACAATTTTTAATTATTTGATAAGCGACATCGTCTACCTAGCCTTGTTCAAATGAAATTGAAGTCGTCTTCCAGTCTGACCAGATGCATCTGAATACCAGTATTTTACATAGAGCGTTTGCCTATCTCACCTCCACAACCCAGTTACTGGGTATCACGATTTTATTTTGGTAAGACTGGCTGGCTGACTGTCAACCAATAACGACTGTCTAAGATCCATGATTCACAGCCGAGATCAACAGCTTTCCGGGCCACGGAGGGGATCCATGGACCAACCGCGGCAGGTGTTGCTTATCCTGATCGATCAAACCGTGTAGCTGTTATTGCTTAGCCCCTTATACAATAATAAGCTAATTATTTGCTTGGTGTCTTGTTATTTTATATTTTCGGTGCAGGTGAGTTCGAAACATAGGTACGGCAGATATCAGCCCGTGAAAATTTAAGCGAAGTAAGCTCTCATTCAATCTGGTGCTAGGGATTGACGTTATTGACAGCTCAATTCACCTTAGTTTTCACGGTGAGATTTTTCCAGATAAGAATAGATCGGGTGTTTAATATAAATTACTTGCACCCACTCATGTTATGTTTTAGCCCTGTGTTCTTCGAATACTATTGAAAACTTCTTAAAAGGAGATCCAAGTAAGTAGCCCGACATTGTTGTCATCTATACTAATCTATCTATCTATAAATTTAAAAGGAGAAACTGACTGACTGATCAATCAACGCACAGCCGACACTACTAGGACTAAGAACGTGAAATTTTGCACACGGCTTCCTTTTATAATGTTGGGGAACACTAAGAAGGGGTTTTTGGAAATTCGACCTTTAAGGGGGTGAAAAAGGGGGATTTTGTTTGTATGAAAAATCTTATTCCTTGAGTTAATAAACTTGAAACTTGGCACAAATAATTATCTAAGTAAATTAAAAAGTTGGTTATTTAATGTTTTTCTAGGGGGTACCCTAAAGGGGGATTGGGGGCTGTCAAAGTTTGTATGGAAAATTTTTAACGCGCGGTCTGATTAACTCGAAACTCAGTATTTATACCTAAAACCAAAAAATTAAGAATAAAATGTATCAGAATTTTTCGAAAATCTACCCCTAAAGGGGTAAAAAAGGGTAGTCCGTAATATTATAAATGTGAAAGTTTGTGAAGATGATTGGTTCTTTGTTACTAAATCATAGAAAAACGGCTAAACGGATTTTGATGAAATTTGGCACACAGATACATTTTATTCTAGGTTAACACACAGGATACTTTTTATCTCAGTAGTACGTTCCCGCGGGATAATTTCCGGCTCCCACGCGGGCGAAGCCGCGGGCGGAAGCTAGTAATATTATAAAGAGGTAAAGTTTGTGAGGGTGTAGGGGTTAATCTCTGGATCTACTGAACCGATTTTGAAAATTATTTTACCAATAGAAAGCCACGTTATTTGTGAGTGTCATAGGCTATATATTAACCCGAAAAATGAAAAGACTTTTTTGTGGTAGTCGGATTTGAAAAGAAAGTCGGAGAAAAAACGGTCGAACGAAAACGTTTCGTACGAACGCTGCCTTAACTATGAGAGATTGAGCTTTAGAGAAAAGTTGTAGAGCTTGATACCTAATGTCTACAAAAAAATCAGAGACAGCAATGTCTAACTTTTATATTTAAGTCACCAAAAGTAGTTTTTATATTAAAAAAAAGTTCCTGTTCATTGGTCATAACATCAACAATTATGAATTCTTATCAAAATAAGTCAATTTATCGTCTCAAGTGTTTAAAACAAAAAACTTTTCCCTTTCACTGCATATAATTTGGACGAATGGTTAAAGAGATAATATGATATAGGTACTACTTTTTTTTTTTTGGGTGGGAAATCATCAAATGACTTCTCCTGCTGAGTAGAGCAGGAGGGCGTGTCAGACTTTTACTGACTAAAACCCACCCGTGTTCCTTCAGTAGCCCGTATGCCAGGGGCTGTGGTATCTCTTTCGAACAAACCCGCACCCCTGGCAGGCATCGGCCCTTGCGGACCCCACCGGTGGTTGCTGACATCTTTGACGGCGCGCGTGTGGAACACAACGCGCCGTCCCGTCTACCACTTTTCGGCCGCAGGGGATAGGGAGAGCGGCTGACGCTATACCGACACTCCTCTTCCCCTGCGGCCCCGCCGCGTCCGCCATCAAACGGTGGCGGCCCCGTCCAGGCCACGGAAGGGAAGAGCGCTGCTCAGAAGCACCGGCACTCCTCCTCTACCGCAGCCCGTAACCCTCAGCCGCGATGCCTCCCATTTGACATCGCGGCCCACCTCAGTTGCGGTGCACCTCACCGCAACCTACTTTTTCGTCGTCGGCTTTGAGGCAAAAGCCCTGACGAGCGGCCCCACCTTTGGGTTCCTCTTGGCTTCACCGTGGCCGGAATCCACGGTTACTGAGCCCCTCCGCAACGACAATGCGGGAACCCACTCGGGGGGGGGGATATGATATAGGTATGGAACCGGGACCGTGTCGTAATCTATTGAGTGATATAAAAAAATTACCAGCCAACGAAGTGGGCACGGGTCAGCTAGTGGCAAATAAAACCTGGATGAGGCTAGCACAGGAGCCCTATGGCCGACAGTGGGTGAAGTTAGGGTGTGAATGATGATGATGATGAAGACTTAACCCCACTCGGAGATCGAACCAAGAAGACAATATTTGCGCTTGCGATCTTTAAGGTGTGCTTACACGAACAACTAAAATTGCTCCATCCTGGTCAATTCTCGTCAACTATGACGTCAGTACTATGTACATCGAACAATTTAGGGCAATGGCAACATGTAGCAACAACAATATCAGGCAATATGGAGCAACTTAAAAAAAACTGGGCTTGGCGCCCTCCACCGCTTCCACCGCGCCGGCCGGTTTCTCTCGCAAAATCGAGATGTAGTTAAACGTACAAACGAGTTATAAAGAAAATTTACTAAAACTTTCCAAACCGATTGGATATTCGGCAACTCATGAAATATACGGAAGCAATCAGAGGCAATATTGCCGAAACATACCCGCAATTTATTGTTGTTGCTCCAGATTGTTCCACCTAATTGATCCAGATTGATCCATTAATGTTGTCGAGCAGTAATTGCTAAAAAAATGCCCGTGTAAGAGCACGTTTAGACCAAGGCCAATTTCTGAGTAAAATATAGACACTTATTTATTGGGTCACATAAATATTTCATCTTTCTTAATAACTTACTGGTTATCATATTCGAGAGGAATAAATACCTACCCAATTATGGTAGATGTCTGTACCTACAGGCGAAACAAACAAAAATAAGATTAACCCAAATAGTACATAACTATTGTTTACGGGACAATAACCAGTCATTTAACCCGAGGTTAACGCCAGGTTAACGTAACGAAACCTAATTCAAGGGTAATGTCGGACTGAACTACATTCCTTATCGAACAAGAAATGAATTTGAAAATAAAGTTATTTTTACTTTTGTTTTGTTTAAGAAACGAAGTTTATTTAAATAAGTTGCTTTTTATTTTGACAATATTGGTTGGTAACGCAGTAGAAAAACATCGTGAGAAAACCGGCATGTCCTAGAACCAAAAATTCGAAGATATGTGACATCTACCAACACGCACTGGGCCCGCGTGGTGGATTACGGCCCAATCCTTCTCACCGAGAGGAGGCCTGTGTCCCAGCAGTGGGTTCCCACTGTAGGCTGATTGTATAAGTTGAAATGTTAATTCAGTTTATCGGTGTGTTGCGTATGTATTTAAAGATTTCTGAAAATTTTTGCTACTCGCGATTGCGTGATTGGGTACTTACGATCATTTATTATTTATCTCAGAGGTATTTTATGATCAGAAAGAATACATGATACTTAGGTAGGTACCTAATCGTTGCTGCCTCGTTGGTCTAGTGGTCGAAGCGCTACTGTTCATGTAGCATGAGGTTCTGGGTTCAAATCCCGTGTTGGGCAGGGTTCTTGGGTTCTTCCATCTAAAATTTCTCATAAGCAGCCCGGGGTCTGGATTTGTGCCCGGTTGATGGCAATAGGGTCGCCCCTAAAGGGAATATAACTGGCGAAATGTGAGTATACCTACCACTCTCTCTCTAAACCTTCAAGAAATGATGTTGTGTGTTAGATACTTAATGTTGCACCAGGCAGCGCAGTGATAAATAGGGGACAGTCGGGTTTTCTGATTTTGTAAATTATCTTTTTATTTCACAGATTTTAGTTAGTATAATTTGAGACCTATTTATGAAACCCTTTATTTTGATACCTCACTCAATAGGCGTTGAAAAAAAAAAATCGGCCTTTAATTTTTTTTATTGAAATATCTACTCAGTATCACTCTCACAATTAAGACGAATCTAACGGCAATGAAATCGATCAAGCCGTGTAGGCTACAGAGCGTGCCATAGAAATATACATACATACACACTCGAAAAACATAACCCTCTTTCTGTCGCAGTCGGGTAGAAATAATGAAATTGTGCATCTACACAGCGGTTATCCGCCCCATCATAATCTATGCGTGCGTCGTAGTCGCACACGCTAAACCCCACCATCTCCATAAGATGCAGACCCTTCAAAACCATTTCGTTCGCAAGTTTACGAGAGCCCCCTTATACTCGTATGCCCGCAATTAGAATCTCCATCTAGATCTCAGAATGCCCACCATCCAGCAGTTCATAAAACGTCTTTAACCAAGCGTTTCTTCGACTCTGCAATAAAGCACTTCAATCCCCTGATTGCGGCGGTTGCCCGCTATTCTTCCTCCCGCATGAGTAGGATTCGTTGACCGAGGCATACCCTAGACGTTTCCGAAGACGCTACAACCCTCCTCCAGGAGAGTAGCAAGCGCACCAGCACGCACAAAATACGAGTACACCGACACAGAGAGCCGTTCTTCTGTCCGCTGAGGCCCACCGCGACGTCTCAATCCATGTCCGCCGCGACCCTTGCTCGAGCCAACCCTGCCGCTGAGCGTGTAGGTTTAAAGTCGTCCCTGATTACTAATCATTCCGATCCTGCCTGTCCCTAGCTGCACTCTTTCAGCAACGCCCAAAGCTAAGGTCCGTACTCCACAGGGCCATAGCCATACCCTTAGCGTGTAGTATTTTAGTTTTAAGTTTTTAAGGCCTGGCTAGAGGCCTTAATTTATTGAATCAGCCGCAGGTAGAGAATGCAATCCCGCAACAAAATTTTAATCCAGGTATTTGCGGGACTGAGAGGTCTAAGTCCCGCGGGATCCTGGTATTTGCGGAATCCCGCATGTTTCTGAAAGTCATTGAGAAAAGAGAGAAATCCTGCATAATAAAATAATGAAAATTATTACAAAGAGACAATAGGTAGTTTAGGAATTATTTTGAAAGTAACTGCGCATAGAACATAGCATGTTAAAAGTCTTGTCTGCCAAACGACTCCTAACTTTACATGCCAGATAGCCAGCAGCAGAAAACGCTCGTTCTGCTTCGACGATTGTGGGTACAACTGTTAATAAAGCGTTCTAGGCGAATTGAAGATATTCGCCTTTTAATCCACCAGACTCAAACAAATTCATTTCTTCAAATTCCAGTCAAATCGGCCTTAGTGTACTTTTCATTTAACCATCTCGATCAAACGCATCGGACGCGTTTGGCGCTCCGATTGGCCCTGGATTGGTGACGGACCGAACATGGCGTTTACCGTTGCGCAGTCCCGCTAATCCCGCGGGATCCCGCTCGATTTAAGTGCGGGACTGGTCCCGCAAAAGTAGTGCGGGATCCTGGTATTTCGGGATCCTGGTTTCCCGGTATTGCATTCCCTAGCCGCAGGAAAATCCGTTTAAGCAGTCGACAGTAATGTAGCTTGACCTGCGAGATATCATTCCTAAAAACTAAAACCTCGTTGTATTTCAAAGCTGGTTTTCTAGCCAAAAAATATATTATGGCTTATATTTAATTGAAATCACAACGGAAGTGAAATTAAAATAATACGTATATTCAGAGGAGTCTTCGCTATTATGTGGTATGCTAAAATTTAATCAATTTATGTCAATTCAGATAAAAATAGCAGTTTATCGACGTTTACTGCTGACCGAACTACAATATCAAGTGGGTTTTCTCTAATACTACACGGTCATGTCTCATGGACACATTTTCGTCATTCAGTGACATGGTCCAAGGTTCCCAAACTAAACAATGACGAGTGATGATAACAGCGTGTTACAAACAGTTGACTATCACGTGGGGACTGTAAGGCTTAGCACGCACTGCGAAACGCATGCGGTAATGAACCGCCAAATAAATTCGAAAAAGCCATCTTTCTTTTTCTTCCTTTCTTTTACCAATTTTAAAACGTTTCTAGAAAAGAGCAGCAATGATGTGCAACTTTTGGCTAAGTACCCACCGCGCACGAACTACCAATTTTCTTCGGTGAGTGATTTAAAAAAATCATCCATGACACATTCTAGCCAGCGTTTCGATTAGCGATGGACGATTCCGAGATGTTTTAACAATCGAAAGAATCGAAGTTGTTAAAATAAACCATCGAGTCCATCATCGACTCGCCGTTCTACAAAACAATCGAAATGTTTTTCGATTGTTTCGAGTCAGTGGAATCGACCGCTAGTTGTCGATTGTTTCGAGTCAGTGGAATCGACCGCTAGTTGTTGATTGTTCCGAGTCAGTGGAATCGACCGCTGGCGCCGCCGAGGCGCATGTTAGTTAGAGGCGAGAGCGTGCCAGACTCAAGTCGAGCGAGCTACGCGTAATTTGTGAATGTTTACCTTTACTTACGATTACGATGCACTGTTTTATTTTTAACTAGTTTTTAAATTCATCAAAATGCCACGATTTTTAAAACGATCGCGTCAACCAACCAACTCGCGAAACCCTAAACCATCGAGGAACAACTCTCGATTCGAATGAACGCGTCATGAGCTAGTCGCAATAACAGACCGAGTCGGACTCGAGTCCAAGACGAAACAATCGAGAACCATCGAGATGCTCGAACAATCGAAACAATCGAATAAAACCTCTCGCCATCGCGCATCGCTTGTTTCGATTATAGTTATATTCGATGCGATTAAAAACTGAGTAAGAACCGTAATTTTTCCAAAACTGCCTGCGTTTATTCCCAGTACGTGCTAAGCCTTATGCGAAAAATTTCCTCATGTCGACAGATGTTTGTGGGCGTGCCATTGACGACACAGGGTAGCCGACCACCTGTGTGACAACACCGTGATTCCTTGATGCTGTCACTGTTATCAACTGTGGACTGTGGTGATTAGCTGTTGTTCTTAAAGTTATCTATCTGGAGCAGGTGTCAGTCTTTTATGATATTTTAATGGCAGGTGATCTTCAAGTGATTACTATGACAGTATTACAAGATTCTACGAATATTCGATAAGTAGCTCTAACACTGCGTTTATCTTAATCATGTTATTTTTATGAATTGATGTAAATATTACAATGAATAATTGGGCAGGGGTGTTCCTATAATACCCACATTTCGCCAGTTAGGTGTCAGCCCCATGAAATAAGGGGCGCCCCTTTTACCAGCATCCGGGCAAAATTCCAGACTCCGCGCGGGCTACTACTGAGAAATTCCAGATAGTGCACGTGCTCAGTCGAGGGTTCAGTAAAACATCTTTCCCTACTATTTACTGGCCCTATAATATAGTAACTGCATCTAATTCAGCTTTGAGCTGAATGTTCCTCTCAAAATCCCTCTATTAATATCTACATATTAGTAGGTACCAATTTGACTTTACCAAAATGTTGTCAGGTGTAGGTAGTGCGCCTAAATGTTTTGTTGGGCTTGAGGTCACAAGCCCTGGGCATTGTTGCTTCGGGAAGTACCTGTGTCGCACGAGCATGGAGCCGGACGCTCGGTGTCACCACTGCATTCATTTTCTGGAGGACAGTAAGAGTCTGACAGACCTCTGCCCACTGGCCTCTGCCAACTATTGTTTGGTAAGCATTGCTGGCTTTAAGCTGTCCCCCTAATTATTGATGAAAAGCGTATTCACGAAATGCTGGTGTACCCAAAAACTCACTCCCGCTTATCCCTTCAAGAAACTCAGGATAGATGTCATCCACAATTTTCTCACATGTCAACCCTGAACAGCTCTAACTCACGCTAGCTGACTTAGTGATAACCGAGTGATAAGCAACTGATCCGTTACGATACGAACACGCCCATCCGCGAATGTTACGATAATAATACGCTTAAAATGTCATAGTATCGAGACAATGTATTATTATTTACTATTAATTACGATTCTGTAGTATAATTTATATTATTATTTCCTTTATTCCGTTAAATATACACATAAATTACATGTTTAAATATTAATAATTTTGACCAATTTAAAAAGTTTTTTTTTTCATCAATCAAAGAAGAAACCGGTAAACCATCAATTTTTTTTAATCCGAGACCAAAATATTCAAACATGTAAGAAACTTTATTCTAAAGCTGCCGAATCGGAGGTGACATGACAGATGTCACCTCCGATAAAACTAAGAAAATCACAAAGCATAAAATATAATACTGGAAGAAATGAAATTATGGAACTAAGATAAATGTTGACAAGATCAGCAGCAATTCGAGCACGCCTACCACCTCCGGACTCGTCGCTCAGCTCCGCCTCGCCGCCGCCGGTACCCAGCCCCACTGCGGGCGCTGTGACGACACCGGCCGCGGTAGTTACGTCGAGCTCGAGCGACGAGTATTTCTCTCCGCCCACGACGCCACCACCTGCTCGTCGACGGGGAGGACGCCGGCCGCCGGACGGCTTAGGACCTCGAGGCCCATCGGCCTCGGATAATTTATATTATTGATACAAAAACTTTGCATCATGCGTGTATTTCGAAATGGTGAAGACAGAGGTGTACCCCAGTAGATTAATAACTAATATTTTTAAACTTAATAATAATCATAAGGTGCAAGAAATGATTAGGTGCTGAACACATTTCCTTCACTGAAACATAAAAACATGTTGCTGCAACAATGCTGTCCAAGTTTTAACGGACAGACAGACAGAAAAATATTGGCTTTTGTAATAATTATGTACCTACCTAAGGAAAATTAGTAGGTAGGTTTATTGCATAAGTATAAAATAAATATAAGAAAAACGTAACAAAACTGCACCCAAAAACAATATTAGAATTATATCTTTTGTTATCACATTTCTAATATCAAAGTCCAGCTATCGATTGCCTATTGGGATATCACGATATGATGTAATATAAGTAATTGATTTATCCATTTATCAGTGGGTAGGTATATCCGACTTCCTCGTGATCAAAAAACGTGAGAAAAAGTAAAAAAAAAACATAACGCCTGTATTCGCTGAAGGTGAAGGCAGAGATGAATATCGCCAGTTATGATTAAATTTCATGAAATATGAGGTAAAGCTTTGAGATTAACCTGGTTATCTGGACTCTACGGTACTCAGAAATTCCTAAAAAAAACAGTGGCCCTCCGGGAGTGCCGACAGAAGTGAAAACTTGAACAACTACGTGTGTATTTTTTAAATCGTCAATACAGGATTTCACATTGGGTCCTTAGGTCCTAATTACTCTCGGTACACATTATGGTAAAGCAATAAAGATATTGAGTATTGAGATTTTTACGATGAAAATACAAAGGGAAGGAAAGGGATAAAATAATTAAAATTTCCTAATGAAAGAAAGGGACTTTTCCAAAAGACATCAACGCGCGACTCATCCGTGTGCTCGTTCACCCATATTATATGGAAACCGTTCGGTGACGGACGATGACGAACGGACGAACCCAAAAAGTGCTCAAAGCGCCTAAAGAAGTTTTTATTTCAAAAACCTTATAGGATTTTGCTCGAACCAGGTATAGAACCCAGAAACCTCATGTTTAGTAGCGTTTGCGACCACTAGACCATCATCTGTCTAGCAACTATGGAAGTAGCTGAATACCAGTATTAGTATTTTATATGGAGCGATTGCGGCTGTCATAGATCCACGAATGACTGCTAAGACTAACGGCTTAATATGCTTTCTGAGGAACGGAGGAGTCTTCCCCAATGGGTTCCCGCATTGTCGTTGCGGAGGGGCTCAGTAGCCGTGGTCTCCCAGCCACGGTGAAGCGAAGAGGAACCCCAAGGTGGGGCCGCTCGTCAGGGCTTTTGCCTCAAAGCCGACGACGTAGCGGCCAAAAAGTAGGCTGCGATGACGTGCACCGCAACTGAGGTGGGCCGCGATGTCGAATGGGAGGCATTGCGGCTGAGGGTTACAGGCTGCGGCGGAAGAAGAGTGCCGGTACTTCTGAGTAGCGCTCTTCCCTTCCGTGGCCTGGACGGGGCCGCCACCTTTTGAAGTCGGACGCGGTGGAGCCGCAGGGGAGAAGGAGTTTCGGTATAGCGTTGGCCGCTCTCCCTATCCCCTGCGGCCGAAAAGTGGCATGCGGCGGGGCCACTAAAAAAAATGCCCGGTTCGATGGCGAGTTGTGCGCCCGCCAGGGGTGCGGGTTGTTCGAAAGATATACCGTCGCCAACTGAGGGAACACGGGTGGGTTTTAGACAGTCAAAGTCTGAAACGCCCCTCTGCTCCACCCAGAGTGGGAGAAGTTATTGGATGATTTCCAAGGCTAAAAAAAAAAATCGGAGGAGTCTTTGGTATGTATAGATGATCACCCATTTTTGGACCAACTGCAGCAAGAGTAGCTTAACCTAATCGTTTGACCTCATCATCATCATCATCATCATTTCAGCCGGAAGACGTCCACTGCTGGACATAGGCCTCCCCAATTTGGGGGGGCTTGCCATAATCGCCACGCTTGGCAGGCGGGTTGGCGATTGCAGTATGGTGGTCAAATGCATAGAGAACGCTGCTGCCCATTCCCTAGTAAATCGATTAGTCGCCTTCTACGACACCCACGGGAAGAAATGGGATGGTGCTATTCTTTACGTTCGGCACCACACGGTACCGTTTGACCTGTGCTCCTATTATTACTTAGCCATATATCCACTAGAGAAACGAGGCTGTAAATAACACTGGCAAGTGGCAACTAAGGAATTAAAAACGGACTTTAAAAAAGTAGTAAGGTACCTACTCTATATAATCTAGTTGCCAAGCATTTTTGTTTATTTGAATATTGACAGATATTCATTAACACCTGCATATTGAAAGATTGCAGGTGTACGATTGCTGTGATCTGGAAGTTGAGTCAGTGGGTTCTTACTGAAAGATAATGCTGATTAGGTAGTTACTTACAAAGGTACAATGTTTAAATCCACGGATGTAATAATTTACAAAATCAAAAAAGAGAACTTTATTAAAAGAAAAAGATGGAAACAAGAAACTTGTTTTAAAAGGATGACTTTTAGGAGAATAGTGATTACTATAAACAATCTCATGCAGTCGTAATAATCTTCATAAATTTAACAATAAAGACCTTTATTGCCTCCGACTGCATGATATTGCTTATAGCATTCAGTATAATAGTCGTCCTTATAAAACACGTTTCTTGTTTCCATCTTTTAGTTCACTTTTTAGGCAGTCGAGTTTTTTGATTTTGTATATTATTTTTGACGTTAATGAGACCTATTTATGAAATCCTTTATTTTGATACCCCACTCAATAGGTTTTGAGAAAAAAAAAAATTGAAGACACAATATGGCGCCGAAAAGCGGCCACTTTTTTTTTCAATTTTGATATCCCAGTGTCACTCTCACAAATTAGGACGAATCTAACGGCTCCTCTCAAGCTGAAATCAATCAAGCCTTTTAGGCTACAGAGCATGCCAAAGACATACATTTATACACTCGAAAAATATAACCCTCTTTCTGGCGCAGTCAGGTAAAAATAGACTGGATCTTCAACACTCTGGTTTTAGCGTCGAGTATTGAAAATCACAGTGCAGAACGAACAGTGTTTTTTTCCATGTCCCTGTTAAATAAGTTAGAATCCGTTGTTATATCCAGGATTCAATTTCAATACAACCCGTGACATAAGACTCTGCATACTCCCTCGCTGAATTATCTACTTTTGACGATTGGAAAATACTTTGGTGGTACGTGTCACAAATACCTACTTAGGTAAATGTTTTATAACTTAACATGTTTTAATCCATTTAATTATCTTCAAACACTTAAATAATTTAAAATATAACATTCTTAAAATAATAATTATATGTGTACAAGTATATACCTACTACAGAAATTAATTAAATAGCATCAAAAATTTCGTTCGCATCGTTGTCAACAGGAAAATTGCCCAACAAAAGGCTGGCAGCATTGCCACGTTGTATAGCTGATTCTTTGGCCAAAAAAAAGGGCAATTCTCTGGCCACGTGATACTGATCAGGCTGCAATACTGAAATAAAACGTAAAAGAGAGTTAATCAATACTATCAGTGTGTAAGTGCAACTCACAATTTTCTTTCGATAACCTCAATTACAAACATGACCCTAAAACCGGTGGTTTAAATTAATTAAGATCTTGAAATAATAATCGTTATTGCTACATGTGGCTGTGGAGGCACAAAGTAATATGCACAACAGGCATGCTAACTGTCTAGTTTTGTTTTTGTTTTGTGCCGGCACAAGCCAAAGGCACGAGCATGACATCATCTAGCTAGCCATTTCCCAACCATGTTGTGGTTGACTTCCAGTCTAACCGGAATCACAATATTTTACTTCGACTGCCTATTTGTCCTCCACGTCCCAGTTACTGGAACACACGACACCCTTGGTAAGACTGGTTGTCAGAATTTCGGGCATTTAACGACCCGGAACGACTGTCAAAGATCCACGAATGATAGTCAGAACCAACGGCTTAACGTGCTTTCCGAGGCACGGAAGGGTCTTGATATATAAGATGGTCACCCATTCACGCACCAACCGCAGCAAGCGTAGCTTAACCTGATTGATCGATCAGCGCGGCCATTATTACTTAGAGACAAGCTCCTCCGGGTATGAGCATGACATGAAAATTTTAGCCAATCAGAATGGATTGTAGAAGGGCGCGGCAAATAGTGTCATCAAGTAATTTGCTACCGGAACATGCAACTTCAACAATATGATGACGATTCTTCTTTTTCTCCAAATGTCTGGTTATTCTAACCTTAGGTTATCGAGGCACGTGTGTATCGTGTGGAGGTCAGATACCGTGCTCTGGGTACTACGCAGCCACATCATCACATGGTCTGATGAACGGATAATGCGGTTACAGCATATTAATTACGATTGCAAAATTACTCAAAAATTTTACTTGTAGGTAATGACACGAAGATAGACTCATAAGAAGATTTCCCCATGATGTCTATACCATCGGAGAGTCAAATAAAAAGTATGTACCTTCTTAATAATAAAACCTTTTTCAGAAACTTTTGTTTAGGTTTTAAATCTGTAATGATAAGGTAGACAAATGGGCACCTACATCTACGATAAAATAACACAAAGCTAGCGTAATATACGTTTAATGTATGATGCGATTCATTTTGACATCATTTGCTTCTTAAGTTTGTATCATAAAATTCGTCTTCTCAACAACGTGAAAAACGCAATAAGCGTGGCTGAACTTAATTACTGTCAACCTGCCACGGGTGCGGGTTGTTCGAAAGAGATACTGCCGCCCCTAGCACACAGGCTACTGAGAGAACATGGGTGGGTTTAAGTCAGTAAAAGTCTGACACGCCCTCCTGCTCCATCCAGAGCGGGAAAAGTTATTTGATGATTTCGCACAAAAAAAAAAAACTTTAATATCAACATGAAAGGAATTGTGATCGATTGCAAATTTTCAACACAATTACTCCGTAGGTGAGACAGTGATCTGAAGCAAGCGTATCAATAATCTTAAAAAAATAATTTGATGACATTCGATTTTTCAATAAGATTTTCTATCAATTTCCTTATAAACACTATTTACCTATCGCAATATCTTCTCGTCCCAAATACCACAGTGTCTCAAGACGAAAGTCTTTGACCAGTGTGTATTGCCACTGGCTGTATTGGCAGTGGCAATAATATACAACGGCTTAACGTGCTTTCCGAGGCACGGAAGGGTCTTGATATATAAGATGGTCACCCATTCACGCTCCAACCGCAGCAAGCGTAGCTTAACCTGATTGATCGATCAGCGCGGCCATTATTACTTAGAGACAAGCTCCTCCGGGTATGAGCATGACATGAAAATTTTAGCCAATCAGAATGGATTGTAGAAGGGCGCGGCAAATAGTGTCATCAAGTAATTTGCTACCGGAACATGCAACTTCAACAATATGATGACGATTCTTCTTTTTCTCCAAATGTCTGGTTATTCTAACCTTAGGTTATCGAGGCACGTGTGTATCGTGTGGAGGTCAGATACCGTGCTCTGGGTACTACGCAGCCACATCATCACATGGTCTGATGAACGGATAATGCGGTTACAGCATATTAATTACGATTGCAAAATTACTCAAAAATTTTACTTGTAGGTAATGACACGAAGATAGACTCATAAGAAGATTTCCCCATGATGTCTATACCATCGGAGAGTCAAATAAAAAGTATGTACCTTCTTAATAATAAAACCTTTTTCAGAAACTTTTGTTTAGGTTTTAAATCTGTAATGATAAGGTAGACAAATGGGCACCTACATCTACGATAAAATAACACAAAGCTAGCGTAATATACGTTTAATGTATGATGCGATTCATTTTGACATCATTTGCTTCTTAAGTTTGTATCATAAAATTCGTCTTCTCAACAACGTGAAAAACGCAATAAGCGTGGCTGAACTTAATTACTGTCAACCTGCCACGGGTGCGGGTTGTTCGAAAGAGATACTGCCAATACAGCCAGTGGCAATACACACTGGTCAAAGACTTTCGTCTTGAGACACTGTGGTATTTGGGACGAGAAGATATTGCGATAGGTAAATAGTGTTTATAAGGAAATTGATAGAAAATCTTATTGAAAAATCGAATGTCATCAAATTATTTTTTTAAGATTATTGATACGCTTGCTTCAGATCACTGTCTCACCTACGGAGTAATTGTGTTGAAAATTTGCAATCGATCACAATTCCTTTCATGTTGATATTAAAGTTTTTTTTTTTTGTGCGAAATCATCAAATAACTTTTCCCGCTCTGGATGGAGCAGGAGGGCGTGTCAGACTTTTACTGACTTAAACCCACCCATGTTCTCTCAGTAGCCTGTGTGCTAGGGGCGGCAGTATCTCTTTCGAACAACCCGCACCCGTGGCAGGTTGACAGTAATTAAGTTCAGCCACGCTTATTGCGTTTTTCACGTTGTTGAGAAGACGAATTTTATGATACAAACTTAAGAAGCAAATGATGTCAAAATGAATCGCATCATACATTAAACGTATATTACGCTAGCTTTGTGTTATTTTATCGTAGATGTAGGTGCCCATTTGTCTACCTTATCATTACAGATTTAAAACCTAAACAAAAGTTTCTGAAAAAGGTTTTATTATTAAGAAGGTACATACTTTTTATTTGACTCTCCGATGGTATAGACATCATGGGGAAATCTTCTTATGAGTCTATCTTCGTGTCATTACCTACAAGTAAAATTTTTGAGTAATTTTGCAATCGTAATTAATATGCTGTAACCGCATTATCCGTTCATCAGACCATGTGATGATGTGGCTGCGTAGTACCCAGAGCACGGTATCTGACCTCCACACGATACACACGTGCCTCGATAACCTAAGGTTAGAATAACCAGACATTTGGAGAAAAAGAAGAATCGTCATCATATTGTTGAAGTTGCATGTTCCGGTAGCAAATTATACCACGAGCCCCTAAGTGATAGTGACGTATTGTTAGAAGAAGAGGTTAGGTTTGTTTGAACCTGTTGTCTGAGGGTTCCGTATAATATAGGATACGATTTTAATTTGCAAATTAATTGAAACACAAATGACAACTTCCTTTAGGTACTTATAGGAAATTGTGATTGTAGTTGTAACTGAGTAAAAATATTAATGTTTATTTTGTGTAAGACTACCTTTTGCCAGCAATTTCGCCCGCGTAGTGTCCGAAAATTATACCACGGGAACGTACTACCGGAATAAAAGTATTCTATGTAACACATAGAATACTTCCACGTTTTAAACTATCTGTGTGCCAAATTTTATTAGCCTTCAAGCCATTGACGTAGCGGCTAAAAAGTAGGTTGCGGTGAGGTGCACCGCAACTGAGGTGGGCCGCGATGTCGAATGGGAGGCATCGCGGCTGAGGGTTACGGGCTGCGGTAGAGGAGGAGTGCCGGTGCTTCTGAGCAGCGCTCTTCCCTTCCGTGGCCTGGGCGGGGCCGCCGCCGTTTGATGGCGGACGCGGTGGGGCCGCAGGGGAAGAGGAGTGTCGGTATAGCGTCAGCCGCTTTCCCTATACCCCTGCGGCCGAAAAGTGGTAGATGGGACGGCGCGTTGTGTTCCACACGCGCGCCGTCAAAGTAGTCAGCAACCACTGGTGGGGTCCGCAAGGGCCGATGCCTGCCAGGGGTGCGGGTTTGTTCGAAAGAGATACCACAGCCCCTGGCATACGGGCTACTGAGGGAACACGGGTGGGTTTTAGTCAGTAAAAGTCTGACACGCCCTCCTGCTCTACTCAGCAGGAGAAGTCATTTGATAATTCCCCACCCAAAAAAAAAAAAAAAAAAACATCCAAACACCCTAACATCTAAACGTCCCAACTTTAAAATGTTTATGTTATTACTGGTAAGTAGGATTATGGTTTTATACGGCACTACCTATTCCCAGCGAGAAGTTAGCCGTGAGTCGAATAAAACGATGAAAAATTAAGACAATCGTAAAACCGATCCAGAAAATAATAAAATTAAAGCAAATCTGGCCCTTCAGATTTCAAAGATTTCTGAAGTTATTAAGTTGGAGACCAGTACATTTTTTTGTTAATACCCCGTTTGCGTGACAAAGACCGAAAAATAAAAACAAAATTGGAAGTTCCATGTCCGATAATTCGCCATAAATATGTATTATTTTTAATCGGACATAGCTAACTACTCTCGCACAAAGATAACGAAACCTCAATAAACAAAATCACAAGACTTTAATCAACAAAAACAAAGTCTAGCTTTTATCTGTCACCTGTGCTCAGGTTAACTTATGACTCAGTAGCTTATTTTAATACTGGAAGGGCATAGTAATTAGAGGAGCATAAATAATAGAGGGGCTATAATACTAGGGAATAAATTCTAGATAATCATAAATAGGTACTAGAAGGAAATTATTACTAGACAGGCATAAATACCGGATGGGCGTTACTAGAAGGGCACAAAGTGCTGCAAGGATCTTACTCGAATGACGTTGATGGGGGACGCTGTCAGTATATATTTGTACAATTGTTCTGTATCCAGAGCCGCCATCATGTTTTTCCATCATACATTAGGATGAAAAAACAATATGGCGGAGCTGGTTCCAAATTTTGTCCACGCACCGGAAGGTCCTGGTAGGCACAGCTGTAGATAGAGTTTGAGGATTAGACAAGTCACAAAATAGTAATAATAATAATTAGTCGATAACCTCGACTTAGCACACGAGGTTGTCGACATGTGGAATGTGGACTCAGCTGTCATTGTGCCGATTGTCGTATCAGCCAATGGACTGATGGCCGAAAGCCTCGAACAATATCTCTCGAGGCTCTCGTTAGGTGGCTGGATCAAAGGCCTGATTCAGAAGGTAGTACTCCTCGATACGGCTCGCATCGTGAGGAGGTTCCCGTCTCTGGGGCCCTAACCACCGGTAGCTTGGACCCTGCTCCCAATACCGGCGGATCCCTATTTTATATATTTTTAAATGTTTTATTTTTGTTTTATAAAATATTTAAAAATGTACAGTAATAAGAACTAGAATGAATAAAGGAATAATAATTAGACAATGACACACTTATTAGATAAGACGATTAAGAGTCAACGAGACAGAATTTTAACTTCTCTCGCTGGTACTATTACTTTAGAAAGTTTTACTCGACTACATGGTACCAGTTTACTAAAGATTAAGTCGCACTAAGCGTACGCAGACAGCTGATCAATACAATACTCTTACGGTGAGGGTCAGTTACCGTATTCTACAGAACGCTCGCAATATAATCTCAATCTGTCAAAAATAAAGTTATTGAATTGTATTTGTCGCTGACATGACATTTCGAGTTGATTAGCCTTCCGATACTAATTATACTAAGTTAAGTATTACAAATTAATGATGATTTACCTACTGCCGGGTTGACCTTTACACTTATGACAAGATGACGCAACATACTGAAACATTAGCAACACTCCCACATTCACTACAGATAATTTATGTGACAAAAAAAACTTAGGTAAAAGATTCCACCACCTACTTATATAATATACCACCCCACCACCACCACTAAATATAATTTAAAAACTAATACATAATTAGGTACATACGGTGTAGACCGTCCGAAATCCAAATTGACATATATATCTTTATAGGTAGTTACTGCTTCTGAACTCCAAGAATGAATGGTAACCCACACTTTTTTTCAGGATCCACTTGTACGCTCTTTATGAAGACTATTAGAAGCAAGAATAATTCCGTTGGAGACTTAATAGTATCTTTATCAACCTTATTTATGAACTAAAAATAGTTTTATACATTTTGTACTTTATAATATTCATGGAAATATTCCTAACCCCATTTATTATCAGCACTGAATACCGGCTGATGTTACATCAACATAATTTTTCACTAGCGTTTTCAAATTTCAATAAGGGCCCCTAATAATTTATTATCTATATCACAGCTGTAGCACGCGCCGTCGCGATGTTTCCGTTCTATAAAACGTACACACTTACATAAATATACGATTTAGTCAAGAATCACCGTTTGCACTTATCATTTTGCTTAAAACCTTGCCGCTATCCGCACCTCCTTTTATACCAACACGGGAAAAATATCGTTTAAAAACAAATTAGTATTTTGTTCCTATAATTATTTTTCGGATTTCTTTTTGCGTACCTGGTTTTACAATTAATATTTTGAGAACCTGGTATTTTTTTGAACGGAGTATTTTGTGTTTTGTGAGTCTCGAATTTGGAATAATGGCAGTTAAAGTGATGTCGGTGAGTTGATTATCTTGTACTTTACTATTATTTGTGGTTTTATTACTGAAAATGTTTTCATTTGGTATTCTTCTTGTAGGTGCTTAATTTTTCAACATTGTTTACTTATTCTTTTCGGACTACTTTTCTAATTTTTTACGTTGAATTACCTACCGGTGTCGCGATTTTTAATAAGAAATGTGCAATCAAATTCATTACCAACAACTGAGTTGAAAATTAATTTTAAAGACAAGTTTAGAAAAATGATTATAATCAAAACGTCAGTAGGTACATACTTAACATTTTTAAATCTATTTCATAATTGAAAAATCGATCCTCAGACCGAAGGTATAAAATGCTGCTTTCATTTTCTTGTTTGTGTTTCTATTATTGTTTTTCTTTTTTGGGTGGGAAATCATTAAATAACTTCTCCTGCTCTGGGTGGAGCAGGAGGGCGTGTCAGACTTTTACTGACTAAAACCCACCCGTGTTCCTTCAGTAGCCCGTATGCCAGGGGCTGTGGTGTCTCTTTCGAACAAACCCGCACCCCTGGCAGGCATCGGCCCTTGCAGGCCCCATCATTTTTGTGCTGATATCTGTTTGAGGCGCGCGTGGAACACAACGCGCCGTCGACTTGGGCTTGGTCCTTACCGAACAGCGATCTACCCATTACTCGCCGTCCGGTCAGGTTGGTCTACAAAAAAATTTTGATCGGATATCTGACTTGAAACACAAACCAAATTAACCAAAATATTTATACCGAAATCACGCTTAGACATAGTGATAAAAGTTTAAAGATAAAAACTGGTGTCATACCTACTTATTAGTTACCATGCTGTGTGCAGACTGGGTGTAAACGACAGTTCAAAATAACAGACTACTGTTATCTTAATCCAAACAGCATTGTTTATGTCTGCGCTATTTTAGATACCTATTCTTTTGAGGTCCTTTACATTGAAAACAATAACAAAAACTTTTGTTTATAAGTAATAGTATCGTTTTTTTGGTTTTCAACAAAAGAAACGCCCTGAATACAACCAATATTAATTCGAAAGGTTAAAACACGATGTCAAATCAAAGTTAATAATTTAATAGAATAAAGGTCATCAGATGATACACAATAACCAAAGTTCTCATACCAAATATTAATATCCATAGGTAACTAATTAATATATATAATCAATTAATAAATTGAAAGCCCGTTAACTGTAAAACTTAATTCAAAGCAGGCTGATATGAGTTTTCCCTCAAAATATTATTCTTGATTATCTATTTGCCAAATATGATGACTTGCATAATTATTCTGTATGTATATTCTTACCGCGTTACCCATATTCTGGGTTGAGGACTGCCTTTCTGACCGAAAGGCAGTCTGTTAGACTGGAAGCTGAACAGACTAGACAGATGATGATGATGGTGAATATTATTCTGAGTAGATTTAATTTTTGGTGTTTCTTCAAATGCTAAAAGAATAAAGTGCTACGGAGTTTAAAAAAGCCCAGCGTCGCCTTTGTAGCACCTACTCACAAAACCATAAAAATCCTAGGTGATAGGTCGGCTAAGTAATCCGTCGTTTTAGGAAGTTATGAGGTATATTCACGATCCCTACTAAGCCTGATTTAACCTACCTATTCTTGTTTAGAGTTTTTATTATTAACCGATACTGTTCCGCCGCTGAGAAATGGCCCCCAAATCCCTTCAGGCATTCTTTACCAGGGCTACCTCGATCCAACTCTTACAATACGCGTCTAGGCAGTCTCGTCACCTGTTCTGTTTGGAGTTAGGTACAATAATGCATAGTTTATTTTGACTTGGCACAAAATAGCCATGAAAAAGTCAGTTATATCTTATGAAATATAATATACTGTAAACGATACGACTAAGTTTATAAGCAACTTCGCAATAACCTGCAAAGATATTCTGCTCACCCCTCGCGATAAAACGTAATTATTTTAATTGGCATTCGTATAATTATAATTAAAATGAGTCATTTAAGAGGAATGTTAGTAACCTGTGTATTATCACGTAATTCACCTTTGGCCTCGCACGTGGTGTGTGCATTCATAACCAATTAGCGTTGCACAAAGTAGGCGGAGCTTCGGTGGGGCGTGGCGGTGGGCGGGTTTTTTTACAGTTTTCTATGAAAATGTGTAGGTTATACCAGCGTGGGCGCAGGTTTATTGCTGTGGCTCCGCCCCACTTTGTTTATGGGTACCACGCCTTATAGTCGAAGCAGGTTTATGGATACCTACATACCTACCTGTTATTTTTATCCATCATACCTGTTATTTTAAGTAAATACTAAATTAAATTATTTCATACTTCCAAAGTTTTTATTGAGTACATAATTTAAAAAAAAATAGAAGCACACAGAATACTGAACATATTTAAAGAAACTGGTTTTTACCGACTTTAAAAAAGGTGGACGATCTTATTGGTAAACAATACGATAGGAGGTCCTACTTTGACATCTTCTTTCTTTGAAGGAAAATATAGTAAAAAATCACCAACACACAACACACTGACTCAACAATTGCAGGCTTCTTCTCAGTGGGTAGGCAAACATTTCAAATAGGTATGTAAAGGTCTTTACCTATGAAATTGCCGTTCTGCAGTACTGGCCATTTCAAATCAAAATAATTTTTGTTTGGCTAAGAATTCTAATTTCAAATTAATTTTATTTTAAAAACATGGATTTTTTTTTCTAAAAGTAGTCATTTCTTTATTGATTAGTGTTACATTTTCATCGCATTTCAATCTTTTTCGTCATCATGGATACGTTAAAAATTCGAGTAATTATGGAATATGAGTACCGTCGTGGCAGCAACGCGGCACAAGCGGCACGCAACATCAACGACGTTTACGGAGCTAACACTACAAACCAACGCACCACCTGTTATTGGTTTGCTCGCTTCCGTTCTGGAAATTTCGACCTGAAAAATGAACCTCGCGGTCGTCCGAAGACTTTGGTCGACAATGACGAATTAAAGGCGATTGTGGAAGCTGATGATACACAATCTACGGCTGAATTAGCAGCAGCTTTCGACGTTAGCGTCAAAACAATATTGGTCCATTTGCGTCAAATTGGCAAGGTAAAAAAGCTTGACAAATGGGTGCCCCACGAACTCAATGATCGCCAGCGCGAAGTACGCGTCGAGATGTGCCTTGCACTGCTCAACAGACACACAAATGAAAGAATTTTGAACCGCATTGTTACCTGCGATGAAAAATGGATTCTGTTTGATAACCGTAAGCGCTCAGCAAGTTGGTTGGATCCTGGTTCAGCACCTAAACAATGCCCTAAACGAAAACTTACCCCTAGAAAAGTGATGGTCACTGTTTGGTGGTCTAGCGCCGGTGTGATTCATCACAGCTTCTTACCAAACGGGGTGAGCATTACTGCAGATGTGTACTGTGAAGAACTGAACACAATGATGGAGAAGCTGGCGCATCTCCAACCAGCATTGGTCAATCGCTCGTCTCCGCTGCTCCTGCACGACAACGCGCGACCTCATACTGCACAGCAGACGGTCTCCAAGTTGCAAGAACTGGGGTTGGAAGCTCTCCGTCATCCGCCCTACTCACCAGACCTTGCGCCTACAGACTACTACTTTTTCCAGAATTTGGATAACTTCTTGGCGGGAAAAAAATTTAATACCCGAGAGGCAGTACAAAATGCCTTTGAAGAATTTGTTGCCTCCCGTCCAGATGATTTCTTTAAGAAGGGCATCAATAAACTGCCACTGCGATGGCAAAGATGCATTGATTGCATGGGTGATTACTTCGATTAATACAAATAAAAAATTCATGAAAAAAATTCGTTTAAATTTTTTCATACAAAACGGCAATTTCATAGGTAAAGACCTATTATATTTGACTGAAAATTTAGATCCGCAAACTCCGTGAAATTCGGGTTGAAGGATGGTTGTTGGTTGGGCTGTTAGTTGGTTGATTGTTTATGAGCCAATAATGCGCAATTAAAATTCCCACGTATCTACACGTGCCTCATGACATCAGATCTTGGAATTCGAGCATGAAACTTTGGTCCACTCCTAATAGAATAGAAAACTTCCTAATGGAATAGATTAGAAAATTTCCATAGGGTTAGTAACAATTTCAATTAACTTCTTGTGTTAGTAGGTTACAGACACAGATAAACATGGTGCTCTTAAAATTCAGCCTGGAGCTGCATCCACCTTCGCAACATCAGGGATCCCACCGATCTGCGAATACACTGAGAATACTGTTAGTGCTGCCGCGAGCACGCCTCATCAGGGATGCAAATATCATCCTCGGCCAATCTTTTCCCAACTATGTTGGGGTCGGCTTCCTGTCTAACCGGTTGTAGCGGAATACCGCATTTCACATGGAGCGACTGCCTATCTGACCTCCACAACCCTATTACTGGGTAATACGATATCCCTTGATAAGACAGGTTTCTGACGACCCGTAACGACTTTCAAAGATTCACAAGTGACAGCGGGACCAACGGCTTAACGTGCTTTCCGCTATCTTATATTCTTGCTATGAAAGGATGTTCACCCATCCACGGATCAACCGCGGCAAACACAGCTTAACCTGAATGATAGACCCGCGTGGCTTATATTAGGGGAAAGGTGTACGAGATGATCCGTTGAGGTTAGATGATCCTTTTTGATTCCAACAAAAGTATTAGTGACATCTAGTTGTTTTCATTGGTAAAACGTAGTTCCCGATATTCCCTCGCAACAGTCAATCGTAATGGCGATGGCGTCGTGAGTGACAACCAACATGTTGGGGCAAGATGATTATGTTACTGGTGTACAAGATGATCCGCAGGGATCATCTTGTACACCAGTAACATTTTACTATAACCATTTGTATGTTCATAGATTGTGTTTAAATCTATTTTTTAAACAAATATTACCCTACATTATGGACAAAACAGTACCTAGTAGACATATATTCGTTCATAATATCGATTTCAATTAATAACAAAAAGTACTTTATCTTGTTTTAGACTACCTATGCCTCGTAAATTATAAAGATTTTCTGTTTAATGTTGATTATGGGTAATGAGAATTGTCATTTGAATGATTTTAGAAGATTGTAAAATTTTGTGAAACCTTTACGTAACGCTTGACCTCATGTATGGTGATTGTTAGGTACTTATTAGTGACTAGCTTTTGCCAGCGGCTTCACCCGCGTGGAACTTTCATCCCCTATTTAACTCCCTTAGGGGATGAATTTCGAAATATCTTTCCTTATTCCTTGTCTACGTTATAAAGGGAACCTCTGTGCAAAATTTCAGCTTTCTAGGTCCAAGAGTTTGGGGTGGGCGTTGATGAGTCAGTCAGTCAGGACTTTTCTTTTTATTTAAATAGATAGATAGATATTGAGACTGACTTATTAATTCATAAAACTGGCTTATTCTACCTAAGCCAAGGTCTGTAAGATATTTGATATCGTAATTAAAGACATAAGTTTTTTGTTTAATTCTACCAAAGCTTAGGACATTTAAAATAGGGGCAACATGATCCCCAGGATCATCTTGCCCCTACCGTAGGGATCATGTTGGACACCGGGGTGTACAAGATGATTCTTTGTGAAGTGTTTAAAAAATGTGAATTATAATAATAATAGATCCAAAAAATTACATTTTGAGTATGACAACAGGTAGACAGATAAATTTACTATTAACAAACGCTTTTACATTTGCATTAAGTTTAATATCGTTTAAACTACAAGCATTCTCCCTTAAGTGAATCATCTCGTACACCTTTCCCCTACTTAGCCTTAAGCCCCTCATCAGGGATGCACGTAATCAGGCTACAATGTCCCCACTGCTGAGGCACATGCGTCCTCTCGGTGAAGGCAGTGGCTGTCCACCACGCGGTCCCAGTGCGGGTCACATGTTTTTAACCGACTTCAAAAAGGAGGAGGTTCTCAATTTGTCGGAACCTTTTTTTTGCTTTTTTTTACCTAAGTTCCCTGATTACTCGATGATGGCTGGACCGATTTGGTCTTCCCAGGTGGTCCCATGATCATCAAGTCAGGATCTGATGATGGGATCCTAGAGAAATAGGGAGAAATCTTCAAAATTTTATGGCACACTTGAAGCGATTTGGGTAGTTTTTGGAAGAGTGAGGCAATACCATTAATATTTTTGACTGCATACATCCCTGACGCACTACAACGCCACAGCAGTTGCCTACCTACTAATATGTAATCTTTGCCAAAAGATAAGACTATCACAGTCGCGGGTTGAATCCAGTTTGAAGCGGTTTGATGAAGATAATGATACGGATCACTAAAAGAGCAACAATGTATGATAATTAGCGATTGTTCTATAAGGGAATAGAAGTTTAGTTTAGGTACATAAGTCTGTGGACTTAGTTATGGACATACATAATTAGCTGCCTCGTTAGTTTAGTGGTCGCAAGCGCAGCTTTTGAGTGTAAGTTTCTTCGTTGGAATAGGTAGGTATTCTGCTGTACCGTATTTACGAGTAAGTTAAAGGTAAAAAATATATTTAAATCTAACTTCCGCCCGCGGCTTCGCCCGCGTAGAAGTCGGAAATTATCCCGTGGGAACGTACTACCGGGATAAAAAGTATCCTACGTGTTAATCTAGGTTATAGGTAATCTATCTGTGTGCCAGATTTCATCCAAATCCGTTCAGCCGTTTTTGCGTGATTGAGTACCTATCAAACATTCAAACGTCTTCACAAACTTTCACATTTATAATATTTTAAAGTAGGACTAGCTTTAGCCCGCGTCGTATATCATACTTATATTTAAAACTCATTTAGGATTACAGAGATTTATTAAAACTAGTGGTTGTCCGGTTGCCGAAATTCAACCATAATTCACTTATATTTTAAGTTTGTATGTCTAAAGCATGATTATATAAAAATATTAGCTTTCTGCACTCTTTCTATATATAAACTTTATCATATTCGAAAATTATGCGAACCTCCGTTCGCATAATTTTCAAAGTTTTCACTTCACGTATTAAAATATAGAATACAGTTTCGAAATATACTGTAGCTAAGATCAATAATAAAAAAGCGTGTTAAGGTCTGATTAAGGTTTTACTCAGCCACTGCATAATAATATCTACTTATTTGTAGAATGTATTATTTATATTTTTTTTGCCTTTGATATATCCTAAATCGGGGAGTAGGTATGGTCTAAATAACTTTTTGTGCAGCCTCAGTGCATTCTATTAAACAAAGCATTTTAAACCATTATTAAACCATAGTGCGGTTTAAAAACAAATTGATTAAAATTCGTGTCGCATCTGTGGTCATACTTCTCAGTCTGCTATGCTGTCTCTGCTGGATTTTGGTTGGGAAAAGTTCACGAGAATTTTCGCCTCTCTTTCTGCTATCTCCAATAAAAATGTACCTAAATTACGTATTTAATTTCCAAACACATACTGTCTTAAAAATGCTACATCACTGTCACGAGTTTTTCCAAGATTACAATTTGTCTTAATAATCTCGTCAAATCGTCCGTTAAATATTGATAATTGACTGATACTGATTATTATTATACCTAGAAATTTATTGATTGATTGAGCAGACAGTCCCAAATATACCTATATGAAGTGAAAATTTCGATATCTGAACTAATTAGATCACAATGTGATTAGCCTTAAAATAAAGTATATAAAAAGAAAAGAATCTTAGAGCATTTAAAATTCGTCAGTATCATCGCTGATTCTCTGGCCGAAAAATAGGCCAGCCCTCTGGCCACGTGAAAAGTTGACCAACCGCTATTCAATGTTTTGAAAAACAATCTATTTGAATAAGTTTGGTCCCCTAAAAAGCTAATAGTATACAAATGAGAACTTGCACAAAACGAAGAAATGAAAAATTGACCAAAAAAAAAAAAAATACGGGCGGATCGGTAATCGCAGAACCTATGACGTTACATATTATAAAACTTTCAACAAAAAAAAAAGGATTCCCTTTTTTCCTACGAAAACAACAGTCATATTATGTCCCAAATACAAATTTCAATTAAGAATACTATAGCTCATGCCGTGATCAACTGATCATAGGAGTATTAGCGGCCTGAAGTCTGCTTGACGGTTAATCTACATATATTATATTATGATTGCAGCATAATACTTCAAACGCAGTCCACGTTGGAAGTATTTCAAGTTAGGTACTCCTGGAAGCAATTTTAATGCACCCCAAAGTAGGTAATGTTCGATGATTGGTCAACAACTTCCATAGCTGTACATGATCTCTTAGCTATTTTTAACAAGATAAGAGAATGAAATAATACGCAAAAACAACATTGAATGTGTTTTTTTACCTTTAATTAGCAATTTGCGAGAATAGATAATAACTAACAGACCTCCAGTGACCCGGCTAATCAGACCACTTATGTATTATTTTTAATTATTAACTCAGATAGTCGTTAACACGTACTTATTTGTAAATGTCTTGTAAGCCACAAAGTCAGGAGAATGTTGTTTTCCTTAACGTATAAAAGATTTGACTATAGCCAGGATTTTGTATATCTGATTTAAAAGAGTGTCCATGGAGTTTCAAACCCGTCCTTCTCCATTGAGATCTCTCTAACAGCTTCAACTTTCTGACTAGCTTATCAGCTCTTTGACAGTTTAAAAGTACGTAAAGGTTTGATTAAAATAAATGCTTTGAGTTGGCTATGATTTAGTTTTAATGGAAATAATACACGGTGAAGGTAGGCTCAGTAGTAATTTGAAAATGAATAAGTAGGTAACATAATTAAAGTCAATATTTTTACCCATTATCAAATCTTGTTAGGTATATCAAAAATATGGATCAGACTGTTAAGTCACAAAATCAATGAATGAAAGGCTATTGCGCGCATATCAGATGAGAGAGAGCTTAGATGAGAATTGAGAGATAAGAATTGTTGGTCGCTGTGATTAACTCAAGACAACGTTTGTGTTCTTTCACCAGAATTAGCTTACCTACTGACAGGTAAGCTAATTCATATCATTGTTTTTTTTTTATTTGACTGTATAAACCATTTTTTTTTATTATTTAAATTTTCATTTTTTGTTGAATACTTACCTATTATTGTAAAGAATCAAGTTCTTCCAACTTAACAGAGAGCTGTGCTGCTGGGGAGTTTGTTGCGCCACTTTTTCTTCTCAGCTAAAGGTCTAGGAAGTGGTGAAGGGCGGTCGTTTTTGGGGGACTGTCTTATGTAATTTTGACGTTCAAAAAGTGCCGACTCTCATCCTAGTTTGAATAGATGACTTTTGATTTTGATTTTGCGATGGACATATACAATTGTTGGATACAATAAGAAATTAGCTAAAACTCTTACTGGCAATTTTACCAATGGAACTGAATTTGATCATCACCATCTAAAACGCGTTCAAGAAACATATGAGAATACTGACACTGACAGCAATAAGCAGCAGTGAAATCAATCCTAAATAGTGGATCCTGTGTTGCAGAGGAATGAAGAATTATCTCCCTCTCATCGAGAGGAGGCATGTGTCCCAGCAGTAGAAACGTTATAGGCTGATTTGATTGATTGATCGATTAGATTTCATCATCGCGTATACACGTATCGTATTTTAGAAGATCAACGATGTTTACCGAAGCGTATACTTCTGTTAGGAGAACTGTACTTACCCTCAGAAGAAGGTTCCATTTATAAAAGCTTACTTGGTACTGTAAAGTCCTCGAGTTGCCCGTTTCTTATTTCAGTTTGCTAGCCAAACTTTCGCTCAACTTTACAATCGTCAATTAAGCGCCAGAAAACATTTTGTTTTGTTCTGGAGTCGAAAATCCTCATATGTCATCCGGGAGGAGAGGTCTGTCAGGCCGACCCGGTGTTCCCTTCCTACATTTGGACTGGTGATCACGGGAAATTGTGTGCAAGCGCCAAAAACCTTTCCTAAGATATGGTCTACCTCTGCTCCAAATTTCATCAATAGCTAAAATAACCTTTGCAGCAAAAAACAGTGAATCGGAATTTGCAACCACATTTACCTTGTCCCAGATTCCAAATCGGTGTCGATCATAACAATATATACTTAAACTACTCTTGCAAACTAGGTTACATCTTCCCAATAGTACTATTTTAATCAGCAGTGGACCCAACTAGGTTCTTATCATGATTAATGGCTACCAAGCCCTTGTTATCAGAATTGACAATTACTTTTGTCAATTGGGTTACTGTAGTACTATTTGTTTATTTTGATTGTTATCTTGTTTACTATTATTTTAAGGATATAGTTACACTGACTGCCAAAAGATATGGGAAGCTTATATCAATCGTATGTACCTAAGTACCTTGGGTTTTTTGATCTCACACCGGAACCGGTGAGATTAGGAAATAATACTCCCGCTTTTTTGGGTTTCAACTTTAGCATTGCATTGTTTTCATTGCATAATATCAAAAAAATAATGTTTTTTGGTACATTTACTTCTGAAAACCTATATATTTTGTTAGGTAGGTATAGGAATCATTATCCTTAAAAAAAATATGAATACAGCCTGAACTAAAAAAGCTACCAAGCCGCACTGGGTCCGCGTGATGGATTACGGTCCTCACAGAGAAGAGGCCTGTGTCCCAGCAGTGGGAACATTATAGGCTGGTTATGAATGATAAGATTTTGTGTACAGTTTGATTAGCACCCTTATTGCGTAACTCACGATTAATCATAATCTGTTTCGTATTGAAACAGATTGTTTAACCATTGCTTCATATGTTCGAAAAAATGTGTCTGCTCAACAACGTAAATAACGCAATGAATATTGTTGAACTGTCAAATTGAAACTGATTATGATAAATCGTGAGTTATGCAATTAAGATGCTAATACTTTTGAACAGACAGAAACATTTTTTTGCCATATGCATTTTTCAAGTGTGTTATCGCTACGCCAACAGAACGATTTACAAAACGCCCTTTGCCCACAATCATTACAAAATCATTATTTTCTTGACCTGGTTTTCATTCTGGTACGTACCAAATTTGTTTACGTCAATTCATGACCCATGATCGATTGAAATAACCTATATTAGACTAACAAACACAAATGCCCTATTTTCGAAGTAGGTTTTTATCATTAATAATTATCGCTGTTTATGTAAGTGATAGTAATAAATTATTGTTTTAGATAAAGTCTTATTGTATTATTACAAAGTGCGGTTCCTATTCTACGGGTTATCGCATGACGTTGTAATGGTGCAATCATTATCATTTGGTGATTACCTATATGTCTTCAGTGCATTAGTTCTTAGATTATTCTCAGTACCAACTACAGTAGTAGTTTAGAAGGCTTTGGTTAAAGATTTTTTATTGAAATATTTTTCGATAGCCTTTAAAATTATGAAACTTTGCACCTTTGCAACTGCTGTTTACATGGTCAGCAACTGAGCACAGTTAATCTATACTAATAATATAATAAAGAGGAAAGTTTTGTAGGTTTGTAACGAATAAACTCAAAAACGACTGGACCGATGACAAAAGTTCTTCCACTAATATAATGCTACGTTATCCATTAGTAACATAGGCTATATTTTTTACTAGAAAAAAATTGGGATCCCATCTGTGCGAAGCCGGGACGGGAAATACCATCGACATGAAAAATGTTTTTTAAATTATTAATTTATTTGGTAACTTTGTCTATTAAGCTGCTACTGAATATTCGCGTAGTTCTTACAAATGATGAACGTAATTTAGGACCTAGGTTAGGACGTTTTTTTTTACTTTTTAGTTTAAAGTCCAAAAACACAAAATTTTACAGTTGTCAGCAATTCTAATTTCGAATCTGTTTGTCCACAGATCTATTCGATAGCCTGTGTCCTACTGGTTCTGTGCCTGGTGGTACTTGTCCGAGAATCCGACGCGCGGCCACCATGGCTGGCGCCCGGTAGCGGAGTCTTTACAGAGTCTGCTGAATGTCATACAGACGTAAGTTTTTCAGTCTGCCTTTCTGGCATGAAATATAGGTACCACACTCGGTGCGGGTGGTACCGATAGTAGACGCAATGCTAAATCCGTTGCGTGTTGAGTGTGCATTGGGACCGGTGCGGACCAGTGGACGGTCCGCACCGGTTGATCTTAAGGTGAATCAAGTCGACATTGTTTCCATACAAAATTCGGGAGTGTTTTACTCCACTGTTCCACAATACACATAAAAAATAATCATGGTATGGTTTTGTCTCATTATTAATATTGTCTGTGCGGAAACATAATACTAAAATAAAAAGCCATAAAAAGTTGAGCCAATAAAGATTCGTTTTTCTAGTTTCAAACCCAAGTCGGTACTGACAAAGCTCAAATATCTAAAAGTTCAATTAACTTTAATGGTCATTGATTTATGCAGTGGTTTTTTCATAAAACCCGATCTTCCGAAAGACTTTTCTTAATTTTTTACGCGCCTGTTTTATTATAAATGACCCTGCAGGTCACTCAATAATGTTGTGCGTGTAGAATAGCGTCTAACTGCTCATCACTGATATGATACTACCTCTGTCGGACACGATGCCTGGTGACACAGCGTACTTTTTAGGCCAACCAGTGAGTTCGAGCCCGCGACTATTGAGGTCTTTTCTAACACGCTTTTATTAGCTTGGTACTTATACGTGTAATGTAACGCGATTTTCACCCCTTTCAAAACGTCAGATTGATTTGAAACTTTGCACACTAATCAAGGACCGATGACAATTCAATAATTTCATAAATTTGTTCCAACATACTGGCCAGAAAAAAAAAACACGTTTTTGTAGTTAGCTGAACTTAAAAATAGAATATAAATAATAGTATAAAAAAAGCGTGATTTTTTATTACAAAACTACAAAACATGCTTTGAAAACCAATCTAAAAAAGTAGAAAATAATTTTAGTGATTTTACACTAAAATTATTTTCTACCTTTTTAGATTGATTTTTAAAGCGTGTTTTTTACTTTCTTAATCTATTATTTTGTTTGAGAACACTGTTGTTTGTAGCTTTTGCCTATATCTGTTATCTTGATTTAGGGAGAGAGAGTTTAATCTCTCTATAACAAGACCCAAAAGCCAGTATAAATACCATAACAGACTTAGACGAACTCTACATGCTACTGCCGAGCTAATTATAAATCAAATCATAATTATCACTTCTTAGGGTCAAGCGAGAGAGGTCGCTTTTTTACTCAATTTTGCACACATTTGATTTATTTCGCTGTAAACTATAGATAAACGCTTCTGTTAATAATTAGGTTAACTCTTATCCGTTTGTTTGTTAATTTTGTGCTAAAATCGTAAAGTAATCAGTAAATTGTGTATTTTCTTCCTACTTCTTGGAATATTTTAATTACATCGTAAAATGTAGGTACTAGGTATACATAACAGGAAAGGGATATGTACTGTACAGTAACAAAAAAGATAAATATGTTTGCTCTCTATTAATTGAATTAAATTACTAGTGAATACAATAATATGTATCTATGAATGCTTTTATACGTATTACTCGTATTTCATCAATATTCCGTTAATCATGTAAATACCGGCTGCTAGTTGGTTCCGGCAGTTTCACTCGAAACCAAAAAATACTTCTTTATGTACAGAGGCCAGCACATCAAGCTACCCCAATCTGTCAAATTTTTTTGATAGTTTTTCAACTTTCTTACAAAGGAATAAGGTTCATACTCAATTGGGAAAATTTGACAGTTTGGGATAGCTTGACCCGCTGGCGTCTGTGCCAGAATCAAAGTATCCTGTGTGTTAAGCCCAAAAAATAATCTAGCTAAGCGCCAAAAATCTTACAAATCCGTTCTGCCGTGTATGCGTAATAGAGTAACAATAATACCAAACTCAAAAAAAACTCTTTGTGTTTGTTACAGGATGAGCTACTAGACCTCTGCCAAAGATGTGCCAAGCTAACAAAATCCAAACTAGCCTACCCAGCGTGCTGCTCAACAGACCTCCAAGCCAGGAAATGGTGTTCAGACTATGTGTACTTCGGACGAGGACAGTATGACTTCTACTGATCTGCCAATAGGATTTAAATATTTTAAAGTTTGTAAATATTGGCCGAAATGTTAAACACAAGTCAGTTTTAAGGCGCTGTTTGAGTCTCAAGCTGTCACTTTGACAGGCAGAAAACCATTTCACTGTCAATTTGACAGACAAATAACTTGTCACCGTCACTTTGACAAATAGTAAAACCTACGTACGTCTTTAAGTTGCGTGTCGTTTGACAATTCGGGGGTATGAATGTTGGAATGACTGAATTTTGAATTTTGATTGAATAAAGAAGCCATTTTGCATTTAAATAAAGTAGTGGCAGGATCCCTACTAATTAATGACTTCTTAATAATTATATGTAACAGTCTCAATAAGTATTCATAAGGACAGGCTTTTACTGTGATCGACTATGAAAGATTATAAAAATACATATTTAAATTTAAAACAGTTTTGGTAAAAAAATGTCAATTAAGTTTTTAGTTAAAAAATGTTATTTATTAAAAAGGGTTTTCTTTGCAGTTATTGTTAGTTTCAAGACCCAAGCGGTATTGACATATGTAATACCAGAACCGTGTTTAAAAATATATTTTATTTAAATTCTGTGAATAATTAATTGTAAAATATTTTTGTATGCCGTGCAGCACACAGTATTCTCTGTAAAAGATTAATTCATACAAGTTATAATTATGACCTCATAATGTTTCATAGGCGGTCTAAAAAATCTTAAAATGACCTGTTTTCCAAAAAACTGCGTCGGTCTTACCTACTTAACGCTTTTTTACATAAAACAGTAAGTATGTATTTTAATTATATATTAAGAAGTAGTTATTTTTAATAACAAAAGATGTACATAATTATAGTATTTATGTTAGGTAAATTTTACAGTAAGCATTTAAAACGCGAAACCACTGATAGAGAATACCTTTAAACAAACAAAATACGTCATATTGTATTCTTGTCAAAGTTTTTCTATGATAAGTCCTTACTGAAGATACCCATGAGTGTGGAATATCTGAATTTAATTTTTTTTTTTCAAGAAATATTTGAAATAATATAATAGAAAACAGATGAGCTATATTGTGTAAATAATAATCATTGAAATTTAAAACATCATTTTATAAACTCCATCGGCTACTTTGTGAAAACTATTTTAAATTATAACAAAAACCATTGATAAAATTAAATAAATAACTTCAATGTATCTTTTGACCAGATTACATAATGAAGCATGAGCCATTTTATTAAGTAAATAAGTCTAGAAATGATAATTATTATGTTGTTTTGAATAATATCCGTGTGTCAATGCACAAAACTCCAATTAATATAATAGATTAATTTAATTAGCAACCTTTGCTCAGCCGTGAGAGTGGGGAATCATTGAAAGACAAATAAACGTGCTATTTTTAGCAATATAAACATGACAATTTAGATAAAAGTCGAAAAATTATTTTAGTAAAATCAATTTAGCAACATCAACTTGAATTTATCTTGTTAATTAAAAGTATGAATTCAATTATTCAGGAATGATTCACACTTTAATTAAAAACAAAAAAATAATTGAAAAATGGAAATGTTTGTTCCAAAAATAAAGCTGTGATAATAAAATTCGTAAATATTTAATTTTAAAGAAAAAAATGTAAATAGTAATAACGTAAGTGTACAGTCACGAGCAATAACATGTAAACACATCGCCAAATTCAAAAGCGATTTTCTTTTAAATAGCGATTGCAGCCTCGAGATAACTTAGATATTTCATTACAGTGTGGGTTCCAAAATATTATTTTCATCAAGAGATAAGATTACAATTAGTAAAAGTGGAGAAAATTACTTTTAAAAGTTGGTAAGTGTATACATATTATTTCTCGTGACTGTACAATATAATGAAGTGTACGAAATTGATGATTTTGTAAGAGGAAGATGAATAAAGTAAAATATGAAAGTACTTTCCTGACCTTGTTATTTCATTTCATTTTGAACAGGTATTTTGTAATGTGTGCGTGCTTGACCAGCACCCTAATTGCGTAACTCACGATTCATCATAATCTGTATCGTTTTGAAACGGATTGTTAAACCATTGCTTCATGTGTTCGAAAAATGTGTCTGTTCGACAACATAAATAACGCAATGAATATTGTTTAACTGTGAAGACGAAACCAATTATGATCAATCGTGAGTTACGCCTGACGCAGGTCCTCACCGGACACGGTTGTTTCGGGAGGTTCCTGTTTCGGATAGGGCGGGAGGAAACGCCCGGGTGTTTCCACTGCGAAGATCGCCCTGAGGACACGGTGGAGCACACGGTGGCGGTCTGCCCTGCTTGGGCGGAGCACCGCCGTGTCCTCGTGGAGGCGATCGGCGGCGGCGATCTCTCGCGTCCGGCCCTGGTCCAGGCCATGGTACGGAGCGAGAGGGCATGGGGAGCCGTCACCTCCTTCAGCGAAGCAGTGATGCTCGCGAAGAGGGAGGCGGCGCACGTGACGGAGAGGCAGCATATGCGCCCTCGCGACCCCAGCCGCCGCAGGATACGGAGACACCCTGGGCGTCGGGAATCCCAGGCCGATTTCCGGCCACCGTAGGCATGGGCTTGCGGACGGCGAGTAATGGGTAGCTCGCTGTCCGGTAAGGACCAAGCCCAAGTCGACGGCGCGTTGTGTTCCACGCGCGCCTCAAAGAGATGTCAGCACAAAAAGTGATGGGACCCGCAAGGGTCGATGCCTGCCAGGGGTGCGGGTTTGTTTGAAAGAGACACCACAGCCCCTGGCTTAAGGGCTACTGAAGGAACACGGGTGGGTTTTAGTCAGTAAAAGTCTGACACGCCCTCCTGCTCCACCCAGAGCGGGAGAAGTTATTTGATGATTTCCCACCCAAAAAAAAAAAAAAAAATCGTGAGTTACGCAATTAGGGTGCAGATGTATGAACCGAGGCAAAAGGAGTAGTTATGTAAAGATCATAGCAGGTGGCGTTCTATAGATTCTGCCTAGCCCCATGGGAAGAAAGCGTGAGTTTAAGTAATAAGTACATATGTTTGAATATTATTTAAAATGTTGACATAAGAAAATGATGCCTGAATTCTCATTACGAGGGCAAAGATACAATACAAAGATAAAAATCTATACATTACATAGATTTACTTGACATACTACATTTCAAAACGTCTAAAACCTACCATAAACGAGAGAAACCAGAGGGGCAGTTCTCGTAATTTCATCCAAAATCAGCACCCTAATTGCGTAACTCACGATTGATCATAATTGGTTTCGTCTTCACAGTTAAACAATATTCATTGCGTTATTTATGTTGTCGAACAGACACATTTTTCGAACATATGAAGCAATGGTTTAACAATCCGTTTCAAAATGATACAGATTATGATGAATCGTGAGTTACTCAATTAGGGTGCGGCACCCTAATTGCGTAACTCACGATTGATCATAATTGGTTTCGTCTTCACAGTTAAACAATATTCATTGCGTTATTTATGTTGTCGAACAGACACATTTTTCGAACTTATGAAGCAATGGTTTAACAATCCGTTTCAAAACGTAGATTATGATGAATCGTGAGTTACGCAATTAGGGTGCTGATCTCGGTGTCAATCTGTCAATAAAAACTTTTTTCAAAAAAATAACAACCAACTTCCAAAAAAACACTACAAATTGCTAAATAACTTTAATTTCGGAAGTCAGTGTCTTTGGATGTGTATTTTAAATAATTTGTCACCGCCTTCCGAAATTAAAGTTATTTTGCAATTTGTAGTGTTTTTTTGGAAGTCGGTTGTTATTTTTTAAGTTTTTATTTTTCACTCTTTAATTACCTACCCGATACCAATTCGAAATTTCATCATCCTTGGCGTCAAAACAATGCATATATATGCGATAGCAAAATTCGCGGTTGATTTGCTGTAATTTTTTGAAGAATTCCGTTGTCTGTCTCCTAAACGCATCATCAGATCTATATGAAATTTCAATGGAACCATTTCGGAGTAAACCCCTTTCAAACAAAAATAATTTTGCAAATCCGTCTATACTCGTATAGGTACGGCGGAGTAATGCCCGAACATACATTTAAAAAAAAACATGTCGAATTGATAACCTCCTTCTTTTTAAAGTCGGTTAAAATACCTCTAATTAAAAATACAAAACTTTTCCTTAAGGGGACACTTTGCGCGGGCTCGAACTCACTGGTGGGCCTGGCTAAAAATCACGCTGTCTCACCAGGCTTCGTATCCGACAGAGATAGTATCAGTGGTGAGCAGTTAGACGCTAGTTTACACGCACAACGTTATTGATTGACTGAGATGCAGGAGCATTTTTGGCAAAAAAATCGCGAAAAAATTAAGAAAAGTCCTTCAGAAGATCGGGTTTTCTGTAAAAACCACTGCATAAATCAATGACCAATAAAGTTTATTGAATTTGTTGTTAATTGAACTTTGTCGGTACCGTCTTGGTTTTCGAGATTTTACGCTCCTTTTATTACTTAAACACGCTCAAAGTTAGGTTAAATTAGCAAGAAAAACGAATCTTTGTTGGCTCATAACTTTTTAATGGCTTTTTATTTTAGTATTCTGTTTCCGTACAGACAATAATAATATCGATACAAAACCATAACATGTTTAATTTTTGATGTACATAGTCAAACAGTGGAGTAAAACCCTCCCGAAGTTTGTATGCAAAAAATGTGGACAAGTGTCACCGTGCTTTAGAAGCTATAAGGTAAGGATAGATCATCCGCAAAAAAACATCTATGATAATGAGAACATACTTATTACCTTGGAATTATGTCTTAGACATTGGTCCACATAAATCTGAGTGGATCAATTCTAGCTTTGAGATAGCTTTCTTGTACGCCATCGTCTTGAAAGGTTTCTTGGCTGCTTGCCTTCAATACAGGCAACGCAACTCGATTTATCTATTTCAGTATAATCTATACTTATGTGAGAATTCTTTAATTGGTTCATACCAATACGGCATAAGTGTCCTAACCGTTTGTGCCATAACAGGTACCTGCTCAACGTGTCAGAGTGCACCTCGCACGCCACATTTTGGAGGGAATTAGTTGTACAATCGAGAGTGTAATAGTCCACCACTAGCCGAACCATATAGAATCGCCTCACCTTTAAAAGAAAAATCATTATCTTTATAAAAACTGCAACCATTCTTATCAAAAAGTACTACAAAACCTTTGTCTACGACTTCCTTGACAGAAATCAAATTATTAGTAAGTTTAGGTACATACGCTACATCTTTGATGCTATTTACCACATTACACACAGTGTTAATAGATATGTCACCAATACCACCAAAATCGATCTTCTCACCATTGGCAACAGTAACAGTGCTACCTTCTAATAGTTTGATGTCCTTGAACCAATCTCGTCTCGAAGTCATGTGTTTTGATGCACCAGAATCAATAAACCACTTATTTATCTCCAAACACGAAGAACCAAGAGCACTAAAAAAAGTAGTCTCCCTGTCTGATGAACTAACGCCTTTCTTTACCTTATTGCGTCGAGGGCAGTCAGGCCGTTTGTGTCCAGGTTTGTTACATTCATAGCATACAATCGGTTTCTTCTTCTTTGTTTTATGAACATCAATTTCAGATCGATGTTTCAATTGAAAAGCTGCATCACTTTCTGTGGAGTCCATCTTCGACATTTCATTCAGTAGCTTCCTTTTAACAGGTCCGATCAACCAGATCGGACCTGTGAATTTTGTTATGTATCGCTCAGCAGTGGCGCTTGCAAAGTCAAAATCAAAGTTTTTTTTTTGGTGAGATCACGGGTTCGATTCCCAAGTCGAGCAAAGTGTTATTGGTTTTTTCCGTCAGGAATGGCTCAGTAGCAACTTGGAGGAGAGCTTATTGCCATTAATCAGGCAGCAGGCAGGCAGTTAATGCTTGTTTAAGCTGACCCCCTATTACATAGAACTTGAACGTAACTGGCGAAGTGTGAGTGTACATGCGAAGGTTCACCACTCCCTAACCCTTCAGGTAATGACATGCGTGATGTTATGTTATGTTACTCTGGCAGTGTAAACTCGCTCAAACTTGAGGCAATTCGTGCCAATATAACACATCATCTTCTTAGCGTGTCGATAGGAATTAAAATAGTCACCCAGAATTTGGCTACAATTTTCGCAGTTTCAGCAACATCCATCAGATCCTGTAGCGTGCAGACAACGGGACAAGCTGGACAAGATATTAAGTGCTCAATTGTTTGTGGGACAGCATCACTTTTACGTACATGCCAGGGCAGAGTCATCTGCAGAGGTCGGAGTAGGTAGATTGATTTAAGGTCGTTGACGTCAAACGTAGAGGATAATATGGATATACAAAATACCGGAACTTCATATTTATTGTGATATTTGTTCCGGAATTTTGAAATTAGCACGAATTTCTGTTTAAGGTGAAAAACGTATTAAAAATATAAATCTACGCTACCAGTGTTAGCTAATGGTGAAAGAAATCAGTATTTTATTTTATACAAAAATACCTTGGAATAGTTACACCGTATTTTGTCCCTTACTGTTGAATTAGAAATGACGCTTGACAGTATGAGACAAAACTTAGACATTCATATAATAAACGATTTTGTTAGCCTATCTGTATGTTTTTTATTTTATTATATTCCATAATTCCAATTCCAAAACTTTTTCCGGTACTTCCCGCACATTATGGATAAAATGGCATGTCCTTAATATAATATCTTGACGCAAGTATATAAAATCAATCTACCTACTCCGACCTCTGGTCATCTGTGAATCTTCACCTCAGCAGGCATTTTTTACTTCGGCCAAACTGAGTCTGGAGTCTATTTAAAGACTTCCAGGAAAACCAAGGCATTTCATGTCCAGGTGCGAGATTTTAAGCAGGTGGAACGAATGAGTTTGGTAAGGAAGCACCAATATAATACTACCAAATGCAAAAGACGGGTAAAGTCGCACTAGTGTGTGTTTTTCAACAAGTGAGTTTACACCTAGAAAGTTTCTAGGATATTTTGACGGCTAAGGATATTTGTGAACTGACATCATTCAGGTTCCGAACATTTTGTACCTACTTAGCCAAAAACTAAAGTGGTCATATTATAAAAATGTTTTTCTTATAGGAAATAACACCCTCATATTTTTTTTACCATAACAGCGTACCGTTATACTATGAGCAATAGCTATTTGCGTCTTTAAACGAATGTTCAAAACATTCTTGCCCAAAATATGATGCCATCAAAAACATAACTTGTCAAAAAAACGAAGTCCCGCAACTCAGTTCTTCTACCGTAAAAAGTTGTGAGATCCATGTAATAACAAGTTGGTTAATTTATTCAGTCCCTACTTGATTAGTCCCTCATTGACTTAAGACAGAAGGGTCCTTCTGTCTTAAGTCAATTATGTTTATATTTTTTTTAAACAAAGAAATGTTGTATTCTATTCTAATTAGCTGACCTAAAAACGTCTTATAGTGACCATATCAATATTAAAAATCTTTTATGTTTTAAATAAATAGATTGACTTGGCCACCGCATGCAAACACAATATATTTCACAAGTAATGCATAAATTATATTAAATTAGATTGTTTAGTGCGATTGCCAAGTCAATCTTTAGTTTTATCTTTAGTTTTATCCACAACGAAGTTATAGCGAGGTCTAAAATGGCCTGGGCCTAGAGACAAAAAACATTTCTGTAAGCGTTCACGCCAAACGGAAAGGCTGAACTGCTTCGAGAAACGGATGGTACGGCCATGCCGCTTTTTTGCTCGACTTCGCGAGGGCACTACCGTGCCCCCGGATTTTTGCTACTTTCATTGTCACATTAATTGTAGACTTTCGTTGTAATATTAAAAAATGGACAGATATTTTTTCTGCATTTTAATGTTTGGGTACGAAATTAATTAGGTCCTTTGTATTGAGGACACAAAATGGCGGCATTCGTCCAAATTTTTGGCGCCAAAACCATCGTGTAGCGTTGTAATTAGGTAGGTACCTAAACCGCTCAGGGGCGGACTCATGGGTAAAGTTACGCAACAAAATAAAACGACGGTTAAAAATCCATAAATTAATTTAATAACACTATTTGACATATTATAACAAGTTTGTATGTACAAAACCTCATCTAATACCTTTATTAATATTTTGTTTCTATACGTTGTGACGACCCGGCGGAATTACTTCACTAATATTAGGAATTTTAATAAAATAATTTGTAAACATGAATGAGTCAATTACTCATTAAAAAAGCTATATATAAAATGAATCCCTATTTCACTTGGTCACGGCATCACACGTGAACGGCTGGACCAATTTTGCTAATTCCTTTTTTGTTGTGTTAGTTGTTGTCAGGAGAAGGTTCTTGTGATAGAAAAAATAAGAAAGTTGCGCGTAACATAAGAAAATTTAAGAAAACTTAACGACCATAACTTTTCCACCAATGCGAATTCAATATAAGACAGGACAACGTCTGTCGCGTCAGCTGGGTAGTAGTTGAAATTAATTCCGCTCTTGTCACATTCCTAGTGCTTTATTTATTAAGAAAAAAAAAAAATGAAAAATATCGGCGAAAAATACAATTTAGTATTATTTTCCAAATCAAAATCAAATCTTACAAAAAAGTAAAAGGGAAAAATGTAGATTTATTTTCGAAAATTGGAAAATCTGTTCGCCGATATTTTGTAATTTTTTCTCCCTGTTTATATTTACATTAGTACGACAGTTAAACTTATTTAAGTACGAAGAATTGTTTTAGTCTCACAAACTTTTTTTTAAAATCACGATTGTAGAGTGGTTAAAAACTTAGGTTGAAGCTGTAAAGGCGCCATTATACAAAGTATAAACTTTTTTTTAACGGTTTAACATTTCAGACTATTATCACATTTACATCAACAATATTATTAAAAAGCGATGTTAAAGATAAGTTAAAAAATACAAAATGACACTAAATTGTAACTTAAGATAAAATGTGATTCGTTGTAATAAATCGTACAAAAATCGGTGAGAAATAAAATAAAAGTAAAAATATAAATGCCGATTACGCTACGGGCCATTGTTTAACATTGTTTTGTGAACACATCTACTCGACCGTGCAAATTCGCACGATTGCACAATTTTCGTGCAAATACACGCCCTAATTCATCTATCTTTGGATAGTCTTAGGTCTTCCGACTAATATTTTTACACGATAATGTAATTTACACTAAAATTTATAAAGATACGGTTTTTAGCTAAAAATCAACTAATCTTTGTAGACATTCCCGCTTGGACGGATATTAAAATCTCTATGTGTTGTCAACCTACTTGAAGCTTTGTTGTGCTGTTTTCAGAATCCATTTTGTAGCTCAAAATAAAATTTAGCAAAAAGTTACCTTCAGGCTCAGAATTATGGATGTTTGAGCTACAAAAAAAGATAAGACTAGTAATTGGCTATTTTCATTACTGCTTTCTCTGATAAATATGATATAATTAGAAATAAAACTAAATTGGGAAGATTTGCTAGATTAAATAGACTTCTTAATTCAAAACATTGACCAAATTATTACATTCATGGTTCAACTGAATACCCGGTATAAAATAAGACCTAGTTACAAGTCAACTGAACAAACACTGTCCAAGGAACAGGCAAAGTTAAAAAAATCAAACATGATTTTCTAATGTGACCAGTTTATCGCTTAATTAATACAAAATGCACTGTTTTATGCGCTTATATTGAGTATATCAGGAGGAGATAAGCACCGACTACGATAAATGCGGATTGAAATTAATGATGTGTGAACTTTTCACGCATCGTGTAATAAAGTTGCGTGCATTTTCGTGCGAGACAATCTCGAAATAATTATGACCACTGAATTACTTTGATAAAACTAATTACATTTATCTTGTTTGCGTTTAATTTCATGTGATTTTGACCATTACAGACTCGTCATAGTTTGCAGACTTAAAATTAGGCAAGATTTTTATATAAATGCATGTTTATAGCTTTGCCTATAACTTGGACTGTTAACATAAATTGTATCAGAAACTGTTTTTAAGCGCGTTCAATTATTTTATGTTTTAAAATAAGACTGAAATTAGTAGATTACGCTTTTATTTATTTAGGGAAATGTCCAAAAATATGTGGAAAACATCTATTTTATTTACTAAAATATTCAGCTTAACACAAAGTTCATTTAGCACAAAATTCATACTAAACTGACAACTAGATCTTTCGGTAGTTACATTTATATAAGAAATCTATTTTTATTTACAATTTTTACGACAACCTTCTAAAATGTACAAATACAGGATATCTCCAGCAATAGTTTTTATTCATTATATTTTTTTTTTTTACTATTTTTTCAACTTTGATCACTTGGTTGTCCAAAGATGTACAAAACACGAGGAAATAAAGAAGTACAAAAAAAGGGTTTTTGAAACATAGCATGTGACAGAAAAAATGCAAAAAATACATTTAATTAATGACAAGTCAACAATTTAAATTACTTAGAACGAAAACGATAAAATGCGATAACATTCGTTGCTTAAATAATAAAAAAAAAAATTATGCAAATTATATGGATGTAAAATGTTAGTCACCTGATTTTCCATTTAAGCACCAAAATATACTTTTTTGACAATACGAGCATTTTAGACATTATTTTCAACCATTTAAAACTACTAACAGCACTGACACGCAATATCTCGTCACAAAAATAACAAAAAATTTGAAAAGTTTTTTTCTTTGACAACCAAATCGTAATCACAGCATGTCTTCTTTATCGTATATTTCCTGTAATTTTTGTTGTTCTTTCACTTTTTTCATTTGAGCGTAGATCGATGCTGCTTTGTAATTAATAGGCCCATAGTCTTTGAGGTCAGCATCTGCATAGATGAATTGGTCTTCGGGTCTGAACGGCTGAGAAAAACATAAAGATTTTTTAATGGTGCAGATTTTTCTTCGTTTTAGGATGAGTAGAAATATGGAAAAACATACATAAAATACAATGGTAATATGTGTTAAGTGCAAAGCTACAATATTTTTAGATTGCTTTCTTTTTTGTGATTAAGTAAAAAAGCCAGCATTATTTTAGTTTTAGTTGCCATTCGTTTATATTTTTAAGTAATTTTAAGTAAAAATAAAATTTTGAATAATGAGAATTTTAGAAAGCGATGAACTAAAAAGCGAAATGAATCCGAAATGAATTTTGAAAAAGATTACCTTATTTTTAAAAAATGTACGTGTCACTCTTGGTAAAGCGTTCCTAGAAGAAAATATAAAAACGTCACAACATTGCGAATACATGCTTATTGGGATCTCATACATTTACATTGGAACAGGAATATCTAATAATAAAAAAGCTCGAAAAGATATTGGTTTGATTTTGAACAGCTTTTGAACACTGACTTAATTTTTATAATTTCAATTGTTGTTAAAAACTTCATTGTCAAAATGAGGTTGCATTTAATTATATTTTAGTCGTTTTCTGCAGTCAGTTACAAAGCATTTTAATATTATATCTGCAATTTTAATATTGCCAATTAATAATGATGTAAACGTATGAGTATTATGTTTTATTACAAAATAGGTACTTCAATAGGCAATTTATTATCAGGCTTTTTAAATGGTGTGTCGAAAAAATCATGCTGTGAAAGCAGACCGAATTTCACTTAGGCACATATTACCATTAAAATATTTGTTTTGGAACTTAATACAATGATTTTATAAAGTATTTAAATCTTGACTGTCAAAGCTTGTTCCTTGTTTTCAATATAATTTATTTCTTAGGAATCGAATTTATCTGATAAAAACTGAAATGACACTTCACAATTTCAATAGAGATATTTAAAAAAAAAAGTTGCTTGGTCTGAAGGCAGAATCTGAATTTTAATAATGACTTAATTTAACAAAAACAACGAAAAAAATATGTCTTTTGATTCAGACACAAAATAGAAATAAAAATAATTGAAAGGTATCAGAATCCACCTTGAAACGTTTCATTTGAATGTTAAGAATCATAATATATATTAGAAACTCACCTCTCAGACATCGATCTCATTGAATTTAAGAGTAGCATAGTCACTTCTAGGTTGCGTGTGACCACTTTTTCTCTGAGTAGTACTAGACATATTCTTATTATAACTAGAGTTAGTATCTTTGTTAGCACTATCTGAACCTACTGTATACGTATCATACAAATGTCTATTAGAATTGACAGTATTTTTAAACTTCATATTATGATTTCCTAATGCTAAATCAGCGTACACTAACTTTTTTTGTTTAGGCTTATCGTCTTTCGGACCCGAATAGTTCGAGGTGAAATTTTCGGGTCCTAAGTTTCTCGTTGAATTTGATATGTAGTTGCCTTTAAGCAATTGCAAATATGATTTTCTTTCTGATTCATTGTATTCAGGCTCTGGGTAGTCAGGTTTTTGATAGTTATCATAAACTCCTACACATGAAAGTTTTTCTCTTAAGCTTTCAGATTTTTTCAAGCGATTTAGTTTCTGACTGTTCTTTTCTCTAGTCCTGTTTAATGTTTTTGTGTAGTATTGCGCTTCTGAAGGCTGGTAGATAAGAGGTCCTATTGTATTGTTGTACGACCTCTCCTGATCAACAGGGATTCTTTTATCGACTCTAATAGGTTGAAAGTAACAAAAGCTATGATGCTTTTGAAGTGGTATTTGAAAATTTTTCTTGTTCTTCCCTTTGTTACTTAAGTTTGTGAAGTGATTTCGTTTTTGCATGTACTGTTGTTGGAGTATGTTAGTATTCTGAAAAGGAAATTAGTTTGTTAGTGATTAGAACACATACGTCAGCCAGAAGGAACATAAAACAGAAAATGAAAGAGAATAAGCGTTATACCTGACCGTTATCACTGTCCACTGTGATACTACTTTGTACTGAATGACTACGTTTAACTACTGAACGTTTTGGTACCGGTTTTTCCGCCAGCTTTGGTATTTGTAACGTTTTATTTGGTGGTATCACTTGCTTCTTTGGCAACCCAACTTTGTTAATACCCTCATCGTTCAATTGCTTCACCACTGACTTGACTAGTGAAGTGGATGGTAATATAACAGATAAATTTCTTTTAGGAGTTGCTCCTATGATATTTGGTTTAGAGAGATCAGCTTTGGTTTCTTCAGAGTGCTTTTCTTCATCACTGTCATCTGGTTCCTTAGTCTTAAAGAGTTCAAATTTTGTTTTGGATATATCTTCAGCGGATTTAGTCGGCCGTACTGGGGCATCAATAGTATCAATGGATTTAGAAAATTTTGTATTTATTAAAGGCATAGAGAGATTTACGTAAACGTGATCACTTTTAGAAGGTGAAACGAAAGATGACATTTTAGTTCTTGGGGCTGGTACAGGTCGGTTTAAAGAAGAAGTAGATTTATTTAGATCAGTCTCATCACAAACTTGTATAGAATCTGTTAGATTTTCAAATTGTTCTACTCCACTGATATTGGATTTGACTCGGAGTAAAGATGGACAGTTCACATAAATTGTATCTTCAATAACAGGTGTAGGATTCTTATTCTTGTTGTTATTGATTTCATTGAAATTCTCTCCGTATTCCGTGTTAGGATAGAATCTTTCGATGTTCCGTTTTCTTATTATTCTCATCGATTGGAATTGTGGTGGTTTGCGATGAACTCTTGTATTTAGAGACGAAAATTTTCTTTTATCGCCTTCAGGGATTTCTTCATCAATCGTTGGGAATTGTTTCAAAAATGACGTTTGCATTTGTGGTAAATATGGGTTTAGTAGCACCGTATGATGTAGTGGATACATTTGTTGTATCGGAGATAATACGGGTATTCCATAGGAGTATTGCGTGTTTGAACCCACGGGATATCCTACAGCATTTTGAACGAATGGTGGGCAAACGAGTCTTGGTGTAAACGATGGGTTAGTAGTCAATTGTTTCTGTAAAGCTGCTATTCCTTTTGATGCTTTAGGGTTGGTTTCGATAACCCTAGGCTGTATAGCTTGGACAGGCTTTACATGCAAATTAATAAAACATGAAACAAAAACAAAAATGCAAATTATAATTTAAGCAAAACAATAGCACAACATAGAAGTTAATTTGTAAGTTTGGTAGTTTTATTATATGGGTAATACGCTATAGTCTTTCGGTAATCTTTTGCTCTATTACAAACGGATGGACATGCTCAAAATGAGAAAACTAAGAAAGGCGAATCAACATCTCGTCTGTTGCTTTTTTGAGTTATTCAGCTATTTAGTCCACATTATAATTTGATGGAAAAAAAATCTTCAGTTGATGTATATTCTCTTTTTCAAAACATGGTTTCTGCATCAGATTATAATTTATTTTCAATAAAGACACGGTTTTTTTAGGTTGTTTTTATGTTGGTACTTTCAACAACATCTATTTCGTATTAACATTACTGAAAGACCAAATTAGTTTATTTTCATACTATAACACCGTTTTCAAAATTGTCACAAAACATACCTTATTTGGGGGTTGTTGTAGTCCATGGAACGGCAGGTTCTCGTAGAGACCCGGGTTGTCCGCTCCAAGGTTGCCGTTTGCTGCATTATCTACGCCATTCGAAGGTGGGCCTGTAGGAAATAAGAACACAATGAGAACTATTGAAGCAGAATATACTTATGGTATTTGTGAAACCAGATCGTGGAACACGTTCACGAGATTGGGTTTTGTAGGGTAAAAATTATGTTTTTTTTTTAAGGTATTGCTCAATTTATTTTTACATTTATGGAATCAGAATAGGTCGTTAAGTTTTAGTCCTTTATTTAAGAAATATTTTACTAATATTGAATGTTTTATTTTACTTTCTAAAGTTTACTGTCTTGAATTATCTTATGTGGTAGAAAGAAAAAATCACAGACATACAACAAACAAGCGAAAAAATGGCATGCTCTACTCACTGTCACCTGGTTTCTTTCGTTTTCTTGTATTTCTCGGCTCTTCATCAGTAAAAGGCTTAACTTTGGCACTAGTTGTGACAATCCTATCAGGCCTTTTGAACGACACAACTAAAAACATGCTCACATTGAAAAACATTGCCAAACAAAATCGTGCTTTGAGCGTAAAAGCATAAAACGTGTTTGTGAAGCAAAAGCAAGGATCTTAAATTAAAATTGTTATGAACTATTTTGGTCAGTTCCCTTTATTTTTTAAATTCAGTATATTATTACGTTTATTTAATTTAAATAAAGTTCAATCACCAAAATAGTTTCAACGTATGGTTTCTCAATCATCCTCATAAAAAGTCCATGCTTAAGCAATCTAATGTTAAAAGCATAGACTTATAAAAATGGAGAAGATTTGGAATGTTGTGACATTAGTGTAGTGTTTGGTGATAATGTGTGACAATAATGCAAACAAAACATAATATAGGTAATAGGCTTATGAAAACTTTGAATAGTCCTAGGAAATATAACGGATGAACGGTCATGATCATCTATGAAAAATTATTTGAAATATTGTCTCACTCATTATCTTCCTAGAAAAATAATTGTAAAAGGTTTAAAACAGCTACCTCCTTCAGTAACAATAATGTTTGGTTTTTCGCTTTGAAATAAAGACCTGAGTCGATTTTTTTGCACTACATAACCCGGTTTATTCATATTGACTAGTGACATTGCCCGTTTGTTACTTTTATTAATTTTCTTATACTTTCCACTATCGTCATCCGAATCTTCGCTCTTTCGACGCAAATTCTTGAAAATGCCGGTCACCACATTTTGCCTTGGTTTTCCACTTTTCTTTGAGTACTCAAATTTTGGTGGTGATTTATCTTCACTTTTATTTCTTTCTAGAAGTCCCAAATTAGATTCTTCAGCTGCTGTTGCTGCTTGTAATCTTGCTTGATTTTTGGGACTTAGAGTGTGGTTTGAATTGACGTGCACTAAAACTCCAGGTTTCAAAGGCCACTTGCTTGGTGTTACAACGGTTTGTACTTTATTGCCATCAGCTTTAGGTTCAGGTTTCGGCGTTTGTAGCTCAGTCTCTTGATTCGTTTCCGTTTGGGTGGAGTTTTCTAGCGTTGTTGGATCGTCTTCCATCTTGTTCATTTCTAAGTTGTGTGGGTAGCTTTGTGAGTCGACTAGTCTTGTTCTATCACATGTTTTTGGGCTGAACGATAGGTTTAAACGAGGTGATAAGGCAGGCAAAGCTTGTGATATAATTGACTGTGCGATCGAAACCTCATTAATACAGCTACCATCTGGACTGAATTTGAAAATAAAAAAGAAATAAAAATAAAGATTAAGTACATGCGCTGGGTGTATGTGTTAAACTAAAGAATGTATGTTTTAAGATGTCAATACGTCAAAATATTGTGGAATTTAACCTACTCGTGATTTTTATAGCGAGAACTAATCCTAATCGTACGGAAAAGATAAAATATTTTTATAACGCTTTTACAAAAAAAAAAAAAAAAAAAAAAAACTAATGTAAAAGTCAAACAAAAACAAATAAATAAAATACGCTATAAATAAACTATCTACATAAACAGTACTTAGATAAAAAATACACAAAAAATTGTGAAGTAACAAGAAGAATGCTTTCCAAATCTTGTTTATATCATGCATCACTCAAAAAATACTGGTACAAATAAATTTACTGAAATATTTCTACAGTGGTCACACTTTACGCCAAAAATCCAAAATAAAACTAGCCAAACAGCATTTAAATAATAAGAAAGCATCCTCCAACTAAAATCAAAATTTGGAAAACTGTTTTAATTTTGTAAACATTTTTTGTTAAAAATGTACCTGAAGTATTAATTGTGGTCAATCTGAGAACGTCCGGGGTTAGTGCGGTTAGGAACCTACACATTAATGATGATTAATAGTACACCATAATATAATTTGAAACTAAACATATTTTTGAAAACCAGTGTTATTTTGTCAAGAGTATAAAATAAAAACATGCTTCTATTTTTTCTATTTTCAAGCCCAACTTAGCTGCTAAAGTGTAGCTGAATTAATTTGAACGGTTTGACAGCTAGTTTTTATTTTTATAATTTTGTTTTAACTATAATTTTTCCAATAAATGAAACTTGAAAGTCTACCATCAAATAGTTTCCAGATTGCCTTATTAATTCTTTTTGTAATCTAATAAACTACTGTCAAACCATTAATATTATGAATATTATCAGCACATTTTAGCGCTCAAAGACTCTTAAACCAAAACTATCAGCCGTTGGTCCAAGCATATAATATTATAGCGCTTCACTCAAACTCAAACTCTTTGACCATGGGAACGTCTGACCTTGACCTTCTAGTCGTAATGATATGACCTCGTCATGGGCACAACTACGGGCGACCTTGAAGGGGGCATTGATAACGTATGCCATGAATCTGCTCGGACCAATGGCGTAGCTGCAAAATGTTCATTATTTTTTTACTACAAAAACAAAATAGAAAAAGGTGTTTTTCTTTCTTTTTTTTGGTTATTGGTGTAAGTAACGCATGAGTATGTAATAAAATATAGAATACGGGTATACGTTAAAAATAAAATAAATATGTGTGATGACGAAATAAAAATAACTAAAAATATTTTTGTCTCCTCTAACTAACTCTACAGACTATATTTTGGTTTTAAATAAAATATAATTTAATCGGGGATCTAAACTTTCAGGATTTTGTATTCTATTTAAAATGGGTACTTTTATTGTTAGAAAGTTTTCAAAGAAGTTAAAATAATTTTCGAATAAAAATAGCAAAGTCGGTGAAGTGAGAAAGTAAAATAATGAAAAAATAAACTTTCTAACAATACCTAAAATAAAAAATAAAACTATAGGTAGAGAGATGTATAAAATGACTAGTACTAGACATTCTAGAGAGATAAAAATAATAAAAAAAACAAGAAAAGAAAAACTTACTTCTCGCGTTCCTCTAATTCGACCGGATTATTGTCTATGTTTGTATGTTAGTTGACGATGTTGTGTTTAGTAGCAGCATCCGGGAAAGGTAGGATGAAGAAAAAATAAAGTACGTTAGTTTTTGCAAAACAACAAAAAAATAAAAATTGCAAAAAATGTGAGCAACATTAATATTACATGACAATGAAATGAATATTTTTGATGAGAACATATATTATAAAAAGATTATATGAACATTAAGATGAATTTGAAAAATATTATAAAAATTATGAAAAAACATTGAATTTTTTTTACAATGCTCGAATGACATAAAGACGATATATAAAAACATGTATTAGTTACTCAACATTTAGATGTTTATATTACAGACGACATAATATCAAAAAAATACAACACTAAAAAGAAAATTCAAGCAAAAAACACCATCAGTCTATAATGACATGTTGACGATTGAACATGTATATTTTTTAGAGAGAATAATGTCCCATTCTCATTAATTATCGGCGCGCAGCTTGTTGCCATGTACTCGGAATTTGATTCTGAACCTCCTGCATTGATATTTTTCGACGGTTATTTTTTAAAAGTAGCTGTTCCATACATTTTGATTGCAGTTTTCTATGAAAAATTCGATTTTTTTTTTGATAATCGAAGGGAAGTTTCTACGGTATGGGGCCTAGAATCATGTCCCAAATTCATAGTTACAGTGTGCGTGTGCGCGTCGATGTATGCCATTTTGTGTAAAAATTATAGATTTAGACCCGTTTGCAACACAAATTATTAAATACAGTGTGTGAAAAGCTAAACGAATTTTAATATTATATCGTTCCATTTCTGACAATAGTTTGAAATTGACAGAGACAGAATGATATTTTAAATATGTTTAACGCAAAATGCATTTAGTGCTTTGGGGTGCATGCGCGTCTTGCACCTGAATTTTTACGGCAATGGTACATAATAATAAGTTATGACAAAATGGGAAATAATTAAAAAACTGCAACTGTCATTTTACTACCTAGGTTACACTACTAGATAAAAATATATTCAACCAAATTAATCGGTAATTAAACCTTCTATTAGTTTTCGTATACTACGTGCAATCGTTTTTAATGTTTGAATCTCCAATTTACATATACTACATTCCTAAAATTCTGACACAACCTGTCACATAGACCGACAACAGCAGGAAAAGGGGTTGACTTACATTTGGACTTGGCCCTCATTCGCCGGCAGACGCAGATAATGATGATGCAAAGGGTCACGGTGATCACTAATATGGCGAGCGCTATGCCCCCGATGAGCATCAGCTTCTGTTGGTCACGCCACCATACTTTTGTACCTGGAGATAGAATGACAATTTGTGATGATCTGATTTGGGAGGAGTGTCGTCAAACAGAACTATAGTCTGTTCCAAAAATATCTAATGAAAATTTGAATTTGATCAGAAAACATAATCCCCCTTATTACAAAACAAGGTTTTTCTTTAGGTATGGTTTAAACCATCGAGCCTGTTTTTGAAATAAGAACTTAGAACTGAAATAGAATTACAGCTCCTTTTTCAAAACTGACAATTTAGCACTGGACTAACTTGTCAGTTTTGTAAAAGGAGCTGTATTTCGATTTCAGTTAGGTTCTAATTTAAAAAACAGGCTCGAAGGTTTAAACCATACCTAAAGAAAAACCTTGTTCTGTAATAAGGGGGATAAAGTTTAAATTTTCTTTCATGTAAACAGATGTACTCGTAAGGTTAATAAATATCTATTCGTGAGTGACTGTGCAAGAATTTAACCTGAAAAGGGTCACTTTCAGATAGGGTTCACTATCATCAGATATTGTTGGAACGGCCATAGATGAAGAGGGATAGTGAGGTGAGTTACGAGAGCACAGAGCATGAAATTGCCGCACCGGAAGCGTCTGGAGATGGCAGTCAAATTCGTAGCGTCGCAAGAGCCTTGAGCGTACAACTTCTATCATCTTCAACATTCAAACCCAGTCAGTACGACGCACGTAATCACGTCATTTGCGTCGTAAACGGTGATACGCTTGGTGTTGATAATGCCGCCTCTAACAACTTCCATGCTCTGCGGAATGAACTCACATCATCACATTCATCGTGACCACGACCGCTCTGTCAAGGGTGAACTGAAGAGGAAGATTTAGAAAGTCCTGTGACTGAAGATAACATGAAATGATATGACTATAAATGAATAATAATATTGGAACAACAGCAAACAGCCGTGAGAAATAAAAAAAACATAGTGGGAGTTGCTCAGCAGTGAGACCGGGGAGACCGCTAATGGACCGAAAATAGTAAAAAAGTTGATGGTATATTGTACCAATACATTTTTAAATATGTGATGAATTATGAAACAAGAGGATGATTAATTTTGTGTTTCACTAAAATATTTTCTAAAGATGAGTAAAAACACAAAAACCAGTGTGCTTCAATTCCCTTTAAGCTATTATGCTGTGCAGTTAAGTTTCAATTTTGTATTTCCTAAAAGTTTCAAATAATTTTATTTGATAAAAATTTTGAACCGAACAACGAATGAAGCAAGTTAATTAAAAAAAAGCTTGTAAAAAAGCTGATCATTTCCTGATTGTTTTTTTTTTATATATAGTTAATACTTATACAAACTCCAATAAATGCTGTAATATTGCTGAAACCCAAATTACCGTTGAACTTACCGAAACTTTCCAAGTTGGCTGCAAACCAGAAAATTCGATTTACAATAAATTTTATGAACCACACATATTTCATGGCGATTCTATAGATAATAATGATTGAAACGTCTTAGATTGGTTAAAAAACAAAAAAGAAAACACTAACCCCATAGGTAAAAAGTAGGTTGCCAATTTCTCATACAAATTATCAGACACAGCCCCGATATTGCCGGCAATTATCCTATGGGAACGTACTACAAGGATAAAAAAAGTAACGTATGAGTTTATACAGGTTATAAACTGTCTGTGTGCCCAATTTCATCTTAATTCATTCGGCTGTTTTTATAGAAACATTTATAATATTAGTAGAATTCTGTATACCACGTCGGATCTTTAGCCACCATAACATTAATAAACAAAATTAGAGTGGTGAATCTAATAAGGTTGGTGAACGATTTTCCCACTACCCATAATAAGTGATACCTATGTATTCAGAAATTACAAGAGTAAAATAATTATTCAGTCTGAAATAGTATTCAAAATGCTTTTTTAAGACCCTTAAATATTTAGCCTGGAATAATTAATGATGGTACAAAATCAAAATCATAACGAAAATATTTTGCTTCACATAAACCTACATGGGCACTTATGAAACGTCAGAAGCTAGGTGCACGGTTCCAATAGATGGAGAAGAGCCGACAAGAAACTCCACGGTTACTCTTTTAAAAATGATAGGCTTTTAGAATGCTCACAAATAATAGTGTTCATAGGTAAGGGAGGATAGTGTAGCCTGTCAACAAGTACCAGTCATTTAATAAAATATAAAGTTGTCTAAAAATCTACAGAGAAAATGTTCTCACCCATAACATCACGCTCGCAGGCGCGGGACATGCCAACAGAGTTGGTGGCATAGCACAAGTAGGTCCTGTACACATCGACACTGGTGCTGAGAACAAGGAAGCTTTGAGGTCCAGACTGATAGATCACCTCGTCTGTCAAGCTGTCGTTGTCGTTCTTCAGTTTCCAGGTGAAGGAGACCTGGTGGAAAGTTTAACGAATATATTTAATCGTACCCTAAATAATTCCAATTTTTCGCAGTTCTGGCCTAATCTTACCGGTTTGGTCGAAAAGGCCGGAAAGTTATAATGTTATAAAAAACACAAAAAGTCTACGTCATTAGAAGGTCAATAAGTTTGTAGGAGTGCAATTTTAATATTTAATTTAGTGTTAATTAATAGTTTTTAACATAGTGTGTTGTGCTTAAGTCTCATGTGGAAGCCAGCTTATTGCTATCAACCGGGCAGATATCAAGATTCCGGGCTAAGAAAATACTGATGGAAAAATCCAATAAAACTTTGCTTGATCTGAGAATCGAACCCAGAACCTCGTGCTTAGTAGTGGCGCTAGTTTATTTGCATAAGTTAACCACGGTTTCTTCAATCTTTATAGTCTTACATCAGAAAAATCGCCGTGGCATCTTAATAATAGCCATAAATCTGTTATGGTGTTGGCAAATACTAATTCATCGAATATTATTTGCACATCAATCCAAAGACGAAATAGTATTAAAGAAACCTCTAGTTAACTTAGTTCAAACGTTGTTAAAGTGAGTCGTCTTCCTAAATGATTAAGGAAATAAACATTATACAAACCATCTAAGAAACATACACTGCGCAGCAGAAGGTTAAACTTTTTAGTTAAAATATTTACCGCTGTTGGATTAGCGTGTGCAGTGCAGACAAGTGTTTGAGCTCCTTTAATTTCGGACTGTTTAATGCCGCATTCGGGAACATCTGCAAAAAAACATGTGGCAATGTTATTAATGAATATTCGTCACGAGGAAAATTGGCCCTAATATGCTGCCCTGCGGTATATCAAAACGGTTTTGCCTTATAGTGCAATTTGATTTCAACTCAGCTTACATTATTCAAAATCTACTGTATATTGGTGTATTGCATATTTTAACAAAACAATAGGCTTCAGTCTCATGCCAAATAAATCATGATAATTGCAAATAAGACCTTGACTGGCAATATCAAAAGCGTGACTTTAGTCAAAATAACTTTAAATTATTTAAACTTAAACAATTTATTTTAACTAAACCAATTATAGACACATTTAAATTGTCAAGAAGTCGATCAGTCAGGATGATAAAGCTAGTTGCCCATTCCAGAATATTACTTAGCATGGAAGAATGGGCAAAAAAATCAATGGAGAATCTTATAATGCTTTTTTTTTAATTTTTGCAACATTCTACCCGAGACTTTGGCCGAACGAAATTTCGTTTCCCGACCCACCACGTCGCAAAGCATTGTCCTGGCGTACTGTTACTTATTAAAAACAAAAAGGACTTTTCAATTTTGACTGGTAGTTCCAGAGATCAGCGCATTTAAACAAATTCTTCAGCTTTATTATTAGAATATAATCAAAAATAATTAAAATGACTATAATTACTTACACCAAACATCCAGAAATACAGAAATGTTAACAGATCCGTGTCTATTGTATGCCTCGCACATGTAGTTGCCACCATCCTTCCTCTGAACGGGTCCCAACAGCAGTGTGTTAGACGAGGAGAGTATCAGGGAGTTGTTACCATGTTCCTTGGCGGCTACCTTGCTGGGCTGCACGCGACGCCACGCGTAAGAGGGCATGGGGAAACCTCTGTGAACATAATTGAGAAGTTAGTGCAACATTTAATTGTATCGTGTCATTTAATAATTGGTTAGTGGAGGTCAGATAGGCAGTCACTCTAGTATTCAGATGCATATGGTTAAACTGGAAGCCGACCCCAAGAAAGGTGAGAAAAGGCTAGGCTAGATAATGATACAGTCAGCAGATTACTAGATCATGTAAATACAGGTTGTTTGGCAGAACGCTGAACATACGAAAATGGTGGATAGGTCTCATCTGCTACTTACTCAGCCCTAATTTATTTGGCCCTGATCCGCTTGATATTATTTTTGCTTCTTTCTAGTTTCACCACTTTCTTAACTTTAAAGTGTTATTTTTATTAAAAATGGGTTAAACAGGCAATTTTTTTTTAAATTTTTAATGTTGGCAGATTCTTATAAAATTATTGCTTTATTCAGATGTTAGCTAGAAAAAAAGTTATGAGTCCTCAAACTTCAGAAAGATGTAAAAAATACTTAAATCTTAATTTCAACTTGCATTTTAAAAAAATATCCAGGTTTCCAGGGCCAAATAAATTAGGGCTGAGTAAGACATGTGACATCTACCAACCCGCACTGGGCCCGGCTGGTGGATTACGGTCCAATCCCTCTCACCGAGAGGAGGCCTGTGTCCCAGTAGTGGGAACATTATAGGCTGATGATGATGATGATGACCCCACCTATTTTCGTATTTTCAACGTTCTGCCAAACACCCTGTATGTGTATAGATATTTCATATTAACACTTTTACTTATGTTCTCTGAACTTTTCATTGTCTTTATCGTTTCCATAGTAATGGCGATGTGTTTATCAATAAGATGTATAATTATTTATGTATATGTATCCGAGTTACCTGGCGGAACACACCACTTTAGCCGGTATTTCATTCTCGGTCACGCTTACTGTTTCAGGGTCTACCTTGATGTTTTCTGGTTCATCTGCAAAAATATAATTTCGACTGAGAATTCTTCTTGTGGCTTGTGGCTAAGTTATAACAGCCACCTGTATCAGGTGATGCTACGTTTGCTGCGGTTGGTCCGTGAATGGGGGACCATCTTTTCATACCAGGACCCCTCCGTGCCTCGGAAATCAAGTTAAGCCGTTAGTGTCGGTTGCCATTCGTGGATAGATGACAGTCATTACGGGTCGTCAAAAGTCCGGAAGTCCGACAATGTCAATGGGTATCATTACTACCCAGTAACTGGATTGTGGAGATCAGATAGGCAGTCGCTCCGTGTAAAATTCTGGTATTCAGCTGTATCCAGTTAGATTGGAAGCCGACCAAACATAGTTGGGAAAGGGCTAGGCAGATTGATTACTTCTGGTAATTCTACTGCTATGAAAACAATGATGGTGTCCTTTTTAACCCCCGACGCTAAAACGACGGGGTGTTATAAGTTTGACGTGTCTGTGTGTGTGTGTGTGTGTGTTTGTCTGAGGCAACGTAGCTCCCGAACGGATGAACCGATTTTGATTTTGTTTTTTTTGTTTGAAAGGTGTATTAGTCGGTTCAGCCGTTTGAAGATTATCAGCTCTTTTCTGGTTGATGAAGGGATTTGAGCATCTTCCACGGGTCTGATCAACTCGAAATTTGGTATTCTATTACTTCAATGATTTTAGACGAACAAAGTAACCTTGAAATGCTGGAGCAATACCTGGAATTTCCAGAATGCCCAAGTTACTCACCAACAAACAGCAAAAGTATCGTGTTTGGGCTCGTTGAAAAGGTCTCAATGAATAGATTATAGATAAATAGTGATCAGGACGAGGAATGAGGATAAATTAGTAACAAACTTCACTGTGGGAAAAATACGCAACGATGCGCAGATTTAAGCGAGCGAGACATTTAGTTTAAAAGCAGGAAATAAAAATTAAATTAAAAATTAAAAAAAACCCCCGACCCTAAAAACTCTAAAAAGTAAAAATAACAATATTTATAGGCCTTTTAAGATGAAGGTAATATTTTGATCAAGGCATTGTCAAGTCGGGGGACGGTCAATGAAAACGCCAAACAGAGGCCTAACATTTTCATTAGCCGTCCCCCGACTGGACAATGCCTTGATCAAAATATTACCTTCATCTTAAAAGGCCTATAAATATTTTTACTTTTTAGAGTTTTTAGGGTCGGGGGTTTTTTAAATTTTTAATTTAATTTTTATTTATATAAGAAATGACATACTAGTTTAAGAAGTTGAAAGGCGGAGAACCGTGTGTTTGTCAAAACTTGAGAGGATTATGTCCAACAAAGGACTGCGCTAAGCTGACTACTTTAATTCTTATTTACATTCCTTGCTACTTACTCCATTATGAACTTTATCTTTTTGCAATCTAAGTAAATATTTGAATGACCATTTGCAAGAAGTGCTTTTGGATTGCAATGGAATTTCAACTTTGTCATGTATACCATGCTAAGCAACCAAAACATTATCAAAATACTACTCACATTCAACAGCAAACTTAGTGGTACTATTGACAGCTGGTCCTGCTAAGTTCCTTGAAGATCTGCAGGTATAGCTGGCAGTATCGGCAGCACGGTCCAGGGCATGTGACGGCCAGGCAGACATGTTCCAGTGCTGGAAGATGTACAAAGAATAAAGCTTAATACTATTACCACAGTGTCTCGGAAAGCACGTTAAGTTCTTGGTCCCGGCTATCATTCGTGGATATTTGACAGTCATTACGGGTCTTCAGAAGCCCGAAAGTCTGACAACCAGTCTTACCAAGGGGTAAAGTGTTACCCAGTAACTGGGTTATGGAGGTCAGATAGGCAGTCGCTCCACGTAATACCTGAAGCAATGGTCATCAATCCTTGCAATACTTACCAAAGTAGATTCAGTAGCTTCGAAGTCATTCCTATTAACTTGAGGCTCAATCTTCCTCTCCACCACATAGTATCTATCAGTTTTCTCAGGATCTATAACGGCTCCATCTTTCAGCCATTGAACGCTGCACAGCGGTGCACACTCCACAGTGCAGGATAGAGATATGTTCTGAAAATAATTGTAGACGTTGATTAATGATGTGATTGTGTTCGTTGTTGATTGTTGTAGTCGTTGTGACGGCACGGATGGCGCAGTGGTTAAGCGATTGACTGCTGCGCTGCGTGTCGCGGGTTCGATTCCCGCACGGAACAAGTATTTGTATGACCTACAATTAGTTGTTCCGGGTCTGGCTGTTTGTGTATGTGAGTTTAAATGTTTGTAAACGCACCCACAATACAGGAGAAATTCCTAGTGTGGGGCAACGTTTAAAAAATAAAAATAAATTAGGCATCTTGAATCCATAAAAGGAGGGGAACACCAAAGAATGAATGAAAAAGTGGATGGACTGTGTGAAAGATGAAATAGCCAGAAAGGGGGTAACAGGAGGGACAGCCCCCTGTGCAGGGCTTGCACGGAGGCTGAGGAAAACCGTTGCGCATGAGCTTTTCTAATTGCACAGGCGTACCCCAGATTAGAACAGAAACCTTCGGGGCATCCAAATCTTACACGGACCCAACTTCTGTAGGGAGGTGCGCTAACTGGAATAACCACCGATAGCTGCCATGGCTCACGTATAATGGTTCACTTGAAGGACTTAGTGCGGAAACCAAATTTAATAACAGAGAACATGGAAGGTAACCACCGAGATGACGATTAATAGAGAAGTATGGAAGAAAGAGAAATGTTCCACGTACCCTGAATAACATGGGATAAAATGCAGGAGAATGATGATGAAGATTGCAAAAGACGTAGTGTTTGCTATGGTCCGTAGTTTATTGGCTTCACCCAAACTGGCTTGGAATGCCGGTGTGATTTTTGTAAGATAATATTATTAAACTCACCTGTGATTTGTATAGAGCACCACTGTAGTGGTTCATTGCATATTTAAAGCTTGGTGGAGCTGAAATAGAAAACACAGATATGTGATAGTTATCATACATATTATTATAACTTTTACTATCTAAGGTAGCTCCCATTCACTGTTGTATAGGTCACTAAGAAAAACTTAAGCGTGCTTAAACAAAAGCAAAATTAAAGTGACTTTTTTCTCGTTACAGTAAGGTTGCTTTTGCGTTGCTGATACTAATAAGACTGTCAATACAGTCACTAGGTAAACTAACTGTGTACGGATTTTAATAGATTCAGAAATATCATTGCTGACATCCTCCAATGATATACAAAATACTTTATTTTATAAACTAGGTGCATAGCTCCAATTGGTCGATTCCTATGAAGAAGAGCCGGGAAAAACTCCACGATTACTCTTACAATATTACTCAGTCACCAGGATAAATTTGCAGTCCCTCACCCAACACGTCCACGGCGGTGTGCGCGGGCTCGCCCCCGCCGCCCGCGTTGATGCCCCAGCACGAGAAGTTGGTGCGGTGGTCCAGCGTCACCGGGTCGATGGTCCAGTTCTGCGACACGATGTCGCTCACGGCGCGCCCGCCGCGCGTCCAACGGAATCTGGGGGCGAGCAGGATTAATAAGATCAAAATCCAGGAGTTGTTACAGTCATCATTATAACCGAAAGAAGTTCACTGCTGGACATAAGCCTCCCTCCAAAAGGGGGGTTTTGCCATAATCGTCACGCTTGGCAAGCGGGTTGGCGATCGCAGTATGGTGGTAAAATGCATAGAGAACGCTGCTGCCCATTCTCTAGTAAGTCCCATAGTCGTCTTCTACGACACCCACGGGAAGAAATGGGATGGTGCTATTCTTTTACGTCCGGCACTACACGGCAGGCTTGTTACAGTATCCAGTCGTTAATGTGGCAATGGGATATTTAGAACTTTTTCTGCGTCGTTGGTCTCGTGATCGTATACTGCTGAGCATAAAATCCTGGTTTCGATTCCCAGGTCGGTCTTATTGGGTTTTTCTATCACTGATTTCTTAGTAGCAGCTTGGCATCTAGATTTGTGCCCGGTTGATGCCAAAAGGCTCGCCCCCTATTACATGGGACATAAATAAAACTGGCGAAATGTGGATGTAGATACTATAGGTGCACCTCTTTCCCTTCGCGGATTCCGGAATGATGATATGTTATGGATATTTAGAAAGAAACTCTCACAAAGCAAAGGTATCAAGAGTCTATAAAACCGAACCTTTTATAAAGCTTCAAAATTAATAGAACAAAAGATGCTTTTTACTTTAGATTTTGAGTTGATAATTATTATATTTTCTACAGAAGAAAGCGTTCTTCTTTGGCAAGAAATAGGAATTACGTATCTACCTATAGTCAAGTGTCTGTCTTTAATCATTTGTTTGTCTTTAATTACTGGAGTACTTGTCATCATCATCATCATAATCAGTCTATACTGTTCCCACAGCTGGGACACAGGCGTCCTGTCAGTGAGAGAGAGTCAAAGTCAAAGTCAAAGCATTTATTTCAATTAGGCACTTATAAGGCACTTTTGAACGTCAACATTTACATTTAAAAAATAGAATTGATTCTAGTCGCCCATTCCAAAATGTAGTTTCGTATGGAGAAGAACGGGCAAGAAACTCCACCGTTACTCTTTTAAAATGTTTTACATACAATTTATCATAGTACATTAATTATATAATTATATGTGAAGACGATGCACCCAGAATAAAAAATTACTATACCAAAAAAGGTAACAAAATGCAACTGAAGCAATAAAGATAAATTAATTCTATGATAGATACATGGTGCTCACATATTTACAAACATTGTAAGAGTAAGTATACGATTTTCCTAGAATATTAACAAGAAATAAGTCAGTGTGCGAGTGTAAATCAATGTCATAAAATATAATTATTTATATAATTCAATTAGCAACCAGTTTGATTTTGTCTAGACTCTGGATTGTCCTATGGAGCAGGACCAGCATGTTTCCAAGCATTCTTATCTGAGAGTGGGCCGCATCCCACCACGAGGACCCAGTTCGGGTTGGCAGATGTTTTTGATTTTTTTGGGGCGAGGACATGCCGATTCTCTTACGGTTCTTAAATTTTCCTTCACCGGTTTGAGAGCTATGATCACATCTATCTTTGATCATGTGACTGGGGTATAAATTCCTTCTCTTTTCTATTATTTCTTGTTAATTTGTTATCATATTTCTTACCTATTAGCTTCAGGCCGCCCACGTTCCTTGATGCTGCAGCTAAGCACCAAACTTTTGCCCTTCACAACACGCCACGGAGAGTACGTCAGCTTAGCGGGGCCGGGTGGATCTAAAAGAAAGATAGCAAGACGATGAAGACAAGTGACAATATTCATTTCAAAATTGATTTTAGTATCTTCTGCTTCTCAAAGCCTGGCAGTGGCAGTGCTCAGGCAATGGTAAATGTTGGGCGTAATGACAATTGCAGAAACGCACCCAAGAAATCTCGCAAACGCTATGAAATGCAGTTTTCTGAATTCATTGTTTATTTTAAAACTTTATACTCCTATTGTTGGGCTGTAACATAAGCTGCCCCTCTTCCTTTACATACACTGATATGGATAATATTCAATTGAGTTAGGTTTTTTAGAAAAAGTCAAGTTTATCCTGCTGTTTTGGCCTTGGACTGTCGAAGTGATTTCCAAAATATAAAAGACAGAAGCTTAATATTATTCTAGTACTGGCAAATCCAAGCAGATCAGGGTGCTTACTCTCGAATATAATTCCGATAGATCGACATTGGAATTATCAGTTAAACGTCAGGGATTGGCTAGACTCAGCGAGTCCAGCCAATCCCTGACGTTTGACGAAGCACCCAGTTATGAATAAAATCTTTACTTACAATTGACAATCAGCTCAGTCCTGGCACTCACATTCCCCCATCCAGCATAGTTCTTGCCTTTACAGGAATAATTTCCATGGAAACTCTTTGTGGTGTCTTGCAGTAGCAGCATTGAGGGATCCACTTCATTGCAGAGATTCTCTGCAAAATTGGAAGGTAACAATTAAGTTTATTTTATAATTTCCTTTGTAATTACTGTTTCAGGTTAAATTAATAAATATTAGTTGGTATGAAACGTGACGTATGAGTTAGCCTTAAGAATTGAAGGGGTGAGTGGACAAAGGTGTTTACTAAAAAAACTTCAAAATGACTTATGGGTGTTGCAAAATATTAAATCATAGAATCAAGGTAGCTATTACAGCTAGTTGTATGTACGTTCGTCAGTTAACACCTTTGCTTGTGTCTGTATTTTTGACACGAAACAAAATTTGCGTGTTTTGAGCTCATCAGTCGATTTATCATCACTTAATACTTGTGTTCATGTAAAAAAGTAGATTTTTTCAATTTTGTCAGATAACACCTTTGTCCACTCACCCCTTCAATTCAATGCCACCGTTGTGCAGTTGGAACATTGAAGTAAAATAAAACTACCCGTAGGTACGTCTTTTAAGTTACTGATTCTTTCAACAAGTAAACAGCCAACAAAAGAAATAAGTAAACAGACGGCTAAAATCAATGACACGTCGCATTTAAACGATAAAATCACAACCAATCCACATGGTCTTCACAAGATCAGACCAAAATGATGTCTGTGGAGGTCACAGTCGGAATTTAAGTATGACTATGACCTTTGGGTTTGTTTCGGGCTTTATTTTCAGAGTAGTCGGATAGGCGACCCCATCGAGTTTAAAAAATATGAATGACGTTTAATTTTGTTTGTATAAACCTAGTTACAGAAATAAAATCATTTACCAATTAACATTCTTTGACAGCCGTATCAAATGGCTATAACACGGCCAATTCATGTAGGGTGTCATTTGCTTAGCAGTTAATTGCCCAAACTACGTGTAAAATTGTGCTGTGTTACCAGTAACATTATTGACAATATACTTAGCCACAAAAATAAATTGAAACGTGTGTGTCACACAAAACGCACGGCAGTGGACTGACACCGACCAAAATTCTGACTTACCATCACCCTCAGTATCGTTGCACTCCGGCAGATGTTTGAGGACCTCTCCATCCAGGAACCAGATGACTTCATCCAGTATCGGTGGGTTTCCCGACACCACCTCACAGGTCAGGGTCACGTTCTTGTGGTCAGTCTCCAAGATGGGGCTGGGGGAACTCATGGTCAGGCGGACTTGAGGTTTGACTGGAATATATTAATTGATGAATTTTAGTACTCTATTTACTTCTGCATTCAGAGATGACTCTTTAAAGTTATCAACTTTAGTTGATGACTAAATCTTAGAACATGTCCAAAAATAGTTCCAAATGGAATATATCTGACCGACAGCATTCCTAAATAGGGTTGTCACACAAAACGCACGGGGAAAAATAGCAAAGGTAGTAACAAAAATGAACTTACACAGCACATTAACATCAATGCTCTCTTCACTGGTCCCATTCCCGACAGCATTACCAAGCAAACAAGTATAGTTGCCCATGTCATCGCCCTTAGCATCCAAGATGATGAGCGAGTGCTGGTCAGTAGTGCCCCCTTCGTAGTGAGTCTTGTTCTGAACGGGAACGCGCTCGCCGTTTCGGTACCTAAAATATTGAGGATCTTATGGGTTAATGGTTGGTAAGATAGGTGGGTGGGTAAGGGGCTCTTCGTTCAGCAAAACTTTAGTACAAAAAGTCAAAAGGATTCCGTGCCAACAAAACTTTATTTGCCATGATAGAGGCTACGTATTCTCTGACAACTGGGTACTTACGGTAAAAGAGACACAACTCTCTCAACTCAGGGTTGTGGCTTTTTTATAGGATTATGAAGATAAATAAGATAAGACTTGCAATATAGGCAGTGGGCATAGGCTTAGTAACAGGGTCTTGGTGGAACCCATTCGGTAAAGAACCTTAAAATGGTGATGAAAACTGAAACTTAACAAGCGAAATCATCGTCAAACAATGTAACGATTGTAGATAATTCAATAAATAAATACATAAACAATGAGACCACCTTTCGGGTAATATAATTGTGTTGTTATATCCATGAATGAACTTAAATGCCTGAAATCAAAATAGTACTGGATACTAGGTAATAATTTCATCTCTATATGCACTACGTCTAGAACTGCTCAATAGAGTAATTAAAAAGGAAGTGAGGAACGTCACTACATAATTATAATATCGTTACTGCTTGACTTTGATGAGATTCTTAATCAGGAGGTAGTGGATTTCGCTGAAATTAATAATCTTAGGACAAGTAATCAAGCACTAGATGCTAATTAGTAAATCTATACCGGAATGAAATTTACCATAATCTGAAGTGGCATAATTAATTACTGTCGCAAATTACTTACAGATCAATAACTGTCAACAATTTACTATTATAATCGTGATTAGATTGGCATATAATAAATATAAATTATGTTATTAAATATAAGGACAAGCTAGCGGCTAGGTATAGTGACGATCTTTCCAGAGCCATTTGTAGCAGTTGCATGATAGCTGGAGATCTTATTCAATGGCGTACGATTGGAAATGATTATGTCGAAAAGAAGTTTGGGGTTTGCTACGTGATCGTGATTAATAGATCCGCAGGAGAACAAAGGTAACTTAAGCCGGAAATTTTGCAGTGGGCAGAGCATATTGCTCGCAGAACAGATAGCCGATGTGGCCGAAAGGTTCTGGAGTGGCCCACATATCGGAAGAGAGACGGAATGAATGCGGTAAAAGATGATGAATGACTTACCAAATTACGCTGGTCAATGATGAAGGATTGCTTTCGTATTCACATTTAAGGAGTAATTTTGATCCTTCCACGACTGTTATATTCTTCGGCTCTACTCGGACGATTGGGGGATCTGGAAATGCCGTATTAAAAGATTAAATAAAATACTTTATTAAAGCTAGATTATATATTTCAACTGTTAAGTTCAGATTGATTTTTGAAGAATATAATTGTATTCGTCAGTAAAATAGAAAAAAGACTGATTGAGAATTTTGTTGCTTATGGCAAGTAGTGTAACTTTGTTTAAAAATTCCAATACGATCCAAAAAAAAAAGTCCGCGACCGTCCCTTGCTCGTTGACGCGCCAGCCCGCGCCGCAGCTGAGCCAGTAGCTTTAAATTCCCCGTCTAATAATCATGAAAATAATATCTTGATCCAGCCTGTCCCTGATAGTACTAGCTGCCCCCCCCCCGCCAGCGACTCCCTGAGCCGAGGTTCGTACCCCACAGGGGGTGCCCTCAGTGCGCAGTCGTTTTAGGTTTAAGTAGGTTTACGCCCTGGCTGGAGGCTTTTAGAATCCTAAAAAACCTTCACAGGAAAGTCCGGTTGAGCAGTCACGGCCTCTCAAGGTTAACTGCGAGATGCCATACACAAAAAAAAAAAAAAAAACAAAGTATTTTTATAACAACATAGTAAGTAGTCATAATTAAAAGAGTTCAAGATTCATCTAAAATACATACACCAAATCTCGAGCTCCATTTTAGCATGCATCGGTTCATCCTTGGTTTCCACAGTCACTTCATTAGAAGCTTCGCAGTGGAATTTCTGTCCATTCTCAAAGCGGGTTGCTTCAAAGGTGAAGTTCGAGTTGGTTTCAAACGTGATGCCATCCTGTGAAAGAAAAGGGATTTGATGAAACGCCGGGACTTATTCCAAAGGTACAAATGAAGACATCGGTAAGGGTTTTTTTTTTTTTTTTTTTGGGTGGGAAATCATCAAATGACTTCTCCTGCTGAGTAGAGCAGGAAGGCGTGTCAGACTTTTACTGACTAAAACCCACCCGTGTTCCCTCAGTAGCCCGTATACCAGGGGCTGTGGTATCTCAATCGGTAAGGGTCGGCTAGTCTTTAAGCGTTATCGGTGGCAGGCAGTGTCTTGCTGTACGCAACTTCAAGGTGTCATTCCTATTGAATATTCCTATAGCTAGCACCTTGACCGAGACCTATGAAAAGCTCACTGCAGCTTCAAACGTTTCTAATGTCACTTAATGCGTAGGAGACTTCATCATTACCGATTGAATCTTTAATACTATTTGGTGTCTCAATAACGTTGTGGTTAATCATCCAGTATTAATTGAAAGCGACTTAGGTCAAAGACCTGTTGTTCATCTTAAATTAAAGAGGCAGATAAAATCTATTATGAATATTAAACTTGGCAGATTTATTATTCATAATTTATACCGCTCACTAAAAGTCTTAATATAATATTACCTATAAACAGAAGCTTATGATTCTCATAGAGCCCTGAATATAGTTATAATGTTAATTTTACTTATGGTTCATAAAACGGCTGTAACATAATTACTGTAGGAGTAGAAGGCAGTAAAATTTTAAATTCACCTCACCCCGGCGACAATCTCAAAGTGACAGAGCGTCTTTGTATAAAGTTTAGTTTGGATATAAAGTGGCTTGAAGTGGCTTAGAACGTGGTTGTAGGAAAAAAAGTGCTTGTGCTTTCAAGTTCGCTCATAATACTGGTTAGAGGAAGTTTGAGGGATAAAAAGCTAAAGAGCTAGAGAAATGAAAGAGCTGAGAGAGTTTGTGACATTATATAGTGAGTAATAGTTTTTCTCAAGTGTTTACAAGGTAATATTCTTGTTTTTAAGAGGCCCGTTTACGATTTTTTTCCGATTTCGCTGATTTATGTGATTTTACAGATAAAATACTATATTTATATTAGTTTTAACACATAACATAAACATCATTTCAATTATGATCAAATGAATGAGCTACTTTTTCATTTTTGTCGAGTATTTCAATGCGAGATTATGGTTGCTTTAAAAGATTATTTACAGGCAACTCTTTTGATTTATTTTTCACGCAATTCTTTAGAAAAAAAAATTAAATGGTATTTCATGTTATGCATTAAAACATATGGAAATACAGTAACTGTAATGTACACATGTAAAACCAAGTAACTCAGCGAAATCAACAAAAAATTCGTATTCTTAATCATGTCATCATCTTATACCCAGTTTTTTCCAGTAGTTTACATGGAAAAAATGAACAACTGATTGCTTTTAATCATTTAGGTACCTATAACATTATGTCATTATTATGATTTAGTTCCCAGCATTGATAACACAATCATTGTGACTGGATTAGACTAAAAAGTGATCGATTACTATCAGATGATCAATTATAATTACAAGGACACTGATAACCTACATACGTTTTACAATAAGACCTATTATCAGATGATAGCTGTTAAGAATCACATACCGTAATAGAAGAAAATAATGAAAATACCTGAGAATTAATGGACCAACACTTCGTAGCCATGCCTGAGGCCTGAGGCATATTACAAGTTGTCAGTTAACTTACGATTATTCTCATTCTCTTGCTTCCGTTCTATGAAAAAAACACACAGCTCATGCCGCAGTGAAATATTTTTAAGCCCGTCAGCAAGAAATGTAGTTGAGAGATTGACCGTCGAGGGCGGGTTCTGTATCGTTTATCGTGCGTAAGTTATTGGGAGGGTCTGTGTTTCCCAAAAGCTACGACCTTGGAATTTTCAAACCTCGAGGTCCGAAAACATTTTTTGCAAACGTGCCCATCGTCGATCATAACTTCACTTACCATAAGATGAGATAGTGGTCAGACGCATGCCTATCGTTGATAAAAACTAGTCTTACGTAGAGGCCATTTATTGCACACTACGCTTAATGATATCGTCCAACTTGTACATTCCAGTACATTATAAATCCTAGCATTAATTCCGAAAATCCCAAACGTCTCTTCTATGTAAACTAACTCCTTGAGTTATCCCGTTTTACATTTGCAATTTAAATGCTTATTAATTAAATATGCATAGAAAATAACAGGCCTTAGGGTTGTAGCGACGGTAATCGTCGTGTGAGTTTTTTTGTTGTTATCTCATTATATTCAGAACTTTCTTTCTTTAAGTTATTTTTTTTTATTCTGTTGTTAATTGTAGTCATGTGTTGTTTTATAGCTTGTGTATGTTTTATGTTTCTACAATTTGATTACTGATCTGTATGCGTGTGTTATTTATCACGGCGTGAAGTTATGACGGCTTCATTTTCTGCGGTTACCCTAGTTATGTAATTTAATTGGCGTAGTAGCTACATGATTCAATTTCTGAACGGGAGTTTATTTCTTAACGTTGCTTAAAGTTAAGAGACGTTTAAACGTATTTTTTTTATGTTAATCAATCCGTTATCATTACGTAACTTTAAGCAGCGTTTATAAATACAGAGGTATGTTGTTGGTAGCAATTTCTTAAGACCTAAGGCCCACTATACTTTTTTTTTATTCCAAGAGACTAATCGGTGTAAAGTCTTTTGTGTTTGCTCTTTTAATAAAGAAGTTTGACATGTGTTTGAAATTGTACCTGTCAAAATCATATCTCGGTTTAAAAATCGAACTTCAAAGTATTTTGCGTTATGGTTTGATAAAAAACAAGCTTAATAAAATATAAGCTATTGAAAGAACCATAATATTACTTCATTTCTTGATATCGAATCTAATTTTCTTGTAGTTTCTCTAGGTTAACTTTCATAGACGGAACAAAATCTTAATTCTCTTCAATAGAAATCTTTTTCAATAGTGGATTGATTTTCGATTCATACTACCTTAGATTCAAAAGACTCTTAATGACTATCTTGTCCCGGCTTCTCTTATCGCTAAATTAGCATGAAAATAGGATTTAAGGTGACACTTGTCCACATTTTTTCCATACAAACTTCGGGAGGGTTTTACTCCACTGTTTGACTATGTACGGTCGCGGTCAAGAGTCCATTCTCATGCTAAGGATTATATTGCTATGACTAGCGGTCCAGGCCGTACCTACAGCTGTGTGTATAAGTGTATGTAACCAGGCCGCACACCACTGTCGTCGAAAGATACAAAAAACATACCGTCGCACAGAGTACTCTGTCTCTGTCTGTACTGTGTTACGTAGTAACTACGTATGACCTTGGTCGGTTCATACGATCGCTAAAATTCACGTTCTTATATCATGTCTCGGTAGCTCGCAGCGTATTGTCATTGATTAAGAAACACATAAGTCTGGGTTCAAATCTCCTGATGAGACTTTTATTTTTCTTTTCAACAATAATATTCATCAGTTCTTTTATTATTCGTTATACGAGAATGTTTTTTTTAAATTACTTATATTATTATTTAAACAAAGGATTAAGAATATTATGTGATTACAAAATGTTTATTCGTTATAATTTTATGAAGTAGGTATAAAAATAACTACTAATGACTTCTTGTTAACAGTTTATTTTCTCATAAAGAACAATTTATTGAAGTAAAGTAGCTAATTGGTGAACCATGATAATCAGGCTATTGTATCTTAGTAATATAATAATATTGTGCTGTAATTACTACTATGTGCGGTACTCTAAAGAAATCACATTTTTCTACGCAAATCTACCCACGTAAAAATAACAAATGCAGACAAGTTGTCACAATACAATTAAATGACTCAGTAGTACTACTACTGGAATAAATCTACTGCGAGTGAGTTAGTTCTCTCAAACCTCAAAGTTAACAAATCGTATTTAATAGGACTTATCGAAGTTGTAGCTTAAGTAATCATTTTCATTACGAAAAGAAGATTGAAACTAAACCTCGAAATAATCCATATTACGGATATGACACAATATTATGTGAATATTACTAAAATCAATAAAAGTCAATAATAATAAATATTTCTAATTTATATCTTAATGTTAATGTTTATGTTTTTTGAGCTGGTTTTCAATGATGCAAACCTTCTGCGTGGAGTGCACGGCGCACGGTTTGGAAATATGTGTCGAATAATTTGGCAAAATGTCTTGTCTTTTTGAAACCACTTGTGCTGTCGCTTTCTTTTATAAGCTGGGGTCTTCCCTTTGCTTTCGACGGGCAAGGCTACCCCCTTCCTCATATCTTTTCATCCACTGACTCACAGTATTTCACTAAAACAAAAAAGGGGTACTGTTAGGCTACTAAACAAAATACATACTAATATGTATTACTATTTAGAAACAAAATTATTTGAAATATAAATTTCACATAAATATTTAATCTAGGAAATAAATTTACTTTGAAATTTTATATTTTTCTTCTATTTAGACGTTTTGACATTTATAAAACGTTTAAAAAATAACTACAAGGATCAGCAGTTATACTTTAATTAAATAAGTGCTTAATAAAATAATTAAATCATAATACTCACACTCAGGCCGGTTTCATCAGTTATTTGTGATATTTAAGTCCGCTTTTATGCAGCGCAATAATATTCGCTTTCATTTCTATTATTCAATTTGCTTACATTTTAAAATGAACTAGAAGACCGCTAATAGATTAAACACACGTCACTAGCACACAATAACAACCAACACCGTTCTATATGTCACGTCGAATGATTCGTAAGTTAACTATCATTTAAATTTATTTAGGTTTCTGTGGGTATATTGATAAAGTTTTACGAGTTTAGTGAACAAGGCGAACAGAACAAGAAACTATACTCAAAAGCGATTTTTAAAACAATAAAAAGGCTAGCACACCGCGCGTGGGATTCGAACCCGAGACTCGTTGCGCACGAGGGCGCTAATCCAAGTACAGTAACCACTAAGCTATCACGTCATTTACTGCAACGGTTGAATTTATGAAATACAATCATTTGTAGACGTATGAGAGTGTGTGTGTCTACAGTATAGAAATTACTTAATATAAGAAGGTCGTAAGTTAAACCGTAGTGTCAGTCTATTACTTTTTGAGATTGGTACTCCGCTTTTGGATCCTACTGTACATCAAAAATAAAACATGGTATGGTTTTGTCTCGTTATTATTATTGTCTGTACGGAAACAGAATACTAAAATAAAAAGCCATTAAAAAGTTATGAGCCAACAAAGATTCGTTTTCCTTGCTAATTTAACCTAACTTTGAGCGTGTTTAAGTAATAAAAGGAGTGTAAAATCTCGAAAACCAAGACGGTACCGACAAAGTTCAATTAACAATAAATTCAATAAAATTTATTTGTCATTGATTTATGCAGTGGTTTTTTCGATCTTCTGAAGGACTTTTCTTAATTTTTTCGCGATTTTTTTTCCAAAAATGCTCCTGCATCTCACTCAATAACGTTGTGCATGTAGACTAGCGTCTAACTGCTCACCACTGATACTATCTCTGTCGGATACGAAGCCTGGTGAGACAACGTGATTTTTAGCCAGGCCCACCAGTGAGTTCGAGCCCGCGCAAAGTGTCGCCTTAAGTGAAGAACCTAGATTTCTACATTCCAAAGAAAACTTAGTTTTAATATAGAACTTACCTTTTCATCCTCTCGTTGCTGCTTTGCCGGATATGAAACAAAAAGAAAATGTAACAATTAGTATCTATGGGGAGATCAAAAAAGAGTCTATCATATAATTTTATTTAAGAGATATTAAAATGCAATGAGTTAGTAATTACACATCTTAAACACTAGCGTTAGTACACACATTTACACACAGACAGTTGAGAAAACTGGCATTTGCTACACCTAAAAACATGAAGAATTTTGTGAGTTTCACCAATCTGCACTAGGATACTGCGCTGAATACCAGTATTTTACATGGTGCCTATCTGACCTCCACAACCCAGTTAATACGATACTCCTTGTTATGACTGGTTGTCAGACTTTCGCTCTTCTGACGACTCGTAACGACTGTCAAAGGTCCACAATTGACAGCCAGTACCAATGATCATCATCATCATCATCATCAGCCTATAATGTTCCCACTGCTGGGACACAGGCCTCCTCTTGGTGAGAGGGTGGCCTCCTCTTGGTGTTTTGAGAGCAGTGGTGATGAAATGATTTACACAAAGTAAAGCGCCTGTCTGGGTTCGAACTCACGACCTACAACTCGTAAGTCGCGGCCGTTGCCACTTGGCCACCACTGCTCTCCAATGATCACACGTACATTATTTCCAATAAACATTATCGTAGTAAAAAAAATTGCATGATTATACTTGTTCGTGTTTTTTTCCATGGACACGCTGTAAAAGGAGTTTCAAAAGTACCAGATAGTTAACGAACAACTTGGATCACTGAAGACCACTCTTCCAAATTTTGGAAGATAATTTATTTTGAGAGAATAAAAGTTCACTAATAAAATTTAAGGAAGAACAATGAAAGGGTTTATCAATATTTGTGTTTGCCTAGTTGAAAGTTTATAGGCTTTGATTCCCGCAAAGGTTAGATAGAGGTAATACCAATAGTACGTTTCGGTAATTATGTTTAATTCGCATGTATTATGGGGCGAGCATGTATTGTGGTTCCGTGTGGTGCCAGACGTAAAGAATAGCACCATCCCATTTCTTCCCGTGGGTGTCGTAGGAGGTGACTAAGGGACTTACTAGAGAATGGGCAGCAGCGTTTTCTATGCATTTTACTACGATACTGCGATCGCCAACCCGCCTGCCAAGCGTGGCGATTATGGTAAGCAACCCCAAATTCAGGGAGGCCTATGTCCAGTAGTGGACGTCTTCCAGCTGAAATGATGATGATGATGGGGCCACTCTATTGCCATCAACCGAGAAATCCAGAATTCTAGCTGCTACTGAGAAATTCCTGATGGAAAAACTCAATATTACTTTGCATGATCTGAAAATCGAACCCAGGACCTCATGCTCAGCGGGAGCGTTTCCAACCACTAGAACAATTAGACATTCAGCAGTCACCTTGAAGTTTTAATGCAAATTAAGTAGCAAGTAATTACTATTATTATCTACACATTTTGTAGTAAAATTCTTTGACTTTAAATACCACTTTTAGGGCACTAAAGAATTTTCAAAAAGTCTAATCTAAAATTGCCAACAAATTTTGTATAAGTCTCTTTTGAAATAAAACCAAAAACATCCTTTTAATTAATTCTAAGTGATGAAATAAAATAGAAGAGATCAAAGTAATGGAAATAGCGTTCAAGCAGACTTTTTCAGAGCACGTTCGCTTTATGCAATGAAAATTCACTGATGTATTACCACATTTTAGTAATAAATATGATGAAAACTGATTTGACTTTGCCGATATGATTTATTAGTAATAACTTGTGTATTTTAAAAAAAAAAAAACGTTGCCCTACAATAGGAATTTCTCCTGTATTGTGGGTGCGTTTACAAACATTTAAAGTCACCTACACAAACAGCCAGACCCAGAACAACTACTTGTAGGTCATACAAATATTTGTTCCGTGCGGGAATCGAACCCGCGACACGCAGCGCAGCAGTCAATCGCTTAACCGCTGCGCCAACCGTGCTGGTAATCAAATTATAAGTGTTAAATCTCATGACTTCTTGGGTGACCTAAGGTAAGTAAACCGAATCCAATAAATTTAATTTTACGCAAAAAATAAAATGATCAAATTATTACAAAAGTAAAATTTGATAGTTACTTCAATTAGAATTAATTTAAGCCATAAGTACTTAATCGCAGCAATCACTTTTACGTATTAGGTACTAAAAACAAAACCATAAATCATTTATTCAAATTGGGCTGAGCATCAGCACTTTTCGAACGTCAAAACAGTCCCGTCTAGAGAGTCTCCCAAAACGCCCGCACTACACCATTTCGTTGTGAAATTTACGACATTCCAGAAATTAATGCAAAATGGCGTAACACTTTTCGAGTTTAAAATATTAAATACATTTCATATCCCAGTAACGTGTAAAACGAGGCATAACTTATTAAAAAAGCATCACAAAAACGATTAAAACCTTCATCTCCGAAAATAAAACATACACCAATTTAAAAATCTTCTGTTGCACATTAAAAAGGCCATAAGCAACTTAATTACACGTTCAAAAGTCACAAGCTCAATCATAAAGATAAAACGTCAGTTGCAGCAGTTTTGGCAAAAGTAACGTAATGTCAGTGAACATGAAACGAACGCGCCTCCGCGAACGATAAATGGTGTACGCGGAAAAGGCGGGAAGCGGCCATGTTTGTTTTTTTTTTGCCTTTATTCGTATTCGTTGCATTAAGAAAGTGGGGACGCTTCAATTTTTGCCGCTGAAGAGTCAAAGGCTGCCTTTTTTTGTTTTTGTTTGCAGTTAAGCCTTTTTATGTGAAATCGAAAATAATCCCACGAGAACGTATTAGTGGTATAAATAGTATCCTATGTGTAAATTCAGGTTATAATTGAGCTGTGTGCCAAATTTTATCCAAATCCGTTCAGCCGTTTTTGCGTGATTGAGTAACGAATATCCATTCACCCATCCTCACAAACTTTCAAGTTAGGATATTAGTAGGACTAATATTGATATAACAGTTGAAATTCAGCCAAGAAAATGTATTTTCCTCATATTCACATAGATAGCAATATTATGCTACATGTTTGTATCACAAGATCTCTTACTAAGAAATTGTCACCCTATCTTCTCCTCTGGGAGTCGTAAACGGGACCAGAAGATTATATCTAGTGGATGGGTACCTATCTACATAATAGTAAAAGTATAGTTGGCAACACTATTTACTTTTAGAACGTTGCTTTTGAGCAATGTGAAAATAAACTCTATATCAACGTTTGGAGAATCAAAATTAAATTATTTATAAGGGTACTACAAATATGTAATAGTTTTGGACTTACACCGTCGCCGATTGCAGGTTAACCAGCATTTTCAATTCCTTTAAATTAGACAATTTTTGAAGTCAATAATTTCAAGAACAAGTTTTCTTAATTGTTTATTTATGTCTTTATAATTTTGGTTTCTAGATTACCCTCTCCTTTCCTCCAGATTTCCTCTTATTTATAAACATTGTTTAAAGTTAAGAGATGTTTAATCGTCAAAAATGTATGGTTGTCAGTCGCTAACCTAACTTTATAAATAAGGGGGATAGTTAACGGGGCATGGTATTACCCAGCATCTGGGTTATGGAGGTTAGAAAAACAGTTGTTTCTGTAAAATACTGGTAAGCCGAGGAGCCGGAAGGTTGAAACCGACCCCAACATAGTTGGGAAATACTAGACAGATGATGAGAAAGTTAACGTTGATTACATTACAGCCGTTGCAGACGATGCTTAGCATAATTTATTATGCATTAGCAGGTGCTATCGTTTCTATAGGTAGTTCATAAAAATAAAGATTCTTTTACTGAGCTGCAAACTGCTATATGACGTCACATTAAATTGAATATGGCGTATAGTCATGACAATTTTTTTATGATTCCTTGTTGGGTATCAAATGGAATCATCATCATCATCGTCATTTCAGCCGAAGACGTCCACTGTTGGATATAGGCCTCCCTCAAGCATTTCGGGGGGTTTGCCATAATTGCCACGCTTGGCAGGCGGGTTGGCGATCGCAGTATGGTGGTAAAACGCATAGAGAACGCTGCTGCCCATTCTCTAGTGAGTCCCTTAGTCGCCTTTTACGACACACACGGGAAGAAATGGGATGGTGCTATTCTTTACGTTCGGCACCACACGGAACTCCAGCACGACACGAAACACATGGAATGGAAGGGCTTAATTAGGATTTTTGAAAAATATTTAAATAATATGTCAGCTAACCACAAAACCTATACTAATATTATAAGGGTGAAGATTTTGTTTTGTTGAACGTGCTAATCTCAGGAACCATTGGCTCGAATCGAAAAATATTTTAGTGTTGGATAGCCCATTTATTGAGGAAGGCCGTAGGCTATATAAAATCAGGCAGGAGTCAAGCAGGAAAAAAAATACTTAATAAAAAATCGGCTGGTGAAACCGCGGGGCAAAGCTAATAACTAAGTTAAGATTAGGGTCAATAGCCTTACTAGTGAAAAATCACGCTTTAATAATTATAAAACAAGAATATATTCTTATCAGAGAGCCATGCTCGTATGCCACCTACCCTAACAATACATTCCAACAATAGTAAGCAATCATAAGCTTTAGGGCAAAGTGGCATACGACTTTTAAAAGCTTTTCAGTATTGGTGCCATGGAGAAAGTTGTGCAGTTTGATGATCTGTACCTCATCCTTTAAAATAACTACACGTTTTTAATATACGCTGTAACTAGAGGTCTTACCTCGAAGTACAGCGTACGAGTATATTAGAAATGTGCGTATATCAGGTATGTGTGTGAGCACCGCAATCTGCACGGTGGAGAACACGGTGGCGGTCTGCCCTGCTTGGGCGGAGCACCGCCGTGTCCTCGTGGAGGCGATCGGCGGCGGCGATCTCTCGCGTCCGGCCCTGGTCCAGGCCATGGTACGGAGCGAGAGGGCATGGGGAGCCGTCACCTCCTTCAGCGAAGCAGTGATGCTCGCGAAGAGGGAGGCGGCGCACGTGAGGGAGAGGCAGCATATGCGCCCTAGCCGCCGCAGGATACGGAGACGCCCTGGGCGTCGGGAATCCCAGGCCGATTTCCGGCCACCGTAGGCATGGGCTTGCGGACGGCGAGTAATGGGTAGCTCGCTGTCCGGTAAGGACCAAGCCCAAGTCGACGGCACGTTGTGTTCCACGCGCGCATGTCAGCACAAAAAATGATGGGGCCCGCAAGGGCCGATGCCTGCCAGGGGTGCGGGTTTGTTCGAAAGAGACACCACAGCCCCTGGCTTAAGGGCTACTGAAGGAACACGGGTGGGTTTTAGTCAGTAAAAGTCTGACACGCCCTCCTGCTCCACCCAGAGCGGGAGAAGTTATTTGATGATTTCCCACCCAAAAAAAAAAAGCACCGCAATCTGCAACGAGCTGAAGTGGCACTGCTAAAATTGTTCGAAAAACTCCTAATTACCTGTTACCAAACTCTTCTCTTTTCTTTTTACAAAACTACTCAATATAGAAAATGTTACTGTTGCGTAATTTTCCTGTTAATTTTCGAGTCTTTAATAACTTTCTTTTTATTTCTTTCTGTACGTTTGTGTGATTTTCAACGAGTTTTACAAAGAGGAATTATAAGCGCAGATTATACTTTTCATAAGGTTTTTTTTGCCGTTTTTTTTTCGTTTAAGCCTTTTATTGGTTGGAATATTCACTTTGAGGGTTTTTGCTGGTCTAGTGGTGTAATGATCCCAACGAAATTTATCGATAAACTTAAAACAGAAACAGAGTAAGGTATACGTAAAAATGATGATTAATTTTGATGACATTTTTTGACTGCTCTTTTTTGCAATTTGCTTTCATATGCGAACGAACGTATGTTAGGATCTTATATTTTTTTGGGAGTACCTATTAGAAAAAGACGTGAGTGTATGTATGTAAAATAAATGTATTGTTGTCCTTGACATATAAATTGTAAAATTATAAATTGAGATCAGTATTATGTATTGACATTAGTATAGTATTTAGTGTTATATTTGTTTTTTAGTATGTGTGTTGTGCAAGGGAACTCCATAAAAAAATGACATTAGTTTCTATTGCCATTTATCAATAATTATTTTGTAATATGAAATGTGTGAGTCTTTATAATCCAGTCTTTGTAATTCAAACCTATTGTATTTTATTTGTTCATTTAGACTTGACTGGCTTGATACTTAATTTTTTTAATTACTTACAAAGATTTGTACGCCGTCAGACACAACATAGCGGACTCTATATTATCTTTATATAACATCATTATTCTGCCTACCTATGTTAAACAAATGAACCTTGAGCGGCCACGGGATATATTTAATCCCACGCGCAAAATGCCGTTGAGCGGCCACGGGATAAAATCTATCCCACGCGCGCTTTGTTGCGGAGTGACTCATTTATTTTAACTCGTGACAAAAATCGACTAAATATTTCTCTATGGTAACCGTACATTCTGATTCCATGCTCAATATACTACGTTTCAAGCCAAGAAAAACCTGGAACGCTCGAACAAAAATATTTTTAATCTATTTGTTTTGCGAGGTCTGTCATAAAACTTACGTCAGGCAGTTGTTATTGTTTTGTTTTGTGATGCTTGTGGATGATTCATTTTGTACTAAAGGTAGGTGGTTTTATTCATTTGTTATGCTAGGAATATACACACCATGCATTTAAAACCATAAAAAACATAGGTCGTCGCTTGTTTTTTTTTGTTATTGTCATTTTTTTCGATAGCGGAAACTTTCTAAGATAAAAATTCTCGAGCTCATTTTCAACGAATTACGTAATTTTTTACGACCATTCATTCAAACGAAAGAAAGACAAGTTATAAAGTCCATTTCGTCAGCATTCTTAAACAATTAACAGTCGAACCAGCCCCCATACAAAGATCCATTGTATTTTCGAGTTTACGATAAGCGGGCGGACCGCCCGCGACGCAAATTGGTGTGATGACGTCATCGCGGTCGCTTTACGTTATTTAATATAATTCGCTTGGCCGCTCGACCGGTGAATAAATAACTTATGACTTATGTATATTACAATATACTTTGATCTCATTATTGGAATTGTACATTATAATAGTAAATAGTGGTCACAATCGCGGTTTTCTGAGATCCAATGTTTGATCTACGATCTGACAAGCTGTCATCGAGTTTATCGTTATGAATATTTTTTGTAAGGCAAGAAATATTCACGATACAAGTAAAATCCTAGGCCCAAGACATGACAGGAATTTTTAATATATCATAATGTACTAGATTACTTTATATATGAAATTTTGTCAGCCATTTCAGCTTACTTGTGACTCAGTAAACGTAAACACAATTTTTCAGCGCCGCCGATAAATATTTCATGTTGGCGTGTGACGGGCAAGCAAAATGATAAGATTCTGTAAAAACTATGAAGCAAGAATTTTTGTACCTAGTATTTTTTTTTATAAAAAGTTAAGGTAACTAACAATATTTTGTGGGAATCGTTTTCTTAATTTTTTTGACACATTTTTGATGTTCCATATTGTATTTATAGATAAGAAACCAAATTAAAAAAGAAACTTAAATACATTGTATACATACATTTTATTTACTCTTTTAGGTATTATGTGAGCTTGTATGTAGGGAGAAATTTTCGGAAAAACGAATCCGGTGAGTCGAAAATTCTTTTAGTAATTTAAACCAAGAAATTGTACGCTAACAAAGTCGCGATCTGAAACTAGTTATATGATAAAGTTAGCAACAGAAGTAGATAAAGTGCTATATAAACTTTCAAGAGAGTTATGAATTCAAATTTCCTAATACAGAAATGATAATAATTATAAAACTATCGATAAAACTGCAGTCTATGTCCCATCACTACGTTATAATCGGATTACCGTAGTAAGACTGAACATTAAATACCTTTTACATCGCGTTGCGATTGTTTTGACTCCACTGTTTACATTGAGAATGTTTTACATGACCTCTTAATAGGATTCTAATATTTAATGAATAACAATCTACGAAAGCTATTATACTGTTACTAAGTTTGGTAATTACAAAAGATTATCTTGCGAAAATTGAGGGGCTCGTAGTTAAATAATAATAGCCACAAGGGTCGATCTTCAAGGTTAAGCAAAGCTTGTCGAGGTTGGTCTCTGGATGGAGTGACCATTCCTCAAGACCTGAGCCTCGGAAAGTATGTCCAAGCTGTCATTTGTTGATCTTTGATAGTTTGATAGACTGCTGGACATAGGCCTCACCCAAGCTCCGCCACTTCGACCGGTACTGTGCTTCCCGCACCCAGCGAATTCCTGTGGCCTTCACAAGGTCATCGGTCCTTGTTTCCTGTCGCCACTCCATAACTTTTCGGCCTAATCGGCCATCTGTTGTGCGAGCAACATGCCCTGCCAATTGCCACTTTCATTTGGCAATTTTTCGGGCTACGTTAGTTGCCTAGGTTCTCCTGCGGATGTCTTCATTCCTGCTCTCTGTGCCCCGAAAATCATTTATTTCATTTACTTCTTGATTATTTTCGGGTATATTTTGCCCCATTTAAAAAACAGGTCTCTATTTTCGTTTCATTACATAAAATATCAGGCCAACATTAAAAGGCATCTATTATCAAAAGCCTTTTGTAGTCACCTGTGTGTGAAAGGCCCACATTTATTATAAACGTGGCACCCAAGGGTACATCCCTTTACGTTAACGTTTATAAAGAACACTGAACATTGTTTATTTTAAAATTATCAACAATGTATACCCTTTTAAAAAAGGTTTGTATTTTATGTAATAGGTTTGCAAATAGACTAGGGGTTTAGATGGGAAGTGGTTACAGCCGGATTTAGACACATCCAACACTAAATACATAGTTAAAATGTTGGTGGGATACCACTTTTGCGTCATAACTTACGCAACCATAGTTTCTATATCAATCCGGCAGTGGATCAAAAAAAAAAACAAATGACTTATAGAGAGAAAACGAGTCAACAGACTGACGTCACACAACATTGTTTAAAATGAGCTTAGACGAGTTAGCCCTAAAATGAGAAGATGTAGCAGTATTATTGTATATGGGGTCACCTTCACTGACAGTGGAATTGGTAGCCAAGATTCTATTAAGCGCTATCTAAACATTTGATTGCTTTTGCGAATGACGTGGAGTTGCTCGTAATATTTCGTGCACATATCGATTCTCATTACTATTTTGTGAGCTACTTTGGTGAAGCTCCCAATTTGGTGGAGCTACCAATTTGGTGGAGCTACCAATTTGGTGGAGTTACCAATTTGGTGGAGCTACCAATATGATGGCGCAACCAAGCGGACACTAACTCAGGGACCCAGAATAGACGTATTGAAGATTCCCATAGGTGGTGGTGACCACTTACTGTCATCAGACGGGCCCCCTGATGGTTTGCTATAAAAATCGGGTATACAGCCACAGACTGGTAAATCGATCAATCCCCGTGGCAACTGTTCACCTACTAGCGCTACCCTCGAAACGTGTACGTTAACGTTAAGTCCATGTGAGCCCGAACACGAGAATTAAAACAATTAATTATGTATAGCGCAGGTGTACCGGAGTTTACGTACGTTATAGGTAGGTATTACAAATAGTTGTAGTCGGGTTTTATAGGGTTTTTCATATTGTTAGAAAGGATGGAAGGTTTTTTAGTTTTGTTTTGAAATGTTGTGATGGGATGTTTGAATGAAATGTAGGGATAATTGGACGGTTCCAGTATTGAGCTTAAAAACTCGCGAGCTGTGGGTTTTATTCATATTTTTTATCCATTGCTTTAACTACATCTCGGAAAATACTTTAGCTAGTGTAGTTTGACTGATATGTCAGAAGTTCTCCTAAGTTTTATCTATGCGCTTTAGACTACTTCTATTACAAAAAGTTATGAGCAAATTCAAGATCATTAAAATTTATTGTAGGTATTGTTCGATCACTTTTTCCACAATTGTCCAAAAAAGGTAGCGTAATGCTTTCAGGGTTCAGGTATTTTGCAAATTATTCTCGGCTCGTTTCCGTTCTCAAAACGGCGCATAGCAGTTAGAAAAATGCCACTAGCCCGGGTGTCCGAAAGGTTTTGAGTTCTGTTGTCAAATCTAATGACAACTTTCTCATTTTAACTGCGATTATTTCGGTGAACTATTCACAATAACAATTAATTTGACATCACAATAGCTACTGATACTGATCGTGTCTCGGAAAGCACGCTAAAATGTTGGTCCCCGATTGTCAATCGTAGATCGTTGACAGTTTGTTAAGAGTAGTCAGAAGTCCGAAAGTCTGACATCCAGTCTTACCAAGGGGTATCGTGTTAACCAGCAACTGGGTTGTGGAGGTCAGATTGGCAGTCGTTGCATGCTATTCAGCGTAGTAAAATTAGGTAGATTGAATAACAACGGATATGGATCAAGGACGTGATCAAGGTAGGAAAACGATTATCCTACTAATGTTAAAATGAAAAAAATTGTATGGTTCGATGTTTGCATATTTGTTATTCAATCACGCAAAAAACGGCTCAACAGATTGGGACGAAACTTGGCAAACATGTAGTTTATAATCTAGATTAACACATAAAATAAAATAAAAAAATAAAACTATTTTTTTTTTTTTTTTTATGTCATTCCTGGCTTAAGAAGGCAAAGAATAGAGAGACTTAGAGAAAACTGGAGGAGGCCTGTACTCGTTGAGAGGTCCTTAATAATAATAATAAAAAAAAGTATGAATACATAAATAGGTAATTATAATAAATAAATAAAATGAATAGATTAATAATGAAAAATCAATGATAATTAATGTACTTACAACAAATGCATTCACTAATTATGTTTGTATTGTGATTTACTGTGATAAATAATGATTTACAATATAATGGAATACGAATTTATTAGTGATATGCAACAAAAGAAATGTAGGTAACTATATAATTATAAGTATATGAAAGAAATAAAAATAAATAATTATTTCGTTCAACTGACTATAACAGCTACCAATGAAGACAGTGAGTTTACTGACATAGCCCTTATTAGGCGATTTAAAATGAGGGTAGATGTTACGTGAAGTTAAAGTACCCACCTACCTACGTACAGTAGGTACCACTGTATGTACCTGTATCACCGTACGGTATCGGTGGCCATAATTTTCCGAGGCGTGTGAAAGAACTCCCGTGGTGACAGAATGAAAAATTGCGGAGTGCGACCTAATTCCCTTCACCATTAGTCCTACACTGGTGTAGGGTGTCTGGAAGTGGCTGCAGAGTAGATATTGGTGACGATGTTGAAGAGCATTATATTACGCATCTATCCACGACGATTAAAGACGTCCGCTGCTGGACATAGGCCTCGCTCAAAAGGGGGTTTTTTCCATAAGCGCCACGCTTGTCAAGCGTGTTGGCGATCGCAGTATAGTGGTAAAATGCATAGAGAACGCTGCTACCCATTCTCTAGTAAATCCCTTAGTCGCCTTCTACGACACCCCCGGAAAGAAATGGGATGGTGCTATTCTTTTACGTCCGGCACCACACGGAACACCGCCAGTTATCAGTGCAGTGAACACTGCCAGTTATCTTCGACTAATTTTTTAATTGGGGGCGAGTCTATAACTAACAAATAGATTTAAAAAAGCGGAGTTTACGATCGAACACGAGATTATGTTGTGAATCATTGAATATTTCCGTTACATGTTGAAATATGTAGACCTTTTTTCCCTAATATTTTTAAAAATCTAGACTATTGTACGACCAGTGACTTGAACAACCAATGTTTCAAATAACAACCCTAATGATTATTCCAGATTACAAACCGCATCGACTAACTGGTTCATTCATTTCAGAGCTAGCATACTATCATACTAGTATATATCTAGTTGTAGTAATATTCATCATATCGAGAGCAATGATGGCCCAGTTGTATTGGCCCGACTTACGGGTGAGGCCGAATTCGAACCCAGGCAGAAACTTTACGTTGTGTACTTAATTTCTTCACCTCTGCTCCCAGAATAGTGAAAAAAAAAACTTCATGATGAAACCTGCATGTCCTAGAACAAAAAATTCAAAGACATGTGACATCTACCAATCCACTCTGGTCCTTCGTGGTGGATTATGGAGCACCCATTCTCACCAGAGGAGGCCTGTGTCCCAGCAGTTGGAACATTATAGGCTGATTTAGATGATACAATGAAAACACGCGAAGAGACAGAATGCTGCTTACAACCTTCGTTTTGTGTCAGTGGTTAAAAACTTAAGCCACATCCAGTACCAAGCAACTCCTTAAGAGCCTTATTCTTGCAAAATTCAATTTTCCTTGGTGGTACGATGTTTTAATTAAGAATGCCACGATATACGTACGTGCCTATGGGTCGATTGATGTCTCCTAATGCGAGAGGCAAGGATGTATGCTTTATTATTAAATTCTGTAGCTCAGAGTTTTGTACGGGGTTAAATGTATGGCGATGAGTAATGAACGAGCTGGAATGAGTGATGGGTGAGCTATGATCATAAATAAAAGATGGTGGAAGTGTTGTTGGTCTAGTTGTTGCAAGCACGACCGCTGAGTGTGAAGGTCTGGGTTCGGTTGCTAAATCGGGCAAAGTTTTTCTTTAAGCTTTAAAAAAAAATGGATCTAACACAGAACTTACTCCGATTCCACGCAGAGGAAGTCGGGGGCAGAAGATAGTTAAATATAACTGGTGTAATTGGAGGTAGTAACCACTCCTGGTCTTAAAGGAACAAAGACTCCAAAGGCGAGACCATTTCTGTGAAAACTGCTTGGTTATTTTTCTACCAGAATTGCGTCACAACGTCGTCGGGCCTAAATGTGAGTTTTTATGTTATGACGCTATAGTTGTTTCTCCCCGTCATTAGTAATGTTAAAACGTTTACGTGAACGAATAATTGACCGTAGAGCATTTTATAATGATACTAAATAAAAGAGTCTTCCTTGCCTTTGTAACTCTAATGGAAACATCACTCCTTAAAGTGCCGACATTATATTTTGCAAGCGCAATTCTTATCGAGGGCTTGACAAAGTTGCAAAGTTAAAAAAAGTTAAAAAGATACGACGATTCATGGTCCTGGGTTGGAGTCAAATGAGCGTTAAAGTGAAGGAAAACCTCCTTTGTTGTCCGCTGTGCAATGTGATCAAATTAAAAATAGAGATGCGCCTTTGGGAGTTGTCGATATCGATGTTTAAAAGCGCTTCGAGCCTGTGTCGGGCATGACCCACAGAATTATGCTGAGCGATGAAAGATTTTTGTAGATTTGTTCAATATTTTTACCCACCTACGGCGAAGCAAAAAGGATGGTTATGATTTTGACCGGTACGTATGTTTGTTCATCTGTTTTCTCACAACTACTAAACTACTTTTCATAATTTGACAAATGAGATACCGTTGGGAGCGCCTTTATCATATAAAATTGAATATGGCGAGCGCTATAGGACATAGTTTGTATGAGAAGAGTGTGAGATGATTTTGTCTCATCATTAATATCATCAACAGCCCGATTTCACCCAATGCTGGGCATAGGCCTCTCTTTTCTTGTGCCAATTCCCACGCTTCTGTATAAACCTAATAATACATATAGATAAAATCTAATTTGAATAAGCTGATATAATTATTAAAAATGTAAAACAAAATCTTTTCACCTGTAGGTACTAAAATAATCCAATACAAAATCTTTTCCATCGAATCCATTACATCGATTTTATTATATTCTGAATGCTCTGATATAAAAACAGTACAAACAAAACGTAATGAGATCGAGAAGGTTCTTTTCAAACGTTTTTATATAAAATATGGCCTTTGTAAAGCAAACGGGCAATAATATTTTAGTGCCCAAGGGTAGGACCCTAATAACGTTGTAAAAACGTCGATAAAATTTCCAAGCTTGTTTTTGCATTATATTGCGATGAAAAGAGATATGGGTGTACTATTATTCATGTTAGAAATATTAGTCGTGATTTTGTTAAGGTTAGATAGATAATACGTATATGGTTACGGTAATATTGAAAAAGGTCAGTTTCTGTCGCTTGTTTTTATTGACATAGTTGCATAGGTAGGTGCTTATTTATATTTTTTCAACATTTTATCATAAGTACTAGCTTTTGCCAGCGGCTTTGCCCGCGGGGAGGTTGTTAATTATTCCACTGGAACGTACTATCAAGATAAAAAGTATCCTATGTATTAATCCAGGTAACTAACTATCGGTTTTCCAAATTTTTTCCGAATTCATTCAGCCGTTTTTGTGTGATTGAGTACCAAGCACACAAACTTTCACATTTATAATATTAAGTAGGATTAGTAACTAGCAGCCTAAGACTTGATAAAACTTAGAGATCTCTTTATAACATGCAAGTTTATTAAAATGTATGTTACATAAAAAAAATCCCGGAAAAAGCTGTCTAAATGATGGTGAAAACCGCATCAAAATCCGTTGCGGAGTATAGAAGCACCATACGAACACACGCACAGACAGACACGGAAAGCAACTGCTTTTTTAATAGGCAGGCGCAAGCTTATCTAGGTATGCTAAATGGTTTATGCTCATCAACACATGCCCTTTTCTATGTTAGGCTCGGCTTCCGGTCTAACCGGGTTGCAGCTGAATATCAGTATTTTACATGGAGCGACTGCCTCTCTGACCTCCACAATTCCAGTTACTTGGTAAGACTGGTTGTTAGACTTTCGGGCTTCTTACGACCCGTAATGACTGTCAAAAATCCACGAATGACAGCTAGGACCAACGACTTGTGCTTCGAAAAGAGGGGTCTTGGTACGTAAGTGTGGTCAGTCATCAAATGCTCGTCAACATCAATATCAACATGCTCGCATAATAATCGGAATATAAACAAGAAAAGAAGCAACACCAACGAACTCATAAAAATAAAACCAGCCAACCTTGCAATTCTATCGACACTGTCCCATCCCTAGCTGCAAGAGATAACAGCACATAGTTTACTGCGTAAACTTTTGTGCAATTATTTTAATAGACGACATCTTAGAAACTGCGCCGCGTTACTCATTCTTTCGTTTACTCTCTGCTTGTCCGTGTTAGGGTGTGGCGTGAAGGCTGAGCTTATAGCGGGAATATACTTGTAGAATTTGACGGTTCGCTTCCGAGATGTGGAAATCGTAAAGGTAAACAGCTATTAGTATGTGAAATTAGGAGAAAACGCAGTCTTGTCTTTCACATATGAAACAGAAGGAACGGAAGTACACAGTTACGTGAAGAAAACAGCTGAAACTTTTTGTTTGTTTTTAATTTGACAGAAAAATATAGTTTTTACGGCTGAATTATTGAAAAATTTGGTTGCAATTTGTCCCCGAAAGAGTGATTGACACTTGCAAGAGCGGGGACGGATCATATGAATTCGCTGTCAAAATTAGTGCATACCTGTTGTGTTTTCAACATGAATATTTGATACATAGTCTGTAATTTCACTATTTTCAATCATGAATAACTAATCATCTTCCCAGCGTTTTCCCAAATTTGTTGAGGTTAACTACGTCTAACCAGCTGAATAGCAGTATTTTATATGGAACGACTGCCTGTCTGACTTCCAACCTACAACCCAGTTACTGGGTAATACGTTACCCCTTGGTAAGACTGGTAGTCAGACTTTCGGGCTTCTGACGACCCGTAACGACTGTCAAAGAGCCACGAATGACCACCGGGACCAACGGCTTGAAGAGATTTGCGAGGCACGGAGGGACTTTTGTATGTAAAGATTGTCACCCATCCACGGACCAACCGCGGCAAGCGTAGCTTTACCTGATTGATCGAAACGTATGGCTGTTATTACGTAGCCACAAGAGATATCCGTGTTAAGGAATAACAGTTATTTTTTTGTTTAAGAATTCGTTCTCAGCACCAATATTCCCCTTTCATAAGAAGCTCAACTATACTAGTATTATTTTTGTGTAAGAGGTTTAATAAATACAGAAAAAGCTTTTGAAAACAGTAGCCTATCTCTTACAACTTGGACCAAACACCGAGACTATTGTGCAAAAATCGAGAGAATTGCTCGTTTCTCGTATTTTTTGTGACGAAGACATTACTATAGCCGTCCTTTCTATTGCAGGCTTAAAAAATTACGACTACGTACATCTCCTATTGTGTCGGTTGTTAGGTATTTAGATGTTTACAGATGAGCTTCGATTTAGCTCCGAAAAAGGCTTTTTTGTTCTCAAATGTATTGTTCGTGATATTTGTATTTTTGATTGTTTCTTTATTTATATGTTAACTGCTAAACATTGGCCTTTTAGTCATTGAATCAGTCTATTGCAGTCAAACAGCACCTGTAAAGTTTTTCCAACTACTTTAGGGTCAGTTTCAAGTCTAACCAACAGCAGTTGAATACCAGTTTTTGGTAGATGTCACATGTCTTCGAATGATTAGTTCTAAGACATACCCTTTTCCACACGATGTTTTCCTTCAGCATAAAGAGAACAGTGGTGATGAAATTAACTACACAAAGTACTTTACTTAGGTTTTTAATTTAATCATCCCTGCCTGCCTGGGTTCGAACGCAAGACTACTGTACGACCACTTTTTTATAACTGCTCAGTAACCTGTAATATGCTGAATTGGCTTGATTGGCTGAAAGATCAATGGTTAGAATGCAGCTATTTGGTAAAGTTCACTTAGATCCTTAGCAAATTCACACCTCTCCACTTATCTATCTAGTGTGATTTTAGGGAACAAACTCAAACTCAACTCAAACTTAAAGCCTTTATTTCAAATAAACCAATTACAGGCACTTTTGAATTGTCAAGGTCGGTGAGTTAGAAAGATGAAGCTAGTTGCCCATTCCAAAGCGTAGGTACCTATGGAGAAGAACAGGCAAGAAACTCCATGGACACTCTTTTAAAATCATGATTTTGTTACAAAAAGTTGGTTACATCATTATGTTGAAATTATCAATGTGAGAACGATATAAAAAGTGCACATTAAAAGCGTCCACAATTAGAACAAAAATAAAATAACAATTCAGAAATTAAAATAAGCCGTGGGAGCTAAGAGATGACCAGTACCTACTGACGGCGCCCGTTCACGGACATGACGTATGCATCAGCACCATTCAGCTCAACCATTTTGAAGGGAACTTAATGATCCAACACACACGCCACCACCAGCGAGACATTTGAGTGAGCATGACATACTCTCAGCTGCCAGGGCACATTCAAGTCAATGAAAGACGTACCCTGTAAATGTTTGCTTTATAGTAGGAACATAGTGCTCACACATATGCTATGCAATTATACAATACTAAAATTTGAATTTAGAGGGGAGCAATGGGGGGGGGGGTGTGGCCAAATATTTAGTGTAATAACAGCCTCTCCTAAAATTGGTCTCTGAATGGGCGATCATTCACTGCATTATATAGCATAACCCCACCATGCTTCTAAACCACGATAAGCCGTTGGTCTAAGATGTCATAAGTGGATCTTTGACCGTCGTTATGGGTATACATAATCCCGATTCTGACAATCAGGCTTACGAAGGTGTATAGTGTTTCAGCTGCATCCGGTTAGACTGGAAGCTGACCCCAACATAGTTGGGAAAAGGCTGGGCAGATTATGATGATTCATGTTTTGCTTTATATAAACGTTTCCAGATTTCAGTCCCAAAATTGTCTATTAGCACAGAAAACTAAAAAAAACCCTCCAGTTTCCTTCCTCAGCTTATTTTTTTCACCTCCCAAAAAAAGACTCGAAAATTTTTCAACTAACTAAGCGACTTTGCAACTCCAACAAATAAACGGGGAAGAAATTAATCTGGCCATTTCTCACTGTCAACGTCGGTTTAACGTAAAAACCGGTACCTTCCCGTATTATTTTATCATCAATCCCACAGACGGGGGCGATCAGCAGGATTGTTTTATAAAAAGCTTTTCATCTTTTTTTGGTTTTTTGTGTTATTAAATAGTGCACTGGATTAGTTATTTATCAGGGTGAATGTTCACGAGACTATACTGAAAAGTCGATAGAGGAAAGATTAATTTATTTAAGGCGCCTAAGTATTTCATTGAGTTGAAGATTGAGGGGCCTGGAACACACTATAAAAGTTAACGCAACAGTCAATAAGTACACGAAAAATACTGAAACACAGTCACATCTAGTAACAATCCGAACTTTGCAGAAGGAGGGTAGGTAATGAGGAAACAAATTGTACATATTCAAACACGTGCTCATTTCCTGCACACGTTTAATTAATAATCGGGAACATCTACATACGTGCTTACTTATGTGAGCACACATAATTATTATAATACGTATATATATGTTTAGCCCTTTCGGAAGAGACGCGTAGGGTACTGAAATACTTATGTGAAATTGTATTAATCTACATTGAAATACATATTATAACGTCATCCCTGTAATCACCAAATGGTTAGGCAGAGGTGTACCTGTAGTACACCAACATTTTGAAAGTTATGTATTAGGGGGCGAGCATATTGCCATCATTATCATCATCATCATGCCCACTGCCACTTAAGTTTGGCAATTCGATCACGCAGGGAAACTCCATACATCATCATTTCAGCCGGAAGACGTCTACTGCTGGACGTAGGCCTCTCCCAATTTGGGGGGAGGGTTTGCAATAAACGCCATGCGTGGCAGGCGAGTTGGCGATCGCAGTACGGTGGTAAAATGCATAGAGAACGCTGCTGCCCATTCTCTAGTAAATCCCTTAGTAGCCTTCTACGACACCCACGGGAAGAAATGGGATGTTGCTATTTTTTTACGTCCACACGGAACTCCAAGCATTACAATCTCTATTGCCATTAGCCACAAATTCCTGATGGAATAAGCCCAACAACACTTTGCCCAAACTGGGAATCGAACCCAAGACCTCATCCTCAGTAGCAGTGCTTGCAACCACTACACCAACGAGGCAGTAATGAAATTGACTTAGTAATTTGTTATTTGTTGAACTGGGTTCAATCAAAATCAAAAGTCATTTATTCAAATTAGGCTGAGAATCAGCACTTTTCGAATGTCAAAATTACATAACACAGTCTCCCAAAACGCTCGCCCTTCACTACTTCCTAGTGCTTAAGCCGGGAAGTAGAAGTGGCGCAACAAACTCCACAGCAGCACAGCTGTCTGTTAAGTTAGGCAGACATAGGTAGGCAATACAGCGAAGGTAAGAGAATTGGTTTCAGTTTCCTTGAAAGAACAAAAAAGAACCTAATGGACCTCTTCTTGAAGATGTCGATAAAAATATTGTGAGAATTTTTAACACCATCATACATTATTTAATTGTAACAAGTGAAGTCGGACAAAGTTATTGGAATTTTCTTTCTGGAATTTCTCAGGCAGGGCGGAGTCTAGATTAGTGACCAGTTGGTGGCAATTGGTTCGCCCCTGTTACATGGGACTTAAACTAAACTGGTGAAATATGAGTTGCGGGTTGGTTGTGGATTGTGGGGTTTTATGTGGGTTTGTGGGTGGAGCTCAGTCCAACCCTTCGGCGATACAATGAAAACATACTTATTCGTCAGAAACAACGAACTCATTGGTTTTTTAATTCACAAACGTAACCTTCGAAATTTTTCCTTTTTTAGTAAAATTCATTCTGTACAATATTCAGGCCCAAAATTCTATGAATACAGCTCAACTAAAGATATAATATCAAAGTTTTTTTCCACAGTTTAAACAAGAAAATTCTTAACAAAATATTTTTTATACTACCAGGGCTGTATAAACTTCTAGGAATTGACTGAAAATCAATAGTCAGTTTCTAAAATCAACTTGAAAACATTTTCTTCCATTCCAAACCGTAGGGTAGAAAAGGTAGAAAGTTTCGAAGCTTTCTCTCGACGTAGAAATATAAAACTGTTGGAGACGCGAACGGAGGCGTTTCATTTGTAGGAATTATTGAATTTGAATTATTGGAGTGGCCACCTTGGTTGGAAAGGAGTGGGGTGGAGTCGACTTCATTTGTTTTGTTTCTTGTATAAGCTTGGTTTAGGTCCTCGTTTTGATTAAATGTCGTAGAAACCTGGAATAGAAAATGCAGAGTAATACCTATTTTCATCCAGAGACGAAATTAGCATTGGTGTTTGTTACCTGTTGGCTATTCAAGCTACAATCTAGGTTTTTCTAAAACTTTTTTAACAGTCACACTACCCTGCCACTGTTTAAAATCTACAGCCTAGGCCGTTAGATTTCATTGTCATCTAGATGTTTTACAGCCTTTAAAGCAAAGTAATTAATGGTAACGTTAGGTAACATAACTCGTGAACTACGTCACACCAACATTAGTTTAACACATCTTTACCGTCTTAATTGAAAATGTTACGTGTGCGACATTTAGGTCTAAAACGTTAAGTTTAAATTGTACATTACAATGTAATACCTAGACACTCGACTCACCTGTCGCTGTGAGGCAGTAACTTAAATTACTACAAACAAGACGTTATATATATATATATTTAAATGTTACTGAAATTTAAATGTTGGTTTATGTTTGTGATAATTAATTGAATTTCTTTTGACAAAATAATGGTATTTCCAAGTGACTGGTTCGAAAATAATTCTGTTTGTCTTGTAATTTCAGAGCAGTGATGGTTCGGTGGTTTGCTTGGATAGTTTTTGCGTTATCTTCGATATTACGTTTTTAATCCACTTTGCATATTTTGATGATATTAAAAAAAACTTCTCGCATTGTTGTTTACATAGCAAGTTATGGTATACGGTATACGGTATTGTTGTGGGGTTAGTAGGTACACTAAATAAAAAGTTTTATACCAAAAAAGAAAACAACGGACTTAAATGTTTTTTGCCATAGACTTTTTTTCAGATTTTAGTAAATATTTTTGTAATAACTTTTTTACTACGAAATAATCGCTGTGTTTATAGTATATCAGCTCATTTAAAAGGATGATAAATAACATTAAATAGATGCAATCCAAAATTTTACGTTGTCGTTTAAGATGTTAGTTTAACTTGAACATTAAAATATTGCTGTCGCTTCATATTGTGAGTCAAATTTTCTCTAAGCTCTAAATAACGCTAGGTACTCCAAAATTAAATAAATAAAACAAATAAATAATAGGTCTTTACCTATGAAATTGCCGTTTTGTATGAAAAAATTTAAACGAATTTTTTTCATGAATTTTTTATTTGTATTAATCGAAGTAATCACCCATGCAATCAATGCATCTTTGCCATCGCAGTGGCAGTTTATTGATGCCCTTCTTAAAGAAATCAGCTGGACGGGAGGCAACAAATTCTTCAAAGGCATTTTGTACTGCCTCTCGGGTATTAAATTTTTTTCCCGCCAAGAAGTTATCCAAATTCTGGAAAAAGTAGTAGTCTGTAGGCGCAAGGTCTGGTGAGTAGGGCGGATGACGGAGAGCTTCCAACCCCAGTTCTTGCAACTTGGAGACCGTCTGCTGTGCAGTATGAGGTCGCGCGTTGTCGTGCAGGAGCAGCGGAGACGAGCGATTGACCAATGCTGGTTGGAGATGCGCCAGCTTCTCCATCATTGTGTTCAGTTCTTCACAGTACACATCTGCAGTAATGCTCACCCTGTTTGGTAAGAAGCTGTGATGAATCACACCGGCGCTAGACCACCAAACAGTGACCATCACTTTTCTAGGGGTAAGTTTTCGTTTAGGGCATTGTTTAGGTGCTGAACCAGGATCCAACCAACTTGCTGAGCGCTTACGGTTATCAAACAGAATCCATTTTTCATCGCAGGTAACAATGCGGTTCAAAATTCCTTCATTTGTGTGTCTGTTGAGCAGTGCAAGGCACGTCTCGACGCGTACTTCGCGCTGGCGATCATTGAGTTCGTGGGGCACCCATTTGTCAAGCTTTTTTACCTTGCCAATTTGACGCAAATGGACCAATATTGTTTTGACGCTAACGTCGAAAGCTGCTGCTAATTCAGCCGTAGATTGTGTATCATCAGCTTCCACAATCGCCTTTAATTCGTCATTGTCGACCAAAGTCTTCGGACGACCGCGAGGTTCATTTTTCAGGTCGAAATTTCCAGAACGGAAGCGAGCAAACCAATAACAGGTGGTGCGTTGGGTTGTAGTGTTAGCTCCGTAAACGTCGTTGATGTTGCGTGCCGCTTGTGCCGCGTTGCTGCCACGACGGTACTCATATTCCATAATTACTCGAATTTTTAACGTATCCATGATGACGAAAAAGATTGAAATGCGATGAAAATGTAACACTAATCAATAAAGAAATGACTACTTTTAGAAAAAAAAATCCATGTTTTTAAAATAAAATTAATTTGAAATTAGAATTCTTAGCCAAACAAAAATTATTTTGATTTGAAATGGCCAGTACTGCAGAACGGCAATTTCATAGGTAAAGACCTAATATAAAAACACGACTCCACACCATTTAGTATCTCAAGTCCGGTAGCGGTGGCAGGTGGGCAGTCACTGCGAAAATTTTGTTCCTCAGCTATTTGAAATTACAACAAAAGATATATAGCTTGTGATAGTATAGCGTAGCGCTGTCGGTGTGGTGCAGACTTGTAGAAGATTCTTTATATTGATACAGTAAGTATGTATATAAGTATGAAGACCGCATAATTATGGAACCAAAAGCTTTTTTCGAATAAAAACATGGTTTTCATAAACAGTTGCTCAACATTGCATAGCAAAACAACAAAGTTGCCGTATTTGCTGTTGCGTTGGTCTCAGCTGTTATTTTGGAATTTTGACAGTCGTTACGGGTCGTTAGAAGCCCAAAAGTCTGACAACAGTCAGGCAAAGCCAGCCTTTGGTAAGCCAAACTACCCCTTTCAACCCAGAAGCCGACCTCAACATACTTGGGAAAAAGCTAAGCAGATTGACAGAGGTGTTACCAGGAGCATGCCTAATGCCATTTGGTAACGGGATATAAATCCAGATTGCCATACCAATATGCATTGTATAATGTGCAAAAAAATTGCACACGGCATATGTACACACGGCTACACATCAAGTTATATATTTCCAGTATAAGCTGATCTCGCATTGTATAGGATTTCCGTACAGTACGAGATCAGCGTAAACTGGAAATGTATAGTTTGATGTGTAGCCGTGTGTACTATAAAGCCTTTCAAAAAAAGCTAACATAAACACATTAGTGACAGCATATCATGGTTTAGTTGTTTCCTTACTAAGATTTGGTGTCATATTATGGGGAACCTGCAGTGAGAGAGAGAATATTTTGGGCCTTTTTATTAATGATAGTTGTTGCTAAGGGAAAGGAATGCGTTTCTTGTCTTTTTTTTTTGCTATTTATGTTTGTTTATGCTTTTTGTCCAGTAAATGTATACTCTATACTAATATTTAAGAGGAAAGATTTGATTGTTTGTTTGTTTGTTTGCATTGAATAGGCTCTGAAACTACTGAACCGATTAGAAAAATTATTTCACTGTTGGGAAACTACACTATACCCGGGTGACATAGGATATATATTTTATCCCCGTATTCCCAAGGGAACAGGAACTACGCGGGTGAAACCGCGGAGCGCTGCTAGTGTATTATAATTTTGCATGCCGTAAGGCAAAATGTATCGGAACTCTGTTCAAAATAACCATTATATCTGTATACCGACATTATTGGCAAATAAATTATTTCTATTATATTAGGTCTTTACCTATGAAATTGCAATTCTGCAGTACTGGCCATTTCAAATCAAAATAATTTTTGTTTGGCTAAGAATTCTAATTTCAAATTAATTTTATTTTATAAACATGGATTTTTTTTTCTAAAAGTAGTCATTTCTTTATTGATTAGTGTTACATTTTCATCGCATTTCAATCTTTTTCGTCATCATGGATACGTTAAAAATTCGAGTAATTATGGAATATGAGTACCGTCGTGGCAGCAACGCGGCACAAGCGGCACGCAACATCAACGACGTTTACGGAGCTAACACTACAAACCAACGCACCACCTGTTATTGGTTTGCTCGCTTCCGTTCTGGAAATTTCGACCTGAAAAATGAACCTCGCGGTCGTCCGAAGACTTTGGTCGACAATGACGAATTAAAGGCGATTGTGGAAGCTGATGATACACAATCTACGGCTGAATTAGCAGCAGCTTTCGACGTTAGCGTCAAAACAATATTGGTCCATTTGCGTCAAATTGGCAAGGTAAAAAAGCTTGACAAATGGGTGCCCCACGAACTCAATGATCGCCAGCGCGAAGTACGCGTCGAGACGTGCCTTGCACTTCTCAACAGACACACAAATGAAGGAATTTTGAACCGCATTGTTACCTGCGATGAAAAATGGATTCTGTTTGATAACCGTAAGCGCTCAGCAAGTTGGTTGGATCCTGGTTCAGCACCTAAACAATGCCCTAAACGAAAACTTACCCCTAGAAAAGTGATGGTCACTGTTTGGTGGTCTAGCGCCGGTGTGATTCATCACAGCTTCTTACCAAACGGGGTGAGCATTACTGCAGATGTGTACTGTGAAGAACTGAACACAATGATGGAGAAGCTGGCGCATCTCCAACCAGCATTGGTCAATCGCTCGTCTCCGCTGCTCCTGCACGACAACGCGCGACCTCATACTGCACAGCAGACGGTCTCCAAGTTGCAAGAACTGGGGTTGGAAGCTCTCCGTCATCCGCCCTACTCACCAGACCTTGCGCCTACAGACTACTACTTTTTCCAGAATTTGGATAACTTCTTGGCGGGAAAAAAATTTAATACCCGAGAGGCAGTACAAAATGCCTTTGAAGAATTTGTTGCCTCCCGTCCAGCTGATTTCTTTAAGAAGGGCATCAATAAACTGCCACTGCGATGGCAAAGATGCATTGATTGCATGGGTGATTACTTCGATTAATACAAATAAAAAATTCATGAAAAAAAATCGTTTAAATTTTTTCATACAAAACGGCAATTTCATAGGTAAAGACCTATTATTTCTACATAGGTATTATATACCTACGCAATTAAACCTTTTGGAAGAAACCCTAAATGATAATATTAATAGTAAATAGAGACTGGTCATCCCTTAGCTTCCACGGCTTATTTTAATTTCTGAATGTTTGCTTTATTTTTGTTTTAATTACGGACGCTTTTACCCCCTTATTCATAAACATTGCTTAAAGTTAAATAGCGATTAGCGTCTGTTTAACCATACATTTTTGACGTTTAAGCATCATTTAACTTTAATCATCGTTTATGAATATGGCCCTTAATGTGCACATCTTTTTTACATCGTTTTCAGATTGATAATTTCAACATAATGATGTAACAAACGCTTTGTAACAATAACATGATTTTAAAAGAGTGTCCATGGAGTTTCTTGCCCGTTCTTCTCCATAGGTACCTACGCTTTGGAATGGGCAACTAGCTTCATCTTTCTAACTCACCGACCTTGACAATTCAAAAGTGCCTGTAATTGGTTTATCTATATAAATAAAAAGAAAAGTCCTGACTGACTGACTGACCCATCAACGCCCAGCCCAAACCCTTGGACCTGCACAGAGGTTCTCTTTATAATGTAGACAAGGGATAAGGAAGGAATTTTGGAAATATAACCCCTAAGGGAGTTTAATAGGGGATGAAAGTTCTGCGCGGGCGAAGCCACTGGCAAAAGCTAGTTTGAAATAAATGCTTTGAGTTGAGTTGAATTTTTTTCTGAGTTTTTGGTGCACAGGCCAGCACATCATGTTACCCCAAATCTGTAAAACTGATTTGATGGTTTTTCAACCTTATCACAAAAGTATAAGGTTCTTATTCAATTGGGAAAATTTGACAGTTATGAAATGAAATCCGTATCAAAATTCGTTGCATGGTGTGGACGACGTAAGCGGGGAAATAGAACGACGGAAACAGCGACTGTGTACTAGTTATTAATGACTTTTAAAGACCAAAACATCATTTTTTTTATCCCGCACCATTCCAATATCTCAAACAGGATCGCATCTTATTACCCTCTAGTAAAAAAAACGAAATAATACCGTATCTATGTATCTGTTGCAAGATCAGCATCGAATTAGGCTGACGAGCCCCTTTTAAGGAAGATCTCGCCAAAAACAGCTTCATTAACGAAATTGAGTACCATTTCCGTTTCCTGATCAAACAACAGCTACTCAGGTTGCGTCTTTGAGTACAGATAAGATAAGCTGTCAGGATATATTATGTTTCCAAAACGACAAAAGTTTTGTATGAACTGTGAAGTAATTCTATTAAAATAACTTAATTGACAATACTGGCATATTAAAAAAAAAAAAACATTTTTGACAACAGCAAGTTATAGATAATTCATTATTTGGTAATCAGCAACCTATGAGATACGTTTCAGATTTTATTTTTATGTGTGTGTAGTGTCTCTTACTAATTACAAATAAATATGTCAAACCTAGAAGCTTTTACGAACCATATTACATAAACTTAGGTAATTACGTAAATAAAAAACCAGTCAAGCTGTAGTCGAATGCGCACACGAAGGATTCCGTACCACAGTACAATATTTAACAGTACCTACATAGAAAAAAAGCATGTGTCTTGTATGTGGTCAACATACAAGAAACATGCTTTTTTATGTCCCCTTCGATTATTTTTATTATTTGTTGTTATAGAGGCTATAAAAATACACAGTTTGCAAATATTTCAACTGTCTACCTACGTTCATGAGATACAGCCCGCTAACAGATAGACGAATAGTTAGTAATAGAGTTACGTTGGTACCCTTTGAGTACGAAACCCTTAAAATACACAAATAATCCAATATCAGTTTACATCTTATGCTGTTAATTTCATAAATTTATCTACAAATAGAAATTAATAGTTTTTATGGCGCTCTACACCACATTCATACTCTAAACTCTCCCCAAAATATTTGCACCGGCAGGAAAATTAATTAGGCTTCCCCAATGCTTGTTTTACTTAGTAAAAAAACTTCAGTATTACCACGCACCGAAAACAGGTACCATCGACAATAAGTTTAGGAGTTTTCAGGATTTGCTGAAACGAATTCAATTCAGTTTTCAGTTACTGAAACTTTTTCGGAAAAAGGGAAAATAGGGGATTCTGTAAAGTACTTTTTCGCAGTGTTTTGGAATAGAATTGTATGGTTGTTGTAGAGGGTAGGGTAAAGTTAAGTTAAATTGAGTAAAGGGTGGGTGGTTGCATAGATATAAGAATTTTATATTTGTATGGGTGGCCGGAAATGTATTTAGGTAATTATCAATTTATTCTATTTGATGACTTTTAATCTTATGTTATATGTAGATTTCGTATAACACAAAGCAAGTGGACGATCAAGATGCTTCCAATGTTACCTTTTTTATTTTTTTGATACTGGGAAATCATCAAATAACTTCTCCCGTTGTGGATGGAGCGGGAGGGCGTGTCAATTTTTTATTGACTAAAACCCACTCGTGGTCCTTTAGCTGCCTATGTGCCAGGGGCCCTGGTATCTCTTTCAAGCAACCCGCACTTCCAATGATACCTCAATTATTGTCAAATTATGATAAGTAGTTTAGAAGTTATGAGGTAACAGATACAGACCCACATAATATCGGCCAAAATCTTTTTTATCAGCCTACTCTGTCCCACCGCTGAGCAAAGGTCTCCCGCAAATCCTCCCAGGCATTCTTTTCTAGAGCCGCCTCGAGCAGTCTCTTGCAATACACGTCTAGGTTATCTCGCCACCTCTTCCTAAACCGGCCTCGGTGGCGCCGTCCATCCTCAGTCAGTCAAAATCAAAACCCTCCTTTTTGCTTCGCCGTGGTCGGGTAAAGAAAATTAAAAAAAAAAAACACGTAGGTACACCAACCCCAAAAGAAAATAAATCTTATTACGCACACACCTCGGAAACCATGACACATTATTACTATTCAAGTAGGTACCTAAAGCTCTCGTACATAAACAAATAATGTTTCATTTCCTCAGTATCAGGGTTGTCACTCCGGCACGAATTTGTCTTCATTACCGAATTTAAACTAACTCACGTTCGCTATCTGCTTGTAATACGGCACGGGTTGAGCATATTGTGAGCGAGTTTGGGGTTGTCAAATTGAGAAAATAATGTCGGCAATTATTATTTATGAGGTGGTCTTAGGTTTTTGTTTGTGGGAGATAAATGTTGGCAGGTGAATGAACGTTGGGTACTTTAGATAGTCGTGTCTGCACGTGCGTTTCATTTAGTACCTACGTACTGTCTTTAATCACATTCGAACTGTCAAGCTAATTTGGCATAAGTCTTCATTTATGTATCATAGGTTTATTTGCTATGGAAAGACGGACTAGCATGGTACGCGTATGCTGTAAAAACGAAAGCGTGTTTTTTTTTTGGAATGTCATCTCACCTGTCAACCTGTATTGACCTGCGAGACCTGTTGAATTAACCTGTTGGCTGCTTCACCGGACTTGCCTGTGATAACCTTAATAAATTAATGGTTCCAACCAAGACTTAAAAACTTAAAACTATTGTGACTGCTAGCTAAGGGCACCCCCTGTGGGGTACGGACCTTAGCTTAGGGCTTCGCTTGTAGAGGGCAGGAAGAGACAGGCTGGATCGGACTGCTTATTATTATTAAGGGACGTATTTATGGGATTTATGGTACAGGCTCAGCGGCTCGAGCTGGCTCGAGCAAGGTATGGAACGGTCATTGATCGGGACGTCGCGACCGGCATCAGCGGCGAGGACGGAAGGACGAAAGCGTGGAATAAACGAAACACTTTTTTAAAGAGCAACAACAAAACTGATTAACTGATCGACCCGGTACAGGGAGCCCTGGAGAGTACCTGAGGATCTTACACTACCTACAAAAATGTTGAGATAACATCACGCCTGAATTCTCCGATGGGTCGGGACAGGTATACTTCCACATTTCATCAATTGTGTTTAAGTCCCATGTAACAGGGGCGAGCCTATTGCCATCAACCGGGCACCGGCCTGGTTCTGAGAAATTCCAGACTACTATCACTTTGCCCGATCCGAGAATCGAACCCAGGAACTCTGCTCAGTAGTAGCGCAAACAACCACTAGACAAACGAGACAGTCCTTCTTAACTTACATGTTAAGTACCTTACTAAGTTAGAACTTGATACGAAGACACTTAACTTTACCTAACCTTGTAGCTAGCTCATTAATCAATCATATTAGTTATACTTTGGATAACGCCAAAGACTTAAATGATTTTGTGGGTACTTAATTTGCATAAGTAATCTGAACTAATATTGTAAAGATTTGATTGTTTGTATGTAACGAATAAACTAAAAAAATAGTAAACCGATAAAAAAAAAATCACCTGTATAAACCTACATTATCCGCAAAGTAACTTGGACTGTATTTTTGTAGTACCATATAGGTGGCAGGCACACACAACCATAGCTTCAGTACATGACTGTGAACCAAAAAAATGCTTTTCAATAAATTTTGACCGCTTACGGCGTAGGTATTGGGCTTGTCTATGAAACTGCAGAACCGTTTTTTGATAACGATAAAATTACGCGTCGATGTCCCTGCTACTCTGTTTGTCTAGTATCTTAAGTCTTTCACGCGAACGAAATCGCGAGCAGAAGCTAGTATATTGTAGTCGTTCATGCTTTAATTATTCTTAGCGTGTCAATGGCAGAAAAAGACGTAAAATATTGCACTTTTGTTTGGCCCAATCCCTCTAACAGAGAGGAGGCATGTGTCCCAGCAGTGGGAACATCATAGGCTGATTATGATGATGATTATCTTTAACATTAATTAAAAAAAAAAAACATCGTCATCGTCAGTTGCTTTGTTATACAAAACTTGTCATAATTTTCACATTAGAAGCTCTCGTTTGACCTTTAGGTACCTTAAATAAACCACTCCTCCAAAAACACAAACCCAAATGACTTCCTAACAACGTAAAATGACTTCCCTTTCATCCTCAACTGTCTTCGAAAGCGTCAAACAAATTAAATGTATTTGCATTTCCTTCTAATTGTGCCAACCCTAGCTCCCCTCCCCTGGTTCCCTGGTTATTACCGGAATTTTGACATCCACCGTGTTTCCTGATGTTGAAGTATATCCTTATTTAGATTTTCCTGTAAACAATCTTGAGATTCACCTTTTTTTGTACTTTTTGAGAAAATGTAGTTCGATCATGTCATGTTTTTTTTTTTTTTGGGTGGGAAATCATCAAATAACTTCTCCCGCTCTGGGTGGAGCAGGAGGGCGTGTCAGACTTTTACTGACTAAAACCCACCCGTGTTCCTTCAGTAGCCCGTATGCCAGGGGCTGTGGTATCTCTTTCAAACGAACCCGAACCCCTGACAGGCATCGGCCCTTGCAGGCCCCATCATTTTTGTGCTGACATCTCTTCGAGGCGCGCGTGGAACACAACGCGCCGTCGACTTGGGCTTGGTCCTTACCGGACAGCGAGCTACCCATTACTCGCCGTCCGCAAGCCCATGCCGACGGTGGCCGGAAATCGGCCTGGATCATGTCATGTTGAGAAGATGAAGGAAGGGCTGCTAACCATAGGTATTTACAAGGCAGAATGGAAGGGGACACCCTAGGACAGGGATGGCGGATGAAAAAACGCTATTTGTACTTACATCTACCGGTGCCTGCAAGTCGTAATTTTCAGTATTACCATTAAGAGCGCTGTCACATGTCCACTAGCGCCACTCCTGTAAAAAACATTATCTCGTGACTGAAAAAGAATGATGAAAAACGGCTCAATCAGCTGTCTCGGTAAGTGTGTCTAGAATTTTCTAATACTTTTTATAAAGTTTCGTATTGAGACACGAAGCAACAAAATTTGATCTAAAGAAAAACGGGCACATTCCTCTAGATCGTATTTTGTTGCTTCGTGTCTCAATATGAAACTTTATAAAAGGTATTAGAAAATTCTAGACACACTTACCGAGACAGCTGATTGAGCCGTTTTTCATAATTCCTTTTCAGTCACGAGATAAATTTTTTTTTAAGGAGTGGCGCTAGTGGAACTGTGACAGCGCTCTTAAAGACTCGATGAACCTGATATAAATTATTTAGCATCTGCTTCAGTAGGGGTTACACTTATTTGTTTTTTTATTATTATAAATAAGTACCTACCTCAATTAAGATACATAATGAGTAGGTCTTCTTGCAATTTTTTTTCTGTCGTTGCTAAGTCAAGATTAAATTTTGCCACATCATGGCCAAATTAAATAGTTATTTGTAAAAAATGGCACGTCGATGTACAGAGGTTCGCCATCCCTTCCCTAGGAGGACATGTTCTGATCTTATTGGTGATGTTCCTCAAAAATGTCAGGTTTATAATATGCATTAATAGTTCAGTGTGACTTGTGGTTTCCTAGCCTCGTGTCGAGGTAAATGATCTGTTGTTGTTGTTTTGTTTCGCTACACAATAATTAACTCAATTTGTGACCACGTTCCCAAAATGGTACGTTATCCTTACTATTATTAGTATGGATATTTGTTACCCTTTCACGCAAAAACTACTGAATGGATTTGGATAGAATTTGGCAAACATATAGGTTATAACCTAGATTAACACATAGAATAGTTTTTATCTTGTTAGTACGTTCCCGCGGGATAATTTCCGACTTACACGCGGGCGAAGCTGTGGGCGGAAGCTAGTTCATTATAAATAAGCGCTGGCGGACTTGTTCTTCTAAGGTTCTGTGCTAATGGAATAAGTTTAGTTTTAAGTCAAGTACAGTAGCAACGCCTCATCCATTTTGACTTGCTAAACTCTGCTAAACGAATAGAATATCACCTGCTCTCAAAACGGTAAAGAAAAACTACTAGAACTAAAAATTCGAAGACATGTGACATCTATCAAGTCCCACTCAAAGAGAGGAGGCTTGTGTCCCAGCAATGGGAATGATATAGGCTGATTTTTATGAGTCTAAACTGAAAAACTCCAAAAGTGATCAACATTTTCGCAAGCAATGGGGATCGGACACAATCTAAGGACCAATTTTATTTCCGCCTTTCTATCTTCACTAGTTTAATCCATAATTTTTAAATACTAGCTTTTGCCAGTGGCTTCGCCCACGTGGAGGTCGGAAATTATCCCATGGGAATGTACTACCAGGAAAAAGTAAGCAGGTTATAAAATATCCGTGTCCCTATTTCATACAAATCCCTGCAGCCGTTTTGCGTGATTGAGTAACAACCATCCAAACATAAACATCCAAACTATCACATTTAGAATTAGGATAGTAGGATAGATTTCATGTCGTGTAGCTTATATCAGTAACCACTCCTCTTCACTTTATCGAGCCAATAGTACATTACATCTATTGGGCAGAGTAGGTGGCCAAGTAGCAGCGTCAACGAGAACATTGCAACGTTTGTAAATGCGTAGACTTTGCCTTCTGGTGTATGGACACTGGACATTCCAGCAGGTGCACCATATTCTAGTCCGGACACGGCAGTCACATTAGGTATCGGACAGGTCTATATTAACAGCTTGAAGTAATACAAGACTACTCACATGAATATTCTGGTCCTTCGGGTCCAGTCTCTGTGTGCCGTTGTACCACTCAATCTTGGCTGCTGGCCTGGCGCCGGATGCAGTACAGGTCAGGGTCAGCACCGTTCCTTGTGTGGCGTGATCCTTTACTCCGGAGATTTCTGTCTTGTTCGGTGGTACTGGAAGAGAGAAATTGAAAATGATTAATAAATATTAGTTAGGGATAAAATGTTCCATAGTTTATGGTCGTGGGAATAGCGCCATTTTGAAGAACGTATTTAATCATATTTTATCGCAGTAAATGTACCGCATCTACATCGTTACATGCGAACTCCGTATCACCACAGAATCGTCACAGAAAATAATGCATCGCGCAATCAGAGTTTACCGCACAACTATAGCATATCATCATCATCATCATCATCATTTCAGCCGAAAGACGTCCACTGCTGGACATAGGCCTCCCCCAGGCTCCTCCACTTCGACCGGTCTTGTGCTTCCCACATCCAGCGGATACCCGCGGTCTTCGCAAGGTCATCGGTCCACCTTGTGGGAGGCCTTCCTACACTACGTCTTCCGGTACGCGGTCGCCACTCCAGAACCTTTCGGCCCCATTGGTCGCTCACAATGGGCCTTATCAGAAGGCTTAAAGTCACCCAAAGGGCAATGGAGAGGGCTATGCTCGGAGTTTCCCTACGCGATCGAATCAGAAATGAAGAGATCCGCAGGAGAACCAAGGTAACCGACATAGCCCGAAGAATTGCCAAACTTAACTATAGCATATACAGGATAAAAATTTAACCAGTGCGCAAACTGTAACCATGAATTCAGAATATCATTCTAGACCCCCTAGCGTAGAAATTTTGCATCAGTTAAACAAAAAACAGTTACAGTTTGCGCACTGGTAAAAAATTTACCCTGTATACAACGTCCCAACATCAATCATCGAGCAGTTGCCCACCAGACTACACTCTAAATCTCTATAGAGGATGAGTGAACTTTACACCCTGGTCAATCAACTGCTTGCATTCCTTGTATAGTGTTTATTTGACAATAACCTGTACTTATATAAATGCTCACAAAATCAGCCTATAATGCTGGTATGCAGGCCACTATATAACGCGGTCTCAGTGTCTCATGTCACATGTATTGGAATTTTTGGTTCAATTTTGAGAGCAATGGTGATGAAATTACTTACACAAAGTAATAAATGCTAGTTGCATTACAAAAATAACATTAAATTGTATCATCTAGTGGAATGGTGGACAAATACGAGTTTAACAACGTAATACAAAGCTATAACTTGTCATTTATTACGCATTATATGAATTTTCTTATTTAATTTGGCAATTCAATTATTTCTTAAGACCAAAGAAACGATGGATGGTGTTTGTGAATGATGATATGGTTTGAAAGGGGGTGACAACCGAGATGACGAGTAATGGAGAAAGACGTATGGAAAAAAACCGCAAATAAATTGAGATAAAGGCAGAATAAATGCTTGTTGTATCAAATTTTTTACAGGAAGGTATCTAGTGAATAGTAAAATACGAAATTTGACAACGTAAAAAACTATGAGTTGTCGTACAATGAGCATTCTACGAATTTTCTAATTTAATTCGGCAATTGAAATATTGCTTTAATCAAGACTTAGCAATATTAACTGAGGGCAATTCCCGTAATTTTCCCGAACGTCGTTTTCCAGAACGTCCCCAATCACAGTCAAAATCTATCAAATACCTGTGTAACTTCCTTAAATTTTGGCAAGTTTTTGACATTGGTTGTCGCTGCGACGAGATAGCGACTGGATTTTGAAAGTAGAATTTATTTATTTTTTAATGACGAGAATTGGTCTTCTGTGATTAAGTTCATGACTGCACTGGCCATATAAGATACGAAAACTAACTCAGTAAAAAAGGGACCAGAAAAACACTTAAAACAAATTGATTTTAGATCCCACAAAATTCAATTTCAATTTTAAAAATAAATTCTGCAGCATTTGCTTTCATAGAAAATGAAATATTTTTTCAAGCAAGCGTTTTTACTGCAAACTATTTTGAAGGCACTACCTAATATAGCAAATAATCCTGAGATCACATCTTCACACCGATCTATCCAATTTTTGGCGGTTGTAAAAAATATGCTTGATCAGTGTCTTGGTTTATAGTTTAGGCAGTGTTTATAAGGTAGCGGAACGTTTACGGGGTCGGAGAGCGTTTTTCTTTTGTTTTTCGTTCTTATGTTTCTTTGACATGTAGTTTTGCAATTCGTAGTGCGTGAGACTAGAGATGCTTGGTGGTGGGCAAATACGGATGATGATGTTGTTACTAAGATTAATTAATAACAAACGACGGTTATTCGAGAATACGTTTAGCTCAGTCAAACTCTGCAGTTTGGGAAGAACAATTTTAAGAAGGGGGCTAATAGAAGAATTCAGCTGAGCTGGGCACCATTTGGGAGCCTTTGTCGAGTCTTCTCGTACGTAATCCGCAGAGCATACAGACTAAGTCTTCAATCAGTGCGTCTTGCCTGTATGACTTGCGGAACTGAAATGAGAACACTCAACAAGGTCTCTCAGCGAGTTATAGACCGAGCTAAGCTTGCCGTCTCACTGAGGGATATAATCCGAAATGAGGTGGTCTGGCAGAGAACCCAAGTTGTCGACATAGCTCATAGAATAAGCAAGTTGAAGTGGCAATGAGCCGGCCGTAGTAGCTGTAGAATCGATGATCGTTGGGGTGGATGTGTTCTTGAGTAGAAACCACGAATTGAGAAACCGAAGGTAGGAGGCTCAGGGTCGGTGGAGCGACCATTTTGCAGCGGAGTGGCTGGTAGCAGCTGCATAAGAGTTGCAGAGGTTCGAGCTGAATGGCGTACAATCGGAGAGACTGTGGGCTGCTGTAGGCTGATGATGGTAATTTAAGAAACCCCAAAACCATAGCTATATTTGGGGTAATGATTTTAGGGTAGCCATTTAGCTGTCATATTCGGGTGATGTAGTAAAGTGACTAATTTACCTCAAACAAATACCTTGATTTGGGGCAGCCATTATTAGAAATCTAGATATGAATGTCATCAGAGGCAAGGATGGGATTTCGTCAAGAGTAGGTAAGCGTAATAGCTATCTCTCTGCTAATTACATCATGCGGTGCTTACTGAATATTCAGTCATGATGATTGTACTGCCGTTCTTTAACTAGAAAGGAGTTAACCCTCACTTGGTCAATTTTTAATAGAATCTAAGAGTGTTCACAATTCTCTATCGTTCAGTCCAACAAACATTTTTACAATTCAAATAGTTCCCAAAATATGAGATTTTGTAGACCGTTAACTGGAAAGGATTCTTTAGGATAACCAGAAAGAAATATCAATTGATGTTTTCCACAATCAGTAATAAGTATCACAGTTTTTAATAAATGACGATTTGCACGATTTGTGCCATTTTCTCGTTAGTTAAATAAAGAACGGCAGTGTAGCACTTGGGTGTTTCCTCTTTGATTGTGTCTTTGGAAGCCGTTGGTACCGGCTGTCATTTGTGGATCTTTGACAGTCGTTACGGGTCGTCAGAAGCTCGAAGCCTGACTACTAGTCTTACCAAGGGGTATCGTATTACCCAAAACTGGGTTGTGGAGGTCAGATAGGCAGTCGCTCCATGTAAAATACTGGTATTCAGTTGAATCCGGTTAGACTGGAAGCTGACCTCAACATAGTTGGGAAAAGGCTAGGCAGATGATGATTGTGTCTTTTGAGGACATAATCCAAGAGCAGGCATCTTTCAGCTGATATGATGATGCCACAGCCATCTCGGTCTCAAAACCGCTCCTTTTTAGCACATAGCCTTAAACTATGTAAGGGAAGTATTACATTTGGTTCATCGTTCGGTCCTCGGATGGGATCGGTCCTTCGAGAGTAAGGTACCAACTTTTGTAGTACCCTTAGTTTTTTATGTAGTTTTATTCGCTTTAATTTTCTTTTCTATAAGTGAATGTTTTAAGAATTCAGCTGTAGTTTTCATTGAATAATTGATGGATATAGATCAGAATTTGATTTGGAGTAACTAATGCAGTGGCTTGGTAAGTATAGAGGTTCAATGAATAACAAAAATCAATCAGTCGATCTGCCAAGCCTTTACTCAAAAATGGTTGGGTCAGCTTCCAGTCTAATAGGATGCAGTATTACCAGCATGAAGCGACTGACTTCTACGACACAGTTACTGGGTAATACAAGACCCTTTGGTAAGACTGGTTTTTCAGACAAACATACACGAATGACATGTCGGTACCACTGGCTTAACGTGCTTCCCGAAGCACGGACAGGTTGGTATGTAAAGATGGTCACCCATCCACAGACCGACCGCGGCAAGTGTACCTTAACCTGATCGATAGATTCGTGTGGCTGTTATTACTTGGCCACAAGCCCCACTGCAATTATGCATGCATTTCTAAAAATTGTAATAAAAGTCAGTTTTATTACGATTTGCATCCACTACTTGCAATTTGTAAACTCGCTACAACAGTCATGTCTATCATCTTATGATGTAATGTAAGTAAAATATACTTTTATTCCAGAACTACTATCTTTTATTAGTTTGGAAAAACTAGCACGCCTTCAATATCAGTAATAGATACCGAACTAATAGGGTAGCAGACGCCCATTATCGTCCCTCTGATTGACTGTGATCACCAATCAGCGCCGTGACATAATATAGTGTAATTGAAAGGAAAGAAATACCTTTCTGTACCTGAAAGGTTAATTAATACCTGATTACATTCTGTGAGAAGAATATTGGACGAGAAATTGGCCGAAGAATGAAGTTTTGTGCGTTTATTTTTATGATGTCCTGAATGTTAGAAGTGTGAACTGTTATGAGTTTGCAGTTATACTAAAAATGATACGTTATCTATACAGGGTGTCTACGCGGGGATCGTGCGGTCCATGGCCCTATACGGGGCGCCGGTGTGGGCGCCTACATTGAGGCGCCAACCAGCTCGCAAGCTGAGGGCGTCCCATAGGGTCATGGCGATCAGAATGATCCGGGGATATCGCACGATCTCCGGCGAGGCGGCGGGCCTCCTTGCCGGATTACCGCCATGGGATCTGGAGGCAAAGGTCCTCGCGCAAATGTGGGAGTGGCGCGAGGAGGCCAAACGCCGGGGCGTAACTCCGCTGCCGCGGGAAATCGCGGCACAGCGGACAGAGCTCCGGCGGGATCTCATGGTGACATGGAGAGTGCGATTGTCGCAACCCAGTGCTGGGCACGCCCTGATTGCGGCGGTAAGTCCCCTCTTTGAGGAGTGACTTGAGAGGCGGCATGGCGTCCTCACCTTCCGCCTGACGCAGGTCCTCACCGGACACGGTTGTTTCGGGAGGTTCCTGTTTCGGATAGGGCGGGAGGAAACGCCCGGGTGTTTCCACTGCGAAGATCGCCCTGAGGACACGGTGGAGCACACGGTGGCGGTCTGCCCTGCTTGGGCGGAGCACCGCCGTGTCCTCGTGGAGGCGATCGGCGGCGGCGATCTCTCGCGTCCGGCCCTGGTCCAGGCCATGGTACGGAGCGAGAGGGCATGGGGAGCCGTCACCTCCTTCAGCGAAGCAGTGATGCTCGCGAAGAGGGAGGCGGCGCACGTGAGGGAGAGGCAGCATATGCGCCCTCGCGACCCCAGCCGCCGCAGGATACGGAGACGCCCTGGGCGTCGGGAATCCCAGGCCGATTTCCGGCCACCGTAGGCATGGGCTTGCGGACGGCGAGTAATGGGTAGCTCGCTGTCCGGTAAGGACCAAGCTCAAGTCGACGGCGCGTTGTGTTCCACGCGCGCCTCAAAGAGATGTCAGCACAAAAAGTGATGGGACCCGCAAGGGTCGATGCCTGCCAGGGGTGCGGGTTTGTTCGAAAGAGACACCACAGCCCCTGGCTTAAGGGCTACTGAAGGAACACGGGTGGGTTTTAGTCAGTAAAAGTCTGACACGCCCTCCTGCTCCACCCAGAGCGGGAGAAGTTATTTGATGATTTCCCACCCAAAAAAAAAAAAAAAAAAAAAAATCTATACAGGGTGTCAGGGACACCAACCCGCGACCTGTTACCGTGGATTCAATGGATAATTTTGAAACCCTCGGCGTTGCAATTTTACGGCGAAAAAAAAGGACATTTTGTCCAGGGAGCGGGGGTGGTCAAGAGCGTGAAAAAATCCCGCTGTGATTATTTACGTCCGTGTTAACGGCGACTAACGATTTGTCGTAAGTTCGAACCCAGGCAGGCGCTTTACTTCATCATCGTCATCATCATTTCAGCCGCAAGACTCCCCCAATTTGGGGGGGTTTGCCATAATCGCCACGCTTGGCAGGCGGGTTGGCGATCGCAGTGTGGTGAAAAAGTGAATAGAGAACGCTGCTGCCCATTCTCTAAGTCCCTTAGTCGCCTCCTACGATACCCACGGGTAGAGATGGGATGGTGCTATTCTTTACGTCCGGCACCACACGGAACAGCGCTTAACTTGGTGTAAATTATTTCATCACCACTGATTCCTAAACTGTGAAGGAAAACATTGTAAGGACATCGGCATGACCTGAAAATCAGACACATGTGACATCTACAAACGGCATTTTTTTCAAAATGTCTTTCCAGCGGGCTTAGCATGACGCTTTGTATTTCTACGAAGAATAGACAGTGCTTTTTCAATACAAAGTGACATTCCGTTCCTACATTTTTGTTATCGCACCGTAGATATCCTTCTACAATCTGTCATTTAGTCTTTCGTTTCTAAAGATATTTGTCTAGGTCCTTATAAATGTAGACTATTTCAGAAGAATATTTCTTCCCAAACTGTCAAAATCACACTGACAATAAACTTTCTACTCGACGGCCACAAAGTATTTACGATTATCTACAAAATCATGCTTCGTTTAGAACACATAACTGTGATAATTAATAGAAAAACATAGCTATCTTCTTCTATTGTACATCATTTAGTTAATAGTCATGTCTATTCTTCCGTCGCCAAATCGGTGCTCGTGCTAAGCCTGCTGACGTGGCCCTGTATTGTTAGACTCACATAAAATACTAAAATAAAAAATATTGTTTGGACTTTAAAAGAGACCATGACTTCTCTAGTTTGTTTAGGCATTTCTTCTCAGGGATTGAAATTCTAGCGCCATCTAGTTTGAAAATATTGAGCAACAAAATATTGAAGTGTATTTAAATAAATAATCTGCTTACTAATATAAACATTTAATTATATTTGATTCACTAGCATTTGCCAGCGGCTCCGCCCCCGTGGATATCGGTTATCCCGTAAAAAGTAGCCTATGTCCTTCTCCATATCCCAGGCAATATCTCTGCCAAATTTCAAGACGATCGGTTCAGCGGTTTAGGCGTGAAAGCGGGAAAGACAGACCGACAGACAGACAGAGTTACTTTCGCATTTATAATATTAGTAGGGATTAAACATAGTCTGGAGAAGGCGTAGACACTGATAATTAAAAAAAATTCAGAATAAATCATTTCTCGTTGAAGAGCTTTATGACACCTCATATTCCTCCAGTCCTAAAACTGACGAGCTACTAAGAATATTTTCTTTCGCTTCAGTCTGTAACATATCAAGTGAGGAAGATAATAACTAGGGGGAATCTATTAGGCTGACGACAAATTGGTGTATATTAAGGGCCCTAATTCATTTATCGTTACTGCTTCCTATATTACGTCGCGGGTTGACTAGGACATTGGACGTCTGGTGAAGTTTCTAGTTACAGTAATATTTAACCTAATTTTTTCTGTCTGTGATTTAATTGAAATAATATAGTCAATTTTAGGAAGTTTTAAATCGTATAGGTATTTCTCTGCCAGTAAATGGAGGCATATTTCTTATGGAAATGGAAACTGAACTTTTAGAAATAATGAGTATGGACTAAGAACTGAATTGGTTCCCAATTAAAAATGTGTTTTGTAAAAAACCGGTCAAGTGCGTGTCCACCACGTACAATGTAGGGTTCCCGGTTAAGATGAATTTATCTCAAGAAGAAAGTTAACATTGTAGTTCAAAAACATGTTCTCCCGTATATCGATAGATGTCACAGTCAACTCTTCAACAGGAAATATAAGTTTGTAATCGAAAAAAATAATGATTTAGAACTACTAATTAACGACGTTCGGACTTTCTCTTTACATATATTGTAAGGCTTTAATTCTTGCCAATGATTCTAGTTCGACGGGAGGACCCTGTAGGTTTTGATTTACTTGCCAGTGAGCAAAATATACAACATAAATTACCATATTTTTACATTGCATTGACTCAGAAGCTTGATTTTTTTAGCGTTCTTAGGAACCGTAGACTTACGTATTAGATATTAAATTCAACATACACGTGTTTCTGAGAAAGAGTGTCTTGACAGACGGACAGACGAACGGATAACGTAGTGACCTTACTTGTAAGGGTTTCGATTTTTTCTTTTGAGGTGTGGAACCCTAAAATTAAGTACTTAATATCCTGTATTTCACCCATATTATATTCTAAATAAGTAAATTTCTAATTAATAAAACGATCCGTTTAAAACTTAGAACGAGATATTAACTTAATCTCACACAAGCCACAGGAAGATACAATTACAACACTATAACGAAGACTTAAAATAGAGTTGCTACCACCAAAATTCCTTCCCAAGTGTTCCATTTTTTAAACTAGCACCTCTAAAGTAACAGGTAGCCTTTCCATCGTGCGCACTATTACCCTATTTCTCGCGGAAGCGTAATTTACGTGGCATAATTAGCAAGGATACTGCTAATAAGTATTCTAGAAGCGGGATAACTTTGTGAAGTATGTGAGAGAGTTTGTGGAGGAAAATGTTTTAAGTTTTTTTCTTGGAACTGCAGTATATGGGGTTTTATAGTGATATTATTTTAATGGTGTGGCCTTTTATAATAGTGTATACAGGTCGTGGACGCGAAATATGTTTCTGTGGATTTAGTTTATTCCGAAACTCACTGCGTATTTTTTCAAATTAAAAAACAAAAATTGCTGTTCCAAACATTTTGCCCGCGTAGCACTATTGCACTTTACACTTTTTTATCATCATCATTTCAGCCGACGTCCACTGTTGGACGTAGGCCTCCCCCAAGCACCGCCATTTCGACCGGTTCTGTGCTTCTCGCATCCAGCGGATTCCTGCAGCCTTCACCAGATCATCGGTCCATATTGTGGGAGGCCTTCCGGTACGCGGTATGACATACGAAAAATTTCTACGCTAGGGAGCCTAGAATCATGTGCTGAATTCATGGTTTCAGTTTGCATGCCGAAGTCCCTGTCGCCCTGTATGTCAAACTAATATTACAAATACAGAAATAAGTTTGTTTGTTACGCTTTTTTTTTTTTTTTTTTTTTTGGGTGGGAAATCATCAAATAACTTCTCCCGCTCTGGGTGGAGCAGGAGGGCGTGTCAGACTTTTACTGACTAAAACCCACCCGTGTTCCTTCAGTAGCCCTTAAGCCAGGGGCTGTGGTGTCTCTTTCGAACAAACCCGCACCCCTGGCAGGCATCGACCCTTGCGGGTCCCATCACTTTTTGTGCTGACATCTCTTTGAGGCGCGCGTGGAACACAACGCGCCGTCGACTTGGGCTTGGTCCTTACCGGACAGCGAGCTACCCATTACTCGCCGTCCGCAAGCCCACGCCTACGGTGGCCGGAAATCGGCCTGGGATTCCCGACGCCCAGGGCGTCTCCGTATCCTGCGGCGGCTGGGGTCGCGAGGGCGCATATGCTGCCTCTCCCTCACGTGCGCCGCCTCCCTCTTCGCGAGCATCACTGCTTCGCTGAAGGAGGTGACGGCTCCCCATGCCCTCTCGCTCCGTACCATGGCCTGGACCAGGGCCGGACGCGAGAGATCGCCGCCGCCGATCGCCTCAACGAGGACACCTGACAAGCTGGGCAGACCGCCACCGTGTGCTCCACCGTGTCCTCAGGGCGATCTTCGCAGTGGAAACACCCGGGCGTTTCCTCCCGCCCTATCCGAAACAGGAACCTCCCGAAACAACCGTGTCCGGTGAGGACCTGCGTCAGGCGGAAGGTGAGGACGCCATGCCGCCTCTCAAACCACTCCTCAAAGAGGGGACTTACCGCCGCAATCGTGGCGTGCCCAGCACTGGGTTGCGACAATCGCTCTCTCCATGTCACCATGAGATCCCGCCGGAGCTCTGTCCGCTGTGCCGCGATTTGCTGCGGCAGCGGAGTTACGCCCCGGCGTTTGGCCTCCTCGCGCCACTCCCAAATTTGCGCGAGGACCTTTGCCTCCAGATCCCATGGCGGTAATCCGGCAAGGAGGCCCGCCGCCTCGCCGGAGATCGTGCGATATCCCCGGATCATCCTGATCGCCATGACCCTATGGGACGCCCTCAACCGGCGAGCTGGTTGGCGCCTCAATGTAGGCGCCCACACCGGCGCCCCGTATAGGGCCATGGACCGCACGATCCCCGCGTAGAGCCTCCGGCAGGAGGCGTTTGGCGTTTTGGAGATTGGGCAAGAGCCGCTTCAACGCAGCCCCGGCCCGCTCCAGTCTGGGAGCCAAACGGCGGAAATGCTCCGCGAAGTTCCACCGGCTGTCGAGGACGAGTCCCAGGTACTTCATGGTCGACTCGACGCCGTTGTTTGTTACGCTTACACGCTAAAACGGCTGAACGGATTTGCATGTGGCACAAAGATTGACCATGACTTGGGTAAGGACATAGGCTACTTTTCATCTTGGATCGTAGACGACGTTGTGGGCAACAGCTATTAACTTAAACTATGATGCCTAAACATGTTATTTGTATTGCGTAGTTTTGACTTGAAAGTTTTTGTTTGGAACTATTAATTCCTTGCGTGTACACATACTAGATAAGCATAATCAGCGTAGTACGTTCCTCCTGATGAGATAGGCCTCCTCTCTGAGAGACGGAGGAGGCTTAATCCACTACGCAAGCCCAGTGTGGGTTGGTTGATGTCACATGTCTTCGAACTTTCGGTCCTAAGAGAGTTCCCTCAAGAAGGTTGTTTTCATCATTTTCAGAGCAGTAATCATCAATTAAATTATAAAAATTTAAGTGCCTGCCTAGGTTCAAATCCACGAACTATAACTCCGATTTCCGACATCCACGCGGGCGGAGCCGCGGGCAAAATATAATTTGTACTAATTGACGAAAGTTTCGCCTAATTTGAAACTTTAATTTTCAGATAACAACCATACCAACATTATGTTCATAGCTTAGACCTACATCACTGGAACCAATTATAGTAAACTCAAACTTGATGAACTTAATCACCGTCTGGGAACTTCGCCACAATCCTAACACTCATTACTCGCTACAACTCAAATATTCGTACATACATATTCGTGTGGTGTCCAACATTGGCCGACCCACCCCTGAGATCCTATCGACCCCCAATATTGCAAGGTGGTAAAATTCCCGGCCCCATTACTTCTAGTGATGTGGGAATATCGACATCGATTTGACAAGAAAACGATAAAATAGCTGATTTACATTATGTTTTTTTTTTTAAATAACTAGCGATTTGTGGGTGTTCTATACACCTCTGCCAAAACCTTTGTCAATATAGGCGTGATGTTATGTTATTTATCAAGTAACCTAAAACGTAAGTAGTTTATGTATGTCATGTACTGACTGGATTCTAGGAAGAGTCCTCCAGTAGTAGACTTACATAAAAAAACAGGGAAACCTACTGTGGGGTCCAGGGCATTTATAAATACCTAGCCTCTAAGGCTTTTCAATTTGAACGGAATACTTTCACTACTAATAATTTAATTAACTTATTTAAATACTTCTTTCGAATTTACGTGTCTTTAGCAATAGTAAGTATTTCAGTACCTAGGTAACATAAGAACAAGAAATAAATCGGATTATGAACAAGAAATATTGTTTATAAATACGGTTTTACTTATTTACTACTTTTTTAAAAATTTGTTATTGAGACTTTCATAGAAAATTATGTTTCGTTTTGAAGATTCGGCTCTGCTATTTTGCTGCGCACGACAGACGAGAATGATCTCACAAAATTATTAGTTAGCACCTATGTAAACATTGTGCAATACAATTAATAATTAAGTATCGATTATTGAAAATATTATTCAACTAGCTTCTGCCAGCGGCTTCGCCCGTTTACCAATTTAAACGAAACCTTAACAAATTATAGGTACACCTTAATTGTTCTCGTGAATATAATTCTGTTTATATTGTTTTATTTGTTTTTAAGTTTTTTTATTTATATATCATTATGTATAATAAAAATAATTATGTAAAAGCACAAATAAACATTACATAAATATAATAAAACGGATAAGACAAACAATGGTAAAACATTATCGTTGTGAACATACTGCCAGCTTCTTTTGAATGTGCTTGCGAACTTTCATTTTCAAGGTTAACCGGTTGTTTGCCATCCTGATTTCCGGGGGGAGCGTATTCCACAGTGGATAAAGTCTGTTCGGTGAGTGGGACATTGAAGAAGGCGATTATTGGATGATCGAAGATTTTTGCTGTGGTTGACACAAATGTATTAAAAGTAGGGGCTAGATAACTAGGGGAAGTGGGGGAGTCAAGAAAAGAAAACAAGATGGTCAACGCCCTTTGCTCTCTGCGCTGGCGAATGGGTAACCACTTCAGAAGAGATCGTTGCGCAGAGTAATGGTCATACTTATGCAGATGGAAGACGAATCGAATGCAGTAATTGAGAAGACGATAAAGTTTTTCGAGGAGATCAGCATTCAGATCGTAGTAGCACACATCACCATAATCGATGATAGGGAAAATTAAGGACTGCACAAGCATTGTCTTCGTACTCGTTGGTAATACATTTTTACACAGGTGCAGAGCACGCAGCGTTCCAGTAACCTTCTGGCTAACCGATACGGCGGGGACTTTGTTTTATAATATGTAGTGATGATAATGAATCTCTTGGTACGTATGTCCTTAAAATAAGCTGAACTATCCTACTGTCTCCTCCTCAATGTCTACTGTTTTACAAGTAATAAATATCTTAAGGGCCATAATCTGGCCGCTTAGAGGCCACAAGACGTAGGGATGACAGGCAAAGATCCTAAACGTCAAGTTGCGGTACCAACGTCCTAGAACCGCTTTACTTAACCTAATTATTGTGGATAGCTGTGTCCACGGATCTAGGGACTAAGATTTAGACTATTTTTTGTGAGATTTCGGCCTTGGTTTTATCCCTATTTTTTATTGTGATAAGTTAAAGCGATTGGGGAAATTAGGTCTGGAATATAAGCCGCTTTATGTGATTAGGCCCGAATTAATTTAGTATTTTTGCCTTAGGTATTCAATGTTTAGGTTTTGTGAAAGAGATTAGGGCTGTGAAGATTGATTGCCAATTTTCTATTAGTTGAGTCGTTTGCTAGTTACTGTTTTTAACCCCTGACGCAAAAATTACGGGGTGTTATAAGTTTGACGTGTTTGTGTGTGTGTGTGTCTGTCTGAGGCAACATAGCTCCTGAACGGATGCACCAATTTTGATTTTGATTGAAAGGTGAATTAGTCAGGAGTGTTCTTAGACATGTTACACCAAAATCGATTCAGGCGTTTGAAGATTATCAGCTCTTTTCTGGTTGACGAAGGGATTTGAGCATCTTCCACGGGTATGATAAAATTTTAATTTGGTATTCTATTACTTAAATTATATTAGACGAACAAAGTAACCTTGAACTGATGCTGGAGCAACACCTGGAATTTCCGAGATACCCAAGTTACTCACCAACAAACAGCAGAAGTCACGTGTTTGGGCTCATTGAAAAGGTCTCAATGCATAGGTTATGGATACATTGTGATCAGGACGAGGATTTTGGATAAATTAGTAACAAACTTCACTGTGGGAAACATACTCGTACGCAACGCTGCTGATTTAAGCGAGACATTAAGTTTAAAAAGCAGGAAATAAAAGTTAAATTTAAAATTTAAAAAACCCCCGACACAAACAAAAACTCGAGGGACGGCTAATGAAAATGCTCTAGGCCTCTTCTGTTTGGCGTTTTCATTGACGCCCCCGACTTGACAATCATCATCATCATCATGATCTTCAGCCGAAAGACGTCCACTGCTGGACATAGGGCTCCCCCAAGCTCCGCCACTTTGACCGGTTCTGTGCTTCTCGCATCCAGCGGACTCCCGCGGCCCTCACAAGGTCATCTGTCCACCTTGTGGGAGGCCTTCCAACTTTACGTCTTCCGGTACGCGGTCGCCACTCCAGTACTTTTCGGCCTCATCGCCCATCTGTTCTGCGAGCAATGTGGCTGCCCACTGCTACTTGACAATGCCTTGATCAAAATATTACCTATAACTTAAAAGGCCAATAAATATTATTTTTTCACTTTTAAGAGTTTTCGTTTGTGTCGGGGGTTTTTTAATTTATAATAATCTAACTAGCTTCTGCAAGCGGCTTCGCCCGCGTGGGCTTCGGAAATTATCCCAAATGAACGTACAACCGGGATAAAAATTATATGTGTTTTTCCAGGTTATAATTGATCTATGGGCCAAATTTCATACAAATCCGTTCAGCCGTTTTTGCGTGATTGAGTAACAAACATCTAAACACACAAACTTTCACATTTATAATAGGTATTAGTAGGATAACAAAAATGTAATATCGATTACAGTAGCTATTCTTAGAGGGAATGCCTATGTTCAGTAGCTGAAGTCTTTTTTGAAGGCTGAGATAATAAGAAGCTCCTGTTACTGATTTTCAAGTTAAAGTTACTAGTACTTTGCTCATCATGACCAATAAAATACTAATTACCATGTTGTTTTTCACAACTTATCGACATCACTCATCCCAACACTACAGTACACTATCTTGCCACTTATTAGCTATATGGTCTCGCAATTTATCGGCTGGGCTCTGAAAATTGCTCGCCAGTGTAGTGCCGAAGTTAGTTAAGCGATGGTTCAATGTGGCCTTACATGTAAAGTATAGGGTGTTGTGTTTTGTGGGCGTGGGAGGGACTAATTGGTTTAGAGTAATTTGAGGCTAGTTCTTTGCTAACAAAAATGGGGACCAACTCAAAGGTTTTGTAAGCGATAAAGAAAGCGAAAAATGAAGTGACTGATTGATGACCAGCACTCTGATTCTGTAAAACATTATAAATCAGAATCTAAATAATTTTGAAGTACATGTAGGTATTGCTAATCCATTGCTACATACGAGTATGTAAGAAAAAAAAATTCTTTTCAACAACGTGAATAACAAATAATACACCTAAATCTTCCTCATAAATCACTCTGTTTATTGGTGAAAACTGCATGAAAATCCGTTCAGGAGTTTTTGAGTTTATCGCGAACAGACGCGGCGGGATATATTGTTTGTAAAAATGTCGTGATTTGTCACGATTTGTGGGCCATGTGATTTGTACGTCGTACATGTGTTATTCCCAAAGAACAATAATTACTCGTACTATGATATAAACATAACATCACGCTTGTTCTCCTGAAGGGTTAGGCAGAGGCGTACCTATTTCGCCAGTAATATTTAAGGGCCAGGTAATACCCCCAAGCCTATTTCCACTTGGCATCATCATCATCATTCCAACCGAAAAACGTCCACTGCTGGACATAGGCCTCCCCCAAAAGGGGGGGGGGGGGGGTTGCTATAATCGCCACGCTTGGCAGGCGGGTTGGCGGTCACAATATGGTGGTCAAATATATAGAGAACGCTGCTGCCCATTCTCTAGTAAGTCCCTTAGTCGCCTTCTACGATACCTAGGGGATGAGATGAGAAGGTATTATTCTTTATGTCCGGCACCATACGGAAGTAAGAACAACTTGGCATCAACCAGGCACAAACCCAGAGTCCAGTCTGCAACCACATTTTCCGGATTTTTCGGAAGTAATGGTATTTTGTACAGTGAAATAACTTCATTACTATTTCAGTATGCCTACACCCCAACTCTTTACCAAACTTGCGAGCCGCCCTAACATCCCCACAAGCCTTCAACCACCCTTTCCAATAACAGTGTATTAGCCAATAAATTGTCAATTAATAAACAACTTTGCCAAACAACCATTGGACAACTAGATCGGGTTTGTACCCAAACTGGTCCCTTGGTTGTAAGGGTACAAAGTACTTGATATGTTGGTAATGAGTACATGTATTGGGTCCTATAGACTTGTTCGAGATTGGGTAATAGGTTTTGGTCCTAATTGGACAAGTGTGAATTAGCTATTTATAGCTGTATGTTTTAGAATTAGAACTATGCCAGCATTGTTTCCTTAAAATACCATCTCAGACACCAATCTACGTAGTCTTCACATGATCTGACAAATATTATGTCTGGACTATTAAGAGACTGTGTCTTCTGAGTTCGTTTCGACCTTTCTTCTCAGACTAGTCCGATAGGAAACGCTGACCTAATTCTAATTCAATTCATGAGTCTACTGGTTGCAAGCGACTGCTGATCATTGGGTTTTCTTTGGTTTCGCAGCCTAGTGTCTGAATACAAACCCGTGAATGGCAATATATTAATAGAAGCATGAGGAACAGCATGTAAAGTTCACTCGTCCAGATGGGTGTCTTGTTTGCCCACTAGAAACAAATCCCATCTAGTTGGAGGATCATTGTTTACTTCTCGACGATTGTTATAAGTTATGCAAGTTGCGGTAAACTATGCTTGCGCGATGCAGGATTTTGCATGACGTCATTGTGATGCGTAGTTCGCCTGTGGCGATGTAGATGCCGCCACAGGCTTACTCACAATTTAATAAGAAACGAAGCTTTAGCCTTTTGGAGAATACGGGCATGATTTTTTGTTAAGTACACATGTAGTGTAGTGTAGTATCATTATAGTGTTACATTTTACGATAATTACTCTTAAAATTCAGTGGTAATTTAATATCGCAACTAAAATAAAAGTAGTTTTCTCACAGACCCTTTGTTCAAAAACGATTAAACCCAGCGCCACTAAATTTCCCCCAAAACATCTAAATCGTATAAGCCCTAGACTCTAATTCGTTAACTTTTTCGTGTTTAATTTCGCGAAGGAATAAATTTTCATTTAGTCTGCTGATACCGTTTTATTAATGTGCTCAATTATACAGACAACGCTGTAAGATGGCAGTTGCTAGAAAAATTGGAGCCAATTTTAAGGTTTAATAGCTATCGAGCTTTTGGGAAAGAATTATTAGTTTTTTGGAAGGACCAGGGATATGTATATATTAGTGGGCTGCTTCTGCATGTTTATTAAAAATGGTGTTATATTTTGGATTCTAGCAGACAGTGTTTTGTATCAAGCAAAATGTTGCTTCATGTATACAATATGTAAATATGACATAAACATCACGCCTGTTTCCCTCGAAAGGTGAGGGAGAGGTGTATTACTATTGCACAACTACATTTCACTCGCACACATCCTTACATAATTATTTATTTTCCTTTTTTTTCGTTTAGTAAACACATTAATTATACCTATAGCCTGGGAGCGCTTGCCAGCAGCGAATAAAAAAAAAACTGTACTAATCACCACTCTTTGGTGATTAATCTTGATTTATTCCAGTTATTAATATGACAGGCTTCTGCTCAGATAAGGGACAGTTATAGACTCATATTTGTATTATGGCCTTTGCACACCTTATGACGAAACATAAAACCAGGCCAGCCTTATCTATCCAACAAATACCTAATATTCTAATCACCTCCAGCCACCCGGGGGCTAAGTTGCCATATAATTTTAACATGATTCACCACAGTTCCAACTTGTGCTAACTTTGTCACAACTTTCTTTGGATTTGAATAAAAGTATGTCTCTTGGGCTGGTTTGAATGGCATTTGAGTTGAAACTTTGATGGCTCAGTATTGGGAATTTAAGTGTGGGGGCAGATGAAGCGGTTTTTGATCGACGCGCGTCTTAAATGTGTCATTTTATTGTATTAACTAATGGAGGGACAATCTCGAACGGCACGCCTCTTGGTTAAAACTACGTGTATGATCCAAATATTGAACGTTAACTTACAGTACGCAGTTTATAGAAATATAGGTACAGACTGGCAGATTTATTTTTAATTTTGTTTTGTTATTTAATTTAACAATAGCGCATTGTGGCAACAAATTTGGTTAAAACAGCAATGCGTTTGATGTTAGTTGAATCGACTGAACACCAAAATAAAAGTGATTTTGAAGATTTAATTAGTGCGCTTGGCTTTGTTAAATGTAGTTTTTCTTCGAAATAGACATACTCGTATGACGAACATTACAGCTCTTTTAAACCGACTTCAAAAACGAGGAGGTTCTCCATTCGTCTGTACTTATTTGTTTAATTTATTTTGTGTGTATGTTCCGTGATATTTTCGGCAATTGTGGATCGATTTTGAAAAAAAAAAATGGAGTTACCTCCGGGTTCCCATATGAATTTTATAACTTTGCTTCGTAAGGTTTTGCGTTAACTTCGATAAAAGGTTAGTTCCACTTTGTGTATCTTGATGTTGTTCTACTATATACTTACTTGACAGTTGTTAACATTGCAAGTAGTGGAACCTATACGAATTGCATTGGGTAGGTATACTAACTAAAAAACACTAAAAAGTGTTTTTTTTTGTTTTGTCACATTTTTTGAGATGGGAAATACAATTGAACTCGCGACACTGTCACTGACACCACTGACAACACGAACGTACGAACGTTCAACGTACGTTGAATGTTGTTTAATCTGACGATTAAAAAATTATTTCCTGATGATTAAAAACACACTTAATTGTTCAAGTTTTCACTTCTGTCGGCATTCCCGGAGTGCCACTGTTTTTTGTAACAATGTTTTTTTTTAGTTACAATGAACTTGCCGCATAATTCATTTACTACCAAGAATGGTGAACACAAGTAAAGAAGGTACATTTTCGACGCATTGAAGCGACTATCTGTTGGAAATTCCCACGAAATTCCAATAAAATTCACGCGCGTTAAACGCTGGCGTATTGAATTCACGCCGTGCACGATGTGTGCACTCGTGTGTGACGTCACGTCTGGGTGCGATCTTATGCTATTTGGGTATCAGTTGTGAGAACAGCGTCTCTCTATTTAATCAATGAAGATGAAATCTAATATTCAGTTGGTCCAAAAGAATCTGTTTTTTGAAAACAAGATTTTGACGTTGTGTTTTTATTCGAGTTTGTTGCAATTTTTGTTTTTTATAGGGGTTGGGCAGAGGTGTTTCATACTACACCCACATTTCGCTAGTTGTGTTTAAGTCCCATGTAATAGGGGGCGGGCCTATTGCCATCAACCGGGCACAAATCCAGACAGCTACTGAGAAATTCCAGGTAAAAAGACTGCCCGACCTGTAGTGATGTGTCCCTCACTCATGAGGACTCGTGATCGCAAATTGAAAGAGTTACTCGAATTTCAATATTGAACCACCTCATTCCCCATCACCCCACCCGACCTGGGAATCGAGTCCAGGTCCTCGTGATCAGCCTGCAGTAGCACTTACGACCACTAGACCAACGAGTCAGTCTGTCTGTCTCGTGCTAGGGCCACAGAAAGATTTATCTAAGGATATCGGGTGTGGGTTGTTCGAAAGAGATACCATAGCCCTGGCACGCAGGCAACTGAAGGAACATGGGTGGGTTTTAGTCAGTAAAAGTCTGACACACCCTCCTGCTCCACCCAGAGTGGCAAGTTATTTGATGATGTCCCTCCCTCAAAAAAAAGGGTGATCAATCTACCCATAGCCTCATGAGGCATTGAACGAGGCTCTTTGCCGTTTATAAAACCTTTACATTTCATAATCCGCCATTTCATCATTCGACTTTTGGTTTATGTAAAATAATCTTTCTACTTGAAAAAAGGTATTCTTGTCTATCACGAACATACCTCTAACATCCAGCTTGATCTTCTTGACGATATCAGCATCCAGTGCGGCGGAGCTGACCACACAAGTCAGCTCACCCCCCAACTCCTCGCGAGTCACTGTGAGAAGCAGCACCCTGGTGATGGTGGCGTTGTCTGGGGTTATGATCTCTCCTGTGGACAAGGGAAAGTAATATGTGGTTATTAAGTTTATCGAGACGAGAGGTCCATGTTCAGTTCACGTAAGACTAATACGATTGGATAAATTTGGAAATAATTAACGTTTAAACGGTAGAACATACAGTCTTTGCATATTTTGATAACTGCCCGTAACGCTCATTTCAGTGACAATTAATGTCAAAATTGTCAGTCATCATCTGCCTAGCCTTTTCTCACCCATGTTGGGTTCAGCTTCCAGTCTAAGTGTCAGTGTTTCACAACTCAGATACTGCGTAGTACTTTAAACTCTTGGTGAGGCTAGTTGTCAGACTTACGGGGCTCTGATGACCCGTAACGACTGTCAAAGATCCACAAATGTCAGCTGAGACCACCGCGGTAGTTCCAGCTGTAATTTGTGGATCACAGGCTTAACGTGCTTAACGCAGCATGGTACGGTCTTGGTATGGTGACAATCATAATGAACATGGAAAAAAAAAGAAGAAAGATGAATATATGAAATGCACACGTGCATGCGCACTACAAGACAGATCTTACGAACGTCATAATTAGTTGTGGTGTGAGCAGCTTCCCAGAGAACACAAGCACTTGGTACCTTAATTAATCTTCGCAGTCACAACGTTAACCGACATCCTACTTTTATTCTTAGCTAGACTAACCACAGTATAATCCGTCCTTAGTATGCGTGCCTTATCCCGACCAGCTGAGCTCTTAATATAACAGCTAAGCGAGGGAATCTCGAGACGAGGCTCTTCGCTACTAACCCGTTTATTGACGAGAGTATCGGTTGTGCTGTTGAGTTAACGTACTAATATTATTATTGGATTAGTATGGAAATAATTAAGGTTTAAAAGGTACAAGGCTTTGGATATTTATAAAACTGAAGGACAGTAATTCCATTACTAAAACGTTGAAAATGTGATCCCAATCTCATCTTAGCAACAATCAATGTCAAAAGGGAAATTATAGTTATTTCTGGCAAATTCTTCTCCATACGATTCACATGCAAGGGGCCGAGTAGGATGAATGTCCTTTTTTGAAATAGATGCTTTGACATTAACAGGTTTGACTATTTTAATAACTGGCTTTTAGGCTTCAAATTATATGAAAATCATGATTTAATCTTAATATTTGCAGCAGTTTTCATTTTTCTGGGGCACTCAGCAACGTGATTATTGGCATTGATACTGGTACAAGAACTATCTTTTAGCAAAGGTATAACCATTTTTTCCCTCGTAGAAAAAATTCATACCCATTCTTCTCTTTGGGAATTTCATTTTCATTTCATTTATTTTTATTCATAAAACAATTTACATTGTGTTGAACATATAAACACATGCAATTTACTTATAAATACACAGAACAGCTATGAAACCTTAATTAACCTCCAAATGAAGTTCACTTGTACAGTGCTAAAAAGTTTTGAATATACCTAACATGAAACAGTTTTAAATATAATGTCGAGGAGGTTTTAAATATAATGTCAAAAAGGTTTTGATTAAAATGTCAAAAGGGATTAAAATATAATGTCAACAAGTTTTAAAATCATATTTAACAGTTTCATTAATAATGTCAAAGAATCTAAATTATACAATGTCAAAATAAAAACTAGATCATTTATTATTGGATGACATAAGTTCCGAAACATTATACAGACATTTTTCTAATGGCATCGAACTTCTCGACAATAGTAACACCTATTCATCCACCACAAAAGAAAAGTAGGCCATTGTTTAAAAAAATCCATTCTCGAAATAAAATAAAAACGCATCATGGGCCCTCAATTGTTCCAATAAAGGACGAAAATCGTCGAAAAATTCTCACTCAGTGATTAAAACCCAGTACCTACTTCCAGTGGCACACAAAACAAAATAAATGCCGGCCACAGGACGGGAACACTCTGAAGATTTATAGCACCTGCCCATTCCGATCAAACAAGCCGGCTGGATACGATATACTGAGTTTTCGGTAAAAAAAAATCACTGGTTTTTCTGGGGTTTTTAAAAGTACATATCGGCTGCAATTTGATTTTTCACTAGCTGGATAAAGGGAGAAAGAGATGGAACAAATTCTGAAAGAAACTGCAATGGTTGGTACCTACAGTCACAAGCATAAACATCTTACAGTTAGGCTCAAATTAAAAGTAACAATGACCACTTTCACAAAATTTCATTTTTTATAATTCTCAATGAATCTGAAACCCTCGGGGCACCCAGATCTTACACAGATGTTCTCAACATACCAGGTGATATAATCAACTTTTGGAAGAAGGAGGGCGAGTTGGAATAACCAACCGACGGCCCACATGGCCTACGCACTATGGTCCATCTGAAGATATAAGTGCAGCAACCAAACCCTCTAACATAGAACATATTATTTAGGTCAAATCCTGTATGGCATCACTCATCATCGTACGACGACCAACGAAAAGGTTTTAAACGGTCGGCTTTTTAAGTGTCGTGATTTAGTTTGGAAAAAGTGTATTGTTTTAATACCAAATTACAATACCCACTGTGGCAACACTGTCAAAGTATTATCATGAATTGTAAGAGGCTTTTGGGGTGTGTATTCATTATTATTAACACAGGCAATTGAATGTGTTATTGTACTTTGGCAACACTTAGAATTAACGGCTATGATGTCGTTGTTTCTGGGTGTGGCACAAAAATCTATTTTCAAATGGTAAAATGCAGTGCAAGTCAGTCTTTGTTGGATAGTGGAAGAGTACAGCTGTTCTGCAATTAAAAAGTATCAGTAAGTAATGAAAATTTAACACGATCTAACATCGTTACAGAACAAACCCATATATTTGAACTAGAAATAATATCTAGCTTCTAAGCTCCATAACGATCTGCAAACTGAAATTCAGCGAAGTTTCGAAACGCCTAGTTTTCAGCCTGAAAAGTGCTGAAACAGAGAAACAAGCTAAGATTTCACTAGTTTGCTTTTTGTACCACAATGTTTGAGTTCCAGCCTGGATCTATACCTACTTTACATAATTATGTTTATTTGTTTGCATGTTTCTTTGGCTTTCTCGCTAAAACGGTTGAACGGATTTTGATGAAATTTGGTACATGGGTAGACCATGACCTTCACCCTAATTGCGTAACACACTTACAACAAGAATCTGAATCATTTTGGAAGGATTTTCCTAATTCATTGCTTCATAATTCGTAACAATTGTCTGCTTAGCAACGTAAATAATGCAATGAATGTTGCGGAACAGTCAAATGAAAGCCATTCCTCCTCTATGTGTCTTACGTCATTACCTTCTAAGTTAATATAGGTTACTTTGCCTCTCGATTTTCCCAGGGATCGCAACTTATGTGGGTGAAACTGCGGGGCGCAGCTAGTAGAATAGAATTAAATGCAAAAGTTATTCTGTCTGTTTTACTGTTACCATCACGCCTTAACGGCTGAACGGAGTTCGATGAAATTTGGCACACAGGCAGACCAAAACCTAGTCTAGGACATATAATATTTTTTATCCCGGCGGTACGTTCCCATGGGATAATTTCTGATCTCCACGCAAGCGAAGCCGCGGACAAAAGCTAGTTCAACGTTAATTTTCTATTGTTGAGCGCTGAAATGGAATCTGCCTGAAAGATGTTTGTTATTATTATCTCGGGAACTGTAATGAGGAGAAATAAGTTTATGTAGCTATCTTACTTGAAGGGCAGTGAAAAATTACTTTTTGTCCGTACTAGAGCGTAGACATAATTCTGGTAAATTGAATTTTAGAAAATGTTTGCCTTGTAAATCGTGGTCTCTGTTACATTTTTTTTTTTGTTACAGCCTATTTCTATAAAATTAGGTGTATATCATTGTTCATACTTGTTTTTAATAGCCTATTTCTATGGCAGAAAGTACAGTACCCCACCGGGGGAGTGAGTTGTATTTTATTAATGGTAAAGTCAGGAAAATATATAGTTTTCGAGGGTGCTGAAGCCAATCCAAATGAAATTTGAAAATGGCGGCTGCGAAAATTTTCAAAGTTTCCACCATGGGGATCTTTTCATGGTTTTTGAGGGTGCTGAAGCCAATCAGGTTAAAATAAAGTTTGAGTACTTTTCTTCATCTTTTTTACATTCGGAGTTGTAGAAAAAGTGTTAGGCATTAACTCCCTTATTCATAAACGTTGCTTAAAGTTAAGGTAATGATTAGCGTCTGTTTAACCATACATTTTTGACGTTTAAACATCATTTAACTTTAATCATCGTTTATGAATATGGCCCTTAATTCCATACGGTCGCCTGACCCTACACGTTTATTTTTATTTTTTTAATACTCAAATCAAAACGGACATTTTTTGACAGTTTATCGACATGTCTATATATTATATTAGCTAACTACGTAGGGTATTAATTTGCCTAAAAGTTAATTTTCCCGACTTCGCATAATTTATGAGTCCTGGATACTTGAAAATAAATGGTTTATTTTTATTATATTATTATATAATCACTAGATGAACCCGTATGTAATTAGTATATCAAGAACGAAGTCCGAAAATCTATTATTTCCTATCTCCGAATTTACTCAAGGCTATCCATAATTACAAAATAAAAAATAACCCTCCAACATCCATACATCATCTTGATAGATACCAGTCGTATTTTAACCCTGTATTGATACGGGTACAAAAGACCCGTTTATTACACCAAATGGGAAGGTATTTGGACAACAGCGGGGGTTTAGATTCCGAAATATGAAATGTGCTTCACGGATGGCCGGTTAGAGGTAAACGGGTACTTTAGACCCCCACAACCTATTCGAGATGAATGTTTTGTTACCGTTGTTGAATTGTTTTTGGGTAATAAGAAAAACAGATGGTTTTCGTTCGAATGGCTCATAAATTCATATATATGGGTTAAGTATTATAGGGATATTGACTTGATTTAGTAATGTTGTTGGTACATACATACATAATAATAAGCCTATAATCATCCCACTGCTGGGACACAGGCCTCCTCTCGGTGAGAGGAAGGGCGCCATAATCCACCACGCGGGCCCTGTTCGGGTTGCTGTATGTGACATGTCTTCGAATTCGTTTTCATAATCAGCATATAATGTTTCCACTATTGGCACGCAGGCCTCCTATTAGCTACGGTGTGGGCCGTAATCCACCACGCGGGCCCAGTGTAGATTGGTACATCACAGTCACGTTTTCGAATTTGTAATTAGGATGATTTAATTTGGATTTTTATAAAAATATTAATCTGTATGTTTTTATTTAAGTTAATTGTGGCAAACTGTCGGCACATAACCCATCAATTTATTTATGTTAGGTCATCCATAATCTAGTCTCGCAGACATTTTTATGCATTTTCAACAATTATTATTATTAATCTCGAATCTGAACGAACGAACGTGCTAAAGGATTAGGAATGTATTCGTAAATCTTGATTAAAATTACGAAAGGTTTAAACTTCTAATTATAATTATTACTTAACTTTTAGCAACGTTTATAAATAAAGAGGTTAATTTAGTAACCAACCTAAAATTACGCTATTTTTTCAAGTAGGTAACACACATTTATTTTTAAGCACATTCTGATCTACGAGTATATATCGGTCTTTGCCCTCTAAAACGGAATGAATGATTGAATAAATAAGGTAGTTTCGCATGAGTGGGAGTCGCGCTTCCCTTTCTAACACAACCTCATATATCGTTATCTAAAGCTCTAATTCCACGAACTCAATTCTCGAAACTAAAAATAAATCGTTTCAATTGAACCGTACACCCATCCCGTCAGGTGTAACGAAATCCAACGCAATGAAGTGTAAACTTCACCATCTGGTGAACGGATCGCGCTCATGAAATATGTATCAAAAACCTTTACTAAAAGTACCTGTGCTATGGGTCTAGTCGACCTCGAAATTATTTTACCAGCCTTGAGTCTTTTATACCACGGAATTTTTTTACACACACAGATTCATAGATGCTTCAATTTGTTGATCATTTCTATGACGCAAAGTTTTGTAAAATACCTGGCAATTGTTGACAGTTATACCTATCAACACTGTACTTTGATGACATTGTAAAAGCCAATAATTTTAGAGTAACCGTGACGTTTTGCCGGCTGTTCTCCATCGGAACCTAGCTTCTGACGTTTCATAAGTGCCCGTGTAGGTTTACGTGAACCATTTTTTTAAGGTTGAATGCCTCTTGCGCGTCTTAAAACGACTCGGTCTATTTGTCTATGTGACAGTTGGATAAGTACAACCTTAGTCGAATTTCAGTTCATTAAGAATTGTTCTTAAAAGTGGTTAAGCAATTATGACGTCGACCATACCTTAGCTAAAGATACTTGTGGAAAGTTGAGAGAGAGATTTTTGATGTAGGGGTGCTTACCTTTCATTTAATTATATTCGTAATGTGGGTTTTAGGATTTGGACTAATTTGTCCCGGAATTAAGTACATCTTAAGTACGGTTGGGTTGCAACCGTACCCTGGTTTTTGAAAGTCTGATTAGTAAATGTGTTGTCAAATCTCATGTTAATTGTGAACACATAATTGGGTTGATTCACAAAAATCAAAATATTTTATCTATATATCTATCTATCTTCTATATAAATAAAAAGACAAGTCCTGACTGACTGACTGATTGACTGACTCATCAACGCCCAGCCCAAACCCTTGGACCTAGAAAGCTGAAATTTTGCACAGAGGATCCCTTGATAATGTAGACAAGGAATAAGGAAGGATTTTTGGAAATTCAACCCCCAAGGGAGTTAAATAGGGGATTAAAGTTCCACGCGAGCGAAGCCGCTGGGTAAAGCTAGTATTATCTATATAAATAAAAAGACAAGTCCTGACTGAGTGACTGATTGACTGACTCATCAACGCCCAGCCCAAACCCTTGGACCTAGAAAGCTGAAATTTTGCACAGAGGTTCTCTTTATAATGTAGACAAGGACTAAGGAAGGGTTTTTCGAAATTCAACCCCTAAGGGAGTTAAATAGGGGATGAAAGTTCCGCGCGGGCGAAGCCGCTGGCAAAAGCTAGTTTCACATAAACCTACATGGGTACTTATGAAACGTCAGAAGCTAGGTGCACGGTTGCAATTGGTAGTTTCCTCTGGCGAAAACCCGGCGAGAAACTCCACGGTTACTCTTTTAAAAATAATTGGCTTTTTACACCTTTACAACACCTTCGATAGTTGTTGTAACCATGAATTAAGAACCTGTTTTTTTTTCCCCAGAAAGTACAACGAAATCTACCATTTTTACTGCTTACCTGTGGCATTACCGCAGTGGTGCTGGATTGGCAAATGCACGGAAAATTTAAATGCACTAAGTAAGACGATTTTTTTTCTGTTCGGTACTGCTTTCAACCCGCATTTACTTGTATATTTAACCATTACTATTTTATATTCTCGATTATTTATGAGTATTTCAAACAAAAAACGAGACGAAAAAGACACTTTAATTACTCCATTCTAAATTTTAAACCATCTAAAAAGAGACTTCTCCAAAAAATACTCAAAAATACGGATCTTTTTTTCTCACAGCCTTCACTATAAATACCCATTCCAATTCTGCCCGCAAAGGAAATCAACTACCATTTAAAAAAAAAAACAGGAAAAGCCCAAACTACGGCAGTGTGTGGGTTAACTAGAATTTATAGCTGGCAACACAAATTAATAGCCGCTTTCGGAAGCGAGGCCTAATTGTGAATTGTGCTCGATGCGTGCTTCAATAATGTTTGGCGATCGCTAATTTATTTATTTAGGTAGTTTTTTGAGGGGGTCTTGGGAAATAAGTGGTTGAAGAGTAGTTGTGGGTTTTGTTGAAGAAAAGGTCACAACTTTCAATGTTATTGTGTCGTCAATCGCAATCTGAATTTTCTTGTATTTGATCCATGCACTGTTGGATACACTACGATATGAGTCACACGTTTAGTATTTTTAATTTCACGCCGTGCAGTAATGGATTACTTAAGTCACAGGTATCGTATTTATTTTATAGTACGTGTGATCTAAACTCACACTTAAGTCACGCTTTTCTGTGTAAATAGGGGACTATTTAAGTCACGCTTTTCTGTTTAAAAATGGACTACTTAAGTCATATTTTTCTGTGTAAATAGGGGACTGTTTAAGTCATGCTTTTCTGTGACTTACGAAGTCCAGTTTTTCGGTCACACCGTGCTATAAAAGTATTTATTTATACAGAAAAGGAACGAGCAATAATAATCGTGTTTGCCTATGCTTGCTCACTGCAGTTCAGCGATTTCAGGTCATTAAAAAGTTTCCATCGATAGATATGACTATTCTTGAAAGTCTTTTCCGGAAGCTAAAGGTGCCAATAATGCATTAAATTTCAGTAACTTTGGTGTTAACATCTTATCGTGATTTAAATCAGCAATCTTGTGCGTTTTGGCAATAATAATAATTCCTTAAGGCTTCATGCCAGATCGAGAGAGAGAGAGAGAGAGAGCAAATTATTTCATCAAAACTGCTCTCGAAAAGGTGAAGGAAAACATTGTTTGCAAACCGGCTAAAAAATGTCCTAGAACCAAAAATTCGAAGACATATTGTGCCATATCTACCAATCCTACCATCTCACACTGCGCCCGCATGTTGGATTACAGCCCAGTCACTAAGACGAGGCCTTTGTCTCAGCAGTGGGAACATTATAGGCTGATTATGCTTCATGCCACCTCGACCCAATATGTATATCCTACCTACCTACAGGCTAAACTTGAGTTTTACCCTACATAGCCAGTCTTTTTGTGTGCATAATAATTTTAAAAGCTGATAAATTGCCTAAAAGAGTAATGTAAAATAATTTACTGCTCACTAAAAGTAGTTGTAAGTTAGTTACCTGTGTACCAAATGGCTTATTCAAATGTATTTATAATTTTTATTCGACTACGACGAAGTGATAATTATTTTGATCGGTATGTATATTCATCTGTTCCCTCATAGCTTCGAAACTTTTTTTGACAAATGGAAGCGTCTTGATTGTCCGCTAATTATAGGCTATGTGACATCATATTAAATTTAATATGGCGCCCTCTAGAGGACATAAAGTGAAGAAATAAATAAAATAAAAAAATCAACGGAGCCGTGTTGAGTATCAAATGAAATGGCTTTCAGGTGAGAATATTTTCCTGTTTATACTTTTAAGAGCGTAATTTTTCAATAAACTTATTCAAGTATTTAAACATACTTTTTATCAAAATGACTAAGGAAAATGTTAGACTTAAATAACAAATCACCATCTCTCCACTATTACCAATGTGAGTACCTGCAGCTGTCCAATATAACCCCGTATTTCCGAAGAACCTAGGAGCCGAAATAAAAAACCTTGCCTTCAGTCAAAGACACAGAAATCCTTTCCCCTAGCCGTATGTGTGACGGTCCGGGCCAATGGAGCGCACACTAGCTGAAGTAGGGACCATAGTATGTAGGAAGGAGTTATTGAACTATTGACTTTTTAAGTACAATTAGTGTTAAGTTACTAGGTGGATTCTAAGTATGATTTGCCCCCAAGCTCCTGGCTTGAGGGCAGAGCATCCCAAGGTAAGGTGTTGGATTCCATCCAAGAAGTAATAAAAAGGAGTTCATAGCTAGATTGGTGTTTCATAGATTTTGACCACGTAGGTATTGCACTTTTCTATGAAATACCAGGTATTTTTTTTATTGCTAACGAAAAATGTCTATGCTGAGGAGTCTAGAATAATATGCTGAATTCATGGTTACAATTTGCGCGTCGATGCCCTGCAACACTGTACCTATACTAGTTTAATATTATAGTTGTGATTTGAATATTATGGTCAATTTTAGTTTGTAGTCCAATAAATAAATTAGTCATAATAGTACTTATTAGTCCGCTTGTATTTATACAGGTGTCCTCGCAGCAAACTCTTTTCTCAGATTGTATTTATTCATTTTGTAAAAATCAGGCACCGTATTTTCTGACTATAATTCCCATAATTTCCTCATTATATTTCCCTCAACCGCAACCCAGCGATACAATAATCCTCCTCCAAAATTTAAGATGAATAAGCAGATTTAAGAATCATTTTACTTTCCGCGAGTCATAAATTAAATTGCTCTAATATATCAAATTACTCATCGCGGTAGATAATCTCTTGGTACATAGCCCCTCAGTTTAATTTCATTTTGTCCGCGAAATTACCATTTTTATTGGTCAATATATTATACGAGTCTAATAAACATAATATAGTCTTTTGAGGAAACTGTTTGGAGATAATTTTTGTTTTATTACGTCTTGGTTGAATGGAGAAGAATGTGTTTTGGAAGAAGTGTGGCCATTTTAAAATAATTTTAAAGTTTCCATTTAGCAGACCAACTACGAGATGAGTGTATGATAATCGTGGCTATGACCTGGTGGAGGCTCGTACAGCAGGATGGTACAATAGCGAAGGAGCGTGTAGTTAGAATGGATGAAACATGGCTGCCCAACGAAAAATTGCTTAACCTATTTGTTTTTATTTAGTCATTCGTGTTGAACGGAAGTTATAATATTAATACGAATAACGGGCGAAAACCTAATTATCATCATCAATACATCCCAGAATGACTCTTTGCTGGGTATAGGCCTCTCCTTGTTTACGCGATACTTCCCAGTTCCGTGTTTCCCTCATCCAGGTGATTCCCGCAAATTTGACGTTTTCAACCCAACGCGCTTTTGGACGGTTCTGGTTATTTTCGTCTAACCTTGGCCACCATTACTTACCACCAAAATCCTAATAATATTTTTGATTTATATAAAATGCATTATTCTTATAAGATACTAGATACCTGCCGTTGCTAAAATGTCTCCGATTTTCAAAGAGACTGTATTAATCAAACACATATAAGGTAAACGCAGCTATCAACGACCCATCGAAAATCTGTAGTTATTACCGACCTATAAAAGTAATTCTAAATCTTTACGTTTCCAGAACTATTCTAGCTATAAGTAGGCAAAGTTACACACGCGTTTATTCCTTGAGCATCGTATACTTTTACGTTAGTGTAAATAGCTGTGCAAAAAAGAGATAAAATACGTCAGTTACTGCGGGGCAGCGTGGACGCAGGAAATGTCGTACTGTTCCTTTGTTCCTTCAAGTAAGTACGTGATTTTTCTATTTAAGACATTTATATAAACAAATGACATCTATACTTTATCTTATATTACTAAATGTATTCATTTAAGTGTCAACTCTTGATTTCTTACGACATTTTATTTATAAAAAGTAATTTGAAACGATAAAACTTTAAATTAAAATGGGATGGTGTTAGCTTCATCAGTTTTAGTCGTGGCACCTATCAACGACCCATAAGTCGGCAATTGCAGCAACGTAACTTTTCGTTTTATTTTTCTTTCATGTTACTAAATCACACTAACACAAGTATTTTTATGGACCAGTTTAAATTTAAGCTATCAGTCTTTATAAAAATCTATTAGCGACTAATTTTTTTTGTCTAGTTTTTACCTTTTAGCGTTGTCAATTTAACCAAAGTTATGATATTTTTCGAGGATCGATATTGAATAGTTACAGTAATAAATCATTGTTTTTGTGTTTAAAACAGTGTGCATTTGTTCATATTTTTTGTGACATTAATCAATTATAATCTATTTTATAGTCCGAAGGTCAATTGAATTAAAATAACCATATTTTTATGAGTCGGTAATACAATTTTTGTTTATACTTACATACTTTATTACCGACCCATGAGGGTCGGCAATAGCAACTATAAGAAGCTATTACCGATCGTATATAGATTATTTAGTTTGTCACCTACTTTTATGACATAATAGGTACCTATTAATAAATGCTACTTCTTGGCTAAAGCAACATAAAACATACAATTATATATTTTTCCAGAATTATGGAGCCACAAAAGCGGCGAAAAGTACCTATACAGTGAAACACAACTCGCCGAAGCAAAAATGATTATGATCTCAATAGCTTATGGAAATACGAGTATCCTAGAGTTTGAAATCCTTATATTAAAACATATATGTGTACTAATAGTATTTTTGATTAATTTAAAAGTTTATAATTATTTAGTTCATAGGTATTAATTTGTTTTGTTAAAAATAGCGATAGTAAAAAAATACGAAAAAGTATTTGCATTTTTATGTTGTTTTATTTTATTAAGATCGGTAATCATCATCATCACTAGCTTATATACATTCCATTACTGAAAAAAGGCCTTCTCTTATACACGATCGGGAATAGCTGCATAAAAATCGTTAATAGCTTCACAGCCGTTTTTATGGGTCGGTAATTGCAACAATCGACTAAGTCACATTGTAAATTATTTTTTACAAGATAATCCTTTATTTAAATGTATTTGATTCAGTAAATACATTTTTTATACATAACACTAGCATATAAAATTAAACTATTAATCTTTAGAGGAACCAGTATACTAAAAAAATATGGTTGATTTTAAAATTGCCTTAGGGGGGTCGTTAATACCTGCGTTTACCTTAAGTTTATTCTGAAATTCCTTCTTCAATGTTTTCACTTTTTAGTTTTTCTACTGCAATGCCATAAACAATGCAACAAAAATACTCAAGAAATAAAACAGCGTGAATAAATCGAACACCGAATTCAAACGCAACAAAAAAGCATTCCTTCTTAAAAACTTGAACTTGCCATCTATCGCATACAGCCATCCAACAAAAACTCAGGCAGTCCTTTTCCCAACGTTTAAACTGAGTCAGCCCCTTAAGTACCAAGTTCTACCAACTTATTGTGATTGATTTTTCTCTTATTTTCTGGGGCTTGAGTTCCCTTGAGTTCGGAAGCACAACTTTCCAGAATTTTCGGAAACAAATGAACGTGAAATTGGTGAAAAGTACTTACGATTAAGCGATTGGTTTTGAGACAGAATTGGCAGGAATGGTGATTTTTCTTCTAGAGTTATTAGTGGTTCTGAAGTGATAGTGGTTAAGGGTGAAATGTTAAGTTTGGGTCGAAAGTTATCTACTTTGCGTTTTGAAGTGACGCATTCTTTTAGGAGGAGATTAATTGAGTTTTGTTAATTAAAATGACATCGTGTGACGATGTCCGTTAAGATTTGATAAACAATTTGTCTTACCTGGTGCAGGCAACTTTTGAAATTACTTTCTGTGTGATGGTACGCGCATAGTCCACCACGCGAGCCCAGTACGGGTTGTTGGAGGTATATAAATTGTCGACTTTTTTGTTTTTAACCCCCGACGCAAAAACGACGGGGTGTTATAAGTTTGACGTGTCTGTGCTGTGTGTGTGTGTGTGTGTGTGTGTGTGTGTGTGTGTGTGTGTGTGTGTCTGTCTGAGGCAACGTAGCTCCCGAACGGATGAACCGATTTTGATTTAGTTTTTTTTGTTTGAAAGGTGTATTAGTCGGGAGTGTTCTTAGACATGTTTCATCAAAATCGGTTCAGCCGTTTGAAGATTATCAGCTCTTTTCTGGTAGCAGCTGGTTTCTGACGGTCAATGAAAACGCCAAACAGAGGCCTAGCCGTCCCCTGACTTGACAATGCCCTGATCAAAATATTACGTTAAAATTAAAAGGCCTAAAAATATTATTTTTTACTTTTTTGAGTTTTTGTTTGGGTCGGGGGTTTTTAAAATTTTTATTTATATTTAAGTACATTGCAAGAGTTTGTGCAACGCATTCAATAATTTATTTGATATTTTTTCAGGTGTATTAGCAAAAATAATATACTTGGCATTAATATTGTTACATACTAGTTTTGCCAGCAGCTCCGTCCGCGTGGATATCTGTTATCGCGTAAAAAAGTAACCTATGTCCTTCTTTATATCCCAGGCTATATCTTTGTCAAATTTCATGACAATCGGTTCGGCGGTTTAAGCCTGAAAGCGTAAAAGGCAGACAGACAAACAGAGTTACTTTCGCATTTATAATATTAGTGAGGATTTGTATGTTTGACTTAAATGGTTTTTTACTTTTTTATATATATTTTTTATTCTTTAATATTTCATTGCTGGACCTTCCTACTGTATTTTCACCTCCACAACCGAATATGCATTATTAATACAAATTTAATTTACATACCAACATAATGGAATGTACATAACTTAAACCAATTATGTAAATGTTAAATACCAAGTTTTTATAAATGTATTTTCTTCGAATGAATGATTCTTGATTCACCGTTTAGTAAGCATCACTAATACACTATTTTATACACTCAAGTATTAATATTACGACACTGTGTAAATAGTATGTTAGAGGAAGCGCACTTATTATGTAATTGAGTTGTTGTACAGCCGCTTTGTCATCAGTTCCTGTGGTAATACAAGTTGGGGAGTTGTAAGGGACGGGCGGTAGCGGGGCGGGCTTCGAAAATATTAAAAACTAGCTTCGGCTAGCAGCTTGGCCTGCATGGAGGTCGAAAATTATTGCACGGGAACGTATTAACGGGATAAAAAGTATCCTATGTATAACTATAACTATCTGTGTCAGATTTCTTCCGAATCCATTTAGCCGTTATTGCGCGATTGAGTAACAAACGTACAAACTTTTACATTTATTATATTAGGATCAGATAAACGAGGGGTAGCCAGAACAAATAATATAAGTAAAGCTGTGTTAAAGTGTTCAACTAGAGCATTAAAAAACTTATAAATTCAGTTGTATAGAGGGGCTTGTGGCTAAGTAATAACAGCCACACAAGTCGATCGATCAGGTTAAAATGCACCTGCCGCAGTTGGTTGTCCATGGGTGATCATAGTTAAATACCAAAACCTATCCATGCTACGGAAAGCACGTTAAGCCATTGATTCCGGCTGTCATTCGTGAATCTTTGATTGTCATTACGGGGCGTCAGAAGCCTGAAAGTCTTACCGGGTATCGGGTCAAACAGGCAGTTGTTCCATGTAAAATACTGATATTAAGTAGCCACCGCAGGAGACGCCCTGGGCGTCGGGAATCCCAGGCTGATTCCCGACCACCGTAGACGTGAGCTTGTGGACGGCGAGTAATGGGTAGCTCGCTGTCCGGTAAGGACCAAGCCCGGGTCCACGGCACGTTGTGTTCCACGCGCGCCTCAAAGAGATGTCAGCACCAACTGGAGGAGTCCACAAGAGCTGATGTCTGCCAGGGGTGCGGGTTGTTCGAAAGAGATACCATAGCCCCTGGCACGGGTGGGTTTTAATCAGTAAAGTCTAACACGCCCTCCTGGTCCACCTAGAGCGGGAGCAGTTATTTGTTGATTTCCCACCAAAAAAACTGGTTAGACTGGAAGCCGACCCCAATATAGTTGGGCAAAGGCTAGGCAGACTGTTGATGTAGATGCATAGATAACCGCTACCGCCCATACTTTGCTCCACATCACACTTGACGAAGACTTGGCTAGATTTTAGCGTCCCTCGTAAACTTAGCCCCTGGTTTGTTTAGCCCCCAGTTATTATTGGACCAACACTTATGTCCTGTGACTCGCCGCTACGTCGTCCATTGTGCAGTGTTTTGTTGGAACCAGTGTTTGCGTTAGTTGCTAGTTTCCTTGCATGTATTATTAATCTTGGAACTGTGTAGAACTTAGATTCCTTGTGAGCTATTTGAGAATTGCTTGTGGTGTGGTGTATGTAACGGCTAGCTTGCAAGGTGGCTGATTGCATTGGAAACGCAAAACGTTTCTCTTTTATCAAATTTAAACTTAGCTCAAGTATATTTATTTCAAACAGGAACGCGGTACCGAAGCAGCGTGGCCGCTGAGTCAGTGGTCACGCTTGCGACCACTAGATCAATCAGTATACAGTCAGTGGCAAAAGTACAATATAACACGACTCCAACCGGCTTCCCTTCAGTGATTCGCATCTCTACTACTTTTGAAAAATGGCACGTCAATAGTCGATTCTTTGAAACCGGCTTCGCTTCGGCCTCTCTCTTAGAAAAAATGACACCTCGCCGCTGGTATACACCCATAAAAAAAAGTTTATGTAGGTACGTATGTATCAAAAGCATTCAACACAAAACAATAGTTTTGTTCACAGTGTCAGAATACCAACTACGACACAAGAATCAAGAAATCATTATCAACACAGAAATAAATCAATGAAACTCATTTCCCAAAAAAAAAAAATACAAAAACAATACTAGTGACCTAAATACAGGCTTGTTTCGCAACTGTTCTCATTTCTTCAGCCCATGAGACGGCCATTTTAATTAGTTCCAACTGTTTATAATGGTAGAAAGTTTTCAAACAACCCGCCGTTTCAGTTTTTCAGTGTGCTTTCAATGAAGTATATAATCTATGTTTTAGTTAGAATAGAGCTTTTTGAGATGTTAGTGGCAAAAACGGTTGGCTTGTTTTGTCGAACACAATCAAATTATTTTATTTCATTAAACCTCCATGGGCACCTATGAAATGTCAGAAGCTAGGTGCATGGTTCCATCTGGTTGTTTCCTATGGAGAAAAGCCGGTAAGAAATTCCACAGTTACTCACTAAAAATAATTGTCGTAAAAATAATCGTTGTTTTGTTCTATCTGTAATAATAAAGAGTTACCTGATAGTAAGTGCTGTGTGTAAGCTCGTTTTTGTTTCACTGAAAGGCAACCTCTTCTCACAAGGAATAGGAACTCACATACTAGCTATCGTTGGTGCCTGTAAAAAGACGTAAAACTCAAGAGTTTATTTACTGAATGCATGACAAATATTTTAATTATTTTTCTTAGTTAATAAAAAATACAGGGCGACTCTTCGAAGCACAAACTATGTGTAACCATGAATTCAGCTCATGAATCTAGACCCTCTTTTTTTTTGGGTGGGAAATCATCAAATAATTTCTCCCGCTCTGGGTGGAGCAGGAGGGCGTGACAGACTTTAAATGACTAAAACCCACCCGTGTTCCCTCAGTAGCCCGTATGCCAGGGGCTGTGGTACCTCTTTCGAACAAACCCGCACCCCTGGCAGGCATCGGCCCTTGCGGGCCCCATCACGTTTGTGCTGACCTCTCTTTAGGGCGCGTGGAACACAACGCGCTGTCGACTTGGGCTTGGTCCTTACCAGACAGCGAGCTACCCATTACTCGCTGTCCGCAAGCTCATGCCTATGGTGGCCGGAAATCGGCCTGGGATTCCCGACGCCCAGGGTGTCTCCGTATGCTGGGCAGACCGCCACCGTGTGCTCCACCGTGTCCTCGGGCGATCTTCGCAGTGGAAGCACCCGGGCGTTTCCAGGTCTCTGTTGTGACCTTTTTTCGTTTTTATAGGCTCTATGTTTATTTTTTACTAGCTTTTGCCAGCGGCTTTGCCTGTGTGGATGTTGGAAATTATCCAACAGGAACGAACTACCGGGATGAAAGTATCAAATGTGTTAATACGGGTTACAAACAATCTATGTGCCAAATTTCATACAAATTTGTTCAGCCATTTTCGCGTAAGTGAGTAACAAACATCTAAACATTACAAACTTTCACATTTACAAAATTAAGTAGAATTGTAGAAAAATAAACTATTACCAACCCATACTGGGACCGTATGGTAGATTATGGCCCACTCCCCCTGTTGTACCCGTTGTTACGTAAAAAGGTTATTTTTTTAAAGATGAATTTAGTTTTAAAAAAAATGACAAATTTTATTGTGTTGTGCACTACCAGTGGTTTGGTAATTTTAACCAGCTTTTAAAAAGTCCACCCTCTCAAAGAGAGACAGGTTTCCCAGCTGTGGGACCGTTATAGGCTGATTACGCGTGTATTAACCCCTGTTGAAACATATATCTTTTATCTTTCCCAGCTCATCAAGCACTTTCTTTATCTTTCCCTGCTGCAGGTATATTTCAGTACGACAACTCGTACCCATTTCGTATCCTGCATTATTACCAATACAGGGTACCTAGAATTCAAGTTGAACAACACCGCAGCATGAACTAGCCACAGCGACAGGGGAAATCACTAGTCGTATGTTTAATTAAAACTCAGTGTGTTACACATATTTGTATGATAATTTTAATATGGGAGGGCTTTATTTTAATAAGAGCGTCGCTTTTATGGCTTTATACTGAAATTGCTTGAATTATTTTTATGTATTTGGTGCATGAATGCAGGCAATGAAATGCATGAATATTTTTAATCATTTTTATGGATTTCAACCCACAAGTTGGTATTTTAGAAATGGATTTTTCTTAGGTTGTTATATTTTTTGGGAAATATACTGGTGTAAATAGAACTCAGAAATTGCAGTATTACTTTTTTTTTTGACTACCGATTTTACAAGGTTTTTTCTTCGGGTTTAGAAGGAAAGTTCACCACAGAAAAAGTAGACATAATGTCACTATGACATTGACAGCGAAGACAAAGTTGCCAAAATAATAATTATAAAACAAATCTAGAATTTTGCCACTTTCGAAGGATTTTTAAGGCCTGAACAAAATGTTGTAGAACTCATAACTCGTTTCCACCTAAGGTTGAATGTAACTTGCACGTCATAAGACGAGAAATCCATTTGTCTTTGTGACAATAAGACAATTAGATAAGTTCAACCTTACTAAAGTTTCAATTTACTGAGAGTTTTCGTCTTCTTGTAGTGCTTAAGCACTATCGTCTACCTAGACCTACATTGACCTACATGAGTTTCTAAACTAGACCAATATCAGGCTGGCAGAGTAAAAAAACTTCGTGAATTGTCACAAAAAAAATCTGCTGTTTCATATATAAGTGCAACACATACGCCGTCAAATTGTGTGGAAAAGTTAATTTATTCTATAATTTACTACGAAACATTTCAAAACCTGCGTTGAAATTTTTGAGAATCATGTACTGAACCTATAGTTCCAGTTTTATAGTAATATTATGAAGAGGAAAGATTTTTTTGGGTGGGGAATCATCAAATAACTTCTCCCGCTCTGGGTGGAGCAGGAGGGCGTGTCAGACTTTTACTGACTAAAACCCACCCGTGTTCCTTCATTAGCCCGTATGCCAGGGGCTGTGGTATCTCTTTCAAACAAACCCGCACCCCTGACAGCAAAGAGGAAAGATTTGATTGTTTGTTTGCATTCAATAGGCTCCGAAACTACTGAACCGACTTGAAAAATTATTTCATTGTTGGGAAGCAACACTATTCCCGGGTGACATAGGCTATATTTTATCCTCGTATTTCCACGGGAACGGGAACTACGCGGGTGAAACCGCGGAGCGCTGCTAGTCATCAATAAAAACAGATTCCAGAAAGAGGTCTAAGCCAAAATATTCCCTCAAAGACAAAAACCATTTGATAGTGTCTCGTTCCATTCCAAATCTAAAAACTTCTTCAATTAAAATACGATGCGGAGAAACGTTAGACAAAGACAGAGAAATACAAAACACTTATGCAAGAAAGAGACAAAGATAATGAAATAGTTGCAGAAGTGGGCACATTGCGCGATTTAATTAAGCATTTTAATTCATTTTAATTAAAGTTTGTTGAGCGTGATTTCCCTTGTCGCAGTGTTTTGTTTCTAAATCAAATGGAACGATTGGTGTGACGACAGCAATGTATGTAGGTTAAATGAATTGAAAACAGGTTAAATTGTTCAGGGAAAGGTGTAACAGGCGATGGGTTTACTTATCAGCAGGCTCAGCATGACGTTTTATGTTTCTACTCTACTGTAGAATTAAATAGAAATCGCTAGTCTACATTTCCCGGTGAAAAACTGTCAACAGTCTACACGGAAACATCATTTTTCCGTATAGACTGTTGAACCGTAGACAAAACGCTTGTCTACGGTTTTCCTCTTCCCACTACCCTACTTAATATTTTAAATGTGAAAGTTTGTATGTTTAGATGTTTGTTACTGAATCACGCAAAAACGGCTGAACGGATTTAGATGAAATATGGCACATAGATAGTTTATAACCTGGATTAATACATAGGATACTTTTATCCCGGATGTATAGTCCGTGGGTTAATACCCACCTCCACGGGCGAATCCGTTGGCAAAAGCTAGTGAAATATTTTGTTATTCTTTTTCACATGTAAAAGTGTTTTTTTAAGGCATTTACGGAAATTAATCATAATCATAATCATAATCATCATTTATTGCATTCAATGTAGTGTACAAGATGTTACAATAATATTTGTTTCATACATTGACCCTGTTAGGGCACAGCAATATATACATGTGTTTTGGCATGCTACAGTACATAGTAAATGATCACTCATTATTAAATTTTTTTCATCTTTAGTATCATCAAGATTTCTTTCTTCCTAACATAACATAACATAACGCCTGTATGGCCCGAAAGGTTAGATAGAGGTGGACCTGTAGTCTGTAGTATATCCACATTTTACATTCTTTTTCCCAATACAACAACGTAAAAACAAGTCAATAATCATTATAATATAACTCGCATAATCAAAACAAGCATATTTTTACTCTCACTTATGTTTTCCTGAATGTTCCGCCAACAAGCTCCCAACACAGGGGTGACAAACTATTGGCGTTTTAATTTAGAAATTTTAATGAAACTCGACCCCTGGAGCGGAACTTTTAGTTTTATAGTTACCTACGCAGGCACGTTACGGTCAAATGCCAATTTAATTGAATAATTAACTTGTTTATAATTAATCTGTTTGCACGAGTTGGTTTATGGGAGTTTTATGGTTTTGTTTTCAAGGTTTTTTTGTGGTGTTGTGTTGAATTATGAATGATTTGGATTTTTTTTTAATTTAAAGAGCAGCTTATGTTAATTATTACAACAAAATTTAACACAGCTTGCGGTACGAGTAAAATTTTAGAATAAACTTAACGGAATAAGCATCACGGGACGAAAAAGCGGAATGCAACCTATTAGTATTTATACTAGAAGAAGACAGAGAGAGTAAAATCGTTTTCATGCTTGTCGAGGGTGCTGAGGTCAATAGTGAGGCAAAAGTAAAGTTTGAGTATTTTAAAGACAAAGTAAACGACGACGGGGATCCACCCAAACCCACACGTTTTTTAAATAAATAACTAACGCCCGCGACTTCGCTTGTGATCCAGAAAGAAAACTAGCCTATGTCCTTCTCCAGGTCCCAGGTTACCTAACTGTCAAATTTCATAACGATCCGTTGAGCAGTTCCATCAATACTTCATCCAATCATAAAGACTTTCACATTTGGAACACTATTTCGATTATACCAATTAGGGAACTTTTAAATTCCTATGGGGAAAAACGGGGAAAAAACTGTACGAACACTCTTTTCTATCAAAATATTGGTACTACAGCCAATCTTTTCAATGCTCTGAATTCTACAAGCCAAAAGCAAACCAAATTATAATCCAACAGACAAAAGACAGTCCTAAAACCAGAGACAGAAATCGCCTAAAACCAAATCCGTCATCAATATTTTATCCGGATGAAATATTCACTGTACCACCATTATTTTTACTAGCAGCTTTCAAAATTGGAATCGAAAAAATGCTCGGTATACATCAAAGGTTTCTATCAAAGCATAGACAAAAAAAGAGAACAAAATAACCTTTTGTAATCTGATCACACGTTTGTGATTGCTTTGAAAAAAATAACGAAAAAAGGAACACATTTTTTTTAAAGGATTCAAATCGGTCGTCAGCTGTCATGTGATTGGTTAACGATACGCTACCGGTCCATATCGCTTGGTTGACGGCCCGTTGATTGGTTCGGACAGCGGTGCTCTAAGTTTATGAATGGAAGGTTACTGAAAACATTTGTAACGTTGGGTCACCGACTCCTTTCCTCGATTCCTCAGTGACCATAGTCACTGAGGAATAAAATAAAAAGAAAGACCCTTGGTATAATTAATTAAGTCCGCCTTTATACCTTTTTTGTGTGCGAGAAGTTTAAATAAATAAATTATAAAACTAAATTGCAGCACAAAAGGTATATGTTAAAAGAAACCTAATGACGGAGAGATGAATGAGAGAGTCTTAATGACGACTATGATAAAGTAAGTTTTGGTCTCCTCCATACAAAAGTACATTTCTCCGTATGAAATTATAGTTTCTTGTATATGTGGACAAACAAAACTGGCTTCTAATGACTTACTTTAGACAAATGATTAAACTGTAAATTTAGTACACAAAGGACGCTAGAAATTGATAGAAATATAGTTAACTTGCTTTTGCAAATGGCGTGGAAGTCTAAAAGTCATGGGAACGTACGTAACGGTTATAAGTTATCTATGTGCCAAATTAAATCCGATCAGCTATTTTTGCGTGATTTAGTAACAAACATCCAAACTTCTAAACAACCAACAACAAAACAAAATCAACCTTTCACATACGAGGGTTACAGCTTGAACCTTGCTTGCATCTCGATATCATTCTCAAAACATTTGAGAACCACTGGTAAGCAACACGAGTGAGCTTGTCAAGTCCCGTTTTACGCATCGTCGTCGAAATCCAAATGATTTTTTGATAACCGGCAGTGTTAGTTTTGAATGTCAATGGTTTCGAGGTCTATTCCTTAGCCATGACTTCGACTCGACAAATTTGCCCATCCGAAAAAATGCATTTGTCAGTTGATTTGGCGGATCTACCTTCGGACGGGCCCGTATCTTCGTCATCGGACTTAGAGAGTACGCCCCCAGTTACCTATCAAATTATTGTGTTATCTTTGCATATTGTGATAATTCGAAACAACGATATTATTGTACTAGTACTAACACTTGAATTGTACTATCATAATTATGCATTTTGTAAAAAGCTGTTTTGACATTACAAACAGACACTTCAATATTAAGTTTGTATAGATGTATAAATAGAACAGCTTTTTGAAAGCCAAGGGTTGCTTCTAACTCTAAACAAATTGATTAAATAATCAATTTATAATTACAAGTCTATACAGTAGTTATGTATACATGTAACAGAAGCAAGAGCATGTCGAGAACAAAGTACCCGGAAGCACAATATTACGATAGCAAATTCACAATCTTCCAAATAACTTTGAACGAGAGTTACGACACTGCTATATTATTTTACAGTCGAATCTCGAAAACTTTTGCACGGCAAAGCATTAAAATTTCATATTTCCAAGATACTGCAACTGACACTACCTTTTATATTATAATTTATGTTGTTTTGCTATTCTCAAATCGTTTGGAAAGAAACTACCAATAATTTTTACTGTAAGGGCCGGCGCAGACCTCACAAAGTGCAGAGCGGCGCGGTTTTTAATGCTAACCAAGAATCAACATTTCACATCTTTGAATAAAGTCGAAAATATTAACCTTAATTTCCTCCTCTGCTCCTCTCCGACTATTTTTGATATTTAATTTTATTTCAACTAGTGCAAGGTTGATATTGTAGTGCATGTCGTGATGGCCCAGTGTTTTAGGCCTCGTATGCGGTTGTCACATTTTTTATTGATATGTACTTCTAAGTTTATCTTAGTTTTCACTGACATAGTGTGGTGCCGGACGTAAACGAATACACCATCCAATTTCTTCCCGTGGATGTCGTAGAAGGCGACTAAAGGACTTACTAGAAAATGGGCAGCAGCGTTCTCTATGCATTTTACAACCATACTGCGATCGTCAACCTGCCTGCCAAGCGTTATGGCAAAACTCTCCCCGCGCTTGGTGCTCAAGGTGCTCCCCCGACTTCGACCAACGAAAGGCGGCTCGATCGACCCGTGCAGCTTTTGTTACTTAGCCCCAAGGCTAAGTAACAAAAGCTGCACGGGTCGATCAATCAGGTTAAGCTACGCTTGCCGTGGTTGGTCCGTGGATGGGTGACCATCTTTACATACTAAGACTCCTCCGTGCTTCGGAAAGCACGTTAAGCCGTTGGTCCCGGTTGTCATTTGTGGATCTTTGACAGTCGTTACGGGTCGTCAGAAGCCCGAAAGTCTGACAACTAGTCTTACCAAGGGGTATACCAAGGGGTCACCTAGTAACTGGGTTGTGGAGGTCAGATAGGCGGTCACTCCATGTAAAATGCTGGTATTCAGCTTAGTTGCAACTTAGTTTGAACGTAGTAAGATTCCGCAGGGAATCATTATAACCACAGAGACATGACGGCACGGTTGGCGCAGTGGTTATGCGATTCACTGCTGCGCTGCGTGTCGCGGGTTCGATTCCCGCACGAAACAAACATTTGTATGACCTACAGTAGTTGTTCCGGGTCTGGCTGTTTGTGTATGTGATTTTAAATGTTTGTAAACGCACCCACAATACAGAAGAAATTCCTAGTGTGGGGCAACGTTTTTAATTAAAATAAAATAAGAAATTGGGGCCCTGGTCTGCGCAGGCCTTACAACTTTCCGCCTCGATGCCTATTCTTATCGTTTTTCGGTATCAGCCGCGATAGTATTTGTTTTCTTCCTTTTCATAGAAGCGAGGCGGTGTGAGGTTTTTTCCTCGATAAACTTGATTGGCCAGAAAATATTCGAATACCGTTTTTGCTTTGAGTCTGATAGCTGTGGGAATTGTATTTCTTTTGTATTATTCTATGAAATATCGACACATTTTTGAAGCTGAGGCTAGCAGTTATTCTACAGATACCACCATTTTTTTATACCAGACTAATTACTTATTAGTAACGGAGGTAATCTATTCTAGATAAACACACTATCGTACTGAATATTCTTTAGTTGTTTTCTAATAATAGTAATATGAAGGTATTTCTCTCACCGTTGAATGTTTTTCGTCATCTCTTCTCAGGGTAGTGAGATAGGAAATCGATCGACTCCATCTACCTTTTTATTTTTAAACGATATGACCACTGATATACAAAATACAATTCAAAAATGCCCCCAATTATACGTCAGATAAGATAAACCAATTTTTTTTTCAAATTCAACCTTACACGCATGACTTAAAGTGGTTCTTCCAAAGCAATGTCCAAAAAGACTGACTGAAAGATGACTGATGATTCTATTGGCACACAGGCAACTGAAGTAACACGGGTGGGTTTTAGTCAGTAAAAGTCTGACACGCCCCCAGAGCGGGAGAAGTTATTTGATGATTTCCCACCCAAAAAAAGACATTCGCCTATTTATGCGGACGTTTTTGAAACGCTGATTGTGTATATTGGGTTTTGTATTTATCAATGGATATGACGTACAAAAGTGATTCCGAAGCTATTTACAAATAAACTATTTCATTTATTTGAATCAAAAATCTGATTTATAAAAAATCTAGGTCAAAATCTAATCGAATCTATCTTGGAAGAAACAGAAAATAGGGGATGAAAGTTTATTTGAAAATTCGTAATTATTGCCGAGGTGAAATCGGATGACGGCTTGAATGTTCAAAACAACGTTTAAAATATCACAGTCCCTCCTTTAGATATATTTGTAAATCACAAATTTTGGTACAAAACGATCCATTCAAAGTCAAACCCTTCGAAGTTATACCCCAACTAGCAAAAAGTGGTTTTTAAACTATCCTAGAACCATCATTTATCGAGGACTATATGAGACTTATATCCTCATATAACCCTGGAAAAGGGCCCACTTTATAAGTCTACTTTTACTTATAAGGTATTTATATCAGACCGCTGAAATGCCATATACGACTATAATGCTCCTGTAATTGAGTTACGTCAATGCAATTACTCCTGTAAATCTCAATATAAGTAAGTTATAGTCAAAAATGAGATTAGAAATGTATATTGTCAATAGTCGAAGTGAAGGTATCACTTGTTGTGCTCTGTAAAAAAATATTTTAGGGTAGTATTTATATGAATCAGAATTTATTAATGTCAACCTTAGTAGAAAAACAAAATCTTATTGTTGTCAAATTGTTAGTCTTATAGCTTAGTCGTCGGGGAATGTAAATTTTCTGTGAAATCTATCATGGTTTTGATAAAAAAATAAAGCGCCTCTTGAAATTTGCTTATTTACATTTTAGTATTAATTAATATTAAATAAATATTATTAAGGCAGCTGCCATTTTCTTGGTGAGCATTTCCAAGTACGATATAGTGCTAAAATAAGTAATTTTAGCATTTCCAAGCGTGACATAATACCAATATAAGTATATTGGTTCTATATTGGGTTATCTCAAAACCGAAAAAGATTCGCCATTGTTACCGATTAGGGTTCCGCAATGACCAGATGAAAATCGATTGATATTTATAGATAAGTAAGTTAAAGGAATAATTTAAGGGTTTGTTCTACGTGCAAGGTTAAACATCAGTTTAAACATGGTTTTTATTTGACTTAATTATATAACAGGTTGCCGATGGTTTAAACAAGACTATGCCGGATATGTTCCTGGATATCGATCGATTTTTAACCAAAAAAGATTTCCGACCTTGAAAGAACTTAAAATGGCCTCGGAGTGTTACACATTTCTTGTTGTCTGAGATATGTCCCGGTTGTCACAGCGTGGTTTCTATTAACAGTGTACATCATATAGGCCGAAACTGGTATGTCGAACTGTTGAAAACTGGTAATCCATCAACATTTGTTTAGAGAAATCTCATTTGATAAACAAGTAACATTGTGATAAAAAAAATTCAAACATTTGATCAAACCGTTGTGCTAATAGTGTCCTGGGGCTGAAATACTGATGTGTAGGTTTTCTCTATTGGTATCTAGTAATGTTCGTGCGTCTTTAGGCAAAACATTGTTTATATTATTATTTAAAATTTCAAGTAAAGAGTTCAATGCAGCATGAGAAATATTGAAATCTAAGGCCAAGTTATTAATAGAATCACGTAGTTCTAAATTTTGTTATAATCCGAAAGTTCTTCCTTATGATCACTTTCAACATCGCTCAAAGATTTGGTACTTTCCTAGTCTGAACCTCTTCCATCTAAAGTAGTACTACAATTATCTTGCCGGAACCCTCGCTAGAATTCGCGATACGGTCTTCACCAGTTAAATTTAAAAAATCGTTGCTCACTGCGGTTAACATTTCTTTATATGTTTTTTTTTTAACTTTTCTTTTATCAGGATCGACTTTTTTAAACTGCTTCCACATATTAAAATCCATTTTCAATATTTGTAGACAAAAACAGTTGTAATCAAAATGGCTGATGTTAAATCCTACAATAGAATTTGCAAAACTATATAAAGCGTGTTTTCACCTGTACTGGCCGTTTCAAGCAAAAGTGGCTTCTTAAGAGATTTAACCAGGATTGTTTGAGATTACTTAGACAATAACACCACTGTGGAATACCTATATAAATATGTCTAGGTTTAAAACGGCATACGATAAATCGATATAGAGAACACTTTATCCTACCGAGTGCTGTTATAATCTTGGTGATCAATTATTTTTTAAACGTGGATATGAAATTCATTTAACGCTTACTTTTAAGTTTCTGTAAAACCAAACCAGATACATAAATGATTTACAGTTATTTAACTTTAATTTACTTAAATTGGTCATACATTTTTAGCTTATAAGAGGTTATAAGTAAAAATAACAAGAGTAATTGCTCCTCAGTGTATATATTCCTGGTACATGCTCCTACAGGAGTATAAAGATTTAAATGGTCCGCAGATGATATCTTATAGGCACATATAAGTCTGAGTTACCGGAGTAATTACTCCTGAGTGCAATTACTCTTGTTTCATGCTTTTATAGGAGTCTTGATCCTATATTTGTCAGGAAATATGATCCTATATACCGATATAAGTACAAATTTTAGGATTAAACGTACTTGAGTAAAAACAGCATGTATTTATGCTGTTAAAAGCGCAGTAGCAGCCACCAAAACTATCATCGGAGTGTTATAAGTCCACGTAGCATTATAAAATCGCATTCCAGGATTATTTTGCTTGTTGGGACCTTTCCATGTTCAATAAAGAATTAAAAATAGACCAGCAAGAAACAAAGGAACGCTACTCCCAAAGGCAGATTCCGTAGCAAAGTGCACCGGAAACTTTAAGGAAAGGAATGCCGAAGTTTGGCCGAAGTATTAGCGGTGGTTACTTTTGGTGCCGAAACCCGGAACCTGGTAGTCTTAGAACCTGGTGCTAGTGATTCCGTAGGAGGTAGGTAATATTGTGTAAACAAGTTTGGTTTTAGTTTCAACTTTGTTAATGAAAGGAGTTTTGATGTTTAAGTGGAAGAGAAAATTGTGTGTGAAGAGAAAGTATTGGAGTTAGTGAGATTAAATATGTGGATTTGTAGGTAAAGGAAAGTAGGTCAATGAAAGAACTAAAAGCATTGATAATTTGGATGGTTTTATTAAATATACCGGATGACTTGTAATTTGACTTAATCGCTCAAGATCGGCTAATGAGACAAAATTGATTTTCTATTGTAATGGAGTCTCAAGGCTCCGCGCCGATGTCAACCGGTCAACCGGTTATGTATACTTAAATTCTATTTTAATGTAAATGTTGACGTTCAAAAGTGCCTTGAAAGTGCCTATTCGAAATTAATGCTTTGACTTTTTTTTCGTAATAAAAAAAGTAGTTTAGTTTGTTATAACGAACACAGTGTAGGTACCAACACTAAACATAGATACAGAAATCAAAGATGGAGCTATAATTAGTGCTTCCGAAGGTTAAGTAATTATGAGTATATTATGAGAACTTATCATAGACAGCATGAACAATTATCCAAGAAACAATATAAGTTCTCCGTCTATAGGATTTATTTACTTCAATAATTCGCTACCTATTAATCGCTCAAAATCGGCTAATGAGACACAATTGATTTTCCATTGTAATGGAGCCCCAAGGCTCCGCGCCGATTTCAATCGATTAATATAGTTAGTGACACAATTAAATCGGGTAACATTATTTCTTTATCTTCTGTATACACTCTACCGTTATTTGCATAGCCAGCAACAAAGAAACAGTTTATAAAATCCTCCCGACTGATCTCGCTGAACTTTGAAAAATGTTTGTTTAATGTACCGACGTCTTGACCGTCTGGCGGTTCGACAGTGAGATATAGCTTCGCAGATGCCCTTTGACGCCTCACTTAGGCTCCACAATATTTATCTTCAAATAGAACTTTAAATAAAATACCGTTTTGAACTCAAAAGAGAATGCTTTGGGCATGTGGAGTTGAGAAGCAGATTTATTTTTCTTTAAGGTCTGTTCTGTTGCAGATTCTTTGCTTTATTTCAACTATGTTTATTAAAAGTTTCATACAGTGGGTGCATATTTCAACACATATAATTCTGTTCTAATAATATTATTGAAACCATTTCTCTTGACTAACTTGCATACAATGAAGTAGCTCAAGCAGCTGTTAGTACAGTCAACGCAGCAGAGTACCTGCTTGATGAAAATAAAGATTGTCGTAAAATGTTACAATTATATAAATGGAGTAGTGTCTAACGTCTCTCCGTTTGAGCTCCGTCCCCCACTTACGGTTGACGTAACTCGAAGGTTTGAACCAAGACAGGCGCTTTACTCAGTGTAAATAATTTCATCAACACTGTTCTCAAAACAGTGAAAGAAAATATCGTGAGAAACAGACATGTCCCAGACTAGAACAAAAAATTCAAAGACATGTGACATATATCAACCCGCACTGGGCCCGCGTGGTGGCCCACCACTAACCGCAAGGAAGCCTGTGGCCCAGCAGTGGGAACATTATAGTTTGGGTGAACGTGCTTATCTCAAGAAAAATTGGTTCGAATTGAAATATTCTTTTAGTGTTGGATAGCCCATTTATCGAGGAAGGCTATAGACTGTATAACACCACGCTAAAACCCTTAGGAGTTGAGCAAAAAGAAAAAAGTCACGAATACGAAGTACTCACACGGGCAGGCGATTCGAAGCAACGGGGTGGGCCGGGGGAGCATGAAATTTGACTCGAACGAAGTTGCGAGCAGAAGCTAGTACATACATAAACTCACGCCTTATTTTCATGGGGGACGCAGAACTACAGGACACCACTCATTCATATAGCTAAACATGCTTTTATATCCAAATTTTACCTGTATCTCGGTCCTCTCCTCTATTATAGACTAAACTGGAAAGCAAACATTTATTCCCTGAACTACACGCAGTGTAAGCGAACTCTCAATGATGCTCTCCAAAGTATGGCTTACGAAGAAACAGAGAATTTGCTAACTGTGTTAAAGTAAATATAAGTGAATATTTACGTTAATTATTTATCAAATTTAGAAACTAAGAATTAAGGCTACTAACATTTATAAAAATATTTGTTACCTAGTTCAGGCCGTCTTAGAAATAATATTTATTACAATATGTATTTAAGAAAAACTGTACATTTTTTTAAAATATATTTTTAAATATTATTTAAATATTATACATCTGGTCATACACACACACCGCAATCAAATACAATCCGCCCAAAATCTACTGTTACAACTTCATTTGATTTTCTTTGAAATTTCATCTTATTAATGAATTTCTTCAAGTTTACTTGCAACAATCTCTTTTGAAAGTCTCTAAGAACAAGCCAGCTAAGATAAAATCAGAATATCCAAATCATTATTTTATCTGGGTGAACGTGGGATTTTAACTGGAATACCCGGAATCGTAGGCTTTCTAGCTGGAAGTTTGCGAGCATTCCAAGCCAAGATTGGAGGCTTTCTGAATAGTCCCAGCTTGGGAAATTTTCTGAGCGAAAATTATTATAGCAGCGGCTTTGGTGGTGAAGGTGTTACTTAAAACCGGCTGTTATTTAAGGTAAAAGGATTGTATTTTCGGTTCGTTACCTATAAGGTAAACTTTAGTTCGAGTTATTAATATTACACGAACAAATTGGTATCAATACAAAACCATCTCTGGTTTAATGACTAAACGAACTTGAATTAAGGACTATATCTACGAAAAAATTAATAAATAATAATAATAAATAAATGCTAGAGCTTACTATTCTTTTTCTAAGCGTGTCGATAGCAATCTATATACATTATATCTATATACAGCTTGGTACTTTCAGCAGCGTCCATCAACTTCTGTAGCGTGCAGACAACAGGACAGAAGTAACTATTGACACTTATATGTTCTATTCTTGACAATACGAAAGAAATTGGTTAAAATAAATGCTTTGATTTTCAATGTTTACATCTTTCCGATTTATACAGTAACAATCCAATTGCCCCATAGGATTTCTCATAGTAAAAAATCGAACTTCCGTTCCTTACTTCCTATTTAAACCTGTCGGGGAAGAATTTTCAAAAAAACATTCTTACAGCTCACTTTCGTTGCCTATCAGTGAGAAAATTAGAGATTTTTACTAAGTAGATTTTCTATACACAAATCCCAACCTGCCACTCTTCTAACTTCACAATAACATTGATAAAACTCGTAAAAACATAGCTCCACATCGAACATATCATCAAATATATTTTCTTTTACCTCGATGACATCATAGTTCCGGGCCGGTGGGCACAGAAGCCAGGTGGGCACAGAAGACACCTCATTGAGTATTCTCGTCGGCTGCCTATTGAACGGAATTGTCTTACTAGCTTGTCATCGGAGGAATTTTGTACTGAAAATATATTTTTGTAAGGTGCAGAAAGAAGAACATTTTACAAATATGGAAATGTATTTACATAGAAAGATTTTAAGATAAGATAATCATTTATTTGCTCAAACATGAGTACCAGACATACTACACAAACTTAAAAGTAAAGAGAAAAACAAAAGTAAATAATAAATTAGTGAAACATAATCAAAATCTCTCATCTAGAACGGCATTAAAATTATAAGCTTTATCTGCTAGAAAATTAATAACTTTCTTTTTTTAATGATACACCATTTAACGCTTGCAGCTTTTAAAATACTGTTGAAATCACTTTAAATATTAGGTCTTTACCTATGAAATTGCCGTTCTGCAGTACTGGCCATTTCAAATCAAAATAATTTTTGTTTGGCTAAGAATTCTAATTTCAAATTAATTTTATTTTAAAAACATGGATTTTTTTTTCTAAAAGTAGTCATTTCTTTATTGATTAGTGTTACATTTTCATCGCATTTCAATCTTTTTCGTCATCATGGATACGTTAAAATTCGAGTAATTATGGAATATGAGTACCGTCGTGGCAGCAACGCGGCACAAGCGGCACGCAACATCAACGACGTTTACGGAGCTAACACTACAAACCAACGCACCACCTGTTATTGGTTTGCTCGCTTCCGTTCTGGAAATTTCGACCTGAAAAATGAACCTCGCGGTCGTCCGAAGACTTTGGTCGACAATGACGAATTAAAGGTGATTGTGGAAGCTGATGATACACAATCTACGGCTGAATTAGCAGCAGCTTTCGACGTTAGCGTCAAAACAATATTGGTCCATTTGCGTCAAATTGGCAAGGTAAAAAAGCTTGACAAATGGGTGCCCCACGAACTCAATGATCGCCAGCGCGAAGTACGCGTCGAGACGTGCCTTGCACTGCTCAACAGACACACAAATGAAGGAATTTTGAACCGCATTGTTACCGGCGATGAAAAATGGATTCTGTTTGATAACCGTAAACGCTCAGCAAGTTGGTTGGATCCTGGTTCAGTACCTAAACAATGCCCTAAACGAAAACTTACCCCTAGAAAAGTGATGGTCACTGTTTGGTGGTCTAGCGCCGGTGTGATTCATCACAGCTTCTTACCAAACGGGGTGAGCATTACTGCAGATGTGTACTGTGAAGAACTGAACACAATGATGGAGAAGCTGGCGCATCTCCAACCAGCATTGGTCAATCGCTCGTCTCCGCTGCTCCTGCACGACAACGCGCGACCTCATACTGCACAGCAGACGGTCTCCAAGTTGCAAGAACTGGGGTTGGAAGCTCTCCGTCATCCGCCCTACTCACCAGACCTTGCGCCTACAGACTACTACTTTTTCCAGAATTTGGATAACTTCTTGGCGGGAAAAAAATTTAATACCCGAGAGGCAGTACAAAATGCCTTTGAAGAATTTGTTGCCTCCCGTCCAGCTGATTTCTTTAAGAAGGGCGTCAATAAACTGCCACTGCGATGGCAAAGATGCATTGATTGCATGGGTGATTACTTCGATTAATACAAATAAAAAATTCATGAAAAAAATTCGTTTAAATTTTTTCATACAAAACGGCAATTTCATAGGTAAAGACCTATTATAAACCACAAAATCTGAGTAAAATTTACAATCGACTTCAAAAATCCATACACTCATCAAGTTTATAATAAAGAATGTTTCTCAATTGCTTTAAAACACAGCACTGTGTGAGTTGAAAATCTATTAGTCAAGTTGAATCGACTAAAGAACATGTCGTCTGTGAATATTTTCAGTACTACATTTGTTGAAGTATAATGAAGACCATGAATGATGAGATCCCAAGACAGCTAGCTGATGGTATTGCTAACGACCCGGAACACGACAGCACTAAGTTACACCCACAGAAACATAGGATAGTCCTTCACAATAGAAGAGCGAAGCAAACTAAGCTAATACAAAATGAATGAAACAAACAATCTCTCATCATTTTTATTTTCTTTTGTACATATTAAGTATATTTTTAAATATTTTTACAAAAATAATACAAAAACATTTAAAAATTTAAAAAATAGTGGCCCATCGGCATCAGGAGCAGGGTCCAAGATGCCGGTGGTCAGGGCTCTAGAGAAAGGAACCTCCTGACTATGCGTGCCGTGTCTAGGAGTACTGCTTTCTGAATCAAGCCCTTGATCCAGCCGCGCAATGAGAGCCTCCTGAGATGTTGGTCGAGGCTCTTCGCTATTAGGCCATTTACTGTAATGATTATCGGTACAATGATTGCTGAGTCCACGTCCCACATGTCGACAACCTCGTGAGCTAAGTCAAGATATTTGATTTTCTTATCTTGCTCAGCTTTCATGAGATTCTCATCATGAGGGACAGCGATATCAACAATCATTGCACAACGCTCTCGGCGATCTATCACCACAATGTCAGGCTTATTGGCTACAATAGTCCTGTCAGTGATGATAGATCGATCCCAATACAATGTGGGGTGACCATTCTCGAGAACTGGGTCGGGCACATACCTGTAGTATGGTACTTCAGACTCCACAAGGTTGTACTGCAAAGCAAGTTGCTGGTGGATAATCCTAGCTACTAGATTGTGTCTGTGCAAATATTATTATCATATTAATTATAAATGCGAAAGTAACTCTGTCTGTCTGTTGCGCTTTCACGCCTAAGCCGCTGAACCGATCGTCATGAAATTTGGCAGAGATATACCCTGGGATATGGAGAAGGACATAGGCTACTTTTTTATGCGATAACTGACATTCACGCGGAGCCGCGGGCAAAAACTAGTTTTATATCAAAATAAAAAAAAAACAGGTTGTTAAAATAGAACAAAACTAAAACAATCCTGAAATGTTTAATGAAGTAAGAAAAGTAGCAATAGCAGTTGAGATATTATCTACTTGAAATCGTGCTTAGAATAAAATTGATGTTGTAACTTGCATTATTGACTGACCTGACTTCAATAGATATAGGTACCTAGATAGAGCACGAATATCGTAGACGGAGAGACAGACCGAAACAAAGATGAAAAGGTTGAACAAAAGGCGGTTTTATCGCAATCAGTGATTTCTGTCGTACAACTTTAGGTTGGGCAGAAATAACATTTTCTTCTTTTAGTTACTATAGAAAAAACTTTTTTCAAAAAAATAACAACCGACTTCCAAAAAAACACTACAAAGTGCAAAATAACTTTAATTTCGGAAGGCGGTGACAAATAATTAAAATACACATCCCGTATTTTAATTATTAAAATACACATCCCGTATTTTAATTATTATTATAATCCCAAGTCACCGACTTCCGAAATTAAAGTTATTTTGCACTTTGTAGTGTTTTTTTGGGAGTCAGTTGTAATTTTTTTGAAAAAAGTTTTTATTTTTCACTTTTTAGTTACCTACCCCACATCAATTCGATATTTCATCATCCTTGGCGTCAAAACAATGCATATTTATGCGATAGCAACATTCGCGGTTGATTTGCTGTAATTTTTTGAAGAGTTCCGTAGTCTGACTCCGAAACGCATCATCAGATCTATATGAAATTTTAATGGGACCATTTCGGGGTAAACCCCTTTCTAACTAAAAAAAAATTTTGCAAATCCGTCTATATACGACGGAGTTATGCCCGAAGATACATTAAAAAAAAAAAAAAATATAAACATGTCGAATTGATAACCTCCTTCTTATTGAAGTCGGTTAAAAACAACTTAACTTTGATGGGTAGGTAATAGCACTTTTCGCTAGGAAATAATAATGGCCGTGTGGAAGTCAATTATAGAACAAACATATTACCCCGTGGCACGCAGTCGAGTGACCACTGAAAATCAGCGCTGTGCTGTAGGTCCCATAGCACAGCATCATGCTGAGTGGAAGCCTTCTTGTCACAGTCACGGCGTGCAGCTGCCGACTATTATGTACTGTATGCCATGTATAAACATATTTGTGTTGTTATCATGTTTTTTTTAAATATGTTATTTCATCTTTTTATGTGCACGTGTTTCTGTGACAAATAAATCCATTTTTCTCTTTCTTTCTTTCACGCGGCAATAGTGTTACAACACGTTAAAAGTGTCCGTAAAAAGAGATTTAAAAAAAGTCGTGGCAGCTGAGATATGAACAGTTTCCTAGTGACGGCGCCCGTTCACGAACATGATGATCAACTCATCAGCACCATTCAACTCAACCATTTTGAAGGGAACAATTTATTAAAAAACTATTTTAAATTGAAGATTGTGACAAGATATTTAATAGAAAAATAAAAATAAATTGATTCATATCCATTTTCTCAATTAAAAACGATTAAAATTATATTTGTTTTTCGTTGTTTTGAATTTACTGCCAAAATGCTCTTTACGGTGTTTACGAGTATTATCACGTGAACACACGTGACGCCAGATTTATGTAAACAGAACCGGTAAAAATACTTTGTTTGGCTCAGTTTTAGAAGTATTACTATACTGCAGGCTTAGCACGAGCACCGATTTGTCGACGGAAGAATAGACATGACTATTAACTAAATGATGTACAATGGGATAAGATAGCTATGTTTTTCTATTAATTATCACAGTTATGCGTTCTAAACGAATCATGATAATGTAGATAATCGTATATACCTTGTGGCCGTCGAGTAGAAAGTTTTGTTGTCAGTGTGATTTTGACAGTTTGGGAAGAAATATTCTTCTGAAATAGTCTACATTAATAAGGACCTAGACAAACATCGTTAGAAACGAAAGACTAAATGACAGATTGTAGAAGGATATCTACGGTGCGATATCAAAAATGTAGGAACGAAATGTCACTTTGTATTGAAAAAGCACTGTCTATTCTTCGTAGAAATACAAAGCGTCATGCTAAGCCCGCTGGTATAGTAATACCACTTTCTATCCATTAAAGATTTTCTTCAACTTTAGTTTACACAAAGTTGACGTCACATTATGGTCACGTGATAAAAAAGTCATCGTAAGGAGTGTTTTGGCGATAAATTTAAAACAACGAAAAATATGTTCGATTTAAATCATTTTTAATTGAGAAAATGGATATACCTAAATCATTTTTTTTTTGTTACATGTTTCGTCCCAATCTTCAAATTAAAATAGTTTTTAATAAATTTGAAAATGCTCTATTGGCATGATGTTCACACTTTTAAGAATTCTCCAACCAAGTTTATAAATACAAGTCTTACTATAGTTTTTCAGTCCAGTTAAACGGTGAGTGACCGTTCAGTGATGTCAGTTTATCCCATGACAATTGATACGACTAACGATTCGGAACACGTCGTATGTATACGTTCCTATGTATATATGGATGTATGTCTGTGTTAGTACGGATTTACTGATATCGCTCTGTGGGGACTCATTCCAATGGCTGACTAGATTGGAAATGATTGGGCTAGACTTTTTATTTTGGGATTCGGACCCTTTTTTTCGTATGTAGAAAATATTATTTGTTCTTTTTTGGAGGATTTGAAGGTTTTTTCTGTGTTAGAATTTTGATTTAATGTTGAAACAAAAATTGTGATCAAAAGTGGTGAAAACTACATTATCATGCCTGTATGCCCCGACGCAAAGGTAACGTAGAGGTGTACCTAAATGTAGTAAAGTAAACCCACATTTCACCAGGTATGTTTCAGTCCCATGTAATAAGTGGCCAGCATATTGCCATCAACAGTGCTATAACAGCATCGATAAGTTCATTGGCGATAAACGACAGCCACAATTAAATTATTTGTAAATTAATATCTGTGTTTTTATTTTTATATTGGATACAGAATTTTCAATTTAAATGCAATTTTGGTGTTTTTTTTTTGTGTTTTTGAATTATTGACTTATATATTTATTTATTAGTGACTTCTAAATATGAATGCACTGAATGTTTTTTTTATCATTATATTTTCAACACAACGTCTTTTGTTAAGAAATAAATGTCCTATGAATTATTACTTCGAGCTGCTACTGAGAAATTCCCAAAAACAGTTTGCCCGACCTGGGAATCGAACCCAGAATATCATGCTCAAAATTATTGTACCAAAAGCAATATCTTCTGTCTTTGTTAATGTAGTTCAATTGTTCACCCTTACTTTATTTATTCAACCAAATCTAACCAGATAACAAGACCACATCAGGCCAAAATACCTAATATCTCAAACTGATTTTTCAAAACTACACCCCATTCCATTCAACTTAAAACTTTACCCAATCTAAGTAAGGTTGAAATTCCTTTATTTTCTACACTAGTTGACCTAATATATTCCGTAGATGTAGCGACTATATTCCAAACGTTTTCTATGAATATCTGAGCTCGTCTGTTCCTACGAATGGTTTTCGATTTATTTAATTCTGAATACCTATATGTTGGGACGACCCGACTGGAATATTGACCCCGATAAGGTAGAGACTAAGTAATGAATTTGGTTCTGTTTACGTACGGTAGCTTTGAAATTGGTGATGGAGATTATCAATAAGAGGTTTTCGAAAAGAAGGGACGTGAATTTCACTCAATGCGGGTTGCTAGATGTCACTTTTTCAAGGACAATGTTTCCTCACAACGTTTTTTTTTTCTCCCGTTTTAACACATAGTAAAATGCATGTTTGGGTTTGAACTTACGACCTTACAACTCCTAAGTTGTGGCGGTTATAAGAAAACAATCGAGACGAATATCAAAGTGCGTACAGATAGAGAATCAGCAACAGAGAGAATCCAAGTCCCCAGAGCAAAATTGAACGCAATGGAACCTAATTTGATACCTCAATAATAGTCCAGACTTTTGGGGTAGCCTTAATCCAATCTACGTAGATAATGTCGTACAGTTGTCCCTTGGTCTATTGTTGGTTATCTTAGTAAGTGTAATAATAATATGTGAATGTTATGATCTACTATGATATATGAATATTACGTGTTTAATACTCAAAGGATTAGATCAAATGTTGCTATTGATGTAACAACTATCGATATATCTAACATACTGACTATCCAATTAATATTATAAATGTGAAAGTTTGTTTAATAGGATGTTTGATACTCAATCACGCAAAAACGGCCGAAAATATGTGAATGATAGTTAATCACCTGTATTAACACATAGGATACTTTGTACGTAGCCGCTGCTACCGCGTGGAGGTCTGAAATTATTCCAGCCAGTCCTACTATCCAACTAATATTATTAACGTGAAAGATTGTATGATTACATGTTTGGATATCTAATACTCAATCATGCAAAAGCTGCAATGCAAACGCCTCTTATTTTCCCTTTTACTCTTACACACGTTGTCTACATCTTTTATCTTTTCTCCTATCGCAGGTATGCTGTAAGTTTCTTTAGAAATAAGCATCACCTCTGTACCTATTTTTCTGTTCTAATCTTCTTGTCTGTTTATTTAGTGTGTACATAAATGGTTAAATAAATAATAAATACAGAATGCTCGAGCATTGATCATTGCGCTTACTCAAGTCGGGTTTCAGACTTATAATCTTAATTCGCTTTTGACTCTAAAACTGTTTTTTTTTACCAATAACCTAGTTTCGTTAGTTAATTATAACGTTAACAGCAATTATAAATGTATGTAAATGTCATTCCCGTCTGCAATAATTTACATTAAAGTATCAAATTCGCTGCTAATACCGTAAACGAGTTGGATAAGACACGTCTCCATTGAACAGTCAAGCGCGAATCATTTTCCTTGGTTCCGTACGTTAAGAAAAATCACGCCTCATCGTAAAATTAAGAAATTCAAAATCAAAATAAACAATTCGTTATATTTTATTTCACATAAACCAACATCGGTAATAATGAAACTTAGAAGCTAGATGCACGGTTTCAATGAGGGGTTTCTGAAATGACGTTCACTAGATGGCAGCACTGTGATATCAGGTCCGGCCACCTGCCAAAGTATCAAAGCGGGTACGAACTGAATTGTTAAGTTCATTGTCGAATTGGAAGACCTCTTGTCAAAGTGGCGCCAACTGGTGGCTTGAATATTCAAGAAAACCCTCATTGGTTAGGTCAAGTAAGACTTTTTAACCGACGAAAAAACGGAGGAGGTTACTCAATTCGACGCGTATATTTTTTTTGTATTGGTCACGCATAACTTTTTCCAGAGTAGTCCGATTTTGATAATTCTTTTTTTATTGGAAAGGGTATATAAATTTCGAAGAAAAATTCAAACCCTAAGGGTAAGAAAAAAGGGGATGATTGATTGTTTACTCACAGATTTTAATACTGAGTTGTGTATTACAAAAAGTAAACAAAAATTAAGCATGTAGTAATTAGTAGATTATAGCCACAATTTTTTTTAAATAAAGACTTTTTAATAAAAAAATTAAACCGCCGAAAAACCGAAAAGTAGTCGGTGACTTTGGATATGTATTTAATCATATGTCACCGCCTTCCGAAATTAGTTATTGGGGTTGGACAAAGCAAGTTTATTATTTTTTACTTTTCGGTTTTTCGGCGGTATTTTTTTTTTTAAGTTTTTGTGTTAATAGCCTTATTACCAACCTTCCAACCTTTTTCACTAGGTTTTCACTGTGACACGAGAACTAGCAAAATTATAAGCTTGGGCACGTATAGTCGCCAACAGGTCAAGCTATCCCAAACTGTCAAATTTTCCCAATTGAACGTTAACCTTATTTCTTTGTGATAAAGTTGAAAAACTATCAAAGAAATTTGACAGATTGGGGTAGCTTGATGTGCTGGCCTCTGTACATTTCTGCAATTGGTTGAATGATTTGACTTGCGTTTAATTTGGAAGCATCGATAGTATTCGTTTCAGAAACTGAGCGTTAATATTTTACACAGATCGCTACTAAGCATTGAGAGCACTGGTGGTCCAGTGGAAACGGCCCCGACTTACGAGTTGTAAGTCGTAGGTTCGAACCCAGACAGATGTTTTCTTTGTGTAAATTATTTCATCACCACTGCTTTCAAAACTATGAAAGAAAACATCGTGAAGAAACAGGCATGTTCTAGAACCAAAAAATCAAAGACATGTGATATCTACCAACTCGCACAGGAACCGTCTGCGTGGTTGATTACGGCCCATTTCCTACCGAAAGGAGGCTTATATCCCAGCACAGGGAACATTAAAAGCTGCATTGGACATAATCACCACACTTGGTAGGTAGATTGCTGATCACAATAACTGGATGGTACTATTGTTTCTCCTTATTCTATCATCACACAACACTAACAACACGTAACACAACACGTAACAACACGTATTAACGGGATGGAGATATAACCTAAATTTGTGAGAAGCCTCTGGCTTCGAGACAAACTATTTATTTTTGTCATTACCTACATTAAAAAACCCTTACTACACTCAAAAACCCGTTAAACAAATAACCAAGGAACCCCAAAAACTCGATATGAATGCATCATAGAGCTCACGTGCCAAGCTGTGTAATTTATCACTCTACGCCGGGTTCCGCATACAAATGGTTTCAAAGATAGCTGCGGAATTCTGAAGTGGGGCATATTGTACTCGATTCTGATGCTTGATAGTATCATCAAGGTTTAGAGAAAAGGGCTAGGGTAATAGGGTAGGGGAGGGGGTATTTTGACCTGGCTAGGTATGTCTGGAAAATGAGATCAATGCCCATTTCATCCTTGTACTAGAAGAGACCTGTGCCATAAAACCCAGTTATTTTTTAAGACTATTCCCAAGAATTAAAGTAATAATAGACGCACGGGTCGATCTATTAGGTTAAGGTACGCTTGCTGAGGTTGGTCCGTGGATGGCTGACCGTCTTTGCATACCAAGACCCTTCCGTGACACTTTAAGCCGTTGGTCTCGGCGATTTATTATTTACTAGCGTCCACCCACGGCTTTCGACGGCGTGGAAGTCGGAAATTATCCCGATCGAACATACTCCCGGGATAAAAGTATCCTGTGTGTCAATCATCATCTGCCTAGCCTTTTCCCTACTATATTGGGGTCGGCTTCCAGTCTTACCGGATGCAGCTGAATACCAGTATTTTACATGGAGCGACTGCCTATCTGACCACAACCCAGTTATTGGGTAATACGATAGCCCTTGGTAAGACTGGTTGTCAGACTTTCGGTCTTCTTACGACCCGTAACGACTGTCAAAGATCCACAAATGACAGTCGGGACCAACGGCTTAACGTGCTTTCCGAGGCACGAAGGGGTCTTGGTATGTAAAGATGGTCACCCATCCACGGACCAACCGCGGCAAGCGTAGCTTAACCTGATCGATCGACCCGCGCAGCTATTGTTACTTAGCCACAAGCCCCTCAAGCCCCTGTGTGTTAATCTAGATTATAATCTATCTGTGTGCAAAATTTCATTTTCAATTTTTGCGTGAAAGAGTGACAAACTTTCGCGTTTATAATATCTACTAGCTTTTACCACCGGCTTCACCCGCGGAACTTTCATCCCCTATTTAACTCCCTTAGGGGTTGAATTTCGAAAAATCCTTCCTTATAACTTGTCTAAATTATAAAGGGAACCTCTGTGCAAAATTTCAGCTTTCTAGGTCCAAGGGTTTGGGCTGGGCGTTGATGAGTCAGTCAGGACTTTTCGTTTTATTTATATAGATTAGTAACGATTTAATTCTTCAAGCACGAAAATGTGCAGAGGCGGGCTTAATGCCATAGGCATAGGCTATCATTCGTGTCGTCACGGGTCGACAGTAGCCCGTAAGTCTGAAATTCAGTCTTAACAATGGGCATCGTCTTACTCAGTAACTGGGTCGTGGAGGTCAGTTATGCAGTCGCTCCATGTCAATTACTAGTATATTGAGCTACATAGCTGAGAAAAGGCTAGGCAGAAGATGATGGCTCTTAAGGGACATGCCTTTGTCCTGTGGACCCTATTAATTACTTAATTTTTTGATCACTAAGCATTAGCCAAGTATGATTATGTAACAAGTGGTCACCCATCCATAGAATGACCGTGTCGACCGTAACTTAACTTCGTAGAAAGATTGATTTGAGTATTTTTGTGTACGAATTAGGTCATAAAAATCTATTCCTATTTTACTACCTAAGCTTTGATTCTACAATTTCTATTGTTAGCCTCATCTGTCAATTCCGTCACTTCCACTCCGCGAGTCTAGGCGGAAATATTTAATCCTAGATATTTTCAGTTCAAGTATTTCATTCCAATCTGTGGAGCGCCGGGAATAAATTGATTTCATTTCAAATGTCTATAGAATCAATTGAATTGTCACATCGCGAGTTCATGCTTTTGCGGGAAAAAGATAGATGTATAAGGTGGGGTAGAAAGGTGGAATAATATAATGAAACATTTTAAGAGAAACTAGAAGAAGAAATAAAATAAAACATTTATATATTTAAACTTCTCGCACACCAAAAAGTACAAAGGCGAACTTATCGCCTTAGGCATTCTCTACCAATCAACCAAGGGTGGTGAAGAAATAATATGGCAGGTAATACCTTTCACTAACTTTCACCCGCAGCTTCGCCCGCGTGGAAGTCCGAAATTATCCCCCGGGAACATACTACCGGGATAAAAAGTCCTATGTGTTAATCTAGGTTATAATCTATCTGTATGCCAAATTTCATCCAAATCCGTTCAGCAGTTTTTGCGTGAAAGACTAACAAACATCCATACGTACAAACTTTCACGTTTATGATATTAGTAAGGATGAGACCGTGGTCAGACACAACAGGATTATAATCAGTAGCTATTAAGCCAAGAAAGGTTTCAGTTCAAAGTACTTATAATTCAAGGAACTAATGAATATTCTAATTCAAACGCACTGTGTTTGAATATCACAAAGCAAAGCAAAGCACAGTTGGCGCAGTGGTTGAGCGATTGACTGCTGCGCTGCGTGTCGCTGGTTCGATTCCCGCACGGAACAAATATTTGTATGACCTACAAGTAGTTGTTCCGGGTCTGGGTGTTTGTGTATGTGACTTTAAATGTTTGTAAACGCACCCACAATACAGGAGAAATTCCTAGTGTGGGGCAACGTTTTTTTTTTTTTTAAAAAAACAATACCAAATCACAAGTCCCGCAAAGCATTGGTTGACAAAAACTTCATACGAATTTAATTATATGAGACAAACTATACCTACCTATTCAATTCTTGAATAAGACTCGCCTTGAAGTCTGATGCCTACCGCCTAGCACACTTTTTTTTTTTTTTTGGGTGGGAATTCTACAAATAATTTCTCCCGCTCTGGTTGGAGCAGGAGGGCGTGTCAGACTTTTACTAACTAAAACCCACCCGTGTTCCCTCAGTTGCCTGAGTGCCAGGGGCTGCGGTATCTCTTTCGAACAAACCCGCACCCCTGGCAGGCATCGGCTCTTGCTTGCTTGTTTTGATAGGTTAATTGATACATTGTTGGCAATCCAAAATTAGAGGATCAAATTTAAATAATTCCTTTGACTTTGTCCTAGATTAGATCCAAAAACTTGACCCAGACCAATACAATCAATACTGTTTTGCATTCAGCGTTGCCACACAAACAGTAAATATATACGGCTGGGGAATCGAATCTGCTACCGGGGAGCGTTTAAACCGTTTGCTTTGTGGTTACGCTGGAACAAGATTTGAATACAAAAGCTTGGTTGAAGGTGAATTCTTCGGAGATCTGTTGAATTCTGTTTTCGGGACCCAACATCGCTCGTAAGGGTGAATCGTGATTTAACTGTTTATTTATTAAATACATACATATTAATAGTAGTTTAAGAATTTGTTGCTTAATTGGGTGTTTTTATAGTTAAAGAGTGTTTTAATATCTGCGTGCACTGACTGCACAGGTCCACTCAATTTGTGCAGTTCTTTCCTCGAAAGACCATTTCAGACACTAATCTACATAATCTACACACATGTTAAGATTGACGTGTAAATTTTTTTGTACGAATGTACTTACAGTAATAAAATCACTTACCAATGAAGTGGTACAGTCACGCATCAAAAATAAACCGAATTTCAAGTCACTCTAAAACTGTCACCAATATTGGCTTATTGGTCTCGCACAAATCGGGCGAATGGTAATTTTAAATAATAGAATATTTTCTATAGCCACTCATCTGGCGATTCGTACGAAGTGGGCATGTGGGCGAATCAGCAAATCCAGAAATCTGTATTAGGCAATTGGCACGTTTTGTATTGCAAGTATCTAATCAAACCTCGGACACATCGCCGTTTTGCCAAGGCTCTGTAGGCAGTATAACGAATTATCAAAGCGTAACAAACTGGATATTACATGCAAACTACCAAAGTTTAAAAAAGACATTGGAGTCATAGTATCTAAGTCGTAATATTTTGTTAGTTTCATGTGTTGTCTTATATTGATATTGTTTTTTCTAACTGTTCATTTACATTGTTTTTATTATTGATTTCTTATGTCATTAGCGTTGTTTCCTTTAGGTATGATTTTCGTATATTGTTTTCTTTTTTTTATCTTTTTTTGAATTGTCAAACTTAATGTACCTAGATTACAAGTAAATGATGGGTTCTCCTATAATTGGAAGCGCACACTGTATTTGTCTCTGCTTAATGTAAACTTGCATGTAATTGTGTAGCCTCTGTTGGAGATCCAAATAAATAAATAAATAATAAAGTTAGTGTACTTTTTCTTAACTATTCATAAATTTATTACCTATTCAAAACGTGCCAATAAGTTCGTGCGAGTGGCCTATAGAAATTATTATACTATTTAATGGTGACGATTCGCCCTGATATGGCGGGTTAATTGGTGCGTGGGTTCCTTCAAAACAGAACGAATACCACACTCACTCTAAAACTGTCACCAAAATCTGTCATAGTTTGAACTACATAAACAGGAATACCTACCTCTATTCTATTCACCTCCCATATTTGAAACCGCAACAAATCTATACGGACCGGACCGGTCAAAACCACCTGAATCGGACCGGGCCGGATACGTTTTGATTTAATGCCTACGATTGACCACAAATCTCGGTAAAGGCTTCAATTTTGCCCTAATTTAGCTGATAACTGAGGTTTAATTTATGAGTACGTATTACGAAATTATAGATTTTAGGACACGATTTTGTGTTTGGATTGTGGTTGCTATGACTGAGTTTTGGTTGGTAGACTCGATTAGAATTAGTAGTAATAGAAGGATGAAATAGCACAGGATTACCATTCAAAATTGAACTTTAATGCCGCAGAAATGTGATTTCTAAAATATACTTAGCATAATTTAGGATCTTCAGTATAAGTTAGGAGATTTAAAGTATTAGGAAATTTTAAGTACCATTATTAAATTATTTTAAAAAAGAAAACGTTTATTTTAGACATACCTAATTAAAATTCTCCATATAATGTTAGTATCAGAGGTCTTAAAAACTATGTTAGTAATGCAGCATTGACGAATAAATTCTCATAACTATGCAATGGAACATAAAATAACATTACGCCTGTAATCCGCGAAGGGTTAGGCAGAGGTGTACCTATATTACTATATAGCACGTAAATCAGGCAAAAATCCATGATCCGGGGTGCTACTAAAAAATCCTGATGGAATACCCAATGACACTGTGCCCAACCTGAGAATTGAACCCAGGACAACCCTTGTGACCACTACACCAATAATGAGGTAGTACTATTACAATTGGGTGAAATATAACTTGCTCATATTGCGCATGAAGAAAAAACAAAGCATCATTTCTATATATCAACCAAACCGCTGTTTTTGTAACCAACAAAATATGTTTTTTGTTACATTATCTGTAATAAAAAACCTGGGATGAAATCTTTTCTGTCGGTCCTGGGTCACAAATGATCATTAATCATCATAATCATTAAAAATTTACTAGCTGGCCACTTACCATCCAACTCCTTCAAGTCATCACTCCGATTCTTCCTGAAGTACCACACGACCTTCGGCTGCGGCTTGCCCTCCTTCACGGTACAGCTGATGTTAACCTTGGCCCTCTCTAGCAAGGGTCCGAACACTGCTCCATCAGCCAGGGTCTTCCCGTCCCCTGTTACCACTTCCACTGATTTCGGTTTTACTGTGAACAAAGAAGAAATAGATGTTAGTGGAAGTTATGACGTATCGTAATCCTGATTATTGTCATGGTTTTGTATCTAGAGACTTGTTTATGCATGTTTTTTAATACACATGATCTAATAGCATAACCTTCGCGAGACCTTATATCTTCCTAGACTTTGCCAAAGTTTTCTAGAAAAGAACTAAGAACTACCTAACATCGGTGTTACACTTTGAAAAGGCATTTTTATGAAAAGCTGCCAGGAATCTCAAAGTTTAAAAAAAAAAACCATTACGATTCGTATTCGCAGCCATATCTCCACAACTATTTGCAGTAGGTACGTGGAACGTGACACGCATTTATTGATTCAATTCTGAGATTCATTTAGCATAATTTCATGCAGAATTAATTGGTATAACACGAAAAGGTTATGAAATAACTTATTAATACCAATATTATAAAGAGGAAAGATTGGATTGTTTGTTTGCATTGATTATGCTCCGAAACTACTGAACCGATTTGAAAAATTCTTTCAATGTTGGGAAGCTACACTATCCCCGGGTGATATAGGCTATACTTTATTCCCGTATTCACATGGGAACGGGAACTACGCGGGTGAAACCGCGGAGCGCTGCTAGCTTAAAATAAAATAAAAACAATTGTTTTTCACGCCTTTTGAAACTATGCACACAATTTCACAATTAATTACTATTCAGATCTTATGTTCAGATTGCACATACAAATAAATAATATTATAACATATGAAAATATGTAAAAGGAGTAAAATAGGCTGCTTTTTGTCCCGGTAGCACGTTCCCGTGGGATAATTTCTGAAATCCACACGGGTATAGCCGCGGGCACAGCTTGTATCAAATAAGACGACTATAAGTAATTTCTTATTCATTTTTCCCAAACATAGAAAGAGGATTTTTCTTGACTTTTATTATGGCCTACGTAATTAAACATTCCAATAAAAATATATATACCACCCCACTAAAAACCAAATTATTTCTGTTTCATGTAAGGTTCGCACAAAAATACCTATGAATGAAATAGAGAACCGGGAAAGCCGTTAATTTGAGCCCAAGGGTCCGCCTCACTAATGGGCTTTTCAAACATATGTACCCAATTCATCACTTACCACGGAAAATAATCGGGGCAACCGCCACATCGAATAATAAATTGAGGGTAGAATGTGTGGCGCCATCTAGTTGTTTTAGGATGAACTAATTTGGTGAAAACAGCTGTGCCTTCATACCAACCTGACTAGTTTGAAATTCGGAATGAAGGCTACCAAACTTCACGCCTGTGTCTTTCGAAAGTGGTGGGTCGCAGAGTTGTGTGGACCTACATTTGAGCTTGAAATCTTGACAAGGCCTTTTAAGACCATGTAATAGAAGGCTGAAGTTGTGACAGTAATTAAACAGAATGAAACTTAAATATAAATGCGTGACTATAAATGATTGGCTGAAGAACGATGAGATAAGACAACGGTGCATTTTAAAAGACGTAATGATATAAATTAAAAAAGATGATATGGTCATGCTGAGCGGATGAGTGAAGGAGGGCTAACGAAAGTTATTTACAAGGCAGAAGTGAGTGGACACGCCGAGAAGAGACGCCTTAGGAAGACACATACATAGTGAACTTATTGGTGATTTTTCAGAGAGATCAGGTGCATAGTGCTGTAGCAATCGGCGTGTGTGTGTGACCAGAGGTGTTAGTGTGAGTTTCATTTAACCGTCTCGATCAAACGCATCGAGCGCGTTTGACGCTTCGGTTGGTCTGTTGCTAATCCAGGGCCAATCGGAGCGCCAAACGCGCTCGATGCGTCAGATCGAGATGGTTAAATGAAACTTGCACTTACGTAAACGAGCCAAAAGGAGTATAATATATGGATCGTAGAAGGTGACGTTCCGTAGTTTCTGCCTATCCCCATGGTTTATACCAGGAGACTTTTATTTCTGGTATTATGCGTTATTGTTTATTAGTTTGCCTATGTATGTATAGAATCAAGACCATCCGACTAAACAGATAGCTGTGCTGCTGGGGAGTTTGTTGCGCCACTTCTTCTTTCCAGCCAAAGCACTAGGAAACGTCGAAGGGTGGGCGTTTTTGGGGGTTGTCTTATGTATTTTGACGTTTTAAAAGTGCTGATTCTCAGCCTAATTTGAATAAATGACTTTTCATTTTGGTAAAAAGGCGTGTGCTTATTTATGTATGTATGTAATTAAGCAGAAATTCAGTTTCCAGGCTACTACTGAGAATTTTTCAGTCCAAATCACACTTTGCCAGACCCGAGGAATGGACCCAAAACCATGCCAAGCAGTCGTGCTTGCAAAGTAAGAATCAGCCTTCAAAGACTCTAAAACAAAAATAATAATATTCAGTTGCGAATATCTCTGGGTACTACAAATAATAAGTTAATAAAGAAGTTCGTTAACGAATAGTGAATTATTCCCATTTCTCATTAACTCACTTAACATACAGTCCCACGTCGTGAAATAAGGTGAAAATATTTTACAGTTGAAATATTACTTCATTATTCTTTACACATCAGAATTCGTGAAACAGTTTTCGAGGGGATATAAAATAAAATTTTATGAAGTGAAGAGTAGGATTACTGAATTTATCAGAAATGTAATTTAAAATAACTTTGTCAATTTTACGATATATCAAGTTCTGTATGAGAAGTCATATAAAATACAAAATAAAACGCAAAACTTCAGAAAAGTTCATCAGACGGTTAATTAAATTCATGCATTTGTTTCGTTTTCTTTCTCATTTAAACATTTTCTTCAATTTTAATTTTTTTCCATAAATTTAACGCTTAGATTGTATGTATAACTAGCTTCTGCCCACAACTTCGTCTGCGTCAAATTTTTTGCTCCCCCGACCCACCCCATCGCATCGAATCGCCTGGCCGTGCGAGTACTTCGTGTTCGTGACTTTTTTCTTTTTTATCGGCTCCTAAGGGCCATAGGGCCTTCGATAAATGGGCTATCTAACACTGAAATAATTTTTCAAATCGGACCAGTATTTCCTGAGATTGGCGCGTTCAAGCAAACAAACAAACAAAAACAAACGCTTCAGCTTTATAATATTAGTATAGATTAGATAAATTGTTCCCGGCCATTTATTCTTAATCAAATTACAAAAAAAGCTTTAAAAAAAAAGTAAGAAGTTGTTTCGCATATATTCTCCTAAATACTGAACCAATGACACCACATTATAGCTTTAATTCTTTGCTTAACTTGAAAGTTATCATCTTACGAGTAAGTTGGAGTGGGGTTCTAGTCTATCCAAATGCAACAGAATACCAATATTTTACATGGAGCGACTGCCGATCTGACCTCCATAACCCAGTTACTGGGTAACCTTTGGTAAGACTGGTAGCCAGACTTTTTGGTCTTCTGACACCCGTAACGACTGTAAAAGATATACTGCCCCATAATGACAGCAAACAAAAATAAGAAATTATCTTCCCTAAAACTTTAGTATTTATCTGTACTCAACCAATCGTATGACGTAATAATGTAAGCTGGTTGTCTCGCACCGTTGTATTTGACTATACATGTAAGTCTGTAAAGCTGCCTGTTCATTAGTCGACTTTTGTCACGAAAACAGATCAACGTGTTTATTGAAATGTTGCTTTTTCAGATGACAATGCATTTCGGATTCGAGTTACATACAACGATAATAATTTTGGTATTTATTGCGGTTGGTTTTCCGAGTAACAAAAAGCAATTCAGCTCAATAAAAGAGAAAGTTTCCTAAGCAGGATCTTTAAAACAGAAGTTTATTTTTTATTTTGACATGAAATATCGAATGCGGCTGGTCATCGCCACGCCATCTTGACTTATATGAAACCGATTTAATTCCCAATTAATTGGAAGTTGCAAACTATAGTATTAATCAATATTGACTTTTCTGGATAGTTTTTTATAAAACATTTTGACGGCTTCCTAAGGTAGTATGAAATCAGACTGCACGTGTCTACGGCATAAAATACACAATTTCTTATAATAACTCGTAGTCTGGTTCTTGCAAAGGAATGTCTTAAGATCAAGAATTCTGTATCAAATAATATGCAGATATTTTTATATGTACTTCTACACAAACCTTTCGGAATAGATGTTCTATACGAAGGTGTACACCGCGTCAATTCCATTGTGAAGTTAAAAAGATCTTAGCGACGAGATCAACATGAAAAGTTTTTTATCCTTTATAATCTTTCTTGAAGAATTATCAGAAAAAATATCTTCAATTATAATTTTCTACTCAGAAAACGTAGAATAGCCTTACACGATGAAAGAAGACTAAAATGATTCTGTAAACAAATGGATTCCACGTCTGACTCCACACATTACATACGCTCAAGAATTCATGTTCTAACCTCCTTGCGAGAAATAATGGATATTGCTAATGTGCATATGAAATGTACCGCCACCTTGTTTCAAAGAAATTGCGACATACAAGCCAAAAGACAAATTGTCGAGATACCTACGTTAATGTTCAAGTTTTGTCGCATTATCAATGCACCGCTTTAGTTTTGATAAAATATTGTCTTCCGTTGCAATGAATAATTTAATAATGATTGATTCTACTGTCCTGTATGTCCTGCATATTAAAACTGTAAAAAAAAAACACGTCGTTTTTTAATTATTTTACGTCAATGGACGTAAAATAAGAAGAAAATCAAATCACGCAGTTAGTACTTTTAAAATCATCATGAGTTTAAAAGTACATAGTTTATTTCTATTCAGAACATTTTATTTGCAAAGACTATAAACTAGGTGTTACATAAAATACCTTCATGCTTGTAAACTTCAATAATATATAGGGTGACTGGTAATTAATTAGTGACCGACATTTAAACACATGATTGTACTTATCATTATGAACAACTTTTACTATGGGACCAAACCCGAAATCCCGAAAAAATAATCAGGTGTTCCCTACATTCTGAATAACTCAAGAACTGTCATGATTGTATCCGCAGTTCGCTTTTCGAAAAGAAACGTTAACGAAGCAAAAGGATTATGTAAGGTTCGTAGGGGGGCTGTAGTTTCTGCCTACACCCATGAGATGAAGGCGTGTTGTTATGTAGAGAAAAGTGCTGATTCTCAGCATAATTTGAATAAATGACTTTTGATTAGCCAAGCAGCTAATGACAGTGCATGATGCCTAACTGTGTATTTAAACCACCACATATTAGCAAAAAAGTTTATGTATGATCAATAATAATTGTTTCACTAAACACTGGCAAGTTTTCCCTCAACAAAATCACAAAAACTACTTTGGGACTAACAAAACAACTGATAATACAGAACTACAAAACAAAAATAAAGCTCCAAAATGCATTCACAGTAGCTTTCATTACTTAATGGAAAGAAAATCCTCTTTTAAAACATTTTTCAACAACACTCTAACGATTGTTAGAACACAGTTAAACACCAAGACTTGTATCATTTCTAATTAATTTAAAACCGACTGACTTTTAATTAACTTTGTGCAACTGATGCTTATCTGTCGCCTCCTAGTGGTGGGGAATGTCGATACACAGTTATCTTCGTAAACGTCCGCTCGAAGTTGCGGTTATCGATAATTCGGTTGCACCTCGTTATATCTTTTGGTGGCACGTGAAGTTCGTTAGTTAAAATGAAATGTTGAACTGATAAAGTTGTTTGCAGTTCTGCGGTTTGAAAATCGGAAATGTCGATAATGATGTTGTGCCTTGTTATGGCAGGTCGTTGGAGATAAAGTTTTTAGTACTTGATAAGTTTTTGCAGTTCTTTTGATATAAAATGATTATGATATAATGATTTTTTTTCAACTGTTGTTTCGTAATTTTGTGTATCTTTATGATATACCTATGTGTGATATTTATTTGCACATGCAATTGTTATGAGTATGACTTTTCTAAAAATATTCGTTTAATAAAATTGTAAGAGTTATGTCATACTTTTTGCAATCTTAATAAAGTGCAAGTGAAAGCTATACAGCCGTACAACGCTATTTTCTTATAGTTATCGTTACATTGTCTTATTTATCGATATTTTTTTGTCGCAATAGACACTACACTATTAATTACTATCAGACTTCAAAGAGTAATAGAGCAAATTGAGGAACTGTTTGAAACACGTTAGTTTATTACTATTACTTATTTGCTGTGGGAAACGCTTTCCTTCACTTATTATAATTTAATTATATAAGAAGATTTTCTCTTACTTTTGTTTCCTATCTTATATTTAAAAAAAAAAATAATGAAAAAAATTAAACCGCCGAAAAACCGAAAAGTAAAAAATAATAAACCTGCTTTGTCCAACCCCAATAACTAAGTTCGGAAGGCGGTGACTTTGGATATGTATTAATTTAATTATATGTCACCGCCTTCCGAGCTTAGTTTACTTTTTTATTAAAAAGCTTTTATTTTATATTTTTTTTTTTGTGGCTATAATCTACTAATTACTACATGCTTAATTTTTGATTACTTTTTGTATTACACACAATGCTCGTTTTTTTTTCATTGAATTATTTTGACTGTCAGTTTTCTTAGTATCGTGTATTTGGATTTATTGTTTTTTCTAAAAAAGAACATAACAACATAAGATCACGCCTGTATTTGTAGAAAGTTTGGGCAAAGTTGTAATTTTAAACACCCACTTAAAGCTAGTTATACTTAAGTCTCATGATAACTTGGAACTTAAACATAACTGGTTGGGGTGAGCCTATTGCCATCAACTGGGCACAATTCCAGACTCTGGGCTGCTACTGAGAAATTCCAGATAGAACTCCACTTCCACTTCGCCAGTCCCGGTAATCTAACCCAGCATATCATGTTCATTAGAATATAATCAAATTCACTAACTTTCCTGACATAAGCCATGCTATTAAACAGTTTAAAAACATTTATTTCTAAAATAACGTCTTAATTTAAATTTTATGTAGCCATTTTAATTCTAACAATACCTTATTAAAAAAAAAAATCCTTATCCAAATTTATTTGTAATAGCCATGAAAAAGTCATAAGAACCTCATAAAATGATTTCCCCGAAATCAAAATAACATCGCCCAAGAAGAAAATAGCATTAAAAATAATATCTTATTACCTTTGCCTTGCCCTTGTCACCTTGTTAATAAAATAAACACGTCACTTTTGACAGGTATTGCGACGCCATGACAGTTTGGGAATTAGCGCAAGAAATTTGACAGATACGCAATATTAGACGGATATTTCTTGTGACTATGCTTTGTTTGCTTGTGTAGCAGGTGAGTATATTTGATATTATGAATTTTTAAATGTAACGTTTACAATAATACGGCATGAACATAATTATCTTCCATATTACTACAGTTTCATAGGTTAAAAAGCATGCCACGATAGTAGAAATAATATAATATTTTTTAAAGCAACGCTTTTATTATCTTGTAAAAATATCTTACAACAATAAATTTTGGCACCTGTTCGGAGTCAGACATTAATAGTATTAATTTCTTACAACACTATGCCGATAAACCCGTCAATCCTTCGTCACAAGTTGTCCAAATAAGCCACAATATTGCTGTTAGCGCAGTAACCAATAATGCCCGGTTTTGATGTAGATTATTACAAGAGTTAAAGCTTTGATGGATGGATGCCTTTGCTTAGGTGTCGGCGATTCACAACGAATTCTATATAAAAGAAAACAAGTGAAATCGATTACTCTATAGTAATCGATTACTCTATAGTAATCGATTTCACTTGTTAAGAGAATAGCTATCCTGTAACAGTACAGGATAGCTATTCTCAACTATTCGACAGGCTATCGTCTCGAAAATTACACATTTCGATAACCTGATTTCCCTTGCGCCGACAGCCAACACCTGTCGGAAGAATAGTGGTCGTCTATTTGATTTAACTGGCGAAATTCTCGGGTTTGGATTTATGAACAATGTTTATGGGACTCCTACGATAACATCGATTGATGTTTCATTCGGAAGCGTATTTAATGATTGTGAATAGCTATGCAGGTGTCATAACCCAATAAAGACGTTTTCTTTGCCACTGATTCCCTTCTGAGGTTATGTGTTGTCAATAAATCGTTAAGAGCGCTGTCACAGGTCCACTAGTGCCACTCCTTTAAAAAAATATTATCTCGTGACTGAAAAGGAATTATGAAAAACGGCTCAGCCAGCTGTCCCGGTAAGTGTGTCTAGAATTTTCTAATACCTTTTATAAAGTTTCATATTGAGACACGAAGCAACAAAATAAGTTCTAGAGGAATGTGCCCGTTTTTCTTAAGATCGAATTTTGTCGCTTCGTGTCTCAATATGAAACTGACAAAGTCTGCGCAGTATTTATATTAATCACTAATTAAAACTACTAAACAAACCAGAACTTAATCTCAAAATACCTACCAAAACTATTGCCGGGTACATAAATCATCTCACAATGAAAACACCTCCACGCCATGACAGTGAAATTGGCGGCAAAACTGACGCGTTGACATCTGTCAGTTAGTGAGCGTTTATGAGGGTAGCTATTACTCGGCGGTATGTTTAATTGTTATTTTGTCCAATTGTTCGTCACGCGTTTCATTAGCATTTGCGAGGCTAGTTTTGATTTCAGTGATTTAGAGTGGTTGAAATTGAATTATTTGCGTGTTTTGATGGTTTTAACGCTATTCGGTTTTCTGTTATTTTTTTGATTATAATGTTCGTTCAAATTACACCTATCCTTCTTTGTAATTTCTAAATGTTGTCATAGTTTAGTTATAATACTTTTTATCGGAAACAAATAGCTTTTATTAGGTTGTATTAATTTGATAACTTATTTCACTGAAAAAAGGCAACAGAAACAGGAAAATTTATTGAAAAATGCAGATTGTTGTTTAAAATTTATTTACACAGATTTATCACAAGAAAACTGCTGTAATATTCATTGGAATTGGCAATTCGCAAACTGTGCCTCCGACTGTACACCGGCGCTCTCATTTATATTCTCAAGTTGTACAGTAAATCACTCAAGTTCTGATATTCGTATAAGTTTTGGAAATATTTCGAGTTTACGATAAAATTTCAACTTTTGTCAAGTTCCAAAGTGAGTTATAGTGGTTGGATGCACGTCGAAAACAGAAGCAATGTGTTACAATTCGAATTGACTTTTATTTTATTGCTGACAAAGTTTATTTTTGTCTGGCAACATATTCACATTTCAGCATTGCCCGAAGTAAAATAAAATGTTTGTGAAATCGGTTCGAAAATGCATGATACAGTTTTTTAGATTGCGTATATGTTTCGAACTGAAATTCTTTTGCTGGGATAAAATTGTGAATACGAATAACTGTTCAAAATGCTCATCCCATTGGATTGGTGATCGAAAATACTGATAAATAGAATTACTTTAGTCGGTTTCTACGATTTAAGAGATGCAATAACATAATTGGATCTGCTTCTCTTATCCGTCTGTATCAGGGTTCCCTTTTATGATCAGGATAATGTAATTACGTTAGATACTCTGGTAAGTACCGTAGATGCAATTTCAAGACATGATTTTTACCATATTTAACTATTGAGAAGAACTATTTAGTGAGTTCAGAGTTTTTATTTGTAAGATATTCGTCTTCTTTTGTACCTTTTATTATGTGTATGAAAAAATGTATTTTCACGCTTTCTTTTAGCGACATAATGATGAAAATGATGGGGACTGCCTTTTCCGCACGTAGACTCCCATTCAGTCCGTTGTGGGTCTCAGCGTCATAATTAATATCATGTGCCTAGCATTTCCCGGCTACCCCAATGTAGTTCGGCTTCCAGTCTAACCGGATGTAGCTGAATACCAGTGTAACTGGGTAGTACGATACCCCTTGGTAAGACTGGTTGTTAGACTTTCGGGCTTTTGACGACCCGTAACGACTGTCAAAGACTTACAAATAATGGACGCAAGGCACGGATGACTCTCGTTATGGCTGCTTACATAACAATCTAATGGAAGAATAATTGCCAATCCCACACTCAATGTACCCGACCTTCAAGCAACCACAACAGTACCCATAGACGCCACAACTTGTTGAAACCGTGGCCCATATATTAAATCCACCATCTTCCTTACTTAGGGGTCGTCATAAATTTGGCACGCCATGTGCCTGTAACGTCTCTCCCTAATTACGGATAAACGCGACGCTACAAACTTTTGTTCAACCAATGTATGTCCGACGGATGATATTCCGCTGGGAGATGATTTTGGCGAAATTTTTCGTAGGATATTTTAATTAGGTTGAAGGAAATTTGGGAGATCATAAACAAAAGGTTTTTAATGAAAAGGAAAAATATCCTTAATGTAGGCTAACCCAATTTAGAAGTTGTTATATGTCTTGTTTTATGTATGTACGAGTATGAGACTTGTCAAAAACATCTTGTGTAAATCTTAAGCATTTGTTATACATTGTATTAATTATGTTTCAGACATGTATTGTTCTCCTTTTTGACATGTTTTATATCTTAGTGCTAACGTGCAGTTAGAGTTATTGATTTTATTTCAATATGTACATCATTTGATTAACTTAGATTTATTAAGCATAATCAGCTTATAATATGCAGGGGCTTGTGGCTAAGTAACAATAGCTGCGCGGGTCAATCGATCAGGTTAAGCTACGCTTGCCGCGGTTGGTCCGTGGATGGGTGACCATCTTTACATACCAAGACCCCTCCGTGCTTCGGAAAGCACGTTAAGCCGTTGGTCCCGGCTGTCATTTGTGGATCTTTGACAGTCGTTACGGGTCGTCAGAAGCCCAAAAGTCTGACAACCAGTCTTACCAAGGGGTATTATCCAGTAACTGGGTTGTGGAGGTCAGATAGGCAGTCGCTCCATGTATTCAGCTGCATTCGGTTAGACTGGAAGCCGACCCCAACATAGTTGGGAAAAGGCTAGGCAGATGATGATGAATCAGCTTATAATATTCCAAGGGCCTCCTCTCTATAAGAGGGAGTGGGATGTTATCTTTCCACGTGTGCCCAGTTTGGGTTGATAAATATCACATGTCGATTTTTAACCGACGAAAAAACGGAGGAGGTTACTCAATTCGACGCGTATATTTTTATTTTTTTATGTATGACCACTCATATCTTTTTACAGAGTAGTTGGATTTTGATAATTCTTTTTTTATTGGAAAGGCTATACCTCGAAGTTGGTCCTATGTAAATTTCGAAAAAAAATAGGGGATGATTGATTGTTTCCTCACAGATTTTAATACCGAGTTGTGTATTACAAAAAGAAATAAACAATTAAGCATGTACTAATTAGTAGATTATAGCCACAAAAAATTGTAAAATAAAAACTTTTTAACAAAAAAATTCAACCGCCGAAAAAACTAAGTTAGGAAGTCGGTGACCTTGGAAATGTATTTTAATTATATGTCACCGCCTTTCGAACTTAGTTATTAAGGTTAAACACAGACCCCCTTATTACAAAACAAGGTTTTTCTTTAGGTATGGTTTAAACCATCGAGCCTGTTTTTGAAATAAGAACTTAGAACTGATGTAGAATTACAGCTCCTTTTACAAAACTGACAATTTAGTACTGGACTAACTTGTCAGTTTTGAAATAGGAGCTGTATTTCGATTTCAGTTAGGTACTTATTTAAAATACAGGCTCGATGGTTTAAACCATACCTAAAGAAAAACCTTGTTCTGTAATAAGGGGGAGCAGGTTTTTGTTTTCTTTTCAGTTCTTTCGGCGGTTGACTTTTTTTGTTAAAAAGTTTTTTTTAGTTCTAGGATATGCCGGTTTCCTCACGGAGTTTTTCTTCACCGTTTTGGAACAGTGGTGACGTCTAACAACCCGTACTGGGCCTGTAACATTGTTAATACAAAGTTAAGTACCTGCCTGCATTCAAACCCACGACCTACAACCCATAAGTCGCGGTGGTTAGCCCTGGACTATCATTACTCTGATTCAATATAATTCTGACTAATATTGTTTTAGCGTTAAATTACGATTTTTATTACTATAAGACATAATATCTAATAAAAAGAAGCTGAAAAGCGATATTGACTGTTGACGTTTTCGACGATAATGTTATTTAGTGTTTTTGGGTCCAAGAAGGCCATGTGTAGGTATTAATATTTTATTGATTCAAAGTTTAACTGATTTATAATGATGTCGGAATTCTGTAACTAAGTACACTTATAAATTCATTCGATCATGTATAATTATTTACCCATCATATTGTGTTGAATTATTTGTGAAGCTGAAAATTTCAATTAATATTTAATTACTGAACCAAACATTAAATGGCTGGGTGGCTACTGCCTTTGTTTGAATTATTAATTTCTTTACGCTTACTAACCTAGTTGTTGTTATACTGAATAGCTTTAGTAAAGTGGATCAAACTATTTGTGTGATTTAGAATAAAAAGTCCCTTTAGCCTTTTCACCAAGAATTTTTTAAATACAATTTTTGTCCTCATTGTCATCATGTAACGTAACATCACGCCTATATTCTCCGATGTCGAAGGCAGACTTTGACATGTTACGCACCTAAAAGTGGGTCCATGGGTGAGTCCATTTCGATGAACAGTTTACGGATTTACTAGGAATATCCAACTCATCATCATCATTTCTGTCGAAAAATGTCCACTGCTGGCCGCCACTTTGACGGGTTCTGTGCTTTCCGCATCCAGCAGATTCCTGCGGCCTTCACAAGGTCATCGGTCCACATTGTGGGAGGGCTTCCAACTCTAAGTCTTCTGGTACGTGGTCGCCACTCCAGAATCTTTCATCCCCATCGGCCATATGTTATGCGAGCATTGTGTTCTGCCCACTGCCACTTAAGTGTAAGAATATCCAACAGCAAAAACCCAAAAACTCTGTCTGACCTGGGAATCGATACTCGAACAAACACTCAGTAGTCGCGCTCAAGACTACTACTACACCATCGAAGCCAATCAAGTACCACTTAAACAAAACAACCACGTTAATAGTGATAATGACATTCTTTTTCCCCAATACTGATTAAACAATCATAATGTAGGATCTATAGATTTTTCATGAAAATAAAGGTTAATGACAGAACCTAATGGTAATGTCCCAGTTTTTTAGAAAGCCGAATGGTTATTGGCAGCAGATGGCCTTAAAAGCGTCATTGAGGAAGAGATAAGCTTTTATGAGGCCGCTAAGAATTTTTTGTTGAAGTTGGAAGTCAATGGAGGCTTTTACTCGATGTTTATACACAAATTGGGAACTTGAGTTTATGTTACTTGTGAATAATTTTAGTGTTGAGCGTAGTAGTTGCCCAGTGGAATCGGCCACGTCTTACGAGTTTTTGGTAATTTACCTATAGAGGCACTTTGTTTTTAACTATTTCATCTCCTGCTCTGAAATGGGGAAGAGAAACCGTAGGTATGTTAGAGAGTATAAAATTCGAAACATGTGGCATTCCCGGACTCACACTGGGCCTGCGTGGTTTTTTAGTTTTCCGTTTGCCCTCTCATGTATCACGTTCTCACTGCTGGACATAGGCTTCCTCCTCTCTGTAAAAAGGAGGTCTGTGTATCAGCAGTGAGAATGTTATAACGTAGTTAATTTTACGTTACTTTTCTAAGCTTGTAGACGCAATTTGAATTATAAGTCAATTTTACGGTACATTTAATATTGTGATATGTAGAACATTTTGAATTTGCCGATTACAAAAGCCAGAAGACTGACTGAAACTAAATGTTCCATAGCTTCCCAAGTTTTTATAGGACTTTCAAATGAAGATTAATCTCATTACCCTGGCTTGGCTGCACCGTAGCCGGGTTCAAAGAAAGTTAGTGCAAACATTCAGTATGACGTACTTAACCAAGCAAATGACACTATCAAGTATGTCATATCGGCAATGTCTCTAAAGTAATCAAAGACAAACATTACCCACCCTTCAAATTGCATTAAACAAAACTTTCAAACCAATATGGTTACCGAACAACGATTAAGAACTGATTAAATTGCCATAGAAACTAGTAACAGGTTGTTACAAGCATAAAGCGTTCTTCAAGGTAATATACTTGGACCCTTACTGTTACTTAGACTAATATTGGAAAGTTATGTGAAGTTTCGTTAACTTTGATTACGAAGCTGGCTGCTAATATTAATTTAGTGTAAGTATGTACAGCTGATGTTGGGAATGGTGATTTGTTCGGTAATTATTCATGTGTTTATGTTGATGATTTGATAACTAATTTAGTTGCTTTTATTATAACAACAATATGAATAATTTAATACTACTAGGTAAGACAAAAAAGACGATTCAGTTTGTGATCACACATTATTGTTGACGGATCGGAAGAGTAACGAATTGAAATGAGCTTATCTGAATGTGTCCGTTGATGTATAATGTGCGCAAAAAGGAACTATCAATCTATCAGAGAAATAATTTGAATCTAGTTTAACCTATAACTACCATTTGAATAAAAGTATATTGTCCATTTATAATGGGCTATAAATAAAACTGAATTATGTTTAAGCATACATTATATAAATTTAATAACGGAAGTGCAGTAATAGCATAAAATCAACCATGTATACCGGATTTCATGAAGCCAAATACTGTAAATAATTAATTAATTTAAAATACATTTCGCTAACGTGCAGGAGGATTTAAAAAAAAACAATCGGCATTGCATGAAAACGAGACTATCAAAGAAATAGGAATAACATGATATAAAATCACCCACGGATATAATTCCCTGAACAGTTAAGCAGAGGTTTGTAGTAAATCAACATTTTGCCACTTATGTTTAAATCTATTTGACTCGAATCCAGAGTCTAGGCTGCCACTCTAATATCGAATATCGAATGGACCAAACTTTGCTAGGGCTGGGGGTTGTTGGAAAGAGATACCGTGGCTCCTGGCACACAGGCAACTGAAGGAACACGGGAGGGTTTTAGTCAGTAAAAGTTTGACATGCCCTCCCGCTCCACCCAGAGCGGGAGAAGAAGTTATTTGATGATTTCCCACCCTCAAAAAACTCGTAACACTCCGCCCAACTTGGGAATCGAATTCAGGACCTACTGTTCAATCAGTAACGATTTTGACCTACTAGCCAAATAAAGCCAATATCTTTAAGAGGCTTTTTTTGAAACTGCATTTTTTTTTTGTTTCAAATCATGTATACGTACTGAATCCATTGTCGATGTCTTCATCTCCCTGTATTTTTTCATACAAACTTTAGTTCTCTACCAATCCTTTTTTGGACGAGGAAAGTGTTCCTTCGTAATCCTCTAGCTTCCTACCTTTTGACAATACCAAACTTTGCCAATATTCCGAGTCGATGCACGTATGGAGTTTCGTAAGGGTTCCAAGCATAAGCCGATGGTTTTAGTAGTGAATACAGTTTTGCAACAAAAGTGGGCTCTTGGTTATTTAAGTCGGTTATTGTTGTGGTTGTGGATAAATTGGGTCAAGAGGATGGGCTGTGTGATAAGAACCATGAACTTTGAATCCATCCTTCTATCAAATGTCAATCATGATTTTAATGAAAATTTCTTTTATGACCCTTTTTTTTTTTTTTTTTTTTTTCGGTGGGAAATCATCAAATGACTTCTCCTGCTGAGTAGAGCAGGAGGGCGTGTCAGACTTTTACTGACTAAAACCCACCCGTGTTCCCTCAGTAGCCCGTATGCCAGGGGCCGTGGTATCTCTTTCGAACTAACCCGCACCCCTGGCAGGCAACGGCCCTTGCGGACCCCACCTGTGGTTGCTGACATCTTTGACGGCGCGCGTGAGGAACACAACGCGCCGTCCCGTCTACCACTTTTCGGCCGCAGAGGATAGGGAGAGCGGCCGACGCTATACCGACACTCCTCTTCCCCTGCGGCCCCACCGCGTCCGCCATCAAACGGTGGCGGCCCCGTCCAGGCCACGGAAGGGAAGAGCGCTGCTCAGAAGCACCGGCACCCCTCCTCTACCGCAGCCCGTAACCCTCAGCCGCGATGCCTCCCATTCGACATCGCGGCCCACCTCAGTTGCGGTGCACCTCACCGCAACCTACTTTTTGGCCGCTACGTCGTCGGCTTTGAGGCAAAAGCCCTGACGAGCGGCCCCACCTTTGGGTTCCTCTTGGCTTCACCGTGGCCGGCATCCACGGTTACTGAGCCCCCCCGCAACGACAATGCGGGAACCCACTCGAGGGGGTTTATGACCCTTCATAGTCGCAGTTGTTGGGACTAATTTAACTAGCAATGGCCTATTCTGGGCTAACTTTTTGTCTAGGGTGTAAGTCTAGATGTATTATTGAATATAGGGTAGGATAGGAAATTGGGGAGTTTTTGTCTCAAAGTTATTTTCTTCATCATCTGCCTAGCTTATTCCCAACTATGTTGTGGTCTGCTTCCAGTCAAAGCGGATGTAGCTGAACACTAATATTTTACATGGATCGACCATCTGTCTCCGCAACCCAGTTACTGGGTAACTTTACTCCAAGATAAGAATGGTTGTTAGACTTCTGATGACCCGTAACGACTGCCAAAGTTCCACGAATACCGATAGCCGGAACCAAAGGCTTAATGTGCTTTCCAAGGCACGGTGAGGTCTTGGTATGTATAGTTGGTACCCATCCACGGATCAACCGCGGCAAGCGTAGGTTAACATTAAAAGTAATAGACCTTGTAACTGAAGTTACAAGGTCTTTTTCCGAAATTCACGCGAGCAGAAGCTATATTTATAAGTAATACTATAGCATAATCTCTATCTCCGTAAACGTCTTTAGATAACTTTACCATATTATTCTCGTTCCACAATAACGTCTATAACTATAATATCTAAATATTCCCAATTCCTTGCTATAATCCGCTAAGTCAAGACTCCCACTTGACCGTTATTATCCTCAACTCGGTGGGAATTAACGTCTGTTAGCAGGATTGCATGGACGGCTCTGCACAAGACGGTGGTGGGAACAATATTGTTCGTAACATCACGCTTGTATTCATCGAAGGGTTAGGCAGAAGGCGGTGTGTCTGTGTGTTGTCAGTTCCAAAATTCTCTGAAGAAAATTTAAGCAAGTGGATCAGAAACTGAAGTCTTGGATGCTATTTTGAAGTTAGATTTACTAATTGAGGGCTTTGATTTGGTTACAGAAAGCCGAAATAATCATATTAAATCACGTTTCAGATTTCAATCATTGCATAAAAACCGGCCAAATGCGAGCCGGACCAAAGCCAAAAACGCCTAAAAACACTTTTTTGTATGAAATTAATCCTTATGATAAACGAAAGTCTATTTCATTTGTTGTTATAGAGACAATTGTCATTTTCACAGAGTGTGTATCACTCTGTAAAAATTCTATTGTCTACCTATCATGAGATATAAAATTGAAATCTTATAACTTAGGAATGTGTTATTTATTCGTTTAAACTTTGATGAGATAATTTTGAGACAAATTTATTATACAACGTGTTGTTTTGCATCCTCGTCAAATTCAAAGAGGTAACCATGCTAATGATTCTCAACACGCAGCAATAATAAAATAAGTAGCTTTTTTTTCCATATTTTCGGAAATCGGCGTTTGGCATTTTTTTTTTCGGTCACGCATGTTAAAACGCGGCCCGTGGGATACCGTACTGTAACACACAGCGATATAGTGGTGCGACACTGCCTACTGCATACGGAACGGGGCGATTCTGTCCTTTGAAAGAGGTGTTTTCTGAAATACTGTTAAGCTTAAATAGCTAAAAAAACAAGTATGTATTCATTACTGAGCAAGTATCGTAGTTTTATTTGATTATTTATGTCTTTCAGAACAGCCTCCTGAAATTTGACGAGGATGCAAAACAACACGTTGTAAAGTACACCACTCGCCAATTTACTGATGAGTCCAATAGTTTCATATTTGTTACTCATACATATCACAACGATAAGTTTCACCAACTGATTTAATTTGACTCAGTCCGTCGTATTTCCCAAAACAAACAGCCAATCACAACCCGGAAAACCGCCAACATTAAAAAAAAAACCGGTCAAGTGCGAGTTGGACTCGCGCACCGAGGGTTCCGTACAAACCTGTGGGTATATAAGTAAAAGTTCAAAATTGTCAAAAATATTTTTTTTTATATGTTTTCGTAATTGTTTTCGTAATTTTTCCTATATCTGTACTATAAGACGTGACTTCGTACAAAATTTCAAGATTCTAAGTTCACGGGAAGTACCCTGTAGGTTTTGATTCCCGTGCGAGTTTCGAAAATTTGCGGAATTTTGCGGCCTAAATGGCTGTATCTTTTGATTGCGTTGACTTAGAAGGTTGATTTTTCTACAGCTTCCAGGGACAGTAGAACTAAGTATCATATAGAAATTTCAGTTTGATACCTCCACGCGTTCCTGAGAAAAACGGTCTTGACAGACGGACGGACGGACGGACGGACGGACGGACGGACAACAAAGTGATCTTATAAGGGTTCCGTTTTTTCCTTTAGAGGTACGGAACCCTAAAAAGACGCCATATTAAAACCAGTCTACCAACATAATAAAAAACCCGGGGTAACATTATTATCCCATATCATGCGAACATTTAATAAGGTGCTAACTTGTCATACCTATGACAAGGGGTCTCTGTAATCTGATAATTAAGTTTTTTAAGCATTTCGCCTGAATTAAAGCTGGATTTTCATTAACTCGTGTCAGATTCAGGGGTTTTAATTAACTTCGGATATGGAGGCTTTTATGGTATTATTTTGGGAAGACAAACATTGGTGTCGGAGGCATCGTCATACTGCGAGTGGGGAGTAATGATAAAGGTTTTTTTATACGTGTTTATAAACGAGTTTGGAAGCTATTCGTGTTTATTTTATGAGTTTTGATAAGTGGGTTTTTATTATGTACTAGCTTTTGTCAGCGGCTTCGCCCGCTCGGAACTTTCATCCCCTATTTAACTCCCTTAGGGGTGGAATTTCGAAAATTCCTTCCTTATTCCTTTTCTACATTATAAAGAGAACCTCTGTGCAAAATTTCATCTTTCTAGGTCCAAGAGTTTGGGCTGGGCGTTGATGAGTCAGTCAGTCAGTCAGGACTTTTCTTTTTATTTATATAATAACTAGCTTTTGCCAGCGGCTTCGCCCGCGCGGAACTTTCATCCCCTATTTAACTCCCTTAGGGGTTGAATTTCGAAAAACCCTTCCTTATTCCTTGTCTACATTATAAAGGGAACGTCTGTGCAAAATTTCAGCTTTCTAGGTCCAAAGGTTTGGGCTGGGCGTTGATGAGTCAGTCAATCAGTCAGTCAGTCAGGACTTGTCTTTTTATTTATATAGATAATAGATAGTTACCCACACGTTGAGAGCATTGGTGGCCAAGTAGTATCGACCCGTTTTATGACTTGTAGGGTTCAAACCGAGACAGGCGCTATAATTTGTTTAAATAATTTCATCACCACGTACTGCTCTCAAAACGGTGAAAGAAAACATCGTCATGAAACCGGGACATCCTAGAAACAAAAATTCAAAGACATACCAACCCGCAGTGGGCCCGCGTGATAGATTACGGCCCACTTCCTCTTGAAGAGAGGAGTCCTGTGTCCCAGCAGTGGGAACATTAAGACAGAAGTAATCTCATTCTCAAAGGTGTTTAAATACGGGAACTTCAGGTTTTCCTAGGTCAGAAGGCCAATTCCCGTAATTTAAATCTAGTCTCAATCTCACCTTAGCTACAAATACTAATCAATGTTAAACTTGCCAAAAATCAAAGAAAATAACAGGATATTTCGACAGATCGAGACTGAGTTTTGAATGCGAATGATCTTAAAAATACGGGAATTGTTGTAACATACGGTGTGGCAGGGACATCGATGTGCAAACTGAAACCATACACTCAAACTCAAAGCATTTATTTCAAATAAACCAACTAAAGGCACTTTTGAATTGTCAAGGTCGGTGAGTTAGAAAGATGAAGCTAGTTGCCCTACCAAAGTGTAGATACCTATGGAGAAGAACGGGCAAGAAACTCCATGGACACTCTTCTAAAATCATGTTATTTTTACAAAAAGTTGGTTAAGTACATCATTATGTTGAAATTATCAATGTGAGAACGATGTAAAAAGATGTGCACATTAAAAGCGTCCGTAGTTAAAACAGTAGTTATACAGTAACAACTCAAAAATTTTAATAAGCCGTGGGAGATAAGAGATGACCAGCCCCTACTGGCAGCGCCCGTTCACGGACATGACGTATGGATCAGCACCATTCAGCTCAACCATTTTGAAGGGAACTTAATGATCCAACACACACGCCATCACTAGCGAGACATTTGAGTGAGCATGACATAAATTTAGAACATGATTCTAGACCTCTTCCTTAGCTTAGAAATATTTCGTCAGTTAACATTAAAAAAAAATCTGCCACCATATATACAAATAAAGGTAAACGAAAGTTAAAGATAACATAGAATACTTTCTCCCATTTTAAGACCGTGCAACTAGATTATTAAAAGACAACCGATTTTGCACGTTAACTGGTTAAGAATTTGTCCATGTCGCAAACTGCTTGTATCTTGCTACTAATGTAAGCACTCTGCTTGCATAATAAAATGGTGGCTTTAATAAAAAGTACATTCAGCAATTCTATTTTTAATTTCTTTTTTCTTTCTTTGTAAAATCTACAAGAGCTTGCTACAATTTAAAAATTGAAACTTTTTATGAAGCAAAAGTCTACAATCGAACGATTTTAGCAAATGGTGCTTGCTTTATTGTAAATCGAGCTGTTCTGAGAGTTTGGAAATTACGCTAAAACCTTAATTAATCTAGTTTACCAGGTTATCAACGTTACTTTGCCCACCTCCCACTTTGATTTTTTTTTTCATCTGAAACTGAAATATCACTAAGAGATAACGAAGTAATATAGCGGGCGGGGCGATGACTAATTACAAAGTGTAGTAGCTAACCAAAACTGTAGCCAATTAAATACTACTTACTATCCCACTTCCTACTAATATTATAAATGTGTAAGTTAGTGAGAATGGATGGATAGTTATTTCTGACTCTTTCACGCAAAATCTACTAAAAGGATTTGAATAAATTTGGGCACACAGATAGTTTATAATCTGTATTAACACATCGGGTACTTTTTATCCCGGAAATCCGTTCCCCTGGGATAGTTTCCGACGTCCACGCGGGCGAAGCCACTGGCAAAAGCTAGTTGACTCATGCTTTAATGATCTGAATTGCTCTATTTGTTTGAGGGATCTAGTTCAATATCTACCTATGTTGTAGTTTTAGATAATAGCTTCAGTTCTCAGCTCAAGACAAAACAGATTTTCAACTTTAACATATAACCATAAGGTTCATGTTCAATTGGGAAAATTTTACAGTTTGGGGAAGCTTGATGTGCTGGCGTCTGTACAGACACAGCTTGCTCGGTTGTTCTAAGATTTGTTTGTATGTGTGTCGCCACCATTCAACACATAAGTGATGTTATGGTTTTAGGAATAATCATGGAGAGTATTTTCACCATGTGATTTTTAAACGGATACGTCTGATAAGTCTAGGCTAGCGAAGGAAGATGATATTATTCAGTGCCCGATTTGTGATAATAGGATCACCCCCTAATACATTGGGCCACGTAACTAGCAAAATAGAAGCGAACTATAGATACACCTCTGCCTTACTAGAAACGCCGGGAGAGGACTCCCGAGGACAACATAATTATATTGACATTATTGGTGATGTTCTTTAGAAAGGTCAGGTGCATAGTACTCACAACCAGCGTGAGTATACACATGTATGCAAGCAAACGAGGCAAAATAAGTATTTCAGGGTCTTATTATTTATTTATATATACTTTATTGTACACCAGGGAGGCTTATGGCTAAGTAACAATAGCCGCATGATTCCATCGACCAGGTTAAGCTACGCTTGCCGCGGTTGGTCCGTGGATGGGTGACCATCTTTACATACCAAGACTCCTCCGTGCCTCGGAAATCACGTTAAGCCGTTGGTCCCAGCTGTCATTTGTGGATCTTTGACAGTCATTACGGGTCGTCAGAAGCCCGAAAGTCAGACAACCAGTCTTAAGAAAGAAAAAATATTTATTGGACTTGCACAGGAATCTTACAAACTTGCTACAGTATAAACACATAAAAGAGAAAACACTAAAACACTACTATGCTACACTACTATTAAAATTAACATAAGATTTACACAAAAACAAAAAAAAAAGTAAAATAAAAAATAAAGTCCTTTACGAAGCCAAAAGGGCACTATCTCAGCATGATGCTGCGACATTTAAAAGTGTCGCAGCGCTGGTATTCTGATAGGGCCCGCTGTGATGCTTACCAAGGGATATCGTATTACCCAGTAACTGGGTTGTGGAGGTCAGATAGGCAGTCGCTCCATGTAAAATACTGGTATTCAGCTGCATCCGGTTAGACTGGAAGCCGACCCAAACATAGTTGGGAAAAGGCTAGGCAGATGACGACGACTTTATTGTACACCACAAAAAATACATTACAAAAAAAAAAGTAGGTACGCTACAAAATATACAATGGGTAGGTGGGTATTCTATAGTTTCTGCCTAACCCCATGGGGTAAAAGCCGTGAGCTTAGAACTTCTAAGATTGACGTAAACGAAATCATCTAGATATCTTAAAAATGATAATATAATTATAAAAAACGCAACAAAGAAAACCATGTAACAAAATTTTAAAAGAATATTGCAATCTCTTCATCAACTGGACTCAACAAACAAAATAATAAGGAAGCAAGATTAGTATACAAGATAGGAAGGATACTTAATTAAATCGAGCAATATTGGGTGGGGCAACCGGGCAACATGGTTGCACAAGTTAGAGCAATAACGAACAGAGAACGGAGCTGCGTCTTCGAAACGGGAGGCTTACGCTGGGGTTAGGAGGGCAGCGATTTTGTAAGGTAAGGTTACAAGGTGTGTATTTTGAGAAACACAATGAAGTACGTAGGTAGCGGCATCTACATCGCCACATACGAACTACCCATCACTCTAACGTCACGCAAAATCCTGCATGGCGCAAGTTATTTATGTCACCGTAAGATTGTGAACCGTTAGTTTTACTCTATCTCGCGATATTATTAACTGTCGATAAGTTCTGAACTGCAAAAAACATTCATTATTTAAAGCACTATTTTTCGATACTTTATAATCTGTCAGTCAAATTGTGAACTGGTATCAAGACGCACAGTACCTTGCGCTATTGCTAAATAGTCAAGTAACTGCCACTAACATGAAATTAGCGTTTGGTCGCAGTTCTGACCTAACCTAACCTATTCGGTCGGTAAGCAGTATGGTGCAGTTCACTGCGTCAATACGCACAAACTGTATCCATGAATTCAATACATGTTTCTAGACCTAGAGGTCTATTATTGGGGTTAAAAAAAATCGTTGGTTATAAACAAAAAATCTACTATTTCTTAGAAAAGTGAAATACCTACGCGGTCAAATTGTATGGAGCAGCGACTCTTTCGCCGGTTTTTAATTACCAACGAAACCAAATTCAAGCACCTTTTAAATCCGCCATTTTGCTGTTCCACTCGTTACCTCCAACTTACTAGCCCCACAACAACTTCTGTTTTCATTAAGTGGACTTCGGTCTCTTGAATTATTGTGTGTGAGTTTGCAACTGAAAACTATTATCTAAATTATTGGCGGATCATGTTTGTGGGGTTCAGCTGTATTCTTGGTCTAAGTTCAGAGCACGATTCAATATGGATGGCTGCTAAGGGGTTATAAGAACTTGTTGCGGTTTTTGTATTCGTTATTGTTTCTAGCGTAAAGATTAAATGGCATGTGCTGTAAGCCAGATTAGCTCAAATATGATCATTCGTAGTAGTAATGAAATCGATGGACTGTTGTTAAAAAGCATTTTAGCTGTTAAAATTAAAAAAATAAATAACGAAAAGATCTTTTGTGCTTGTCTATGATAACGTTCCACTATTGATGAATGCCTAAGAGATCTAATGATGAACAAAATAAAACTAAAATAAAAATTTAAATCAGCTGTCGTTGACTCCGTAATCAGATCATCATCATCATCATCATATCAGCCGAAAGACGTCCACTGCTGGACATAGGCCTCCCCCAGGCTCCTCCACTTCGACCGGTCTTGTGCTTCCCACATCCAGCGGATACCCGCGGTCTTCGCAAGGTCATCGGTCCACCTTGTGGGAGGCCTTCCCACTCTACGTCTTCCGGTACGCGGTCGCCACTCCAGAACCTTTCGGCCCCATCGTAATCAGATGCCGAATAATAAATTAAAAAAAAAATCGTCGTTTTTTCTAAGTTTTTACTCGTAACGTAAGGAATCCTAATTGTCATCCTATAACGTTAATACAGTTAACATACGTCTCATGTGTTAAAATAACGTTCTTACATTATATTTCCTTCTCATTTTATTTTTCGAAAATTACAAGGACGGGTATTTACTTTACTTAATTTTAAAATGAGAGCAAATTAAGAGTACCTACTTGCCAATCAGGCCAATGTGTCAAGACCTAACTGGCTGATTGTTAAGATGTATCCAATATATACTTATATCAAGTGTGTTAATTTTATGTAATGTTAAAAGGCACGATGGGGCTGGTGTATCTGTTTAGATAAAAACCCCTCAACAAATAAAAAGTAAAAAATTAAAACCTAACTGGCGACACTGCTTTATTCTTAAATTACAAAACAAAAGTTATAGCCAAAAACCAGCATTAAGAAAAAATCTTCCAACCCAACTGAATGGGGCAGATTTAATAAAACAAGCTAGCTGTAGCGTTTTCATGTGCAATTAATGTGACTATTAAGTTTCTTCTTACAGCGATAGCCGTGTTCGTGGGTATAACGTGGTTGGAATTGGGGCAGTAGGATGAGGTTACAGTATTAGCGGACAGCGGGTGAATGAGTGGATGTTATAAGTACTCAGCTGCAGCCTGGAAGCCGACCCCAACATAGTTGAGAGAAGCCTAGGCGGATGATGATATTATTATGTGGCCGTCAAATTTCACAGGCTAAAAAATATTGTACCTAGGAGGTTATCAGCAGCTTAACCGGGCTTGCCTATGGGTGCCTCAATCAATTAAGGCCTCTAGCCAGGACGTCACCAGGAATAGTAAGGATTAGGGTAGGTATGCCTCGGACGGCGAATCCAATTTATGCTGGGTGTAGTAATCCAATCAAGAAATTGGGGTGCTTTCTATCAGAGTTGAAGAAACGCTTTGAGATGCGCGTCATGAACTGCTGGACGGTGGAAATTCTGAGTTCTAAATGAAGATTTTCATTGCAGACATAGAAGTGGGCTCCCATAACATTTCTAAGGAAACTGTTCTGAAGGGTCTGAAATCATTAATTAGATAATTTTCTTTCACTGGACGATCCAGCTAATTGCAAATTTAAAATCTTATATTATTGCACCGCATCATGCACATATTTCAGCAATTATAGTTTATAAAAACTGCCACTCGCTACCACTACAACCTACCTCAAATAAGAACATCGCAATGAGCTAGCGGTTTAGTGCCAAACACATGGTTTGTGTACGAATAAATTAGTGTTCTACTGCCTCGTGTCTAACTTTGCAAACTGTTCCATGGCTTGGTCTTCAGACGTGTTCATGTATGAAGATGTATGAGCGGGTTTTGGAATGGTAAATAAGCGTGTTTGTGTAACGTGAAATGAGCACCATTACATACTTTGTTAATTTGTCTCTCACTGCCTCATTTCTCATTCTTTTCATGCGAGAGTTTCGTGGCTAAGTAACAACAGTCGCACGACTCAATCGATCAGGTTAAGCCACGCTTGCCGAGGTTGGTCTGTGGATAGGTGGCCATCTTTACATACCGAGACCCCTCCGTGCCTCGGAAAGCACGTTAAGCCGTTGGTCCCGGCTGTCATTCGTGGATCTTTGACAGTCGTTACGGGTCGTCAGAAGCCCGAAAGTCTGACAACCAGTGTTACAAAGAGGTATCATATTAATTATCACAGGCTGACAAATTATTTACTCAGATACCAGATTATACAATACATTTCCGAAGTATTTTGATGCGCTGAAGCTGACTCTGACCGCAGAATTGAGCAATCACGTTATGATTTTGAGATATCCTAACCTGGAAGAGCAAGAAACACCGTTTTTGCTCATTTTTGAGGTTACGTATCCCGGAAGATCCTCTTTCCTCCAAAAGTTCATCAATTGTATCTGAAAGTACTAGTCTTTCTCTTAAAAATGACGTTAAGTTTATTCGAATATCTTTTTCGCTGAGATATCGCAATTGATAAATTTCTGGAGGAAAAAGGATCTAGCGGGCTACGTAATCTCAAAAATGAGCAAAGCGGTGTTTTTTGTTCTTTCAGGTTAGGATATATCACTACGTGATAGAGCAATTATTCGGCCAAATTCAGATTCAGCGCATCGAAATACTTCGAAAATATATAGTCTGGTTTTTGGGTAAGAGTGTTCGTCTAACTTTGTCGGCCTGTGTTATCCAATAAATGAGTTTCAGCTGCATCCAAAGGCTTGGCATATTTCTCTTCTGTGCATACCTACAGCAGCAAAAGTTTCAACGAATACGTCAGTGCATATTTTAAAGATACCTGACATGTTTCAAATACTTGACCGATGCCATTTCATGGGCTTTCTAGGTGACAAGAAGAACCTTGCAGACATTCTCGAAATGATGCATGTTCCTTTTACTAATGCAATGTTTTTGTTTGTTTATTTCGATGTTTGTTGCAACTTAAAATAGGTGACATTATGTTAGCATGTATATTTGATTGATTTGAAATTTCTTTGAAACGCAGTCCGACAGACAGACACAAGTAACTACTATCACATATAAAACATGCAAACTCAAACCATTTACTGGCTTAACCATTTACAAGACTTTTGGATTGTCAAGGAGTTGGTTATTCCAATGGCGAAGCAAGAGCAAGAAACTCCGTGGATACTCTTCTAAATTAAATTGTTACAAAAATATTAGTTACATCATTAATGTTGAATTTAAAAACTATATGTGAGAACGATGTAAAAACACGTACACTATATACGTGTCCAGAATATAGCAAATAGGAATAATAGATGTGGCCTCGCAGAAGATGAAATCACTGCGTATTTTTTTTCGAGTTGCTATTATAGTGATTGTGCCTTTTTACCCGACTGCCTCAGAAAAAGGGTGTTGCTTTTACGCTCTTTTTACTTTTCACCAAGCCGCACTTATCTTAAGCACCCAGCCGTAATAATCCTGAATTTATTTTAAAACATTAAGAGTTAAAACTTAAATGCTTAAACTGAATAAATTATTCTGTTAGAATGCTTTAATTAATCCTAACTAAACTTGTGAAGGTATTTATATGTTAATGTATTCACTGATGTTTAGATAACCTGTGTTTTAGGTAATTTGTTGAATTGTTAAGGCTTAAAGAGATGTTACTTTTTGTAAGTAAAACGTAAACTTTTAGTAGAAATATTTCGTTAATCCAGACAGTCTTGTAGGTCTAGTGGTTCTACGTGCTTCTGCTGAGCAGGAGGTCCTGGATTCGATGCTCAGGTCAGGTAAAGTGTTATTGGGTTTCAGAGATTACTCAGTAGCAGCCCAGATTCTGGATTTGTCCCCGGTTGATGGCAACAACTTAGCCGCTTATTATATGGGACTTTAACATAACTGGCGAAATGTGGGTATACTGTACACATCTGCCTACCCCTTTGATTACAGGCGTGATGTTATGTAAGTTATTTCGTTACTGTTTTGAGTTAAACTTATTTTGTTATCACAGATTCACACTTTGAGGCAACTGATGGAACTGACGGGTGGGTTTTAGTCAGTAAAAGTCTGACACGCTCTCCTGCTCCACCCAGTGCGGGAGAAGTTATTTGATGATTACGCAAACTCAAAAAAAAAAAACACGCACGAACAAAGTTATACTATGAAAATAACGCTACAAAGTTACTTAACAGCAGAATTACCTACAACATACAACACATTGTATCCTGTTCTAGAATAAGCCAGCTACATTAAAAGCATTGCGCAAAACCAGCAGATACGTTCTCACGTCCGTGGACATGCAAATTGTCTACGTCACCGTATAAAATAGCCAGCGTCAGCCGTGCTAAAGGTGCGCTTACACGAGCAACATTAATCGCACAATTCTGGGCCATGTTGTTGTTGTATTGTCTGTGTCAGAAATGAAACTATCCGGGAAAGAATTGGAGTTACTGGTTTAGTTCGCAGAGTAAGTAAACTGAAGTTGGGCGGGCCATGTTTGTCGAAGAACCGATGGCCGGTGGAAAAGACTAGTCTTGGTGGCTGGGAAAGACTTGATGCGAAAGGCGAAAGACAGGGTGTTGTGTCGCAGCCTGCGAGAGGCCTACGTCCAGCAGTGGACTACGATAGGCTGAGCCGTTGGACAATGTTAGTTAAATGAAAAGACACGACCACATCAAGCAGTTTACTGCGTTTCCAACATGTTCTATGTGTTTAATCTCAATGTATTCCGCAATGTGAACTTAGGTGGTAAGTTTTCAAAGACATGATTATTGAGGATATTGTCAAGCACAGCTAAGTAAGTGAGGGGAACAGGATCTTAAATGAGTTCTTACCTCTTTATTTATAAACGTTTCTTAAAAGTTAAGAGTCGTTTAAACTTAAAAAATATCTAGTTATATGCAGACGCTACTCAATATTTAAGCAACGTTTTTAAAATAAACCACATAGTTTTTATACTACTTGTAGCATTTTCAAATCAAATCAAAAGTCATTTATTCAAACTAGGCTGAGAGTCAGCACTTTTTGAAGGTCATAATTACATAAGACAGTCCCCCCAAAAACGCCCGCCCTTCACCACTTGCTAGAGATGTCACGATACCGTATTGGGTGATTATACATACACACATAAACTCACGCCTATTTCCCATGGGGGTAGGCAGAAACTAGAGAGCGATTGTGAAGCCACTTAACCTGTCAAGTATTGACACAATTGATTATCTATTATGTCGTTACTCCCTAGCGAAACACGTGTACCTAATTATACGACTAATGAACTAGGTAATAATAGGTCTTTACCTATGAAATTGCCGTTTTGTATGAAAAAATTTAAACGAATTTTTTTCATGAATTTTTTATTTGTATTAATCGAAGTAATCACCCATGCAATCAATGCATCTTTGCCATCGCAGTGGCAGTTTATTGATGCCCTTCTTAAAGAAATCAGCTGGACGGGAGGCAACAAATTCTTCAAAGGCATTTTGTACTGCCTCTCGGGTATTAAATTTTTTTCCCGCCAAGAAGTTATCCAAATTCTGGAAAAAGTAGTAGTCTGTAGGCGCAAGGTCTGGTGAGTAGGGCGGATGACGGAGAGCTTCCAACCCCAGTTCTTGCAACTTGGAGACCGTCTGCTGTGCAGTATGAGGTCGCGCGTTGTCGTGCAGGAGCAGCGGAGACGAGCGATTGACCAATGCTGGTTGGAGATGCGCCAGCTTCTCCATCATTGTGTTCAGTTCTTCACAGTACACATCTGCAGTAATGCTCACCCCGTTTGGTAAGAAGCTGTGATGAATCACACCGGCGCTAGACCACCAAACAGTGACCATCACTTTTCTAGGGGTAAGTTTTCGTTTAGGGCATTGTTTAGGTGCTGAACCAGGATCCAACCAACTTGCTGAGCGCTTACGGTTATCAAACAGAATCCATTTTTCATCGCAGGTAACAATGCGGTTCAAAATTCCTTCATTTGTGTGTCTGTTGAGCAGTGCAAGGCACGTCTCGACGCGTACTTCGCGCTGGCGATCATTGAGTTCGTGGGGCACCCATTTGTCAAGCTTTTTTACCTTGCCAATTTGACGCAAATGGACCAATATTGTTTTGACGCTAACGTCGAAAGCTGCTGCTAATTCAGCCGTAGATTGTGTATCATCAGCTTCCACAATCGCCTTTAATTCGTCATTGTCGACCAAAGTCTTCGGACGACCGCGAGGTTCATTTTTCAGGTCGAAATTTCCAGAACGGAAGCGAGCAAACCAATAACAGGTGGTGCGTTGGTTTGTAGTGTTAGCTCCGTAAACGTCGTTGATGTTGCGTGCCGCTTGTGCCGCGTTGCTGCCACGACGGTACTCATATTCCATAATTACTCGAATTTTTAACGTATCCATGATGACGAAAAAGATTGAAATGCGATGAAAATGTAACACTAATCAATAAAGAAATGACTACTTTTAGAAAAAAAAATCCATGTTTTTAAAATAAAATTAATTTGAAATTAGAATTCTTAGCCAAACAAAAATTATTTTGATTTGAAATGGCCAGTACTGCAGAACGGCAATTTCATAGGTAATATATTTATTTACCATACAGATTAAGGAACAATTAGATTAAAATTATTTAAACAATTTAAATTGATAAATGTTAAATTACATTGCACCGTTACCTAAGGCAACAGTTGCCAGGCAAAAATTGCTCGAAGAATTGTCCGTGTAAGGTGACCTTTACAACGGTGCCAGTAAAATGCACACATCGAGCGTATTAAAGCGATATAAGTGAACATAATCAGTGCTTGATGCTGTTATACTGTTGAATTAGCGCTGTGTGGAATTTCAGACGCTGGATATGTCCTGGACTGTGTTCATCAAATCGGTGAGTTTTTACAGGGCGTGAATATTTTGATGACTCTCAATGGGCACTGGGTGAATAGTTCACTCATCCGCTATAGAAAAGGGAGGATCCTCTTGCCAGACGGTTGTTTTGTCTGGTGGGCTCCTACCCGACGGTTGATGTCGGGACGTTGTATTTAAGAGAGTTGCGCGGTAAACTTTGTATGATGCGTAGTTCCCATGTGGCGGTGTAAATGCCACTCAATACTCAAACGTTCTGCCAGGGGTGCGGGTGTTCGAAAAACATATCGCGACCCCTGGCACACAGGCAACTAAAGCAACATGGGCGGGTTGTTGTCATTAAAAGTCTGACACGCCCTCCTGCTCCAGCCAGAGCCGGAGAAGTTATTTCATGATTTCCCACCCTTAATAAAAAAATTAAAAAACTCAAACGTTTATAGCATTCCACAGTTTATACTTAGCTAGAGTCTCATTTAATGAGATCATTATGGATCCTGTCGGCCACAGCAAAATAGTAGGAGAGCGGAAGATTTACAACATACATAATATGTAGGCAGAAACTACAAAACAGGCCACCTGCTACGATCCTTACATGCTCCGTTTGCTTCATTTAAGTTCATACATCTGTTCATACACGCATGCCGGATGCGAGTACAGCATACCCGTAGTTTCTGAAGAACATCATAGACTCTTAACTATAACTAATGTTTTAGGCATTTTAGTTTAAGGTCTATTGGTTCGATGATTTTGATACAACAACAATATCACGATTTTTAAAAGAGTGTCCATGGAGTTTCTTGCCCGTTCTTCTCCATAGGTACCTACGCTTTGGAATGGGCAACTAGCTTCATCTTCCTAACTCACCGACCTTGACAATTCAAAAGTGCCTGTAATTGGTTTATTTGAAATAAATGCTTTGAGTTTGAGTTTACAACATAAGGTATATAGTTGTCACAACTTCTGGATAGCTTAAATGATGGCTATGTAGTTTTTGTGTGTGTGAAGTGTGCGAATTTTGTACCATACTATTATTAAGTTTTTCATGTAGAATTTCAATAGTTCTAATCAAACTAAAACCACTAAAACCATCAAAACCATGTTGATGCTTTACCTATCTATCTAAAACAACAGTCACATCTAGTATGTAAACTGTGCGCGATATTCAAATGCGATACTATCGCGATGCGGCAGCCCAGCCTGTATAGCTATTAAATACGTTCAATTTGTGAACATGCTGTACCTATACGATTTTGTTTGTACTCATACACAACATAGTTTATTGCTGTACATTTAATTTGGTTTGACTGTGAAAAGCGAATTAACTCCTGTAAATAGATGTCATTGATACCAATACCTAATGGGCTAGTATGTGGGTGCGTAGTAAAGCTCCATAAAATACGAGTTTGCCGGGTTTTTACCAATTACCATCGTACCTATTTTGTTCTGCCGATAGGTAATGATGTGTCCCATTCTCTGAAAAAGAAGCAGAGAGTAATGGTGGTCCAGTGAGAATGGCCACGACTTACAAGGGACGCATTTTACTTTGTGCAAAATTTTACATTACCACTGCTCTCAAAATGGTGGAAGAAAACATCGTGGGGAAACCGGCCTGCCTGCGAAGGCCTGTGACATCTATCAACCCGAACTGGCCCCGTGTGGTGGATTATAGCCCACTCCCTCTCACAGCAAGGAGGCCTGTGTCCCAGCAGTGGGAACATTGTGGGCTGATTATGCATTATAAATTCTGAAAGGTACTCAATTACAAGCACATACGACATTTCAAATAAGACTAAGAGATTGGTAATACAAATAGGTGAAGAAAACACCATAAGAATATGGGTTTTCTCAAATCTGGACTAGTCGACATCTTTTCAAAAATAGAGGAATATATTTCAGTGTAATTTCAACCAAAATTATATTGAGAACTAGCTTTTGCCAGCGGCTTTGCCCTCGCGCGGAACTTTCATTCCCTATTTAACTCCCTTAGGGGTAGAATTTCGAAAAATCCTTCCTTATTCCTTGTCTACATTATAAAGGGAACCTCTGTGCAAAATTTCAGCTTTCCAGGTCCAAGGGTTTGGGCTGGGCGTTGATGAGTCAGTCAGTCAGGGCTTTTCTTTTTATTTATATAGATAAGTCCTTTGTGATGCAGTAACACACTTATAGGCAGGTATGACAAACAACCATGCATTTCATACACATCTTTCAACATCATTCACCAAAAAATACATCCACACAAAATTCTCATCCGAAAACTATTCTGAAATTCAATAATGTGAAGCGTGAGTCGTGACGCCATCCGCCAGCGACATTGCAGCCTGTTTAGGAAGAGCACAAATATTCCCAGGATATATTATTATAAAGGAATAGATGTTTGCAGCTACGCTTTGTAGCGGAGAGACGGAATTTTACAGAATGTGGGACACTTTATTCTACATCAGGTGAAGAGAATTACGTTTTGGACTGCTTGTAACTTTAGAGTGTTTTTTGAAGACGAGTATGTATATTTGATGTATCTTATTTTCAAGCTGCTCATCCCTTGCTCCAAAACCCGCTAAGCTGAAGTGGGACTGGGTTATCGTCGTCTGCCGTATGCCCAATAAGGTGTGGGTGGATTATGTTCATAGCATATAAGGCGAACCCGTCCCGTTTGTGTCGCCGGGCGTAAAAGAATAGCACCATCCCATTTCTTCCAGTGGGTGTCGTAGAAGGCGACTAAGGGACTTACTAGAGAATGGGCAGCAGCGTTCTCTATGCATTTTACCACTATACTGCGATCGCCAACCCGCCTGCCAAGCCTGGCGATTATGGCAAAACCCCCCATTCTGGGGGAGGCCTATGTCCAGCAGTAGACGTCTTTCGGCTGAAATGATGATGATGATATAAGGCGAACGGGAAGTTTGTTTACCTTCTATTTAAGTCTACATAATCATCAACATCTCCCTAGTCTTTTACCAACTAGCTTAAAATCAAAATCAAAAGTCATTTATTCAAATCAGGCTGAGAATCAGTACTTGTCGAACGTCAAAATACATAAGACAGTCTCCCAAAAAACCCTTCACCACTTCCTAGTGCTTTAGCTTTAGGGTTGACTTCAAGTCTAACCAGAAGCAGTGATGCGGATAATACCAGTACTGCAACAACTGTACACACGGCTACACATCAAGCTATACATTTCCAGTATAAGCTGATCTCGCATTGTACAGGATTTCTGCACAGTGCGAGATCAGCGTAAACTGGAAATGTATAGCTTGATGTGTAGCCGTGCGTACCAACCAGATACCCCTTGGTAAGACTGGTTGTCAGACTCTCGGGCTTCTGACTACCCGTGACGTCAAAGATGTATAAATGACAGCCGAGACTAACGCCTTAAAGTTCTTTCCGAGGCATGGAGGGTCTTTATATGTAAAGATGATCACCCATCCACTGACTGACCGCAGCAAGAGTTGCTTTACCTTGAAGGTCGGCCCGTGCAGCAGTTATTACTTAGCTACGAGCTATCAAATATAGTAATGTTAAAGTGTGTGGAGTGTTGAAGAAAGAAGAGAATGCACCAACATTTTCTTGATGTGCGGCGTTATAAATAGTTAAAATAAGTTATTTAATTATTATAAGTTAATAAGTTATTTATTTTAATTATTTTGTTTAAGATAACATAAATAACACAAAATTATATTTATGTCAAAAGCCTTATTTACCTTCAGTAGGTAGTATGTTTTTGAAACTAAATACCTACCACATATCCAAATATTTATAAACCCCAAAATAACCCGAATAATAAACAAAAATACAAACATACTTCATTTACAACAAATAACTTTGTACCTAAGGATCACAAACACATTAGTGCTGTGGCGTTTGTATCGATAACTCAGGGTATCGCGTTGGCCTATCGCCATGTCTTGCACTCCGCTAATGCGGTGGGCGGTACTGGTTATCGATATTCTGTTATTTATCGATGCTTGCCAGGATTTGTGTTGTGGAAAGGAGAATTTATTTATTGGGCTTCTTTAAACTGTTGAAAAGTAGTGAAGTGTGAATTCTAATTTTAACTTCGATTGTTATTTGAAAAGTTTTTAACCCCTGTTTAACTTTTTTCTTAACTAACTTTTTTTAACTTCATAATATTTGGTTTTAATTTGGTTTTTTTTTTAAATGAGGTCTCCTTTAAATTGTGCTGTTTTATCTAACATATACGTACATTTAACCATTTCAACGCATACCATTTACAAACAACTAAGACAAGTAACGTAAAATCAAGTGATTCAACGTGTGTTACTTGATATTGAATATTTTTTCACTATAAATAAATAAGGTCCGCAAAAAAAATATTCACAAAAAAAAGCGCACGATAAAACATCGACAATCTCTGTCCCACCCCTACTCCGGTTTGGCACAGCTCTAGCTGTCAGTGGCAAGCCGACAATGCATCGTATTTTGCCATTGGCAAATCTAAACAGTAATATATATCTTGAATTTTTACCAAGAAAACAGTTTCTAGGAAGCCATAACTTAGCTGAAGCTGTGAATTTAAAGGGTAAATAATTTAAAACTTGAAATGTTCCCGTATTTTAATATATCAAGATTCTAGTCACTGCTTCGCACGGTTTTTACGACATTACTAAACATGGACATGACTTTATTATATATGGGTTTAATATTAGTGCACAAACACGTAAGCCTTTTGGAATTTTTTTTTTAAATAATGGTAAAAACCGCATCAAAATTCATTATTTATAAATATAAATATTCAAATTATCTTTTTATGCGCAAAGATGAAAGACACGATATAATGATATTTTATTTTACAAATCCAATCTATTTCACCGAAAATCTCTAAAAACTACAACAAAAGATATTAAAATAGAAAAAAAATCTCCTAAAATGCTTCCATTGTCTGAAAACTATTGCTAGATTTGTTCGGTTTTCACGTAAAATTCTCCAATTTCAATGAACGTAATAAGTATTAAAGACTGAGCGTTTGAAATAATTTCATAATGTTCCCGAACAATTTCTTATACAAAGATTTTAATAAAAAACTTTTTGGAGTTCTTAATGGCTTTTTACATTTGATTTTGTTAAGTCTTCGATAAAAATTGAAGGATTTTCACGGTATTTTCTCTTTGAGCAGTGAGCAGAGTTCTAATTTGTTCTTTAATTCTGGGCTTTTGAAAAAGAGATTTGTGATTTTAAAGTAATTTGTTTGATAGTAGTGTCCATGTGAGCATCTTCTCTACCAAATTGCACGTTTTGATGTCTAAAAGTATTTATTATCATCATCATCATCATCATTTCAGCCGAAAGACGTCCACTGTTGGACATAAGCCTCCCTCCAATGGCGAGTTGGCGATCGCAGTATGGTGGTAAAATGCACAGAGAACGCTGCTGCCCATTTTCTGGTAAGCCCCTTAGTCGCTTTCTACGACACCCATGGGAAGAAATGGGATGGTGTTATTCTTTTACGTCCGGCACGACACGGAACAGTCAAGTATTTGTAATATAAATAAACATTTTTACAAAACAAAACAACGATAATATGTAATATTAGAACATAATCAGGATACACAAAGTAGAATAAATATGTATTTTGAAGCTAACTACAAACTACACAAGAAAGGATATGGGACTACCCTCGAAGCATACTCTATCCATTTAAAGAATTTTCGAATTAGCTCATGAATTGCCGGAGATACCACGGAACATACATGCAACAAAAAATAACAATATACCTGAAGGTCAATTCTCGTAATTAAAACCGTTCAAAATCTAGTCGCAGTGTCATCTCAGCGACAAGAAAATGTCAAAAATGTATGAAAAATTGAGGTATTTTTGACAGATTGACACTGAGATCAGACTGTGAACGTTCTTAAAATTAGTAGAATTGCCCCTCTGCAGAAGAATTGAGATCCACCTCCTTTTTGAAGTCTTGTTATAGCAAGCAGTAAATAAAGAAACACAATTAATTAAAAGCAGAAAAACTTAGACACGAAGATCACAGAAAAAATTGCAGACTCTCCTCAAACGCGCACACGATTACGGTATCTCTTCGAAGCAAAACATTCCGATCACTTATAAAACCTCGCGGTCTATTAATTTATTTTAATGACCTCAGAGTGGTATCGTTAGTGCATCGCGGAAGCTTCTCGTTATTTATGAAATACTTTCGATCTGAGATCGTTATTGCAGATAAGATTAGGTGTGGACGAGACGGGGACGATATGAGATTTGCAAGATGGGAATAAGAAAGATATCTTTGCATTTGTCGATCACCAAATTAATTATACAGGATAAGTTTTTATCCAGTGCGCAAACTGTAACCATGAATTCAGCACCGCAAAAAAATTTGGTAGCCGGTTATAAAAAAAAATCTGCTGTTTCATAGAAAAGTGCAATACCTACGCGGGCAAAATATGTATATGGAACAGCAGATTTTTTTTGTATATTGTTGAAAAATTTCTGCGCTAGGGAGTCTACAATGATATGCTGAATTCATGGTTACAGTGTGCGCACTGGATAAAACTTATCCTGTATTTCTGACCTTGGTCTCAGTAACTACTCAGTCCGTAACTATGGACGAGTTTCAGAAAAAAAGAGTCAACTTTGTGACTCATGCATTTATAGTAATCACTTGAAAAACCTCAATGTTTTAATACTTTTTTAATTGCCAAATGAGCCTGCTCTTTACCTCGATCACGCCTAATGGAAAGCAATCCAACGGTCGATCCATTATAGACCTCATCGAGGTCGAGGGAGCGTGTCCAGAAGATGCCATGTGTCATATTTATGAGTCTAGTCTTTTCCCAACTATATCAGGCTCGGCTTCCAGTCTAACCGAATGTAGCTGAATACCAGTATTTTAAATGGAGCGACTACCATCTGACCTCCACAACCCAGTCACTGAGTAATACGATACCCCTTGGTAAGACTGGTTGTCACACTTTCGGGCTTCTGACGACCCATAACGACTGCCAAAGATCCGCGAATGTATCATATTTACGTCAGAGTAATTAAATAGTTTGAATTGGTATCTTCTGCACTGCATTCAGAATAGTATCATAGATGACGATAATTACTTAAAAAACTACGTTAACGCTGACGACCAAAGTAATCAATCCTAAATATTCCTATTGCTAAATTAAATGCAGTCGTCACACGTTTAAGAAATCGTGTCGTCAACCTTAAATATGTCTAACCCTATAATGAGATGACTCCGACTCTCAAAGCAACATAATTATGTATCAGCATTTCTATTCGTTCCCTATTTGCAGCGCATCGGGTTTACCCACTACTTACGACCCGAAAGCATTTATGAAATGAAAAATTTCTTCTCAAAGAAAATATCGAGGTTTGGATTTATAAAATTATGAAAAGGTTTTCAAGTAAAATTAATAGCTACGGTATATTGGGGACATTTTTTCGCGCTTTTGTGGCTTCCTACCTTAAAAGGAAGCTAGGGTGATGGAAAATGTAATATGTTTCGTAATTACTTCCGTCACATTTTTATAAATTGGATTTTTACTTTTTAGCGATGTAAGAAAGTGCTGCATTCAAAGGTGATATTTTCTGGAAACATTCCGGAAAATATCACACGCACCATCTCGACATGTAGACTTTCGAAAGAAAATCGATCCTCTGAGGTAGACTAACTTTGGCATATCATGCAATTGGGTGATTATGGAATTGTAATACGTGAGAAACAAGTAGAGTGCCAAGAGTCCCAAGAGCAGTGGTGGCCAAGTCGTAACGGCGGAAGAAGGAACTTAATTTTGTGGAAATTATCTAATTACCACTTCTCTCTAAACGCTGAAAGAAAAAGTCGTGGGAAATGCGGCCATGTCCTAGAACCAAAAATTCGAAGACATGTGACATCTACCAACCCGAAGAGAGCCCACGTGGTGAATTATGACCCACTATCTCTCACAAAGAATAGGCCTATGTCCCAACAATGCAAACATTATTATTTGTTTATTTAAATGCCTTAAAACTATATGCTATGCCGATTATGCTGCTATATGCTAAGTAAACCCTTAACGTGCCAAAATAATGTGATGAATAAATTAAACGAAGCCACCAAAATGCGTAACTACATAGTTTTGTAATGAAGTCCTACACAAATACCAGCTCAATGGGCTCTTAGACAACAGAACTTTCATAAACTATGCGTCCATAAATAAAAACTGCAAAGATACAACTTTGCCTTTAACTGAAGCTTTTCTAATTACAGTTTTGGGCATGTTTGTCTAGTGTTGGCTTATTATAAACTTTGCACGCGTATGTTGCAGTCTTTTGTAGATTTGTTCTTTGAGAGCTGCTGTGTCGGTCTCATTTGAACTGGTATTTAGAATTTGGGGTTAATTAAGAGATAAAATTGCGAGTACTTCTCTTTTTGGTATTTTAGTTGCTGTTGACTGTGTCTAAAATGAGATGTTATTTTCATTTTATGTTTTATTTAATAATAGTTGCTTCTGCCCACTACTTTGTTCGCGTGAAATGTCTTGTTTTAATACAAAATATTTCCTATAACACTTGGCAACCTAAGAATTCAGATTCGGATCAGTAGTACACAAAAAAATAACATCACGCCTGCATTCCTCGAAGGATTGGACAGAGGTGCACCTTTACCTTGTACACACACATTCCGTTAGTTATGTTTAAGTCCCATAGGGGCCTATAGGGGCCTATAGGGGCGATCCTATTGCCATCAACTGGCCACAAATCTAGATTCCGGACTACTACTGCGAAATTACTGATGGAAAAACTCAATAACACTTTGCTTTACTTTTTATAATAGGTATTTGTATTTTTAGCATAGATGAAATAGTATAACTAGCTGTGTGGTTTTAGTTCAAGTTCAGATTCTCAGTTATTATATTACACTTGTCCATTCTCAGTTGATTCCGGTTTTCAAGCTTCTGGGCTTGTGAATATATGCAATCACAGTTACTATCATAGACACAATTTGAGAGGACTAGGACCGACGGCTTAACCTGTTTTGACAAGTCTTAGTATTTTAAAGGACTTATCTCAATATGCCAAAATTCCCTATAATTTCAGTAAAAGCTTTTGACATTGATTGCCACTGAGGTGGGGGAATGCCTCTAGATGTTGTATGTTTTTACATCATAAATAACATCACACCTTATTTCTCCAAAGGGTTGGACAGAGGTGCAGGTATCTTTAGTAGATCCTCATTTAGCCAGTTATGTTTTAGATTCGGGGCTGCTCCTGAGATATTAAAGGTAGAATAATCCAATAATAATTTGCCGACCTGGGAATCGAACCCACGACCTGATGATCAGCAGTAGCGCTTCCGACCACTACACGAACGCGTCAGTTACGGTATGTTTTTAATTACGAAAATAAGACTATTCTGTATGAATATTCAGATATCAACGTCTATCTTGACGTAAGTTTTACTGAACCAATCACGTTACATCAACCAACAGAATATTTTTACTGCAGCTTGAAAACTAAACTTTCCAAATCAGTGTAAATTAGGAACTTTCACGCTCAAAGTGAATCCAAAAATCAGTTAGCAAAGACAATATTTTAAGCCGTATCACAGCAAAACTGAAAGTCGCCAAAGATAAAGTCGCGACTTCTGCCAAGACGTTGGTTCGCAGTGATTATCTGTTGGCTTGAAGCGCTGAAGCCGCTGCTTTGCACAAAACTTTCTGGAAGAAAGCCAAAAATATGGACATGGACACTCTTATATTAATTGTGTACGGAGTTGGTGATTTATTCGAGGGAATTGTTTTGTGAGGGTTGAATATAGCAAAAACACGTACAAATATGGGAACATTTAATATTACACAATTTGTAACGTCTACTGCACCACAAAATGAAGTTATTCTCAGCATAACTAAACAGTCGTACAAGTCAATCAATCAGTGACCATTTTTACACACCAAGTAATAGGTATATAGTCTGCAAGGGTGCTAAACACCGTGCAATAATGGACTACTTAAGTCACACGTATCGTATACTGTTTTGCATCACGTGTGACCTAAACCCAAACCTAAGTCACGGTTTTGTGTATAGATACTTAAGTCACAGACAAGCGTGACTTAATTTCAAGTTTAAGTCACACAGTGCAGTACAAAAAAAAAAAATACTTAAACATGCCAAAAAACAGAAATTCATGTGCCAACAATTTCGTTTGTTTTCCCACTGACTGATCAGAAAACAGTATTACTTGAAACTATCTAATATATTGTTCTCGACATTTTCTTTTTCCCGGATTTAATTAAAGGCAAACTTTCTAAATTCTTTGGACGGAGTTTTCTGTCGGGAAACGAACAACGCGTGTTGCTTAAATTATTTCCTTTTAGCTTCCTTAAATTGCTCGTGCTCAGTTTGAGAATAGCTTTAATTAAGTATGGACTTATTTTTGTCTATTTAAGGAGTTTAATTTCGTGTTGTAGGTCAGTATTGTTTGACATGGGATAATCCTCTCAACACTGTGTTATTTAATCTTATTAAAATAATTAATATATTCCAATAATAAATAGTTCAACTCTTTTTTGCTTTGACGCAGTTGGGTAAAAGACTAAACAAACGTCACTATAGTCTGTTCCAAAAATCTCTGATGGAAGTGTAATCATAGTTTGATTACACTTCCACAATCTACTCAGGATACATTCTTCCACAATCTCTCACGAAAGAGAATTAGTGACACAATTATCAGTATTTAGAAGGTTTCACCTATATATACCACCATTTGTTACAACAATGGTAGTTTTATATAATCAAATTAAACCCTTCAATTTGTAATTGGCAGTACAAATTGGCATCCACAGTTAAGTTTTCTGATTAAAATTATTTTTGCTAATTTTTGCGAAATACTTCTGGAATGGACCATACAAAGTTCAAGAGGCCATACGCGTTGTCAGCGTAGTGAATCGATTACTTGCTACGCCATCGTAGCATGCGTAGCAGTGACAGCTACGAATGCTACGGCGTAGCCAAAATGCAATCCTTGAGTTATTGTGTTTACTAGAAACACTTTGTCTGCAATTCTATTCTCTATTCTGTGGTTTTAAGTATGAATGTGGATGACTGTGAGAGTAGAGAAAGACCAAAGTAACGATGGATGGACTTGTGTTACATGATATAGTTGGAAAAGGGGTGACTACTGAGATCAAATATTTAAGAAGAAGACATATGTCAACCTCAATTAAATTCATACTATTAGTGTCTATTTGGATTTAAACAAAACAAAATAATGGTGTTTGGTAGCAGAAATAGATTTAAAATGATGTTGAAAAAAAAAATCGAAGACCGAATAAAAAATACTGAACGGCAGATTTTTTTTTCAAAACAAAATGTAATCTACCACTAGTAAGACGAATGTTTATTAAATTATCGGCACTAAGCAGTAATAAGTTGGTAGCACTATTTTGTATCAAAAAATAGCTCACCCGACAGACGTTGTCCTGTCTTAACCATGAATATTTAATTCGCATTGGTATTATAATAAAAAAGCTAATATGGTTGTTAAGTTTTCTTACATTTTCTAAAATTACGCGCAACTTTCTTAATTTTTTCTTTCACAAGAACCTTCTCCCGGCAATAATAAACACAACAAAAAAAGAATTAGCAAAATTGGTCCAGCCGTTCACGTGTAATGCCGTGACCAAGGGATTCATTTATAAATATGTATTTAGATTACAATATATTATTATCACGTAAACGACCTCTATTATACATGAGACTTTATCGAACTGAAAAAACAAAGTTATTTAATTTTATCAATAAGCTTAATAACGTTCATAGATCGCGGCTTAATATCTCAAATAAGTTAGGAACCAAATAAAAGCGCATTTTTTCTGGCACGACATTCTATTATTTAAGGCAAACCATATTTGCTAGCAGAGCAAAACATTTTGTGTTACCACAAAGAAAGGGTATCCTACCCTTTTACCACGAAATATTATACTCTTTTCCTTTAGTTGCCTTTACAAGAAAAAAAGAAAATCAGCTGATTAAACAAAACATTCTCTTTTCAAAATCAGCAAAAAATCTGGTCCTTTCAAATTTTCACTTGGCGAAAAAAGATTTCAACCTTTTTACCAAAAAGTATAATTCAACTGTGGTTGGCAGAGTCGAAGACAGTGCAGTACTAATGGTGGCGTCAGAAGTGCGTTGAGCGTAAAACTTCTGTCACAGATAGCCTTTAAAGCCGTCACTCGTGTCATAGTGTGAGTAAACAGTGACTCGCTTCGTTTATATGGAAAGTGTTGACAGCTTCTTTGGTCTATTGGCCGCAAGCGCTACTACTAAGCACGAGGTCTTAGGTTCAATTTTCAGTTTGGGCAAAGTGTTATTGAGTTTTCTATCTGGAATTTCTCCAGCAGCAGCCCGGTTTCTGGATTTGTGACAGGTTGATGGCAATAGGCTCGCTCCCTATAACATTATATTTTAACATAACTGGTATATATATAATATAATCAACCTACAATGTTCCCACTATTGGGACACAGGCCTTCTCTCTTTTCAGATGGATTGGGCCGTAATCCACCACGCGGGCCCAGTGCGGGTTGGTAGATGTCACATGTCATCGATTTTTTGGTTCTTGGACATTTCGGTTTCCATACGATATTTTTGAGAGCAGTGGTGATAAAATTATTTGCACAAAGTAAACCACCTACCGTTTGAACCCACGACCTACCGCTCGTAACAACTGGGCTGTCCCACAAGCAATGGGGAACTTAATATCTTGTCCAGCGTGTCCTGTTGTCTACACGCTACAGGAGCTGATGGACGCTCCTGAAAGTGCCAAGCTTGTAACTAAACTCTGGCCGGGCTGTATTTAGATTGCTATCGACACGCTAAGAAGAAGAAGCGACAACAGCCGAGGCATCTTCAAGGTCTGTGGGTCATCGGTCATCATCATCATCATCAGCCTATAATGTTCCCACTACTGGGACACAGGCCTCCTCTCGGTGAGAGGGATTGGGCCGTAATCCACCACGCGGGTCCAGTGCGGGATGGTAGATGTCACATGTCTTCGAATTTTTGGTTCTAGGATATGTCGGTTTCCTCACGATGTTTTCCTTCACCGTTTTGAGAGCAGTTATGATGAAATAATTTACACAAAGTAAAGCGCCTGGCTGAGTTCGAACTCACGACCTACAACTCGTAAGTCGTGGCCATTACCACTTGGCCACCTTGGTCTGTGGGTTATTCATATTTATTTAACCCTGGCTGCCTTCCAGCGAAACCGTTGGTCCCGAGCTGTTTTATATTTCGTTCTGGTGTTTCGGTGTGTTCGTTCCGTTTTGTTTAGTTCCGGGTTAATGCGAATTTAAATGACGGTTTCCCGTTTATTCCGTATTGTGCACTTTGGTTTTGTATTTTTCGGACTGTCATTATTGAGTCAGCGTGTTTAACGATTTAATTTTACAGCGTCATTGTCAAAAACTAGCTTCTGCCCGCAACTTCGTCTGCGGTAAATTTCTTGCTCCAACCCAGCCCGTCGCATCGAATAGCCTGGCCGTGTACTTCGTATTGGTGACTTTTATTTTTTGCCCGGCTCCTAAGGGCCCTGGCGTGATTTTATATAGCCTATGGCTTCCTCCATAGATGGGCTATCTAACACTGAAATAATTTTTAAAATCGGACCAGTAGTTCCTGAGATTAGCGCGTTCAAGCAACCAAACAAAAAAACTATTCAGCTTTATATCTTTAATAAAGAAAAAAGTATGGATTTATCAGAGTATCACTTAAATCTATATTCTATTATATCCAATAAATAAAATTGAAGTGTATGTTTGAATCGTGAAAATAATTGCTTTTTTAGTCATTCATAAGAAAGTTTATACTGTAGATACTTATGTTGTACTTGTGTTGTAGGGGCTTGTGGCTTAATAAAAATAGCTGCATGGGTCGATCGACCAGGTTAAGCTACGCTTGCCGCGGTTGGTCCGTGGATGGGTGACCATCTTTACATACCAAGACCTCTCCGTGCCTCGGAAAGCACGTTAAGCCGTTGGTCCCGGCTGTCATTTGTGGATCTTTGACATTCGTTACGGGTCGTCAGAAGCCTGAAAGTCTTACAACCAGTCTTACCAAGGGGTATTACCCAGTAACTGGGTTGTGGAGGTCAGATAGGCAGTCGCTCCATGTAAAATACTGGTATTCAGCTGCATCCGGTTACACTGGAAGCCGACCCCAACATAGTTGGGAAAAGGCTAGGCAGATGATGATAACTGTAGATACTTGTAACAATTAACTTTTTAAATGTTTCTTTGTCTGTCTGTCTTTCTGTTCATTTATTCCGGCAACATCAATAATTAATTAATCTTTGAAACGTCTAGACCGATTTAAGTTATAAGGAGTAACATAGGCAACTTTCAGTCTCGTAGTACGTTTCCGTGGGATAATTTCCGATATCTACGCGGTCGAAACCAAGGCAGCAGCTTGTAAGTAAATAAATGCTTTCTGGTCATGCATTTTATCTGTACGATAGAGGTAATTGACGATGGCAAAATTGAAGAAGTAGAGCATATAACATTTCTAGGTTTGACAATTGACTCTAAACTGACTTGGAAACAACATGCATCAATTCTTATAACAAAATTAAGTAGGTTCGCCTTTGCTCTATATAAACTTAAGAAAACAGTTAATCAGGCAGCAGTTGTAGCTGCGTATTATGGCTATGTAGATTCCATATTACGTTACGGGCTAATTTTCTGGGCAAATTCCTGCGAGAAAAATAACATCACAAAAGCGTCCTCTGCATGGCTCCAAAAATATTCAATAAAATACCAAATTACATTAAAGATTTAACCTTGACACAATTTAAACGGAGACTAAATATTTTTTTAATTGAAAAATGCTACTATACCACTGACGAATTCCTTCGTGACAAAGTGTAATAAACTAAATGATAATTATAAATTTATGCTTTGGAAATTCAAAAACTTGACTTATTAATTTAATTGTGTTCTGAATATTTATTATTTTAACTAACTGTATGCTAAATGTTTTGTATAAAATTGGTTGTATTATACATAATTGTAACATTTAAAAAAAAATGTATGTTCGTATTGATCTTAAATTCCTATGTTGTTAAATAGTGTATGCCCTAATGGGTAGTTTTTTGAGTTACCGTAACCTAACTATAAGACCTACTGTATGTATCACCAAAAATCACACGAATAAATACTTTGACTTTGACTTTGTAATTCATAGGTACTAATGATAATGCAGAACTCCTTAAATATAAGTTTTTTGCGATCTCATATGGGTTGCTATCGACTAAGATGAAGAAGATTGCTAACTATTACTGTAGTAGTAGAAATGAATAATGTAACTCATCATCATCATCATCATCATCATCATTTCAGCCGAAAGACGTCCACTCCTGGACATAGGGTTCCCGCAAGCTCCGTCACTTCGACCGGTTCTGTGCTTCCCGCATCCGGCGGACTCCTGCGGCCCTCACAAGGTCATCGGTCCACCTTGTGGGAGGCCTTCCAACTTTACGTCTTCCGGTACGCGGTCGCCACTCCAGAACTTACTAGATACTATAATGTAACTAACTTCAACTAATTAAAATGAAACTAATGATTTTCGTAATAACAGTCAATGGATAGCTCTGTAGAGCATAGCAAATATATATTTTATTTTATTTACAGTAACTTGCCAGCGCTATCTCTTGCGGCGATCTTTTCAAGGAACTACAGACTAGACTGAAATGTAACGGTTAAGACAAAAGATTTTTCAGCGTTCTCTATTTATCTATTTTTACTTTTTTATTTACAATAAAATGCTCCCTATGTTCAGTAGTGGACGTCTTTCGGCTTAATCTATGTAGATGATGATGATTACATTACCTTTTTTTTTGTATCTAAGTTACAGTTTTGTGTACTTAAAACGACAGTACGGTATTTAGAATAACTTACTTAAATAAAAATAGCTGCACGGGTCGATCGGCCAGGTTAAGCTACGCTTGCCGCGGTTGGTCCGTGGATAGGTGACCATCTTTACATACCAAGACCCCTCCGTGCCTCGGAAAGCACGTTAAGCCGTTGGTCCCGGCTGTCATTTGTGGATCTTTGACAGTCGTTACAGATCGTCAGAAGCCCGAAAGTCTGACAACCAGTCTTACCAAGGGGTATCGTATTACCCAGTAACTGGGTTGTGGAGGTCAGATAGGCAGTCGCTCCATGTAAAATACTGGTATTCAGCTGCATCCGGTTAGACTGGAAGCCGACCTCAACATGGTTGGGAAAAGGCTAGGCAGATGATGATGAACTTACTTACCATACATTAAAAAAAAAATGTTTATGACGTAATATAATATCTTTGACTTTCCAGGTACGAACTTAGACAAGCCGGTTTTATTAAAATTTGAATGCATTACACAAATCCCACAGTGCCAGTTACTCGAATTTTCTGAGAAAACGAAACAAAAAACACCTACATCTGATAGAATATTGTAAGTAGTTCTCAAGTCTACTGTCCAAAGTGTCGAGGCGAATGCGTCACAGGAACGTAACAAGAAGGATGTGTCACGAAGGCGCCTCGTGATCGCTAGGTATATTAGAATTCGATTTAGTTTTGCATGATAAATCGAGTAGTTACCGTTTTTGAAAGATTTGTAGTAAGGTGGATGCTGCGTTCAAGATTGATGTTACTGGTTCTGTTGGCAAAGGTTGAATTCATCATCATTAATTCTCTTCTTCTTATTCCTATACCTTCTTCTACCATATTTCTCTATTAGTGGTTAATTCAGTAGCCATTCCTTTCTAGCCACATCATCTTTCACACAGGTCACCCATCGTTTATTTGGTATTGTCCTACTCTTATAGCCATCGACATTAATACTCATAACTTTACTACTCACAATTTTACAAATTCATTATCATCCTCCTTCCCAAATCCAATATACATAAATATGTATTTCGGGTCATAGTTTACGAATCAATTGTTTTCGCAGACCGCTATAATTTAGTTTTTTTTTTTTAAGTAAAAATAGTATTTCAATCCAGGCTTGCGTTACGTTTAATGATAAATGATTTTATTTCTGTAAGTACTCGTAGGTTTGTACAAACACTTTTACACGTCAATCATATTTATTTAAACTAGATGAGGTCGGCGTTTCCTATCTGACTACTCTGAGAAGAAAGGCCGAAACAAACTCAGAGGTCACAGTTCCTTTTAAAGTCCAGACATAATATTGGTCAGATCATGTGAAGATCATGTGGATCTGAAATGGTCTTTTGAGGAAAGAACCACACAGATTGAGTGGACCTGTCCATTCAGTGCACGCATGTATCAGTAATCATACAGCTCAACTCAGAACTTGAGGAGCTCAACGATTTGACGAAAAATACCAAAGAAAAGACATTTGGGTAGGCCGCATAAAGTACTCAAACTGCATTAAAAACGAACTGAGAAAGAGATGAAACACAAAAACAAAAAACAAAAATACCACATAGTCCTCACATTCACAATAATTAAAACAAAAATAATATTATACTTCTTCAAGTAAATATTCATGTCAAAGTGTAAGTGCTAAACTTACATCTCAAACGTCATCATTTTGATAGCAGCCTATTACTGTATAATGCTTTACATAGGAATCTCCAAAGTAGAACAAATGGCTATGTCCTATTTTTGGTTCCTAACATAACATAACTTGATGCCTGCAATCCCCCTGGGTTTAAGCAGTGTTGTACCTACAGTAGACCTACATTACTTTGCGGAAAATGAATTCACCATCAGTACAAAATGCAACCCAAAGTTCATAAATGTTCATACCAACATATTTGTCCCAACACATTTGTACCAACATGTTCGTAAACTATAAGCATGTGCAGCTAATGAGTTCCGAATGAGAAACTTTAACTTATGTAACTTTATCTTTCGGAAAGTTGTGACAGTCTCCGAGAAATTACGACTGTCCCCGAATGTATACGAATGTACACGATGTGTGGCGAAGTTGCTGATCTATGTGCATTGATTGTATCTAATCACCGTCGGGAAATGGGTAGGTGATTGCAGTCCTGATAGAAATGGAAAACACATGTTTCACTTGAATTTTATAACGTAGTTTAAAAAATTCACATGAAAGACTCTTCACAAGAGAGCGGACACTTTAATTCTAGTTTCTAAGATCGCACTTTACACTTTTCAGGTGATTTTTTTTTCTACTGTAAAATAAATGTATTTCTTTACTTCTTCTTTTCTGTTACATAATACTATGATTTTGATAATGGCGCGAGTATGTTTGTAACAACATATCTATCAATACTTTAGAAAAAAAAACCGCTTTTAAATCTCTTATTAGTCTTCATCTGCCTAGCCTTTTCCCAACTATGTTGGGGTCGGCTTCCAGTCCAACCGGATGCAGGTGAATACCAGTATTTTACATGGAGCGACTGCCTATCTGACCTCCACAACCCAGTTACTGGGTAATACGATACCCCTTGGTAAGACTGGTTGTCAGACTTTCGGGCTTCTGACTACCCGTAACGACTGTCAAAGATCCACAAATGACAGCCGGGACCAACGGCTTAACGTGCTTTCCGAGGCACGGAGGGATCTTGGTATGTAAAGATGGTCACCCATCCACGGTCCAACCGCGGCAAGCGTAGCTTAACCTGTTCGATGTAATTTTTTAATGCTCGTGACTGTATGTATGCACGTTGTTACTATGTGTAGTTGTAAACTGCTGTATATGATATTATTAACTATCTTTTGCTAGGCTTCACCCGCGTGGAGCTGGGAAATCATCTCACGGGAAGGTAAGTACTACCGGGACAAAAGTATCCTACGTATTAATCCAGGTTATAAAATACCTGTGTACCAAATTTCATCCAAATCCGTTCAACCGTTTTTGCGTGATTTATCAATCACAATAATTCAAACGTCTAAACTTACAAAATTTCACATTTATAATATTAGTAGGATTACTGTCTGACTGTCTCGTTGGTCAAGTGGATGCTATTGCTGAACGCGAGGTCCTGGGTTCGATTCCTAAGGACATTGGGATCAGTCACGATTAAGGTAGTGATGGTCCCACTTGAAACTTATATTCGTTTACTTAATAAAAAGTAAGTAATTTAAGTTAAGTTAGGTAGGTAAGTTAGTAGGTTAGTTAAGTTAGTTTTTGTAAGTTGTCTTACTTTTTATCAGTCATAAAACATACAATTCACACTTAAGTTAGTGGAAACGAAGATAAACGTAACAATATCCAGTTTTAAAACGAAGCCGTTTCTCAGCAAACAAAAATAGATCATTGTTAGAGAATTCACCCCAAATCTAAACGTTCAATAAGAATTTACCGTCAAATAATATCATAAGCCGTTCACACATCGTGGTCGCCCAGACAAATGGTTCAAAATGAACGCTTTATTCCACAAAATAACTCTTTCTAGACATAGTGGGCGCTTATCTTTGCGGGCTAGTAATCTTGACTAATGGCCGCTGAATTCCTTCTATGTTACTTTAATTTAGATTGATTTTTGCAGTTAAATTTGTAAGTTTATAGGTTTGGAGATTTTAAGTGGTTTAGTTATGGCTTGTGGGTGATTTTGAATTGGTATTTTAATGTTTGTTTTGTTGAATAAAATAATTATCCTTTCAGAAAAGAGAATTGGAGATATTCTAGCTGACGCTGTTAAATGGGCAATTAACTTTTTAATAGACTTCTTAGTAGTTTTTAAACCTATCTTCATAGAACAAAACATCACGCCTTGTTTACCTGAAGAGTCGAGAAGAGGAGTACCAATGGTACATAAACCCATATTCGCCAGTTTTGCACATGTTTTCACATTTCATTCATAAAATCACTAATTACTTGGACTTTAGAAATCGCTTTTAAAGCGTTTCGTATTTATGTATTTATATTATGACTTTGAACATGATGAACTTCCCAAGTTTATTGGTAGCCTATCACTAATAGAATCACTTTATCTAGGTCCTTTTCCCGCCCAAATATATAATTAAACAAACAGTCAAGTCTAGTTTACCTCACATCGCCAATAGAATCTATGTGTTTTCACAGATACAATATAAACATGTACTTCATGTTTTTATTGTATCTTAACTCCCATTCACACTAAAACAGCAATGTCCTATCATATCCATGGGTATTATCACCCACATCATACCGGGCTTACACAGGACCCACCATTACGGGTGAAACGACGATGAAAAGTGGGCCATTTTTATCCCCTGGGCAAAATCCGGGACATTTGTAAAAAATGCCCGCGCTTCGGACCAATGATTGTCGAATATTCGTGTAATGATGGGGTTTGAGTTATAAGTGGTAGCGGGGAAGACTGGCGATTCTTTTAAGGAGTTGCACAGTTAAAATGTTTTTCAAATTAGTTTGTGACACGAATAATTTATTTAAAAAAAATGGCGCTTGTTCTCATAAAAAATCTTGTTTTAGGGCTTATTGGTACGAGTTGTAGATCGTGGGTTCGAACCTAGACAGGCAATTTACTTTGTGTTATTTATTTCATCACCACACTGGTCTCAAACGGTAAAGGAAAACATTTTGAGGAAACCGGCATGTCCTAGAACCAAGAATTCGAAGACCTGTGACGTCTAGCAACACGGACTGCCCCGTGTGACAGCCCACTCACAGACAGGAGGTCTATATGCCAGTAGTGGGAACGTTATAATCTAATTATGCTAAAACGAGCTATAAGATTATGTAGAAAAGTTAGCGACAAATTCAAAATAATTTAATCTTCTCCAGCCTTGGCACGAACTTTATTTGAATCGCTGCCATAGTCGCAAAATCATCATCAGTCAGTCTTTTTGCCAAAGTGGCTGACAGTACAGGTTGAATGAAATACACCGGACTTACGTGATAATTCATAAGGAATTTTCACTCATAAAGGACCTTAATGCTCTTGTGCAAGTGTTATCTTAACTGTTCTGATCCCACACCTATAAATTAACTTTGATGACTTACAATTAAAACTTGGTCCATCCTTTACATCCTCCCGCTGCCGCCTATAACTTGTGACACCGGACATTCTACAACGACCATAGACGGGTCAACTCGAGTAATGTCACGTGAAATGAGTGTAGTAGGACCCTTTCGATTCTATAGGGATGGGACATGATTGAGTATCGATATATCGATATAATTTTTAAGATTTTGCACTTAATTCACGCTGTTCCTTTAGTTTAGACTATTCAATTGAGACCGAAAATAATATGTGCTGTCAAAACAAAAATTGTACCAAATTTACGATAGTTTATGTGATATTGCAATTACAACAAATTAAGTTTAATGGAAATATAAAAGCTGAATAGTGTTGATGTGTGGCAAAAACGATAGTTGGTTTAATTTATAATACCTGATTATTTTACGCTGTTAACGTTGTTACACATTTAATTATATCCGCAAATAAAAATATTGACACCAATTGGACACAAAATCAAAATTAGCATAAACCAATGATTGGCTTTCCGCAAAACGGTTAAGTATCATACTATAAAATCATTTGGAATAGCCAATATTGTTTGAACAATTTGGGCACAATTTTGTTTATTTTCTAAACACATCGTTTGGGACATGTTATTTCGCCTCCGGGGACGAATAAAATGTTTTTCCTTGTTAGTTTAATATTTGCGAATAATCATGATGATAAAGCAAATTAAATTTTACGTATTTGATTAATGCTGTTTTCTTTCGAATATTGCTTCGTTATTTACATTGATATTTTTAGATGATATTCAGTCTACACGTGTAGACTTTATTTCATATAAATACCTCTTATCGTTAATGAAGTTTCGTACAGTTTAAGTTAATTATAGGGCAGGAAAGTAATCAAGGGACGGATTACGTTTTTGATCTTAAATTAAAATGTTTACGTGGCTGGATGACGCTGTCAATGCGCAGTTCCTCTTATGGATCTGATAAACGATACTAAGTGTTAATAATAGCGACACGCACCTGCTACCCACGTTTTGTACGATTTGACAAAACATCATTTGAACCGACTTCTAGAAGAACGAGATTATCAATTCGACATGTTTTTTTTTTTAAATAACTTTAATTTCGGAAGACGTTGACATACATTTGAATACACAACTAAAGTCACCGACTTCGGAAATTAAAGTTATTTTTCACAAGTGTTTTTTCGGAAGTCGGTAGTCTTTTTTTTTTTGAAAAAGTTTTATATTAACGTATTATACTCATAAAATTTTGAAATAAATTTTCAAAATGATGGTGAACACCGCATCAAAATCCGTTGGGTTGTTTGGAAGGACAACGCAATCATAGTGACATACGCGAAAAGCGACTTTAATTTTTGATATGTATTGATAAGAATTTTATAAATCGGCTTGAACAGCATAATCTTAAATAACTGCTTTTAGTTTAACGATATTAATAAATCCAAACCCAAAAACGCTATTCTCTATTCCTATTTCAAAACTATTGTAATCGACACCCCACTTGTCCCATCACTACTCGTATACGAAGCAACCGAGTCTGATGATGCTCATAACGCCACCTCGCGTGTAATGACGGTACCTCTATTACTGGCCCGTGACGTCACTGCGGCTATGAATACTTCAGGTTGTAGCCTGTAGCCTACAGCTATTTGGTAAAGTTGTTGGAATTTAAGGTGGGGAGGAAGTTAATTTTCTTTGGCCATTTCCGTTTGATACCGACATTTTTATTTTAAAACACAACGTCTCTATTTTTGTTGTCTGTCAGTTACTACTCTACACACTAATTAGAACAAGGTTACTTTTTTTTGGGTGGGATATCATCTGCTCTGGGTGGAGCAGGAGGGCGTGTCAGACTTTTACTGACTAAAACCCACCCGTGTTCCCTCAGTAGCCTATGTGCCAGGGGCGGAGGTATCTCTTTCGAACAATCCGCACCCCTGGCAAGCATCAGCCCTTGCGGGCCACATCACTTTGTGCTGACATCTCTTTGAGGCGCGCGTGGAACACAACGCGCCGTCGACTTGGGCTTGGTCCTTACCGGACAGCGGGCCACCCCTTACTCGCCGTCCGCAAGCCCACGCCTACGGTGGCCCGGAATCAGCCTAGGATTTCCGACGCCCAGGGCGTCTCCTGCGGCGACTAAGGCCGTGAGGGCGCATATACTGCCTCTCCCTCACGTGCGCCGCCTCTCTCTTCGCGACCATTACTGCTTCGCAGAAGGAGGTGACTGCTACCCATGCAGTCTCGCTCCGGACCATGGCCTGGATCAGGGCCGGATGCGAGAGATCGCCGCCGCCGATCGCTTCAACGAGGACACGGCGGTGCTCCGCCCAAGCCAGGCAGACCTCCACCGTATGGTCCACCGTGTCCTCAGAGCGATCTTCGCAGTGGAAACACCCTGGCGTTTCCTCCCGCTTTGTATGGAACAGGAACCTCCCGAAACAGCCGTGTCCGGTGACGACCTGCTTCAGGTGGAAGGTGAGGACGCCATGCCGCCTCTCAAGCCCCTCCTCAAAGAGGGGACTTACCGCTGCAATCATGGCGTGCCCTGAAAAAGGTTGGTTAACTCGAGAAATAACTTATTGAACAAACCCATTATAGGTAACTACCATCATAAAAACATTCGAAATATAAAAGAACCTGCCAAGTGCGTATCGGAACCCGCATTATGAAGGGTAGTAGTTGGGATGAATTTATCCTATGAACAAACTTAGCATTGTGGTTGAAAAACATGTTTTACTATACATTTTAACGGCGAATGTAAGTTGGTCGACTGTAACTTGTTAACTTGTCAAATCAAATCAAATCAAATCATTCATTTTTGCCCAACAAGGGTAATTTGTACATAGATGTTACCTAACTAACCTACTAAGCCTACTTAACTGATTTACAGATTTCTAGTACTAAGAGTCTTAGAGCTAAGTTGCGGATAGACGGACGGACATGGCGAAACTATAAGGGTTCCTTGTTGAATACAGAACCCTAAAAATTAAAATATTCTTACTCCAATCATGGAAACGAACACACTTACGAAAACTTGTTTGCTTCAGCCATAAATTAAACTGCAAAAAAGACAAAATCTTCATCGTGTAATTTTATCGAATCTATCGCCAGGGTAAATGATGGACATCGTTATTCAAAGAAATCTTCCAAAAATCAACAGACAAGTTACATCTACACTCTGCCCACCCTATAATGTCTGCCCTTTATATTCAAACCGTTGTGAAACAGGGTCGTGAAGGTGTAATGGAGTCCCGTTGTAACAAGAGCCTCTGTTATAGCACCCATTGCGTTGTGGTTTCAGACCTCTGGCCTAGGGATGGGACCGAATAGGACAAGGCGTTAAACCTGTGTCGATAATTTTATAGTTACAACCCTAGCAATCAGTGTTTATTAGGAGATGTTTGTATAAAATCAGAGAGAGATAAATTATGATTGAACTAGTGATTTTACCAATTAATTTGTATTATTTGAGTTTATTGTGAAAGTTACTGTCATTCATGTCCGTGGATGGATGACCATCTTTACATACCAAGACCCCTCCGCGCCTCGGAAAGCACGTTAAGCCGTTGGTCCCGGCTGTCATTTGTGGATTTTTGACAGTCGTTACGGGTCGTCAGAAGCCCGAAAGTCTGACAACCAGTCTTACCAAGGGGTATCGTATTACCCAGTAACTGGGTTGTGGAGGTCAGATAGGCAGTCGCTCCATGTAAAATACTGGTATTCAGCTGCATCCAGTCAGACTGGAAGCCGACTCCAACATAGTTGGGAAAAGGCTAGGCAGATGATGATGACTGTCATTCATTATCATTCTCCTGTCTTTCTTCCAATTTATTACATGTCTTTTTCTTCCACACTTCTCTATTAGTCGTCATCTCCGTAGTCACACCCTTTCTAACCATATCATCATTCACACAGTCCATCCATCGTTTCTTTCGTCTCTCCCTACTCTTATAGCGTAGCTTTATACATGTAACCGTAAGATTATGAACACCGTTAATTTATAATCTGTATAGCGAGATTATAAACTCACGATAAATTGTGAACCACAAAAATCATTAAAAATTTAACGCACTATTTTTCCATGGTTTTTATTCTGTCCGTCGAATTGTGAACTAATATCAAGACCGCTTGCGCTATTACTAAATAGACAAGTAACTGCCACTAACTTAGAAGTAGCGCGGTTGGTCGCAGTTCTAACCTAACCTATTCGGCCGGTAAGCAGTATGGTGCAGTTCACATTTTTTTTTTTATTATAAACTAATGGTGTCCATAATTTTACAGTGACATTATGATTCTTCTGTACATGTGTATGTCACTGAACTCCTCCTGAACGGCATGACTGATTTTGATTTCTGTGTTTGAGTGGGATCCTGAATGGTTTCGATAGAAAATTTGATTCGATAGGTGGCGCTGTTCTGGCAGGACAACGTCTGTCCCGTCAGCTAGTTTATTGTATTTTCCTCATTCCTCCGAATCACATGCATATACTATGAATATTACTGATATCAGTGAAGTAAAAAACCGTGAAGACATCTGGGCTCATAGGCAATATAGGTCCGAAATCACCAATCCGTCTTGAGCAAGCGTGGTGATCAATGCTCATGCCTTCTCTGTATGAGAAGAGGCCTTGTAGTGGGACAGTAATAGGCTGGTATTGTTATTATTTTATTTAAAAACGTTGCCCCACACTAGGAATTTCTCCTATATTGTGGATGCGTTTACAAACATATAAACTCACATACACAAACAGCCAGATCCTTTGACGAGTAGATTGAGAGGTGCCACGGTGTCTGTTGCAGGTCCTCATCGGACACGGTTGTATCGGGACGTTCCTGTTTCGGATAAGGCGAGAGGAAACGCCCGGGTGTTTCCACTGCGTAGCTCGCCCTGAGGACATGGTGGAGCATACGGTGGAGGTCTGCCCGGCTTGAGCGGAGCACCGCCGTGTCCTTGTGTAGGCAGTGGCGATCTCTCGCGTCCGGCCTTTGTCCAGGCCATGGTTCGGAGCGAGAGTGCATGGGTAGCCGTCGCCTCCTTCTGCGTAATAGTAATGCTCGCAAAGAGGGAGGCGACGCACGTGAGGGAGAGGCAGTATATGCGCCCTCACGCTCCTCGTCGCTGCAGGAGATGACCTGGACGTCGGAATCCCAGGCTGATTCCCAGCCGACGTAGGCGTGGGCTCGCTGTCCGGCAAGGACCAAGCCCGCGTCAACGGCGCGTTGTGTTTCACGGGCGCATCAAAGAGATATCAGCCTCAACTGGTGGGGTCCGCAAGGGCCGATACCTGCCTGGGGTGCGGGTTGTTCTAAAGAGATACTGAAACGCCTTCCTGCTCGACCCATAGCGGGAGAAGTTATTAGATGACTTCCCACCCTCAAAAAAAAAAAACCTTCACAACCCAGTTACTGGGTAAAACGATACCCTTGGCAAGACTAGTTGTTAGACTTTCCATCTTTTGATTACCCGTAATGACCGTCAAAGATCTACGAATGACAGCCGTGATCAAAAGGCGCAAAGGAGTCTCGGTACGTTATGGATGCTCACCCATCCACGGACCGCATTAACTTTGAAGATCGATCTTTAAGGCTGTGATTGAGCCAAGAGCTCTCTTTAAAGCGAAAATACAGGTCCTTAAACCGCCCTAAAAACATTACCCCTTTTTGGTTTAACCAAAGTCGGTAAAAAGGACTCTAAAAATTTCAAGTCTCGTATGTATGATTCAGCTGTGCCAAAGGTCCACATAAACATTTCAGAATTAAACTCAGAACATCAGATATGAAAAGACAGCTAGAAAATCCATTTCCAGTTCCACTTACGTAATACTAAGAACATATGTAGAAATTCAAGATGTCTGAATAGTTTCTTGTAGAGACACGAATATTTTATGAGACAAATGTCTCTTGCGTACCTACGTAGGTGTGAGAGTTATGTATTTGGTACGTGAGGCAGACGTATACGTAGGGGATGTGTTATGTGGTGTTGGAAATGGGAGGAATTAAAGATAAAATGATATTTTTTAGAAGGAATGGTAGCGTGGAGGCTTTTAATGGGATAATCTTTTCCACGTATGATTATCATGTTTCTCAGCGGGTCTTGTGGCTAGGTTACCCCGCCGTGTCTGGTGTGTGACAACTAGAATCAATTCTTAATTTTTCTTATGTAAAATATTTGACGCTCAATTCAATATAATTTTAAATTATTGTTGGTATAAATACAGTTGTTCCTTTTTATCTTAGTGTTATATGAAACCAGGAATGATTTTATGAACGTAAATTAACAAAATAGCAGATATTTTTGTACATACTCATATTATTTGATATAACTTGAACTATCAAAATAAAAAGATTTCTAAATAAACCACACCGACTGTTTCGTTCCCAGTTATATTTCTCTAGAATAATGCTCGCAATTTCTCACATACTAAAATTTTATATTCTTGCCACTCAAATTATAACAACCAAAAATAAAACTCAAAAATTATCGCCATAATATAAAAATACTGTTGAACATAAAATGCACGCAGAAAATCCGTTAAAAATACTCGTTTTCTATTCTGGCTCTGCTAGTTAAAGGCTTCTCATACAGGGAAGAAACGAGCAGTCTCCAACATTATTAATTGTGACTTCGGATCATCGTGGGTCTAGATTTCTTACCATCAGAAAGTTATGTCTAACATGAACTAAGAATATAATAGAATCACCGAATGGTATGCCAAACCTCTATAGTGTTGTCTGACTGAAGATCCAACTGCTAATTGTATAGGCAAATTCCAATATTACTTTTCTCAACCCACATCGAACCTAGTACCCACTTCTTAGAAGTAAATTTTTAGCAGTCTTATGACCAATAGAAGACTAACGAGGCACTGCTGGATATAGGCCTCCCTCATAAGGGGGGATTTGCCGTAATCGCAACGCTAGGCAAGCGGGTTGGCGATCGCAGTATAGTGGTAAAATGCATAGAGAACGCTGCTGCCCATTGTCTAGTAAGTCCCTTAGTCCCCTTCTACGACACCCACGGGAAGAAATGGGATGGTGCTATTCTTTTACGTCAGGCAGCACACGGAACTATATTGGTTCATGCCAGATTCGAACCATTTTGCTTGAGAAACAGTCCTGTCATGTAATGTCATGTAACAAAAAACATCAACTCCCATGAAACACAAAACCAAAAATAAATAATAAAATGAAAAATAATAACGGCTCCCATCCGCTATAAATCCATCCTGTAACTCCCTGAATCACTTTAGCGCTATCGTGCGAAATACAATGTATCATAACCATTGTAGCTCGTGTTCCGGAGAAGAGTTTCCTGGACACAGCCAACCGGCAATGTATACTATATACGGCGAATAAATCGAGCGGCTAAAAGTGCATTTTTCTCCGTACAGGCGTGATATGTAGGACGTTTCCTTCCTCCGCGCAGTCGGGTAAAGTGTTGTGTGTTTGTTTTTGCGTATAATATGTCTTGTTTTTGGCGTGATGAGGAATCGGTGCTTGGTTTGCTGTATATTATATGGTCGTGTTTCATTGGGTTTTATCCGATTGCTACTTGTTCTACTTAATTCGAGCCAATGGTTCAAGTAATAAAAGAGATCAATAGTAAAACGCTAGCTACGCCACGCGGTTTTTTTATCCAGACACATTTTACAGGAACCGTGCATTTTTCTGGACTAAAATGTACGTAACTTCGAAATAGTATAGCTTTTTATTAATTAAAGACAAAACAACAAAGATTACGGATGCACAGAGACACGCACTAACTATAAAGTGGCAATGAGCTGGTCACATCGCACGCTTCACAGATAGAAGGTGGACAATAGAGACCACCAAATGGAAGGGACCGTCTGGCAAAAGAAAAGCCGGCAGACCAAAGCAGCGATGGACAGACGACATATTGCAGGCGGTGGGGAGAGATTGGTTTGACCAAGGCAACAGTAGGGAAAGGTGGAAAAGGTTGGGGGACGCCTATACCCTAACATAACTAGATTTAATTAAATTACACTTATCTTTACCTAACACTAGATATTAAGAACACATGTACTATACTTACAACATTTGAAATGGAAAATTAAGGGTTATGGAATAAAAGGCTTTATTATTATTAATTAATTGAAAATAATATTGCTAATCCAACCAATTCCAGAGGACACCTTTTACAAATATACAATCAACTTTATATCTACCTATCTCTTTAAAATATTAATTTAGGAAGTCGAGGTCGTGCATCATAAACATGCATTGTCTTTGAAACTGAATCAGTATGTGAAATTTCAGCTCCGTAGGATGAGAGGAAGTGGTTTTAATTCAGCTTTTAAGATTTACCCCAAAATAATTCCAAAATGAATCCAAATATTGTAAGTTAAACAAATGCTTGTAAGAACGTGTTGCGCAGACCTCGAGTATCATGGGACCAGAGCAGAAAGTTGATGACGTTCAAAAGTGACTTTTAATGTGCGTATTTGCATTTTTTATTTTTTTTTGTCTTGTTGGTCTAGTGATTGTAAATGCAACTGCTGAGCACGAGGTCCTGGGTTGGATTCCCAGATTGTGTAAAGTGTTATTGGGTTTTTCTATCTGAAATTTGGAGCCTTTACCTGGAGTCTGGATTTGTGACCTGTTGATGGCAATAGGCTCGCCCTTTATTATTGCATGGGACTTAAATATAACTGGCGAAATGTAGGTGTGCTAAAGGTACACCTCTGCCCAGCTCTACAGGACAACCAGGCGTGATGTTATGTTGAAATATAAAATTATTTTTATTAATATTTACTTTGATGATGAAGTTTAAATACGACTAGCTTTTGCCAGCGGCTTCGCCCTCGTGGAGACCGAAAGTTATCCTACGGAAACGTACTACCGGGATAAAAAGTATCCTATGTGTTAATCTTAGTTTTAAACTATTATGTGTGCTAAATTTCATTCACATCATTTCAGTCGTTTTAGCGTGATTGAGTAACAAACATCCAAACTTTCATATTTATAATATTAATGTATATTTTTAAATGTTTCTATATTTTTTATTCAAATATTTAAAAATGTAATTTATATATATATAAGTGAAATAAAGGAGATATTAATACCTATATATATATTAGTAGGATTACTAAACGATAATTCTCTCTACAATTTCTCTCGTATTGCAAGAACGTATTCAGATACGAATCTCAAATGTACAATCGACTAGATTCAGAGCAACTACCTGTAGCCTGTAGGCCATGCAAATATTTGTTTCGTGCTGGATTACCGTCGAACCTGTGATCCGTAGCGTGCAAGCCAATCGCTCCGTCACTGTTCAAACGTGTATTCAATCTTAGTTTTGCATATATCGTGGGATTTATTCTCAATCACAAATATTATTTTATGCTTGTATTCCTCACAAGGGTTGGCTATGTATGGTACGGTAGGCCGTACTTAAGTGGTAACAACACTAGAATATCCTGGCTTCTGTGTTCTATTGAAACTCTGTTCTGCGCTAGGTATCAAAATACCATTTCAGACACCAATCTACATGGTCTTCACATGATCTGACCAAGATTATGTCTAGACTTTAAAAGAGACTGTGACCTCTGAGTTTGTTTCAGCCTTTCTTCTCAGAGTAGCCAAATAGACAATGCTAGTTTAAAAAATTATTGACGTATAAAAGTGTTTGTAAAAATCTACTAACAGGCTACTCAAAGCCAAAGTGTTGCCACTAATGTGCAACCTACTGGACAACCACATTTCGCCAGTTATGTTCAAGTCCTAGGTAATAGGGTGCGAGCCTATTGGCATCAATCGCGCATTTAATTGTTTAATTGTTTATTGTTCAATTAGGACTAGATTACATGGCAAGGTAACATAATATGAAGTAAAGGCATACGTTTCTTAATCTAGTTAGTGGGTGCCGTACTGTTCTCCTAGATAGGTTACGAAGTAACCTGTGTTTAGGAGAAACAGTTCCGATCTCCGTCATAAATGGTTGACTTATAGATAGCACGTGTAAGTATGTGTTATTAATAGAAATAGTAATCATTACAGCAAGCTACAAGATAAGAGACAATTCAGGGCTATTAAACAACAAACACAGTAAAAATAAAAACTTCAATCATAAAATATAAAAATAAGAAATATAAAAACTACTTACGTATTTAAAAAATAAAAATAAAACTTATAAATTTCGAGAAAAAATAAAATAATATAATGATTAGTATGTTTGTGTGGTGAGTTTATTATTAGTGTGATGAGTGTTTCGCTAGTGTATGAAGTGTGTGATGCATGTGTGTGTTTGAGTGATCACTTCTTTAGAAACTCTCCGGTTTCGTCGTAGTTAAGGTTTAGCAAGAAGGAGCGAACAGTCTTTTTGCAATTATTTTTGTTTAAGCCGTAAATCGAAATTTTAGCATTGATTTTATTGTAAAGTGATGGGCCAAGGTAGAGAGCAAACTTTTTTATAAATGCTGTACGTGTAGGTGGTATTGTGCAGATTAGGTCTTTGCGGCGCTTGGAGATTTTTTTGAAAAGTGTGCGTCGGTGTTGGAGAAGGACTATGTGTAAAATGTATTGTTGCCTTACATTAAGTACGCCACATGATTGATATAGTTCAAAAGTTGGAGAGAGTATCGGTCGGAACGTAGCCACTTTTAGAATAGCTCTGTGTGCGACCTCCAGAGGCTTAAGTATTGTCTTTGCAGCACCACCCCAACATGAGATACAATAGATTAGAATTGACTGACAAAGAGCAAAATAAACTATTCGGATAATTAAAGGGTTGGCTACTTGTCGCAGAGTTTTAAAAATATAAATTAACTTTCGTATGCGACCAGAAATAGTGTTAATGTGGGATTCAAAATTAAGGTTTTTGTCCAGAACTACACCAAGATATTTAACCTGGTCTACAGAGATTAAGGTAGGACATTAAACCATACTTCGCGCTCGTAGTTGTAAAACACAATAACACTGCGTGACCTGGGAGAATCGAACCCGGAACCCCATGCTTATCAGTAGTGTTTGCTACTAGACCAGGGGTCGGCAAACTTTTGAGTCGAAAGAGACAAAAATTACAATTTAAAACATTTTAAAGTTTTACAAGAGCCACATTTTTTTTTTAAATATCATACAGATTACGAAACAAGTCACAGTTATTATTGGTTCCATAGTAAAATTGCGTGAAATCGGGGTTTAAACGCAAGGTGACTGAAAAGGGGCGTAGCCTAATATACGCCTTTGCAAACTCGGCATTTTTTTATGTGATAGCTCGCCAGGTGAAGCGAAAATCAATAATATTTGCGTATGGAATTAAAGAGCCGCAGCGTCACATCCAAAGAGCCACATGTGGCTCGCGAGCCAGGTTGTCGACCCCTGTACTAGACCAACGAGCAGCAATAAATCAGAATACCAAATAGACACCAGAAAGACATTTTAAAGAATAAACAGATTTGCACTTAATGCCTGTAGCAACACAGCCATAATTGCTCAATCTAGAACTAACATCTCTTTAAACAACAATCAACTTGTAGCTAAGGTTGTTATCTACTTAATGAGACTTCATTATAAGGCAACAAGGCCGCAACAAGCCCATGTACAGTCACGAGCAATAATATGTATACACTTACCAACTTTTCAATAGATTTTACAACAAGTGCACAAAACAAACTATTTTTATCCGAGACTTTTAGCAGCCCGAGCCGAAGGCGAGGGCTGATAGTAATGTCGAGGATAAAAATGGTTTTGTGGACGAGTTATAAACTCTGCTTTTCACTTCGATTGCGAGGAAATAAAACAGTAGTATAACATAACATTTCTTTAATTAAAATTCAAAGTAAAATTAGAACAGTTTTGAATACTGAAGGAAATTGTTGCTTTCAGCATGGAATATATACTCCACAGTGTAGACGGCTGAAGTATTTTGGATAATTCATCAAAATAACTCAAAAGAACACTTTCCGAGAACGTAGTTACTAGTTTTTCTTTTCTCCAATTTACAAAATTATCGTAAACTTTGAGATATTTTTCCCGAGACTTTGGCGGTAATATCTGTTGCACAACTCTCTGTGCATTTATTTCCATAAGCGTATTAGGAGAGACTGTTAAATCCTCTTCTTCACTGGACCTTTTTAACAATTTTAGCAAATTGAAGAAATTAATAAATGCACGAAAAAAGAACAAGAGCTGTTTCCCGCCGCTTTATTTTTTTTTAAATCTTACGACATTGATATTAGGCTGCAGACCTATACAGCCTACTATTAAATTAATTTTGTAATAATAATTTTCTTAAATCAACTAACCTACCGTACTTGAATTAAAATTTTAATATCTATTATATCTTAAAAAACACATAAGGCAAATAAATTAAAGTAAATATTATATAATAATAAATTCTATCTATGAACTTCTTATTGCATTTGGCTGTATGGCTCATTTTCTTTGCCTTAATATAATACATTTATGAGTATACGTTAATGCCCTTGTGCACAAAATTCGATTTTGTGCAGCCTATACCCTGCACAAAGAAGCACTTTCAGAGCATGAGAAGTGAAAAGTAATTTTCTTCACTTTTACTAATTGTAATCTTATTTTATTATGAAAATAATATTTTCGAACCCACACTGTAATGAAATATCTAAGTTATCTCGAGGCTGCAATCGCTATATAAAAGAAAATCGCTTTTGAATTTGGCGATGTGTTTACATGTTATTGCTCGTGACTGTACATACAAACGTAACATCATACTTGTAATTGTTGCAAAAAAAAGTTTTACGCATTTTTCCCGTTATGTTTAAGTCCCATGTAATTAATTCTCATATTTATGTTTTTGTCAGTGTAGACTCGTAATTGGCTGACAGTCGCACTTGCTATTTTTATTCTATTTTGTATATCTGGATTTTTGTTCACTTTGTTACGTTTAGCTATAATTTTTCCAAAGAAAATAAAGATAAGGGGCGAGCGAGCCTTTAGCCACTAAGCAGACACCATTCCAAACTCCGAACCGATGAGGAGAAATTCTAATAATTAAAATCACAAAAGCTCTCTTGCTCTCTACTACTAATTAAAAATTCTGTGCCGGATACGGTCCATCACTATTCCTGTCTATTACTTACTATCTGTATATATTATGGATGGCAATAAAGATAATTGAATTGAAAAAACCAAATGGAGAATTCTTAGCCCGATCTGGGAATCGAACCCAAGACCTCGTGCTCAGGAGTACCGTTTACAACTTCTACACCAACAAGGCAGTTAGATAATTAAACAGACTACAATATAGACACAAGCAAGACATTTCAATGAATAAACGACGAGAATTGGATTTGCACTTAATGTCTTTAGCAACACGCCAATAATTGCTCAATCTAGGACCAACATCAGTTCACACAACAATCAAGATGTAAGTAAGATGGTTACCTACTTAATGAGACTTCATTATAAGGCAACGAGGTCGCAATAAGGCCATGTACCACCAACCCGTTGTCTACGCAACAAAGGCAAGCGGCAACATCAAAGGTTCACAATCCCTTTGATTTCGCCGCGACCTAATGAAAGTGTTCAATACACTCACTGTAATTTAGACAGTGTTTTGACACGGCACTGTTATTTGGGGATTAATTTAGTTAATTTATTTTTGGTCCGGTTAATTAAGTTACTGAAAATAATATGTTTGTTAAATGAGTTACAAGATTTATCAAAAATTATATTGTTTCTTTACACAACTGACGACATTTGGGTGCACCTCTGCTTACCCTCCGTGGAACGTAGGCGTGATGTTAAGTTAATGATAAATGATTTTATTTCTGTAAGTAGGTTTGTACAAACACGTCACTTATATATTTTAAAAGCTAGATGAGGTCGGAGTTCCCTATCTGACTACAATGCTGACATATTCTCGTCATTATTTGACATTATACATCAATTTTAATATCAACTATTTTTTAGTGATTGTCATGTTAATCATGTCACTATGTTTAATTAGGTTCATTTTATTTATGTAGATTATTTTACATATTGTGAATGGGAGAACGTTGTAGGCCTTACAGACTGTAGATTTGTAGACGATTTTCTATTCTGGATTCGTCTAAGTACCTGGTACTTATTTACAGGCCTGCACTGTCCTCCCATACATTTTTTTACCTGAAAACATTGTTAAAGCCAATCATTTTTAAAAGAGTAACCGTGGAGTTTCTTGCCGGCTCTTCTCCATAGGAAACAACATTTTGGAACCGTGCACCTAGCTTCTGACGTTTCATAAGTGCCCATGCAGGTTTATATGAAATAAAAATATTTTGATTTGATTTGATTTGACTACTCTGAGAAGAAAGGCCGAAACAAACTCAGAGGACATAACCTTGGTCAGATCATGTGAAGATCTGAAATGGTCTTTTGAGGCAAAATTGAGTGGACCTGTCCAGTCAGTACACGGATCTGTTAGTAATCGTGCAGCTCAACTCAATTGTGATATTGTTAATAATTTTTTCGTGACCGAATGAATCGTTTTGACCTCCAAACGGGCGATGCGATGCTGCGAACTAAAGCTATAGCTACCCTACCATAAAACATAGTCCTGATACTGACAATTGAACAGTGTACAGAAAAATTACCGGTAGCAACTTTTAACAGAATAACCCGGCCAATTACACGGTATTTTTAAAACCCCTCCAGCAATAAAGTTGGCTTGTCTGCCTCCATGCAGGTTAGTGATGAATGTGAACGTCTAACAGGTATGCAGTCAGCGACATTTTAATTCACCGCCCGAATGCCGCGAAGCCTTTCAGCTTCTACCAATATTTTCTGAATAAACTTGCACGGTGCGTTTAGGGGGAACGATCCGATGGGACGATTTGTCGTGTCGTTGGCGATTAATAGAAATTAAACTGATGCCTACATAATGCTTAGTTGCACACTACAAGACTACTAGTTTGTTTATTGATTTAAAAGCATAATAATGATGTATTAGGTATGTTGAAACTGTTTGAACACCTAGTCACTTGTCCCTAAAGGTTCATTAGAAAACCAGCACACACACACACACACACACACACACACACACAGCATCTGTCTGGTATGAATGCTGACATGAACCTTTTTGGCGCAGCCGTGATGCACCCACTATTTTTATTAAAACATTATTTTCAATTATTTTACTTTGTCATTTGTGTTTCACGAACTATGTCCAAAAGAACGGTTTCCTTTCTTTCACTAAAATTAACATTATTATTTTTTTGCTTTTATTTGACACAATAGTAAAATATCAACTTTGATTTTAATATCTTATGATGGAAAGATTATTATTATCATTACACCTTCAAATACGAAAGGCTAGGCAGGTGAAATGTTTCCTACATTTCACTTGTGCTTAAATCCAGACGGGGTAGGTAGGTATGTGCTGAAAATGTTATCATGGAAAATCCTAGCCTGAAGACTATGACCTGGGGATCAAACCCAAGATCCAATGCTTGCGCTTGCAACCACGAAACCATCGAGAGAGTCGTAAATAAACATTGACTAATTTCATAATATTACTTTTTTTTTTTAAACCTTGCCCCACACTAGGAATCGCTCCTGTATTGTATTTCTACTAGAAATCAATTTAAAAAAATGTAACATTTTAAACTAAAAACCATTCTTATGGTCTAAATGGCATCGTCGCAAGGCAACAGCATCAAAACTTGCGTTGAAAGAGGACGAGGATTAAAAACAGCTATTCCCTTTAAAAATATGTCCTTTTACGGATTACTTGTGGGTAAAAGAAACATGCCTTTGCTTCGCGTTTCTTTTGCTTTTATTCAGACTCAATCTTTTAGCAAGTGGTAATTTTGTTTGAAAAAATATTCGTCTCTTTCTTTCTTTTATTTTTGTGGCGGTACAATTTTGTCTGAGTGAAACAACTGGAGATTTTTGCTTAAGTAAATCATGGCAAGTATAAGAGAAAGGTTAAAAGTAATATTCAAACGAGATGTGCTTATGGAAATGTGCTAAGTGATGTGGAAAAAAAACTTCGAAGTCGTAGGTCGGTGTCTCTGGATCTATATTTTAGTATTTTGCCACCGACTTCCGAAATTAAGATAATTTTTACTTTGTTAAGTAAGTTAGCGTAAGTTGGTTGTTTGTTTTTTGCAATATTTCAGGTTTTTTTATATTACCTACTCCCACCAATTCGTATACCACCACCGTCACGCACTGGATTCCTCAAATAAGTTTAAGGTTGTAAACATCCTGCCAGGGGTGCGGGTTGTTCGAAAGACATACCGCCGCCCCTGGCACACGGACAACTGAGGAAACACGGGTGGGTTTTAGTCAGTAAAAGTCTGACACGCACTCCTGCTCCAAAAAAAGAAACAAATGCTATTTAAACAACGTTGACGTGAACGTTGTATTTAAAAACTTCTTGTTTTAGAATATCATCATATACAAGATGGTTTAAATATGTACCTACTATCAAAGCGAACACAAAAGCTACCCAAGAAAAGTTAATGATATTTTTAAAGGAAAATTTCTGCAGCATACCCTATCCATTAAATAAAAGAATTTTCCAAATTGATCCTAAATTGCCGGAGATATCGTGCAAAATACATATTTCAAAAAATGAACATATGAATTGAGAACCTTTTTCTGTTGGTTAAAATGAGGATTATCATAATTTTGAAGAGCTGACAAACTTAAGTGGCAGTGGGCAGCGTACATTGCTCGCGAAACAGTTGGCCGATGGAGCCGAAAGGTTCTGGAGTGGCGACCGCGTACCGGAATACGTAGAGTTGGAAGGCCTCCCACAAGGTGAACCGATGACCTTGTGAAGACTGCAGGCATTCGCTGGATGCTGGAAACACAGAATCGGTCGAAGTCTCGGAGCTTGGGGGAGGCCTATGTCCAGCAGTGGAAGTCTTTCGGCTGAAATGATGATGATGATTGGCGGCAAATTATAAAAAAATATAAATGGCTAGAAACGAAGTCCACATTAAGATTGAAGTAAAGCACACACAATGTGCCAGCAACAAATGAATTGCGCAAAAAGCAATAATGTAGTTCAGAAAATAAAGTAAGAACATAATGGTATTTGATTTGATTTGATTTGATTTGTATTTGTGATAATACTTTTAAAAACAAGGCAGAAAAGCCTTTCACGAGTGACGACTCGTATACACTCAGGTCCTTGCTAACCCTCGAATATTTAAATCGTAAGTGCTTATAAAAATGCCTATGTTGTGTAAAATATGTACATTGACAGGCTCGTTATACTTTAAAATAGCTGCCAACACTTCACACGATATTTTACGACGACGTTACCCTTACTCTACTAATTTTTACACGAGAATATAAACCCTTAGTCACCGGCATACAAAATTGATATACACCAGACACATCCATGGAATAATAAAATCTAGATGTGACACTCCCGTGTAACGGTGTATTCTATTAGCAGGTGGCTAAAATCGGAGCTAATGCACTAGTGTGCTAGGGCGCCATTTTGGTTTGTAGGCTTCCATATTTCTAAGACCCAAACACGGGCGTGTAACGTAAATAAATGAATTTTGAAAATGGGCGTCACCGGGGTGCAAACTATAATTAAAACTTACCTTAACAATGATCAAGGACAAAACCATTTTTTTTTTGTAGGAATATCTGATAATTTTTGATAGAATGAGACAAAGAAATTAAAATGCCCTTCTGGTATGATTATGCTGAACGTTTCTGGGACTTTATGCATTTGAGAATGTGTGTCGCATCTACACATTCTCAATCTACGACGCAACCTAAGCTGAATTTTATTATAACCCTCCATTGTTCATGTCACACTTCAAACTACTGGGGGTCGATTCGACCCGCCGTAATCCTTTTCACAATAAAAGCGAGACCATTTTAGGCCATTCTCTGCAGGTTGATATTTATACCATTATGTACCCTTTAGACGAAATTTTACGAAATTGCGTTGTAATATAAATTGGTGATTTATCTTAGAGGTTTTTAGGCCTCCCATGTGTTTGTAATGTGCACGACGTGTTAATAAATGCTTTAATTGAAAATGGTTTAAGACAATATTTTGGCGTAATTTGAAATATTCACAGGGTTGTTGTGTTATCAATTTTCATTTTGGTTTTGTTTGTTTTTGTATCGTAATGATGTGAAATGTTTATTCCTTTTAAATGCATTGGATTCCAATAAAATTACATAGTTCTTTTTTCACCAGTGAGGTAAACTTCAAGCAAATAAAAAAGTACTTATACATGGTCTGTTAAATGATTCGTATTTGAATTTTGTGGATGGCTTGACGAGGAAATTTTTAATTAATTAAATGTTCCAAAACAAAACATAAACAATAGGTATATTTTTACAATACAAATAAAAAATATTTCTTTAGGCTCTCCAAGAAATAAGTGACTTACAAAATTCTCGGAAAATCTTTTGAATGACTAATATTATTTTAAAGAATTAAAACTTTCTGCCGATCTTACTCAACGGTTCAAAGAAACAAGCCGAATCAAACAATCCTAATAATTAATGAAATTATTCTTCAGAGAACAAAACACTAATTAAAAATACGTCTTTGAAATTTAAACATTCAGCCTTAAAAAAGAAAACAAAGAAAAAATCTTTTTCACTTCATTAAATACAGCCAATATTAGTTCAGGATCTTTAAAATTAATTAGATTTCACGTTACGGTTGCTGTACTAGGGCCTATGAATATTCCAGTGTTTTATTGCCAGTCTCAATAGTAAGTACTTAACATATCTACAACGTTCCCACTGTTGGGACACAGTGCTCCTCTCTGTGAGTGAGGGTGTAGTTGGAAATCCAGCACACGGGCCCAGTACGATTTTAACACGCTGTTATTAGCTTGGTATGTATCTATGTAAAGGAATCTTTGAATGGTACTTCATCCACTTCAGAACGTCGCGTCGTCGGCTGGATGTGAAAACTTTGCACACTTATCAAGGACCGATGACAATTCAATAATTTCAATATATAACAGTTCCATTAAACTGGCCCAAAAAATAAGTAAGTTAGCCAAATTTAAAAATAGAAAATAAGTAATAGATTAAAAACTAAAAAAAACACGCTTTAATAACCAATTTTTTTTTTGCTTGTAAACTATTATTTTACGTTCTAGGACACGCCGGTTTCCTCATGATGTTTTCTTTCACCGTTTTGAGAGCAGTGGTGATGAAATTAATTACACAAAGCAAAGCGCCTACTTGGGTTCGAACCCACGACCTACATCTCGTAAGTCGCATCAGTTACCACTGGGCCACCGTCCACTGCTCTGTAACATAAGTAATCATCATCAATTCATTCTGTCAACTGGACGTAAGGCGGTTCTGACACCACTGACATTAAAGTATCCGGTATGTACCCATTCTAGGTCAGATTATACAGTCATTCAATGTTAAAAACTGGCATTTAGCTGCATCCAGTTAGACTAGCAGCTGACCCCAACATAGTTAGGTAAAGGCTAAGCTGATGATGATGCACACCTACTCTTTCATGGATGATGATTATATCGATTTTGGTATTTACATCCTAATATTATAAAATTGCGAAAGTGAGTTTGTTTGATTAGAATTGGCAGTATCATTACAACGGTAATATTTTCTCATTGTTTGTCTCATTTGTTTTTAGTCAATTCGTTTATTTATGTATATTTATAGGTGCTTATATTTTTATATATTTAGGTATATATGTATTACATTTATAGTTTAAGTTAGGTTTATGCGTTTATTTATGTTAAAATATTCCTCAAATTTATTGCACCTACCACTGTTTGTCTCTGCATCACCCAAATGTTGACTGGTGGAAAATGCCTATGGCATTAAGTCTGCGTCTGTACATTTGTGTGCTTAAAGTGTCAAATATATACATTACATTTGGCACACAGATAGACTTGGGTAAGGACATGGGGTTATTCCATTTTGGATCGCAGATGAAGTCGCGGGTAACAGCTAGTAAGCCATTCCGAAAGGATTCAAAATGCTGTTTCAGACCGGATCATAGCAGTTAAGTTTGATGGCAGAAATAAGTTTACCAAGGATATGGAATACATGTAGCAAAATTAAACCTGTACGATTTCAAAGATTTAAGCGAACTGCCGGCGGGTCTTTTCGACCTATCTCTCTCTTTGGTAACCCTTATATGGCCGGCGGCGTTTGTGTGTTACGCTCCGAATTAAAAAGGAGACAGTAAGTGTAGGGTTAAGTCTGGTTCTAATGTACTTCAAAGTAGGTACGGACGTCCCTTGAGGGGATATTTCAGAAAATACGATTTATTTTGTTAGTTTAAAAAAGAAAAGAAATGCTTGTGGCGAAATAATAACTGCCACACGGGTCGATCGTTCGGTTAAGGATATGTTTGCCGTGGTTTATCCATGGATGGGTTGTTGGTTACATAACAAGACCTCTCCGTGCCTCGGAAAGCATATTCAGCTGATTTTACCGACTGCCTTTCGTAGATCTTTGACAGTCGTTACGGGTCGTCAGAAGCCCATAGATAAGTCTGACAACAAGACATACCGAGGGGTATCGTTTCAAAAATCGAAATCAAAAGTCATTTATTCAAGCTAGGCTGTGAGTCAGTTCTTTAAGAACGTCAAAATTACATAAGACAGTCCCCCGGTACGCCCGCCCTTCGACACTCCCTAGTGCTTTAGCTGGGAAGAAGAAGTGGCGCAACAAACTCCCCAGCAGCACAGCTGTCTGTTAAGTTAGAAGAACTTGATTCTATACAATGGTAGGTAATTAACATTACGAAACAAAAACATTTAATTTGCCATATGTCAGCTAGCTCCAAAGTTGAGTTGCGGAGGGCATCAAGACTCCATATAGAATACTAGCATTCAGTAGGCAGATGGATCCTCCATCCACTTTCAGAGATTCAAGAAAATTCACGAAAATTACATAAATTAAACATTTTTCTGCTGTCTGCTAATCATTTTACTACGGCATGTGCTAATTAGCTCGCGACTTCATCCACGCAAAAATTTTTGTTACCTCGACTTACCGAGTCGTATCGCTCGCGCTGATACCTACTTTTTTTCGCTAAGCTTTTTTTTTTCGAAAAAAAAAAATCTGCTCCTGAGAATCGCTGCGTGCTGATAAATAGCCTATAGCCTTCCTCAATCATTGGGCTACCAAATGAATAAAGTTTTTTTCATATCTGACTGGTAGTTCCAAAGAATAGCGCGTTCAAACAAACTCTAGCATAGTAATGACTTTTTATCACAATATGACCATACGTGACGTCAGCTTTGTCAAAACGGCACCGGTACAAATACTTTGCGCGGCGCATTTTTCGGAGTATTTGTGCACTGAGGCACCGCACACCAGTAATACCACTTTCTATCCATTAAAATCTTTTTAAATTATAAACTCGACATATTCACTTCCTTACAACTACTTTCGTTTACACAAAGCAGACGTCACGTCTGGTCACGTGATAAAAAGTCAACATAAGGAGCGTTTTGGCGGTAAATTCAAAACAACGAAAAATAAATTTGATTTTAATCGTTTTTAATGGAGAAAATGGATATAAATGAATGAAGTTTTATTTTTCTGTTACATTTTTGTCTCGATCTTCAAATTAAAATAGTTTCTTAAATTTAAAAAAAATTAGAAAATACTCTATTATTAGTGAGTTTAGACATAGATAGTTCGTGCTCATTCAAAAGAAGACGAATTTGCTTCTAAAGGATATTGAACCTTTGACCCTTAGTCACAGACAGAAAAAAATGCCTACTTAGCTATTCACTATCGGGCTGGCAAACATAAGGCTTCATTGGGCATTAATTTTTTAATTAAAATAAACAATAGTGATCAGAATCTAAAATCGCATTTGTATGTAAATTCGAAAGGTTTTTAATTCATATTGTTCAATGGATATTTATGACCTTTAGGAGTTCAAGGCGGTTTTTAATTTTATAGCATGTAACAAAAGATTATTTAAATTGAATTTTTATTCTAATCTGATTCAGATTTATCAATTTTTATTTTATCGACCAGTATTTGCATACACTAATTAAAAATTCGTGTGAAGCTGCAAAGATTTAACACAAGTCATAATTAGCCTATCACGTTCCCACTGCTGGGACACAGACCTCCTCTGTATAAGAGGTAGTGGGGCGTTTTTACCATGCGGGCCCACTGTGGGTTGGTAGATGTCACATATCTTCGAAATTTTGGTTCTAGGACATGCCGGTTTCCTCACAATGTTTTCCTTCACCATTTTGAGAGCAGTGGTGATGAAATATTTACACAATGTAAAGCTCCTGCTTGGGTTCGAACCTACGACCTACATCTCGTAAGTCGCGTCATTTACCACTGGGCCACCACTGCTCTGTAACATAAGTAATCATCATCAATTCATTCTGCCAACTGGACACAAATACAGACTCCGGGCTGTTACTGATAAATTGATAATAGAAAAGCCCAATAACACTTTGGTCGACCCGGTAATCGAACTTAGGACCTCATGCTCAGTAGTAGCGCATGCGAAGACTAGACCAACGAAAAGATTTTCTTCCGATCCCCCTGACAATCCAAAACTGCCCGTAATGGGTTTATCTATTTATATATATTCGAAAATAAATGCTTTGAGTTTGATTTACTTTAAAAATAAATAATACAAATTTACATAATAGCACTACGGATTATGATAATACATCGTATTTTTAAAAGAAGACAATCATTGGGAGCTTACGTAAACTTCATCTTTTGTTTCCAAATACAAAATTCGCTGAAAAATCACCACAACCTATCGTATTTGTTTGCAAATACGTCGGTTTCATATTTACATAGTCGGCGAAGAATGGACGATATTTTGTTTTCGTTTAGTCAACAATAGCTGGTTTCCGTGAATTTTGCGTATAAGCTCACCGGTGTGACCAATACTGGTCGCCTTTTTAGTACACCTTATCATTTTTTAGCCTATCAACCGTTCATGAAAAATAATCTGGATATCAATTGGAATGAGACTTCAAGGTGCCTTACGTTGCTCATTGAATTAGAACTTATACTTAAAATCTTTAAAATGATCATGTAAACGTAAACGTGAAAATTTGAAGAATTTCGTCGCGGAGTTTGGCAAGTACCTACCCATCGCCAAATTCTGCGAAGATATTGACATCAAAGTGTTGATGTTTTTAGAATTCAAAGATACATAAAATTAAGTACCCATATTGTCCAGGTGAAGTCGCAACATGGTAGGTGATGTAATAATGAATTGTCGATACGGGAAAAAGAAGAAAATATAACTCTAATGACTTGGCATTTTAAAAGCACTATCGATTCGAACGTCGCACTGTCATTAAATTGGCCCATCTGCAAGATGGCTACGGGACTGACAACGCCAAATGCACCCGAGACAAATGAGTAACCTTTCGTACAGAGGCTATTTTGATCCTATAAAGCTTTCAGGGACTCGTCCATCGTCCGGTTACACGTTGTGAGTGTATCCACTTACCTAATTTCCGGCATACCCTCTATTTACAGACCCCGCAGGAAACAATACCTTTCCATAAATAACAAAAGAGAAAATATCCAGTAATCTTTGGAAAAACCTATCGTCAACAGAAAAGTATCAAATAAAATATCGTACATCCATTTGTTTCATAGAAAAGACGTATGCTCTTACGAGGGAGAGGGATGCAGTATGTTTGGTAACGTGTGTTAGACAGGGATGGAGTGTGTGGCACCTCAGTGAATCGCTTGGCCCGAGGCGGGAGAAACGCAATATCCTAGAGAACCTAACGCTAGTAGGGATGGGATGTGTCGATAGTTTTTTTTTTTTTGTTTGAATTTTATTGATTTATTTTTTACATCTGGATTTTTATCTGCATGCATGTAGCAAGCGGGTTGCGCGGAGTTGCAACCTATTAAAATATAACAGTCAAAATGTGGGTGCACTACCTACTCTTTCGGAAAAAATTGGGATGAGGCTAAGTTTATTTTCATGAAAACTTCTTACGCACTGTGTGATCATTATTATTACTTATAGTGATTGGTTGGTAATTGAGATTGGTTTTCAATTTGTGATGCACATAAATCATGCTAATATTTCTGCCATCCCCTTTAATGCTCATCACGCAGGGGGTGAAGTTTGAACTCAATTTATCAATTCATTTTCCAAGTTAATAAATTGTTTGTTTACAAACCATAATAAAAATTGATTGCGGGCACATTTATCAATTAATAACAATTAAACAAAGTTTTCGATTGCCAAAATGGACACCATTATCAAACTTTGGGATCGTTTATTATTCTAATTTACGTTTATTGCATTATATACACAAATATATTAACAGTAATGTTTTTTTGCGTTATTAATAAATAAAAAAGTTCAGAAATCTTCTTGTTTAAAAATGTCTTAGAAACAGAAAAGTCCATTTGTAATGAAAACGGATCAAATCAGTTAACTTTTGGGTTTTATCTGACAATCTGACAAGTAGACTTCCGACATAGATCAACAAGAGGTCCGAATTCAACCCTTTTGATATTTATCAAGTTGGTAGATTTATTACTTGTAGAAGGGTTTTAATTCCTTTCTCTGGACAAGTTTGCATGTTTCCGCAGTTAAAATATTGGAAACATTATGTACTTACAAAAATTGTTTTTTTTTTTTTTTTTTTAGGAATTCCGTAAATCTCGAACATCTAAAAACCATAATAATATTGTCCTCTCGTTTATAGAAATGTTCACCACATTTCCAATCCATGTCAATATTTCCTCAAATTTCGACCAACGAATATCGACACTTTCCCATCACTAGTCCACTATCCGCCCGTCTGATTGGCTGTCATGTTGACACAACTTATGAGCGTGATATGTCGTCCACTTACTTACAACACACGGCTCTACTGAACACTTAGTATTAGAAGTTACTTTATAGTTGGCCGGAACAAAGAAAATGGGAGAGAATGAAATGGCTCGAGAATTTAGAAGTAGAGAAACTTAGAACTTCACTCAAAATTAATGATTGGTTTTGTAATCTACGAGTTTTCTCTTTTCCTTATATCTTTTAAGCAAATAATATCTTCATTGCGTGAAATTTTAAGACTAAGTAATTTACCTCTAAGGGTCAAGTGTACTCGTATCATATTTATATGCAGCAAATTCAATACCTATTAAAATATAACAGAAACCTAGATGAAAGAAACAGTAAATGAAAATGGAAAGAATCGCTGTGTGTCAAGTGTGCTAGTGAAAAAAAGTAATAAAAAAACTTCAAATTTGCAAAAAAAAAACAGTTCTTTTATTGTTGAATGAACCTGTTCTTGACCACGACCACGTCTGATAGAAAGCGATATTATGAAGTCTATGATGGAACGACTGTTTACATAAGGCACCTGCTCACTCTTGTTTTGTAGATAGGGGTGCAGGATGCAGGCATAGAGCTTCACACTTTGCGCATAATGAATGTGGAGGAGAAGCGCTTAGTATGACTGGTCGGGATATCAATATATTTTAAAACTATCGCAATGTTTTTCATCATTGCTATAATCCATCACTTCAAAGTTACCCTCTATTTAAAATAACAAATAAATATTGACGTCACGGGACTATAACACGATCATTCTGATATCATAATTATCATAGCAGCGACGTCATATATATTATTATAACCCATTCTTGGAATTAGTACTAAGTACTTACTGTAGGTATGAAAATCGGTGATCTGCACAGTGTTGCAGTCCTCTCCAACTTGCAGGTAGGTGATCTCACAGCGGTAGACGCCTTCATCTTCTAGCTTCACGTCGTTGATGACCAACTCAGCGTACGTCATGTTCTTTGAGTAGGATATTGTTACTCTGTGGGCAAAGAGAATTGTGATGTTAGAAATGGGGTGTTGCCTTCAGTTCTTGTGAGGTTATGAATTCCTAACTAAACGGTATACAAAAAATAAGGCATATAGGCCTTACCTAATAGGGTATTTTCCAATTTATTAAAAACTATTTTAATTTGAAGATTGGCACGAAATATGTAATAGAAAAATAAAAGTAAATTGATTTATATCAATTTTCTCAATTAAAACGATTGAAACCAAATTTATTTTTCGTTGTTTTGAATTAACCGCCAAAACGCTCCTTACAATGACTTTTTATTACGTGACGTCAACTTTGTGTAAACGAAAATAGTAAATAAAAAAGAGAGTGTCGTGTTTATAATTAACAAGATTTTTTATGGATAGAAAGTGAAATCAGTGGTGTGCGGTGCCTCTGTGCACAAATACTTCTAAAACTGCGCCAAACTAAGTATTTGTACTGGTGCTGTTTACACAAAGCTGACGTCAAGATGTCACGTGATTAAAAGTCATCGTAAGGAGCGTTTTGGCGGTAAATTTAAAACAACGAAAAATAAATTTGATTTTAATCGTTTTTAATGGAGAAAATGGATATAAATAAATTTATTTTTATTTTTCTGTTAATTAGATCGTCCCAATCTTCAAATTAAAATAGTTTTTATCAAATTGGAAAATACCCTATTCCACCCAAAATTTACCAGTTACATTAAAGTCCCATGTAACGAGCGGCAAACCCGGCACAAATCCAGACTCCATGCTGCTTCTGTGAAATGTTTGTTGGAAAAACCCAACGACTCTTTATCACCCTGGCAGTCCAGGACCTCGTGCTCAGCAGTAGCGCTTGCAAATGAACAATATAACTATTATTGACAGCTACGACAGTAAAAAAAAAAAGTTAAACCTTCTTTAGGCGCGTTGAGCATTTTTTGAGATGAAAAAAAGCAACTGAACTCGCGACACTGTTACCGACACCACCAACAACACGAACTTACGAACGAATAACGTTGAACGGACTTTGAACGTTGAGTGTTGTTTAATCTGACGATTAAAAAAATATTTCCTGACGATTCAAAAAATACACACGTAATTGTTCAAGTTTTCACTTCTGGCGGCACTCCCGGAGTGCCACTGTTTTTTTTTAGTTTGGGAATTCATCAAATAACTTCTCCTGCTCTGGGTGGAGTGGGAGGGCGTGTCAGATTGTTACTGACTAAAACCCACCCGTGTTCCTTCAGTTACCTGTGTGTCAGAGGCCACGGTATCTCTTTCAAACAACCCGCTTCCCTGGCAGAACCACGACTCGAATCGAATCGATCACACCAAAGACTAATTTCTTCTGAAGTTTGTTCGAATAATCGGTGTCTATATTTCAGTATCTTGAGAATTTGAGATGTGTGCTAGAATTCTGTTATCTAGATAAATTCTGTTAAATAATGTAGTTTTCAAAAATGATGTGTATGTCAATAACTCAGAAACAGCCGAAATGTTTTATATGACACTAGCTTTTGCCAGTGACTTCGCCCACGCCGAACTTTCATCCCCTATTTAACTCCCTTAGGGGTTGAATTTTGAAATATCCTTCCTTTTTCTTTGTCTACATTCTAAAGGAAACCTCTGTGTAAAATTTCAGGTTTGTAGGTCCAAGGATTTGGGCTGGGCGTTGATGAGTGAGTCAGTCAGGACTTTTTATTTATATAGATTTAGCTTACAGAAAGTGATTATGTCCTGGAAAGTATTACCCGTCAAATGAAAGAAAAACCGCAAGCAAAAACTAGTAATGAAAGAACACAAATTAAGCACAAAAATCTCCAACATTACCCCCTTTTCCTAAAACAGCAAGTCACGAACGAAAAACAGTCGAATCTGGAAACTTCATTGGGCATCTAAAACGAAGTAACTATTTACGTTTTTTCGCTGAAAATCTTTCGGCTAATGGGAGTTCGGTGATACTGCAAGTTCTTAGTACAAACCTTTAATTAAGTGGACTGTCTGATAGATTGATAGCTCTGTGCGATGGGACTCTCGGACAGAATTGGTTTTTAGTTGTGATGAAATTCGGGATGTAGCAAGTATTTAGGAAGTTAGTCTGGAGTAGTGTTTTGTTTTTTTTTAAGGATTCCTGCCCGTATGTTTTCTATTTACCCTTTCAAAGAAAAACCGTTTTAAATGTGTTGAGAAGAAATTTGTATCGTTTCTAGCTGGTTTAACTGGGTCATGATGTCAGAACGCTTTGAGCAACCAACTACCTACGTTGTGAGATGTTTAAAAAAATAATCAAATAGAAGATAGAAATAGGCGTCTTTTTGCCAATGACGGACAAACAACAGGATTTTGCGCAGTTAAAAGTGATCCAAGTGCGGCCTCGTGTTGCAATGCTTCAGTAGCCAGATATGGCGCTGATTAGACCAGACTTGGTCAGGCTATACTGATGTATTATTCTCGAAAATTTACCAAAAATATATAGCTTTTGGACGAATGCCTAATGAAAGTAGACCCACTTTGTACGTATCTGAAAATACACACAAACTAGCTGAAAGGCAACTATTCTAGACTAATTACGTTATAGAGCCGCCACTAATCAACCAAACAGACCTGATGACGCAGCGTGCTTGGACGTTCAGTTCGCTGTGAGAATAATGAAGCAGGATTGCTTTTATATGCCTATGCCAGGTTCTGAAATTGCTCAGAATACAGAAAAGACTTTGATTAATAGATTGGCAAAGATTGCTCCTGCATACAAATGAAAAACCATTGATAACAAAATTGAGTTTTGAACGTGTGAGATAATCTCCAAAAATCATAACATTTTTGGTTTCACATATAATAAGGGTATTCGGCACATAAATGAAACAACAAACAAATTCCCAACAATTACTTTATTTTTAATCGTGGGGTGTAGTGTACCCTGAGTAAATATGTAATTAGCATTTATCATTATATGACTGCTGCTAAAAATTTCATGCCCCCACACAATTTTTATTTTAGATTCTAATCAATGCTCTCAATAGATGAGGAGAGTGGTGTGATGACTGGCACCTAAGACCTACGAGTACCTAATTATTTATTAAAATATCCGTCACCACTAAACAGAAACAACCGTGACAGCATATATAGTATCAAGGTCCACAATGCCAATGTAATTTTTAAAATGGCAACATTCCATTGTGCCGCCATCGACAAACGCGCAGAGGCACATCACTACAAAAGTTACGTTTTATGTTATATGTGCGCAAAGCTCTTAAAGAGAAGATACTTTTTCAGTTTTACATTAATTATATAATAACTTGATTATGTAGATTAAATCTCTTGGTGATTAGTGTTTGCAAGTTATTTGTATTAGAACTTGGGAAAGTCAAGTGTGTGAAGATGACGAACTCAGAGATGTCAAAATGTTTTAGCAAAGATAATAATACTCAATGCAAATACCACATAGGTAAGTCGGATGTAAAGAATAGCACCATCCCATTTCTTCCCGTGGGTGTCGTAGGAGGCGACTAAGGGACTTACTAGAGAATGAGCAGCAGCGTTCTCTATGCAATTACCTGCGATCGCCAACCCGCCTGCCAAGCGTGGCAATTAACTTACATACTATTTTTGCCTCGTTTATGTTGACCTGACCTTTCTGAAGAAATTCACCAAAAAGGCCACTATTTAGGGTGTCTTCTCCCGTCGTTTCCACTCACATCTGCTTTGTAAATACCGTTTGTTTAGCCGCCCTTCATTCATTCTCTCAACATGATCATACCATAGCATATTTTTTTCATAATTTGTAATCAATTTGCTTGAAAATTAATTTCCCTTATGTTAATTAGAAACTTATTGCAAGAGCCATTAATGTGGGTGTGAGCTGTATATTTATATGATTTTGACACCTGAATGCAAATGTTTAATCACTCAGTCACAAAATTTAGTAGACCTGTGTCCATCAATGCTACAGTGGGTTTTATTGCTGTTGGTAAACAAATAAAATCTACAAAATATAACCACACTAAACAAACCAGACTAACACCTCAAACGACTGACGAAGATTTACTTCTATCACAAGCGGCAACCATCCACGGACACATAACGCAGTTTAATCCAATTTTTCAATCTTGGACAATAAATTACACAAATAAATTGTCCCGTACCTGAACAAAATAGAGTGGAACAAAAAAAAATGGCTTCCTTTGCCGACGGGTGGTTAATTTGTCGACGCCAGTCCCATGCTGGCCCATTTAAGACCCTTTTAATTGTTGGATGTACTGGACTCTGTATTATCTATCGTTTATAGGTACGTGGAGTTTGGAATTGGTTGGAGGAATTCTATTGTTTAGGAAATAAAACAAAACCTGCAACAACTACGCCGTCAAAATAAGTGTTTTTTTTTTGTAACCTACAAAAATTTTGTGCGTTAAGGTAGAATCTTAAGCTGTCTTAGTTTGACTTTTTTTACTAGTTAAAATGTTATCCTGTATTTTACTTATATCTTGTTTTAATATTTTTGATGTCAAATTTTATAAAACGTGACGCTTTATGATATTCCATTTCGAAGCAGTGTATATACAGTATCACTCTAAAGTGCTCCATATTTGCCATGAATTGCGTAATTTGCGTGTAAAAGTGTCTTATTATTTACGTGTAGAAAGAGTCTTATAAGATCTGCTTACATAGATAAACATTTTATTTCAATTAATTGCATGCATGCAATGAATTTTAAGCGTAAAAAGATGGTCACCCATCCTCTTACTGATCGCAGTAGTCGCAGCTTACTCCATTTTATTTTAAACAGAGCTCCGTGCTTGAGAAATTGCGTTATAAATTGTTTCAATAATCCCAGTTATTACGTCACAATAGTACAGTACGCCACACAATGCTGGCAACAGTGGCAACAACAAACTTCGCATTGTTCCCGTAACAATACGCGAAACTAATGCTACACCTGTGTGGCTGACTGTACTTTGAATAATTTATGCTGTTACATTTGAAATTGTTGGTGTTGACTTTAACTTGGTGGTAATTTGATTGTTAAGTTAGGTTTCGGATTGAAAAGGGGTTCTAGATTTTCGGTTGCGGTGACATTAGGACATTTAGGACTTATGTCAAAATGTTAATGGGTACTTTCCTCAGCGTTTCGTGCGGTGTCGGACGTAAAAGAATAGCACCATCCCATTTATTCCCGTGGGTGTCGTAGAAGGCGACTAAGGGACTTTCTAGAGAATGGGCAGCAGCGTTCTCTATGCATTTTACCACCATACTGCGATCGCCAACCCGCCTGCCAAGCGTGACGATTATGAAAAACCCCCTTTTGGGGGAGGCCTATGTCCAGCAGTGGACGTCCTGCGGCTGAAGTGATGACTGTCCTCAGAGAAGACTAAAAAAAGAAGGTTATATATTAAGTTATTTGTCAGATAGCACAAGCTGAGATTTATAAAAGGTAGGTACAGATGCCAGCACATCATGCTACCCCAAACTGTCAAATTTTCGCAACTGAACATGGACCTTATGCTTAAGGAATAAAGATGAAAATCGATCAAAGAAATTTGACAGATTGGCGTCTGTACTTAGCATTCTGCCTAGCCTTTTCCCAACATGTTGGGTTCAGCTCCCAGCCTATCCGAATGCAGCTGGATAAACGTATTTTACATAGAGAGCCTAGCTGACCTCCACAATCCAGTTATTGGATAACACAATACCGCTTTACAAGAATGATTGCCGGGCTTTCGAGTTTCTGACGACCTAGCTGTAACGACTGTCAAATATCTACGAATTACAGCTGGAACCAACCGCTTAACATGCTTTCCGAGGCATGGATGTGGGTCTCGGTGGAATGGATAGTCACCCATCCAAGTAAGAACCTCAAAAACCGTTGCTTAACCTTGAAAATCGACCCATACAGCTGCGAACCATGAACCCCATAGGAGTGGTAAAACGGTGCTAACCACATACATAGAATAATCGTTATTCCTATGCCTGTCGCATATCTGTCAAACTATAAGTGCAAGATCGAGACGGGAACAGCTAAGTAACGTTTATAAATCTCGACTTCAGTACCAACACATAATCTAGGAAATACGCCAACTAAGAAAGTATACACACCTTGACTTTTACACCTTTCTTCATTTTCTAATAGGTAGGAACATAAAAATTCTTTTAAAACTTTATTAAAAACCTGAACTCGTAAACACGAAACTTACTTTCTTTTAAACTCGGTATATTCTAAAACTTAAATATAGCTAGTTTATGGTGCTTTTAAGGGGATGAGCTAAGTTTATGGTAATAGAGTGGTAAAGCCAATATTCATTGAGGTGGACGCTAATGTATAGACTAAAGGTATATTCTAGACTTTTATAATAGCTGGGTCTGTAGGTTATGTAATGGGTAAAATGAAGAAGTCTATTTTATTGATGGAAGTACCTTAATTTCGCCGTCACCGGAAAAAGCCTTAAAACCGAATTTCAAAATGAAACTTGTGTGATATTTATCTAAATAAAATTATACAGAGATCAACTTTTATAATCGATAGTTAGAATTCTTGTTAGGGGCAATCAAATGTCATATTTTGTGAGTAGAATTAAGTGATTGTAATACTACAGTGGGGTCTAGATAACTTGAAGCTCATAATCACCCTATAATGCTCCCACTGGTGGACCAAAAGAACCCTTTCTTCGAGAGGAGTGGGCTGTAATCTACCACACGGGCTCAGTGCCTGTTCGTACATGTTACATGTCTTCGAATCTTTGGTTCGAGGACAAGCCGGTTTCCTCACGATGTTTTCCTTCACCGTTTTGAGAACAGCGGTGATGAAATAATTTACACAAAGTAAAGTGGCTGACCAACGACCTGCAACTTGTAAGCCTGGGCCGATACCACCAGTCCAGCACTGCCCACTGTTGACGCTCGTTCTCGTTAAGTTGTAAACCTCAGTAAGACGACGAAAATAGCCATTCAAAATGTGAAATATATTAGGTCCACAAAAACCTGGGCACTACTAACTCTAACGGCCTTTTTGAAAAAAAAAGAAAAGGCTTGTCGAAGGTAAAAGACATTCATTAGTTAAACTGTTCCTTACGCTTATAAAATCTTTGATAAAATTTTGTATTCATAAACGTTATATATCTAACAGAACAAAATGTTGCCATTTTAATGAAGTCATCCAAGAAATTGACCAACATCGAATCGTCAAACGAGAATGTCTGCCTACACATCGAATAATTGTGACCATAGACATTATTACGTACTGGCAACCATTTAATTGTCTACAGTTTCGACACTTCTGATGCAGTGACGTCATTATTTAAATTTGACCTATAACTGTCATTGTTTCTTGAAAATTGACATTTGTGTGTCAAATCAATCAGCTTCTTTAGAGAGTCAGCCATTTTTCCTTAAAACACTGATATAGTATGGTTCTGGCTTCTATAACTTTATAGTGGGGTTATAGAACGTTTTTACGTTAAAATGCGTTCGACAACCAGACTTTAGCAAGGTTTTAGATTGCCGATAACTTTTATGAATAAGACCGTAATAGATATTAAAGAGGTTTATATAACGAAGCAGTACTTAATGCTTTTACAGGCAACTAATTTCCCTAACATAAAACTAATTCTTTTAGCTCTTCAATAAAAATAACTTCATAACAACGTACTAACCTCTGGTTAGTTTGAACCACAGCTTATTGTTTAACCAACAGTTACGGGCAACTGGTAATAGTAACCATTAACTACTTTAATGTACCCTCGATGGACTTCCAACGAGTTTTTATACTGTGGACTTTTTGTTCAGCGGTTTAATAATTATATTGTGTTGCTTTTGTAGCATGTGGTAGGGAGGATTTTAGAACACTTATAGGCAGATTTACACTATGATAATTATATTACGATACTGTAATATACAACGTGTAACGGAAAGGTTGTATACATACCAAGGGTACGACTTCTTTGGATGATGTCAAACGAAATTGGAAGGGTTATTTAATCCTATCTCTACGTTTTCGGAAGTTATGAGAATTTTTAATACATTGATACCAGAAACCGAACTTTTCAAATTGAAATAAACACATCACTCTGAAGAGATTTATCTTGATATTTGCAAGCAATGTGGAAACTTAATGACCTTCGTAGTGCGGTGACACGTTTGTTATGATTTGAATTTAAGAAACATATGAAACCGAAAATTTGGTATCAATTCTTTGAGTATTTTATTCTGAGCTGAAATCTTTGGAGCTTAAAGTTAGCAATAGGGTTTCTGTTACACCCTGTATATGCTATTCACTTACGATCAAAAAGAAAAGGGGCCTGGGCGTGGATGGATGACTCTCGCTCTCTTGTGGATCTCTGAAAGTTGTTACCGATCGTTACAAGCCCGAAAGTCTGACAACCAGTCTTACCATGGGGTATCGTATTACCCAGTAACTGGGTATTGTTTTCCAACTATGGTGGGGTGGCTTCCAGTCTAACAAAATGAGGCTGAATACCAATATTTTACATGGAGCGACTGCCTATCTGACCTCCACAACCCTGTTACTGACTAACACGATACCCCTTGGTAAGACAGCTTGTCAGGCTATTTAGGCATCTGACTCATTACGGTTTAACGACTGTAGAAGATCTAGGAATGACAGTCGAGATCAACGGTTTTACGTGCTTTTCGTGCATGGAGGGGTCTCGATATGATCGGTCTGAGCAAGATGGACAACCATTCATGGAGCGACCGCGGCAAGCATAGTTGAACCCGTGAAGTTGTTATTATTTAGTCGCAACCCTCTCAATAAAATAAAAATTCAAACAGTAGGAGAAAATGACCTTCAAAAGTTGGTAAGTAAATTCATATGATTGCTTGTGACTGTACCTAATTACTTCGTCCAACCAACCAATCAGAGTCTCCTACACCAGACCCTAAACTGGCTCCCAGAATGTAATCTAAAATAGCGGCTCTAAATCCGGGATGGGCAGGTGTTCTGCTCGCTCGCTAGACCGCAGCATCGCTCTGACTGACAGCATAGTTTGTTAGCAGCCACAGACTTCCACGCTTCTTATGTTTTAGGCAGTAAATAGGGGTTTATACAAGGGTACAATTGCAATTTTTTATACGAGTATATTGAAGATAAGTTTCATTTGTTTGTTTAAAAGTATTTTGCGATCTGTAGCTGCTGCCTACCCCAACCGAAAAGGCATATGTACGTTTTAAGCACAAGGTGTAAACTTCTTCACAAAATTCTATCACATTTTTTGCCCCATTAGAAAAAATCACCCTAATTTTTGGAAAATCCTTCCTTAGTCAATTTTATTCTTCAAAGCCAGTGGTATAGACCTCGTGTTGTCTGTCAGTGAATAAAATAGAAGATGATTGCGGTAGAATATAAAAATAAATACTATCAACTTTTGTTATGGAGGCCCACACGTTCGTAGCGCTACGAGAGCTACGCCGTAGCAACGCGCCAAACTACGGCGTAGCTCGCTTCTAATTTAAATCGAAAAAGTGTTTTTTTTAGAACAATATTCACCAGCTACCAGCTTTTAGACAAAAATCCTTAGCAGAAAGCTTCAAATAACAGAGCAAACTCAAAAAAAAAACATCACGCCTGCATTTCGCATAGGGATATACCGTGTTGTTTTGCAAGTTATGTTGAAGTCCCATGTATTGCCAGCCTCAAAAATATGTATTAATCAAAAAGAATTTATTTCATTCTATACAATCTTTGTTCTTCATTGAATCAATTTGTAGTCACAAAGCATATTACAAATTGGGTACTAAACTGTAGTAACATGAATGATAACGTAATATGGAACACAAATAGTAGACAATCAAATGTATTCTTGTCTATATAATAATATACATCTTTTTGAGTCTCACCGCGTCTAATATAAAACTTGACCCCATAAAAACGTGCCAGTTGCCTAATATGTACTTCTGTATAGGTCGATTCGCCCACAAATAAAGTAAATTCATGCGAGTCGCACGAACGTATTATTTAAAATGTAAATTCGGCCGATTCCAGCGAGTAACTTCGTGCAATTTGATTAATAAGCCATCCAGAAACTCCTTCACACCTTACTAGTCTCTCTATGCACCCCCACACAAGCATATAATACATAAATCCGCTCGCCTGGGCCATCATTCAGCTCAGCACACAGTTTGTTACAGTGCCACAGACACACGCTTACATCACCCGCCTTGTGGCTTTGTTTATGTTAGTGACATTTTCACTCAATGGGGTGTTTAAATTGTTAGTAAGGCTTGGATTTAGGCAGTGAAAACAAATTTCGACTTAAGCAAAATCTTAAACTCATTAACAGATAACCCAGAGCCTATATCGCTTGGTGTATAGGATTGTTTGAAATTGGCTAGCTAAACTATATACGTGGTGGGTACATGAAAAATTAAAAATATTTAATGTTTTTTGGGAGGTCATTGACCGCTGTTAGTATTGTTACTTGTAGTATGAGTTTAGAGAAACTGTTTTCCTATATTTTATCGTGTTCAGATATCGCTACCGTCATGCTGCGGTGAAGTGTACAACAAAAAACAGATTTTCTAAATTGATATTTCGGAGTTTTTAGGGACTGTCTTATGTAGGTAATTATGAGTTTTGAAAAGTGCTGACTGTCAGCCTGGTTAGAATAAATGACTTTTCATTTTGAACATGGTAAGCTTTGATACGATCTTGCTGACGGTGGCTGGCTATATTTTTACCTTGTCATGCTATTCTCATACAGTTCGTGACTATATCAGAGAAGATGCAAATAGACCACGACCAATCGACGTCAACCGTCAACTCAAAATACTACTATTTAGAGATATTGCCTGTTACCTACCACCTACATGATATATCACGTCTCAGATTATAAAACAAAGGCAGATAGACTGCGCGGAACACCAAGAGTGAAGCCAAAAAACCAAATACTAAAGCGTCGCATTGTATATAATGCTAGGCTTTAGTATTTGTTTTTTTAACTCTTGGGTGTTCCGCGCGATCTATTTGGCTTTGTTTTATAATCTAAACAAAAAAAAAAAACAAATACTAAAGCGTCGCATTGCATGTTACATAAAATGCGACTCTTTAGTATTTGGTTTTGTGGCCTCACTCTTGGTGTTCCGCGCGGTCTATCTGTCTTTGTTTTATAATCTGAGTATCACGTCATAACAAGATTGTTTCAAAACATTGCTCGACGTCATCGATTCGCGACAATCGGTGGCAGATAGCTTTTATTTCTTTTTACACACGAGCTTAGCTGAAGTCAAAAAAAAAATATTTTACCAAAATCAAAATATATATATTTTTTAAATATTTTTATTTCATATAAACCTGCATGGGCACTTATGAAACGTCAGAAGCTAGGTGCATGGTTCCAAATTGTTGTTTCCTATGGAGAAGAGCCGGCAAGAAACTCCACGGTTACTCTTTTAAAAATAATTGCCTTTAACAATGTTTTCAAATTACAGAGATGAAATGTATGGGAGGACTGCGCAGGCCTGTCAATAAGTACCAGGTACTTAGACGAATACAGAATGGAAAATCGTCTACAAATCTACAGTCCTACAGAAATACCCCACAATTTAGAACACAGTATTATATTATACCCAATTTCTTTGCAATACTGCAGCCAGGTTTTGCAAATCGATATCTATATTTAATAGAACCATTCATCTTTGTATATTTAATGTGTGACAGGTGGAATTGTTACCGATATTCAGCCCAATGATTTCCTTGGGTTGAATCATTGAGTTGGATATATATAACTATTAATTGTGAATATCTTTGCTTGTCAGCGTAGGTATATATCCGTGGCTTGTCGTATCTTAATTGTTTTAAATAAATAATGATACCAGCCTAATATTGCTGAGCAAAGGCCTTTTCTCATACAGAGAAGGCATGAGCTTTGATCAATATGCTCGTACAAACCGGATTGAAGATTTCAGACTTTTATAAAATACTAGTAGCGCCCGCGGTTTCACCCACGTAGTTCCCGTTCCCGTGGGAATACGGGGATAAAATATGTCACCCGGGGATAGTGTGGCTTCCCAACAGTGAAATAATTTTCAAATCGGACCAGTAGTTTTGGAGACTATTCAATGCAAACAAACAATCAAATCCTTCCTCTTTATAATATTAGTAGTTATAGACTAGCTCAGTTTTCTCCACGGTATTTTCCTTCACCAATGTAAATGATGTTTAAGATAAACTTAAGTACACACATATTATGAATTGAAAAAGTAACATTGGCACCTTTAAAAACTGGGTTATCACCAAATAATCCTCATTGGTTGAAAAATCAATAAACTGCCGTCATCTATCCGTCTATAAACTGTCTAAAATTATCAAACAGTTTTCTGCTTTGCAATTAAAGATAAGATAAGATAAGATAAGATAATTTTTTATTTGTCCAAAACATGAGTATACACACATAGCATGCAAGATGTTACGTCAAATTATGTTTAAGACAGTCATGTTTTGCCTGAACGGCGTACAAATATGAGATGTCGGACGCTACACAGCATCAATTGAATCTAAATTCGTCCATTATACACAGAAAATAATATATTAATTATCAATCCAATTTAGACCATACTTAACTAAATGGTACAACAAAAATACAATAAAATAGTGTCATAGACTCATCATAGTAAGTAATACAAATCAGAAAAATACAAATGTTAAAGCAATTATTAATAAAATTAGGATGTCAATTAAATAAGTCAAATTAATTTGTCCGTTAGAAATTCGTCAGTGCTGTAATAGACTTTCTCTAACAAAAGGCTTTTTAAAATATTTCTTAATTTTTTAGTGGTCAGTTCTCTCCAATGTTTTGGCAACTTATTATACAGAATTGGCGCCATACAGAATATACTTTTACGCATTAAAGTTGTCCTGGATCTCGGGATACATAGCTTACTATTGTCGCGTCTATTTCGAACTACTTTATCTGACACTAAGGGGAATAGGTGTGGATACGATTTGACAAACATGATGGTCTCTAAAATGTACATTGACGGAAGGGTTAATATTTTATATGCTTTAAAAAATGTTTTGCAACTCTCTGTAACATGAAGACCAAACATAGCCCTCAGACACCTCTTCTGCGTTTTAAAAATCACTTCCTTATTTGTTGAATTTCCCCAAAAAATTAGTCCATACCTCAAGTTAGAGGATACCAGGCCGTGATAAGCAGTTAGCAGTGCATCAGCGTTTAAGATGGGGGCCAATTTATACAGGGCATAAGTGGAATTACAAATTTTTTTGCTTAATGCTTCCGTATGCGCTTTCCAATCTAGTTTGCTATCAATCATTACACCAAGAAACTTGGTTGTGTTGACTTTCTCTATGTTGTTATTACAATAATGGACATTTACACTTGGTATGGGTGATCTTAGGGCAAAATGCAGAATATTAGTTTTGTCAAGGTTTATCTTAAGATTATTGTTTTCCAACCATTTTACCATTGATTCTATGGAATCGTTAATGTCAGTTTCGTAGGTGTCACTGTAAGCAATTGTAATGGTGCTGTCGTCGGCAAAAAGTGTCATAGGGTGGTCGATACTTCTGGGTAGGTCATTAATGTATAGTATAAAGAATAGCGGGCCCACGACAGTACCTTGCGGTACGCCAAATTTAACTACACGTTCTTTTGACTTATACATAATTTCCTGTTTATTACTTTTGTTTACTGCTGATATTTCTGTAAATTGTATTCTGTTGCTTAAATAAGATTCAATAAGCTTTGAGACATTACCTCTAATGCCATATGCTTCCAATTTCTCAATAAGTATTTCGTGCTGGACATGATCGAAAGCCTGTGTCATGTCACAGAATATCGTACATACAGGTATATTTGAATCTACTTTTTGCATGACATTATTTAAAAAATCGTAAATTGCCAAGTTTATCGGTTTACCTTTTCTGAACCCTTTCTGTTCAGTAGTGAGTATATTTTCTCTTTCGAGGTAAGTATACAATTGTTTATATAAATACTTTTCAAATATTTTAGAGATTATACAAATAAGGGATACTGGCCTATAGAATTGCATTAGTTCTTTATTTTCCTTTTTAAATAGCGGTTTAATGATAGATATTTTAAGTGCATCGGGGAATATACCTGTCTCGATGCACAGATTAATTATATAGCTTAGATGGGGTGATGTAGCGACTACTTTTAACCACACTTAATTTAAGGTTTGCCTGACTAGATTTCAAGTATGTTCTGTTCAGAGCCAAACCCCATCAAAATGCCCTGAAGAATTACTATCATCATAACAACACAATCCCATTATCCTACAGAAATAACTAATTACAAGTTTGCCCAAAATATATCTCACTTTGCTACAATGTAAACAAAACATTGGCCAACCCGTATGACGTAGAAGGAATATATCGGGCGCCTTCGTGTGCCTTCGTGAGGCTTCGGGCGATTTCGTGCGCCATCGGAGCGGAACGGTGCCGTTCGAGAAAACTATTGGCTGTAATATTGAGCCGGGGTTGCCAGCTTAAGAGTTTTGGTAAATGATTGAGTATTGTTTTATGAAATAAGTTGTAGAAACCCGTGATAAAATCGAAATACTCGTACGTTTCGTTCGCTTCTGATGTTGCATAATTAGTTGGCGGAATAGCTGCTGATTCTTGATTCTAAAAAATAATCATTCACTTTAATTAATTAGCCTATTATTTTTCGTATCACAAGTCAACGTACATTTATGTTGAATAGCTGAAATGTTCTCAATACGTAAAATTTTTGACTGATACAGTTTCAAAATAAAACGATTGTTCATGATTTAAATAATTATGTAACGTCCCTGAATATTAAAAACTTTTGATAAAGAAAGCATGAAAATGGACCCCAATTTACGTGTTTTTTTAAATAATTGGTTCTAGAAAGACATCTAACTGCACTAAAATATAGACAGACAGAGTGACATGCGTTTTATACCATGTAGGTAAGAATACGAGGTGCAAACACCAGTATCAGTTGGGATTTTTGCAATTTCCGTTACAGACTCAATTGAAGAAAAAAACTATCATCCGTATTAGCTTTACGTTCAAAATTGCCTTCATTTTTGTTTTTAAAAACAGAGACATTTTTAAAAAGTCCATGCAACACTATTATAATATTAAATAAAATATTTACCTCCCAGTTGTGCTTTTACCACATTTATAAAAAATACATATAAAATTCCCACAATTCCATTAAAAAAATCACAGTGCAAAGTAAAGAACAATTACAGACCATCCTTTCCGGGGTAATTTTAAATTCACTGTTGGCAACAATGCTTTCTTTTTTTTTACAAAAGGTGAATGTCGGAGAGTCCATTTGCAGAGTCGTGGTGAACTTTATAATGTCTTTAGAAGCTGTAATATGAGGGTAGGAATCATTCTTTAATGTCAGTTATGGTTTTTACAGTATTAAAAGATATTTCTTTCAAGGTTAAGGAAGTTTGAATGGGGAAGGCAATCTTTGTTGAGCCGTCTGAATTTTTCTTTTGGACTTATATTTGATTTGTTCTTTATCTTGTGGAATTTTATTTTATGCCATAGTTATTATTATACAGTCGAATAACAGTTGAGTTTAATTTATCTTAATTAGCATCATAGCATAACCAGCCTATTTTTTCACACTGCTGGGACGCACGCGTGGGAGTGGGCTGTAATTTACCACGGGAGCCCAGTGCGGGTTGATATATTACAGCCCACTACATTTATACCTATAATTCGTAAGTCGAAGCATCACATGTGGCACCACTGCTCTACCCTGCTAATTGTATCTGTAGTAATCGACACTGTTAGGTTTTCACTTTTTTGCAAAAATGGCATCCTTAGGGGCTACCTATATGGGAAAATAATAATATTTGGGTACTGGAAGTATGTTTTTTTTTTTTTTTATAACGATATTCACAGTACCGTGAACCGGGGTTACTTTATTCAATATTGAACTTAGAAGGTTCATATCTCTTAAATTTGTGGTAATAAAAAAGTACAAAAAAATTCCAAATATCGGTTTTTTTATAACTCTCGATTCATGTAATAATACGTGAAAAAATATTACTTTATAATGAGAAAAAAATAAAACACTGATCAAAGTTATACGTACGATATAGGGTTACTTTGATACCCCCCTATTTTATTGCGTAGTTACAAAGTAACACCAATTATAGTGCCAATACAATTTCAAAATTTAAAATCTGGCAACACGAAAAAAATTTAGCTTTTTTGATTGAAATTGTTAGTGAATTCCTCATGAAACGATTTAACAGTTTTTCAGTGTTGCTTAATTAGAAAAAAAATACCATGTTGCGTTTCATTTTACGCAATTAGCGATTTTATATGAAATGGAAGTTTTAATCAAACTCATCCCACGCATCAATGTAAGCCCGGTTCACCGGTACTTATGAAAATTTTACTTTTATATTCCGCGTTTATCTCGAAACCGCTTTTTGCAAGTGCTACATTTACAATTCGCAGGGCAGTATCTTTAAATTACTAGCTGTGCCCCGTGGTTTTATCCATGTAATTTTCGATCACATGGAAATAAACATCGCGAGAAAATCTTGTGTCTTAATACAGACCATGGTTTACATATTCACCAAATTTCATTCAAATCTGCTCAGCCGTTTTAGCGTGAAATCGCAACAATCAAACATACCATACATAAAATGTTTTGAAGAAGTAACAATGAAAAAATGTTACTACATCTTAGCTGTTATGATAAGCTTAAAAGCAATTTACTAAATCATTTTGAGCCAATTTTCATTGTGAAATTGAGTGTCTATTACAATTTTGTTGCTAATCGTGCCTACATCATTCTACTTGCGAAACAAGACCAAAATAATGCAAAATTTTGGTCTCTCGGTCCGGTATTGCGGTAGTTTCCGATGATGTACAACAGTTATCGGGGCGAGACGATTGGATTTGCGGTCACCAGCCCGTTTTGCCTATTGTGGTCACCATGCATATTGCTTCCTATTCGAGATAGGCTTGTGTCTAGTAATGAAATAATTTGAAGTAGAGAGTTAATATTACCTAAATGTTTGAGGTGCTCTAAGAGAGTGCATTGTGAAACTTTGCGCAACGTCGCAAATAGTTATGAAATATTTCACTGTTTGGATTAATTTGCCAAAATTACGAAAGAAAGAGCAGTGTGAAGACCTAGTGGTAACGGCAGTGTTTTACGATATGTAGGTTCGAACCTTGACAGGTGCTATACTTTTTGTAAATTATTTTCTAGCCACTACTTTCAAAACGGTGTAGGAAAATATCGTGAGAAAACCGGCATGTGCTAGAACTAAAAATTCAAAGACATCTTCATTCATCACCAACCCGCACTGGGCCCGCATGGTGTATTATGGCCCACTTTCTCTCACAAAGAGGAGGTCTGTGTCCCAGCAGTGGGAACATTATAGGTGGATTATGCATGATAATGCTACGTAATGAAATATGATTTCGTTTTATACTGAAATATTAATGAAATGGTTATGTAATATTTATTTTTACTCTGTTAATTTATTAAAGCGGACACATTCACTACTCATAATTATGTTTATTTATTATTCGAGAGTATGGCACCAGTAGCAACAGCTGCAGCAAAAGTCAATACCTTGTGTCGTCATCTGAAATTATACCAAGCTAAGACTTTTTGGCATTAAAAGATCTGTTTTCTCTTATTTACCTATAGATTTCAGGTGTAATTTTTATTTTGCTAATAAACGCATTTTCTTTTGATGTTTCATTTCTAAATCATGCTAGTTTTCACTTAATAGTATACATTCCTCTTTCATACAAAAGAAGGAACGAAAATTCATGACGATGCTTGCTCACTCACCATCCCGTAAATTATTTTCTTATTAATGTTCTATTTTCTTTACGAGTCAAGAAGAAGACTAATGGCTTGCGAAAAAAAACATCCTTAATATTTTATAAAATATGTGAATGTGTGTTTATTTCTTTCCTTTTCACGCCTAAAACACTGAAATAATAGCTTTGGCAGATAGATAAGCTGGGACCTACAGAAGGACATAGGTTCCTTTTCATTACGGATATTTGCATAGTACATAGTTACGGGTCCGTTGGAAGTCCGAAAGTCTGACAACCAGCCTTACGAAAGGGCACCATGTTACCCAGTAATTGGGTTATGAAAGTCAGATAGGCAGTCGCTCCTTGCAAAATACTGCTATTCAGCTGCATCTGGTCAGACTGGAAGCTGACCCCAACATAGTAAGGAAAAGACATGATGATGATGATGATATTTGGGTTCCAACTGATACAACTGGGAAACAACAAATTTTTATCTATACATCTATATAGATAAATAAAATTGGAGTGTCTGTTTATAATATTAAATATAGCCACTTTTTACTAAATGCATATGGATGTATACACGGTACACATACCAAAAAAATTGTTTAAAAAAAACTTGTCTGTCTGTTTGCTTGTTCCAGCTAATCTCTGAAACGGCTGGACCGATTTTGACGGGACTTTCACTGGCAGATAGGTGATGTAATAAGGAGTAACTTAGGCTACTTTTATTTTAGAAATTTTACATATCTATACAGATAAGTCATCCCAGTAGTATTTTCCCGTGGGATAATTTCAATATCCACGCAGGCGAAGCTGCGGGCAACAGCTAGTTTATAATAAAAGTGCATCTCCATTCTCAAATTTCTGCTTCCCCCAAAACAAATAAAATTGCGTAAAGACAGATTAATAGCGACTCACATATTGGCTCACCACAGTTTTATGGAAAACACTAAAATTATATTACGAGCGGAAATAATTTCCGTGATCCATAGAATTTTTATACCATGACGGTTTATGGCACTTTTCTCGTTAGAACTAAATCTTAATGTCCGCAAAACGTGGGATGTGTGGTAAACTACTGTTATTTTCCTTTTATGTCCTTGTGGGAATGGTCACAGTAGTGTTTTGTGGTTGCATCTCGGTTTGAGTCCTTTCAGAAATGTTATTGTTGCAGTATAATCAGAATGTTTTTCATTTAAGTCACTCTATTTTTAAAAAAAATTTAATGGTGGGAAATCATCAAATGGCTTCTCCTGCTCTGTGTGGAGCAGGAGGGCGTGTCAGACTTTTACTGACTAAAATCCACCCGTTTTCCCTCAGTTGCCCGTGTGCCAGGGGCTGCGGTATCTCTTTCGAACAATCCGCACCTCTGGCAGGCATCGGCCCTTACGGCGCAAGGGCCGATAGAAGAAGACACCAGAAGTCTCTCTATTAGTCGTCATTTCCGTAGTCAGCCCCTGTCTAGCCATATCATTTTTCACACAGTCCATTTGGTCTTCATCTACTCTTAAAGCCATCCATATTCATTCACATCCAGTCAACTCACCATATCCAGGTAAAATTTACACAATTACCTAAATTCATAAATAACTCACACACTGTGAGACAAGTCTCACACTTTATGACGTACTAAATTGAGCTTCATGCTTGGATATAGCTTGAAATATTTAAGCTATATAAACGTTGAGCTGCTCATAAACGGTTAACCGAATCGACCTTGTTTAAGGGTAGGGTTGTTGGTTCCATTGTTTTAAGATGGAGCTGTCTATTTGATATAATCTTATACGGAAAACCTCTGCACTTGGTCTAAAATAATCTTGACAAGTGACAATACTTAAGTTCCTACTTTTGGCGCAAAAAGTCCGATAGCTGCATTACCAACCTGCTGTCTAGTCAGTGAGCATCATGCAGTACCTACGAGTATGTGCTCATAATACCTTGTGCTCACATCGGAAAAGCGTAAGAGTTAATTCTGAGGCTTTTTCCCAGCAGTGTATTAGTGAAAGTCGAATTAATTAAATTAAATAACCATTCATTTCAGGAAATTATTCCCATATTAAGCACTACAAATTACATAGAAATATACATAAAGATTCATTGTAATTGCATCAAAATATTACACATTAAAATCATTTTATTCAAAATAAATTAAAGTTACTAAAAATAAATTAAAGTAAAAATAAATTAAAGCAAAATTATAGTTATTAGGTTATAAATCCATTCGATTACAATTAATTACATATACATATAAGGATTCATATAAGTACATTAAAACATTACACATTAAAATCATTGCATTACAAATATCTAAATTATAAGTTAAAGTTAATAAAAAAAACACTATATAAATTAGGATTTAAAAAAACGAATGCTGCCTCAATAAAATTTTCTTTCTTCCACAATATCATCAATATCTCCTGCCCTAATCCAAATAAAATCATTGTCAGTACAGCATACCTTATTGTTACATACATCTTTATCAGCTACCATCTCAATCCATTTAGCGTTTCTTTGGTGTTCCCCTACTCTTCCACATTTATCCTCATAACTTTCCTCACGACTTTTCTTCCTCATATACAACTCTCTTATCTCGACAACTCCACCGCCCATCATAAGATATGGGTTTAACTGACAAATTCCTTCCCTCCAAAACACTTTCCCTTAAACAGTGCTATCGTCATGCACCATAAAGGGAAGATATCATCCCTTATGGAAATATAAAATCAAGTAGTTTTGGGGCCAAGGGCGATACTCTTTACGACACCATAACCTGACTGAAGACATGACATCGGCTTCCCTCTCAAGGAAATCTCAACTCTGCACTTACAAGAAGATGGTTTAATTTTGTCTGGTATGTTTTGGATTTACATGAGTGTTTTTGCTTTATTAATTCAAACTCTGTTATTAGGGTGATAAAGTTTGTAACTGAGTGGTGGTTTTGGGATACTAAAATAGAATGCAGTTAAATATGTAGGTTAGTTGTGATTTGTGGTGACCTGTCAGTGTGTTTCATGATAAAGATAAAAGATAAAGATGTATTTATTTGTTTGAACATGTGTAAAAAGATACATAAATATGCACATATGGATGGAAAGTTTAAAATTGTAGGTTCAACATGTTTTGCCATATTCGGCGTACAAAATAGCTTATAATATTTAGTCACAATTACAAATAAGATTTTTTATTATTATACTCAAAATTAAAACAATTCAAATAGATACACAATCAGTCAATGCAAAAAATATAGTCAAAAAAACCAAAAAATAAATTATAATTGAATCAGTAAAATTACTAAACTAAAAATATTTATTAAGTTATCTAAATTCAAAATGTCTCATTCAAAAATTCCGTAACACTATAGTATCCCTTACTAATTAGCAATATTTTTAGTTCTCTCTTAAATGAATTAACATTCATTATCTTAAGGGCATTAGGAATTTTATTGTATATTAATGGGGCCATGCATATTACACTTTTTCTTAGAAATGCATGAAATGATTTGTTATTTATTAGCAATGCTAATAATATATGATATATTTCTTTACATGCTCGTGTGTTATGTAATTTTTGGAGCCCTTATGCATGAAATGATGAATAATAGACCTATTCTAAATTATGCACGGAAATTTTGGTGCGTCGTGTTTCTCTTTTAATTTAACACTGATATAATGATTTATATTACAGTTTTACCTTTGCTAGTGCTCGTCCGGTTAAAAAATAACAAAATACTTTCCTCGGAGACCAAGCAGCATGCTGTTTTTAGTTTGAATAGGCAGATGATATTGGGCATAGGTGACATAGGTCACTGTGTGTTAATTTGACATCATCATCTGCCTAGCCTATTCCCAACTATGTTGGCGTTGGCTTCCAGTCTAACTGGTTGCAACTAAAAAACAAGTGCATGTAGTACATGGAACGACTGCCCTTGATAAGATTGGTTATCAGACATACGGGATTCTGACCACTCGTAATAACTATCAAAGATCCACGAATGACAGCTGGGACCAACGGCTTAGCGTGCTTTCCGATCGCGGCAAGCCTAGGTTTACCTCATCGGTTGAACCGTGCAGCTGTTTTTACATAACCAAAAAACACATGTCACCATAAAAATGTCTGCCTCCATAACATTTCCCATAAGTATACATACACCGTGGGTGATACTTCATGCACCTTCCTAGAGAGGGTTTATTTATGGTGCCCATAAAACTGGCAATAAACCATGATAATGAGATAGTGCAAGTTTTGCGCCCCTGTCTTCAAAACGGTTTACGGAACGGCTGATGCATTTTGGAGGTGCTAAGTAACTAGGTATGGTTTGATATACTAACTTTGTCTTCAGGGCGAAAATGGCAGCTTAAATTTTCTTGCGTTTTTTGCAATCAATACAATCAGTGTTAGGTTATATTACTATTAGGCGAATACTACACACAATTTAAAAGTACAATAAATACCTCCGCAGGTTGTTTTTTTTTTGTTGATAACCCACAAAAAATTACAACGCGGGAGGGTTCAAAATCGTGTACTAAATAAAAATAAAAATACTGTACTGGTTTTAGTTTGCGGGTATAAAAAATATAACTACCCACATAATCAAATATTCCACAAACTCATTTCAGTTCCGCGTTTCATTACGTCACGCGCTGGATTCCTCAAATGAGTGTGAGGTCGTAAACATTTTACTGCTGCTGCTGAACGTGACATTCTTCACGTACTGACCGCTGCGCGCTGTGGTGCTGACGCAGTTAATGTGATGTGATTGAAAATATACCAAAATGTTGGTCAGCCACGTTTTGCCTAGCTTTTTCCAGCTTTGTCCGCATGGCAGTGGGTTTCTACCGAGATAGTGTCAGGATTTCCAAATAATAATAACACTTGTGGTGATTTTAAATATTATTAACAAAATTGAAAGTATAAGATTTGCCTCAAATGACTTTGTATCAATAGAGTTACGTTTAAAAACTATCTCGTATAATTACTGATTCTTAAGGTGACACTTGTCCACATTTTTTCCATACAAACTTCGGGAGGGTTTTACTCCACTGTTTGACTATGTACATCAAAAATTAACATGGTATGGTTTTGTCTCGTTATTATTATTGTCTGTACGGAAACAGAATACTAAAATAAAAAGCTATTAAAAAGTTATGAGCCAACAAAGATTCGTTTTTCTTGCTAATTTAACCTAACTTTGAGCGTGTTTAGGTAATAAAAGGAGTGTAAAATCTCGAAAACCAAGACGGTACCGACAAAGTTCAATTAACAGTAAGTTCAATAAAATTTATTGGTCATTGATTTATGCAGTGGTTTTTTTCATAAAACCCGATCCTTTGAAGGACTTTTCTTAATTTTGCTCCTGCATCTCACTCAATAACCTTGTGCGCGTAGACTAGAGTCTAACTGCTCACCACTGATACTATCTCTGTCGGGTACGAAGCCTGGTGAGACAGCGTGATTTTTAGCCAGGCCCACCAGTGAGTTCGAGCCCGCGCAAAGTGTCCCCTTAAGTCAGTTTCTCTTGTAGTTTCAAATTAAAAGGTCTTCAAGAAGTCTAAATTGATACTATGTTGTACCTAGCTACTTATATTAGGTCTTTACCTATGAAATTGCCGTTCTGCAGTACTGGCCATTTCAAATCAAAATAATTTTTGTTTGGCTAAGAATTCTAATTTCAAATTAATTTTATTTTAAAAACATGGATTTTTTTTTCTAAAAGTAGTCATTTCTTTATTGATTAGTGTTACATTTTCATCGCATTTCAATCTTTTTCGTCATCATGGATACGTTAAAAATTCGAGTAATTATGGAATATGAGTACCGTCGTGGCAGCAACGCGGCACAAGCGGCACGCAACATCAACGACGTCTACGGAGCTAACACTACAAACCAACGCACCACCTGTTATTGGTTTGCTCGCTTCCGTTCTGGAAATTTCGACCTGAAAAATGAACCTCGCGGTCGTCCGAAGACTTTGGTCGACAATGACGAATTAAAGGCGATTGTGGAAGCTGATGATACACAATCTACGGCTGAATTAGCAGCAGCTTTCGACGTTAGCGTCAAAACAATATTGGTCCATTTGCGTCAAATTGGCAAGGTAAAAAAGCTTGACAAATGGGTGCCCCACGAACTCAATGATCGCCAGCGCGAAGTACGCGTCGAGACGTGCCTTGCACTGCTCAACAGACACACAAATGAAGGAATTTTGAACCGCATTGTTACCTGCGATGAAAAATGGATTCTGTTTGATAACCGTAAGCGCTCAGCAAGTTGGTTGGATCCTGGTTCAGCACCTAAACAATGCCCTAAACGAAAACTTACCCCTAGAAAAGTGATGGTCACTGTTTGGTGGTCTAGCGCCGGTGTGATTCATCACAGCTTCTTACCAAACGGGGTGAGCATTACTGCAGATGTGTACTGTGAAGAACTGAACACAATGATGGAGAAGCTGGCGCATCTCCAACCAGCATTGGTCAATCGCTCGTCTCCGCTGCTCCTGCACGACAACGCGCGACCTCATACTGCACAGCAGACGGTCTCCAAGTTGCAAGAACTGGGGTTGGAAGCTCTCCGTCATCCGCCCTACTCACCAGACCTTGCGCCTACAGACTACTACTTTTTCCAGAATTTGGATAACTTCTTGGCGGGAAAAAAATTTAATACCCGAGAGGCAGTACAAAATGCCTTTGAAGAATTTGTTGCCTCCCGTCCAGCTGATTTCTTTAAGAAGGGCATCAATAAACTGCCACTGCGATGGCAAAGATGCATTGATTGCATGGGTGATTACTTCGATTAATACAAATAAAAAATTCATGAAAAAAATTCGTTTAAATTTTTTCATACAAAACGGCAATTTCATAGGTAAAGACCTATTATGTAGATAGATACGCTGTTTTTAGATACGCTGTTTATTTGTGAGCAAGAACTTAAAATCTACCAATGTTATATGGAGGAAAGATTTGATTGTTTGTTTGTTTGCATTGAATAGGCTCCGAAACTACTGAACCGATTTAAAAAATTCTTTCACTGTTGGGAAGCTACACTATCCTCGGGTGATATAGGCTACATTTAATCCTCGTAATCCCACGGGAACGGGAACTAGGTGGTTGAAACCGCGGAGCGCTGTTAGTTAGAAATAATTATACTAGAAAATGTGTGATCATATCAAGAGTGTCTTATGTCATAACCCAAGTCATGATCTACCTGTATGCCAAATATCAAAATCCATTCGGTTAGCGTTACGTTCGAATTTATAATATTAGTATGCTTATTATGAATGTTGTTGAGATATAGTTACGATTTCACCACGCCTATACTCGCTGAATTGTAAGAAGTGTTAAGAACTTTTTTTTGAACCACAATTCTTCAATTACGTTAAATCCCACGTAAAAAGCTTATTGTCATTTACCACTTTTACAAGAAAAATCCAAACTCCGGGCTGCTACTGATAAATTGCTGATAGCACATCGATTTTTTTTTTCAGAAGAATCAAACCTAGGACCCCAACGCTTAAACACTTAATCGAGGATGTTAATGTAATTAACTTTTTGATTCACATAACCTTTCCTACTTATCTACAGGGGCTTGTGGCTAAGTAACAATAGCTGCGCGGGTCGATCGATCAGGTTAAGCTACGCTTGCCGCGGTTGATCCGTGGATGGGTGACCATCTTTACATACCAAGACCCCTCCGTGCCTCGGAAAGCACGTTAAGCCGTTGGTACCAGCTGTCATTTGTGGATCTTTGACAGTCGTAACGGGTCGTCAGAAGCCCGAAAGTCTGACAACCAGTCTTACCAAGGGGTATCGTATTACCCAGTAACTGGGTTGTGGAGGTCAGATAGGCAGTCACTCCATGTAAAATACTGGTATTCAGCTGCATCTGGTTAGACTGGAAGCCGACCTCAACATAGTTGAGAAAAGGCTAGGCAGATGAACCTTTCCTACTATTGACATTTAACAAGAACAGGCATTAATAATAGAAACATTGCCTTTTAAACTTGTAGTCATGTAAATGAAATAATATCTTGAAAATGATCACATTCACACAAAGAGTTATGCAACTCCAATTTAAATCGCCTTAAATTCAAATTAACGGCTCCCAATCTTCAGTTGTGGACATTATCTAAATTGCCGGCTCATATCCGGCCGGAATTATGATTGATGACGTCATATCCTTCCGGTCCTTCGGCCCGAGGGTGATGTGGTCCTATCCCCATGATTGGATGGACGTAAATGTCCTTGTGGATTTGGGGAATAAAAAATATATGTGTCATTTTTCATGAGTGCAAAATGTGGGCAATGTTGCAACGTCTCGTGACTTTTTAGAAATAGGCAGTAGAATATCATTTATCTGCAGTCTTATTTAGTGTTTGAATAACCCTATCCTCTTTATTTTTAAATATTATTAATATGTTCTTTGATTAACTGCCCCGTAGGTCTCGTGGTCGCAAGCGCGACTGAGGGGCCTGGAGTCCTGGCTTCGAATCCCAGATCGGGCAATGTTATTGCAGTTTTCTATTAGGAATTTCTTAGTTACAGCCCGAAGTTTTTAGGTTAGTGGCGTGATATCCCCGTGCCTCGAAAAGCAAGTTAAGCTGTGCCCTGCGCCTGATCTCTCGCCCTGCCTGAAATCTTGCACCTGGACATGCGTTGTCTTGGCTTACTTGAAAATTTCGAACTCAGATAGGCCGAAGCAAAGAAAACTTACTCAGGTGGAGATTGACAGATGACTCCGCCTTTGAGTGTAAATATGGTGTTGTCCCACAACAATGGGGTACTAAATATCGTGCCCAGCGTGTCCTGTTGTTTACACGCCACAAGAGTTGATGGACGCTACTGAAAGTGCTAAGCTCGTATCCAAATTCTGAGCTGACTGGATATAGATTACTAGCGACATGCTAACAAGAACAAAATTACTTATTTTTAATGTTAGTGATGTTAAAAACTTCTGTATGCAAAATATCACTAAAGTAAAGACACATGGCGATCAATTTTCTACAACAGATTTTTCATTCTTAATTCCTTTACCCGCCAAGATACAAAACAATTCCACAAGAACGAGCAGGCTACTCACAATCTAAATCCATTGTGAACTCCTAAGTGTAAGAGGCAGAAAAATACACGACTGATATACAAAACGCGATTGTTGGCCCGAAGCCCAGATAAAAACAGGAATAAAGGATAATCCGGCTAAGCTCGGGGCAACTTCGCCAATAAACGGTATTAGCTTAAAATTTTATTTTCTTAAAGCATTACTGGGAATGACGATAAATATCATTCTTTGCTTGTTTTTGCTTCAGGTAAAGTTCTAGGTTTTGTTTAAAAATGAGGGTGCACGGGATTTATAGATAGGACGGTTTATAATAATGCTTAATGATTTTATTATAAAACTAATGATCCACCCCTGCTTTTCACGATTTGCCATAACATCAAGATACAACTAACTAGCTTTTTCTCGCGACTTCGCCTACTTTGAGGTACGATATGATTCCAGAGGAACCTGCTGCCGGGAAACCTATGCGTGGTAAAAAAGTAGCCATGTTATAAATTATGCATGTGATAAATTTGAATCCGTTCAGCACTATTTCCAGTTATCGTGACTCACTATTCGAAGCGACACGTAACACGCACAGACTAGGTTGAAACATGCAAATGTAATTTATTATGCTTATTTTATTTTTAAATGTATCAAATTTAATTGTAATTCAATGTAATTTTTGATTAATGCTAATGTGACCGTGTGTTCTTGTCATATTATTATGAGTCTATATTACTTGAACTAAATGATTTATCGCGGGTATCCGCTGGATGTGGGAAGCACAAGACCGGTCGAATTGGAGGAGCCTGGGGGAGGCCTATGTCCAGCAGTGGACGTCTTTCGGCTGAAATGATGATGATGATGATAATATCATTAAAAACGAAAGAAAATTTAACACATTTGTAAATAAATTGAAACAATTTCTTTTATGTAAATGCTATTATAGTATAAACGAATTTCTAATTGACCAATTTTAAATTATATGATTCTTATTATTTTCGTCTAGTAGGTAGGTACTTTATTGTTTTTTAATTATTGTTGTTTCATTAAATTTCATTTCATTAAAGGATATTGGGCAAGATACACCCAGCTCCGCCAGCCATGTGTTAAATATGACTCGAAACATCTCACAATTGTAATAATTTTTAATTACGATGCATTAAAAACTATCCCCGAGGTCATTACATAAAACTGTGAACGTACCAAAACTGAGTGAAATATTTTTACTAGTGGGTATCGTTATTTAATATTATTATTGACTTTAATGACGTGATTTTTATCAAAAGATATGGGCCAGAGACACAACAAAGGCTGGCTGACCATAAAAACTCCTGCGTTCGTACTTACCCCCACCCATAGACCGTTTTCAAAATGGTTAGCTGGGTCGGCCGCGCGGTCGTTTTACCTCAGTCCGCACCAAGCTAGTTACAGCTACCAACAAACTACAGCGCATGCAAAGACTAGCCTGCATGGCGACCACGGGCTGCATGAGGACTACTCCGACTGCAGCGATCGAGGCCATGCTGGGGCGCCGCTCCACCTGTTCATACAGCAGGAAGCAACGATGGCGGCGGTGCGTCTAAAGGCTACAAATCTCTGAAGTAAGACAGACACACAACACACCGAGCTACTTAAGGAACTCAACAGTGAGTTTTATCTTCGATAAAAAATATATAATCCAACTGCATGAGGATCGACGATGCGAAGACGGTATCTTCACGGACGGATCAAAAACAGGTAGTGGCACAGGGGGTGGCCCCTGTGCCACTACCTGTTTTTGATCCGTCCGTGAAGATACGCAGCTCTGCGGGGCGCAAGCCTTCGCATCGTCGATCCTCATGCAGTTGGATTATATATTTTTTATATAATCCAACTGCATGAGTCTTCTCGGAGGACCTCAACACCCACATAGCCACACCACTGGGGGTCCATAACACAGTGTTCCAGGCCGAATGCATGGGCATCTCCCTTGCCGCGTCTGCTATCATGGCCAGGGAAGTTAAGGATCACTCGATTCGCATACTCTCAGACAGCATGGCTGTTCTACAAGAGCTGAACAGTCACACGGTTGACTCTGGGCTGATATACGAGTGCCACCAGCGCCTCAAAGAGGTAGGTAGCCTCAACAATATTACCATTCAGTGGATCAAAGGACACAGTGGTTCGCTAGGCAACGATGCAGCCGATGAACTTGCCAGGAGGGGGTCGAGCATGACACCAGTGGGACCAGAACCCATTGCGCCACTTCCCTTCGGGTTAGATACCCGAAGGGAAGTGGCACTCTGGTAAGGAAACGAACCAGGGATCATCATCACAAAATATGGATGGACCTAAGTGGGTGCAGGCAGGCTAAGGAAGCACTTCCTGCGTTCGATGTCCGCCTCACGAAACAGGTTCTCCGTTTAACAAAACCACAGCTGCGTACAGTTACAGCAGCCGTAACTGGCCATGGGTCATTTATTAAACATCTTTTTGTCATAGGAGTAACAGACAGTCCGCTGTGCAGGGCCTGCATGGAGGACGACGAGACAGCGGCTCATGTGCTGTTAAACTGCCCGGCTCGCTAATTACAGGGCAGAATACTTCGGTAACCCAGGTACCCTACGTGAGATTGTCAGCAACACCAAAGCGTTGCTGGCCTTTCTCGAGGAGCTGGGGTGGATCGAATTACCGATTCTCCCACCCGTACGCAAAATACGCGTTTTAACGTGGAGTTGCGGACAACAGCCCGTTTTACCTATTACGTATTACCTACCTCAGTCCGTCTAGCCTATCCTACCAGCGACGCCCAAAGCTGAGGTACGTGCCCTTAGCCCTGGCTGCAAGCCTTAATTCATTAAGGTTTCCTTCGCTGACCCAAAGGGAACTAATTATTTTTGCTCTGGGTACATATCAACTTAAATTGGCAAAAAGTTATTATAGTGAGCATATTCGGGGGGACGGGCACTTCAGTATTTCGCTTTACCGAGAACCCGAGCAACTCGTTACCGAGCTCAATGACACTGGCATTGAAGGAACAAACTTGTGGCTTTTGAGAGCAAAGATACACCCTAGGTACACTAGGTCGAAGTTTTATTACACATATGTGTTAATAAACGATGATGAGAGCAGATTGAATGCACTGAATCATTATTATTGTTCATGCAAAACAGGGAACCGTACCATGGGTTGCTGCGCCCACGTAATGGTTGTAATATGGTTTTTGAGGCTGGCAAGATATGAAGAGAATATCCACAGACCGGCTCTCTTCTTGGACTCAATAATAATAGATCACGATAATAATTAAACACTGTTTAATTTATTCATGCTCAGTAAGTTAAACCTATTCGACTCAAAATATAAAGAGAACCCTCGGACAGAATTTGATGCACATTGGCACAGTGAGACATGGCTGTGATACCTTCCAAACAAAAGTAGTCTGAGCTGTGGCGGACGTGGGTGTGCCGTCCAAACATTTTTGCCCACTATCCTTTCATTTCATTAAATTTCATTTAATTAAATTACATTTACAGAATTTAATAAATTTTATATACGAATAAACTATTCTATACAAACTAATTATGTAGTTAACATTGCTGTGCCCGATAATGTGCCATAATGACCATGTCTTTGTGTATGTTAAAGTAAAAGTTTGCAATTTATGTTATCATTTTTATATTAATTTAAATACCTGGATTTGTATTTTTATTTATGTAGTAGCTTTAATTTGGTTCTAAATAGGTAATCTTAATTTTATTGTTTTTGCTGTGCCCTAACAGGGTCCATATTTCTGTACCTAGCTTTAAGCCCTTTGTAACATCTCTAATACAATATGGAATGCAATAAATGAACATGAATATGAATATGAATATGATTTATTATTATTTATTAATTATAATTTTTACGTCTTTGTTGACTAACAAATATCCAAACACACAAACTTCAGTCAGACTGACACGAAAAGCGAATCTGTTTAAAACTACTTATTTGTTGACTTTCTGGAAACAGATTCCATGAAGTGAGCTGTCATTTCACTTGAAACAAGGGGGACTTGTCATTTTTGACGGGTTCGCCTTAGTTTTCACGGTGATTATTTTAAATATTGGCTAGATTAGAAGCCCAGGAGATAGAAGACGTGTTATGCTTACACTGGGACAAATGCATGTTATTTTCACTAGCGTTAGCTCTTAAAATGTTTGGGTCAAATTAACCAACAAATTAGCCTTTGCCGTTTTAAAAACGTGTAACTACCTAAGGACCAATTTAAAATAAATGTTGTCATAAAACCCTAATTACTTCCATAAAGATCTTAATTGTCAATTTAAATGGTTAATAAAATGAAAGGACCAATTTCATTTCGTTCCAATACATAGGCTCGTGTCTATCACGTAAACCTAATAAACCGTTATGTAACTACGGTTATTATACCTGTGGGCATAAGTTTTGGACCCTAGTCGTTTTCTTTTAGCTTATTGGTCTATATTAAAACCTAGGACCAAACCAAAAATTCTTGAAGAAAATATGCATCAGACAGTTTTCAAAGAGAAGTTATATATACATTGAAGGCATTCATAACTACTTTAACAAACCTCAAGCATATGAAAACAGTAACAAACATCAAAATGTGTCGAAACAAGCCTTCGCGTACCCTAAAAAATACATCACTTCACAATTTTTTTCACGAACAATCTCTCCAAAAAATCTTCCTAATGAACGCTTGGTTTTCCAACAAAATTCTGTGTAAGCCGAAATATATCGCCGCGGCACTACACTAATATGACAAAACCGCTGTGCGAGGACACGGTGTCGTAATTTTTAAGGATTTGCCAGCGGGCACTTATCACGCGCTGTCTGTCGAGATTAAACTGGAGTGGAGGGCTCTAAATTGGCGGGAATATTTTGAAAGAGGATTTTATATTTAGAATGATTAGAAATTGTGTGGCGTGCAAGGTATGGCTATATCAGGGTCGTGTTTCGACATTTTGTTGGTAAATAACAGTATTTTGTGATCGCTATTATACTAAGAGTGGTGTCTTCACATATAGCGTCAGTTTTGGATATGCTAATATCGAAACTAAAAGTTAGTTTCATTGAGTGTAAGTAAGTATTCTGTTCGACGAACGTCTACGCTAGACATGAATTGTATCTTATCGTGATAATTGAAAGGAATTGTGTTTTCGTAAAAGAACACTTCACGTACTATGAAATTAATATTACACAGAAGTTTATTTCATCAAAAATGTGGACCATAGAATCGTCCTTTCTTGACGAGAAAAATTAGCTGATCGTAAATGATATGATCTCAGTAGCTAGCATTCCAGTCTCTGGATTTGTGCCCAGTATCTACTGGGCACAAATCCGGCTTTAAAATATATCTAGTGAAATGTGTATGTTCTATAAGTACACCACTGCCTAATTCTTCGGGGGAATACAAGCGTGATGTTATATTGTTTCGTGACCTATTAATATTATTACCATAACCAGCCACGATCTCATTCTGAACCAGCCCGTCCCTTGCTGCCTTCTTCCAGCGACACCTTAAGCCGGTCTAAGGTCCGTACCCCATAGGAGGTGCCCGGAGGTGTAGTCACTCTAGTTTAACCCTGGCAGGAGGCAATTTTTTTTCAAGATATTCGTAGGCAGGTCCAGTTAAGCAACCGACAACCTCATAGGCTAACCTGCGAGAAGTATTTCCCAAAAAAAAAACAGCAATTAGCCTTGAAAGCTTAAACAAAGACCTCACAAGGAACCCTTGACTTCCCACCCCCAAACCCAAAATCTTTACATTTTCAGCCACCCGACAAACTACCAACTGAAAACTTTCACCTAAACACAAAACCTCCGCTTGTTTCAAAGCCCACCAATATAAATAAGAGGCTTTATCCAAGGATTATCTCTTTAAGAATTGCGCTCCCCCGGTACGAACAGGTCTGAACAAATATGACAATGAGGTCGCTCTGTCTTCGCGACTTAGAGGGACAAAAACTTTAGGGTAGTTGGTTTTTTGGGCAAAATGTCTCGTCGGTTTCGTGGTTGCTTGAGATTTTGGGTTCTATTCCCAGATCAGACAAATAATTATTCGGATTTTTCAGCCTTTGCAGCCTTAATTTCCCAGGCAACTAGCATATACATATACAACATCCCGACATCAATAGTCGAGCAATTTCCCACCACACATCATCCGTCTGGTCAGCGGATCCTCCCATTTCCACGAAGGTTGAGTAAACTGTACGCCTAGTTGACGGCAATAGGCTCGTCCATTTTCGTCGTATTACATGGGACTTAAACATATTTGGCTAAGTGTAGGATTATTTAAAGTACACATGTGAATAACGCCTGGCGTGATATTATTTAATGTTTTTTGAGCATTTTGGAGTTAAGTAAAGGTATCAGTGTCAAGGGTCCAAGAAAGGTTGCTGCGGAAAGCAGTTGCTTGTTACCGGTTTAAAAGCTTCATAAAATTTTCTGCCCAGTGTGCTAAGTCTTTGAAACCGGAACACAGTTATATTCGAAGACAAGGTGGCTAGTATTTTCAAGAAAATGTATTTAACAAGAACCGTTAGTACCGTTAGTCTCAGATTTTATGAGAATTGTTCATGCCGAGGGGCTTGTGGCTAACTAATTACAGCCGCACGGATCGATATATCTGGTTAAGCTACGCTTGCCAAGGTTGGTTAGAGAATGGGTGACCATCTTTTCGTAAAAAGACATCTACATGCCTCGGAAAGCACGTTTAACCATTCTTCTTCGTCGTATCGATATCGATCATCGATACGACCATTGGTCATGGTTATCATTTGTGTCAAACTGTTTGCATGAATTCAGCATATGATTTCAGACACCTTAGTGTAGAATTTTCTTGCGGTTGAAAACAAAGTGAACTCTATCATAGAAACGTGGTCAAAATGAATGCAACAGTAGATCCGACGAAAAATTTCAACGCTTAGTACTGAATGCATAGTAACAGTTTCTACATCGATGTACCTGCCACCCTGTATTAGAAAGAAAAAAAAAACAGTCACAGAATCATGACCTTAACAATCAAAGACAAGATTGATAATCAAACTCAAGGACGCAAGTCTAGACTCAGTAAGCCTACGGCTTCTAGTAGCTTTCCACTCACGGGAAAAATTAAGACAATTTTTTTTCAAGAACTACATACTAACAACTCACTTAAAATCTATTAAGGCTAACAAAATTCATAGGTTTCCGTCTACATCCTTGCAGGCAAAACTACCCAAACTCTAGTTAAATCTATCATAGGAGACAGTTATAATTTATGCAAGGCTCACGGCGTTTAGTCGTAGAGGCGAAAATGTGAGTTATTACACACCCCTGGTGTAAGGGATGCTGTGTAGGTATTTGGAATTCTGGTCAAATGTACCAGACGGTCGACAGGTTGAATTATTATTGTTTGTGTTAGGATAATGATGTTTGGTTACTGACAAAGAGAGGAGTTAAACTTAATTGATGATCTGATTTTTTTTTACCTTGTGGTTTTGTATGTCAAAATTAAGCCTTGTGTCGTAGTCACGTATTTATTTTTCAAAGACGACAATTATATTAAAGCGGTTTTGTCTATTAAGTACCTTCTTTATTTTGCCATGAATAGTTAAAAATCATCATCGGCCTTCTCAAAAAAAAAAAAAAAAAAAATTGTCTAGTCTTTTCCAAACTATATTGGGGTCAGCTTCTAGTCTGACCGGATGCAGCTGAATACCAATAGTTTACATGGAGCTATTGCCTATCTGACTTCCACAACCCAATTTAATACGATATCCTTTCGTAAGACTGGATTGTTAGACTTTCGGGCTTCTGACGACGTGTAAGGACTGTCAAAAGATCCATGAATGACAGCCGGGACCAATGGCTTAACGTGCTTTTCGGGGCACGGAAGGGTCTTGGTATGTGAAGATGGTCACCCATCCATGGCCCAACCGCGGAAAGTGTAGCTTAACCTGATCGATCGACCCGTGCGGCTGTTATTCCTTAGCCACAAGCCTAGCTATCTCAAAACATACGTATTTCATTAGGGTTCCCTACTTGATTCCGAAAGTTGATGATTCGATTTTTATGATATCGAACACGGTGTGTCGATAATTCAGTTGTACGATGTTTAATTCCATCGATGCTTTATTGGTGCGATGTAACGTTTGTTTGAAAATCCCTACAGCGATTGCTCATGCGCATTTCATTTCTCGAATTTTTCTTGATATCTGTAACAAACTCAACACTAAGTCTCCTTATTTTCATAAACTCACGATGAAAAACGTGTTTAAACGCGAATAGTATGACGTCGAAGTATTTAAATTGCCAGTAATAGCGATAGCACCTCGAATATTTTATTAACGAGCGATTCATTAATTATAATTTAAATACGTAAGGTTTCCCCTTATACCTTGCCACGCGAAGTAATGTATAGGGTTTTTTTCTATGATGTGATTGATGACATCCAATGTAATAATATACATATTATTTTGTCCATATACCAGTCTTACCAAGGGGTACCCAATAACTGGGGGATGGAGCTGGAGAGAGGCGGTCGCTCCATGTAGAATACTGGTATTTAGCGGCATCCGGTTAGTTTGGAATCTAACCCTAACATGGTACTCTCGCGTCTAGCCCAGGTCCAGGCGATGGTACGGAGCGAGAGTGCATAAGTAATGGGTAGCTCGCTGTCCGGTAAGAACCAAGCCCGGGTCGACAGCGGGTTGTGTTTCACGAGCGCCTCAAAGAGATGTCACCACCAACTGGCCACCACCACTGCCTGCCAGGAGTGCGGATTGTTCCAAAGAGATACCTCTGGCACACAGGCAACTGAAGGAACACAGGTGGGTCTTAGTCAGTAAAAGTCCTGCTCCACCCAGAGCGAGAGAAGTTATTTGATGATTTTCTATCATCATAAAAAAAACCCTAACATAGTTGGAAAAAGAGAGGCAGATGATGAAAAAAGTTAAATGATCCTTCGCCGCATAAAATCCACGCCTAGTAAATCACCTCTTCCACAAAAAGGAAGGTAAATACGAGCGCATCGTCCAATTACAAATCCATCTGATATGACATAAATCAGACCACAATCGAACGGGGCGTCGCGCGGTGAGAAAAAATAAAATTTATTCGTCGGTCCACCGCAAATGTTGGGAGTCATTCGTAGCGCGAGGTATGAGAGGGAGCGGATGGAACAACGCACTGTAGGACAATTTGTCCTCTTCTGAGTCAGAAGTGAAAGGTATCAAATACGGTCGGCACTAAGTTCATTATATTAGCTACTAGCAGCGCTCCGCGGTTTCACCCACGTAGTTCCCGTTCCCGTAGGAATACAGGGATAAAATATATCCCATGTCACCCGGGGATAGTGTTCCCAACAGTGAAATAATTTTTCAAATTCAGTCAGATTTAATTAGACAATCAACATTTTAGGTTGAATAGAATAATTAAATTGACAACAACAGAATAGCAAAATTGCCATTTTCACTAAATTAATAACTCAGTGCAATTTTAGTGCCGTTAAACTAAAATATAGATAAGTTGTATCACTTTAGTCAATTTATGAATGGGAAATCACAACATAAACTAAACGGGGAATAAACAACATTTTGGTGACTTCTAGCATAGTTTAGAGAATTTTGTGACAACAGAATCGACACTAATAGGAAAATGAGGGGCTTGTGGCTAAATAACAATAGCTGCACGGGTCGATCGACCAGGTTAAGCTACGCTTGCCGTGGTTGGTCCATGGATGGGTGACCATCTTTACAAACCAAGACCCCTCCGTGCCTCGGAAAGCACGTTAAGCTGTTGGTCCCGGCTTTCATTTGTGGATCTTTGACAGTCGTTACGAGTCGTCAAAAGCCCGAAAGTCTGACAATCAGTCTTACCAAGGGGTATCGTGTTACCCAGTAACTGGGTTGTGGAGGTCAGATAGGCAGTCGCTCCATGAAAAATACTGGTATTCAGCTGCATCCGATAAGACTGGAAGCCGACCTCAACATAGTTGGGAAAAGGCTAGGCAGAGGATGAGAATCGGCACCAATAATTCCAATTCTGACTTTCATGGGATAGCACATAATCATATTATTATCCAATAAAAGTCAACAGATTCGCTGCCACCCAAAACTTGTACCACACAACTCAAGACCAGGGGAGACGCGGCATAAATCAACCATCCGATGGGTAGGCCGAATGAAATGTGGTATGTAAATCCTATCCCCCTAATATTGGGAGGGGATGAATTATAGTCAGGTTATCCCTCGTCCATTGTGAATTTTACTCCGGCTCTAAGATATGTACCGAATGTATGTCAGAGAGGTGATTTATCCACTTCCAATTGCAAGTGGTCTGTTTTTTAGCGGCCATCTTGGATATGAGCGTCATTTAGTCATGACTAAGTTATAACTGCCGCACGGGTAGATCGATGGCTAAGCTATGCTTGCTGCGGTCGGTTCGTGGATGGGTGAACATCCATTACATGTTGCCCCTCCGTGCCTCGGAAAGCACATTAAACATTGCTCACGGCGGATTTAAGGCAGTGGTTACGGGGTAGTTAGAAGCCCAAAGTGACAACCAGTCTTACCAAGGGGTATAGTGGTACCCAGTAAATGAGTTCTGAAGATCAGATAAGCAGTTGCCCTATGCAAAATACTGGTATTCGGCTGCATGTGGTAAGACTGGACGCCAATCTCAATATGATTGGGAAAAAGCAGGTAGATTGATTGATTTTGGATATGATCATCGTTGTGATCAGTTGTTTTTGAGTACCTACGCAGTGGTGAAGGGTTCTGGTTTTGTGTAGTGCATTTTATGTTGTTAAGGGGTAGAAGCGTACTTACTGTTCGTCATATATATTATGTAGTTCAGTTTTCTGAACATCTCTTTTTTTAATGTCAAAGCCATTTTGACATGGGACTCAAACATAATTGGTAAGTAAGTAAGTAAATCGTTGGTTGCAAATATGGGTACAGTACATGGTGATAAATAGACAGGTTAACAGATAGGTTCAGCAATAGGCATGCAAAAATTATAGTTTGAAGCTAAAACAGTAAATTATAAGATAGTACACATTGAAGAGTTTTAAATCACAATGTAAATAGATCACTACCACACAATTTATTTATACATTTTTTTAAACAAAAACACTACACAATACTTATATACAAAATTAATTTTCAGTGAGGAATTCTCTGACATTATAGTAAGCTTTATTCCTTAAAATGCTTTGTTGATTGTTTTTGAACAATGACAGCGGCAATTCTTTCCATTGCTTAGATAATTTATTATACATATGACCGGAGCCATGCAGTAGACACTCTTGCGCATTAGTACCGTTTTGGCGGGATGGGTACATACTTGGTTATTATCGCGTCTATTTCGTGAGACTACGTCAGCCAGGCGTTTAAAACGATTTGGGTTCGACGTCACAAACACAGCCGCCTCAATTATGTACAGACTAGGCGGTGTTAATAATTTTGTGCTGTTTAAAGAATGGCATGCAACTATCAGTAGATTGAAGCTTAAACATCGCCCGTAAACATCTTTTTTGGGCTTTAAAAACTTTTTCTCTTTCGGTTGACTTTCCCCAGAATATTATACCGTAACGTAAGTGGTATTCCACTAGGCCATAATAAGCAGTAAGAAGTGCATCCATACATATTATTGGGGATAGTGAATGCAGAGCGTATGCAGACTTACTAATTCTCTTACATAAAGTATCAGTATGTGCTTTCCCATTCAGGTTTTAATCTATTATGAGTCCTAGAAATTTGGTATTTTCTACTTCTTCTACAACTTCATTGTTGTAGTGTATATTCGGGTTAATGCTGGGAATCCGTTGACTAAAATGTACAACTTTTGTTTTTCCCAAATTTATTTTTTAACAACATTTTTAAAACAATTGTTAATGTCCCCTTCATATGTCTCCACACTTTTACATTGTATTTGTCACAGTGCTATCTTCCACAAACAGTGTTATTGGTTGTTCAATGCATTCAGGTAAATCGTTTATGTAAAGTATGAATAAGAAAGGCCAAATACGCTCCCCTGGGGTACTCCAAAGATAACCTCACGCTCTGAGGATCTGTATATCTCTTCGAGCTTGCCAACTGGATTAATTTGACAAATTTCTGTTATTTGTTTTCGGTCTTTTAGGTAAAACTCAAGAAGAATAAGTAAATTGCCCCTAATAACGTAAGCTTCAAGTTTTCTCAAGAGCATAGCATAATCTACGTAGTCAAAGGCCTGGGTCATGTCACAAAATATGCCACATTCAGTTATTCGTTTGTCGATATTTTGCATCACATTTTATATAAAGTCATTTATAGTCATATTAATAGTCCTATGTTGTCTAAATCCTTTTTGTTCGTCACATAGAACGTAATTTTTTTCAATTAATTTGTACAGTTCATTATAAATGTATGGTGAAATATGGGTGTACTAATAGATACACCTCTGCTCAACCCTTCGGTGAAAGAAGGCGTGATGTTATGTTTTATTTTATAACCACTTTGAAGGTTGGCCTGGAGTCTTATGTAACTACTCATAAAGCACCAGGAAACTAATTAAAAACCGCATTTGGGCTGTAAGATTTATTATTTTATTTCATTTTCATTCAGTTAATATAAAGCGAAACATCACGAGACAACCCGCACTGAATTACCTTTGGTAAATAATTCTAGTGGATGTCTACAAATTAAGTGGTAGGTACAAAACCTAACACTTTATTGCCAACCTAAAAAATGTCTCGCAACAAAAGTATGTACTAGTATGCATGTTATCAATGCGATAAAATAGGCCTTTATGTCCAATTTAATGTCAAATAAAACTATCTACAAACATCAAAACGAACCTCCATATATTTTACTTTAACCGTTTTTCTCAAACAACGGGGTTTTCCTTCGTTGTTCCTAATAAAACACAAATAACCTATGATAGTAAACGGAACATATTTCACAGTAAAACAAACCAAATATTTATTGAGATCGAAACGAGTAAAACCGCGGGATAAAACAGTATAACAATAAAAGTCGAGTTTTATTATGATTTAGTACATTCGTAGCTATATGACCCGCATTCACTTGTCCAATATAACTTGACCTATAAAACATAAACAATGCTTAAGCTTAGAGCTCAAGATATATTGGTACTGCATGTCATGTCCCGGAAAAACAATCTTAAGTTATACACCTTGCTTCTACTCTAACTCTTTAACACAAAGGTGATTTTACCTTGACCTTTGTTGAAGAATAAAGTTGTTGCCATCGTCACGTATGCTATTATGTTCATGATTACAGTTCGCATAATGAGGGTAGGTGTAATTTCGTGACGTCATCGGCATATTGATGTGGATAACTTTTTAAGGGTACATTTGCATGTTGATCCGGGAGGAATTAAGGCTATGGATTAGGGCTTATCTCCTCAAGGACCACTTTAGGTATACTAGGGACGTTCTAGGCATGTTAATATTACTGGTACCTTCTAGAGACTCTATCTTATACCGTTTTTCTTACACAGTGTAGTTAAAGTAAATGTGTAATTGAATTTCTACGTAAAAGGTAGTCCATGCACAACTATCCCGGGTTGGAAATTGGCTTATTACAGTCTTCAAGCGTGCTTCCTTATTTAGAACGATGCTTTCGTGCCCTTAGAAAGTACAAAGTCATACTTTAGTACCTATATTCGTCCAACAATATAAAAAATATATATAAATATGACCACGGCTTTCAGATGAAAATATTTTCTTGTTCCATACTTTTTAGAGCATGGCGTTTCAGTAATCGGGTTTTGGTTGTTGAACTTACTTTTTACATATAGGAAGTTTATCAGCATAATTTGCGGGTTTGGTGTTACGGCTAGTTATCTACTTCTTAATATTGTTGCCTTTCAACCTAATCAGATCCGGCTGAACAGTACTCAAACAAATACAGTACCAATGGGGTTTTGAGTTCGTCTCTTTTTCGTCTCTCATTGCAAATCTCCATTTGGATGAGATTTTGCTGAGTGGTAACTTGAAACTAAGAAAAGGCAAAGCGATTGGCCAAAATCGGCTAGGGATACAAAGCTTTCAGGTGGTTCCTAGTAATTGCTCTTAACGGTAATCGCTCTAAGAGTTTTATGTTGAACCAATTCTAGAAAAAATATTCTAATAGACCATTTTCTTGATTACTTTCCAATCTTCAATTTCGGGTATACATTAATTGTTTAAAAACCATTTATCAAAGTACTTCTCAGCTTCAAACAAAGGGCGACTTTTAATCATAGCTACCAGGACAACAGAAAGTATAAAGACTGTAGTATACAAAAAAACTGTCCTCCGCTGTGTAAGAGACACAAAAAATCAAAAAGTTTTTAATTCTTCGTTGCTAAGTTGCTTCTTTCAACTGTATTGTTCTGGCTGATACTTACACCGAAGCGTAACAAGTATTTTATAGAGCTAAGGGATTTCTTGTAAAAATTATCTTGTACGCTGTAATCACTGAAGAGCTGGCCAAAGTGGAGGAGACTTGGACGGAAATTGGATTTCTTTTACAGAACGGAATGAAGATAGAAAAATGTTGATGTTTATCTTGGTACAGCGGTCTTATATTTTGTTTAAAGACGTTGTTAATCGTATTCGTGCAAGAAATAGCAGGAAGAGAGATAAATGCAGTTGGTGCTAGTTTTTTTTAAATGTAGTCGGTTTTTTACAGCTTATTTTTAAAGTCTGTTTAACGTCAAAGCTGAAAGGCTTTGACATTGGCTTAGACGTACATGTTGCGGAAAAGGGCAGGTGAAAGAAAATCATATTACAGGAGACTGTCTTGAAATCATGACGTGGTCACGAGAGCCCAAGCATTGGAGAGACGATGCAATGATGAGGAAGGATTTGAATGCATCCATTCGAGTAATATTATTTGCATTTAATCATCATCATCATCATCATCAGCCTATAATGTTCCCACTGCTGGGACACAGGCCTCCTCTCGGTGAGAGGGATTGGGCCGTAATCCACCACGCGGGCCCAGTGCGGGTTGGTAGATGTCACATGTCTTCGAATTTTTGGTTCTAGGACATGCCGGTTTCCTCACGATGTTTTCCTTCACCGTTTTGAGAGCAGTGGTGATGAAATAATTTACACAAAGTAAACCGCCTGGCTGGGTTCGAACTCACGACCTACAACTCGTAAGTCGCAGCCGTTACCACTTGGCCACCACTGCTCATATTACTCGAATGGATGCATTTCTCTCTGAATCTTTTGTTTCGTAAATACATGTAACAGTAGATATTATGTAGCCACTGACGAGCATACCTACTTAGAACATCGTACATGCAAAAAAGACAGAGAAGTACAAGTATAATCACGTCTCAAAACTGTAAGTTTAGTTTCTTACTTTATCTTCTCCGTAGGAACCTACAACGCTTTGGGATAAGCAACATCATCTTTCTGACTGGCCGACACCTTGACAATTCAAAAGAACCTGTAAGTGATTGGTTTCCTCAACCATGTGAACGATGGGACTGTCACCAACGAAAAAGCCGACCTATGGTGGTACAATTTGTAACAGCACTAATATATTTCTACCTTGACCCTTCGGTGTAACACACAGCCAAATGTCTCAGCTAAATATCCGAGATTACTCATAATTCGAGTCGGAGTTAGTTCGGAACGGAATCCTGTCGAATATTCTTTTACCACCCCCGGGGTAATTGGGGGACGATGGGGGAATTAATGGATTATTAGAGAAAAGACTTGGGGAATTATACAATTAAGTATATCCCGATTCCTGTTCGATTGAATGTGATCTTTTTTGGGGGTTATTATAAAAATTTGAAACTTGTCTTTTTCTGTGGGAGTTTAAAAATTGGATGGAATTGATGAATTATTAAACGTAGTTACTGCATTATTAATATTACCTTTTTTACAAATTTACGGGGAACATATTTGGCACAGTTAAAGTTTATATGGAGGAGTGCAGAAAGCAGGTTTTTTAATGAATTTTGGTCGAATTTCGAACACTGGGCGACCACTAGTATGTATGTATAAGTACACAAAATGCTCTTCAAAATTTTGTTGTAAACTTCAAAAGCTTACTAAAAATATGTTTTGTCAAACCAAGAACTGTTTATCCCAATCTTAAAATCCAATTCAATTTATATCAAAAGATCAAACCATCATAAGGACCAAAATTGCATCTGCGGTACGTACCTATACGAGATAAAAAATATCTTACCGAAAATTCATATTAAATCACAGATAAAGGAAGATTCATTCCACTAGGTCCCCTTAAACCGGGGGACTGTAATTTAATTTCAACTTTCCCCCTTATCTCGATACAGCTTGATAAGGGATTTAATTAAGTTTACAAACTAAGTAATTTTTTATTACAATTTTTAAGATTTGTTGTCCGCAGTCCAGTGGTTTTGTAATTTAGATTTAGAATTTCGTTTAAAAAATTTAAGGACGTTGGGGATTTTTTTCGCATGAATTTCTGAAGATCCCTGTCAGATTGTCAGTCTGACGGGAAAATGACAGCATTTTAAATATCCCCAGAATAAAAATAAAAAACATTATAATTTTTTCACTACGCCATGTGTACTACAGTCATCAAATGAGATAAGTAACCACCACCCTCATTGCGTAACACACGATTAATCATATTCTGTTTCATTTTGACTGTTCAACAATATTCATTGCGTTATTAACGTTGTTGAGCAGACACATTTTTCGAACTTAAGAAGCAATGGTTTAGCAATATGTTTCAAAATGATTCAGATTATGATTGACCGTGCGTTGCGCAATTAGGGTGCTGGGTTGTCGGATTTAGATGAAGTTTAGTGGGAAACTGATGAGTGTTTTAAATTAAAAGCTTCTTTTTATTTACAGTTTATGTACGCGCATATGAACACACAACATTAAAGAAAAATGCTTCTGTAATTTATACGTAAGTATTACAAACTGAAAACAGAACTAGCAAAAGTTTGGATAGACATATTCTTTACACTGTTAGAAAGATTTAAAAAACTGGCAGAATTAGGTACCTAGAAAACGTTCACGGGTTCAAAGTCTCAATAATGTCGAGTCGTGCTTATTAATAGAACTTTAGTGATTAATAGACGTGTTCGCGTGAATTTGTGGAGTTATAGGAAGTATTTTCAAAGATCTTTAGATAATTTGATTTGTTACTTTTTCAGCGCAAAAGTTTACTTCTTTTTACTTTTTAGCTGTGGTAATTAATTCGTATACCTCCATTTGCTATTTTAATTACAGTCATAATGACATCAACCTAAACTGTGGAAATATAAGTATTATTGAAAGTAACTCAAACACCACTCAACAGGACTTGAACAAATTAAATGGGACCACCCTACAAGTTTACCTTTTTAAATAGGAGATGTTATCAAATCGATTTATAAATGAAGAAGATCTGAAGATACAAACATTCCAAAAAAAAAACTGAATTGAAGTCGGGTAAAATGATTAGCTACAGTTTTTATCCCTATAGCGTTTGATTTTATAATTAAAGATTTATTGTCTTGACTTATGTATTTGCTAAGCCATGATACACAGGCTTTGGGAATGGTGTTAACAAATCGAACTGCGACATTATTAGTTATCATTGCTTGTTATTGCTTAGATCAACCAATTCGGTGAATGGCAGAGACAGGGGTTGGACCGTACCTTTCCCTGAAAAGAGGCCTGTGTTCCAGCAGTGGGAATTTTATAGGCTGAATAGTGAATATGCCATGACATAAAACAGAAAAAGTAGAGAGAAATATGCGTCACATCCACATTTAACGGCCGTCTCTCTCTGCCATGCTCTTGCTCGGGCAGGCCTTTAAGGTTCATCATAGTACTTGACATACGTAATGTTCATTAGTCACACAATCACGTTGATAACATCTATTTTAATAATCGTCGTGTTTAACGCTACGTAAAATATTCGCTAATTAACATACCTACAATGGAATGAACATTGTAAATGATTGTATTGCATGTTACAACCTAAACTGTTTTAATTTGTGTATTTCCGAGGTACAGTGGAACCAATGTTAGTAGGTATATGGATTTTTAACGATGGCAACCCCAGCCTTAGTAAAATTATTTCTGTGATGAAAATGGATGCAGAGAAATATCTTGAGGGAACTAACTAGCTTAAACGTACATATGAGTGTAACGTAAATTCTATTCTTCTTCTTAGCGTATTGATGAAAAATATTTAAACAAATTTGGCCCAAAATTCAGCTGCGCAAACTCCGCTCACTGACGCAGTTTTTTGTTTTGGGTGGGAGATCCTCAAATAACTTCTCCCGCTCTGGGTGGAGCAGGAGGGCGTGTCAGACTTTTACTGACTAAAACCCGCCCGTGTTACCTCAGTTGCCTGTGTGCCAGGGGCCACGGTATCTATTTCTAACAACCTGGACCCCTGCAGGCATCGGCTCTTGCAGGCCTCACCAATTGGTGCTGACATCTCTTTGAGGCGAGCGTGGGCCACAACGCAACGAACAAACATAATTTCATCACAAGTCAAAATATTTACCGCCCAACGAAGTGGGCACGGGTCAGCAGTTAGTACTAAATATTACCTTAGCCCTTTTAATCTCTGTGGTTAATTGGCATTTCTAAGATTTAAGTTTTTTTACCAACCATTCTTATCAAGGCGTATCGTGTCACCCAGTTACTGTATTTTTGAGTTCAGACAGGCACTCGCGTCATGTAAAATACTGGTATGCAGATGGAACTGGTTACACTATTAGATAATCCAGTATCGTTTAGAAAAGACCAGATGATGAAGACAGTTAGATCCATTCATAAGAATAGTGAGCTTATTATCAAACCTGCAGTACAATACGATGAAGGAAAAAAAGGCCATTTACACCTTCCGAGGCGAGCACGCGACGACGGCGCCCCGACCGAGTCACGTATCGGTTTAACCCAGGCTTCGAGTTCCGAACTACGATCCCGAACTCCATAGAGCCAGGATTAAAGGATTTGCTATTGTCGACGTGTTACCAACTTGGAAAAAGCGGTAAGCCGCCGACAGGGACACGAGTTTTTCTTGTTATATTCGGAATATGGTTGTATTTTTCCATGAATGAGGGGCGAATATTGAGATGTGGTTAATTTGTCTGTCAATTTGACACATTTTTGGATCTCTTTTTTTTTTATTTTTAATGTGTTTGTACTAGGCAGTCATAGCAAAAAGGTCACGTGTTTTACAAATCTGTGCGAAGGCAATGCCATAAGAAATACTATAACAAAAATCAGTAGGTATGCACCAGCAGTATGTTTTTTCTTTTGTTTCCTCGACACAAGAATTACGCACATAGATACACATACGAGTAAACTCACAACTTCTTCTTGTAGGCAGAAACTAAAGAACGCCACCTGCTACGATCCGTGCATACTTCTTTTGCCTCGTTTACGTTCATGCAAGGTGTTGGTGCAAGGTTCAGGTAAGGTGAAAGCTAAAGTCATATATTTCATTATAAAACATAAACATTGAGTGCATTTATATTTAAAACTAGCTTTTGCCAGCGGCTTCGCCAGCGTGGAACTTTCATCACCTATTTATCTCCCTTAGGGGTTGAATTTCGAAAAATCCTTCCTTATTCCTCGTCTACATTATAAAGAGAACCTCTGTGCAAAATTTCAGCTTTCTAGGTCCAAGGGTTTGGGTTGGGCGTTGATGAGTCAGTCAGTCAGTCAGGACTTCTCTTTTTATTTATATAGATTAAATACGCTTTCATAATACAACACCAACAAATCATTATATTAATTATGAAAATAAAACGGGTCCATATTGGCTCAACTAAAGTTCTTTACCCGAAATTGTTCTTCCTAACGATTTGTAATGCGAATGATCACTCTTCCTAAAATTTTTCATCCTAAAGTTTTCATTCATACTATTTGTAGTGCTACCGGCGATGTTCATAACACTCATGTTTCCGAAAATTGTAATTAATAATATCATTAATGTAAATATATTTAAACTCCTACTGTTTTTTATCATAACGCTTTTATCCCTAAACTTAATTACCATAATATTTTCACTCATACTCAGAAAGAAACATTTACCATGACCACGCATGCAGCAGGCATGCAGCAGGCATGCAGCATGCAAGCATGCAAGCAAGCATGCAGCATGCAACATGCAGCAGGCATGGTTTCTGTCACGGCTCCGGCGCTGTGGGGCTCCGGCGATCCCACGCGAGCTGCTCGTCGCAGATGTGTTTAACGCTCACCACCGTAGCTTCGGCTTGCCGGCATATGCCGGCCAGCCTCAACCTCGGCGGCGGGCGTTAAAACCACCTGCTCCTCAGCTCGCGGGCCGCCTCGCCCCTCCGCGCCTTCGCGATTTTAATAACACTCTAGGGGTAGGGCAAACAAGACTACGTGGAGTCAATTTTGCAACGATTCGTTTCTTGGGGGCACTATGAATAATAGTATTAAAGATGGTTATGTTGAGAAAATATAGGGAAAAAAATAAAAGTATAATAGATGTTTATTGCTACTGACATTATGAAGTTGAATGCTTCGGAATTATGAACATTAGATACAGAGTAGTTAGGAATTGTGATTGTTAGGATGAAAAATGTTAGGAAGAACATTTTCGGATTTCCAATTATCGGACTTGAAAATTTAGGTGAACTTTGGCGCACCCAAATAAAACATACGTAACAAAATCATTCACAAATAATTTAATTGTGGCTGTCGTTAATCATTCAAGCTCCAGGGTAGACCTCGAACTCAGATTATAAAACAAAGGCAGATAGACCGCTCGGAACACCAAAGTGAAGCCAAAAAACCAAATACTAAAGCGTCGTATTGTATACGTATACATATAATGCGAGGCTTTAGTATTTGTTTTTTTGACTTCACTTCAAACTACGGCTTTAAATTTAATTCATCATCATCATCATCATTTCAGCCCAAAGACGTCCACTGCTGGACAAATGCCTCCTCCAAAAGGGGGGTTTTGCCATAATCGCCACGCTAGGCAGGCGGGTTGGCGATCGCAGTATGGTGGTAAAATGCATAGAGAACGCTGCTGCCCATTCTCTAGTAAGTCCCTTAGTCGCCTCCTACGACACCCACGGGAAGAAATGGGATGGTGCTATTCTTTAAGCACTTTAATTTAATTATAATCATTAAAATAAATAAATAAATTTCAATAATCAATACAACCAACGTTCACTAACGTTAGAAAATTTAAATTTCGCAGGTTACCCTGGAGCTTCGAACTTAACGTCAGTTATTTCCCCCTAGCTCCCATTTATCTACGAAACTATGCGTGTAAGCTCAATCCCTATTTCTAAACCTCCACATGAACATGAATACTGTTCATTCAACGTACATACACTAAGCTATACAGACCTCTTCACAAAGAGACTGACCACAGTTATGCGTTTCAAGAGCTTGTCTTTCAAACTAGAACTGGTCAGTAACCGAATGATTTTCCATGTTACATTCTGTAAGGTTTACATAAACACGTGTTCATTAATTCGTGAAATATCGAAGGCGCATTTTGTATACCGTACCGAATAGCATTCGTGTAAATTTTGTGAATAGTAAGTAAATCACAGAAATGTCGTGTATGAATTGAAGAACCGGTTTTAGGAGTATCCGATTCCTAATAAATAGGCTAATGCGTTGTCTAAAGGTTTTGTTTTCGTATGGAACATTTATCTAATAGCGAGCCAATTACCTAAAAAATATATTGGGGCAACTAGATATAACTCCTGCTTGTCTCTTGTGATGGCACCATGTAATTAATCGACTTCGAAAAAGTTGAGGTTAGACTTTCGACGAGTTTTTTTAGTATGATACAGAGCAATAGATAATTCAGATAACCTTTTCGAATATATTTTATGCTATCTGCGGAAAAATATACATGCATGTTTGGTCAATCAATCTGTTAAAATATCTCCGAATAATGTTTTCTTTACTTTAGGTAATAATGTCTTAGGTAATACTGCGGAAAATGATATTCACAATATCTGTTCTATCTAACTAGCTTTTACTATCCCACTGCTAGGCAAATATAAATCGCTCTCCCTTTTTTGCACAACTGCTGAGATCAAGGCGCCATCTACATGGGCACGTGCGAACTATGCAACATACTGACGTCACACCAAAAAAGCTGCAGCGCGCAAGCAAACTTTACCGTGCGACCTCAACATCTATCGTCGGGCAGTAGCCCACCAGGCACGTCACCCGTCTCCCTTTTACATAGAGAATGTATGAACTTTACACCCTGTTCCTTATACCTCTCATCTGAACCTACACATCTTTTTTATAATGACCATCCATTCAAACGAAAGTAAAACCAGTTAAAAAGTCCATTTATTCAAAATTCCAAAACAATAAACAGTCGAACCAACCCACATACAAAGATCCATTGTTTTTTTAGAGTTTGCGATAAGAGAGCGGACCACCCACGACGCAAATGGGTGCGATGACGTCGTCATGGCCACTCAAGCGCATAATGATCAAGAAGTAAATAAAAAGATTTAGACAGAACAGCAAATAAAACCTATTAAACTTCAAGCATTTCTTCCGTGTAAAATATACTCGTAATTACCATAACGTGAGCAATAAATATTAATTATTAATGTTGTTATTACGTGTATTCGCTTACTTACGTATGTTAAACTGTTAAGGTTAATAAGCTGTCATTAGTTGTTATGGAGTTGCATTCTGACGTGAAAAGTTGCACGCTTTCGTGTGACATGTGTCAAGTTGTCACGTTTGTAATATTTATCAACACAACTAGTAATTAACATAAACCCACCATGCAAAATATAAGCGTTTTTTTTTGGCTCAGCTGGGTGTTAATGTTATGTCCAAATGGACACGATTAAACATCATACCACGGTTTATACCTTAAGCCAGAGTAGTTAACCATATCATTTCTTATGCCACGTTCTCACGGTCCGTTAATTTTCAGGCCGCGCCAGGTGTTGCGATGCCTGTCGAGGGCTATCGTGGACTGTGTTGAGCATTCCTGGTATAAATAAAGCACATATACATACAGTGACAGGCGCCCCCGCGCCGCGTCATGCCTCGCCATTCCAAGCTTACCGACTCCAGATGATCAGACGGGCGGCAAAAGGCCACCACTGGCCTCATTGAGTGCGATGGTTCCCAGGGCCTGTAAGCCTGGCTTGGCGTGGCATGGCCTGTGCAAAAGTGGGTCGTGGGAACGAGGCATTATCAACTCAAAAACCGTTCCATCACATCCTCTTTTCAATTATTTGTATTGTGTCAGTTGTGAGCTAGTACAGTTTTCGCCATCTTAATAAAAACCTATCGACATTCTACCTACACGCAAACATGTCATACCAAGCTTCAATTATTCTATCTAAAAAGAACCAAAATGCTACCTTCATCCCCAACATAAGCCGCATTCGTAAAAACTGCAAACAACACAACGTACAGGTACAGCCGCCAACAAAAGCTTCCAAACATTCATTTCAGCTAACCCCAAAGAATTTCAAATATGGCGGCTTCGTTCGAAATTCGAAACGGACAGCTCCATAATCCAATGACTTCCAACTAGCCAGTATTACGGCTCCGAACTCCGTATAAAGGATCTAAATTACCCCCAAATGGGAGATGTAATCGATTTTTCTTTGCCTACCCTCAATTAGCCGTATCTGGCGTGTGGATGTATCAATTGCAGGTACCGTACACAGAATAGTTGGGATGAAAGTTTTGTAATTAAGAAAGTAATAATATTTCTTGGTGTTGAGAGAGTTTTGGAGAGTTTTTCTATTTCTGTACGTCAAATTGTTATACGCTGCTTTATGACGGTTAAGCCTTTAGGTAAATTAGCAAATTTTTTTGACATCAACAAAATTTTCTTTAAAAAAAAGTAACGAAAATCTAGGACACTTCAACAATGTCAGAATTACTGGAGGTCCTGACTAGACACACTGGCCCATGATTTTTTCATGGTTACGTAACGTCCAAATATTACACATCAGAAAATGTAAGACAAGCTGTTTATAAATAGTGGTTTCTATCTTAGATTCGAGCAAAGCGTTGTTGGGTTTTGTCATGAGGAATTTTTAGTAGAATTCAGACTCCAACTGGATACGTGCCCCAATTGATGTCAATAAACTCGCCCTTTATTACATGGGGCATTAACATATCCGGTGAAATGTGTGGGTGTAGGTACTATAAGTACACCACTCTAAAACCCTTCGCAGACTACTTACAGAAATAAAATCATTTATCAAATGAATTTGGCACAATCATGTTGCTAACGCTACATAACTGGGCACATCTAATTGCACTTCGACTGTCCAAACAAGGTAGCAGTTAATTTAGCACACACGTAACGGACACGACACGACTGCCGGCAGGTTCAACAGCATTTGTGATGTCTAAAATTAAACTACTGAATATTGAGCAATTTGTAAAACTGTAGTTTGGTGATGAAATACTATCAGAATTTGAGTCGATGAAGTTTACAAAATTATAACACGGCCGCTTGTACACGTTGGGTCTTAATCTGCTTCTCAATTTATTTCCCTGACTGTACTTACATTTTTTACGTACCTGACTTAGTATCGGATATTTCTGTTTTACTTTAGAAAATTCTGTTAATATGGAACCATTGACTTGACATCTATGGACTTTGGAATTGTGAACTGCTTATATACCAAGAACCCCACCGTGCCTTGGAAAGTACGTTAAGCCGTTGGTCCCGGCTGTCATTCGCGGACCTTTGGCAGTGTGACAACTAGATTTACCAAGGAGTGTCATATTACCCAGTTACTGGGCTATGTAGGTCAAATAGACTGTCGCTCCATGTAAAATCCTGGTATTCAGCTTCGTTCGGTTAGACTGTAAGACGACGCCAACATATTGGAGATGATGATGACTTTGTATATCGGTTTTGTACCTTCCATACGTATGTATGTCTGATGGCAACAAAAATCTGCTCCACATAAAGGGATTGGTCGTTAATACTAAAATATTTCCACCAGCTAAGGCTTACCTGTACAGTTATCAACACAATCGTCGTTGAATCTCGTGAGATTGCCACTTTGCCGGACATAATACTCATAACGCTTAGCGTGTTGTTGACTGTACCTGGTGATTGGATTGTGCAATGTGGGTTGTTTCAAATAGATTTGATCATTCCTGTTTTATTTATACTGAGCATGATTTCCGTTTACATAATGTTCGCACTGCTAGGACACAGGCCTCCTCTCTGTGAGTGGGAGTGGGCATAATCCATCACGCGAGCTCAGTGCGGCTTTAGGTTCTAGGACACGTTTCTTTACAGTGTGACCTATGACCTACAATTCGTAAGTCACGGCCGATTCCATTGCACTGCTTTTTGCTAATTTCGCTGATTTGTCTTTAGCGGGAGAAATAAAAATGAGATGCAGTTCTTTGGTAAGCCCATCACTTCAGAATGGCTGGACGGAACTGGCAAAATTGATAACCTCCTTCTTTTTGAAGTCGGATAAAAATTTCCGTAATAGTCCAAATGAGGTTCTTACGTAAAGGAAAAATCCGGGAAAATTCGGAAATACTTCTGTGGGAATTTTGTATGAATTATTGAAATTTTGAGAGTACACATTCTGTAGGGCCTCTAGTTTTTTTGTAAGAATTAATATCGGACATTTCCCATGGCATAACACATTTTGTACCTATGACCCATGACTTTGAAAATAATAATCCTAATCCAAATTGCTTAACTGCTAAATCTTTAAATAACCTAATCCTTGTATGTCAGATTCTCTTGTATCCATTTACTGCAATAGTTTGTCAAGACAATTTATTTGGAGTTAGCTTTTACCATGTTTTTGAATTTCAGCAAACATTCTCACGTCCTGTTCCCTAATGACCAAAACTTTTGACTGACAATCTTAACTTTCTAAATTGCTATTACTATTGCTAAATGTTATTGCTTTACCTTTTAACGCTTACGATGGATTCGAAAAATAATAGCAGCTATTAATAACATCACATCATCATCACGTCTGTATTTCCTGAAGAGTTAGGCAGGAGTGTACCCACATTTAAGTCCCATGTAATAGGGGTCGAGCCTTTTTCCCTCAACTGGGCATTGATTCAGCCTACGGGCTGCTTCTGAGAAATTCCTAATTTAAAAGTCCAACAACGCTTAGCCCGATCTGTACATTTACACACTACGTAGAATGTTATTGTATTCTGACAGCCCTATTACAAACTACAACTCATTCTATTCTGAAAGCCCTATTAATTCCCTAATCAGTTAATTTCCTGTGAAATTGCGACAAGAAAAACAGCCAATTACTTGACATGGTATTTAGCAGTAGATCATAATTAACTATATGTCACTGGTCGTAACTAGTAATATTCTACTTCCTACTAGAATATTATAAATGAGAAGTATGTTTAGATGTTTGTGGAGGGGCTTGTGGCTAAATAACAATAGCTACACGGGTCGATCGACCAGGTTAAGCTACGCTTGCCGCGGTTGGTCCGTGGATGGGTGACCATCTTTACATACCAAGACCCCTCCGTGCCTCGGAAAGCACGTTAAGCCGTTGGTCCCGGCTGTCATTTGTGGATCTTTGACAGTCGTTACGGGTCGTCAGAAGCCCGAAAGTCTGACAACCAGTCTTACCAAGGGGTATCGTATTACCCAGTAACTGGGTTGTGGAGGTCAGATAGGCAGTCGCTCCATGTAAAATACTAGTATTCAGCTGCATCCAGTTAGACTGGAAGCCGATCCCAACATAGTTGGGAAAAGGCTAGGCAGATGATGTTTAGATGTTTGTTACTCAATCACGCAAAAACGGCTGAACGGATTTGAATGAAATTTGGCACACAGATAGTTTATAACCAGTATTAACACATATCATAGTTTTTATCCCGGTAGTACGCTCCCATGGTTCAATTTCTGGCCTCCACACGAGAGAAGCCGCTAGTAAAAGCTAGCTAACAAATAACAATCAATCAGATATAGGAACAGACATAACTCCTAGCTAAAACAAGATGTTATCACGTGTTTATAGCTTCAGTGCTGCTGCGATGTAGGTGTGCGATCTCATTAAGATTATCTGCCTGAATTATTACCTGTTTATGTTATTAGGCTTGGTTTGAGCTAGATTGTGATCGTGAATAGTCAAATAAAGTACGTTGGTGGTACAAAATTTGCTATTATTGTTAGCTAGTGTGGCAATTACAGAGAGAGAATAAGATAGCGACTGCGGTGGTGGCCCAGTGGAATCGGCCCTGGCTTACGAGAGTTAGGTCGTCTGTTCGAACCCAGGCAGGCGCTTTACTTTATATCAGGGGTTCCCAAACTTATTTTGTCTACTAGCCACTTTGAGAATAAATTAGTTTTTATTGCCCTCTTTTTTTCACCTACTTAAAAACCACTATAACTTCAAATTAAATAAATTATTGTGAGCTATATTAGCGGAGATTGAGCGGAATTAGCGGGTCTCTTACCACCCCCCTTTAGGCCTGCAGCGCCCACAAGGGGCGTTATCGCCCACAAGGGGGCGTTATCGCCCACTTTTGGAAAGGCTGCTTTATATCCTTAAATAATCTTATCAAAACATCTCCAGGAAACCGGCATGACCTAGAACCAAACATTCGAAGACAAGTGACATGTACCAACGCGCACTGGGCTCGCGTTGAGAAATTAAATACAGAACAGTTCAAGAACATATTGAAAAATAAAAAAAATACTGACAGAAAAAGCCTATTATAATGTTAATGAATTTTTAAATGACAAACCGCTCTGAAGATATTGACTGAACTTTGCCAGTTATGAATAAGTCTGATGTAATAGGGGTCGATCCTATTGCCATAAACCGGTAAAAATCCAAACTCCGGGCTGTTGCTGATGAATTCCAGATAGACAAACCTAATAACAATTTGGTCTACCTGGGAATTGAACTCAAGACGTCATGCTCAGCAGTAACGCTTTGTACCACTGGACCAACGAGGCATTCAGTTGAAAGTGACTTAAATTATGTTTTAATGTACAGATATACATTTAAGGGCATTGTTTTTATGTGAAAACTGTATTATTATTCCTTTTATTAATTTATGTTGATATGCATTTTATTGCGATTTAATTTTAAATGATGTACCATTAATAATTTTTGAATATCCAGTGTATTAAGTGTTTATGAGTGTTTTATTTTATTTTGTTATATCAGTAGTAGTATTTCAAAAACAATGTAAATTGTTAATGAATACATTTAAATCGAATTGAAATATTTAAATGTCACATAGACAGAAATACCTTGTTGTTTTATGACGCACAAGTGAATTATTGTATGTGACTTATGTTTGAAATATTTAAATAACCAGTGTGTTAAGTGTTTATTACTGTTTTATTTTGTTTAACTACGTAGTAGTATTTCAAAAACAATGGAAATTGTTAATGAATAAATTGAAAATGAATTGAATTATTTTAATGTCACATGGAGATATACCTAGTTGTTATCTCATTGTTATATGACGCGCACCTCCTGCCAGGGGTGCGGGTTTATTCGAAAGATATACCGCCGCCCCTGGCATACAGGCTACTGAGGGAACACGGGTGGGTTTTAGTCAGTAAATGTCTGACACGCCCTCCTACTCCACCCAGAGCAGGAGAAGTTATTTGATGATTACCCACACAAAAAAAAAAAAAAACGCGCAAGTGACCTTCAACCACAGGTTACTAAACACAGGACCAAGTCTATTACAAGGCCGACTGCATCTTTTACGGGCTAACAAAAAACACTGCCTCGTTGGTCTAGTGGTCGCAAAGCGATTTGCGAATCGAACCCAGGACCTCTCATGGGTCCGATTCCCGGGTCGAGTAAAGTGTTAGTATGTCCATCCGGAATTTCTCAGTAGCCGAAGTTTGCTTTGTACCCAGTTGATGGCAATAAGCTCTCCTCCTTTTACACGGGACTTACATATAACTGGCGAAATGTGGATGTACCTACTATGTGTCACCTCTGCCTAACCCTTCGATGTAACAAGGCGTGATACTAGGTATTATTAGAAAAAAAAAATGAAGAAGTCTGATTCTTTACCATGTGCGCTATACGTTTTCGATGCCCAAATCCCCTTAATGATGTTCATTCAACCTCTTTTTATACGCCATAAAGGAAAGTTTACCAAACAAGAAAAAATACCTTAAAAATTAGCAATCCCCTCGTCACAATCGCGGGTCTCTCTGGCCGAATTCGGACAATAGCCACAAACAACATAATATACAATTCAAGGCCTCACATATTCGGCAGGAAACAGAAATACATAAAAGTAGAACGTGACACAAAACTCGGGATTTGTATGTAACTGGTGGCTTGAAAATACACATTGTTGTAGAAAAACGTTAAAACGTTTTTTATTTTATTCTTTTGCCCATCAGACGTCTGGAAATTGATTTCTCAAACATCGTAAAGAAACTGGCTTGTCATGGAATCAAAAATTCTAAGACATGTGATAACTATCAAACAGCACTGTATCCTCGTGGTGGATTACGGATCATTCCCTCTCACAGAGAGGAGGCATGTGTCCCAGCTGTGCGAGAAATTATAAGCTGATTATGCTTAACGCAAAATAAATTAAAAAAAAACTGCTTTACAGTGATTTTCAGTACATAAGCATAATCTTATAAAAACTTAAGTTACTTAGTTGATCATTAGGCTCCATTGTAAATTATGGAATTAGTCATGGAGATGCAAAAGTCTGACTTAGCTCAACTTCTTTCAAAGAGTCACGGTTCAAAAAAGTATCACTGAACTTAGTCACAAATGTTATCTTACTTATGGGCCTTCATAACAATGGTCGATAAAGGATCCCCCGGTTTATGGTAAAAAAGAAAAATGGATTCAATCGCCAAAAGTTGCACTGTAATTTCATGAATAATTTATTATTTTTAAATCAAGGGTCCTCTGCTAAATATACTATAAAGTTAACATAATTATAATTATTCTCTATTTATTTCAATAACAATAAATGAAAAATGGTTTCATTTATTATTATTATAATTTATTTATTTCAAATTTAATGGATTCATCCCCTTAAATATCTAAAAAAAAACCCGTTAAAAATAATTCCACTGACCTCAAAAACCTTCACAAATATTCGTTTCTGTATCCAACCTCGAAGGACCAAAAACAACAGATATCCCAATTGTGTCCAGTAATATACACATTTCAAGGCATATAACAAGATAATATTACCCCGTAGGCTATAACTGGGCATTAGGATTTATGGAGTCCCTTTTGGGCCATCTTGGACAATGTTTAAATAAATGTCCGCTTGTAAAATGACTGAATGTGTTTATTTTCCGTTTTCTGTTATTTTTGCCCTTCGAGGTCAGATACCATCGTTCCCTTTCTTTTCGATGTTAACATGGATCATCATCATCTGCCTAGCCTTTTCCCAACGATGTTAGGGTCAGCTTCCAGTCTAACCGGATACAGCGGAATACCAGTATTTTATATGGAGCGACTGCTTATATGACCTCCACAACCCAGTTACTGGGTAATACGATACCCTTAGGTAAGACTGGTTTGACAAACTTTCAGCCTTCTGAAGACCCGTAACGACTGTTAAAGATCTGTGAATTACAGCCGGGACCTACGGTTTAACGTGCTTTCCGAGGAATGGAATGTTCTTTGTACGTAAAGATGGTTACCCATCCACAGACTATCCGCGGCAAGTGTAGCTAAACCTGATCGATCGTGCGGCTGTTAATACTTAGCCACAAGCCCCTTGCACCTTGCTTGTCTGGTTAACAGAGATGCAATGAAATAATAATACAATTATGTTATACACCAACCAAATTACTTGGTAAAACGGATATCTTGAACTGTCATCTGAATTTCAAGCTTTTGACTAAAAGATTCGACTTTTATTGCATCTATATTTCATATATTAGGTCTTTACCTATGAAATTGCCGTTCTGCAGTACTGGCCATTTCAAATCAAAATAATTTTTGTTTGGCTAAGAATTCTAATTTCAAATTAATTTTATTTTAAAAACATGGATTTTTTTTTCTAAAAGTAGTCATTTCTTTATTGATTAGTGTTACATTTTCATCGCATTTCAATCTTTTTCGTCATCATGGATACGTTAAAAATTCGAGTAATTATGGAATATGAGTACCGTCGTGGCAGCAACGCGGCACAAGCGGCACGCAACATCAACGACGTTTACGGAGCTAACACTACAAACCAACGCACCACCTGTTATTGGTTTGCTCGCTTCCGTTCTGGAAATTTCGACCTGAAAAATGAACCTCGCGGTCGTCCGAAGACTTTGGTCGACAATGACGAATTAAAGGCGATTGTGGAAGCTGATGATACACAATCTACGGCTGAATTAGCAGCAGCTTTCGACGTTAGCGTCAAAACAATATTGGTCCATTTGCGTCAAATTGGCAAGGTAAAAAAGCTTGACAAATGGGTGCCCCACGAACTCAATGATCGCCAGCGCGAAGTACGCGTCGAGACGTGCCTTGCACTGCTCAACAGACACACAAATGAAGGAATTTTGAACCGCATTGTTACCTGCGATGAAAAATGGATTCTGTTTGATAACCGTAAGCGCTCAGCAAGTTGGTTGGATCCTGGTTCAGCACCTAAACAATGCCCTAAACGAAAACTTACCCCTAGAAAAGTGATGGTCACTGTTTGGTGGTCTAGCGCCGGTGTGATTCATCACAGCTTCTTATCAAACGGGGTGAGCATTACTGCAGATGTGTACTGTGAAGAACTGAACACAATGATGGAGAAGCTGGCGCATCTCCAACCAGCATTGGTCAATCGCTCGTCTCCGCTGCTCCTGCACGACAACGCGCGACCTCATATTGCACAGCAGACGGTCTCCAAGTTGCAAGAACTGGGGTTGGAAGCTCTCCGTCATCCGCCCTACTCACCAGACCTTGCGCCTACAGACTACTACTTTTTCCAGAATTTGGATAACTTCTTGGCGGGAAAAAAATTTAATACCCGAGAGGCAGTACAAAATGCCTTTGAAGAATTTGTTGCCTCCCGTCCAGCTGATTTCTTTAAGAAGGGCATCAATAAACTGCCACTGCGATGGCAAAGATGCATTGATTGCATGGGTGATTACTTCGATTAATACAAATAAAAAATTCATGAAAAAAATTCGTTTAAATTTTTTCATACAAAACGGCAATTTCATAGGTAAAGACCTATTATAACAATGCAATTCAGCTTGTATTGCTTAAATAAACGCGTTAAAAATATGAAGTAGGTAGCACAAAAACTCCTAAGCGTGATTCCATGTCCTAAAAAAAAGAGAACTATAGAAAATAATACAAAAAAGAAACTTGGACAATATATTCGTAGGCTTTCAATATCGGTTGACCCAAACATCGTATAAATATATAGCAGTTAATGCGATACTGTTGTATTTTGGTCCTGTTGCCCATTCTGGTCCTCTGGGCCGCACGTGCCGATTGTATAGCAGGCTCTAATGGGTTTCTTATGAGAATAGGTTATGAGGACTTGTGGATAGATTTCGGTGTGTATGTGATGGTTATTTTGGTGCTAAAGTCAATAGATTTTATTTATTTATTCTCAAAAAGACAAAAGAGCCACTTGCATAAGAACGTAAGGTAAAATATTGTAATAAGCTTACTATAGGTAACGGTCACTGATACAATACAATAGTATTAAAATGATTTTGTTTTTATTTTGTTTGGGTCACACCTTCAGTGGTTTTATTCTCAACTAGTAGGCTAGTAGCATTATTAGTGAGTGGTTTCCATTATGTAATTTGACAGTTTTGATTTAAAACCACTGAAAGAGCTAACATTTTCTATGTAGGATGGTAAATTATTATAAAATTGTGCTCCTTCATAGGTGATATTCTTTTTAGCATAATTTGTACGTGTCCTTGGCAGAACAAGTAAGCTGGGCCGACGAAGACTCCGTTTACTTATTTGAGATTTTTTGGTAAATGTTATGTTTGTGTGAATGGTTCCATCCATTACTTTTCGGATAGCAAAACAGTGTTTTTATGATCCTGTTCTGCATTCTTTGCAGTTTCTGTAGCTTTGTTTTACCAGCGCTACCCCAGATTTTTATGAGATATAATAAAATATGTGATTTGACAAGTTTTTCCATATGGAATTTCTCAATAGCAGCTCGGAGTCTAGATTTGTGTCCAGTTGATGGCTTAAGGATCGCCCCTATTACATAGGGACTTAAACATTACGTACGAAATGTGGGTGTACTATATGTAAACCTCTGCGTTACCCACCAAAAAAAAAAGCAATAAGTATGTACACAGTTTTAAATGTAAAAAAAATAGCACTAGGTGCCACAAAGTGCGGACTTATTACTAAAAGCGATCTGTAAAAGATAGAATAATTAAGAAATACAAATACAAAAAAAGAAAAACATACTTCACGTCGAAAGGGGTACAGTTATTGCTTCACGTATTCATATACCTATAGATTAAAAAATAAAAACGTGAATGTTCTAAGTATGAACCAATTATGTTTAAATCCCATTTAATATGGCGATGCAATGTAGGTACATACATACATTTTTGAATGCATCTACTAGTTAGACTTCGTTCAAACATCATATCATAAAATGGAAACATTATCTCAGCCACTCCTTCCTAACAAAATCAATACAATTCCTTAACACACGAACGAAAAAATACCATTAAAAAACTTAAATAATTTAAAGTTGCGACAAAACTAGGGTTCTTCGGCACTGCGAAGTTTTCCCATTGAATAAATTAGAAGTTTTTATATCAACTTGGTTAATATTTCAATAAGGGATTTACATACTTGATGTGGAACTATCCCGAGTTTCCAACGATTCTTATCATCTTTTTTGTCACTGAGATAGTGCATGTTAATTTTGTATGTATTGCATGGGATTTCATGCTGTTAACGTTTTGGTATTGGCGTCAAATTTGACGTCTTTTGGTTATTAAAATTGTATTCTTCTATTGATATAATAGTATTTTAATATAATCAGCATTAGAGCAGTGATGGCCTAGTGGTAACGGCCGCAACTTACGACTTGTAGGTCGTAGGTTCGAACCCAGACGGGCGATTTACTTTGTGTAAATTTTTTCATAACCACTGCTCTCTAAACGGTGAAAGTAAACATTGGCTTGTTCTCGAACCAAAAATTCGAAGACATGTGACAACTACCAACTCGCAAGCAAGAAGGCTTGTATCCCAGCAGTGGGAACATAATAGGTTGATTGTATGTATGTATTGTGGAATCAATATGAACCTTACGTAAAATTATTGTCATACCGAGTGTTGTAATTTAGATACCGTAACTCTCTGTAATTAGGGAATTTTCTAGTTGGTTTAAGTGTATGTAATTTGGTTTTCCATCATAATCGTCTGCATATTTTACATATATAATTACAATGGTGTGAATGTTGAATGCATCTCGCCTTACTTACTTCTAAAACAATAGATACCTAATGAAACGTGGTTAAAAGGAATGCTAGACCAACTCTATTTAAATCCTTTTTCCTCTTGCTTGACTACTTAGAAAGAAAATAAAACCACAACACCACAACACCACAACATCAATATGGCAGTGATAAAAACTGTCAACGTGACACGAACGCAATACACTTGAGTATTCCTGTGGCGATGGAGTATTTATTTAGGCTCGGTTATTGGACTCATTGGGCTGGCCTGCATAGTCTTCATTATTTTGGATATAGCCACCGGCTATTGATTGTGACTGTCTTACTACGACATTTAAGGGGTGGTGTTAGGTTATTTGGTGAGTCGTGGCAAAAAACCGTAGCACATTAAGTGAACTCCATGTACTTAATTTTAGCATTAACTTACATTGCCTATTTTAAGATAATTGCATTCTTTTTGAGAAATAAATGTATTAAAAATGTAAGTGAAAACAGCTAAGCTACTTTCGACGAGGCCGAGACATCGACCATACAGAAACATACTAAAACCCCGGATGGTTTTCCTCTGAAAGTACGTGAAGCCATCCTTGCCGGCTGTCATTCTTTGATCTTTGACAGCTACGGGTGACTACCCGTAACGGCCCTTAACAAGGAGTATTGTATTACCTAGTGCCTGGGCTGTGGGCGTCAGATAGGAATTCGTTCCATGTAAAATAACAATATTCAGTTGCATCTGGCAAGAATGGAACGTTGGGAAAATGCCATGCAGACAATGTAAGGTTATTTGGTTGTTGTTTTAAGGTTCCGTCTGCCTGTAAATGTATATCATTTTAAAATAACGTCCACAAATCTCATAGATTGTTTTATTTAAAGGGCTTTATCAACCATTATCTACATTTATACAAATCTGTAGTGCTGGGCAACTTTCAGTGTTATCAACATTTTCTATAATAGTCTCATCGTTATTCTCTTGCACTTACCTCGATTTAACACTGAACAATTTTCTATATGAGACCAACATCTTAATCAAAAAAAAAAAAAAAAAAAAAATACAAATGTCGCGTACAAAAGTTCATCCCAAATGTATGAGACAATTGCATATTGCACTCATGCTCTATTAGTCCCCATCTCAGTAGTCATCCCTTGTCTAGCCGCATCATCTTGCACTTCATCGTCCATCCATCGTATCTTTTGTCTCCCTACTCTTTAATCCATACAAATTCGTAATCAAAATAGGTAATTCCACCTGATCCATACAGTGCATTTTTTTTTTTACTGCCTGAATATTATATTGACCATTTATCACAACGTTGTTTTCGGAATTTAACAATATCTATTGGTTAACTAAATTAATTAAGTAAAATATCAATATAGTTTTGTAAATAAACAAATGCACACACGACACATTTTGCTACATAAATGTTGCTCTATCGACTAAATCAAACACTGCATTCACTCAGCAAATTTGAATTTCCTATTACGTTCCACGATTCGTATAGATATCTGCCATCGTCAGTTGGGTTAATTTGAAACCTATCGCATTTGTAGTTTTACGTACAATTCTACTTACACGACATTTTCCTTGTATTCACCGCAAGGACAGTCAGGGTACACTCACATTCGACTAGTCATGTTTAAGTCCCATGTAAGGGGCTCATTGTCATTTACCGGGAACAGATCCAGAAACCGGGTTGCTATTGATAAATTCTTGATAGAAAACCCCGTAACATTTTGCTTAACCTGCGAACCAAACCAAGGAACCCTATCCTCAGATGCAGTGCTAAAATGTCATAATTAATTTTATTTATAACAAAAGTTTGTACGCCTTTTGGCATAATATGGCGCACTCTACAGGAAAAGTTTTTATCCAGTGCGCAAATTGTAAATTCAGCATATCATTCTAGACCCCTTAGCGCATGATATGCTGAATTCATGGTTACAATTTGCGCACTGGATAAAAACTTACCCTGTAAATTATCTTTATATATCCTCGTTATTGTACCTACCTATGTTAAACAAATGATTAAATGACTTGCCTATGACTTAAATACGAAACGTTTTCTACATAAAGCAAAATAAAAATAAATATTTCCAACCAGTGATAACACTGATTACAAATAAAACATACAAGCGGTTTATAAAGTCTACACATTGAGCGAATAAAATAATTTTAATAACAGTAGGTAAGCCCTGAAATTAACAGTAATAAGGAGTACGTGGCAAAAATACTTTACCTGTTTCCTGTGTTAAGCTCAGAACTGTGAAACAGAAATTATTGTGTTAAATACAAGAACACACTTGTTTTTAATAATTATTTTGTATGTACTTAATTATGTTTTTTTTTTTTATGAAAAATATAAAATAATGAGATGAAAAGATTGGTGTTTTATTATATTATTGATGAAGACGATAAAACTTACAGACTTGAAAATATTTCGAGATTTCTATAATATATTTATGTTCGTTATACTACCAGTCTTCTGGGCACGTTTCCGGATGACAGCGATGCGCACGACTACTTCGACGCCTCAGTTGCAATTGTTTTTGTATTTATTTTTATAATTAGTAAGTAATTTAATTTATATTCACGATAAATAAAGATATTTAAGTTTTAAATTAATGTAGAAGACAAATAAATAATTTGGAAAAAAATATCAAAATTATGGTGAAAAACATCAAAATTCTGCGTGAAGACAGAAACAAACCCAGAGGTCACAGTGTCTTTTGTAGGCCAGACATAATATTATTTTACAGCATTTTCTTACTCTCTTCTTCTTTTTCCTTCTTTAAAATCTTTTCTTTCTTATATTTCACTATCATTTGCCTAGCCTTCTAATCTCTACATAAACTCTACTCTAACTAACTTTACATATCTCCACCTCCAAATATAATCGCACATAACTTGAGAACGGCTTGGCCATTTTTGTTTTAAAATGTTTGTAGTATTCGAAACTAAGTTCCGAAGGAAAGAAAAACGAGAAAAGTTTCCCATATTTTTAAAATTCGGGAAAAACTTACGAATTAACAATAATATGTTGACAGGACAATGCCCTCAGGTCAGCTATTTTAATAAATATCAGTCAGATTCTTAAAACCTCAGCATTCTCCTCTTAAAATATTAACAGAAGCATATTTTCTACCCGTATCCTCCACCTCACCTTGCATTCCCAAAGACCACTCGGCCTCCAGATGTTTTCCACTCAAAATTACCATAAAATACCAAAAATATTTTTCGGCCCACCCACTCAAAATTCATGCCTGCATCGTCTTTTAACTGGCACCCCTCTCAAATTTATTTAGCCTTACCCTTAAAGCGACAATAAACACTCCGTGTCGACCAAACAGTTTGGACGAGACCAGAATAACCGATATTATTTGTTTGAGAACGATTTAAACCGACCCTTTTAGCGTTTTTATTGATGTCCAGAATATTTTGAATCGAGGGAGCGTATTTTGATCGAAAAAATCTGAGGATGCATTGGATTTAAGGAAAAATTGAGTTTAGAAAATCAACTTCTGCAAAAGCTTAGCATCTCCCAATGGGGGTAAGCAGAAACTACAGAACGCCATATCCCATTGTAATAACATAATTTTTTATGGTTAATGGGCCTCCTCGACCTCGATCGCACGTGATGAAAAGCGATGGTTGAGGTTTTTGATGTAACAATTAAGTAAATTCTAACTTAAATATAAATGAATTTAATATCCAACTGCTGTAAAAATAGCTGAAAGATTTTCTTTACTATGGAATTATATAATATTAAACAAAAATTACGTTTTTGTAGTTAAGAGTAAAATTACGAAAAAATATTATTTACAAAAGTCAACGGGTACTCAGCGAATATTTATTTAACACAGACCTTTGTTCACAAAAATTTACATTTACCATATTGAATATGCACTCTGCTACCAGTATTCACACAATAACAAAGATTGCCCTAAATAAACCCGCTGTTTTTCATCTCCACTCATTTCTACCAATTCCACGCAATTCCACGAAACGTCTCTAGTTAATTCCCATTAACCTTAATGGACGATTTATAATTGACAAGACTAACAATTAGTGCCAAAGCTTAGCTTGAAAACACGTTTGGCATAAATAGTGGCCAAAGATTTATTCCGTTGCAGTGTACTGGCAACTTTCCAGAACATTGCTTATCGCTTTGCAAGAGTTACCCATTCGCGGGGCTGACAATTTTGGGATGGAAATCAGCTAAAATGACCGATATTTTACCGTGAGTATTTGGTGGGTCTGTTAATCACAAAATTGTCTTATTATCGGTGTAAATAAAACTTAAAATCACCCACGTACATATTCCCAGAAGACCTGCCAAAGAGAATATTTAGGCATCACCAAAAACCACATTTAGTCAGTAATGTTGAAGTCTCATGCAATTCACCTGAAAAGTTTTAGACATAAAATCCAATGATACTAATCTAAGTCAACCACTTTTAAGGGGACCGAATGGTCTTCTATCACATGCACCGCCATCACTGTGCTTTAAATTTTAAGTTTCAAACTAGCCATTCGGATACAATTAAAAGTAAGGAGGTAATATTTTTCCTGACGTTTCACAAGGATCTCTTACAACAGTCTTTTACTAACTTTTTGTTTTCGCCCGCTCTTAACGTACCACCGGATTAAAAAATAACAAGCGTGAATATCATTGAAATCCGTTCATCCGTAAAAGGCTAAACGGGTAACAGACAGACGAACAGACTGACAAGCAGACAGACAGTTAGACAAAGTTACTTTAACATTTTTATTATTAGTAGGTATAACTGGAACATAACACGCTCAATGTCAAACAGCTCTGTTTATCTCCAGTACATTCAAATACATTACTCACAATATCAATGAGCACAAAAAAAAGGAATATTTTCCCTATTACTGTTTGTTCTGCCGTTTCTGTTTCAAATATGAAATACTGTCTAAAGAATTTCGACCAGCAAAGGGAATGCAATTTTCATTGCAGTATATTTTGTAGTTGGAGAAAGATACTTGAAGATAATATGACGTTATTACGTTGTCCTCTATTATATTGTAGATTGTAAAATGTTAGGAAATGTTACAAAGTATCCATTGATATTAGCATACAGGGCAGATGACTCCGCCTTGGAGCGTAAATGTGGTGCTGTTATTAAGGTACACACCTTTAGACCAGTACCCACTTCACTAGTATACCATGCAGTAATATTTGGTATACTAGTGAAGTGTGGTACTGTACTGTACAGGGATTTGAGAAAAAATTGCGTTCATTTGATCCCTTCATGCAACTTATTACTTAACCTTTCGCTATGCAATTAATATATATGTAAGTTTTGCAATTGATTTGTAGTTTCTAACTAAATAAAACCTTAGAACAGCCTTAGTACGGCGTCAATACTTCACAGAAAGTCATCAGTTTTTTAATAATAACAAAACTACATGTTTTCTTTAACGTCTATATTATAACATTTTTAAAATGTTTATTTGTTTTAATATAACGACGGACTACCTAAACTAGTGCGTGAACCGCCCATTCTAGCCAGAGCCACCACGCTTCAATTAGCGCCAGAGGCTCGCGCAGCATGTCCTGTTGCGCGACAAACTCATAGCTAAATTCTGACTGACAGATTACCATCGACACGCTAAGAAGAAGAAGCATACTGCGATCTTCTAGCGAGATAGCTAACTTAACTGTTCACTTTCTTTGCTTGATGATCATATTCAGCCTCTGAAGTTCCCACTGCTGGGACACAGTACCCCTCTCTGACAGAGATGTCGGCCGTAATCCACCACGCGTGCCCAGTGCGGATATTCCAAGTCTTCAAATTTACGGTCGTCGGTTTCCTCACGATGTTTCCCTTCACAGTTTTGAAAGCAGTGGTGATGAAATAAATTACACGAAGTAAAGCGCCTGCCTGGGCTTGAACTGACGGTCGTGAGTTCGGGCCGTTACCACTGGGCACCATTGTACCTTCATATTCGGTGTATATATTTTGAGTCCTTAGATGTATTGCGCTGCTGTTAACCTTGTCTGTTTAATGGATTTTGGACCAAAGGATGTTCTAAACGATGACTTTATTCATTTGAAAAAAGAACATGTTATTTAATCTTTACGCTTGTAAAACCGACGTTTTTCCCTAGAAAAAGGGACCAAAATAATTTTGATACTTTTTCTCCGTCACATGTAAATAATAATATTAACCCTTTGACCCCAATGTACGGGCAGCCGGCCGGAAAATACTGGTTTTAACCAGCAAATTCCGGTTTGAGGTGGTTTTAAAACGGAACGGCCGTACTTGCAAGCGGTATGAGCGAGCCATTTTGGCAAAATGTTTATTTTTGTTCCTTTTTTTCAGAAATTCTGAAGTGTATTTTTCATAGTCTATTTTTTATAAATGCTTATGAATTTATGTATTATCGAGTAGTGATCCCTTCAAAATGTGTTCCCAGGACTCCATTTAAAAATAATAGTCACACATACATATCATCACACCTGTATTTCCTGGGGGGTAAGGCAGAGATGGACCTTATGGTGCACCCACATTTCGCCAGTTACGTTTAAGAAACATAATAGGGGGCGATCTGATTCCCATCAACAGGGACCAAATCAAGACTCCGGTTGATAACACTTTGACCGACCTGGGAATCGAACCCATGACCTCATGCTCAGCAATAGCATTTGCGACCACTACACCAACGAGGCAGTCAAAAAACATACTCCTAAGAAATAAAAACCGCCATTATGAAAACAGAAACGGACTACATTTGTTTTGTAAAAGCCATTAAATTGTGAATACGTGTTTAATCCTTTCGATATTACATGGCGAGCATTTCATTCGCATTAGGAATGTTTCCTGTTACTACTAGTTCAGTCAAAACATTTGAAATTCAAAAGCTCCCAATTTCAAAGGCATTTCAATCATAGCTCTGTAGTCTGTTTTCAGTTATTTTGCATCATAGGATAGCGTAGCTTATGAGTGAAATCACTTATGAATATTCAATTTATTACTTTAAAGGCTTGCCCTCATTGATTTACCCGTACAAAAAACCCAAGATCCACAGTCTCGAACAAAAGTAATACTCAAAAATGTCGCCAATTATACGTCAGTGGTTATGATTATGGTAAAACACATTTTTTCGCAAATTCAACCTTAAACGCTGCATGCGTAGGTACAAAGTGGTTTTTACAAAGCAATGTCCAAAAAGACTGAATGAAAAATGCCTGACGATACTATTTGACTCCTGCGCACATTATGCCCTATTTATGGGGACGGTTTGGAGATGCTGATTGTGTATCTTGGTATTTTGAAACGCATCATCAGATCTATACGAAATTGAATTGGGACCATTTCGGAAACCCCTTTCGAACAAAAAAGAGTTTTGCAAATCCAGACGCCCGACCATAGATAAAAGGTACTTTTTAGCTCGAAGAAATGCACAATTCCTGTAGGACAGACCACGGGAGCCAGAGTATCAGCAAAATTCAGTTAATTAAGTTTCATAGCCAAGTAGGTACTAATTGAAACAATACAAATTCTCCTCTATCGATACAATTCCTACCAGTAGCGTTTGCTCGATATTTGCCAAGTTATCATCTTCTATTTATAGTAATTACTGCAGCTCTTGTGGTACATATTCAGAAATTATATTCCTGTTTGCAGAGGTAGAGCATAAACGCGTGTAATTATGCCTTTGAACTGGGTTTCTGCAGAGAATATTGAGATATAATGAACATACGAGTAATACCACCTATAATAAACAGGGCGACGCTATTGGCTTTAACACAGCCCGTCAACCGAATCCAGAAACAATCGCTCTACTCATCTCAAGCTTCTTTTCAGTATATATGCAATTTCAGTGAAAAAATAAAGATATGTGTATGTTTGGATTCTAGAACCATAATATATTTTCACACAACATTAACCAATGTTAAAATATTGACCAAAATGGATGCATAATTAGCACATTTTGCTAAATCAACGCTTATGACATACACTGACCCATTTGCAAACAGTATTGGCGATGTTAAACAAATATCGCTCGTGACTGTGGTTCTCAAAGTATAGGACATTTTGTGCAGCCTAGAGAATTTAAGAAATAATTTTGACATTTATTTCACTCAATATCTAAATAGTCATTTGTTTACCTACATCACAGATAATGTAATCCTACAGTACAGTTAAATCTACGTTGTCATAATGATTTTAATTTACTTTGGCAGTCGGATGAAGATTATAGTTTAAGTTTAGCCACATGTTAAATTCATACCGACATTATGCGAGATGATATAAAGACATCTTTTACGAAAAATGACAGAATATGTATCATTGTTCAGTCCCACTCCGCCTCAAAATCAAAAACAAAATCAAAATCAAAAGTCATTTATTCAAACTAGGCTGAGAGTTAGCACTTTTCGAACGTCAAAATTACATAAGACAGTCCCCCATAAACGCCCACCCTTCGACACTTCCTAGTGCTTTAGCTGGGAAGAAGAAGTGGCGCAACAAACTCCCCAGCAGCCTCACAGAGGAGGCCTGTATCCCAACAGTGGGAACAGTATAAGCTGATTACATCAACCATAACTTGATTACAACAGCGAAATGGATTCGGTTCATTAAAAAGCATACATTTGAGCACCACAGTCTGGAATCGAAATTTGCCGTCGCAAATACCGTCAGTGTAGCAGCTAATTGAGCGTTGTCCTGCACTCTACCGAAATAACGGACAAGCGAGGTACTGCATGATGCTGTAATTGGGGCAGTGGGGAAGCCTATTTTTGGCACTTAGAGATTTTAATGTTACAAAGCCTTGTTTGTATTTTGGCTTATAGAATTTAGAACCAAGAGAGATAGACAGAACGATAGAATACTCTTTATTATCTATACCTTAGAAATTACAGATATAAAATTTAGAAATGTTACATAGGGAAACACAATGGGCGGTCTTTTCGCTAAAAGCGACCTCTTGCAGGCAATCTGTGGATGGATTCAATCAATCAAAATGTTTTTATTTCATATAAACCTGCATGGGCACTTATGAAACGTCAGAAGCTAGGTGCACGCTTCCAAATTGTTGTGTTAATTAAAGGGAAGGAGACAACACTGCAGGTAATCAGTAGTGAAGCATTTACATCACTACATATTATAAAACCAGTTACTCGCCAGCCGCGTCTGTCTATCTATCAGTTCGCGATAAACTCAAAAACTACTGAACGCATTTTCATGCGGTTTTCACCAAGAGTGATTCATGATGGTTTAGGTGTATAATTTGTTAAAGTTTCGTGTAAATTGTTCAACGTGGACGAAGCCGCTGCCAAAAGCTAGTGTACAATAAATACAATATGTGAGTTTAAACACGTCTTCTTTTCAATGCTACCAATGTCAATTTCAAAGTTTTTTTTTACATCATTGTGTCACAGAGAAACGTTGTAAAAAAACCTGAGTGTGTAGACAAAGTGACATTCTATGATTGATAACGATTTTGGAACAGAAAATATGTATTTTTAACCGATGAAAATAAAAGGATGAGGTTCTTATGTTGATTTAAGTAGCCTAAAACGCTAAGTGAGCAATTGTCAGTTGTATAGGCCCTCTATATTAAATTATTAGGTCACAACAAGCACTGATCGACCAGAATCAGTGTTCTGTAACTGATTACTCTTTTCATAAAAAATGCCCTTACCAGTCATTGAAACACTCTTATATTCCTTATTTGCAGTAGCTATAAGGACTAAAATACGTGAAATAACATGTTTTTGCTGAACGCCACCTACGAAGTATTCCAATTGTTGTTGGCAGATATTACTTATAACTAGCAACTCAAATGCAGAACACACTCCGAAGAATTTTAAAGATAATTTGTAATACATTGCTTATGAATATTGTATAAATGCAATTATCACGCCGGTGGGTCATCTTTTATATCTGTCACTTATACTAGTGTAAAAAATAGTCTGATAGTAATATAGTCAGTGTGACCCATGTGGGTATGAGCCAATGAGTTAATTTAAACATGGCATAGTTTTCCAACTACCCATTAAAGTGAATGAACGAAATATTGTGCATGGAATATGTAAATTCGTTCCAATTTCGGCCCTCTGGTGTTGCCAAATTGTGATTGTATTATCAACTTAATTTATAATATGGCAATACTGTTTTGGACTAAAAATGGGATTCCTTTTTTAAATAGTGGGTTATTATCACCAATTAACTCACGGGATATTTAGATTATGTACTCCTAAAAGTCCTAAATGATGGAAACAGTGAGTCGAGCTCGATTCTCTTCTCAACTTTGCATTAATTCTTGTCGTCATTCTGTTTAATTTCAAATCTTTGGACACAGACTAAATTCTCCAGAAGCCAGAACCTATTGAACTTCAGTATTGAACCATTGTTATACTTGATTAGCAACTGCTTTGCAGTTCTCTACATAACTTCGACCTGCAAACTGTCACAAATATTATACACATGATGCTACCACCCTTAATACCTCACCTCAAATCGCGATATTGAATCTGGCACCACTCCGGCCATAACCTGTAGTATCCGGTCAGAACTAGTTCGAACCGACGCAAAGCGGTTCATATTTATGTGGTCGTAAAACTCGTAGTAATAAAAATGGTGGCTTATGCAGTTTTTATGCATAACTGAAGCTGTGTTAGTTAAGATTTATGTTTATTTAATATTTCATACTCTTGACGTTTATGGAGTAAGTAATGTAATTACTGTTGGTTCGTTGTGTTTATGAAGAATTTTATGTTCTTGCGAAATTGGTTGAGAAATTACGTATAAGAATGTATGAAACGGATACCTGGCTGCTAGTCAAGAAGATGGAACATTAAAAACCTATTCTTAGTTATTCATACTACTACGTCCTACGAATTTCCATACAAACTTTCATTCCCCATTTAACTCTTATTCGGCTAAGTAATATAAGCCACACGGGTGATCGATCAGCTTAAGCTAAGCTTGCCTCGGTTGCTCCGTGGACCATATTTAAATACCAAGAAGATCAGGCTGTCATTCGTGGATCTTTAGCAGTTGTTACGGGTGGTCAGAAACTTGAAAGTCTGACAACTACACTTAACGAGGAGCAGGGATTATCTGTCATTGAATGACTGAATGAATAAAATATTTTTATGTAGTAGACGTATTAATTATGCTATGAATACTTTACATTGAAGAAACCGAGTAATAACCTATACACATTACATTAATACCACTTAAACCCAGCCCATCTAATAGCCGAAATCAGTATGACCTACATGCAACTGCCATTACGCTCTAAAAACGCTTAACGACCGGTACAAATCAACGTACAAGGGTGGAAGTAGTGGGTAGGCTAGCGAGCTCCAAAACGGATTTACAGCAGATTTATACACCGGTCCTTAAGCCTGCTTCAGTTTCGAACTAATCAAGTTGGACGAGTCCTTTTGGATTAAAAGTGACAGTGGAGTGATGTATGGGGTTTGTTGGTTTTGTACAGATTCAATATTATGGAGAGTTTTTAGTTGTAAAGAACCTTAAGGCTTATTTACATTTGTATTAGATACTAGCCAGTTAAGTTTCTTGACCTCTACACGTGGTATTTCACAACAAAACTGTCACTTTTGCACACATAACTTGCTACTTAAACCAAACTCGCTACTTGACTAATTTAATGTCAATCTATTATTAAGATATGCTGTGCTTTCACAGATGATGGTTAATTACACCATGTTTTATTAAATATCCGTTTCTAGTCCTAATATTAGCTTATTTATTTACTAGCTTCTGCCCGCAGCTTCACCCGCGTCGAGGTGGGAAATTACCTCACGGGGACGCTGGGATAAAAATTATCCTATATCCTAACCCAAGTCATGGCGTATCCGTTTGTTTTGTATGTGAGCGCCATGTCATCATCATCTGCCTAGCCTTTTCCCAACTATGTTGGGGTCGGCTTCCAGTCCAACCGGATTCAGCTGAATACCAGTATTTTACATGGAGCGACTGCCTATCTGACCTCCACAACCCAGTTACTGGGTAATACGATACCCCTTGGTAAGACTGGTTGTCAGACTTTCGGGCTTCTGACGACCCGTAACGACTGTCAAAGATCCACAAATGACAGCCGGGACCAACGGCTTAACGTGCTTTCCGAGGCACGGAGGGGTCTTGGTATGTAAAGATGGTCACCCATCCACGGACCAACCGCGGCAAGCGTAGCTTAACCTGGTCGATCGACCCGCGCAGCTATTGTTACTTAGCGCCATGTATCTATCTTAAAATTAATTTATCTGTATTGCTTCAATTGCATTTTTTTAATGAAATTTTGGTATTGTAATTTTATTCTGGGTGCATCGTTTTCACACATAATAATATACAGGGTGTTTGGCAGAACGTTGAACATACGAAAATGGTAGATAGGTGGGGTCATCTACTACTTACTCAGCCCTAATTTATTTGGGCCTGGCCCCCTGGATATTTAAATTTTTTTTTTTGCTTTCTTCTAGTTTCACCACTTTCTTAACTTTAAAGTGTATTTTTTATTAAAAATGTGTAAAACAGGCAATTGTTTTACACATTTTTAATAAAAAATATTAAAAAATACACTTTAAAGTTAAGAAAGTGGTGAAACTAGAAGAAAGCAAAAAAAAAAAATTTAAATATCCAGGGGGCCAGGCCCAAATAAATTAGGGCTGAGTAAGTAGTAGATGACCCCACCTATCTACCATTTTCGTATGTTCAACGTTCTGCCAAACACCCTGTATAATGAATGTACTTTGTTAAATTGTACTTAATACATTTTAAAAGAGTAACGGTGGAGTTTCTTGCCCGTTCTTCTCCATACGAAACTAAATTTTGGAATGGGCGACTAGAATCAATTCTATTTTAATGTAAATGTTGACGTTCAAAAGTGCCTTTTAAGTGCCAAATTGAAATAAATGCTTTGACTTTGACCGTAACCTTAGTATAATACAATACCTCCTTTGTAAGACTGGTTGTCAGACTTTCGGGCTTCTATTGACTCGTAAAGACTCTCAAAGATCCACGTATGACCGCCGGGACCAACGGCTTAACGTTCTTTCCGAGGCACGGAGGAGTCTCGGTATGTAAAGATGGTCACCCATCCACAGACCAACCGCGGCAAGCGAAGTTAACGAGCGACCTGTGCGGCTGTTCTATTTATTTATTCATTTATTTATTTGTTCATAACTTACAACTATCATTACGGGTATAACCCAATGCAATAGTGAAGCAAAACATAATATTAACAACTTATTACATGTAATGTTATCTTTGTGAATTCACTCAGTGTACAAGTAAACATGTCTATCTCCTCTGCACACAAGGTTATGAGTGCGAAGCGCCCGCGTCAGGGGCGCCTCATTACTTTACCATGAGCCCCTCACATGTACAAACTTATAACATAACATCACGCCTTGTTTCCCCGAAGGGTTGGGCATTGGTGTACCAATAGTGCATCCCCATTTCGCCAGTTATGTTTTAAGTCCCATGTAATGGGGGGCGAGCCTATTGCCATCAACTGGGTACAAATCCAGACTCTGGGCTGTTTCTGAGAAATTCCTGTCGGAAAAGCCCAATATCAATTTCCCCGACCTGGGAATCGCAATAGACCTCATGCTCATCAGTAGTGCTTGCGACCGCTACTTATTTATAAATGGAAATATTCGGTCACAGTAATATCATTTAAATATTTGATACATCTTGATAGCTTGGTTGAGATATACCGGTAACGATAATGATTCATTAAATCTATTTATAGACTTAAGAGCATTTTCCCCACGCGGGCTGGCAACGGCGCATTTATGGCGGTTTTTCGTGATTATTTCATTAAATAAAAACAAAAGTTAACATTTTTTTTTTGCCATGCACTAAATCGTTGGTATTTTCAAGTTCGTATGCTATTTTTTTACAGTTATTTTGGTATTTACTTTTAAAAATCGACATACGCACCCTAATTGCGTAACTCACGAATAATCATAATCGGTTTCAATTTGACAGTTCAACAGTATTCATTGCGTTGTTTACGTTATTGAACAGACACATTTTTCCAACATATAAAGCAATGGTTTAACAATCTGTTTCAAAACGAACGAAACAGATTATGAGGAATCGTGAGTTACGCAATTAGGGTGCTGGTAATTTTTTTTTTGTATTTGCATTACTCAGTACGATTAAATGTTTTTATTCAAGAGCAAATAGTAAAAATAATTATAAATAACAAAGTTATAGTGATTGGCTGTAAAAAAAACGACCGCGTGGAATAAACGCTCTTAAGTATACTGGCATTATCAATGTCGCATATCACGAGCCAACGCGAAAATCGAGATGTCACATGTTATACAGATACACCTCTATCTCAACAAAATCCTATTTAACTCTATTGGGGGATGATTTTGGAAAAACTGTGATACACATTTCCCACAATTTTAACTGACAAATATGTGTACCAATTTTCGAGTCAATCGACACAGAGCACAAAAAGTTTCACAAAAATGAGCAAAGTGCATTACATTATGAAGTTAACACATATTAAAATATTCCGCCATCCTCACTATTCCGCATAAGAAAGTTTTCAAGCCACGACGTAAACGTTCGCACAAAAGCATTTCCTTAACGAAATTCCGAGACTACCCTCCAAAATTACAGCAACAATACCATCCCAAAATGCACCAAGCACTTAAAGCCAGCATCCTCCGCGAAGCCTCCCTTAATTTCATAATAACCATGCCTCTAATCCTCCTAAAAACGTTATAAAATTATCAGTAAGCACGATATCCGTATCCGGTGCAACTTTAAGGTTTAAACTGTAATTATTTCGAGTCAAACAGCCTCAACTTTGCGGTAGAATGTGCTAATTAGGCGCCGCCGAACTACGTCCAATTAAGACTGGCTGTTATTGTGGGGTGTGCCAATGGCTTCATTTGGAATGTGGTGCTTTCATATTTGATTGTGAGGAAAGGTATTCGTTAAGGCAGATGCTGACCGCGAAGTGCTGATTTTACAGTTTGAAAATAAGTATAATTGGCCTGACCAATTCTGCAAACAAATAACATAGTGGAAAACATTCTTCTTCTTACCGTATCGATGGCAATGTAAATAGACACATAACATCACGCCTTGTTTTCCCGAAGGGTTGGGTAGAGGTATATCATTAGTACACCCACATTTCATCAGTTGTATTCAAGTCCCATGTGATAGGGGGCGAGCCATCAACCAGCCACAGATCCAGACTCTGAGCTGACAAGTTCTAGGTGACACAAGAGCAACGAGGCAGTGTCAAAAACTAAATGGATTCGGTCCAGAATTCGGATACATGTATGGCGCCATCAATTCTTGTAATACAACAAGAAACGCAGGACACGATAATTAAGTGAACCATCCTTTGTGGAACAGTACAACATTTGCATTCCAAGGCATAGTTGATTATAAATCACCGTCTGAATAGGTTTTCCTTGCTTCAGCGAATCTGTTTCGTTAATTTGATCTAGTTTTCATTAGTGGTTTATGAGTTAGCTTCAATAAAAACATGTATTTTTCCCACTTACATATTTTTGATGATTTGTGATAAAAATAATTTCCTATCACTATTATTTACACGGCAAGTGAAGGTACGGTTAGTATGGGGTAGGTGCCATAGCAAAAAAGTGAAAAAAAAAATCTTTATTTTATTTATAAAAACCGACTTCCGAAAAGTAACTTCAAATTCGGAAATCAGTGGCAAAAAAAATGAAAAAACAAAAACAAGGACACCGACTTCCGAAAGTAAATAATTTTTAACTTCGTAGTGTTTTTTGGAAGTCACTTGTTATTTTGTCTTTTTAGAGTTCTATCCTCTATCTGGAATAGTAACGGTTATCGCAAGCCTATTCAAAATCAACTGTTAACGGAGCTTAAATCTATTTTGCTCTTAAGACCCTGTTCTTGAGACGCTGAATCCAGATTTGGGCTACTGTTAGATATACGTCCATTAGCTAACTGATATAGCTAATGGACAGTAACCTAATATTAATGTACTTATTTTATTAATTTTCTCACCTGAATAAAAATACTACAATACTTAATTCTCCCTACTAATTAACTAACTGACAATCCCACAGTTAATTCTATAGTAACAACGTTAAGTCGAGTAAGCTTTGTAATCGCCGCCGGAGTTAAAATAAGCTTATTAAACTGTTACTGATGCAGACTCGTTAACTAAGAACTTGACGGTTTAGCATAGAACCAGCGAGTTTAGAATTAGGTCGTCGTGGTCGACAGTGATTGTGTCCTCAGGATTACGTGATAATATTGTAGGTCTTGAAGACTGTAGAACATTTTTTACTTTATGAAGTACCAGGTACTTGTTGACAGGGCTGTCCTCCCATATCTACTAACACTGTAATTTAAAAACATTGTAAAATCCAATTATTTTTTAAATTAGTAATCGTGGAGTTTCTTGCCGACTCTTCTTCTTCTGAAACGACCAATTGAAATCGAGCCCCAAGCTTCTGACGTTTCATAAGGTGCCTATGCAGGTTTATGTGAAATAAAATATTTTGATTTTGATCATTATTGTTGGGGTGGTAATGACGAAAGTTGTGCTGTATGTAGTTGTGAGGTGTGGCTATACAGGTGTGCTGTGTAAATGATTTATTAAAGTTGCTGGACAGTTAAGATTTCCCAAAGATAATTATGATACATCATCATCATCTGCCTAGCCTTTTCCCAATTATGGTGGGGTCGGCTTCCTGTCTAACCGGATGCCGCTGAACACCAGCATTTTACGGAGCTACTGCCTATCTGATCTCCACAACCCAGTTTCGGGGTAACACGATACCACTTGGTAATACTGGTTGTCAGACTTTCTAGCTTCTGACAATATTATGATAACACGAGTCTTATAAAGCGATCATAATTAAAAAAAATATCTCTATATAGATAAAAAGGAACAGACTGACTAACTCATCAACGCCCAGCCCAAACCCTTGTACCTAGAAAGCTGAAATTTTGCACAGAGGTTCCCTTTATGATGTAGACAAGGAATAAGGAAGGATTTATCGCAATTCAACCCCTAAGAGAGTTAAATAGGGGATGAAAGTAACGCGCGGGCGAAGCCGTTGGCATAAGCTAGTCACTATACAAACACCACGTTACTATATCGAGATTGAGAAGAAATAATACACGTTAGGATGGAAAAAAAAAACGTGGGAAAACCTCAGGGAGTGTTCAACCTCAGTTGTTAGAATAGAATGGAAAACTTTTGTTACAGACAGGAGTCCATAGGGTTAGTAATAATTTTACTAAACTTCTAGTGTTATCTGTAACAGACACAGATGAACATAATACAATTACAACTCAGCGTAGTGCTGCATCCACGTCCGAAAAAAAGGGGATTCCCACTGATCTGCCACTAGTTATTGTCCTTCATTGCGTCAGAAATCGTATGTTCCTGTAATATGTGTGTTCTCGTTTCAGAAGTAAAATTTTTAGGTATACATATTGACCAACTTTAAACTGGAAACCAGAATTAAAAACAATTGATGCTTCGGTATCGTCTGCATGTTATGCTCTGAAAGCTCTGAGAAACGAAATCGGCATAGAACAGCTAAAAATGGTATATTTTGCGCTAGTGGAGTCAAAAATTAGATATAGCATACTTTTTTGGGGAAATAGCTATGAATATAATAGTAGAAGAGCTTTCGTACTACAAAAACGTGCAATTAGAACCATGGTCCGCATCTCACAGAAAGTTGCCGACAACATTTTATAAATTTAGGCATACTCACAGTGCCGGGTCTTTATGTACTGATACTTTTAAGTAATATGGCCAAATACATACAAGATTATGAGACAGTATAAGAACGGCAGATTAATGAAGGCACACGTAGACTGGACTTAAAGAATAAAATTTTTACTAATAAGAACCTAAAAATTGTTAAACACAGTCCACGATACCAGTCTGTAAAATTATTCAACAGGCTGCCTTTAGACATCAAAAGTGCCGTATACAGTAGCGCTTTCAACATAAAACTAAAAAATTACCTATTGAATAAGTGTCTATATGCTCTAGAAGAACTGTGATTTTAATGAATTGTAATTGTGTCAAGATAATCATGGGTTGAAAAATTTTGTTTCATTCTGTTAATTCTAATTAATTGATCTAGGCATATTTTTATTTATTTTCTATTCTTTTTGAATGAATTTGATTTAATTTTACCAATCTATATTAATTTGTATTTTTATTTTATTTTTTATTGTTGTAATTGATTTTTTGTTGTTAGTAAATATGTAAGTTACTTGTTGTATGAATAAATTACTATGACTATTACTATATCACTGATTCTATCTAGAAATTTTTAAATGCAAAAGTAAATTGTTTGACAATCAATCAATTGAGACAAAGAATCTAATTTACTACACTAGATTTTAAAACTGAAATTACAATTCAAATAACATTAAGCCAATGACTCACACAACATCACATAAAACAGCCCCTATATTCTCTGCATACCCTCCGAAACATCACAAAGTCAAGACACAAACCAGTAACGACAAAGATTTATTAATTTCACGAAGGTTGTCAGTCGTGTTCCCGGGAACGTTGCAGGCTATATTAAAATTTCAGGAGTCGTGGATTTTCCCCTATTATGGCACCTGTATTTTACGGTAAATGTCAGTTGTAGAGGTTACCTTTTTTTCTCCACAAAGACATCGGGCGTTTTTATTAGATTTCCTTATTTTTTTGGAGAAGTGGCTGGCTATATTTTTTATGATAGTGAAGTGTGTGTTGGTTTTTTGTTTTATGTTATAACTAGCTGCTGTTCGCAGCTTCGCCCGCGTCGATATCGGAAGTTATCCCTCGGAAAAATTCTACAGCCATTAAAAGTAGCCTAACATCATTTTTTTGCCTATTTATATAAATGCCGTTTATTCTTGCATTTAAGGGATATGAATTTAGTAAAAGCTGCTACACATTGCAAACAGACACCTAAAATTTATTTAATTTTGAAGTGTTTATGTATTTTACTGGCAATAATGTGTATTGAACTTACACCTAAGAAGGTGTGTATTACGACCTACTGCTAGACTAGGGTCATTATTATATTTCTCAGCCATTAAGGTATCACAATAGAAATAAGAATCCAAACAAGTAACTATCCATCATTGTTGAGTAATTCATTTCGTTAAAATAAATCTTTTCGAACATAAATTAATTTTAAATCTCACAATAAATATATTTAATAACCCACGGCCGAAATGTCACCTTTATATTCCATTTAACCTTAGATCAGTCAAAAATAATGAAACCGACGAAATTAAATAGATAAAAATATATCTAGACGAAAGCCTTCAGCAGAATTTAATAAAAGTGCGTAATAGTCTGCCTCTACATATTTATGAGACAACGTCTACCAAATTATAATTTGATTAGACAAAATCCTTTTTGTCCTCAAAGCCTTATTAAAAGTCGGTAAAGCAATCGCCGTACTATCGAGACATCTAAATTGAGTCGAATTACTTAACCTTAACAGCTAAGGCGTAGCGAGACCTACGCCGTAGCAGCGACAGCTACGCCGTAGTAATATGCTACGTGCTCAGTGTGACGTCACGTAAGGCTTGAAAATGGTACGTATGCATGTTTATTACTGTCCTATCACATTGCTGAGGCAAAAAGGTGACTTTCTGAATTATTATGATGTGGTAGCCATCTTGCATTAAAAGGTGGGTTATTTAAAGCCTCCCTTTTTTGCTTAATAAGGTGACTAAGAATTTGATTAAAGAAGGATCTTGCCTAATATGCTGGCTCATTAGTGCAATGATTGTAACAGTGACTCCTGAGAGTGAGGGTTTGGGTTTGATACCAGGTCGGGAAATGTATTATTGTGTTTCCATCGGAAATTAATCAGTAGCAGCCGGGAGACTAGACTGGTACGCGGTTGATGGCAATAGGCTCGCCCCCGTTACATGAAACTTTAATATAACTGTCAAAATGTGGGTATACCTCACCTATGTCGTGATATAATGAAACACGTGAGCCTCTGAATAATGTATTGCGATATATGATTTTATTTCTGTAGGTAGGTTTGGTGGTTCCGTGTGGTGCCGGACGTAAAAGAATAGCACCATCCCATTTCTTCCCGTGGGTGTCGTAGAAGGCGTCTAAGGGACTTACTAGAGAATGGGCAGCAGCGTTCTCTATGCATTTTACTACCATACTGCGATTGCTAACCCGCCTGCCAAGCGTGGCGATTGTGGCAAAACGTCCCTTCTTGGGGATGCCTATGTCCAGCAGTGGACGTCTTTTGGCTGAAATGATGATGAACACGTTTACACGTCAATTGTATTTTTTAAACTAGCTGAGGTCAGCGTTTCCTTGCTGACTATTCTGAGAAGAACTGAAAACAAACTCAGAGGTATCTTTTAAAGCCCATACATAATCATGTGAAGATCATAGATTGGTGTCGATTGGTGTTGGTGTGAAATGGTCTTTGAGGAAAGAACCACACAATAGATACTGTTACAACAATACTGTTACTACTGTTATAATTGATACTGTTATATTATAACTTTTAAACGAAACGGCATATGTTTTCACTCATATTTTATTATAGTTACGTGTTTTATTTTATTTGAAATCAGTTGCGTGTGATGTTTTAAAGTTGTAATTATAATGCGGACTAGGTTTCAGGTTCAAACCTTAAGGAATACTAAGTGGGTTTTTTAATTCCACATTTAACAATTTGAACACACAGTGATCAATATTTTTTCTTCGCTTCAAAATGGAATTAAGTGCAAATAATATGATAAAAATATTGTAGTCATTCTAAAATGTTCCAACTGCTGGGAGGCAGTCTTCTCTATGAGAGGCAGTGGGCCGTAATCCACCACGTGAACCTAGTGCGGATAGGTATGTGTCACATGTCGAATATTTGGTTCTAGGACATGCCTTTTTCCACTCCAATGTTTTTCTTTACCGTTTTGAAAGCAGTGGTGATGAAATAATTAACACAAAGTAAAGCACCTGTTAGGGTTCGAACCCATGTAAAGGAGGCCTTAGTCCCAGCAGTGGGAATATAATGTAATGATTGTGCATGTATGTAGGGTGGTGTGGATGACCGAAATAAACACTTGACTTCTTAATAACTTCTTTAATTTTTAATTAAAACTTCTTACAAGATTGAAACGTCTTAACATCTTAATAGCTGGCTCGCCTCTCCCTTCTCCCTCCCACACATACTCTCTCGTTCACTCATCGCTGCGTTCACATTCTACTTATTTTATTTATTTTCTTACAATTATGATGCGTTCTGAATTAACATCCTACATGTACGTATATTATGTAATACTTTTGTGAGAGCACTCGTGGTGTTCATGAAATTTCTAGTCAACGGGCTGATGTGATTCGCCTCACAATTTTTCGCCATCTACTCTGTTACAATGTGCACTCATACAAGAGATCTCCCACTGCGGATTTAATTTGTTCAGTCAAGATGCTGATCTCATGGATCAGCATCCGCGTGGTCTAGTGGCTTCTATTCTACCCTACATGATAAGGTGCTCTATATAGTCACGCTCACGCCTCGAGACGTGTTCGAAGTATTTGAGGATGCGCGTTTGGACCAGAAAAGTTGTCGCTTTTTGAAGTCGAGTTCTTGGCGTATAGAGATGTTGGTGCTTGTATAGACTACTTCAATGTAAAATGAACGGCCTTTCAAATTACAAACGTCCAGACGCCAAATGGTCTCTCAAATATTTAATTCATAGTATTTCGATTGCGTTGCCGTAAAAAGGTAACCCTTTTTGCCCATGGGCTGTGAGCCCAGTCGCGCAAAAACCCACTTAACGTGAAATGACGTAAACATTGAGCACAGATTCCATTATCACTCGTTAATAAATCCTATATAAGGTGGGGTTACATTACCTGAGAGAAGCGAGAGCGATTTTAATCTTAACACGTTTCAGGTCAATGTTTCGTGTAAAGATTGGTTTGTAACATACTGCTTTTTTGACACATCTGGTTAGATTGGTAGCCAACTCCTTGGGAAAAGGCTAGATAGTTGATGGGACTAACGAAATAATGCTCTATTATTGTTTACTTGTCCAAAGCGACCTTAAGATTTGAATGCGTCGATAATTATTTTTACAGTTCATTTAAATACTATCTGTATCTACATCGGTGAAGCCTCAACAGCTCATGCTAGCGACTTTCATATTTATTTTTATTTATTTATGAGTCTCACACAGTACAATATGGACTATCTTGCAGCTAAGTACGCCGACAAACGGTTACGCTATTTGGTGGGTTAATAAAATGTTCACAAGCGTTGGTCCAAAACAAATTATTTATTTTATCCTTTGGCCTAGTTTCTTTGAGTTAGATTGCCGACGCTACAAATCTGGGCATCCCTATCGTATGGTTGCTGTGGTAACATTTGTTAAAGTAACTTACTGAGATTAATAACTATGAATACCGTGATGACAGTTATTCTTTCCCTGATCTCTCATAAGTAATTCTATTTTAGTTACTACCAACTTCCAAAGTGTGTAAATAACCTGTCGCTGTTCGCTTAAACTAAGATCTCACCCTAAAGCTCAGTGTCCCATCTTTTTCGATCGACCGGATTACGTGTCGATATACCGGCAATTCTTATTGCCTTCTGATTAATCTCTTTCAAGATTTTCTTTCAGTATAAAAGGGGGAATTAATCATTCGTTCGTTCACTCATTCTGATGAATGAGTATTTTATCTCAAGGAGTTTTTGCTGGAATTAATTTATGCGATAGGTTAAGGAAATGGGTGGGAAATTGAGGGTTGGAAATTGTGTTAGATAATGTCGTAGTGTAAATGTTCTTTAATATTTTGTGCTTAAGTTTTCTAACTTTTTTTTTTTTAATAAATAGGTCACTTTAGGGATTAATTTATGAAAGAATCATTCAATGAGATTCAATGAACTAAGAGGCTTGTAATGTCGATTTCGATGATTTTAATTCTATGAAGCCATATTTATTATGGTTGCAAATCATACTTTAATCAACATAAAATCTGACACTGACGAGCAAATCGCCAAAAACGTAAGAAATTTTCAATTTCACGGGCTACATTAGTGCATCGTCCTTAATAAAAAGTTTAGAGTAGTAGAACTTCTTGTTAAAGTGCTTATTCGTACAAATACTAAGGTGTCACTGTGTTTCTGCTAGCAGTCTCGTTTGACATACGCATCTCAATATTATTAAAGGCATATAAGACATTATTTTAACAACTTAGTCTTAGTTTTGATTGCAATAAAATATCTTTTTCAGAATGTCTATGTCATTAATAGTGATAGGAATAGATAGTGCCTATTTGCCTAAACTTCGAAGAACAGAGACAAGAAACGGAGACTTCCTTAGGACAATTTTTTTTTCCCGGGATTTGGGAAAAATCTTCAGTTACTTTTTTAACTAAACTTGCATTTACCAAATTTTCGGGATTTTCAAGTAAAATCCCGAAATAAATAATCTAACTTTAATTCATGTATTCGAATTATATTTACGATCCAACTAACCGTTGTATGGGCACGCCACGATTGCGGCGGTAAGTCCCCTCTTTGAGGAGTGGTTTGAGAGGCGGCATGGCGTCCTCACCTTCCGCCTGACGCAGGTCCTCACCGGACACGGTTGTTTCGGGAGGTTCCTGTTTCGGATAGGGCGGGAGGAAACGCCCGGGTGTTTCCACTGCGAAGATCGCCCTGAGGACACGGTGGAGCACACGGTGGCGGTCTGCCCTGCTTGGGCGGAGCACCGCCGTGTCCTCGTGGAGGCGATCGGCGGCGGCGATCTCTCGCGTCCGGCCCTGGTCCAAGCCATGGTACGGAGCGAGAGGGCATGGGGAGCCGTCACCTCCTTCAGCGAAGCAGTAATGCTCGCGAAGAGGGAGGCGGCGCACGTGAGGGAGAGGCAGCATATGCGCCCTCGCGACCCCAGCCGCCGCAGGATACGGAGACGCCCTGGGCGTCGGGAATCCCAGGCCGATTTCCGGCCACCGTAGGCATGGGCTTGCGGACGGCGAGTAATGGGTAGCTCGCTGTCCGGTAAGGACCAAGCCCAAGTCGACGGCGCGTTGTGTTCCACGCGCGCCTCAAAGAGATGTCAGCACAAAAAGTGATGGGACCCGCAAGGGTCGATGCCTGCCAGGGGTGCGGGTTTGTTCGAAAGAGACACCACAGCCCCTGGCTTAAGGGCTACTGAAGGAACACGGGTGGGTTTTAGTCAGTAAAAGTCTGACACGCCCTCCTGCTCCACCCAGAGCGGGAGAAGTTATTTGATGATTTCCCACCCAAAAAAAAAAAAAAAAACTAACCGTTGTATCAAATCATGAATTAAAGTTAGATTATTTATTTCGGGATTTTACGTGAAAATCCTGAAAATTTGGTAGTTGCAAGTTTAGTTAAATATAGCTTTTACACATCTTAAATTAAGCTTATTTTCAACTTACTGAAGATTTTTCCCGAATCCCGGGGAAAAAAAAATTGTCCTAAGGAAGTCTCCGTTTCTTGTCTCTGTTCTTTGAAGTTTAGGCAAATAGGCACTACCTGTTCCTATCACTGGTCATTAGTAAAATAAGTATTATTAAATATAAGAATGTAGAAACCCACTCATCATTATTTTTCCGCGTAATACAAAAACATGTACTACCCACGAACATCAATACTAATCAACAATAAAAAATAGACTTCGACACGTAATACCTGCGCTTTTTTGAGCTCATAGTGAATTCAATTAGTTTTACTGTGAAAATGATCAACCTATCTATTTTCACTTCACTTGTACCTTAAATGTATACAAATAAGGTCTAAACTCGAGTGTGATGGCCACAAGAAAAAGTTTATCGATGAAACCTTATCAACACTTTACATGCACCTTACATGTATGAAAATAAGGACTGAACTTGATAGTATTGATTTACTTCCAAATTTGTTGAATTCTCAGACCAATTTAAACCTTACCTCAGTAGCCATAACGCTTAAGATCACAATGACAGGTAGTAAAGATAATTACGTATGTCCAGTTTGACGGTCGATTCAGCAAACTTTACATGCACTTCGTAAGCACCCTATGTGTATTCGTTTAGAGTTGAAGTTGCAATGTGATGGCTACCTTTACACGTATGTGAATTGGTGGATAGCAGAAAAGGTGTCTAGACTAATTTGTTGAAATATTAATGTGATCAGCTGTTACTTATAGTTTGAATATCTTTAATTTAAAATGGTATTTGTGATTTGTTTACAAATGTACGGAATTAACATGCGCTAACTAAGTTGTAGGGTAACGTTTCATGTTTTATTTAGTAGATGCTTGAAATATGGTCGAGTTAATGTCCATTTACATAAAGTTTTACTTCAAGCAACTTCTATCTGACTTTTGCAACATATCAATATGCACTAGGCAGTTATATACAAGTTATACAAACACAATCCTTTCTACCACAAAAGCTCGTTAGTTAATTTAAAATAAACAACCGACTTTCACAAAAGACAAAGTTAAAAATAACGTTAATATCTGAAGTCGGTTTTATTCGTTTTTTTGGACACCGACTTCCGAAATCAGTTATCTTTCACTATGTAATTAATGTTGTTTTTTGGAAGTCGGTTGTTTGTCTCTATGTCATTAAGGTAAAAGATACTTGTGACAGCGTATCTAAGTTTCACAATAAGACCCAATAAATCTTACAAACAAAAGTTCAAAACCTTACAAAAATAAACTCAAATCGCCACATAAACTTAAATCAACACAAAATAAACAGCTCAACTAAAGCGCTGATGACGTCACGGCGGCCATTGTTCATAACAGCCGCACTTACCAGCTATTGTGCACAATGACACGGCGATACGTCTCTGTCTTGCAGCATTTTGTGAGAAAAATTCACTCGTATTGTCTTATTTCTGTGAAGTCTTAGTATGTTATGAAATGTTGTTATTGAGGGTATTTTTTTAATGTTTCTTTTGATATTTGAAGGAACGAAATTCTTGTATTGAATCTCGAAAGTGAGTTTTGGGTAGTTGTGAGCAGTGGTGGCACAGCGGTATAGACCCCGACTTATAAGTGTAGGTCGTAACTTTGAACCCGGGCTGGCGCTTTACTTTTTGTAAGTATATTTCATTACCACTGCTCTTAAAACGGTGCAGGAAAACACCTTGAGGAAACCGGCATGTCCTAGACCAAGAATTCGAAGATATGTGACATCTACCAACCCGCACTGGGCCCGCTGGTGGATGAGGGCTCGTTCTTTCTCACAAATAGGAGGCCTGTGTTCCAGCAGTTACATCATAGGCTGATAATTGTTTGTGTGTCTTGTAAATGTGGAGTTGGAACCAACGAAGATTCGCCAAGAACTCCAAGTTTAGCAATTTTGCTTCAGTTACATTCGAGTAACTGTTATTCCACCATAACTTTTATTCTTTAATTTTTTTGAGCTACATACTGACTCTAAAAGCTATTATACCACCTCCTAATTCAAAATTGTACAATCACTTTTAAGCTATTGCATAGCTTTTAAATAAAACCTAAAAAAAAAAACCCCACTCCGCCTACTACACTGTGTTAATATAATGTTTAAAACTTCAATTAAGTGCATGTAGTTTCATCTTCATCTTGGAAAGAAAAAAGTAAATTTAAAGGAACAAGACATTTTGCAACTTTTATATTTTTGACGTTTTTACTTTTATTCTTGTTGAAAGTTAAAGTAGTGCTCTGTTTAAGTATAATTTTCAGAGTTTTATAATGAATTTGATGATTCATTTTCGTCCTGTTTGTAAACAGTTGTGTTATCATAAATTTCAAAGATAAAATTAAATTAAATGGCTGATTTTTAAACATGATTACGTAACAAATTAATGTTTACATCAAGGTATGGATTTCCATTTTACGCTGAACTCGCACTGTACGGAAATCCTATACAATGCGGGATCAGCTTATACTGGAAATGTATAGCTCGATGTGTAGCCATGTGTACCTACATACGACTTGATATTCATTTCAAACTAACCATGTAACCAAGGAAACATCTGATAGTTCTCTTAAAAACGACGGTCACCAGCACCCTAATTGCGTAACTCACGATTGATCATAATTGGTTTCGTCTTCACAGTTAAACAATATTCATTGCGTTATTTGTGTTGTCGAACAGACACATTTTTAGAACATATGAAGCAATGGTTTAACAATCCGTTTCAAAACGATACAGATTATGATGAATCGTGAGTTACACAATTAGGGTGCTGTTATGTGAAAATGTGATCCGTTGTGTACAAAAGTGAAAGAAGTGCCCTTAGCTTTGAAAACGATAGGAAACAAAATGACTTACTATCTTTTCGTATTTTTTATGCTGTAATTATTTAATAAAACCTGTTACCAAAAAAATAAAAATAACATGATTGCGAAACCAAAATAACCAAGATCAACGAGGTGAAAAAATGTCCAAACGAACTCACCTATCCTTCATAGGTCCTTCCGGCCGATCAATAGCCGTGTTCCCGGAGATGGAGTACACATACAACCGGGACTCGGACTTGTACCACTTGATGCTGTGCATGGCTCCGCATGATCGGCCATCGATGCGGCAGCGGAGTCGAGCGGTCGTGCCTACTATCGCTGAGGCGTGATCTGTGGAAAACGAAAAGATAGTTTAGAATTGTCGTTTGAAAATAGAAGATGGTTGGGTATTCTTCTGGCGTGTTGGAGAGAGTGGTAGAAATAAGAAGAGCTGCATAGTTCAGACAGTGAAGAAGATTCATTGAATCTACATACATCTGAATACCAGTTACTGGGTAATACGATACCCCGCGGTAATACTATATTATACAATTGTTTCGTACATATTTACTCTTTTCACATACAGGTTTTAAACGAATGTTTATTATTTTTAATGAAAGTCAACAGAGTTGTAAGTTTGTAAATAATGTTGTTAATTCCTTTATTCTTATTTGGCTTAATTAGCATGGCGTTGGTAGCCGTTGGATTAGCGCATCGGGATGACGTATCTGACTTTTGATGAGAGCATTTGGTGTAAACGTGTGTGTAAGTACGTGTGTGTGTTTGTATGTATGTGCAATTCTGTTCATTCAGGCATTCATTCAAACAGATTCAGTTTAAATGGTACTAAAAAATACTTAAAACAACAAAAAAAAAAACTCTTTTTATAAATATTAAGTTAGTCTGTCTATCTGTCTGTTCGTTCCGACTAATATACAAAACGGCTAAACCGATTTTGACAGGCCTTTCACTAGTAGATAGCTGATTTTATAAGGAATTATTTAAGTTACTCTTTGTTCCAGTGGCACGTTCCTGTAGGATAATTTCCGACATCCACGCAGGCAGCTACTAGCAAATAAACGAAAGTCGATTAACATCATGTTTGCTATTCCATAAATACCTCATTGCATACGTCTACATTTTCCATTAGCCTAGTGACATATCTGACCCGCTGACCCAACTGTTCACTGATCCGAACCCTTTTAGCCAACATGAGAAGATCAGCAGCTGTACTGTTACGCCGATTTAAAACTTTTATCCGAAACAAGGGTACTTTAGACTTTTTGAAATGGCTTCGGCTTAGGAGTCAATGTCATAGCCAAATACTTTAAAAATAAAAAACATCACGCCTGTGTTCCTTGAACAGATAGGCAGAGTTGTACCTATACTACACTCACATTTCGCCAGTTATATATTTCACCGTAAAATTGTAAATACTGTGGGATTATAATCTATCTCGCTATATTGTGAACTGTCGAAAGATTGTGAACGGTATCATACTGCTTACAAGTTAACGTATTATTTTTCGGTGGATTATAATTTATCGAAGTGAAACCGTCAAATTGTGAACTGTTATTAAGAGGGATAGTACCTTGCGGTATTACTAAATAGTCAAGTAACTGCCACTAACTTGGAAGTAGCGCTCGCCAGTCGCTGCCGCGGCACCACTCGCTTTGCTCGCTCGGCTCGCGCGCGGTTTGTCACAATTCTAACCTAACCTATTCGGTCGGTAAGCAGTATGGTGCAGTTCACAATTTGTCAACAGTTTATAATATCGCTAGATAGATTATAAACGAACGGCGTTCACAATCATACAGTGACATATATAAGGTGTTAAAAAATTAACTGCAAGAATTTCGTCCACTTACTCGACATCGAAAACGAACACATTAAAAAAACTAAAAAATTACGAGCATTTTTATATTTTCACATAAATAAAACAATTTATTAAAATATTCACCGTCGCGTGTCGTGTCGCAGGGGTGAACGACTCACGCGTGCGCTGGGGCGGCAGTGGTGTCCTACGCCGCCGGCGCCGGCGCGCGTGCGGTGTACAGTGCGCATATTCAATAATTTTGTTCGAAGTGAAAATATTGCATATCTCGGAAACGGGTTGTTATTTTGAAAATTTGTTTACGCCAATATTTTTTATTTATAATTCTAAACAAGTCCTTACTTTTCTTGCAGTTAATTTTTTAACACCTTGTATATCTGATTCCCATATAACAGGGAGCGAGCCTATTACCATCAACCGGTCACAAATCCTGCCTCCTGACTGCTACTGAGAAATTCCAGACGGAAAAACCCAAAAACACTTTGGATGACCTGGAAATCAAATCAAGGACCTGCTCAGCAGTAGTGCTTGCTAATCATTAGACCATCGAGGCTATGATCATATTATACCTAATTAAAATGAAAGTATAGTAAAAAGGTACCGACTTATCTGCTGTCTCCCCCCATCTATTTTGGAGTCAATTTCCAGTATAACTGGATGCAGCTGAATACCAGTGTTTTTTATGAAGCGAACCTGACCAACACAACCCAGTTACTGGGTAACACAATATTTCTTGGAATAGAATACTATTAGCAGCAGTTCATATATTACAAATGACTGCGACTGTGTGTGTGTGACAACTGTTCGTACTTTGTTAGTAAGACTGGTTGTCATACTCCGGGTTTCTGCCTACCCGTAAAGACTGACAAAGCTCTAGAAATTATTGGAACCACTTTATCAGTGGAATAATTTTGATTGTCTAGAGTCTAGACTAAGCCTTAAATAATTACATGTAAATTAAATTCAGTAATTTTACATGTTAACGTCTACCGACTGATAAACACAAGTCTTTTCATGTAATAATAACAGTGGTTATATAACAAGGGAACAGGTAATTTTATTATTGTATATGTTTAAGTAATTAATGTTCGGGTCGGTAACACAAAACGACTAGGTCGGGGTTGCGTTTTCAAAACCCTTAGCCCAGGTTGCCACAGGCGATTTTTCAACCAACGGTTTTTATGGCGTACTGGGTTTCCATCTGCTGGAATTCAATCAGTATTCAAAATCCAATAGAACGATTACCAGAGCGTCAAAAAATATTGTTTGATTTTCAACTCTCGGGCGTATAAAATTCAGTGCTCGTATAAAAATCGCTACGATAAAAAATCTGCGTTGCGAAAATGGGTTAAGATATTTTTTGAAACGGTTTTTGGGAGATAATTTATCATAAAAACACTTTTCAACTAATCTAAAGTTCCTATGACTTCTTGGAAATCGTCAAAGATGGCAAAGTGTTAGTTTCAACCGATAGTTGAAGTTTTTTTAATTTTATTTTTTTTTGTTTAGCCTATACTGTCTCAATGCTGCGCAAAGGCCTGCAAGTTCTTCCAGGAACTCTTTTCCCGCGCCAACTCGAACCAGCCCTCGTGGTACGCATCCAGGTTGTCTCGCCACCGCTTTCTGGGCCGACCGCGGCGTCATCCATTTTCAGGCACCCATTGTGTAGAGATCTTTGCCCAGCGGTCATCCTGCATGCGGCTGATGTGACCCGCCCAATCCCATTTGAGCCTGGCAGCCTTCTTACTGAAGGCTGTTGACTGAAGTATCGAGTTATGAATACGACCCGAGGGGCCACTGCCCAATTATTCTAATCTCAATTTGTTAAAAATACCTCAAATTTCTTTTGACAAGTTTTTGTCTGATTGTCGCTAAGCTAAAATTGAGGCTTGAATATGAACGTTTTCCACTACAGGAATTGACCTTCGTTACCTTGATAAATTTGGGATTAGGATATAGATAAGTTTAACTTAAGAAATACCAAGATGCTTAGATTTCTCCCCTACACAAATATCACACTTAAATTTTCTTTTAAATTCTTCAATCAAATATGAAACACAAAATATTTAAAACCGTTTAACCGTTGCTCAGTATTCCGAATAATCCTGGTATCAACCGGTTATCCGCGCTACAATCGGGCACGATCTGGTTCAATCTGGTTCAATTAAATAGTGCGCTTTGTTTAACACTGGTTTATTTGTATTTCGAACTATTTGTTGGATTTTTAGACGATATGTTGTAATAGAAGGACTTGTATGTTTGTGTATGTTATGCTGTGGTTTGAGTAAAAGTACTGCAGCGTTCTTGTACATATGTTGGCAGTACGTTTTTTATTTATGAAAAGCCAAATACTAATAAGTTCACAACTAGGTATTTACTTGCTCAAAAATTCTGCACACAAGGAAGAGGAACGAAAATTAATCGCCACACTTAGTGCGTATTGGCGATTTTGGAAGATTTACTCCACTATAATTCCTAAGCAATAAATAAGGTAGGTGTGGGTTTTGAACCACCAACTTGGTATTAAAAAACGCGCCCTGAAGTATCTAAAACACGAAAATCTTCATTATTTTATTCATCTTTTTTTACTTGTTGACTGCACGCGTTATTATAAGAATTTTGTATTATTTCTTTCAACATTTTTTCATTGTACAATATTCATTGTACATTCATCATTGTACATTTTTACAAAATATATGTAACCAGGGGCCTAAGTCTACTAATTTATAAACGTTACAATGGTCTCTCAATGGTGTGTTTTTGACAGTTTTTGTATGGCAAATCTGTCAAAAACTTACCATTGAGAGACCATTGTGACGTTTATAAATTAGTAGACTTAGGCCCCAGGCTTCTATTGGTTAGAACATTTAAAAAAAAAAAATTGTTGCAAGTCTAATGCCGAAAATTTTGTTTCTAGTATTTTGTTTGCCTGGATGTATGTTCCGGATTGCCACTAAATTATAGTACCTATAGATGAAATTATACATGAAATCTGGCACACATAATGTTTATAACTTGGATTAACACAAAATGGTCCAATCTCGGTAATACGATCCCGTGGGATATTTTCAAAATCAAAATCAACATCAACATTTCGGACATCCACACGAAGGGCGGAGCCGCGGGCTGACTGAAAACCAAGTATTATAATAAATATTTATGTAACAACACCTTGATGGACTTTTGCAAAAAAGTTATTAATTTCTCAACAATAAATCACAAATAGACAAATGCATTTCCCTAATTATAATGCTTATCACAGTATTTTATTACTCCGCAATGGAAAACATACCAGGAAAATATGAATAAACAGGAGTTATTTTTTCTTTTCTCCGCTAACAAAACACGCTTGTACGAGTGGGACTTATGAAAAATACTTTACACAATTTACTTTTAAGAATATTTTGCTTCATTTTTTTATGTTTTGATATTTTTCCTAGGATGCTGTTTATTGCATAATCCTAGCAATGCTCGTGTGAACATGTGGGCTAGGTAATTCTTAGGGTAGCAGATGGTGTGGTGCATGGCGGGTAAAACATTTTTTTTTTTAAGATGTATTTTTGAGATGGTGTTACGGTGTCAGGCACTCAGTAGCTTTTTAATCCTTAATAACATTAAAAGCGTTTGTGTGCAGAGTATACTTGTCGTTAGAAATAAAATAATGACTTAAGCACTTCGAGAAAGAAGATTTTTTTCTATAGTTAGGTTATATTATAGGAGTCATATTTTAAAGTAAAAACATAATTCACGCTCATATTCCTCGATAGTTTTTTTTTTTTTTTGGGTGGGAAATCATCAAATGACTTCTCCTGCTGAGTAGAGCAGGAGGACGTGTCAGACTTTTACTGACTAAAACCCACCCGTGTTTCCTCAGTAGCCCGTATGCCAGGGGCTGTGGTATCTCTTTCGAACAAACCCGCACCCCTGGCAGGCATCGGCCCTTGCGGACCCCACCTGTGGTTGCTGACATCTTTGACGGCGCGCGTGTGGAACACAACGCGCCGTCCCGTCTACCACTTTTCCTTCTCCTTTACCGCAGCCCGTAACCCTCAGCCGCGATGCCTCCCATTCGACATCGCGGCCCACCTCAGTTGCGGTGCACCTCACCGCAACCTACTTTTTGGCCGCTACGTCAATGGCTTGAAGGCAAAAGCGACGAGCGGCCCCACCTTTGGGTTCCTCTTGGCTTCACCGTGGCCGGAATCCACGATTATAGAGCCCCCCCGCAACGACAATGCGGGTACCCACTCGGGGGATTTCCTCGATGGGTAAGGCTGATTCATAACTATAGTGTGTCATTAATGTGTAAGGTTTTGTAAGAAGATGGATAAAAGAGAATAATTAGCATTTGTTTATTTTACAAGTGTTATTCTATTTTGTTTTGTTGTTAACTAGATAAATTTCTAGATTTTTTACATTTTTATAAAAAAAAAAACAAAACATTTATTTCAATTAGGCACTTAAAAGGCACTTTTGAACGTCAACATTTACATTAAAATAGAATTGATTCTAGTCGCCGTTATTATTTGTATAAAGTGTATTTTACCTAGTGTTTCACTTTTTAGTTTGTAAATTGCTCTGTAGCCTTGGGTTGCTATATGTAAACTTAAATAAATTAATGGTGATGAAACTTAAGCATACCTGATGATATAACAAAGAATGTAGCTACGATATTTTATAAACTACTAGCTGTCCCGACAGACGTTGTCCTGTCCATCCAAAAGTCATTCATACAAAATCCATACACTACCTACCCTACCTACCCTACACTACCCTACCCTACACTGCCCTACCCTACACTATCCTACCCTACACTACCCTACCTACCTACGCTACCCTACCTACCCTACACTACCCTACCTACCCTACACTACCCTACCCTACACTACCCTACCTACCCTACACTATCCTACCCTACCTACCTACCTACCCTACCTACGCTACCCTACCTACCCTACACTACACTATCCTACCTACCCTACCTACGCTACCCTACCTAATACCGGGATAAAAAGATAAGAGTTATAAGTGAAGTAACTAACACGACTTTCTTTTATATATATAGATAGGCCCGACTCTCTAGCCTTTTCTTCACCGATGATAATAAAAGCATGTTTTAATAAAAGAAATTGTATCCGAAAGTTCCAGAACCTAATATCTTGAAATTCTCCTACAAATGGGAACGTTCTGAGATAATTTACAACGACGTCTTCCCTCTGACTGTAGTTTGTTCAGAGAGAAGCGGAATGTGCAATAATCTAGACGACTCAGTTTTAAAGAATACTATCTTATACAGTTGACATTATACTGGTACCAAGAATCACTTCTTCACTTCTCGTTAGTGTAAATTTAAGTACATCCCTATCTTAACTAACTTCAGTAATAGCACATTTCTTGCGAATTACATTTTTATAAACATCCCCCTATTACATTACTGGCAAACGGGTACACCTCTGACTAACCCTTCGGGGAATACAGGCGTGATGTTATGTATGTTTTTTATAACAATTTAGAAAAGTATTTAGTCAACAATGTTGTAAGCTCATGGTAATTTGGGTAGATCTTAATAGGGATTATAAACGACACTACCACGCATGGTTACTAACTACCTTCTGTTTTTTTTCAAAAAATATTTAATAAAGTAATCTTACATTCACTACTCATCACAAATGCTCTTAAAACAGTGAAAGAAAACATCGTGAGGAAACACCATGTTCTAGAAACAAAAATTCGAAAACGTGACATCTACTCGTATCAACCCAAACTGGGCCCGCGTGGTAGATTATGGCCCACACCTTCTCGAAGAGAGGAGGCCTGTATCTCAGCAGTGGGAATATTATACGCTGATTATGCTACAATAATAGTTTACAAACATAATAAGATCTTACGTCACTCGGGAAAAGTGTTGTCTAGCTTTCTATCAGTGTGTATTAATAATTCAACACACTTTCCTTCACAAACTTACAAACAATCTCGAGATTGTAAATGCATCCAAAAATGGTCACTGAGTGCCATCCGCTCCCGCCTCAGCTTATACCAAGCCCACAACCTAAAGCTTAAGTCTCCAGCGGAACAACTGCTAATTTTGTTGCGAGAAAAATGCGCCATAATCCAACAGCTCTGCCCACCCTCCCCCAACGGTTTAGCGTCATAAAAACTCTTGTTCAAGCTTCAGCGTTTTATACTTTGTAAACTGTGGAACATGCAAACCATTTTGAAGTAATCTTGGTTCATGCAGATTTTTGTGTATACGGAGGAATTAAAGATCTTAATTTGGTGTAAGCTTGATGGTTCCATAACCGTTTGATAAGGTGTATTCTAATAGTTAGTGTGGGCTACTAACATAACACATAACATAATACCATCATCATCATCAGCCTACAGAAGTCCACTGCTGGACATCATTTCAACCGAAGCCATCCACTGCTGGATATAGGCCTCCCCCAAGCATTTTGGGGGGTTTGCCATAATCGTCACGCTTGGCAGGCGGATTGGCGATCACAGTATGGTGGTAAAACGCTTAGAGAACGCTGCTGTCCATTCTCTATTGAGTCCCTTAGTCGCATTCTACGACACCCACGGGAAGAAATGGGATGGTGCTATTCTTTACCTCCGGCTTCACATGGAACGCTGGACATAGGCCTAACTACCTTACGATTGCCGATTTGCGGTCTCCACTCAAGAACACGTCTTACCCAACGGACATACATTCTACGGCTAATGTGGCCGGCCCATTGCCACTTCAGCTTACTAATTCGGTTAGCTATATCGAGTGGTATTATGTAACATAACCAGCATCCTATTGCGTAATACACTATCAATCGCAATCTGAATTGTTTAGCAGGATATTGCTAATTCATTGCTTCATATGTTCGAAAAACTTCGTCTGCTCAAGAATGTAAATAACGCAATGAATATTGTAGAACTGTCAAAATTAAGGGCATTCCTACTGTGAAGAAAAACGATACTTAGTAAAGTAAGTATAACTTGCTTATAATTTTAATTTCACAACTGTTCTCTTCGACTGTCAAACAACCAATGATCCGCAATTCATTTTACCATTTTAAATACCTACATTAAAACACATTTATGTCCCTACCCACAAATAACGGCTAGGTGACGCTTTTTCTAAGTGTTGCCATCGTACAATTACACATTAAATTGCCTGAGTTGTCATAATAAAAACATATCTAAAAAGACCGTTACAATTCATACAGTGCAGCCACAGTGGATAATAATTGGGTATTAAAATAATACACCTTTTCTAAACTAAATCAATGAAATCACGACACTTCTGTCAGTGTTTTACCTACGCATTTACTCTGCAATCTCCGATGGTTAGACAAAGGTGTACCTATCTAATTACCCATCCACATTTCATCAAAAAGTAACTCTTTAATTTCCAGGCGACTACTTTAATTGCAAGGTAAATAAAGGGATCTGTTAATTACGTTAACGACAAATAGCAAAAACCAACTTAAAGAACTTGTCTAGTAAGTTGGCTACTTTTTTTTTGTCTGAGTAGGCCTGCTCTTGACCTCGAAATATTGCTTGAAAAAGACCCCTCTTTCATTATGAAACATTAACATAATTCTTGATTTAAACTTGACACATTTAATTCAAATAAAATATATTATCCTTCTTTCATTTGACACCCTGTAAATACAGAACACACTACACCTTCAACAATTTTAAAAACTTAATTTGGCTTTCACCTCTTCCCATACACGCTAGCTAACAAAACCTCCGACCCGTTTAGCCCCTTTTCACACGATCTTGTTGCCGGATACTTGGTACCGGTTACCCGGTGGAAAATGTATAAGCCGGGAAAATAGTACTGGTACGTGTGAAAGCTTTCAAACGTACTAGAAAGAAAGAAAAAACGTTTATCTGGCATAGTACCGGTTGCAAGGAATACATTTGAACAAATATAAACTACTAATACTCACACATACACTCACACACACGCGTACTGACTCACTTCCTTAGTTTTATTATTTAATTGATAACTTATTTTATTTCTGTAAGTAGATCTGTTTAAACACTTTTACACGTCAATCATATTTAAAATTAAACTGAATGAGGTCAGCGTTTCTTTTTGGAGATTTAGAAAGAAGATACTCATAAAAAGAAATGCCGAAATAGTTAATAATGTGTTAGTGAGTCGCATCGATTACGTACCGCCATTAAAATACTATTACTGTGCTATTTTGGTTATTTGTTCGTTTGGGTTAGTAACACGTTACTTTTGAGTAACGTCGTGTACGATGGGCCTTCTGAAACCGGTTACCCGGTACCCGGACTGTGTGTAAAGGCCCAATTTCCCAGCCCATTATATTACATAACACTAAAATCTTCACCTAATTACAAATTTAAACAGTAACCTCCAATCCCTTAAGTTAAATTATAACATTCATAAAGGTCTTTGAATTACAGATTACAACCGTAATATCTTTATAGGGCGACAGATTTAGAATTGTAATTCCGTTTTAACAAATGGCCGTATTCTTAAATTAACACCTTTGTTAGCATTGTTGACTGTTTAACAAAAGCTTATTATTTCGGGTCCAAGATGAAAAGAATAATTCTGTGGTCTTAGCAAAATATATTTTTTAGATATAAAATTGAGTTAAGATCTTTTGAATGCCTTTACTGACGTTTTTCTTATTTTGATTTTAATGGCCTGTTTTGACGTTCGTCAATGGAAATAAAAGAATTGATGAATAAGAAGATGAGTTTTAAATTGAATGTGAATTTTGAGAAGGTGAGCTGGTCTTGAAAATATTGACATTGACTTTGGCGTTAGTTACGAATGTTTCGGTGAAACTGAGAAATAAAATCCAATATGCTGTTGGAGTTGCAAAGAAGATGTTGATGGATAATATATTCATTATAAAATAAAGTAATTATGCTTATCAAGAACAAGTACTCAAGCACAAAACTGAAACAATCTAATATTAATAAAATTGAACATTACATGCGCCCTGAACTAGCTTTCATCGATCTTAATACTGTATTTAGATGGAAGATAACCTAATGAAACTGAATTCGTTATCAAAAATAACTTTTATCTATAAAGCCTAGAACTAAGTAATATGAATTTGTGTTAAGAGCTTATTAATTGTTATTAACGTGGTTGGAAGATTTAAGACGCTCACAAGAATGTATAATGTACTTAATTTTTGTATGAGCCGACTACGAAAATTTAATAAAAAATGTGTCCTAAAATTTTCCTTAAAAGAGAATGCGAAAATAAAAGAATATTTTATAGTAAGGTATTTCATTAAAAGATTCGTGTATATTAAATACTTTGTGTAGATACAACTGGCTCATTTGTCTAATAGCCGCATTGACGAGTTTTTGTTTTGTTATTTACTAGCTTCTGCCAGCAGCGGCATCACCCGCGTGGTGGAAGGAATTTAACTCTTGTCTACAATAAAACAGAAGACCCAATATATAGATAACCCAATATATAGGAGCTATTTAAACCGTAATTTAGTAGTGGTTAAGAACTGGTCTGATAGGTTTGGGGTGGCCGTTAACCCTGCCAAGTGTCAGGCTATCATTGTAGGGAGCCCCCACAGTACGAGGAAGATGAATGGCTTAACTGTGCCACCTGTAATGTTTGACAACTCAGTCATCCCGTTTAGCTCCGATGTTAAAGATCTTGGCCTGTATGTCGACACTTGTCTGGACTGGCGAAAGCAGGTCACGACTGTAAGTAAAAAAGTCACCGGAACGTTGCGGTCGCTCTATCGGTTGAAAAACCTTCTCCCATCACACATAAAGGAAATGCTTGTACAGTCCCTTATCTTTCCCATAATTGACTATGGCGATGTGTGTTACTATGACCTGAATGCAGATCTCCTCAATAAACTTGACCGCCTTCTAAATAACTGCATTCGATTCGTTTTCAATCTTCGTAAGTATGATCATGTGTCCGCGCACCGGTTGCTTTTAAAATGGCTACCCATCCGTCAGCGCAGAGAGTTGAGGGCTCTGTCAATGTTGTTTTCCATTCTCGACAAACCCACTTCTCCTTCTTACCTGACCTCCCAGGTTCAATACTTGTGCGCTGCGCATAGTAAAAACCTTCGGTCCACCAATAATCGTCTTCTACGATGTCCCTCTCACCGCTCTGGTTTCATTCAATCTTCTTTCTTTGTCCAGGCGGTGTTTCTTTGGAATGCGCTCCCTCTGAATGTCAGGATGGCAACCAGTCGGTTATCGTTTAAAGTGAAGGCTCGTGAGCATATTCGTAAGAAGTTGTCAGAATCATCCCAGCGCTGATTTGCTAGATTCGTTTTCTCCTCTACCTATCGTTATTTCTTAAGACAAAGTTTTGTGTTCGTTATATGTATGTATTTATGTATTAGTTTGTATTATTTTCGAGTAACCTATCCCTTATGTTGCACCTGCCATGTTTTCTCTCTGCATCACCCTAAGGTTGACTGGTAGAAAATGCCTCAGGCATTAAGTCCGCCTTTGTACAGTATTTTTTTATCTGTGCATTAAGTTTTAATAAATAAATAAATAAATATACATAACCATCCACTCTGTACACACACACTCACACACAATCACTCATTCTCATACACACACAGACACATACACACTCACTCATACTCTCTCACAGTTCACACACACACACACACTTACCACATCTTTACCACATTAGAATTAAAAATATAATGGTACCCCTTAAAAATAAGTACTACTTACTTACCTGTAATTTTGTATAATGGACGGTTGGATGACCCCTGTAACACAGGTTCCACCTAGCATGGGGGTTATTGATCAAATTTCTGTGCACTTGTAAGTCATAAGCTGTAAATGCTGCGCATAACTACTTTGTAAGTTACTTTTGGAAATAAATTATTTTATTATTATTATCCGGATAAAAAGTATTATATATTATTCCAGGTTATAAACTATCTGTCTACCAAATTTAATCCAAATCTGTTCAGCTGTTTTTGCGTGATTGAGTAACAAACATCGAAACATAAAAACATTCTCATTTAGAATATTAGTAGGATTTCTGTTTGAGTTTAGTTTTCAATTCTTTTTTGGTATATTGGCGTGTGCTAGCTGACATAATATGGCAAAAAATTTTTTTTTAATGTTTTGTGTTTCGTCATGATAATTACTTACTTTGTATAGAATGAAGTTCTTCTAACATAACAGACAGCTGTGCTGCTGGACAGTTTCTTGCGCCACTTACCAGCTAGACCACTAGAAAGTGGTGAAGGGAGGGCGTTTTGGGGACTGTCTTATGTCATTTTTGACGTTTAAAAAGTGCTGATTCTCAGCCTAATTTGAATAAACGACGTTTTGTTTTAATGGCAATAGGCTCGCCCCCTGTTACATGAAACTAAACATAACTGGCGAATATGCACGTCTTGTTGTTGGTATACCAGTGCCCTTTAGGAAAAGAAGGCGAGATGTTATATTATGTGTTCAGTTGTTTGACTCTCGTAGATCTATTTCCACAGAAATTGTTCTATTAGGTTCATGTCGGCAGCGATCTCTCGCGTCCGGCCCTGGTCCAGGCCATGGTACGGAGCGAGGGTGCATAGGTAGCCGTCACCTCCTTCTGCGAAGCAGTGAGAACGCGAATAGGGAGGCGGCGCACGTGAGGGAGAGGCAGTATGTGAGCCCTCACGGCCTTAGTCGCCGCAGAGGAGACGCCCTGGGCGTCGAGAATCCCAGGCTGATTCCCGGCCACCGTAGGCGTGGGCTTGCGGACGGCGAGTAATGGGTAGCTCGCTGTCGGGTAAGGACCAAGCCCAGGTCGACGGCGCGTTGTTGTCCACGCGCGCCTCATAGAGATTTCAGCACAAACTGGTGGGGCCCGCAAAGGCCGATGCCGCCGCCCTTGCCACACAAGCTACTGAGGGTACGCGGGTGGGTCTTAGTCAGTAAAAGCCTGACACGCCCTCCTGCTCCACTCACAGCAGGAGAAGTTATTTATTGATTTCCGACCCATAAAAAAGGGCCACGTCGCTTTTGTCTGCGAGAACCTTAACCTAATGTGGAATAAAAACGTGAAGTTGTAGATGTATGTTAAATATTTAGTAACAATGAGCCAAAATTAGCCGAGTCTGTTCTTGTGTTCTGATTCCTAGAAATTACTTAGTTGTTGTAAGAAAATGTTTTGCTAAAATTCATAAATATGTCAGTAAACGTTTTTCACGCAATATTAGACGAAAATAATAAAGCTAAAATAATGTCGCCAAAACAATATTATTGCCAAAAAACGTACAAAACAGTCAATTTAACTGCAACAAACTTCTATCATAGAATAAGGACTCAATTCGTAAGTTTCCGATTCCGCCCGAAGAATCCCGAAGTGGTACGGATGCCACATAAATTGTCGGCCAATTACATGCTACACGTTTATCGTCCAACTTTTACAGAAATATATCTTTTTTATTGTCATAGTTTTTAAAAGGTTCACTTTTCTTATTATGAATGGGGTCCCTTGGAATAACTTGGCAGTTTTATTAAACTGTTTTCGAATTTTAGTAAAAACGAATTTCAATGGTGGGAGATTGGTTTTATTTTTTTTCAATAGTGGCAAAACGTTCAACGAGTCCTTTTTCATTTGTTGCTTTAAACCAAGCGACCTTCCTTATTAGTTTGGTATGTATGTGTTCTTGTTATTTAAATGATTTTTTTGTATTTTGTTAAGGCACCCGCAGACAGGCACGGCGCGACTTTAGTAAAACTATTACTGTGAAAACTTCAATTTTTCTGAACTACGTTGCACTGTCGCATCGTGCCTGTCTGTAGAAGCCTTTAATCAGTGTGTTATGGTACTCGTACTGTACTGATGCAAATACCTACTTATATTTTTAAATGCGTTTTATTCCACGGAGGTTTTATTCACAGTACTTCTAGGTACAAAGTAGAGAAGATAATACGAAAATATAACAAATGAATTAACATACAATTTTTTTACAAAATAAACCCAATATTTTAATCACTATTTTTAGCTAAAGAAGATTGGCAAAACTCATAGTCGAGCCACTATTACCGGCGGGTAATAGTCGCTTAATATAATAGGTTTTTCAATTTTGAGATTAGGATTTTTTGACATACTCGTACATAAACATCACACCTTGTTTCCTTGAAGATTAGGGAGAGGTGTACGTATAAAACACTCACATTACACTAGTTATGTTTAGAGTCCCATTTAATAGGGGGAGCGATAATTTAGTAATTTCAAAATATGCATTAATATTGCCTATGCATTAAGATTGTCTGCGTTTTCATTTACTGTCGTAGGTATTGTGTTCTTCTCATTCTATATTCTCCAGAAAATATACCTTTTGTAAATTAATCTTCAACCCAAACCAATCTGCCATTTCCACCAGAAACAATTATAACATACGACTCGTATGAATTAACTCGCCCAAATCGGGCGAATTAATATAATATGTTCTGTAGGCGATTCGGACGAAGTAAATTTATTTGTTGGCGAATCGTAAATTCCAGAAATACGTAGGTATTAGGCAACTAGAACGGATATAGAAGTTAAGTTAAAGAAAATGTATACTCACTTTATTTCATAAAATACAAAACGTGTCAGTCGCATCTAATATGCATTTCTGGATTTGTCCATTTACCTACAATTATATTTACTTCGTTCCAGTCGCCTACAGAAAATATTAAAAAAATTATTTAAAAGGGACGATTCGCCGCTTACGTTTGGCAATTCTTCGGGCTATGTCGGTTACCTTGGTTCTCCTGCGGATCTCTTCATTCCTGATTCGATCACGCTGGGAAACTCCAAGCATAGCCCTCTCCATCGCCCTTTGGGTGACTTTAAGCCTTCCTATGAGGGCCATTGTGAGCGGCCACGTTTCGGCAGGGCACATTGCTCGCAGAACAGATGGCCGATAGGGCCGAAAAGTTCTGGAGTGGCGACCGCGTACCGGAAGACGTAAAGTTGGAAGGCCTCCCACAAGGTGGACCGATGACCTTGTGAGGGCCGCAGGAGTCCGATGCGGGAAGCACAGAACCGGTCAGAAGTGACGGAGCTTGCGGGAGGCCTATGTCCAGCAGTGGACGTCTTTCGGCTGAAATGATGATGATGATGACGAAACGCCCAATTCGAGTGGGTTAATCGTGTGAGTCGAAGAATAAGCCCATACATACACACACACTTAACCAACACATTCCCAAAATTCATCAAATCCATTTAGCTTCCCTTTTCCATAATACCATGAACTGACAATAAATTGTGACATTACGAACGACAGATATAATTAGAAGACTCGTTACGAAACAATTTAAAATGTCATCTTCGGTAACAATTTCAATTTGGCAAAACGAAATTAACTAAACTTGTTAGGATCCATTTTGAATTCATTATGGGACCGTATTTTCTGGAAATTGTTAGGTTTTCGTTGGTTAACGTGGAATGCCAGTTATTGTATAAGTTAAAAGTGTTTTGATTGTTCTGTGTTATGGATAGTTACAGGAAATTTTTGAAAGGTGATTTTGTTTTATTATTTTCTGCATTTTTGATGAGAATTTAAAAGATGTTTTGGTTATTTAATCTTTTTGATAATTGACAGATTCAAAACCATACTCTTCTTTCTGTATTGTCTTGTTTTCAATACATAAATTAAGTGTGTGTGTGTGTTTGTAATGTTTTTATTTCCTAGTAGAGATTCTGTGATAGCTTGGTGCCTAAGAATACTGTTAATTTAAGGCAGAATCGATTGGTTAAACTAATATTAAAAAAAGAATTTTTTGAATGTTTGTTTGTTACGCTTTCACGCTAAAACGATAAAACGGATTTTGAAGAATTTTGCCACCTAGGTAGACCATGACTTAAATTAAGATATGGGATACCGTTTATTCCAATATTCCGACGGGATTAAGACATGCGGGTGATACTGCGGGCGCAGTTAGTACTTTATTAACCCTATCAGTCATGAATGGTCGCAGTTCGTAATCAACAATTATTTTGATTTCTGGATTTCTCTCTAGAATGTTTCGTTCCGTACCGTTCCTGACTAAAAAGACTTATATTTTTAATATTATGCCAGTATTAGCCCCGACAGCTGTTCACAACAAATTAACCGACCATGAAACAACAAAAACGATCATCTGAAGAAAACCGCCGAAAACAATAAAATCATTCACCAAACAATCTTGAGCCAAAAACAGAAACTAAGTCACGGAACAACAATGAATTCATACACGCAGCAAAATGGCTGACAAGCGTACATTACACGCAACATTAAAAGTTTCACCGCTACATAAATATGCGGCTAATTTGCGAAGTTGCTCGCGATTTGGCACTCCACCCGCTTGTTGAAATATTATTTACTACGAACTGAAAGTATTGCAGTTATCTTTTACCCTCCTTCTAGGTAAGGCTCGTTTGCTAAAGTACCATTTTACTGACAATAAAAGTTTTGAATCTGATATTTAAAGATAGGAAAAGGTGTAAACTTAGAACGAAGAAGAACGCGACGCTAAAGAGATAGAAAAAAGATGCCTAATGAAAATATCAAGACGTTTTTGATGTTTGTTACTTAACCACGCAAAAACGGCCGAACGGATTTGAATTTAACTTGGCACACAGATAGTCATACATTTGAATTAACACAGAGGATACTTTTTATCCCCTTAGTACGTTCCCGTGAAATAATTTGCGACCTACACATGGGCAAAGCCGCTGGCGAAAGCTGGTAACGATACGAATATTTAAAATAAATAATTAACAACCTCAGTAGAAAAACTTTCTACCCGATTGACAACGACAAGTTTCATAAAACATCCTCCACAAAAATAATTAGGTTCCAACTCTTTTACCCAAAGTTTACCCTAACAATATGCCCAAGGGTAAACTCAGAGGTAACGGGGTAATGATGAGATGAACTCATGATAACACAGTTAGACAGAAAAAAGTTTAAATCGTATGTTCGCGCGTTGTGAGGGTTTTTTATTAGAAAACTTTACTCATTTGTCCTCATGTATGTTTAGATGGGGCTGTAAAATTAGCGGGGTTATGAGCGGAGAGCCAGCGGGAGCGATGATTAGCGGTAAATAGGAAGTAGGTAGATTTGAATGTATTTAATTTGGGTTTTGTGGCAGAGAATTAGGAATAGGGTACTTGGAGTGAGCACAGCTAGCTGCAGAAAGCAAAGCGTAGGTTGCCTCAGCTGCTAGCTAAAGCACTGGGAAGTGGTGAAGGGCGGACGTTTATGGGGGACTGTATAGTGGTTATTTTGACGTTTGAAAAGTGCTAATTCTCAGCCTGATTTGATTAGTGACTTTTGGTAATTATTTTTATTTTGCAGGTTCAGAGAGGAGCAGTGGACTCCGATAGTCTGAGTCAATCGATTGATGCTCATCATTGCTTGCCTTGGGTTGCGAAAAATCGGTAGATGGGAACGTAGTTAAACAAACTATATTTGTTCATCATCATCATCATTTCAACCGGAAGACGTCCACTGCTGGACATAGGCCTCACCTAATTTGGGGGGCTTGCCATAATCGCCACGCTTGATAGGTGGGTGGTTCGTGTGTTTAAAATTACGATCTATCTATCTAGATAAAAAGAAAAGTCCTGACTGACTGACTCATCAACGCCCAGCCCAGACCTAGAAGCTGTAATTTTGCACAGAAGCTCCCTTTATAATGTAGACAAGGATTAGGAAGGGAAATTCAACCCCTAAGGGAGTTAAATACCCTTATTCCGAGTTATTAGAGTTCCGCGCGGGCCCAGCCGCTGACAAAAACTAGTATCTAATAATTTTATATATAGTGCGGACTTTGACGACGTTGCTCAGTCTTTTTCAAAACGTTATCCTCTAGTGTTTTGTTAATATTGATTTAAATTGAAAAGTCTGAATTAGTCGCGATATAATTTTGTGATATTAAAAGTGTCTTGTAAGGAAATAATTAACGATAACAGTCAAAGGTCTTGGCTGTTTTGACTTCGATTGAAAATATATTGTCGCGTTCACAATAAAATTAAATTATTAGTTCATAAACAATTGAAGACTTTCAAATCTAAAATCGACAAATTAGCTGATTTCGAGTACCCCTAAAGTTGTGACAAAAAGGGTAATTTTATCTTGTAATTTGTTCTACAGGGGTAACTTTTAGAAATATAATAATAACTTTTGAAAGGCACTCAGGATGACAGTAAAAGTTTGACAGCTGTGATTTCCTTTAAAAAGTCAATGAGGCGGCTGTCAAAGTCTTATCTGTAGTATTAAGTTTGTCAATAAAGGCTGGGAATAGACAATAAAGACTAGGCAGTTAGTACTTTTTTAATGGCCTACTTTTAGTATTTGAAAAAGAAGGGAGGATTATTTCGTTCACACGATTGTTTGGCAAAATCTGTTTATGAAGTTTGTAAATTAATGTTAGAGACTATTAATCACTAATTTTATTTTCAAGTAAGAAACTTAACATTTTTGGTTTAAAATAAAAAGTTACCTACAAGGCAATCTTTTTTATTTAGTGTGTTCCTAACTGTACATAATATGTCGCAAAAACGCTTAAGCAGGTACAAATTATGGACCTTGCTGCTGTGCCTTAGGAAACAGGTTACTACCGCATATCGTCAATTTCATAAACTAACGCCTTCTTCCCATTGGGGTAGGCAGAAACTACAGAGCGCCATCTGTTACGAGCCTTAATGATGATGATGATGATGGGACTCCCTTTTTCGCACTTAGACTCCCATTCGGTGCGTTGTGATTCTAGCTAACAGAGCCAGCCTAGCTCCGTCCAAAAGCACAGCTGCTTCCTGAGAGCTTCACAGGCTTCGCGGAGCGACCTCACTGTTCCGAAGATTTCTTCACGTTGAGAAGCCACGGCCTCGCATTCCAGGATTATGTGGGCGGCGGCGTCATATCAGGCTATTATTACCCACTGTTCAGTATACCTCCTAACCCTTCTGCTATACTACCCGGTTGTGTGCGTCCCTTATCCAGATGCCTTCGGTGACTTGGTTTGTATGTTCCTCATTATCATCATCATTAACTGAGCCGAAAGACGTCTACTTGTTGAACACATAATTGGATAGTACCTTCCGGTTCTATCGGCCATAAATGTGCCCTATCAACCGCCACTTAAGTTTGGCAATTCTTCGGGCTGCGTCGTCAATCATTCATTCATTCCGATACAATCGCGTAGAAAAACTCTAAGCATAGTCCTTTGGGTGACCTTCAGCCTTCTTGAATCCCATGGTCAGCAACCACGTGTGTGTGCAAAAATAAAACGTCCCAAATCGCTTATTTAATGCCCCAACAGTAGCATGTAACAGCTAACTCGCTCACATGTTTACACAGGCTCTAATAACACTGGCTCCTGCGCTCCTGTGCAACATACTCGTACATAGTTAGTTAATACACGCCTCCACCTCAGCTGTCGAGGGGTAATTAGTTAGCATTTTGTAATTGTTGTAGTTTTCATAGTGTGAGGCTTTTGTGTTTAAGTGTTGGTTGTTGTGCTGTTTTTGGTTTTTGAAAGAGTTGGGAAATTTGAAATGCTTAGGCATATAACATTTCACAACCGATCGACACAATCGATTCCACGGATCGAGTCTATCGCGCTATGACTAGCAAGACATTTCAACACATTTTGACAACTCTATAGTTGTCAAAATGTGTTGAAATGTCTTGTGGTTATTTTACGACGTTAAATGATTGAAACATTTAATTTCTTTTACTGATTTATCGATCTTATTACATCTACCATAACAGGATATCTAATCCGATGCGATAAATGCGTCCATCCTATTTTTCTCTATACTAACAAAATCAGTCAATCTGACTGTCGTTTTCGCAAAGATGTTGGCTCCAGCCTAACCGGATCCAGCTCAAAACCAGTATTTTCCAGGGGGCTACCAACCCAGTAACCGGGCAACACGATAGTCTTCCGTAAGACAAATTTTCAGAATTTCGTGCTTCTAACTATACGCAACCACTGTCAACAAATGACAGCCGAGACCAATATGTTAACGTATTTTCTGTAGTACGGAGGATTTAATGGTTGGTCACCCATCCACGGACCAAACCTCGGCAAGCGATGCTTAACCTGTGATCGACCATTGCGGCTGTTATTATTTAGTCGTGAGCCCATCGACCCCACAATATCCCGCTAGTTAAAATAAATCATTATTTTCGTAATTTTCAAGTAAAATAAGCTACCAAATAATTTTCAGGATTCAAAAAACACGTTACCTAGAATCGAACTACGTACATACTAGAGTTAAGTTAAGTTAAAAATAGAGTAAATAAAAGCTGTATTATTTTATTTATTTCAACATTTGTCTTTTACTCCAAAACAAATAAAATAGCGAACCAATAGATACAGAAACATTTCCGTCGAGTCTTGCATCTTCAGCGAAATAGGTTAATATTTCGTGTGGTTCCTACGAATGAACGGAATGAACGAAATGAACGGGATCGAACCGCTCAGCGGAATGCATTTCGTATGCTTCAAAATTTACAACGTATTGCCTTTTCAATGTGTGTTTGAGGTAAAAGATACTTCTATGCTAGCTGGAATACGTCAAACAGTTTTCCTTTAACCGTATTTTATTTTATCTTTTTGGAGTTTCTTGGAGCCTTAGTCAACGCTTTGAAAGTTGACGCTAATCAAATCAAATTAATTATTAGTAAATGTAGGTTTCATTACAATGGAATGTTATAATAAGATAGTTCGCTACATTTTACTCGAGAGCATACAAATAATAAGAATGTTAGTTATGTTGAAACCACATTTAAAATAAAGTAACTCAATTACTTATATGTATACTAACACAAAAATCCTTACATACTAACACACAATTGCCAATGGCAACATAATAGTAATGTAAATGTAAGAACAAGAACATAAGACAGTGCAACTTAGAACATACTTAAATCTGCATTAAAAATGGTAGGTAAAATGTATTTTATCATAATTATTATATTTTCAGATATAATTTTACCGCTGTTAGATAACTTATTACCTCGGGGTTTATTTCTGCGAGTTTTATTAGTTTTTTTTCTAAGAATCAACTGGGTATTTTTGTTCACCTAGAATTAATATTACAAAGATGAAAGATTTGATTGTAATGGATAAACTCAAAAAACTATTTAACCAATCTATAAAAAACTTACACCTATGGAAAACTACATTATTCCGGAGTAACATGAGCTATAAACACACGGAAGAAGCAGCGGGCTAGTATAATGTAAATACATAGGTCTAAATGTGAACGTGGACCAATCTTCCCTTCATGAAACACCCATAATTTTCTAGTTCTTTAACCCTTGTAAAAATAATGCAAAACAGATAGAGTACGTAGTAATAAGTTTACCTTTTACATATCCTACCACTGATACTGATGGTCTTGTTGGTCTAGTGCAAGCGCTACTGCTGAGCATGATGTCTTGGGTTTCCAGCACCCTAATTGCGTAACTCACGATTGATCATAATTGGTTTCGTCTTCACAGTTAAACAATATTCATTGCGTTATTTATGTTGTCGAACAGACACATTTTTCGAACATATGAAGCAATGGTTTAACAATCCGTTTCAAAACGATACAGATTATGATGAATCGTGAGTTACGCAATTAGGGTGCTGGTCGGGCAAAGTTTTTATCTATCAGAAATTATTCAGTAGTAGCCTAAGACTGGATTTGTGCCAGGCGTGGACTTGAACATCACTGGCGACCTGTGGGTGTACTGTGTATAGGTACACATCTGCCGCCTTCTTTTTAGCGTGCCGATAGCAATCGGAATACAATCAGCCCAGAATTTAGCTACGAGTTTGGTACTTTCAGCAGCGTCCATCAGATCCTGTAGCGTGCAGACAACAGGACACGCTGGACAAGATATAAAGTACCCCATTGTTTGTAGGACAGCACCACATTTACACTTCACGGCTGAGTCATCCGTCATCCTGAGCAGGTTTTCCCTACTTTGGCCTACTTGAGTCCGGAGTCTATTTTTAAGAACTTCCAGGAAAGCCAAGCTCATGTCCTGGTGCGACATTTTTAGCAGGTGAAACGAATGGGTATTGGTAAGTTAGTCCTTAGATCGGTTGCCAGTGAGTGACTACTGCCTACACCTTTGGGGAACACAGGCGTGATGTTATAGATTGCTTTAGGAACGACTATTCTATTTTTTTTAACCCCGATTAAAGAATCCACATAATACCAGTACAAAAGCGTCCCACTTAATGTTTTACTGTTCGTTTTGTTATACTCTTTCTCGACGATTTTCTGGATCATTGCTTGGAACCGCTCCACTTACAGCAAGTACTGAAACGACTTCTGTATCACTTTTTATGTCAACTTCTTAGTTTTACTTGGAAACGCCGTTGTTTGAATTCAGTTAACATATGAATACCAGGATGTTTGAGTGATCTGGTTGTAGTCAAAGCTGTGTAAAATAAATTTCCCCTGATTGTAATAAAATGGTATTGTTTTACCATAAAATTTAACGGGGATTGCCCCGTTGCAATTTCATTTTATTTCCGAAAATTCTGTCACTAATGGGAAGCTACAGTTTGACTGTAGCTTCCCATTAGTGACAGAATTTTCGGAATCGGATAAGAATTTCCGAATAATACAATCCCTACCCCTGCATACAATTCACACATCTTTGTGATATTTGTATAGATACTGGGCAAAGGCATTTGTTAATACCTCAAACATTAATTTCTAAACTATCTAAGACATTTTTCAGTTGTTGTTAGACAAAAAAAAAAAACATAATCGTCGTAATTACAAAACGCGGTCTAATTTTAGTTCTAGCCTCTGAGCCAGTTTTTGCTTAACCAACTTTATTTCGATTTAGGTAAAAATCTTATTACAAAAATAGCAATTTAGCACCGGACTCATCATTTTGCGATCGCAGTATGCTGGTAAAATGCATAGAGAACGCTGCTGCCCATCCTGTAGTAAGTCCCTTAGTCAACATCTACGACACCCACGGTATGAAATGGGATGGTGCTATTCTTTTACGTCCGAAACAACATGCAGTGGACTAAGTTGTCAGTTTTGTAAAAATAACTGCATTTCTAGGTTCTTATTTCAAAAACAAGCTAAATGGTGAAAACCATACCTAAAGCAAAACTACTTTTGTAATGACACCGTTAGAGCTTTATATCTGTTTTAATCTACAAAATATTTTATTTTCCTATTAAGTAATACTATTATTTTTTCTCCCTCATAACAATTACTTTTAAAACGTTAATCATTAAGTAGGCATTCTAAGCGAAAACGTCCCATTGACCTCAAAATACAATGTTTTCGTATTTTTATTTAGGCCGCTTTACGTAAAGGGACATGGATTACCACTTACAGAACAATGAGAGTAGGATGAGGGATGAGGAAGCTGGACTGTGCTCAGTTTGTGTAGAAAAATGTTGCTACATAAAATAAATTAATAAAAGATAAAAACAGTGTAGGCTAAATGAAAAAAGAAAAAAAAAAAACAGAAAACCTAAAATTTGGACAATAAACAGAAATGTTAGCATTATTTTGCCAATTTGTCTACTGAAGATCTTTGGGAAGTGTTCCTGGCATTGTGTGAAGCAGAAGCACACATTATTTCTTTTATTACTTTTCTTTTCTTTTCTTTTCTTCATTTGCCTAGACTTTTACTCTACTATGTCGGGGTCGGCGTGTAATCAAACTAGATGCAGATGAATACCAGTATTTTACATGAAGCGACTGCTTTGATAGCAGCTGCTATCTGATCTCCAAAACCTTAAAGTTACTGGGCAATACGATACCCTTTTTTAGGACTTTCGGGCTGTTGAGGACCCGTAGTAACTGTCAAAGATCCACGAATGACAGCCGGGACAGCAGGCTCCTCCACTTCGACCGGTCTTGTGCTTCCCACATCCAGCGGATACCCGCGGTCTTCGCAAGGTCATCGGTCCACCTTGTGGGAGGCCTTCCCACTCTAGGTCTTCCGGTACGCGGTCGCTACTCCAGAATCTTTCGGCCCCATCGGCCATCTGTTCTGCGAGCAATGTGCCCTGCCCACTGCCACTTAAGTTTGGCAATTTTTCATTATACATTATACCTAGGCTGATTATGTAAACTTAAACAAACCCAATAACAAACTATCGACAACTGCACTAACCATGCGACACGTGTCACAATCTATGACAATAATTTCCCAACCCTATCTGTCGATATCCGGACGTCACAGATTAGGATACCAAAGCAGTTTGACAATAACTTGTTATCTGCAACCATTTATTCCAAATGTCAACTGTACTAAATGATCTATTACCAAACTAATGTATTGGGTTAGCAGTTGAAACAATGTTAGATTTTGTGAGAGGATTTCACGCGATTTTCAATCTAATTAAATCTAACAACGTCGGCGTCGTCTTTCTTTATTAAAATATCGAAATGAAATCAACAGAAACATTGAAATCAACGTGAGGTGTGTATACAGTATTCAGTATAATCAACATTAACATTGAAACCGATACTTGTAATATTGTTTCATATTAAATGAATCCACTGGAGGCGCGAAGCACAGAATCGGTTGATGTATGCAATGTTTGGGGGAGGCCTATGTCCAGCTGTGAATGTCATTGGCTGAAATGATGAATAGACGTAAATTGACTCAATTCCCGTATTAAAGTAAATGTTGTAGAGGTGTGAAATTGAATATAATGACAGCTAACAGCAAAAACGGTTTTCAGAATGATGGTATTGCAAATTGCAATAAACTTAAGGGGTATATTCATAAACGTTGATTAAAGTTAAGAGGTCAAAAATGGTTAAACAGTCGCTTTACTTAACTTTAAGCAACGTATATAAATAAGGGGGAAAATGTTGACTAACGCCGACAACACATTTCACAATAAAATTAATTCACAACATATATCACCAAAACATTTCAAAATATCGACACTTCCCAGCCCTACATGCGACAAAACCGATGACGTCACTGATGACGTAACGCACATTTTTCTTCCATTATCGTTCTTAACGATAATGTTCGGGAGAATGGTCCAATTTGGTTTATGAAAAAATATCCCATAGGATGGTGATAATGCATGGTGAAAAAACAATTTCCATGGAGATTTGGATCAAGAGCAATATGGTGTCAACCGTAATGGGATTTTGTGGTCATGTTATAGGGTCAATGACACCATTTTCATAGGATAAGTGCGTAGTGTTCACTATGTATGGATTTGGATGAAATAAAAGGAGTATGTGAGGGTCGCATACGAGTACATGGTTTATGGCGCGACCACGTTCGGTCGGACGTAAAAATATCGCCCCGGGATTTTTATGGGATTTTCTACTCTTGGTGTTTAGCCGAGCGTTTAGAATATAAGATAGTGCAAAAAGCGTCGAAAAAACACACTGTTCGATTTTCAACTACCAACGGAGCTTTCATTCCACGCGGGCTGGCAACAACGCATATAAAGAAGTATTTCATGATTATTTCATTAAATACAAACAAAATACATTTTTTTTTCAGCCAAGTAGTATATCGTTGTTATTTATAATTATTTTAAACATTTACTCTTTGATAAAAACATTTAATCGTACGAAGCACAAATAGAAAATAATTGACGGTATGTCGATTTGTATACGTAAATACCAAAACAACTGTAAAAAATTATGGCAAAAAAATATGTTTACTTTTGTTTGTATTTAATGAAACAAACACGAAAAACCGCCATAAATGAGCTGTTACCAGTCTGCGTGGTGAGAACGCTCTTATGCAGTGCGTTGATGACCCAGTACTTGAAAAAATCTTACCGTGATATTTTTCCATCCAGGCCAATATGAACTAACTAATGCGTCATGTGATTCGAGTGTGCTCGAGTCGTGTACGGACTGAAACTGAAATACTAGTACACGGATATTGTGGCTACTCATTAGTGATTAAAGTCGTGGACAATGGGCATTACTTACCTAATGGGAAACTGGTACATATATAAAAGTTGAAATTATAAAAGTAAAGACAAAACTTGATGAAGAATAGCTTCATAACTGTTAAAGAATATCTGTTTGTGTAGTTAATGCAAAATAAAGAGTTTTGTCACTGTTAATAGAAACGGACAGCCTTAATATGCAAACATGAATTTGATGTGTTCCATATGAGGGTACAGATGCACTACAAAAAAAGTATACTTAGACCTACGTATTTGATACTTCCACGCGTTCCTAAGAAAAAGGTCTTGACAAGCATAAGGGTTCCATTTCTTCCTTTTGAGGTACACAACCTTAAAAAAGTTAGTATCAGGGTATTGGAATGCTTGTGGATGACGTCAAAAATATACCTAAGCAATGTTTAATTTTAAATTGCATAAGTTAATTGAAAATTCTTATCAGCTACTAAATGCAGGAACTCCTACAATTAGTACAGCAACATAAATTTATTAAAAAGCGCCACCCATTCGTTCTGTGCCATAAATAAACACAGAAATAATTTTATCAAACGTTTCCAAACTTTTTCACTTCCGAGTGGCGAGTTCTCGGAACTTTTTAATTTGCTGCTAATCTCGGAACATAAATCTGTTCTTTGCATCTTTAGGGAGGAGGCTGTGAAGTAAGCGGGTGGAGAAAGGCTTTAAATGTGGGATATTTTGAGTGTGAGAGAAAACGACGTTATGGGCAAATTATTGTTTGTCTTTTTGGGAATGCAATTGTGTTTTAGTCCCATGTTATAGACGGCGAACATATTGCCATAAACCATCCACAAATCCCAACTCCGGATTGCTACTGTGAAATCCCAGATACAAAAACTTAATAACACTTTGCCCGACCTGGGGATCAAACCCAAAGCCTCATGCTAAGCAGCAGCGCTTGCGTCTACTAGACTAACGAAGCAGTCCGATTATGTTTTAAGACGATCAATATCGACCAACCGATCAACCGACCTCGATCTAGTTGCACCTCTAGCTATGGTTTTCTCAAAATAACAGTTTTTTGTAAGGAGACTAACAAATACCAAGCTAAGAATTAAGTATGTTATTATAATCGAACTCGAAAGGCGCCTATCAAAAGGTGTGAGTAGAAAAGCCGGGAGGAAGAACCCTAGAAGAACATTAGTGATGATGGTCTTCAAAAAGGTCAGGTACGTAATACTCCCAACCGGCGTGCGTGTACATGTACAAACGACGTCCTCATTATCATCTGCTCAGTCTTTTTCCAACTACGTTGGAGTTGGCTTCTACTCTTACCGGCTGCAGCTGGATACTAATTAGTATTTTACATGGAGCGACGAAGCAAAAGGAGTAGGAAATGATCGTAGCTGGTGGCGTTCTGTAGTTTCTGCGTACTCCCATAGGAAAAGGAGTGAGTTTATTTAAGTATGTGTGTGCACAATGGAGTTTTAATCAGGCAAAATGAAGTTGAAACTTAGAATCAGTATGTTTTTTCCTGAAGGAGCCAATCAGTCCAAACCTCCAAAATACAAAGGTACATTTCACCACTTCCTCGCTTATTTCATGGCCTCAACAAATTCCTAAGGCCAGGCTAAAGAAGAGTGTTATGATTAATACGAGTTGTTGCTAAGTGTGGCGCTAAAACGAGCGAACACTTAGTTGTGATGCGAACTGTCTGTGATGGCGATCGATAGCTCAAGTCTAGTGCTTAGTGCACCTAGCTGCTGACGTTTCATAAGTGCCCATGCAGGTTTATATGAAATAAAAATATTTTGATTTTGATTTAGTAACGGTGATTTGTTTTAGTTACGATTGTGGGTAATATAATTAAATGCTAGTGTTAGTTTACATCTTACTTGTATTACCTAAAGAGTTTGCTAGAGGTGTATAAGACATATATTTCACCTGGTACGGTTTTTTTTTTGGGTGGGAAACCATCAAATAACTTCTCCCGCTCTGGGTGGAGCAGGAGGGCGTGTCAGACTTTTACTGACTAAAACCCACCCGTGTTCCCTCAGTAGCCTGTATCCCAGGTGCTGCGGTATCTCTTTCGAACAAACCCGCACCGTCGACTTGGGCTTGGTCCTTACCGGACAGCGAGCTACCCATTACTCGCCGTCCGCAAGCTCTTGCCTACGGTGGCCGGAAATCGGCCTGGGATTCCCGACGCCCAGGGCGTCTCCTGCGGCGGTTAGGGCCGTGAGGGCGCATATACTGCCTCTCCCCCACGTGTGCCGCCTCCCTCTTCGCGAGCATTACTGCTTTGCTGATGGAGGTGACGGCTACCCATGCACTCTCGCTCCGTACCATGGCCTGGACCAGGGCCGGACGCGAGAGATCGCCGCCGCAGATCGTTTCCACTAGGACACGGCGGTGCTCCGCCCAAGCCAGGCAGACCGCCATCCTGTGCTCCACCGTGTCCTCAGGGCGATCTTCGCAGTGGAAACACCCGGCCGTTTCCTCCCGCCCTATCCGAAACCACCTGGTATGGTTATTATATCACATGAAATCGTGCTTGTAATTCCGGAAAGATTCCACAGCGGTGCAGTTATAGTACATTACAACAGATGTGTATAGTCCAGTCTACCTCATCACAATCAATCTTTAGCAGTGGGCACATTATTGTGCCCACTGCTGGGACACAGACCACCTCTCTGAGAGAAGGAGTGGGCCACCCACCACGCGAGCCCAGTGAGGGTTGGTACCTGTCACAAGTCTTCGAATTTTAGGTACTAGGATATGCCGGTTTCCTGACGATGTTTTCCTTCACCGTTTTGAGAGCTGTGGTGATGAAATAATTTACAAAAAGTAAAGCCTGGTTACGAACCCACGACATACAACTCGTAAGTCGGGATTGTTACCACTTGACTATCACTGCTCTCTTTCGTTAAGTCAACAGTCCGCAGTGCCTAATTACTATCGGATGATTACTTGTTAGTCACAATAACATTAAACATTACATTTATCATCAATGTTTTTGATAATCGAATATCGAACCGTGGGGCTTGTGGCTAAGATGGAGTTTGTGGTTAATTAATAACAGCCACTTAGGTCAATCGAGACGGTTATGCTACGCTTGCCGCTGTCTGTCCATAGATTAGTGACCATATTTACACACCAAGACTCCTCCATGCCTCGGAAAGCAAATCAAATCAAAAGTCATTTATTCGAACTAGACTGAGACTCAACACTTTTTAAACTTCATAATTTACATAAGACAGCCCCCCCCCCCCAAAACGCCCGCAATTCACCACTTTCTAGTGCTTTAGCTGGGAAGAAGTGGCGCAACAAACTCCCCAGCAGCACAGCTGTCTGTTAGCACGTTAAGCCGTTGGTTGGTCATGGATCTTGTCAGTCGTAACGGGGCCTGAAAATCTGTCAACCAGTCTTACCAAGGGTTTCGTATTACTCAGTAAATAAGTGGAGGTTAGTAGGCAGTCGCTCCATGTAAAACACTGGTGTTCAGCTGCATCGGTTAGACTGGAAGCCGACCCCAATATAATTGGGAAAAGGCTAGGAAGATGATGAATATCGCACCGCACCCAAGTAGGCCGAAGTAGATGCTATAGTCGCCACATGACAGATTAATACAGCATCCGCGAACAGAAAAACATGTCATCGCTCAAAACTAACGATTGTCCACGTCATGGAAGCATTTTTTGGATGTATCATTACGCTGATGAGTTTGGCATCCGGCAGTGTAGGTGATTTATTGTGTTCTCTGTTGGTAAAGAGACAGTTTGTGGTTCATGTGTTTTTTTTTTTCATAACAACGAAATAACTCTGAAACAGATTGGGTATCAGGGTACGCCAAATCTTCGTCTAGGTAAATAAATAGTGGCTTTCACAAAGAGCCAAAGGGAGCAATGGATTATTATCTTACGATGACACCTAGGCTTTATGAAACATACCTATATTTTACATACTGGGTCTAATAGTTTTATTTAACGCTTAGTGGCTGTGACCAGGGCACATTGCTCGCAGAACAGTTCTGAAGACGTTGTTGGAAGGCTTGGCAAAACACAAGGTGGATTGATCACTTGGTGAAAGATGCAGAAAACCGCTGGATGCGAGTAGCACAGAATTGGTCGAAGTGGCGGTGCTTGGGGAGGCCTTCACCTAGCAGTGGACGTTTTTCGACTGAAATGATGCTCATTTACACCTCTAACAAGTTTTACAGGCTACAAGTCAAAAACTTTAACAAAATAGCAAGACATATGAAAAAAATTCCAATATATACCGTATAAAAGCATAATCTATCATATAACATATATTAGGTCTTTACCTATGAAATTGCCGTTCTGCAGTACTGGCCATTTCAAATCAAAATAATTTTTGTTTGGCTAAGAATTCTAATTTCAAATTAATTTTATTTTAAAAACATGGATTTTTTTTTCTAAAAGTAGTCATTTCTTTATTGATTAGTGTTAAATTTTCATCGCATTTCAATCTTTTTCGTCATCATGGATACGTTAAAAATTCGAGTAATTATGGAATATGAGTACCGTCGTGGCAGCAACGCGGCACAAGCGGCACGCAACATCAACGACGTTTACGGAGCTAACACTACAAACCAACGCACCACCTGTTATTGGTTTGCTCGCTTCCGTTCTGGAAATTTCGACCTGAAAAATGAACCTCGCGGTCGTCCGAAGACTTTGGTCGACAATGACGAATTAAAGGCGATTGTGGAAGCTGATGATACACAATCTACGGCTGAATTAGCAGCAGCTTTCGACGTTAGCGTCAAAACAATATTGGTCCATTTGCGTCAAATTGGCAAGGTAAAAAAGCTTGACAAATGGGTGCCCCACGAACTCAATGATCGCCAGCGCGAAGTACGCGTCGAGACGTGCCTTGCACTGCTCAACAGACACACAAATGAAGGAATTTTGAACCGCATTGTTACCTGCGATGAAAAATGGATTCTGTTTGATAACCGTAAGCGCTCAGCAAGTTGGTTGGATCCTGGTTCAGCATCTAAACAATGCCCTAAACGAAAACTTACCCCTAGAAAAGTGATGGTCACTGTTTGGTGGTCTAGCGCCGGTGTGATTCATCACAGCTTCTTACCAAACGGGGTGAGCATTACTGCAGATGTGTACTGTGAAGAACTGAACACAATGATGGAGAAGCTGGCGCATCTCCAACCAGCATTGGTCAATCGCTCGTCTCCGCTGCTCCTGCACGACAACGCGCGACCTCATACTGCACAGCAGACGGTCTCCAAGTTGCAAGAACTGGGGTTGGAAGCTCTCCGTCATCCGCCCTACTCACCAGACCTTGCGCCTACAGACTACTACTTTTTCCAGAATTTGGATAACTTCTTGGCGGGAAAAAAATTTAATACCCGAGAGGCAGTACAAAATGCCTTTGAAGAATTTGTTGCCTCCCGTCCAGCTGATTTCTTTAAGAAGGGCATCAATAAACTGCCACTGCGATGGCAAAGATGCATTGATTGCATGGGTGATTACTTCGATTAATACAAATAAAAAATTCATGAAAAAATTCGTTTAAATTTTTTCATACAAAACGGCAATTTCATAGGTAAAGACCTATTATTATACAATATAACATATGGTACAATATGCCATACACGACATGTTTTATAGAACTTGTCGAAAACAATTTTCACAACTTGTAATTGGGTGGTAACGAGCGGTCAAGTAATTAAATTTTTAAAGAAAGATTTTTCATGTTTTATATTTTACTTATTTTCATTTTTACTTATATTTTTTTATCAGTACATTTTTACACTTGTTTTATATAAAGTAAAGAAAACAATACAAATAATTTGTAATAAAACTAAACATCTAAAAATTTACATATACTATGTCAGTTTACGCTACTACCTGCAAAGTAAAAACAACTATTTGAATATGTATTATAGTTTACCCACATTTTACTTTGTGTTATTCTAATAGTAGGAATATCTAATTATTCTCTCTCAAATCGGCTTATTAAAATAATGTTAACTAAGAATGACGAAAACTGTCCCACCGTAATACAGTTTATAACTAGTACGGGGGTCAGAGTGAATCGGTTTCGTAATAACCTGAATGTTATTGTGCACTGAGAAACGAATTGGCTATGTATTTTAGATTCGTAGAACGTAAGTACCTAATAGTGTTTTTTTTTGTAAGGTTATCATTGTTTTGGCAAAAATAAAGATTTATTATTATTATTAATTGCACCTCATTGATAAGACTGTACATCAACCATCTTTTGCTTTTACCATTTTATGTTGGGGTCGGCTTCCAGTCTAACCGGATGCAGCTGAATAGTATTTTACATGGAACGCTTGCCTATCTGGCTTCCACAACACAGTTACTGGGTGGGTAACACAATATGCCTTGGTAAGACTGGTTGTCAGATTTTTAGGTTAACTACCCGTACATCAACTACACACATCCTCACAAAAACTACATCAAGACCATTTTCACCTACAAACTCTCATGAACGTCGTCACCAAAAGATTACCTCAATCCCAAACATTTAACCCTACCCCGGACAAGCATAAATAACATTTTGTAACATCATGCAAATGTCGGGGTAAGCCGTACCGAACGCACTTGCCAAGTCCTTGCTACGTTAGTGTTAAGTTATGGCACCAAGTTATGGAAGACTTAAATGCTGTTATATGTTTTACTTAATGTTTGTGCTTAAGCAAACGAGCTTGTTGTAAGTTTCAGAAGGTTCTTGCATGTGATGGGTAATCGGTGGGTTGTGTGCAGTTTTACGTTCCTTTCGTTGAAGAGATATACAATATTGTGTCTTTGCGACACCCTATCATGTGTCTATACACTGTGAAAGAAAAATCGTGATTTACCTTTGTTCATTGTGAGTGCGACACAGAGGCTGTGTGGAAGTCAGCCAGTTGTTCAGATGCTTGTATAAGAGTAGACGAAGACTAGAAAAAATGGTTGGAGAGGAGAAAGATGACATATTTTGCTGCTGGGGAGTTAGTTGCGCCACTTCTTCTTCCCAGCTAAAGCACTAGCAAGTGGTGAAGGGTGGGCGTTTTTTGGGGGACTGTCTTAAACAATTTTGACCTTCAAAAAGTGCCGACTCTCAATCTAGTTAGAATAAAAGCACTTTTAGATTTTTTGATTTTTTTGATAGGTGCAAGAAAGGCCGCGCTAACCGCAATTGTTTTATTATTGATTGTCCAGGTAGATGATTATATCAATAATAATTCTCATACGATGCCGTCCTCCATAAGAGGAGGATTCAAGACCTGCAAACCTTGCTACTTACGAGTCCATTTGCCCCAGCATAAGCAATTCTCATTTAGACAAAGCTTCTGCTAACAAGAGAATAGTAGTTAATAAGATTACCTAAAATAACAAGTCTCGGAGTACCTATTCACATTTACGACGCAATATCTACTGAAAATAGAATTCCTATCCCCTTAATGTCATCTCATAAACTTTCCGATCCGCAACTAATATTAATAAACGAACGAATTTCTAACTATCACTGAAACTAATACATTCACACTGACTGAACTAAAGGATTAAATATAATATATCTATGAATCCATCCCAAGTGCTATCAAATTAATATCCCATTTGGGATTAGTACTGGTTCACTTACAAATTGCTACCTGAGCTGGTTGTTATATCTTGGGGGAAATAAGCGGAGCTGTAGGTATGAATAAAGGGAGGTTTTGGGATTTTGAATCCGTGGTAACATTGCACGAATTTACACATTTTAAAAATTCAAGTTGTTTTTTGTGTCTATCTGTGTGACCTGCAGACTGTAGATTCTATTCTTCATTTTCATTCCTCATAATGTACCTGGTACTTACTGACAGTCCTGCATTGGACCTCTCATACCTATTTTCACTGTCATTTAAAAATATTGTAAAATCCAAGTATTTTTAAAAGAGTAACCGTGGAGTTTCTTGCCGGGTCTCCTCCATAGGAAGCGACAAATTGGACCGTTCACCTAACTTTTGACGTTTCATATGTGCCTATGCAGGTTTATATGAAATAAAATATTTTTATTTTTATTTCGACTGCGTTATTCTTCTAAACTGAGCAAAGAATTTTGTGCAGCTGGTTTTCACAATCATTTTCAATCCAAACAGGCGCTTTACTTCGGGCAAATTAGTTCATCACGACTAAATGGTGAAGGAAGACATCGTGAGGAAACCGACCTGTCTTAGAACTAAAAAAATCGAAGACATCTACCAACCCGTACAGGGCCTGCGTGGTGGATTACAGCCTAATGTTTCTCGCTGAGAGGAGGCCTGAGTCCCAGCAGTGGGATATTATAGGCTGATTATGATGAAAAACCATGCGAGGCAAAGGCGGGTCGCTACTAAAACAATAGGCAATAATTTTCAGTGATTTCATAAGGATAGGGTCAAGTGGTTAGACCGGCAAAATATGCAACAAACTGGCATTGTGTTTTTTGTCAAACTCTAGTGTTTCCCGACAAACTGTTGAGTTCTATTACAAAATGATCACACTATATCCAACAAATTATAGCGTGTGTCAAAATCGCAGTTAGTACGGTAGCAAATTGGAGTGTCAAAATGACAAATTGCATTGTGATTCCCGTCAGACGATAAGCAATACCCACTCCTGCTTGAAATGTTGCAAATAATAGCATAAACTCATGGGCAGAAAGTTTCTTGCTAAAAACACATATCAGTATTTTTAACTAGTTATGTAAATATCTCGTTTGAAGTAGTTTAAGTGCTTCCTTAACTAAAAACAGCACAAACACTATAATGCGTATTACACCCCCTTGATCCCGAACCTCATATAACCGCAGAAACAACATACATTTAGTAGAAAAAAATACGTATCATTGAAGCTAACTCAAAAACCACTCAACAGAACTTGACCACAACACGAAACCACTTCTGGAGTATATAAAAAATTATTTCTCAAATCGATCCACAGTTTATGAAGATGACGATGAACATACACTAAAAAAAATCGGACGAAAATATAACCTCCTCCTTTTTTGAACTCGGTTAATGAAATATGAACATACATAAAATATCCCACACGGGCCTGACACAGACCAATAACAGCAGTCCCACACAATAACTCAACGAGAAATAAACTCAAAACTGTACCGAAAAACGCATTACAACAACCAACATAATTTATATCTCGGTTCCACGACGATGCGACAAAAAACGCGACAAATCGCCACTCCGCGCGACTATTCCCTTGAGTGGGTGATTTCTCACACAGATTGCCCGTCTCTATGATATGTTGTAAGGAAATAGCTACTTCTAATAATAGCTGGTACTTTTGACTTTGAGAATATAATGCGACTAAGAAATATGTTTCTACTCGAAGTAAAGAACTGTTTAAGAAAGTAAGGAGAGAACGGAGGGAGTGATTTAAAAGCGAACAGTCTTGGTGCAAGAGGCTGCCATCAACTATGGGTCTATCTTATACATAGCACATCCATTTGTAATAACATAAATATGGAAACTAACTCTCTCCGTCTGTTTCGTAGATGACAATTTTCTCTTTACCCAATCGTTAACGGTTTACATCATCGTTCTTTAAATTCACTGGCTACAATTTTATGAATATTTTACCCGATGAATACGGCAGAGGTTTACATATTACACTCACAATTTGCCATTTATTATGTACAAATCTCATTTAATAAGTAGCCAGCATATTGCCATCATCATCATCATCATCATCAGCCTACAGCAGTCCACTGCTGGACATAGGCCCCTCCAATTGCACGCCATTCAGCTCGATTCTCGGCAACTCTCAACCAGTCACCCTGCAAAGATCGTCGTTCCACCTAGCCTGTGCCATCAACCGGGTACAAATCCGGGTTGCTACTTTAAAATTCCTGACGACAAAATACTTATTCCAACATGGGATTGTACTTTCGGAACCGTAATTATACTCAACAGTAGCGCTTGCGACCACTGCACTAACGAGGTAGTCTAAATTGACGTCGGTGAACGCGGGAGTTCCTGGCTTTAAAATACTATTGCATTATTTAAAATAAAAGTTTATACTGGTGTCAATTTTACACACCACTAAAAAGTTTCCATCATCCAGCGATAGAACCAGCAACAAACTATTCCGAAACCTAACCCAGCTCCCACCAAATTCCTGTTTTCCCCGTATTCGCTTAAAAATTTCAAATTCCAAAAAAGTATTTCCGTGCAACAACCGACCGTGTCGTGTCCAGTCGCTTCCCCAAATAACTACGAGTACATGAAACTTTCAGTAACAATGTGAACTGTTAGATAGATGCAGTCAAAAATGGCGGCCAAAGTTCAGGCTATGTCCGCCTTACTTTTAGCTAGTAATCTGTATTGATAGATGAAGGCTATTTTTGTTCTGGTCTGTTTGGGTTGCAAAGTTGTAGAGACGGGTATATTTTGGTACAAGTTTTATTTTAAACTCTGTATCTTTTTTGTATGGTATAATTTGGAGTGACAATAATGAATTGGTAGCATGACTTAGCACAGCTCCTGTTGGATTCTTGTGACAAACTGACACTTAATTCGTTTAGACTTTGCTGCAATGCGCTTGCACCTTGCATAGTGCTATTATATAGATTGAAATGTTTCTGAACACTAAAGATTATGATTACGGGGAAATATCATTATCATCATCATCATTTGAGCCGAAAGACGTCCACAACTGAACATAGGGCTCTCTTTAATACCGCCACCTTGACCGTTTCTGTGTTTCTCGTATCCAGCGGAATCCTTTGCTTCACCAAGTCATCGGTCCACCATGTGGGAGGCCTTCCAACGCTATAACTTCTAGTGAGCGGTCTGCCCTCCAGGACCTTTCGGCCCCATCAGCCATCTATTCTGCGAGCAGTGTACCCTGCCTCACTACCACAGGGATATATTATCTGTTTGTATCGGAAAGACAATAAGATTGGTAAATTCTCCTCTAGGTGAACAGAAAAAGAAAAAGTTCGTTGTCGTTGCGGTACGCAAGCAGTTGGCTTGAAAATGTCTGTTTAATGATGTTATGTTGTCGCTTTTATTTAAAAAAAAAAAAAAAATTGTCTCATTTCTGTCTCTGTCTATTCTTCCATAAAACCGCTGAAGTATTCCTTTCAGTCTGTTACTTTTTGACGCCTAAAAGGCTGGACGGATTTAAATGGAATTTGACACGCGGATAGACCATGACTTGGGTTAGAACAAAGTTTTTTTTTTAATTCCTCCACACGGGCGAAGCCGCGTGCAAAAGCTAGTTATACAACAAAATGTTGGTCTGACAGCTTTTACCTGCAGAAAATATGCAACAAAAATCCACATCCATCACAATTTAAAACGATTTTCAACCGTTTATAGTCTAAAAATCTATCAGATCGACATGAACAAGTTAAATCGTCGATCGACGGTGCACTAACGACTCCTGACGTTATGTGACGTCATATGACGCGCTTTGCCGTCAATTTGTCGAAACTGACGGAAAAATGCGAAGCGATTCGCATGGAGCGGTGTTAATTTGGTGAGGGGCGTTAGTGCTTTATTAGCAGCACTGTCTGAATATTTTTCGACTTGGATTAGTAACTACTTCGGCAACACATAAAGAAAACGTTTATGATATCATTATTTCTAGGTGGGGTACAAAAAAGTTAATAAGGTAAAATGTAGTGTCATTGTTGGATTATGAAATAGTACAGTAAAGTTGTACTATTAAAAAGTATTAGTAAGATGAGGGAATTTTCTTCATAAAAATAATGGACATAGACTCTATGTCCAATGCAAGAGCTGATCTAGATACATGTCTAATTGTCTATGTCATAGACTAAAATCATGGAAGTAATTAAATTGATCTTACATTAATTTCACTCTAGAATAGAATACGATATTTTTATTTCAGACAATGTCCAAAGGGTTAGTAACAATTTTGCTTATCCTCTAGTGTTAGTACAGATTCAGATACTAGTATTTTACATTGAGCATAGGCGTAAATTTATTTATTATTATTTATTTATTTACGTACATACGCTACCATTACAGTGTCCCCAATTCGGTAGTGTAGTTAACAATTTATGTAATAATTCACACCATAGATATTCCTGTCGCATGCAACTTACATATTAGGAACTTAACACGTGTAACGTTACCCTTGAAAAAAATAGAAATAGATAGCTATGCTTAATTCATCAATATGAAGCAGTATTGGCTTAGTCGCAAGCACCACCGCTGAGCGAGTGATTCCCAGGTCAGGCAAAGAGTTATTGAGTTTATCCATATGGATTTTTTAGGACTTATGTCCGATTGATGGCAATAGGCTCGCCCCTTATTACATGGGACTTAACCATAACTGACGAAATGTGGGTGTACTATAGGTATACCTCTGCTCAACCCTTCGGAAAATATAGGCGTGATGTAATGTCATGTAGTAGGGTAAAATAATGACAAGCATGTCACAAATGTGTGCATGTACCGTGTGGTGCCGGACGTAAAGAATAGCATCATCCCATGGCAATGTGAATACCGTTGCCAAATTATCGCGATAAGTTGTGGCTACACCTACAGTTAACGTCTATCATCGCAATAATCAACGGCGTTTCCCGTTGGTGTGGCTCCAGCATCAGAAAGACGCGACGCTACAGTGCGACTCTCGTAGAACAATTTCTATGTAAACATCATGGAAATTGTTCTACAAGAGCCGCTTCGCGCCTTTTTGCTTAGAATTGTTGTTTTGGTAGAGGCTATCTCCAAAACAACTATTCAAAACAATAATCAATATCCAATTCACTCAAAACCACTACAAGAAAATCTTTACAACATTAGTGCGGCTTGTCACTTGCATCGTATAACCGTATGACACCATGTTAGAATCAAAGCGATATGGTCACGCTCCGTCACGTATACGACACACGTAGCGTGCCAGCCGTGCCCGGCGTGCTAAGCGTGCCGAGTGCTCAACACAGTACAGAGGTAGTGGAACTAGTTGGGGACTGAGATTGAGGAAAAGGTAGCGCCTTTATTCCTGTGGGTGTTGTAAAAGAAAGGAAAGCCAGATTCTTATGTTTTACTACCAGTTATTAAGTTGCTACTTACAAACTCACTTTTAGTCTATCCCTACTGACTTTTGACCATAGCTTCGCAAGCGGGGAGATAGGAAATTATTCCACAGCTACGTCTTCATCTGCCTAGCCCAGTCTAACCGGATGCAGTTGAATACCAATATTTCACATGGAGCGACTGCTTGTCTGACTTTCACAACCCAGTAACTGCGTAATATGGCAAGACTGGTTGTCATATTTTCGGGCTTCTGATGACCCGTGACGACTGTCAAAGATCCGCGAATGACAGCCGGGACCAACGGCTTAACGTGCTTTGCGAGACACGGAGGGATATGTAAAGATGGTCACGCCGCGTTGCAAACGCCACTGCTTAGTATAAGGTGCTGGCTTCGATTTCTAGGTCGGGCAAAGTGATATTGAGTTTTTCCATCCAGAATTTCTTGTACCTCTGCCTAGTTTATGGCAATAGGCTCGTTTTCTATAAAATGGGACTTAAACATAGCTGGCGGAAAGTTGGTGTACTATAGGTACATCTCTGCCCCACACTTTGGGGAAACAAGGCGTGATGTTATGGTCAAAAGTATAAGCAGAGGTGAAAAGTACATCCGTAATTTGCTAATATTACGATCACTCATAATATTTTGATCAAGAATAGTTATACAACATTGTGGACGCTAGTCCTAGGTACCTACTAAAGAAATCTTCGACACAAAGAAAATCCAGGACATTCTCTTTACGTAAAAACATTAATCAATCATTCTGTGGCCTTAATCCGGTAACAAAAAGTCAGACACACACCAATCCAAGATGGCGGCACGACATAAACAAGACTACTTGTGGTACAATAGTTTCTGAGACGTAGTCAACAATAGAACGGACGTGACGCAATAAAATCTGAAGTTAGATATAAATAGCTATAGTTCCTTGTGAAGGAATTATTCACGGACAGTAAATACTACCAACGTACATATTTTTTACGTCCAGCAACGTTGCTTTGTTCCTGTTAACAGACAGATATATAAGTTGCTGGTAAAACTAAAATCAGAACCAACTAATGTGTTAATTATGCTACTAACTTTACCATAATTATTTAAAAAAAAGCATCTGGTGAAAAATCTTGGAAGCTGGGTGGTTCTGAGACTAAAATGGAAGAATTTTAGTCCTAGAACACTCAACAGTTTCTTAACACATATAATAAAAGACACTTTTGAATGTCAAAATCTAGGTACTTGGCCCTTTCATCATCATCATTATCATCATAATTTCAGCAGAAAGACGTCCACTGTTGGACATAGGCCTCCCCCAAGCTCCGCTACTTCGACTGTGCTTCCCGCATCCAGCGAAGTCCTGCGGCCCTCACAAGGTCATCGGTCCACCTTGTGGGAGGCCTTCCAACGGCCACTTCAGAAATTTTCGGCCCCATCGGCCATCTGTTCTGCGAGCAATGTGCTCTGCCCACTGCCACTTATGTTTGGCAATTCTTCGGGCTATGTCGGTTACCTTGATTCTCCTGCGGATCTCTTCATTCCCGGTTCGATCACGCAGGGAAGCTTCAAGCATAGCCCTCTCCATTGCCCTTTGGGTGACTTTAAGCCTTCTTGTGAGCGACCACGTTTCGGTTCCATATGTCATCCCTGGCAACACGCATTGGTCAAAGACTTTCATATTGAGACACTGCGGTATGGGGCCGAGAAGATATTGCGAAGCTTCCCGAACGCTGCCCAGCCGAGACGGATTCGACGGCTTGGCCATTTAATAGAATTGATTGAAGGTCCCTACTAAGGTCGTATCTTAGATAAACCGAAGGCATTAAAAAGGTGGGTGGTGCGACTAGATGCGGGAAATGGAGAACCAGGTGATGTGAAGGGCGTATTTTGTAATTTTGTCGTTAAAAACTGCTGACTCTCAGCCTACTTTGGATAAACGATTTTGATTTTTAATTTTATCTATAAAGTCCATCGTCCAATGTGTCCAGCCTCGGATTGTGATATGCTAATTAAATATTTGGTTGGATTCACCTCTGATCGAAGGATTTCAACGTGACCCAAAAGACATTTCCACTGCTACAAACAACCTGGCTTTAGAAGCAAAAAGGTTTTACCATTGTAAAGAAAAAAAAATTGTAATGCCTACCTTAAAAATGACTGCAGCAGACACAGAGTACCAAAAAAATATTTCGTACGTAAAACATGACCCATTTTCTTCCACATACATCGGAAAACCTTTCGTAAGTCGACTCGAAACAATATTTACTTAAGTTAATGACTACGGTGTCTACCCACCCCACAAACACGATGGGTACATGGTAAATAAACAGTTATGATGGGATGTTCGTATCCGTATGTTTTAGGTAACTATTGTTATTTTGAGTTTAAAGTTTAATTATATTGTGTTGAGTTAGGTTATTTGATATACATAGACTTTGTAGACCTAAATGCTATTGTATTTCTAGCAGTTTGTTTTGAACTGTGTATGTGTGAATTATTTGGATAAATAAACAATTTTATTGAAGTGAAACTTCTATTTATTATTTATTTAATTTCTAGCAGTTTGTTTTGAACTGTGTCTGTGTGTATTATTTGGATAAATAAACAATTTTATTGAAGTGAAACTTCTATTTATTATTTATTTAATTTCTAGCAGTTTGTTTTGAACTGTGTCTGTGTGTATTATTTGGATAAATAAACAATTTTATTGAAGTGAAACTTTTATTTATTATTTATTTAATTTCTAGCAGTTTGTTTTGAACTGTGTCTGTGTGTATTATTTGGATAAATAAACAATTTTATTGAAGTGAAACTTCTATTTATTATTTATTTAATTTCTAGCAGTTTGTTTTGAACTGTGTCTGTGTGTATTATTTGGATAAATAAACAATTTTATTGAAGTGAAACTTCTATTTATTATTTATTTAATTTCTAGCAGTTTGTTTTGAACTGTGTCTGTGTGTATTATTTGGATAAATAAACAATTTTATTGAAGTGAAACTTCTATTTATTATTTATTTAATTTCTAGCAGTTTGTTTTGAACTGTGTCTGTGTGTATTATTTGGATAAACAAACAATTTTATTGAAGTGAAACTTCTATTTATTATTTATTTAATTTCTACATTTTATTCTCCGTAATTAAATAGTATTCTATCTGTTTTTGTATTAGGTATTGTTTCTTATAGTTCAATCATCATTTGCCTATCCTTTTCAACTATGTTCGGATCGGATTCCAGTCTATTCAGTTGCAGCCGAATTCCAGTATTTTCCATAGAGCGACTGCCTACCTATTTGACCTCCACGACCCAGTTATTAACTAATACGGTCACGGGTCTCTCTCGGTTTCTAGGTCTCGCGATGCCATCAAATAGGTACGTTATTTTGTGATGACGGTGGATTTTTAAGGAAAAAATGAATTTAAAAAGTCAATTTCACAAAAGTAAAATCTACATAACCATATCGATACAAATAAAAATCCATTGTCAAAAAAAAGGCATAACCTATGATATCCAAAATTCTTTTAAAGAAAGTTCGTTTAAAAATGCTAAGAACTTGCCTTCTATGTACAGACGCCAGCACATCAAGCTACCCCAATCTGTCAATTTTCTTTGATAGATTTTCAACTTTATATGATTGAAGTTCACGTTCAATTGGAAAAAATTGACAATTTGAGGCAGCTTGATGTGCTGGCATCTGTACGTATTTTTCTGTTCCTTTCTTATTGTCTGTTTATACAGGAAAAGTTTTTTTCGCAGAAATTTTTCGCCGGTTATGCAAAAAGAAATCAACTGTTTCATAGAAAAGTGCAGTACCTACGCGGTCAAAATGTATGGAACAGCTGACTTTTTTTGTACAACCGGCGAAAAACTTCTGCGCTAGGGGGTCTAGAATGATATGCTGAATTCATGGTTACAATTTGCGCACTGGATAAAAACTTACCCTGTATGTGTGTGCATAAATGGTTAAATAAATAAATACATTTTCTTTAATCTTTTGACAGTTTTGCAAAATAGCCGTCAAACGTTTCCAAGCTATTACTTCAAGTATAAAGAATGACAGAGTTTCCAGTTACATAGGTTGTCAGGATCGATACACACTGATGCATATGCAAGTAGCCACTTTGTAGTCAGTTAAGCGCCGTAGTTACGGTCAGTGACGTCACTAAAGTGTGTAGTTATCTTGAGTTTTATACTGTTTCTACCCGACTACGGCAGAACTTATACCCCCTTATTACAAAACAAGGTTTTTCTTTAGGTATGGTTTAAACCACCGAGCCTGTTTTTGAAATAAGAACTTAGAACTGAAATAGAATTACAGAACCTTTTCAAAAACTGACAATTTAGCACCGGACTAACTTGTCAGTTTTGTAAAAGGAGCTGTATTTCGATTTCAGTTAGGTTCTTATTTCAAAAACAGGCTCGACGGTTTAAACCATACCTAAAGAAAAACCTTGTTCTGTAATAAGGGGGTTATGAGTTTCTTCTGTATTCTTTTCCATCCAAAACTACCCTTTAGAATGTCAGTTGCAATCAACTCCATTTTTTTGCCGACTTCAAATAAAATATTTGAATTTAACTAATACCATACATATACCAATTGGAGAAAGTACTTATGGGAAATTGTATTTGCTCAGGATCGACTCGGGCATCTTACCGACGAATGTCGCGTTAACCAGTAACTGGGTTGTGGAGGTCAGATAGGTAGTCACTCCATGGAAAATACTGTTATTCTGACTGGAAATCAACCCCAACCTAATTGAATAACAGCGAGGAGGACAATGTAATCATCGGCAGACTCGTACCCTTAACTGATTTGATGTTAGCGCAGCATCTCTACATCTCAACTTCGTCCTGCTGGTAGGACCCTCTTTCTAACCTTTTTATTTTTCACACAATCCATTCATTTATCGTTTCTTTACTATTAAGAGCGTTCACATTTTGACTCAAAGGTTTGCTCACTATTATTATATGTTCATCTTAAATAAAGTCCGAAAGTTTTAGTCATGGTTTTTTTTTGTGGTGGGAAATCATTAATTAACTTCTCCCGCTTTGGGAGGAGAAAAACTAAAACCCACCCGTGTTCCTTCAATTGCCTGTTTGCCAGGGGCCACAGTATCTGTTTCGAGCAACCCGCACCCCTGATAGGCATTGGCCCTTGCGGACCCCACCAGTTGGCTCTGACATCTCATTGAGGCGCGCGTGAAACACAACGCGCCGTCAACCCGGGCGTGGTCCTTACCGGAGATCTCAACCAAGTTCGAAAAATGCTAGACAGATTATGATTATGAAGATTCTCTCCATCAAGATTTAAACTAACAAAGCATTTCTGTCGTTTGAATCGCAGTAGATGATAGAGCAATATTGCCCATCCTCTGGCTAATACAAGACAATACCCTATTGTCTATTCGCAATAGCTTGGCAAATGGCCCAGCTAATGTAGAGTGGTTATCTGGTTATTGCTCTATATACCTGCAATACTAAGGTATCTACCAATGTATCGCCGACCCACCAGATATATTATAATGAAAATTTCTCAAGTGTCGTTAAAATTATCGACACGTAGATATATCCTTCAGAGTGGGACAATACTATTTAATAGCAGATAGGCTTATTCGTTGTGCTTTCTCTTAATCTCAGGCCTCGTCTACATGGCTATGATCAGTACCATATTTTTACATTTGGAGTTTCATCATTATCATCATCATTTCAGCCGAAAGACGTCCACTGCTGGACAAAGGTTTCCCTGAAGTTCCTCCACTTCGACCGGTTCTGTGCTTCCCGCATCCAGCGGACTCCTACGGCCCTCACAAGGTCATCGGTCAACCTTGTGCCTTCCAACTTTGGAGTTTTTCAGGTCGAAAACATATGCAGACTGAAACTGTCATAGTAACCAATTATACAAGCCTATTGTTGTTTTACTGCATTGAAAACTCATTACCATCGCTTGTTCAAAGTGCGTTGGTGATTTCAGACTTATTTTAACTTTGTAGTTTAAATAAGTCTGAAATCTTTGCACCTTTACACCGATGAAGCCGTTAGCAAAAGCACAAGCTTTTGCTAACGGCTTCGTCCGTGTAAAGGTGCAAAGTTTTCCACGGAATACTTACTTTTGGGATTAATCGTCTCTCTTATGTGTTAATCTAGGTCTTAAACAATTTGTGTACCGAATTTCATCCAAAACCGATACGTTATCCTTAACAAACATTTGGATTCTGGAGTCGTGCCCGATTGATGGAAACTAGCGAAATAAAACTATCCCAAGTGTACTACTTTGTCGAACCCTTCGGCGATTACAAGCGTGATGTTCTTATAGTTATAAAAATTTGACAGCGTGCTAGAAACTTTATGTGTATTAATCACCTTTTCAGAAACCACGTACAGGTTAATTCTTAGACATTCACCTTTCTAACAAACTTCAACATGAGCCAATAATGAACATTCCATAAACATGTAGAAAACTCTTCAGATTTCGATACATGGCATGTTATAAGAACTTAGTTTATTACAGGCACATAATCCCGTGAAAGTTTCAACAATGGCGGGTGAAGAAGTGTCTAAAATTTAATAAAGCCAGTCGTATACATACTTAGGGCTTTCGGGGAAAGATGTCGGAATTGCTGGATGAGGCAGTGGGTGTGTCGTAGAAGTTGAGCGTAGTTGGGTCGTGATGGTAAAGTATAAGCGTGTGTTTTAGTTGCCAATGTCTAAAGTTTACCCACTACAAAAATAAACTATATTACAAAGATGCTCTGATGTCCTTATAGTTTTGTTGTTTTGGGATTTTTATTATAATTTAACTCAAGCCTTATCAAATACAGGTACTCCTATATTAATGAAGTGACACCCATACACTTTTTGGTTTAAAAATTGCCATAACGACTGACACCGACGCGGTGGAGAACAATGTAATAGTCCATGCCATCTTGCATAGCAAAAAACTACACTGAAATTGTATAATTTCCTTGCTCAGTCCTTTAAATATGTATAAACATAAATTACATATTACATAATTTAAAAAAAAAACCGGCCTCCTCTTTTCGAGAGAGGTCATGTCCTAAAACCAAAAGTCAAGTCATGTGACATCTATCAACCTGCATGGACACACAGATGTAAATTCCACTGAACAAATACATAAATTTTTATCCTCCCTGGTGTAATATTGGTACGATGGAAGGCTGTATTACAAGATACACCTTCCAGTAACCCTCTACATCTGTGTAACATCCCAGTCTTTCGGCTGTATACTCAAAACGTAATCTCGTAAACTGAGGCTGCAAATTCACCAGCACCCCCTCCCCCCTTTCACAGCCCCCCTCTCCGCGTATAAATAGCATCTTAGTAGTACACCTTCCTTCAGAAGACGTGAACATCTTTTAAATGAAGTCTACTTGATAAATGGTATGTACTTTATTAAGGAAACCGTTTTGAAGAACAAGACTGAAGTTGTTATGACATTATTCATTGATATTTATTACGGAAGGAAAACTTTCAAAATACCCTTTTTTTAACATCACGCCAATTTTCTCCGAAGGGTTATTTAGGCGTGATATACTCACACACACACATTTCGCTATTTAACGTTAGTCCCTTGTAAGAGGGGCCTATTCCTATCAACTGGGTACAAATCTAGAGTCAGACTGAAACATACACAACGTCACGACTGTATTGCCCGAAAGGCGTTAGACAAAGGTGTACCGATAATACACACATATTTAACTTAGTTTAAGTACGTCCTATGTAATCCTAGGCCAGGATTACATAGGACGTACGTGGAGGATCTAGGAATCGAACCCAGATCTTCGTGCTCAATAGTAGCACTTGCAACCACTAGACCAATGAGACAATTAAACAGGAGCATATTCTTATCGTTCTGTGTGGGGCCGGACGTAAAGAGAAACACCATCCCATTTCTTCCCGTGGGTGTCGTAGAAGGCGTCTAAGGGACTTACTAGAGAATGGGCAGCAGCGTTCTCTATGTATTTTACCACCATACTGCGATCGCCAACCAGCCTGCCAAGCGTGGCGATTATGGCACACCGCTCCAGTTTTTTCAGTGAGGCCTGTGTCCAGCAGTGGACGTCTATCGGCTGAAATTATGATGAAATTATATTTTTATCCAATTATGAAAATTAATTGTTAAAGAAATCGACACTCTGCATCGATTTCCATAGAATAACCAATTCCTACAACTATCAAAGAACGTCATTTGTTATTTACGTATACGAACATTTAGTCCATTTGCTTAACAATTTATTTCCCGGGCTTTATAATTCTAATAACAAAACAGGTTTTAGTAAACTCAACCAAGTCTAGTTAGTAATTCGCTGGAGCGAAGGCTTTCAGTTTCAGATCCGTGAACCGATCGAATAATTTCCGTACTAAACAGTTCAATCCGCTTAATAACTGCGTTAGTTTACTTCATTATTATCCTAGATTGTTAGAATATTCTAGGATATAATTTTAGATAATAATATAATTGTAGCTACAACAAGCCATGCGCCAGATTGGATTTCCCAGCGGCAAAAATTATAGTAACCATAGTTGACAATGTTTTGTTGTATATCTGTTCCGTTCATTTTTATTTTACTTTGAATATTTTTTTTGTGAACCTCATGAAAGTGTTTTTTTTTTAATAAACAAATTTATTTATTTATTATATTGGCGGGTACTAGCTGACTTAACACAAATAGTTTAATTTAATGTTTTGTGTTCATCATTTCAGCCGAAAGACGTCCACTGCTGGACATAGGCCTTCCCCAGGCTCCTCCACTTCGACCGGTCTTGTGCTTCCCACTTCCAGCTGATACTCGCAGCCTTCACAAGGTCATCGGTCCACCTTGTGGGAGGCCTTCCCACTCTACGTCTTTCGGTACGCGGTCGCCACCCTGTTTTGTGTTAAGTAATGTTAATTACTTACTATTATATAAAGTCAAATTCTTATAACAGAACAGACAGCTGTGCTGCTGGGCAGTTTCTTTCGCCACTTCTTCTTCCCAGCTAATGCACTAAGACGTGGTGAAGGGCGGGCGCTGGGTTTAGAAGCACTTAACTACACAAGAATTCCTTATAATACGTATAATGATTTTTTTATTATTGAAAATTCTTACCCCACCAATGTTTGTTAAGTAGGGGATGAAAGTTTGTAAGGAAGTCAATTATATAATTGTAAAGCTAAGTTATCAAAAAAAAAAAAAAAACAAGTATTTTAAAAAGACGTCAGTCTGGTCGACTCTTCACGTGACCTATTTTTTCGCCAAAGAATCAGCATTGCCATGCAACGTGGCAATGCTGCCAGCCTTTTGGGCCCCTTTCCTATTGACAACGATGAGGACGAATTTTATGACGTCCTATGATTCTTTTCTTTGTATGGAATTGAACATATACAAGACTTTTGTTTGATCATTTGTCCCGCTGGGAGATCCCATTGAAATACAGCTTGTATTTACATATACATATATACCTTTAATCTAAAATCCTATTTCGTAATCCTTCAAAGCCGCAACTTATGCTGGTAAGCCTGCCGACTAACCAATAACTGTTATTTCTTACCTGACTTAGGTAAACATAACTTTGATGGCTTTACTTAATGAGTCCTTGTATTTAAGTAAGGATTAGATTCTAAGTTACGTTGTGTGATCTAGGAATAACTTAGTTAAGCTGGGGAAAGTAAGTTTAAGTTAAGGGATGAGATTATGTCAGTGTGGTTTATTTACCTTATTTAGGAGCTATGAGTTATGAGATGGGCTTTGATTGAACAAAATCTTTACTTCAAATAAATAAAATTGAAGCGTCTGTTTGTGAGGTCAAAAAAATAGCATTTTACTAAAAGTATGATGAAAATATAAACAGTACCTTTAACGTCTTTTTTATTTTGTCTACGCGTCTGTCTGTTTGTTTCGGTTGATCTCTGAAACGGCTGCACCGATTTTTGATGGAACTTCCTACGGCAGATAGGTGATTTTATAAGGAGTAACAAAGGCTACTTCTTGTCCCAGTAGCATGTTCCCGTAGCATAATTTCCAATATAAATTATGCTCAGCAGATAAAGTAAAAAAAAAACATCATCATACACGCTTGTAATGCCAGAAGGGTTAAGCAGAGGTGTATCTATAGTACACCAACATTTCGCTGATCATGTTTAAGTCCTATGTAATAGAGGTCGGGCCTATTGCCATCGACCGCGTAAAATAAAACATGATTCCTAGCAACTCCGTGACCTTTTCACGAAATTGATAATTTATTTTACTTCAAAGTTAATGAGCGGGTTTCGTTTACGCCCACAGTCTAAAAAATAATGTCCACTTTTAGGAAAAGACATTTAAAAAAAAAGTAACCTTTTGATATCATTACAAGAATAACTAAAAATAACTACAGATTTGTAAGTCCGTGAAAATAATGAAATTATGAAAAAGTCTTCAGCAATTATTTTGGTTTGAAAGGTATCGTGTAACTGGTTGCGGGGTATTTTTTCTTTGTGTCTTTAAACCGACGGAACCCCATTCAACTGGTGGGGTCTACAAAGGCCGATGCCTGCCAGGGGTGCGGGTTGTTCGAAAGAGTTACCGTGGCCCCTGGCACATAGGCAACTGAAGGAACACGGGTGGGTTTTAGTCGGTAAAAGTCTGACACGCCCGCCCGCTTCAGCGCATCCGCCCAGAGCGGGAGAAGTTATAAATTGATGATTTCTAATAAAAACGACTATTACTAAGCCCATCATCCGTCTGTATGTTAGAGGGCTGTATCTCACGAACCGTAATAAGTAGACAGTTGAAAACTTTCACAGAGTATGTATTGCCATAAGAAACCTAAAACAAAGTAGGAAATTAAACGTGTTTTTTTCCCCTATTTTGCCTTGTACTTGTTGAGCCCAACTAGCCCCTGGCCGTTTTTACTTCCTTCAGCCGTTACATGTAAAATACTGGTATTCAGCTGCAACCGGTTAGACTGGAAACCGACCCCAACATAGTTGAAAATGAAAAATTCGATTCAGATTTTTTACAGTGTTATTTTAATATTTGTGTGTGTGCGCCTATTAATTACAAACCGCGTTAATAAATCTGAGTATTAAATAAACTTTGTAAAATGTTGCCTTATTTTAATAACAGCCAATTCGCGACACAAACTACCTACTTTAAAAGTTTAAAACTTCGACCAGTTTTAAGCGGCATATTCTAGGCCTTGATTTATTATGTATTGACTTGTCAACTAGACTTGGTAGAAGTTTTAGTTCAAGCTATCGTTCATCGCTTTAATAAAACATAACGCCTGTAATCTCCGAAGGGATAGACAGAGGTCGACATTGTACTCAAACAACCACTTAATAAGATTATAATCGTGTATTACATAAAATTAATCAATGATTAGGCGGGGGAGATAGTCCTTCCATTGTTGTACGTTACCAATCCACTATAGCCACCCGAACCCATAGCTCAATATGTTTTGTTTCATGTTCTGCAATAGTCCTGCGCCAACAAGAGGTTGACCTTGGGTGCACTGGCATAGTGCATACAGGGATAATCGTCAGATAATGCATCCTCATCATTTAAAATTGTCTAAAGTGCTTCTGCGAGTTGGCTTCGGCTCCTCGTACACATTAGGAAGTTCTAGTACCCCAGGGTTCCGAGACATAACAAACACATCTATACTAATATTATAAAGAGGAAAGATTTGATAGTTTGTTAGTTTGTTTGCATTGAATAGGCTCCGAAGCTACTGAACCGATTTGAAAAATTATTTCATTGTTGGGAAGCTACACTATCCCCGGGTGACATGAGTTATATTTTATCCCCGTATTCTCACGGTAAAGGGAACTACGTGGGTGAGACTGCGGAGCGCTGCTAGTTTAAAAATAATAGTAAATAATCCTATTGTCAGCATCCGTCCACAAATACAAACAACAACAATAACTCTTTGTCCAACCTAGGGATCGAACCCAAGACTTGCAGCCGCAAGCAAGCGAGCTTGCGACTGAACATAATAAAATGTCACAAAATCAACGCCAGCTTTTCCTACGTAGTGAAAGCCACCATTCATGAAGTTTTGAAAGCCACTTCTTAGACTTCTAATGTTATTCGGCTTGGTTTTTTCAAGTGTTCTGCATTTGACAGCGTGACAAAGCTTCATTTGTACACAACTCGAGTACTAAGTGCATTCCCTAAATCAGTGATGTAGATGTCAATGCTGGAAGTTTCGATAAAATATGTTTAAAAAACTAATTTGATGACACCCATTTTCTAATCTCCAAATTGCGCCGCAATTCAAATTCAACATATTTAATACTAGCTTTTGCCAGCGGCTTCGCCCGCGTTGAACTTTCATCCCCTATTTAAAGAAACTCTACAGTTACTCGTTAAAAAATATAGTAATAGTATGACAGTCTGGTACAGAATGTATTTTGACAGCCCAAAGGTTCCGGTTTTGGACGACGCTAGCAACAAATCATTGTATTGTGCATTTGACATACTGTGCACGAGTGACGATGCTTGAGTGCCGACGTCCGTCGCACTTTTGGCAGCCACTTGTCAGTCTCACTCCACAGAAACTGGCATTTAGCAGGGATTGGCATTGCTCTGGTATTTTTTACCCCACATGAACTATTTTGTGTATTGGTATTAAAAAAACAAAATCAAAAGTATTTATTTAAACTAGGATGACAGTCGGCACTTTTTGAACGTCGAAATTACATAAGACAGTCCCCAAAATGACCTCCCTTCACCTTCCTAGTGCTTTAACTGGGAAGAAGAAGTGGTGCAACAAATTCCCCAGCAGCACAGCTGTCTGTTCAGTTAGAAGAACTGTGACAATTTTTTATTCGAAACCCTCTGCAAACAGATTCAGATAAGTATGATTTTTTCAACAATACTAGTGATATGCAACCCAAATTACATTTTTTAGGAATCATTCATCAATCAAATAAAAATATTACCTATCATCACCCCTATAATCCCCAAAGGGTTAAGCAGAGATTTCCCTTTAGTACACCCACATTTTACCAATTATAGTTAATAATGTAATAGGGGCGAGCCCATAGCCATCAACCGGGTACTAATCCTGCCTCCGGGCTGCTACCGAGAAAGTCCAAATAGAAAAGCCCCTAAGCACTTTGGCCGACCTGAACGAATTGAACCCAGTAGGTACCTCATGCTCAGCCTTTAGCTGTTATTAATAATAGGTCTTTACCTATGAAATTGCCGTTTTGTATGAAAAAATTTAAACGAATTTTTTTCATGAATTTTTTATTTGTATTAATCGAAGTAATCACCCATGCAATCAATGCATCTTTGCCATCGCAGTGGCAGTTTATTGATGCCCTTCTTAAAGAAATCAGCTGGACGGGAGGCAACAAATTCTTCAAAGGCATTTTGTACTGCCTCTCGGGTATTAAATTTTTTTCCCGCCAAGAAGTTATCCAAATTCTGGAAAAAGTAGTAGTCTGTAGGCGCAAGGTCTGGTGAGTAGGGCGGATGACGGAGAGCTTCCAACCCCAGTTCTTGCAACTTGGAGACCGTCTGCTGTGCAGTATGAGGTCGCGCGTTGTCGTGCAGGAGCAGCGGAGACGAGCGATTGACCAATGCTGGTTGGAGATGCGCCAGCTTCTCCATCATTGTGTTCAGTTCTTCACAGTACACATCTGCAGTAATGCTCACCCCGTTTGGTAAGAAGCTGTGATGAATCACACCGGCGCTAGACCACCAAACAGTGACCATCACTTTTCTAGGGGTAAGTTTTCGTTTAGGGCATTGTTTAGGTGCTGAACCAGGATCCAACCAACTTGCTGAGCGCTTACGGTTATCAAACAGAATCCATTTTTCATCGCAGGTAACAATGCGGTCCAAAATTCCTTCATTTGTGTGTCTGTTGAGCAGTGCAAGGCACGTCTCGACGCGTACTTCGCGCTGGCGATCATTGAGTTCGTGGGGCACCCATTTGTCAAGCTTTTTTACCTTGCCAATTTGACGCAAATGGACCAATATTGTTTTGACGCTAACGTCGAAAGCTGCTGCTAATTCAGCCGTAGATTGTGTATCATCAGCTTCCACAATCGCCTTTAATTCGTCATTGTCGACCAAAGTCTTCGGACGACCGCGAGGTTCATTTTTCAGGTCGAAATTTCCAGAACGGAAGCGAGCAAACCAATAACAGGTGGTGCGTTGGTTTGTAGTGTTAGCTCCGTAAACGTCGTTGATGTTGCGTGCCGCTTGTGCCGCGTTGCTGCCACGACGGTACTCATATTCCATAATTACTCGAATTTTTAACGTATCCATGATGACGAAAAAGATTGAAATGCGATGAAAATGTAACACTAATCAATAAAGAAATGACTACTTTTAGAAAAAAAAAACCATGTTTTTAAAATAAAATTAATTTGAAATTAGAATTCTTAGCCAAACAAAAATTATTTTGATTTGAAATGGCCAGTACTGCAGAACGGCAATTTCATAGGTAAAGACCTAATATTCTAATTCTGATAGTAATTTGCACACCTGTTATGGTTCGATATGGTTTATTTTTCATTTTGTCCCATAGAGTCATATTTAAGTCCCATGTAATAGGGAGCGATCCTATTACCATCAAGCGAGCCCTACTGAGAAATTCTTGAAAGAAAAACCCAATTACACTTTGCCCGCACGAAAACCTTTTCACGCAATAAAAATATAAATCATTGACAGGACAATAAACAGAGAAATGAATTCAATTAACATTGACTATATTTTATCGGTATAATCCAACCCTACACGCCAGCTTATCACAATACGGCACAATTAAGTGCTGACTATTATTTGATAGCGAATGTTCCGTTAATTGGTTATCACTTATTAACAGACAGGAATAGTTACACGTGTAGGATCTCTTTAGTTATTTTGATATAGATAAGATAGATAGATAGATAAGATAGATAGATAAATCGTTTATTTGGTGCATATAAAAGACACAACACAACAAACAAAGCACAATGAGAATAAAATTAATTACACGAAAATAACAAGGTGCCAATACACCAAGAAAAAAAAAGAAACAGGTTGACATAATTATAGTGATGACACTTTAGGCTATGACACAGTGATTTAAACTTTAACATTCAAATGAAATAACGTGCGGTGGGAGTGCAAAAGCGAGGTGTGTGTCTCAAAGTTACACCAAATGGGAGTCCAGCTCAGCACGTGTCAGGCAAATATACCTGACGCTGATATTCTGCTGGATCCCTGTAGTGACCTACGGACATCGAGCAGATGAGATTACTACGCGAGTTATTATTATTGGTGTTGTGAATACTGAAATTTGCGGAGTAAAATTATGTAAGTACCTAAGTACCCGCAATGTTAAGTAATTTATTATACAGTAAAGCTTAGCATTTGGAAGCATTCTTGTTGATGATTGTGTATTTGATTACTTGATTGTTTAAATATATAAATGAATAATTGTAAAATCGTACGTGTGAGTAAAATAATGTTTGCAATAAATAAATAAAAGCAGGTTGTTTACAGATTTGTGACGGTAAGTTGCACGAAGAAAACAGAACGAAACGAGAAGATTACGACAGCCAGTTATATTATGGACGTATTCGAAATTGTCATACCCAGTTTTTTCTGCGAGGCGATAAGAAACTGTCGCAGCCGAATTCTGAAGGTGTCAATAGATTTAAGATTCCTTATCGGCGGGGGAATATTGTTCCAACATTTGGATGCGGCATATCTAAAACTTCCCCTGAAGGCAGCCGTCTTGTGCGATTGAGTGGAGAGTTGTTGTGAGCACTGTCTACTTGCACATTCTCTTTTACTAGCGATCCAGCTCAGTTTATTGTACAGGTAGGACGGCTGCTTGTACTTTACAACTCCAAATAGTAGGCACGCTAAGTGCAGCTTACGACGTGACTTCATCTTGAGGATTGAGTGCTTATTTAAAAATGGCGTTACATGACTTCTTGGTGGAATTGAAAAGCAGAAACGAGCGCAGGCATTTTGCACCCTCTGGATCAGTCGATCAGTTCTTGCCAGTAGTCGAGGACCAATAACTACGTCCGCATAGTTTAGATTGGATAGCACGAGTGACTCAACCAGCTGGATCCGCAGCTCCTCTGATAGATAAGGCCTTATTTTATAAAGGACCTTAAGCCGATAAAAACAAGTGCGCACTGACTCTGCTACGTGCGCTTCATATCTCAACCCAACGTCCATGTTTAGACCCAGATTACGTGCTTCACTGACGCGATTGACCGACTCACCCAGCAGGGTAACGTTGAGTGTTGCCGGGACTGAACTGATTTGGTTTTTGGTGCCAAATAACATATATTTAGTTTTAGTGGGGTTAAGGACCAAACCATTATTCTCAGCCCAACATGCTATCCTGTCAAGATCATCGTTAAGATCCTTTATCGCGATGTCATAGTCACTTGGCTTAAAGGAGATATAAACTTGTACGTCATCAGCGTAAATATGATACCTACATCGCTTCAGGGTATTTATGATATCCGCACAATATAAAATAAAGATGATGGGGCCCAGTATCGAACCTTGCGGGACTCCCCTGTAGACAGAAGTGAGTGAAGAAACAAGAGATGAGCCATTGCTTTGTCGTATTTCCACACGCTGCTGTCGATTGTTAAGATAGCTTTGAAACCAGTTTATAGTATTTTGATCAAATCCATAGTAGTTAAGCTTTGAGAGAAACAAATCTATGTTTATGCAGTCAAAAGCTCGCGAAAAATCGAGTAGGACAAGAAGTGTGCAAAGGCCCTTATCCTGTGCTAATAGAATATTATCTGTCACGTCCAAAAGAGCCGTAGAAGTACCACGCTGTTTGCGAAAACCCGACTGAAGCTCAGGCAGAATGTGTTTATCTTCTAGATATTTCGTCAGCTGTTGGCATACTGCCTTTTCAGCAATTTTAGAAAGGCAGGGCAAAATACTAATAGGCCTAAGGTCTTTTAACTCAGTCGGATTTGTTTTTTTAGGTAATGGCCTGACTATAGCAATTTTCCAGATGTCAGGGAATGTTGCTGAGACAATGGAACTGTTCACAATGTCAGTGTACAGAAAGTCAATATACTATATTGGGTACTTTGATTAAGGATCAGAGGCTCGCGGCCACATGGGAAGATTCGGTTAAGCTACGCTATGCGCGGTTGGTGCGTAGATGAATGACCATTTTTACATACCAAGACCTCTCCGTTTAAGCCGTTGGTCCCACTGTCATTCGTAGATCCTTGACAGTCGTTACAGGTCGTCAGAAGCCCGAAAGTCTGACAACCAGTCTTAACAAGGGGTATCGTATAATCAGACACTGGGTTGTGGAGATCAGATAGACAGTCGCTCCATCTAAAATACTAGTATGCAGCTTAACGTGCTTTCCGAGGCAATATGGACACATGCTAAGCACAATATTCGACACTTAATAAAAAATAAAAAATAAAATAAAATTTGGTGTTCGGCCATTAACACCGATTAGATTTGCACATATTTTGACAAGAAATTAATAAAGAATGCTCTAAGAAGGTCAGACGTAACATTCCAATGTCAAACGTTAAATTTGTCTTAATTTAATTGTCTTAACTTCTAAAATCAATATCTCAGGTGACTTCAAGTAGATACTTAAGTGTTAGCTATTAAATTAGAAACTTGATTATGTCGTTGAACGGTCTCTAAAATAATTTTAATTTATTTTTCTGGAAATGTTTTGGACCCCACTTCCAGGTCATTTTCATTGCCTACTTATAACGAAAAGGTTCAGTAACACTGCAGCTAAAAGCCCAGTTCTTCAGCTGAAACATTACGAGCCTCTTTCAGGGATGCAAATATGAGAGGCTGCATTATACTCCGGCCATTTTGTAACCATCAAGATAAATGAATGCTAACCTCAGACTTTATGCGTCCCTGGTCTTTTAAGAGCTTGAGTTTTAAAGTACCTTATGTAAGGAGGTTTCTAGGAAGTGCTTTTTATGCATAGCATAAAATAACGAATAACCCCTTTATTTATAAACGTTGCTTTTAAAGATAAGTTATGATTAGCGGCTGTTTGACCATATATTTTTGACGTTTAAATATCTCTTAACTTTATGCAAGGCAACGTTATAAATAAACCCCTGTAACGGGTTAAATTAAATTAGCCAGCGAAACTCCGTATCCGTATCAAAAATAAAATAATTGGATATTTTATGTGATGTAATTGACTGGAGTTAGTGTAGTCACTTGAAATATCAGTTTTGAAAACCCTGTTTTTTTTGGAAAGTTCATAGACGTGATGGGTATCGAAATTTAAACGCGATAAAACAAAACAAAACAGATTTTCTCAACTCATATTTCAAGTAACATAACTACCAACTACTAGATAACAATATATCCATTACGTCTGCACAGTTTCACTAGCTAATTTAATTTGACCCTGTATTCCTCGAAGGATATGAAATTAAATTGTTTATTTTGTAAACAGGATATCAGAATCAATGTCAAATGTAATTTAAGAAAAAAAAAACAGTGACACTCCAGGAGTGTCGACAGAAGTAAAAACTTGAGCATTGGGATCTTGGGTCCTGATTGCTCTCGGTGAAATATTATAACCTGCGATCTACTTCAGCCATTAAAGGTAAACAGCACAGATTTTAACGATAAAAATACAAAGGGAAAGAAAGGGATAAAAGAATTGGAATTCCCTTATGAAAGGAAGGGTTTTTTTCCAAAAGACATCAACGCGCGACTCATCCGTGTGCTCGTTCACCCATATTTTTTTTTTGTTTTTTTTTTTTTTTTTAAACCTTTGCCCCACACTAGGAATTTCTCCTGTATTGTGGGTGCGTTTACAAACATTTAAAACTCACATACACAAACGGCCAGACCCGGAACAACCACTTGTAGGACATACAAATATTTGTTCCGTGCGGGAATCGAACCCGCGACACGCAGCGCAGCAATCGAACTGCGCCAACCGTGCCGACAAATACACAGTATACCTACATATACCTCATGGAAAGCATTCGGTGACGATGACGCGAGTTCCATGATTTTTGTTCACTCAAAAAGTGCTCAGCGCGCCTAAAGAAGTTTTCGCTGCAATAGTTGAAGTCGACATTTGTTAGCTTACTACTTTACCACTCGTGAGAAGGAATGGCGAATCAAACTCAGAGGTCAGGCTGAGTAAGGGTTGGGCCGAACGGCATAGCATACCCACATGCTAGGCACGTTATATTTTTTTGGTGGGTAGTAAGTTCCTTGATAGATGATTATGGCTGGATCCTGATACTGGCTTGTGTGGTGGTTAGTACCTGTAACAAAGAAATAAAATGAGTTAGTAGAGTTCGATAATTAATTGATATAAATACGGTGTACCTACAAGATGAGACAGGTAGGTTTTAGTAAAATTGTTTACCAAAAGCAAAAAACATAAACTGCATTTGAATTTTTCATAAAAACAAATGCGTTTGCAATAAAAATAATGTTGTTTTTTTTGTAACCCCACCACAATTGTATAACGAAATATTTAGGTAGTCATATTTTAATTGGAACACGTATCCAATTCTGACAAAAACATGTTGTTTTTTTTTTTCATAAAATAGCAGTGCCTCTTTGTTAAACATCGAAAACCCAAACACACATAAACAAACCACTCCCCACAAAATAAACATAACACCAACATAAAAATCTTCCCACAATCCTTGATAACAACCTCTAATACCGTCCACTTAGCATTTTTGTACAAAACCTCATCTACATCGCGATAGCCAAAGGGTTGATAAAAGAAAGAAAGAAAGGGGATGACAATCAAAAATGTTATTCCGCGAGTAAGTACCGGCCTGGGGCTGCCGGGGAACTGCTGAGATAACGGGGACACACGGGTGGGAGGATGGAGAACTGACATAGTTGGTGAAACTATTTTTTTTGTTGACTAGCGACCCGCCCCAGCTTCGCACGTTTAGTAGAGCATAATATTATACCTAGGTACATGATCATCTCAACGGTGTTTACTTTTTCCGATATTTTCCACAATAACTTCATATTTAAGCCAATTCACACTAAACCTTAACAAGACATCTAAACCTTTCTCATGAATTAATCAATCTTTTGGTGAAAGTCCGTTCAAGTATTTTTTAGTTTATCGCGAATAGATAGAAAGACGCGGCGGCTTCGACTTCGTTTTATAATACGTAGTTATAGTACAAGAAGATATTCTGTAAATGACTCGAAGACCCGAAACCGAAACATCTGGCGAAGAATGACGAGGACCCTAAATTAACTGGAATAAGTTGGGCAAAGAAAGAGAGAGAGAGAGAACAAGATTTTCTGTTAGAGGTCTGTAGTTTAACTAACTAACGGGCCTGAATTGTTATTCTGCACGGCAAAGCCCCCTTCTCCCGCTTCCACACAATTCTGTCCTTTGCCAGTACGAGCCAGTCTGTGGTTTTTTTTTTTAAGTCCGCTCGCTATATTCTTTGTGGACTTACATAAAATCACGCCTGTTTTTTCCGAAGGATTAGGTGGAGGTATACATAAGGTACACCCACATTTCACCAGTTATATGCAATTCCCATATAATACGGGAGAGCAGGTTGCCAAAACCGGGCACAGATCCAAACTAAGGGCTGCTGTTGAGAAATTCGTGATGAAATAACCCAATAATAATTTGCCCATCCTGGACATCGAACCCTTATGCTCAGCAGTGGCTGCTTGCAGCCGGTTTACCAACGAAAGAATCATGTGAACATTACGATTAATAAACACTGGGTATACGTTAGGTATTTCGTGTACCTAATAGCGATTCAAAACGTAATCTAAAGCTAATCAAAACATCAACCGTTCGCAGAATACATGAAGCCATCATTAACGATTGCTAGAATGGTATTTGTTTGTTGGAATTAACAATAAGTAGGTATATTATGAGCTTATTGACTATAGTCAATAGCTAGATAAATGATACAATATATTGCGTATTGTTACGAGCTAGGGGTTCGTGACAATTAAAAACTGCCGATATGAATTACCAAAAATAACACTTTAATTAAACTCACTAATAACACAACACAATTGCACAATTAATCACTCTTAAGTCGCACTTGAAGATCGCTTTAGATGTTCTCGCATATATCGCTTCCAATAAACTACCCCGAGACGCGCTCCGTTCCCGCTTATATAGGGCCCTCGGATAGTTCCAGAACCTTCTACCGTAGAAGCATCTAGAATGTTCGAGTACATATCGGCCCTGACCGAACACATGTCGATAGTTCCAGAAAGTTCTAGCATCGAACTTTCTAGAAAGCTCTTGACCATTAGTTCCGCTATTCGATACGAGATGGCGCTAGTGGCAACCAAACATTAATCGTGCCGCGCAACACTGCCCCCTCCTAAGAAATGCTCGTCCCGAGCATTATCGGCCCCATAATAACGCGCTAGTCGATCCACGTGGACTATCTTAGGGGTACCTCTTGCACCTTTCTGTATCCGGTAGGTAACGTCATTGATCTTTGTCACAATCCGGTACGGTCCGTCCCAGTTAGCTTGAAGCTTAGGAGATTTCCCTTTGCTGCGGACGGGATTGTGCAACCACACTAGTGAACCTTCGTCAAACCCTTTATTGTTCATTTTGCGGTCATAACGGGTTTTCATCTTTTCAGACATTTGCTGGCCTGAGTGTCTGACGTGCTCATAAATGTCATTCATCTTGTTCCGCAAGTCACTCGCATAATCGGTTATACTGCGTGGGGCATCAGGTGGTATTCCGGTGATCAGGTCTGCAGGTAGCCGTAATTCCCTTCCAAAGTTTGCGAAAGCTGGTGTCACCGATGTGCTTTCGTGAACAGCGCTTCGATATGACAACAAAAACGGTTGTATGTGCTTGTCCCAATCTCGTTGCCGATTTTCCACAACTTTGGCTAGGTACCTCTCTAATGTCTGATTGAATCGTTCCACCATTCCATCCGATTGTGGGTGGTAAGAAGTTGTTCTTGTTTTATGAGTACCCATCACTCGACAAGTTTCTTGGAATATTTGAGACTCAAAATTCCTTCCTTGATCACTGTGAATCTCTAAAGGTACTCCAAAACGACAGAAGACTTCATGAACTAATTTATCGGCAACTGTTGAAGCTTCTTGATTTGGAATGGCGAAGACTTCCGGCCACTTAGTGAAGTAATCCATCACAACCATGAAATACTTGTTACCACTTTCACTTTCCGGAAACGGCCCCGCAACGTCAAGGGCTATCCTCTCCCATGGTGCACCAACATTGTACAATTTCAATGCACCTCTGCTACGCGTCTGAGGTCCCTTTACAGCTGCACAACTTGTACATTTGCGACACCAGTCCTCGACATCGTCCCGACAGTGGACCCAGTAAAACCGTTCTCGTATCTTCAGTAGAGTCCGTTTTACTCCCAGGTGACCTCCTGAACAACCATTATGGTACAGCTGCAGAACATCCGGTACTTGTGATTTAGGGACAACCATTTGCAAGTGACAGCTGTTTCCCCGAGCATTTTCCCATTTACGGCACAGGACTCCATCCTGAATCACCAAGCTGTCCCATTGGGCCCAATAGCTCTTTGTGATCGAACTCATTGCTGAGACGTCGCTCCACTTGGGCTTAGGAGCTTTGGCCTTCATCCACTCCAGAATCGGCTTGATGTCCGAATCTTCCTGCTGTGCACTTTGTAGGCTTTCCTTCCACTCGTTGCTGAGGTCTGTCCTGAGCATCCTCACAGGTACCACTTCCTTACTCTCTTGTCTAGTACAGTGCTTGCAGTCTTCAGGACAAGGTCTTCTTGACAATGCATCGGCGTTGCCATGAGATTTCCCGCTGCGATGTTCGACCACAAAGTCGTATTCCTGCAGTAGCTCAATCCATCTCGCAACTTGTCCTTCTGGATTTTTGAACTGTAATAGCCATTTCAGTGCAGCATGGTCGGTTCGTAAGTGGAATTTCCGACCCAGAAGATATTTGCTAAAATGCTGCAATGACTTTACCATAGCAAGCAATTCCCGTCTCGTGACACAATAGTTCCTCTCCGGCTTTGACAACGACTTGCTGAAGTACGCTATCACAACCTCTTGATCACCATTCCGTTGAGACAACACACCACCAAGTCCTATGTCACTTGCGTCTGTGTCAACTATAAATTCCTTGCCTGCATCAGGGTACCCCAAAATAGGTGTTTTGCATAGTCGGTCCTTTAACTCCTGGAATGCGATATCGCAACTTTCATCCCAGCAGAAATGTTGCTTCTCCTCGGTTAGCTTATGCAGGGGTTTGGCAATATCCGCAAAGTTCTTAACAAATCGCCGATAATAAGAGCACAACCCCAAAAACGCTCTGACCTGCGTCTTGTCTTTTGGAACTGGCCAATCCTTGACAGCGGCGATTTTTTCTGGATCCGTGCGGATACCTTCTTCCGACACCACATATCCCAAAAAGCTAACTTGCCGTTTGAATAGTGAACATTTCTTCGGACTCAACTTGAGATTGGCACTCTGGATCTTCATGAGCACGCGTTCCAGGTTTTGAAGATGTTCTTCAAACGTACGGCCTACGATGATTATGTCATCCAAGTAGACCAGACAGGCATCTCCAATCAACTTAGTTAGTACAAGTTCCATCAACCTTTCAAACGTTGCCGGAGCGTTGCACAATCCAAACGGCATAACTTTAAATTGCCACAGACCCTTTCCTGTCGAGAATGCTGTTTTCTCCTTGTCCTTGGGGTCAATTTCAACTTGCCAGTAGCCACTTTTCAGGTCCAGCGTGCTAAACCACTTTACTCCAGTAAGCATGTCCAACGTGTCATCAATTCTCGGCAAAGGGTAGCTGTCCTTCTTCGTAACGTCATTCAGACGACGATAGTCAACACAAAACCGCATGCTGCCGTCCTTCTTCCTTACCAGCACTACCGGTGAACACCATGGACTAGATGAAGGTTCAATAACACCATCCTTCACCATTCCCTCAATCATGGTTTCTACTTCCTTTTCACGCGCTACCGGCAATCTCCTTGGCCGCTGACGGATAGGCAACTCTTCTCCTGTATTTATTTTGTGTTGAACTAAGCCAGTCTTCCCAATGTCACTATCGTTTAGGGAGAAAACTTCGGCGTACTTCAGTAACATCTTTTTCGCCTTGGCCATTTCATTATGAGACAGAGCGCTGCGACACTCTTCTAAAAGTGTGGTCACTCTCGTTTGTGCATCCTTGCTGGGGGTCCTAGTCGATAGGCATTTGCATTGACGCAGCCAATCCACTTCCTCGCAAGTACCAATCAGTGTGCCTTTTTCAATAGTCTGTTGTTGATCACAAAGATTCAGCACACGTATCCCTGAGATGTCGGTGGCTCTGACCAAAGTTCGTGCCACTTTCCATGGAAGGTCATTGTCTACCCTTTCCACGAGTACACAACGATGAGTTTGCCCAGGATTCCGAGGAAGACTAACCGGCACAATCGTTTCTGATCTCGGAGGAAGAACAATTTCCTTAAGGCTGTACACATTCCCTGATAACGCCCCTTCCATAAAAAGTTCCTCTCGTCCACATTTCATAACTCCTTGCTTGACGTCAATCTCGCAAAAATTCTTCCTCATAAAGTCAAGACCCAGGATGCAATCGTCCATTATATCAGCCACGATGACATTATGCAGGTAGGTCCTGTTGCCTAGCTTCAACTCCATCTCCTTCTCTCCACGGACGGGTATGCGCTGACCGGTGGCTGTCACCAAATTAATGCGTTCCCGGTTGTCTGCGGAGTCCCCAAGGAGCCGACTCATAACTTTGGAACTGACGACCGTACGAGAGGCTCCCGTGTCTATGGTCAGCTTACAAGGCATTCCGTTGACCTCGCCCTTGATGATTAAGGTGTTCCCGTCATGGGTTTGTGTGATCGAAATCCTTGGGGCTCTTTGAACATCAGCCAGCACCCGCCCCGCAGTCCTGGCTATTACTCGTTTCCCTGCTGCTGCTGGGTAGTGCTGTTAGCCGCGCTACCCTCTGGAGACCGGCCATCTTCCCTTTCTGCAGTTCGCTTAGGGCAACTGGATCGAAGGTGGCCCCTTTCCCCACAGCCGTAGCACCTAGGGCTGTATCCTTTACGATCGCGAACTGTAGCTGCTACAACCTCCCTGACGCGATGGGAACGATGATCCTGCCGCACAGCTTCCACCTCCAGTGCATGGGCCAAGGCGTCCTTAAGCGTCCCGTGGTGACCGAGTCTCACAGCAGCTCTAACTTCAAGGTCCCGGATGCCGTCGATGAATGCCTGCACCAGGTTCCCATCAATAAACGCAGGTACGGACTGGTACGCTTTTCGAACCAGCTTCTCCACTTCAAGGGCCCACTGCTGCAGGTTTTCGTTACTGCGTTGCACACGATCCTTGAGCTGCGCACGAAACACGTGTTCTAGGTGAGCGTCGCCATATCTAGCCTCCAATGCCTCGAGGAGCTGCTCGTAAGTCACTTCCTTACCGAGAGCTTCCAGCACATTTAAAGCCTGGTCGCGCAGGCCTAGGGTGAGGGCAGTCATGGCCTGACTTTTATTCCACCCGTTCGCCTTCATGACAGCCGCAAACTGAATTTTGTAGGCCGACCAGGAAGAAGTCCCGTCGTACGGCGGCACTTTGAATCCACGTAGCGAAGGTGTTGTAGCTACGGGAGCTGCGATTCCATCCCCAAGTTTGAGGTTACCCAACTCTTGCTTCACATCAGCAATGACGTCACTAAACTTGCTGATCTGAGTTTCAGCTTCTGACAAGCGGTTGTCATGCTGGGCAACCTTCTCCTTCACCTCCTTCATGTCTTTCCCGAAGGTTGCGTGAAGGTCCTTTATGAGGAGCATCTGCTCTTCCTGGCGGTGCACCTGCTCCTCCTTATCCCGTTTGAGCTGTTCTTCCAATTGACGGGCCTGCTCCTCCTGTCGGCGAGCCTGCTCCTCCTGTCGGCGCGCCTGCTCCTCTTTATCCCGTTTGAGCTGTTCTTCCAAACGGCGAGCCTGTTCCTCCTGTCGGCGGGCCTGCTCCTCTTTATCCCGTTTGAGCTGTTCTTCCAATCGGCGGGCCTGTTCCTCCTGTCGGCGGGCCTGCTCCTGCAACATCATCATCAGAGCAGCAAAATCTGGTGCTGGTGATGCTGGAGCAGCTGTGGACGGGCCGGCCTCTGTGGTTGGTAGCTGGCCCTCCGACGTCTGTGGCATTGCTCCACCAAATCGCCTCTGGTCCGTCTCCTGCTGGCGTTGACTCCGGGTACGGATACCCTCCGTGTCGTCTTTAGGTAAAATCGGCATGATTTTAATCCTTGCTTCTGACACCAATTGTTACGAGCTAGGGGTTCGTGACAATTAAAAACTGCCGATATGAATTACCAAAAATAACACTTTAATTAAACTCACTAATAACACAACACAATTGCACAATTAATCACTCTTAAGTCGCACTTGAAGATCGCTTTAGATGTTCTCGCATATATCGCTTCCAATAAACTACCCCGAGACGCGCTCCGTTCCCGCTTATATAGGGCCCTCGGATAGTTCCAGAACCTTCTACCGTAGAAGCATCTAGAATGTTCGAGTACATATCGGCCCTGACCGAACACATGTCGATAGTTCCAGAAAGTTCTAGCATCGAACTTTCTAGAAAGCTCTTGACCATTAGTTCCGCTATTCGATACGAGATGGCGCTAGTGGCAACCAAACATTAATCGTGCCGCGCAACAGTATTATTGATCTGTAGGTTAACGGTACCTACTGCATGAATGGTTGTATATTGTACCCATAGATTGTACCCTAAATAATGTTGATTATAATTCTGTAGTAAATGCATAAAACATTACAATACATACACAATCGGCCTAAAATATTCCCCCTGTTAGAACAAAGGCTTTCCTCCCTGTGAGAGAGAGTGGGCCGCAACCACCACGCGGACCCAAAGCGGGTTGGTAGATGTTGCATGTCTGATTTTTTTGGTTCCAGGACATGTCGATATCCTCACGATATTTTCCTTCATGAGAGCAGTGGTGATGAAATAACTTACAACTCGTAAGTCCCGGCCGTTTCCACTGAGCCACCACTGCTCTATATACTTAATAATTCCCAAATAAAACATGTGTACAAAAGTTGCAATTTATCAAATAATAAAAACATGCTGTAGCGATACTTGAAAGATAACGCATACACTAATAGCAATCATCACGCAACAATTCGAACCACTTCCAAATTCAGCTTTCCCATTTCTAAGCCCGTGTGTCCCAAAGATAAGGCGCGCTTAAGTCCCGTCGGATCTCAAGTCTTCTGTGTATTTTTCACAGCATAATTTATACCATGTTGCACGGTTTAACCCTTTTTGCACTATTCCGTGAGTATTGCACAATTTGTGCGAATACGGAGTTTTATGGGAGGTCTGCCTTATCGTTTTATTGTGAGGAAAAAGATGCAGTTTTTTCGGGATGTGTGTTTGGGAAAATTCTGGTGCTGTCAATGGTTTGTTTATGCCTGCAGCTATTTTGTTGGTGAAGTTGTGGTGTTGGATGATTTTGGACGTGGAGAAGTTTTTTCTGTGCATGTGAATTCAGTATAATGTGTTTAATCAGGAAGAAGCTGGAAAATATATATGTTAATCCCCATTTTTATAACTGTTTTGTAATCTTGTTGTAATGTAATTGTATCTATGGGCGGAACATAATTACAATTATTTTTTAGTGACATCTAAGTTACTTAAATAGCGTCCAGTAAGTAACTTGCAACAGGAATCCCGTTACAAAATAAACGTTTTATGTAAACCCACTGCTGGAACCATCATGTTCAGCTAATAGCCGCGGTCGGTCCGTGGATCGGTAACCATCCTTACACACCGAGACCTTTCTGTTCCTCGGTAAGCACGTTAACCCGTTGTTCCTGGCTATCACTCTTGGATCTTATAGAGTCGTTACGGGACCACGAATGCCTGACAAACAGGGACTTACCAAGGAGTATCGTGTTACCCAGTAACTGGGTTGTGGAAGTCATAGAGGCAGTCGCTCCATGTAAAAATACTGTTATTCAGCTGCATCCGGTTAGATTGGAAGCCGACCCCAACATAGTTGGGAAAAGGTGAGGCAGATTGACGATATACGTTTTGCAATAGATTTATTTCATCTATCTTACATAATTAACGCCAATTTTATTTCTAACCAACTTAATTAGGACTAAGCAAAAGCGGTCACAATAAACTGCGGTTGGATGACCTAAAAATTAATATTTCTCATTTCTAGCCAGAAAAGTAGGATGTTTTTAATAAATTCTAGGTTTATTCCCCTGTTAGTGACGGCCGCCCGTTAATTTCGATGTCCAATTATATTAATTTAGGGGTCTCAAAAATATTTAGAGCCTGAAAAATGAGCAAAAAGTTGTCAATTATTTTTTTTGATCTAATTGGGGTTTTGGGAGAACAATTGAAGTCAATGTTTTGTTTAGAAAAGTCAGTAGGTTCTTTAGAGTTTTAAAAATTGTCTTTAGTTTTGACAAATTGGCGATCACAGTTACTTAGCAAACATGAGATTATTTTGTTACAAGCCATTGTTTTAATTCTTAAGACTTCTTTGTAACACCAAAAGATAAAATCAGGACTACACACTTCTTGTCACCCAGTTACAAAAAAAGAAGGGGTATTAAGTTTTACCACCTCTTTAGGATACCCTGATAAACTCGTAATTTTCCTATTATTATACTTTTATGATTATGTTGCTGGTGTAGCAGAGAACTTCATATTCGATGGCGGTCCGCTGTAACATGTTGGCACGCAGATTTGCAAGGTGTAGTTTAGAGGTAAAGGTTACACTCTTTAAAGCATTTTGCCAAACTCTCTACACCTGCAATCTGTGGGTCAACTACACGCAGCGGGCCATCAACGCTCTTCAAATCCAATATAATAACGCGTTCAGGGTGCTGGTGGGGCTCCCACGCTGCTGTAGTGCGTCTGCGATGTTTGCGCACGCGCACACAGACGGCTTTCACACTGTGCTGCGGCGCCGTATCGTGTCGCTCATGTTCCGCACGCGTGGGAGCGCCAACACCATCCTGAACGTGCTCAGCCACAAGCTGGACAGCTCCCTTCTGGGGCACTGGGTTCAAGCACAAGTGCGTGTGCCCGGGGCCCCAGAGGGCGGCAAATACTTAAATTAAATTCAGATTTTAAATACTAACATCGTTTAAAGTCGTTCTACTAACAATATGTATGGGCCAAATATGCCTGAAATAAAAAGATTTTATTTTTATCATAATTATAATATTTAGTTGCCGAAATGTTTGAGTCACGGTGACCATCTTTAGATACTGAGACTGCTCTGTGCCTAAGCCGCCAGTTGTCATTCGTGGATATTCGACCGTAGTTACAGGTCATCAGAAGCCCGAAAGTCTGCATTTTTTTTTTTTTTGGAATGGCATTTCGAAGTTGACCTAGAGAGGCCGTGACTGCTACCAGTTATAACAGTCTTGTCGTATAACCTCTTGTTGTGGACTGTGGAGGTCAAGTAGGCAGTCGCTCCGTTTAATATTTTGACATTAAGCTGCTTCTGGTTAGGCTGAAAACTGACCAATAATTGGGAAAAGGCAAGGCAGATGATGATGTGATGAACGCAATAACTCATATTTAAACTTGTTTTTTTACAAAACACCATCATTTTTAAATTCCTTACGAGAAACAGAAGTCTGTCTCCTAAATTGCATGTTACCCCATGTCACCATTGTACACCAATTTAAATGCTGTTTACAATTTACAAGTAACGTGCACCCCCCCCCTTTTCCTGCTAAGTGGGGGGCGAGTCATAAATCGCTAGCTCAGGACTGATTTGCGCGTTACCGTTGATGTGTTAGTAGGGGGTGTAAGTTTATAAGCGGAGCGGGGTACGAAGCGAATTGCGGTGATGATGAAATAAAAACTAAGCGAACTACGCATAAAAATATATAATAAAAAAAAGGAACAAACTTCCAAAAAGTCCACATAAGATACACAAAGTGGACTGAATACTTATCACAGCTAACGCAAAAACTACCCCAGCAAAGTTGTAAAAATCGATATGGGAGTACCCCTGGGGCATATCGTGTCTATTAAAAAATACTTATGAATTTGATCTACATGTGATATCTATCAACTCGCACGGGCCCGAGTGGTAGATTACGGCCCAATGCTCACAAAGTGGAGGTCTGTGTCCCAAGAGTGGAAACATTATAGGCTGATAAGACAAATTACATTTTTAAAATATTTTTTATAAAAATCATTAAAAATATTAATAGTCTGCCGGTATCGGAAGCAGGTCAAAGCTACCTGTGGATAAAGCTCCAAAGATAGGAACTCACAATGCTACCTTCTCAATCAGGCCCTTGATCAAACCGCCTAATGAGAGCCTCAAAAGATGTTTTATTACACAAAATACCTGGATGACTGAGCTTTGCTTGGTTTTTTTTCTTTTACGTTTTCTAAAAATGAAACCTAGCTAGATCGATTCATCGCCCCCGAAACCGCCTGCATACTAAATTTCATGAAAATCGTTGGAGTCGTTTCCGAGTTTCAGATTATATATATATACAAGAATCGCTCATAAAGGTATTAGATAACCGTACCAATCCGGGCCATCGTTGTGCGAAAATTATTATATAAGTCGAGAGGTAACCATTATAAATAGTTTCCCACTTATACTTTGCACCACTCGCCCCCCACGCCCCAGAGGCTCAGTTAATTGAAGAATTATTGCTACCTACTCACATTTCGAGCAAATTCTATTACACACATAAAACGATTAAATTTGTACCCTATTACATTAGCAATAAGATCTTAATTTATGGCAATATTCCGTGTGTTACATAGTTATTTGGTACCTTTAATATAGTGAAGTGAAAGCTTATGGAAATACAGATGTTTTAAGTGGAAATTGTGTTCCATGGTGGAACGATAGTGGGGTAGGGAACGGTTCGGATAGTAGAAAATGAAAGGGAATATTGCTAACGGTAATAGGGCAATACGTAACCTATTTAATGTGATAATAAGTAACTGGCATAAAGAGATGTAAAGTAGAAGCTAAAGAGGTTGGAAAGCCTCCAACAAGATGGTCCGATGACATTGTGAAGGCCGCAGGAATCTGCTGAATGCGAAAAGCACAAAACTGCGTGAAGTAGCGATGTTTGGCCTATGTCCAGCAGTGGACGCCTTTCAGCTGAAATTATGATGATGATGAGATGTTAATGGAACCGACCTTATATTACCCAGCTGTTTTAAATCTGGGGTCTTGGTTAAGAGAGTGTTAATGTTACAGTACAAATGTTATATGAAGAATATTCCAACTATCTTGTCAAGACATTGATCTGAATAATTATTATAATTTGGTTTTTCCGTTCATTTCTACATTTTTTGTTTTCTATGATTCCCACAAATTGTGTAGTGTGTAGGCTATATGCCTGAAGTTTAAATAAATTTATAGTCACCATGTAGAAATTCGCAATTATTAAAAGTCATATAGAAAACAAATGAAGTAGTTTCCAAACCAAATGTATACCTAATTATTAATACTCTCATTTGGAAATATTGTAAAAACCAATTATATTTAAAAGAGTAACCGTGGAGTTTCTAGCCGGCTCTTCTCCTTAGGTTACGACCAATTGGAACCGTACACCTAGCTTCTGACGATTATTTTGTGCCCATAGTATATATAGGTCTCTGTGATTCTTTTTTATTTTATGTTATTGATTGATTTTGAATTCTTCCACTCGTTTGTATACAATCTAACAAAATCCATCCATGCAATTTTTTTTTATTGAAAAGTAAGTTTTTGCATAAGAATGAAAATCTCATAATTTTTTAACTTTTTCGCGAGCTCGCACGCTTGCAGTAAAACTTAGAAGTGTCACTTGAAACTGGTTTCAACCGGTTACAACTTGCATTAGGGTTGCCGACTCAAAAAGTTCCGAAATGCTTTTTGTAGCAAAAAAAATTTTCGTGAACATAATTATACTTTTTGCAACTTTTTGCGAAGTTTTCCGAAGTTATAGAACGGGTTGGCAAAGTTGGTAAAAGTAATAATGTTTCGATGATTAAAGTTGTGTTATATTTAGGGGATTTTTGTTCTGTTTAATGAAACTGTCTGTGTGTTTTTCGTGAATGAGAATTGATTGTCGTTTTCAATATTGTGTAGAATATGTGTTGTGCTGTGCTTTGAGATGCCATTCTGTATTGTTGTGCATGTCATTATTATCATCATCAATTCAGCCGAAAGACGTCCACAGCTAGGCCTGCCCCAACCACCATCACTTCGACTGATTCTGTGCTTCTCGTATTGTGCATTTAAACTTAAATAAATAAAAGATTGTTTTAGCTAAAAGGCCTACGCGTGTGGTGAAAAACACAAATAATAATCAAGATATTAATTAAATTAAAATTAAATATTTGTTTATTTATGGCAACTAGGCCCAATTGTTACTAACATTGTTTTTAATAACTATTGTTAGTAAAGAAACGCTGAAATAAAACAAAAAGAAAGTTGTAAGGCTTGGCAGGCTTCTTCTGACTAGCACCTCCACAGCTTGCGACAACCAAGGTGCGGCGTCATACTTTTCAATTAACATACTTAGGATTAATGATCAATCAAACATTTTTACCAAAGTGATACTATGTACTTTAAACTGTATTTCTAAATTATCCCATAGCTGTGACAAAAATATCCAAATTTCGGGCGAACTCTCTCTGCGTTACAATTTGCATCAATATTCAATCAACCGTGTGCAAATCTGTAAACTTTTAAAGATAATTTATTTGCTCAAACATGAGTACATTACAACACAAATTATTATCAGCATGCAAAAGATGTTAAAACTAAAGATACAACAGACAAGCACTCATCATTCACTTTGAAAATGTTTTAAAGTGACGCGTTTTATACTTCTATTACTGCAGGAATTATTTAAAAACCAAGTTAACTATTTGAATTTGTATCTGGCAACCCTACAAAAAGCTTTCTATAGAACAGAGCAGGTTGCGTCTGTTACAAAGTTTGTCGCTTACCAATCTTATATTTTATACTTTGTTCTAAAAGTTTAGGTGAGAACCGCGTACTATTGTAACAGGGAGAAGTTTTTATTGTTATTTGGCTAATAAATGAGGAATAAAGGAGTTTTAAGAACGAAGGCTATGAAAAACCTAGAAGATAATTTTAAATTAAAGAGTTTGCAAGAAATACTTTATCAAAAAAACTTTTTAATAAAAAAATTAAACCGCCGAAAAACCGAAAAGTAAAAAATTATAAACTAGCTTTGTCCAACCCCAATAACTAAGTTCGGAAGGCGGTGACATATAATTAAATACATATCCAAAGTCACCGACTTCCGAACTTAGTTATTGGGGTTGGACAAAGCTAGTTTATAATTTTTAACTTTTCGGTTTTTCGGCGGTTTAATTTTTTTATTAAAAAGTTTTTATTTTATAAAGTTTTGTGGCTATAATCTACTAATTACTACATGCTTAATTTTTGATTTAATACACAACTCAGTATTAAAATCTGTGAGTGAACAATCAATCATCCCCTGTTTTCTTACCCTTAGGGTTGGAATTTTTCTTCGAAATTTATATGGGACCAACTTCGAGGTATACCCTTTCCAATAAAAAAAGAATTATCAAAATCGGACTACTCTGGAAAAATTTATGCGTGGTCATACATAATAAAATAATATACGCGTCGAATTGAGTAACCTCCTCCGTTTTTTCGTCGGTTCAAAAAATTGGGCAGCTGCTAACACGTTAATTTCAATATACAACATTTTCGTTTCATTTAAAAATGCCTGAAAAGTATTATTTCTGTTGGGCTTATTTTTATTAATTAAGTTTAATTAAAATATGCCAAACATCCAGTAAATTACGTTAGAGCGATCATTCGTTATTTTAAAAACGTAAAACTTTATTTACGTTCTTTAATAAACCATCCATGTATAAACCCTGACACATAAAACAAATATTAAACGACGCGTTTCGAATAATAATAGCTTTTTATTGAAGTGCTACGCCGCGTAGCTACGTAGAGGCGATGTGTGCTACGGCGTAGCAACCGTTGGTAATACGTTATCTATTTTTTATTTTATTAACTTTAATGTTGTTTATAAGTTGCGTTTTTGTTTGATTATTGTTTTAAAAACTGTGAATTTGCATAGCGTAGCTTCAGTCTGTAGGTACATAAGATATAAAATTTTCACATTTTATTTGGAAACTACCACAAACGTGGAAAAGTTTGGTTGCCTTCAAGAGTGAACACCTAGGCATCTTCTGGGTACACTTATTCCATCACATACCCCATACATCATTTTCCAAGAAGCGTGATCGAGATCAAGAGCAGGCCTGCTCTTGATCTCGATCACGCTTCTCATTCAAAAATAAATAACAAAATATTTAAATAATATTTAAGAGACTTTAAATAAATATTACTAATATTTTCATGCATATAAAAAGAGGGCAAAAATCACAGGGCATCAAAAAATTTGCACGCTGACAGTTTTAGGAAAAGTGCCCAAAAGGCTGGCAGCTTTACCACGTTGTATGGAGATGCTGATTCTCTATATAAAAAAACATACACAAAATCAAAACAAACACTTTATTAGCCTCATACTATCATAAGATAAGGAGACTCATGGTGAGGCTCAACACATCATAAATCAGCGCTCTTTGTTACTAAATCTATCATATCAACTAATACGATTAGACTGAATATCGATGCAAAAATGTATTCAGAATTTCCACTTGCAACAAATCACGAATGAGGCTGCCCGAAATAAAAGTAATAACTGCTATCAAGTAGGTACCTATGTCACAATATCAACCATTGCTAATAGATAAGACAAATTCGTCTTCCGGAAATAAATGTAAAGGGTTTTTACTCTGATTGTTTGGCGTAGGAATGACTTATGTTTGATAATATTAATAATAAGGATTTTATTTCATATTGGTACAATGATGTAGTTAGTAAATCTTTTAAGACACTTTTACTCGTCAATGTGTTAAAACTTTATAGCGAGATGAAAAGCCGAAACATCCTCAGAGGTTATGAACTTCTTTTTTCAATGGAAAACAATCATCTTAGAGTAGTAACACGTACCTAGTGAGCCTTCTGTTTCCTACTTGCTCAGTGGTGGTGCCTGATCTAGCCAATAATGACCTGCGTATGATTTATGATGGACGCGTCTCTTATGACGTCATCCGCCAATAGTTGGTGTTTTTATACTGAAGCACATTATCATTATGATTGGTTTTTTTTATTGCGTTCAAGGAATATAAATAACAAAATGATGGTATAGCTAAATATAAATTGATCCCATGTTTAGTTTATGTGGTATCGTATCACCAAACAATAGGGCACTGAATATCGTACCTAGCGTATCCTGTTGTCTGCACGCTACAGGAGTTGATGTACGCTACGTTAGGTGCCAAGATTGTGACCAAATTCTAGGTTGACTATAAACCCATTGTTATCGGCGCGCAAAGAAGAAAAACGGCTTGATTTCTGTCTAAATTTGGAAGACTTGTTTCTTGAGAGTGAAGCGATGCTCTCGGAAAGGGTTTTCCGTAATCTCCTGTGCACCCAGCAGGTCTTTTATTTTTTTCGGCTCTTGTATTAGCACATGTCTATTGCCATGCTTAATATGTTAGTGAGACTGACTTTACAATAGAACAAGGTATGCTGTGCATAGCTCTAACTCGCTCCTATTTCTAAATATCCCTATCTTAAAAAGTGATTACACACACACTAAATGAATTATCTATTTATTTATTTAAATATACTTTATTGTACACCACAAAAATACCTTACAAAATAACAAGGTACACTACAAAATATACAACGGACGGCCTTATCGCTTTCCGCGAGCGATTGGTCTGGATTTAAAATGGGGATGTTGTTGGCGCAAATAATAAATATACTAAAATAGATACATACATATCCTATCCTATATAATAGATACATACATACTAAATATATAAGGAACAATTTTTGCCATTTTTGCCAGTATTCCAAATATTTTTTTCTAATTTGATAGATCGGCACTTGTGGTAAGTGCCGATCTTTCAAATTGAATGAAGAGAAGAGAAAAAGAAGAGGACAAGCACTTACGAGATAATTTACCGACTATAAAACAAATTCTCCAAATAAAAAGGGATAAGGCCTGAATAAAAAACAAGACGTGATGTCAAAATTGACAAAAGTCCGCCTTAAAAGAAATACCTCAAACAAAACCACCAGTAAGCCTAACGATACAAAATCTCGTCTAAGCGTGAACAATGTTGCACTTTACTGCTGAGCGATCGTAAAGTCGCAAACTTTTACTTGCCACACTTTGTTGCCGATCGTTACTTTTACGATTGTACGTTGTATTTACAATGTTGGTGACTGTAGCTCTGTACTTATGGGCAGGATTTGAAATGGAAATGAGGCAACTTGTCCTATTTTCCCAACCAATGCAACTCCTGAAAGACGCAAACCGTGACAATGCAGCGATGGGTTTTTAGGCTGCATTTCGAATTGCTCTGTAATCCATTTGAGCGTGCTTTCACCTGTATCTTCAGAAACTTTGTCATCTTGCGATAACTCCGCCCATGCCCTAAATTAATATCACCATGAACGCTGTAAATAATGGCAGTTGTACTCTTTTGACTTGAGTCGCATTTTAAAGTTTAAAGTCGTCGGTCTATCTAGCTGAGGTGTGTTGGTATACTTGCCGATTTACGGTATTCATATTCACTCTAAGACTAAGTATTCGTCTACTTCAATGGCTATTTATCTTGATACAACTATTATATCGTTAGATACTTCCTTACCGTAATGATGTTTGTGTGATAATCACGCATAAACTGTTCTATTGATATGGGATACTATTTGGCAGGTAAATAGGTAGATAAACTACGTCTTTGATTAACACATAGAAGACTTTAATCTAGGTACCTGAAGTAGTGTCCTTAAGATTTGAGAGAAAGGTATGGCAACAGTTTTATTTTTGTGTCTAGTTTTTGCCAGCGGCTGCGCCCGTGTGGATGTCGGAAACTATCCCACGGGAACGTGCTACCGGAATGAAAAAGTATCCTATGTGTTAGACAAAAACTAAAACATCAAGACAAACTAACAATCTTAGACTATATCCCCCTTATTACAAAACAAGGTTTTTCTTTAGGTATGGTTTAAACCATCGAGCCTGTTTTTGAAATAAGAACTTAGAACTGAAATAGAATTACAGCTCTTTTTACAAAACTGACAATTTAGCACTGGACTAACTTGTCAGTTTTGTAAAAGGAGCTGTATTTCGATTACAGTTAGGTTCTTATTTAAATAACAGGCTCGACGGTTTAAACCATACCTAAAGAAAAACCTTGTTCTGTAATAAGGGGGTTTGTGTTTCCAAATCGAGTGTACTACTAAACGCCGACAGACTGAACACCGGCAAGAGTTTCCTTCTACGGGACTCTTCACCGACAGGACACTTGGCCGACAGGACTCTTTGTAGACAGGACTCATCCTTGGGCTATTACTAAATAGTTAAGTAACTGCCACTAACATGAAAGTAGCGCTCGCCGTCCACTAACGCAGCACAGCTCGCTTCGCTCACTCGGCTCGCGCGCGATTGGTCGCAATTCTAACCTAACCTATTGCCTATCTGATGAGCCCTGTCGGCGAAGAGTCCCGTTGAAGTAAAGTCTTGTCGGTGTTCAGTTTGTCGGCGTTTAGTCGTACACTGATCCAAATCCATTCAGCCGGTTTTACGTGATTGAGAAACGAACATCCAAAATTGCACATGTCAAAAATTAATTAATCGTAAATAATAAACAAGGCAAAAGGAGTATGTAAGGATCGTAGTAGGTGGCATTCCTTAGTATCTGCCTACCCCCGTGGGACTAAGTCTTGAGTTTATGTATGATTGTATAGAACCATTAAAGTAGGATTTTAATGACTATCTACACTTACGGTTAACAACAACAGGAGTAGACAGTCAACCATTAGTGAGTGCGTATTTTACTTTTAGAATGTATTGTCCCCGCAGGGATCCAAAGTCAGCAATACCTTTCGTCCGTAGGCGGCGAATTCTTCTCGCTACCTTTTTATTAATAATACATTGCTATTTTCGGTATCGGAACCAAAATAGTAGGAAAATTATATCACACTAGCTTCCGCCCGCGGCTACGCCCGCTTGTAAGTCAGGAATTAGCCCGCAGGGACGTACTACCAAGATAAAAAGTATCCTATGTGATAATCTAGGTTATAATCTATCTGTGTACCAAATGTTATCACATCCATACATCGGTACATACAAACTTTCGCGTTTATAATATTAGTAAGGATGTGGTATAAAATATATTAGTACAAGTCCTTGAATAAAAACCCATTTAGCTTTGTAGAACGAATAGTAGATTTCGGGTGTCAAGCAGCTGAACACGACTTTTAAAACCATATTATAGGTAATATTATAAGCATATAATAAGACTTTTTCTTGGCGTTATGATCTAGACTAGTCTTCGAAATAGGCAGGGATTAACTCTTAACAACAAAATTACCTTCTTCCATCTTGAATCGATTTGTCCTATGTCTGGAAACCATAGCTGAAGTTGTAGTTTTAACCATTGTGGCAGAGCGTTTTTTTTTTTATTCATAAAATGTTACACGTGTTGTTGGTACTACAAGATCGAGGATTGTAACTTAACCAATCAGTCTAACCGGATGCAGCTGAATACCAGTATTTTACACGGAGCGACAACCTATCTGAGTTCCACAACCCAGTTACTGGGTAATCCGATACCCCTTGGTAAGGCTGGTTGTCAGAATGTCGGGCTTCAGACTACCCGTAATGACTGGCAAAGATGTAAAATTAACAGCCAGAACCAACGGGTAAACGTGCTTTCCGAGGCATGGAGAAGTCTTGTTATTAACATAATAACAAGTCTTCTCCTTATTAAGTCTTATTACTATGTTATACGGTCACCACGATAAGCGTAACTTAACATTCCATCGACCCGTGCGCAAGTTATTATTGAAAAAATCCAAATTATTTATCTTATTATATATAAATAAAAAGAGAAGTCCTGAATGACTGATTGACTGACTCATCAACGCCCAGCCCAAACCCTTGGACCTAGGAAGCTGAAATTTTGCACAGAGGTTTCCTTTATAGTGTAGACAGGGAATAAGGAATAATTTTTCGAAATTCAACCCTTATGGGAGTTAAATAGGGGATGAAAGTTCCGCGCGGGCGAAGCCGCTGGCAAAAGCTAGTTTTACATAAGCCTCCATGGGCACTTATGAACCGTCAGAAGCTAGGTGCTCGATTCCAATTTGACGCTTCCTTCCTAATAAGCCACGAGTTCCTCAAGATGTTGAAAATTATACCTCTAATTATGTTCTTATCATAGATTGTATTCCAAAATTAAATGGTGTTACAATGTAGCAATGGTCTTAAGCTAATGTACATATATGAAAATTAAAGCTTAAAATAGGAAACGCATTAACAATAAACAATTTTTAAATAATTTTGTTATTAACATTAATTGAGTAAATATAACATTAATTATTGTATTGACATCAGTTATAAGTTGCCCCCATGCACGTACAATTTTCGTTTCATAATCTGTCATTATTGTCCCACTAGACCTATTTCATTTTTGCATCATGCTTCCTTGATTTTTGCGAGTCTCATCAGTTCTCATTCACAATCTATCAACTACACAATGCCAAACCACATTTCTGCCTTTCTTTTCTACATCTAGATAACATTATTATACTATTTCTCTTTGAAAAGTCAACTGTAAGCCTGTCTCCTTCTACGACACTATAGTTCTGCAAGAATCTATTTCTCCCCACGGACAGTTACGAGCCACCGACTGACAAGTAAAAGATCATGAATGTGGGTAGTTACGTGTTTCCAGCCAGTTTTACGAGTTGACTTATTTTTACGAGGTGCTACGTACCTAGGTTTCAGTGAAGGTACTATTCTGTGTCTAGATTGGTAGTATGTAATAATAGACACAATTGTGAGTGGACAGACATTCTAGGTGGACTTATGGTGATTATTAGTGATGATAGACGATTTTCTATTCTTTATTTTCATTCCTCTAAATACTTGGTACTTATTGACAGGCCTGCACTGTCCTCCCATACCTATTGTCACTGTAATTTGAAAACGTTGTAAAAGCCAATTATTTTTATAAGAGTAACCGTGGAGTTTCTTGCCGGCTCTTTTCCGTAGGAAGCGACAATTTGGCAACCGTGCACCTAGCTTCTGACGTTTCATAAGTGCCCATGCAGGTTTATGTGAAATAAAAATATTTAGATTTTTTTGATTTGATGTTCTTCAAAAGCCCAGGTGCATAGTACTCGCAACCGGCTTGCCTGTATGCCACTGCATATAAGTACCGCATAAACTTTCGTGTACATTTAGTGAAAAGCTATTATTTTGACACAATTTTATCTGTTTGTACAGATTTATAAAAAGACTCATCAATTTTATTTATTTGTATTGCTATAGAACTGAGAAGCACTTATATCGTAGGTACCATAAATGCACACATACGATCTACTACTATTGCGGGACCATATCAATCAGTTCCCACACAGTTTAACCGAGTCGACAAGATCAATGGAAAGCAATCATCGACCGCTTGAAACTAACTCATTCACCTCACACGCCTCACACCGGTAGTTCACACGGTTCACAGTTAGATCTGTATCTTGAAGGTGGGGGGGAGCAGGAGTTTAAATGTATGGCATAGTTAGCATTCAACTTCAAAAAGTAAGTTAATGTTTTATTTGGTACGTGTTTGCTTCAGTAATTGTTTGTGTCCTAGATTCGTAAATATTTTTATGTTACTAATCGTAAGTTTTTTAGTAGCAGTCTAGAGTTTGGATGTTGTGATACGAACCACGCAGCACACTGACGTCACGAAAAATTCTGCATCGCGCAAGCAAAGTTTCCTGAGGAAAATATACAACGTCCCAATAAGTTTGCCCATCAGACACAACACCCGTCTCGGTCGGAGTATCCATCCTTTTCTATGGAGGATCAGGTATATTGACACCAGTTCCTCATACCTCCAAAGCCTCGTCTCTAATGCGATGTCATGGGTTAAAACCTGGGCAAGTGCCGTTGTGACCTTTTCCATTTCATTTTTAGGTTTCCGTAGCCAAATGGCAAAAAAAGGAACCCTTATGGATTCGTCATGTCTGTCTGTCCTTTCGTATGCCACAGCCACTTTTTCCGAAACAATAAGAACTACCTATCTGACCTGCACCACTCAGCAAATGACATACGACACCCCCTTACTAATACTGGTTGTTATCCTTTCCAGCTTCTGACGACCCATGACGTCTGACAAAAGTGTACTTACCTGCCCGAAATTCTGACGGCAGTCTAACAAAAGATTATCGTATTACCTAGTAACTGGGGTGTGAAGGTAAGATTAGCAGTCGCTCTGTGCATAAAACTTTTTCCAAAAAAAAACGTTTGTCACCGCCTTCCGAAATTAAAGTTATTTTTCACTTTGTAGTGTTTTTCCGAAAGTCGGTTGGACCTTTGGGTTCCTCTTGGCTTCACCGTGGCCGGAATCCACGGTTACCGAGCCCCCCCGCAACGACAATGCGGGAACCCACTCGGAGGGGAGGGCAAACGCGGTTGATTTGCTGTGATTTTTTGAAGAGTTCCGTTGTCTGTCTCTGAAACGCATCATCAGATTTATATGAAATTTAAATGGAACCATTTTGGAATAAAACCTTTTCGAAGAAAAAAAAATTAAGGTAATGAGTTACGCCCGAACATACATTAAAAAAAAAACATATATACATGTCGAATTGATAACCTCCTTCTATTTGAAGTCGGTTAAAAATATTAGTATTGAGCTGCATCCGGCTAGACTGTACAGCCGGGACCATCGGCTGAACGTGCTTTCCGAGGCACGGAGGACTCTCGATATCTTATGATGGTAACTCAACCACAGACCGTTACTGGAAAATACGATACTCCTACCCCGATATCCAACAGATGCAACTATATTTTTATTAAAGAAACCTGTTAACAGAACGGTGATACATGGTGCATTGAGGACATAACTCTTGCGCTGTGTTTACGAAGCGACAGCAAATCGTAAACTTGGCTGAAATATGCTGCGCTGTCGTGTTTGGAGTTAGAACGCTGGATGGGGTAATAGATTCTGTTATTGTTGACGTAATGCTCCTCCACTTCGACCGGTTCTGCGCTTCTGGCATCCAGCGGATTCCTGCAGTCTTCACAAGGTCATCGGTCCATCTTGTGGGAGGTCTTCTTCCGGTACGTGGTCGCCACCTTCCGGCCCCATCAGCCATCTGTTCTGCGAGCACTGATCCCTGCCCACTGTCACTTAAGTTTGGCAATTCTTTGGTCGAAGTGGAGGAGCTTGGGGGAGGCCTATATCCATCAGTGGACGTCTTTCGGCTGAAATGATGATGATGATGATGCCGTCATGAAATTGCAACTGGATTTTCCACTCTTGGCGTTGAACCGAGAATTGAGAAACCAACAGAGTGCAGCGTTAGTGAGTTCAGCGCGTCGTAAAGACACAGTGTTCGATTTTCAACTCTGATGAAGATCCAGTACGTGAAAAAATTGTGTTTGGGAACATGGGCCTACATTGTGGTTAGATAGGGGCGTGTGAAGAACGAAAGAGTTTACTGTAGACGTGGATAGGTTTCATTCTCGTGTAGCTAGTACTCTTGAATGATGCCCTGCTGGTGGTCCTGGCGACTTAATACAAGTACTTAATTTCAATGATAAAACAAAAAAAAAAACAATACATGTTTAAATTTTTTGCCTTTACAACTAAATCTGTCCTTAAATGCTAAGGACCGTGACTCATCTAAAGTTCGTTTTCTAATCCCAGATAGTAATCTGACATTTCAAGTGTTTTTGTGTTTGCTTTTTAGTATAGGAGTTTGTGTCCTGTCACCTGTCAAATTACTATCTAGGTAAAAATATTAGTATTTTTTCTTGTCAAGGATTTTCGCTGAATGCCTTGGTCCTAGACTTTAATCATATAGTCTGACATTATTTAAAACAAAACAAAAAAAAATGAAGCACACAAATGCTCTGCTGTGGCTGACTTGATGTCATAGGCATCAGCACAAGGAAAGCCATTGGCACAGTAAATCTACAGGTAACGAAAATTTGGAAATGAGATTTTATTCAAAACAAGTTTTCAAATTAAGCTGAATAACGAGAAAATAGGAATATGTAAGGATCGCAGCGGGTAGTGTTCTGCAGTTTCTGCCTACCCGATGGGAAGAAGCTGCGAATTTATGCATAAATAATTTCTTGGAGTTAGAAGTCAAGAAACAGTTCGTCAAACATACGACTCTACAACTCAAAGTCACAAAAATAAGTAGGAATGTTCAGAGCAAGTTTTTAGTAAAAAAAACATACTGCACCAGCAAAGTCTCGACTGCTTTCATAATACGAAACACCTGAAAATGCTATAAAAACTCAACGCTGCCTTTCTCAGCATCTTTATAACAAAAAGGTACTTCCAGCACCTACAGATTGTGTTGACCTACATTTGAGTTCCGTTGTCAGCTGACTTTCTGTATATTTCACAATAGGTACTCTTTTGTTCAGAGTCTATGCTGACACTCTTTTGATACGAGTATGATTGACGAATTTGTTGAATATTAATATATTCGTATCTTGAGTGATTTTTGTTTTAGTAGATTCCTATTTTCGGCTGTTTTGAACGATTCGTCTCCTTTGTAATAAGGGCTTGTAGCTAAGTAATACCATCTGCACGGGTCGATCGATCAGGTGAAGTTACGCTTGCTGTGGTTAGCCCATGGATGGGTGACCATCTTTACATGGCAAGACGCCTCCGAGCCTCGGAAAGCACGTTAAGCCATTGGTCTCGGCTGTCATTAGTGAATCTATGATATTTCATAGGTCGCCGAAAGCCCGAAAGTCTTACGAAGGGGTATCGTATTACCCAGTAACTGCGTTGTGGAGGATAGATAGGCAGTCGCTCCGTGTAGAATACTTTATCAGACTTTCGGGCTTCTGACAACCCGTAACGACTACGAAGCAGGCAATGAACGTCACAAATATTGCCAATTTGAGACATTACACCGACTCTTAGACACACATTCCCATAAAAAACTCCGCTTTTTCAGCATCAGATCTCACAAAGGGAAATGACACCAAATAAATGATCACACGCAAGGATTGATGTCTGATACATTCCTCTACAAAAGATTCCCATATAAATCGTTTCTTTTAGTGTTATTAATCTAAGAAGAAGACAGCAATACGGAAAAGACAAGCGTTAAAGCGAGACAGATATACGTTGTCAGTTTCCGCTACAGTTGAGCGGCAGAAATTTATTATTTTGACAAGACTGAGAGTGGTCTATTTATTTGAACGGTATCATAGTGATATACTTATATAAATGTAAAGTAGGTTATTAATGGCTGCGTTAAGAAAACTGGTGAAATGTAGCAAATGGTTGTTTTATTGTGCTTGAGATTATAGTAATTTTAGATGATATTTATTTGTTATGTTTTTTTTATTTCTTTTATATAAACCGTGCTTTTTGTAAGTTTGGAGAACAAGATAATACGCTTTAAGTAATAAATTGAGTTAAATATTATATTTTTTCAAACTAACTGCAACATAATCAGCCGATAATGTTCCCACTGCTGGGACACTAACTTCCTCTCTGTGTGAGGGAGTGGGCTATCCACCACGCAGGCCTTGTGCGGGTTGGTAGATGTCACACGACTTAAATTGTTTAGTTCTAGGACATAGCCATTTCCTCACTATGTTTTCTTTCACCGTTGAGAGCTGAAACTAACTGCGCGTCATAGAAAATTTTCCACTGGTTCTCGTGAATATAAAAATATTAATTTCTCAAAATTATACATTCTAATAATTGGGACACTATGCCACATTTCTAATTATTGAAAGTTACACGAGTCGTTTGCCTACCTTTGTTATTAGGATCCAAACACCATAAATCTCGACGCCTGCACTCTGCAATAATTTGTCGAAACATATTGTTTCTTCGCCCTTTAATAGCACCTCCCTTATAAGGGGCCTATAGGGGTAACTCCCACACACACTAACATATCACATCGGTGCTGTAAGGACAGTTTTATCACCACGCACCGATATTATTAAAAGACATCATTTCGAAATGCCTACTATAAACAACACATTTACGACGTGATTTCAAGCGGAACACCTAACATACATCTCTCTCTTTCACGCATACCAACTCTCAATAGCCCCTTCTCGCTCATTCTTAAGTGTTCCGAATTTAATTTGGCTAAAAGCAACAATTTATAATCTTACGCGGGAACGTCATAACCTACAGTTTTGCAAGTTTATTTCTGCAGTCGCCGGTGGCGCTAGTAGTCTTAACAAAAAGAGCAAATTGTGTGATTTCTTTTAGTTCCAGATTTCGCCGCTGGTTTATTAATATTTGCGGAATGTGGGTTTTGTGCCAAAATGCGTTCAGGAGCGTGTTTTTAGGTATATTTTTGTTTTGTTTTTTATTCTTTGTTTATTGTTATTGTTTTAAATTTTTACAATTTCATGCGAGAGGAGTTATCTTTCCGTGAAACATGCGTAAATGGGGTTTGTCGGTGTTTTAACACATCGTTTGCGAGAGTATTGTGCCAAATTGTTTTTGGAGTTTCAATTTTATGTTTTCGTTGCAAATAAATGCTCTCGAAAATGTGGTACAGTTAAATCAATTGGTATTAGCTTTTTTATGCTATAAAAGCAAACATATGGTTTTCGTATATGAGAAATTCCATGGTTTTAAAGACACAGTTTTCACATAAGTTAAGAAAATAAACAGCATTGTCCTTCTGCATTTTTTAAACAGGCCAAATATAAGTTGGGCTCGCAATCGAAGGGTTCCTTATCACCGCACAATCATTTTATTTTATTATTTGTTGTTATGTATTAATTAGTTCATGACATTAAATATATGCAATGCTATTAGATTTTATACATTATACAGGATAATTTTTTATCCAGTGCGCAAATTTTAACCATGAATTCAGCATATCATCCTAGAGCCCCTAGCGCAGAAATTTTTCGCCGGTTATACAAAAAAAAACAGCTGTTTCATAGAAAAGTGCAATACCTACGCGGTCAAAATGTATGGAACAGCTGTTTTTTTTTGTATAACCGGAAAAAAAAATTCTGCGGTCTAGAATGATATGCTGAATTCATGGTTAAAATTTGCGCACTGGATAAAAACTTTTCCGTATGTAGATTATAGATTTTGGTGAAACTACTGTTTGAAATTCATAATTTATTATCTTTAGCTATATCTATTAATTAATGTACAAAATATTTCAGACACAATGCGAATTGTTATATGAATAAATAAATAAATACAGTTCAAATGATACATCGCTATGACCGACGGCCGAACAGTGGAGCCTTAGTACCTAATAGGGTCCCGTTGGCGCCTATTGGATATGAAACCATAAAAAAAACACTGTATTCGCTTATTCCTCATTCAACCACATGCTAACTAAAGATCATCTCACCTAAATGAGACAGACATAACACATAAAATTAATAACCTCTAAACATGAAACAAAGATGGCGTCCCATCAAACCTGCTTCACCAATCTTACAATGTAACCAGTAGTAACATTTTTACCTTCAGTTCACTTTAATGACGGAGATAAGCTCATATCTCCAGGAAATTACATTTGAATTTATGGTTGAGTAATGAAGAGACGATTGGGCCATGGTGGCCACACTGATTAAATTGTCATGTAATTAAATGTTCAGTAAAAAGGTTCATAAACACTTATTCAATTAATCGGCCTCGCCTTTTCTAACTAACTGGGGTCAGCTTCCAGTCTAACCGGACGCAGCGGAATACCAGTATTTTACATGAAGAGACTGCCTATTCAACTTCCACAATCCACTGCCCTTTGGTGATACTGGTTTGTCAGACTTCGAGACGGGTTTCTGATGACCTGTAACGATTGTCAAAAATTCACGAACGACAGCTGGGACCATCGGCTTAGTGTGCTTTCCGAGGGACTTAAGGGTCTTGGCATATAAAGATGGTCACCCATCCACGGACCAACCGCGGCAACCGAAGCTTAACCTGAACGATTGACGCGTACACCTGTTACTAATTAGCCATAAGCTCTTTAAAAAAACACCCGCCAAAAATATCCAACGTTTTAAAACTAGATGAAATCGGTGTTTCCACTCTGAGTACTCTGAGAAGGACCGAAACAAAATACTCATGATGATCATCAGTGAAAGACTGATACCTACATACATATATACAGTCAAGAAACGAAAAATTGATGAACAATTTTTTCTGAATACATTCCTGGAACACTTTTGAACCGTCTTTTTAATTCATCAATGTTGCCAGTGATTAAACTTTTCATTTTACCTTCAGTGTACCTACATTGTAGACTCTACTTAAATTATGTTTTTTTTCGCGCTTTTCTTTTGGGAGGGCCGGAGTAGTTACGTACGAAGGAGTAAATTGAAGCAGAATCTTTTAACTTACCTATACATTACATACGAACAAACACATAATTATAGACATATACATCCATACATATATCATATATCCGTGCCTTGTCCATGTAATGCTAAAATCAAAACTCCCAGCTTTTTCGTATGTCGCCAATACCTCAGTCACCGACCATGATACTGTTCTGCTTTTCATTCAACTTTCTAAGCCCTCCAATACACCTCCGTTAAAAAGTAAAACATCAAAAGTTCTCGACTACGTTAAAATTGAAGCAATACTTGATAAATTCGATTTCAGTCCTCTATACAATCTCCATAACGTTAATGAAGCTACTAACTTCTTTATCAATGCGCTAAATGTAATCATACTACAAAACATGATCCTGAAAGTTGTACCATATCGAAAACGACTGAGAAAGCCATGGATGACCCCAGGGCTCCTAAGATGTCTCCGAAACCGTGATAACCTGCACCTAAAATTAAAGAAATCTCCTGAAAACGAGGTTCTAAAAATTACATTTAAAAGGTACAGGAATTACTGTTCTATGTTGCTCAAATCAGCCAAACGTAACTACGATCAAAATCTTATTAATAACGCACAAAACAATAATAAAAAACTATGGGAAGCAATAAAAACAATTACCAACACAACTAAACAACAAACACCTGCAACGGATTTGCTGTCGTCACCTGATCCCCAACGCTCTGTTGATGAAGTTAATACTTACTTCGCGAGTATTGGGCGCTCACTTGCTGAGAACATATCCGTACCAGCTACATCGTTACAACAGGATGATATCCAGAACCACAAAACCTTTGTCCTCTTGCATACTGACAGTTCTGAGTTGGAACATTTAATTGACGGTCTTAGGACTGATTGTGCGGTGGGCTCCGATAACGTGTCGGGTATATTTCTTAAAAAATTTAAGCACTTACTTATTCCCCACCTCACATATTTATATAACCTGGCATTCAGTACAGGAGTCTTTCCTAACGCATTCAAGCTGGCAATTGTTCACCCTGTGCACAAATGCGGTGACAGAGATAAACCTCATAATTACCGACCCATATCAATCTTACCTACACTATCAAAACTGCTAGGAAGGCTCATGAATAACAGGCTCGTCAAATTTCTTGAGCGAAATCATATTTTGTCCTCTAGCCAATACGGTTTTCGTTCAGGATTGTCCACTAGTGATGCGGTTCTGGATCTCACGAATAACATTGTGTCTCATCTAGATAATAAGCAGTGTGTTATTGGCGTCTTCCTAGATCTGGCTAAAGCTTTTGATACAATCTCAATTCCCGTGCTCATTGCTAAGCTTGAGAAGATTGGCATCAGAGGTGATCAGCTCTCACTCTTCACGAGTTATCTCACAGGAAGACGCCAATGTGTCAAAATAGGTGACTGGATGAGCACCGAACTCCCTATAACCTACGGTGTGCCCCAGGGTAGTATCATTGGTCCGACCCTCTTTCTCATCTATATTAATGACCTCTGTCGTCATTTACTTTCTAATGGATCCATCTTTACCTACGCCGATGATACTGCCTTAATATTCCACGGGGATTCCTGGGAGTCGACATTTCATCTCGCCCAACTAGGACTCGACCGTGTCATTGGCTGGTTGTCACAAAACCTACTCACTCTAAATGTAGACAAATCTAAGTATCTTACCTTTTCTCTGTCAAAAGTTGGTAAACTTTCATCATCCCATCTTTCATTGATAGTACATTCCTGTAATCCATCACTACAAACACCATGCAGCTGTCCTCGTCTTAGTCGCATAGATAGTATAAAGTATTTGGGTGTTCAGATAGATGACTCATTATCATTTTATAATCATATAGACTTACTTACTTCCCGTCTGCGCAAATTGATATTTATCTTTAAGAATCTTCGCCATGTAGCCGACACACAGGTGCTTAGACAAGTATATCTAGCTCTTTGTCAGTCAGTTGCACAGTACTGTATAGTTGTTTGGGGTGGGGCATCAAAAACACATTTATTAAAACTGGAACGTGCCCAAAGAGCGATCCTTAAAGTAGGCTGGACCCTTCCTTATCAATTTCCTACCACTGAACTTTATAAAACTTGTAAGGTCCTCTCTATTCGGAAATTGTTCATTTTAAATTTAATTCTAACAGTCCACTCCCACAATTCATATAATCCCAAAAAGTTCGAAGCCTTGAGACGAAAGCATACAGTGTGTTCGTCTATTGCTGTTCATTCAAAGCTAGCACAGCGATTCTATATTTTCCTTGGTCCTTATATATACAACAGAGTTAATACAATCCTACATATGTACTCAATGGTTAAATGTCAATGCAAAACTATTGTAAGGAACTGGCTGTTGGATTTGGACTATGAAGGTGCAGAAAGTATCATACAAACCATTAAGTAATTACATCCCACTCAGTTCTGCTAATAAGCACAAACACATGCACCGGACTTACATACACACACACAAAAAACCCTCACACATTCACACACTACACACACAATCCTACAATCATTTCACCTTATGTTACTCTTCACAAATATAACCATAACTTTATTATTATAGTCTTACCTCTCTTTCAAAATTATTTGCTTTTTATAGTCTAAATTAAAATGCCATACAATGTGATCATGTTTAAAGGGGTGTGAGCCTGGAGATCTGTCTTACAGGTCCCGAACCTAATTCAGACTCCAGCTCTCACAAAGGTTCTAGAATAAGGCAAAATTGTATAAATAAATTTATGTTACAATGTACCTTTATGAGAGAAATAAACTATAACTATAACTATACAAGTAAGTAAATTTGAAGAAGCTGCGTGTAATGTCAAAATAAGTTATAAAACAATTTATTTTTTTAATTCTGTTTGTTCGGGCTAATCTCCAAAATGGCTGGATTGATTTTGACGGGATTTTCACTGGCAGATAGCTGATGTTATAAGGAGTAAAACAAGCTATTGTTTTTCTTCCCGGTAGCACGTTCACGTCGGATAATTTCCGATATAAACGCGGGCGACGTCGCGGGCACAGCTCGTGAATACCTATAACTGTGATATGTCACAAAAGTTATTTTCAGTAACAATCTTTTCAACTCATAGTAATGTCAAAGTCTCGTTAAACTTCGAGAAATCTTCCAAAACGATTGCAGAAAATGTCAAATTAATCGCAAATCGGAATAAACTTTTCATTCACAAACTATTAGAACTAAAATAAGTTACTTTAAAGTTTTATTTTCAGTTTTTCCTAAAGTTATCACATTGCAGTGGAACCGACCAAGTTTTAATCGAAGAACTAACTATAGATTTGAACGTTAATAAGCTTTGAACTTTGGTCCAGCGAACTTCCTTTTGGTTTTACTTAAATTGCTCCTGTAATATGATATGGTTTTGAGGGATACGCGCACATTTATTATTATAAAGGTTTTATTGATGATCATAAATACCATCAGCTGCATTCATCAACTCAATCAACCTATCGCAGCCCACTGCTGGACATTCCCAGCCACTTTTTTAAGACCTTCTAGAAAGATGTCCAGATGGATCCTGTATGGATTTGCTGCAGTGGACACCGCGTGACCAGGGGCCTAAGTCTACTAATTTATAAACGTTACAATGGTCTCTCAATGGTGTGTTTTTGACAGTTTTTGTATGGCAAATCTGTCAAAAACTTACCATTGAGAGACCATTGTGACGTTTATAAATTAGTAGACTTAGGCCCCAGCTATCGTGTAGCTCATTTGCTCCACCGGCCATCGGTATACCATTGAGTTGTCATCTAAAAATATGCTGAGCTCTTTGGGTGTTTTTTCTTTGCAATGCCAACAGACACATTTTCATTCCTCTTTCTATTCATTCATGATAAAAAGGTAACGTACTCAACAAAAAAAATCACCTAAGAAAGAAACTTCAACCACCACAAACAATACTTCACAAATAACCAATTTCCATATCCCCAATAGATTTCCCCTCAAAATACACCAACTAGCGAGCCAGTCCACTTGATAAAATCTAATTCAACGTATAAATTTTGAACTACACAGCGAGTTCGGACGCTTGTGTCAAAGAGGTAAAGTTTTCCATCATGGCGGCTGATTTTGAAATCAGTTTTATTGTATTAAGCTAAGTTTGGCTTTGAAAAATATATTGAAGGTAGTTTGTTGTTTATGGTAATTTTCGGTTGTTCAAAAGGTTATTTTAGTTTTCGTGGTGGGTTTGTGATTTTTTTTTTCTTATTTTGTCTAAACGTTGGAATTAGCTAATAGCAGATGGTGCTAACCAAATATCATAAGCAGCCTATAATGTTCCCACTGCTGGGACACAGGCCTCCTCTCTGTGAGAGTGAGTGGGCCGTTATCCACCACGCGGGCCCAGTGCGGTTTGATAGATGGCACATGTCTTCGAATTTTCTGTTCTAGGACATGGTGGTTTCCTCACGATGTTTTCCTTCACCGTTTGTATAGCAGTGGTGATTAAATAATTTACACAAAGTAAAGCGCCAGTCTGGGTTCGAATGTACGACTTACAACTTGTAAGTTGCGGCCGTGTCGATTTCATGTAATTTTCATATTTTTAATTAGTAGGAAAATTTTTATTTCAAGGGTTACTCTAGCGCTTTCCCCTTAAGAGCGTTCCGTCCACGCAGGCTGGTAACAACGCATTTCTAGTCGTTTTTAGTGATTATTTAATTAAATATAGACAAAAGAATTTTTTTTTCAGCCAAGCACTAGATCCTTGGTATTTATAATTATTTTTAACATTTGCTCTTTAATAAAAACATTAAATCGTACTAAGTAATGCAAGTAGAAAATAATTGACGGTATGTCGATTTTTATAAGCAAATACCAAAATAACTGTAAAAAAATAGCATAAAAACTTGAAAATACTAACGATCTAGTGCATGGTAGTTTTTTTTGGTTTTGTTTGTATTTAATGAAATAATCACGAAAAACTACGTTGCTAGCCCGCGTGGAGAGAACGCTCTTAAAGAATGACGACGGTTGTGATTTGAATAAACTACAATTTCAATTGAGTCAATTTAGTTAAGAATATACTTGGCACGCTTTTCACAAAAGTTCTTACAAATATTTTTTTGAGCGAACCACTGCTTATTTACTATATTATATTCCCATTGTATGCCTGCAATAAGACACAGGCATAATAACAAGTAACAACGGCATACTTTTGCAACTAGATCGAGCATTGTCGGAATTTTCGGTCGATTTAATAAAAGTAACGCAAAAACATATCGTAGTAAATGTTTCCCTGTAATATTCGGTCCCTAGTGTTGTCAATACGTGGATACGGTTTACGTATTAATAATAAATAACTTTTCGGATATTTTTGTGTGTGTACGAATTATTTTTTCGGATTAAGGTAAATTTTAATGATGAAACATATTTTTCACTACAAAATATACATATGTTATAACTGTATAAATAGTACGATTTTCCGGGAAGTAATTGATAGAAAAAATATATTTCCAACGATAAATTCAGTTTGAGGATAAATTGCATGTAAAAATATTATTCCTAAATAAGTAACCAAAATCATTGACTGAATTTAATCAAAATGTAAAACCGAGTAAAATTATTGCCATAAAGTGGAGTTTCTGGGTATTTCAATCGGAAATTCACATACAGGTTATAACGGAAATAATACCTCAGTCTACACAAAATTCTATCAATGCAAAGATACCAATAAGATTATCATTTCACAATACCCAAACATAGACATCATCCAAATCTAAAGCGTCCATTCCACGAATAACTCGGATCCTTCCGGGAATCCAAATTCAAATTTCGATCCAGACTATTTCGGATATCCGAACCCAAAAGCTATACAACCCTATTTGGGAAAACGATACAATCAAAACTGGTCTCAATTTCTATTGTAATAAAGCTAGGATTGGTATAAAGATATTATTTACGGGCGTCACGTAAGTTTACGCGTCATTACGTAAGCAATAACTTGCAGAGAAGTAATAAACCAACAACCTTATATTAAGGGCTTCATTGACGATCCGTTACAGTGTGGTGGGGCCTTAACAAAAGTTTTCTATGTTATTTTTGACTAGCTTTTGTCCGCGGCTTCTTTCACGTGGAGACAGAAATTATGCCATGGGAACGTACTACCTAGGTAAAAAGTACCATAACATAACATCAACACTTTTTCCATCGAAGGGTTAGGCAGAGTCCCATTTAATAGGTAAGTCTAATGTCATCAACTGGGAACAAATCTAGACTCTGGGTTGCTACTGATAAATTCCAGCTAGAAAACCAAATTACACTTTGCCCTACCTGGAAATCGAAACCAGCATTGCTATTCTGTAACAATCTCACTGCGTGAAGTGAGCGTGGAGTAAGCTGTCAGTGTAATTTCACCTAATGCTTGGTCAGTCCCTAGCATCAGTGGAATGACGCTGACAGCTGACGTCATGCTTTTCATATTTTTTTTTTTCAAGCTTTATTCGCACAAGGAATTTCTCCTGTATTGTGAGTGCGTTTACAAGCATTTAAACTCACGTACACAAACAGCCAGACCCGGAACAACTACTTGTAGGTCATACAAATATTATTTTCAGTGAGGGAATCGAACCCGCGACACGCAGCGCAGCATTCAATCGCTTAAACACTGCGCCAACCGTGCCGGCGACAGGTCCTCACCGGACACGGTTGTTTCGGGAGGTTCCTGTTTCGGATAGGGCGGGAGGAAACGCCCGGGTGTTTCCACTGCGAAGATCGCCCTGAGGACACGGTGGAGCACACGGTGGCGGTCTGCCCTGCTTGGGCGGAGCACCGCCGTGTCCTCGTGGAGGCGATCGGCGGCGGCGATCTCTCGCGTCCGGCCCTGGTCCAGGCCATAGTACGGAGCGAGAGGGCATGGGGAGCCGTCACCTCCTTCAGCGAAGCAGTGATGCTCGCGAAGAGGGAGGCGGCGCACGTGAGGGAGAGGCAGCATATGCGCCCTCGCGGCCCTAGCCGCCGCAGGATACGGAGACGCCCTGGGCGTCGGGAATCCCAGGCCGATTTCCGGCCACCGTAGGCATGGGCTTGCGGACGGCGAGTAATGGGTAGCTCGCTGTCCGGTAAGGACCAAGCCCAAGTCGACGGCGCGTTGTGTTCCACGCGCGCCTCAAAGAGATGTCAGCACAAAAAGTGATGGGACCCGCAAGGGTCGATGCCTGCCAGGGGTGCGGGTTTGTTCGAAAGAGACACCACAGCCCCTGGCATACGGGCTACTGAAGGAACACGGGTGGGTTTTAGTCAGTAAAAGTCTGACACGCCCTCCTGCTCCACCCAGAGCGGGAGAAGTTATTTGATGATTTCCCAACCAAAAAAAAAAAAAAAAACCGTGCTGGCGAGATTTATATTACTAGTAGGATTTTGTTCGTGTTTGTAACGACTTGTCAAGTGTGTTCACATGGTTTTGAGTTTATTGTTATGGGAGTTTGTTGAAGGCTTTTTTCAGCGGTTTTTTATAGTTTCCCACAAAAATAAAACCTTTTAACGTCCTAAAAACATACTAAATAACTGCAAACACTTTCACGCATCACATTTATCAATTAGGCGAAAAAAAAAACTGATCTGTATGTAATCTAGAATTCGGAATGAATGTAAAACCTTTGAAAACTAGACGTTGCTACACAATTTGAGTAATCAATCAAGGGATGAAACACTTACAGAAGATCGTTGGTAAGACCTGGATATGACTCACACGGACCAGGCAAGCATGGAACTAAAGAAAGGAGGTCAGTCCTAGTTTCAATCCCCATGTTGGGCTAGTTGCCATAAAAAGCCCGGAGCCAGGATATGTACCCTGTTGATGGCAAAAGGCTCTCCCCTTATTGATTGGCGAAATGTGGGTGTTACGACAGGTACACCTCTGTCTAGCCCATTGGGTACTACAGGCGTGATATCATGAAGTTATGTTAGTCAGAACGAATGAATTATTCACATGCCGATTTCGGCTACGGTGATTGTTTTCGACAACTATCTATCTCAGTTTGTAAGTGTGTACCGTTTAGTTAAACCATCAAACACTTAAAATATTCCTAACGACACATATGTATAAGTACCAATCGATTGGCAAAAGCAGAAACGGTAAAAGCTATTGTATCATAAAAGTACCAGCAGAGCAGGAGTCGTAAAGACATGTTTTATACCTTCGCGTAAAAATTCAGAATGGCCCCTTTATTTGCGATACAACGATCTTCATTTTATTTGCCATTCCAATACTTGAAATTGAACAAATCTCAACCTTAACTATACTCAAATAAGACCATTAAGCTAAGGAATGTTCGGTAGTAATAATTTGGTTTTGCAGAACGTTTTTATTGCGTTTAATGTGCGTTTTTATTTCAGTGCGTTTCGGTTTGATGCTTAGGGGTGGGCAGTGGGAAGGAAATCGTGGAAACTTGAGATGTCGAACGTAATGAGAGCGTAGGAAAACTGTTCGAGTTTTCCTTGAAATTTTACATTAAAAGATTAAATTGTTAAAACTAATTGAAATAGCTTTTGTATTGCTTACTTAACTGGTGATGGTGAAAGTGAAGCATTTTTATTTTATTTTTCCTTATTTTATTTAAACTTATTTTTCCATTTGGTGTGTTTGGTTCCCAGCAGTGGGACGATATGTAAGTAATAGTACATTTGACGAGTTTCTTTCTTTTGTATGTGGTTTATCTTATACCGGATTCACACAGTTCGATTTTAGTTGATCAACTGCTAAGTCGAAAGCGATTTGAACCGTCTGAACAGACTTTCAATCAAATTGAATTTCAAACTATAAGTATTTTTTATTGAACAACCAAATTTTGGGTCGATGCATGTGAACCTGGTCTTACATAAATCTATCCCCACAATAGGAATTTATCCTTTATCGTGGGTGCATTTACAAACACACAAATAGCAAACTTGCCTACATTTCTCTTCCCAGAACTAAGAAACACGGTTTCGATGCCAAACCAATAGAAATAATCAAATTAATGTAAAAAATAGAGGTTGAAACGCACCAAGAAATCTAGAATTCTTAGTAATAGAAATCGCAGAAAACCAATTCCCAACAAGCAACATCGCAACTTTTTTTTTAATAAATTTTAAAAAACTTTGCCCCACACTAGAAATTTCTCCTGTATTGTGGGTGCGTTTACAAACATATAAACTCACATACACAAACAGCCAGATCCGGAACAACTACTCGTAGGTCATACAAATATTTGTTCCGTGCGGGAATCGAACCCGCGATACGCAGCGCAGCAGTCAACCGCTTAACCACTGCGCCAACCGTGCCGTCGTGTTGTCGACGTCACCGTTGATAGGCACGTCTTTTGTAAAGATCACAGGTTCAGGAGCTCGTTTTCTATTCCTGAAAGAAATGACTTAATTTCGTCCTATTAGGACTGCAAAAATCGCGTTTTGAGATAATGCCATTTGAAAGTTTGGGTGTTCTTTTTTTTATTAAAAACATGAACTAATTGACAGTGTATTTATATATTCCTAAGTATAATTTTATCTAGTTTATTATTTAATCATGCAAAGGATCCAGACTGTGTCTAATCTATAACTACATATAAAATGCTTTGTCCTGAATGACTGACTGATGGATCAACGCACAGCCTAAACCGCTAATCGAGACCTGAAACTTGGAGGGTGTGTTCTTTGTATGACGTAGGCATCCGATAAGAACGAATTTTCCGAAATTCTACCCCTAAGGGGGTGAAAAACGGAGGCAAAGTTTGTATGGGACAACGTGAGTCCTTGGTCCAATCTACTTCAAATTTTGCATAATTAATTACTCGAATGATGTGCTACTTCTACAAAAAACGTTTTTCATATTTATGGATATTTCTTCTATTAAGTACCACTCATCATTCTCCTGACAATCCTCCCAATATATTTGAGGTTGGCGCAGCATGTCTTTTTGTTCAATACTTCTCTTTTCATCGTCATCTCGATGTCTTCCCCTTTCTGGCCATAACATTTCTTTTTTGAGCATCCTGTTAGTCAACTTAAGAGGTTGACAGCTTCTTCTGCTTCCAGCTTAAAAAAATTATAACGAAAGCGACTACACGCTAAGGTTACCCCCTGTGGGACACCCCCGAGTGGGTGCCCGCATTGTCATTACGGGGGGGGGGGGGGGGTGAGTAGCCGTGGTCTCCCAGCCACGGTGAAGCGAAGAGGAACCCCAAGGTGGGGCCGCTCGTCAAGGCTTTTGCCTCAAAACCGACGACGTAGCGGCCAAAAAAAGTAGGTTGCGGTGAGGTGCACCGTAACTGAGGTGGGCCGCGAAGTCGAATAGGTGACATAGGGGTCTGGGAGTTACAGGCTGCGGCGGAGGAGGAGTGCCGGTACTTTTGAGTAGCGCTCTTCCCTTCCGAAGCCTGGACGGGGCCGCCACCGTTTGATGGCGGACGCGGTGAGGCCGCAGGGGAAGAGGAGTGTCTGTATAGCGCTGGCCACTCTCCCTGCGGCCCCTGCGGCCCCTGTGGCCGAAAAGAGATAGGCGGCGGGGCCTCTGTGCTGACCTGTCGCAGGGTGACCGAAGGGTCCGCAAGGGCCGTTGCCTGCCAGGGGTGCGGGTTGTTCGAAAGAAATATCGTCGCCTCTGGCACACGGGCTACTGAGACAAGACGGGTGGGTTTTAGTCAATAAAAGTCGGACACGCCCTCCCGCTCGGTGGAGCAGGAGGGCGTGTCCGACTTTTCAGAAGTCACTTGATGATTTCCCACCCAAAAAAAAAACCCCTATGGGATACGGACCTCGGCTTAGGGCATCTCTGGAACAGGGCAGCAAGGGACGGGCTAAATCGGAATGTGCTAGCCATATCATCTTTCACATTGTTCATAATAACTTGTTTTAGTCTTCCCCTACTCTTTTCATGATCAAAACCACCCTTCTAAGACTATCCTATAAACGGTTAAGCCATCTCAACTCATGGTTACTCTTTCAAAGTCTTTCGCAATCTCGACTTCGTTCAAACTTCTTGCATGTATACGCTTAAAGTTTTGTTCAACATCAAGCGTTCGAACTGATCGAGTTATCTCGAACGATATTGTCATACTTTGAACGACAAGACTTTGATGAGGTGTTGCACGTGTATCTGTGTAGTGTAATGTTGTTGATAATATTGTGATTAGGTTACGACGTAGCTTCGTTGTAGTTTGCATATAGAGGTTATCATCACCTTAACATTTTTCCAATTACGTTGGGGTCAATTTACAGGCTGTTGGAGTTTTGGGCTTCTGAGGGCCCCGGGACGATCGTCAAAGATCCATGAATGACAGCCGGGACCAACGGCTTAAGGGGTCTTGGTATGTAAAGATGGTCACCCATCCACGGACTGACCGCGGCAAGCGTTACTTTACTACTGATCGATCAACACGTGCGGCTGTTTTTACTTAGCTACAAGAAATAACTCTTTTGAATATAGAGGTATTCTTGAAAATATGGATGAGAGTAAACCCGAAGTTAAGCTAGTCATAAAGTCAGGGTACAAAATTACGAATAGTTTTATCGTTCAAGCCATATAATATTAAAACTAAACATTCTCCGCCAATACTTAGCAGTAATACCAAAATAAAAAGACATTTCATAACCCAATAAAATTACAGAGGTATCCCATTATAACAAAGGTCGTACGTGGAAACGATTACTTCTAATAGTCGCCTTCTGTTATGTTCCGTTTAAAAAAAAAAAGAATAAAGAATAGCTGTTGGACACGAAGCTGGCGTTTTGAATTTAGATCGACTCCCGACAAGCGACAGTGTTGCAAATACAAAAATGTTCTATTAACATGGTGTCGGTATTTTTTTAATGGCAATGACGGTCCGCGTAAAAAAATTCCCGGAAATATGCGCGCTTTGGCAGTTTTTTTTTTGTCGTGTTGGGTGTAGGGTGTTACATTTGCATCTTTTTTGATGAAAAATATTGGTCAGCACTATTATGGTAGTAGGAAACTGTAATGGACTTTAAATGCCATCACTATAAAACTAATCCTTTTAAAAACGGTCAAAGGTTTATCTGTTGTGTGTAGTGCAGGCGTTCGCGGGATTTTGTATTGCATTCGCTTATGGCCCTTTTAACTCACTTTGATTTGGGTGCGATCTCTGAGCCTATTTAGTATGTTGATGTCAGTAGATACTGTTTAACATGTACAGACTTCATGAGTAAATGAGTATATCTTACCAATAAAATGGTACATATAATAAAACAAATAAGTTCCTATTTTCTCACGTGATAAAGTGGTACCGTCATATTTATGACTAGTTTATGCTCGCAGCTTCGTCTGCGTCAAATTTTTTGCTTCTCCGACCCAGTTCGTCGCATCGAATCACTTGGCCGTGCGAGTACTTTGTATTAGTGACTTTTTTCATTTTGATCGGCTCATAAGGGCTCTAGCGTAATGTTATATAGCCTATAGACTTCCTCGATAAATGGACTATTCAGCACTAAAAGAATATTTTAATTCGAACCAGTCGTTCCTGAGATTGGCGCGTTCAAGCAAACAAACAAACAAAACTCTTCAGCTTTTTAATATTAGTATAGATTTGTTAAAGCTTTCTTCACATTTAATCTGAAATATAATGTGTAGCTTTGGGCTATGATTCAGACTTCTATCGTCTCAAACCCCACATTGTTCTTTTATATTCACTGAATTGACCGTTCTCCTGGCAGAACTTTCAATAAACGAACTCAATCCTCTAGTAGATAATAGGTCCAAACTCTTATTTCCTACTGTAGGGAGAATGCCTCTTCTCATATAGAGAAAGCACGAGCATTTGTCACCATGACTTGCTCAAGACTGGTTGGCGATTTCAGACTTATATTAACTATAAAATTCCAAGTTTCCCAACCTTCTGAACTGGCCCATCACTACCACTATTGACTGTTGATCATAATAATATCAACTAAACAAAATCTCCTACTAGGAACAACCCTAAAACTAAATTATCCAATGAAATAAATTTTAACAGCAACAGATAACAATTAACGCACAGCTAATATATTCCAATGTTGCTATGAAAATAAATTCAAACTCCGGGGTTGCCAGTTAAAATGTTCTCATTAATTCTACAGCCATGTTGGGCGATGTTAAAAATTAACGTGCGAAGGAATAAATTATAAGTACTTGTTTCATTATGTTAGTGAGTTCTGCGATTGATTTTCATATTTCTCTTTTATGGGGTGATTGGAATTTCATGTGTTTTTTGTTTTTGTTCGGCTGTGTAAAATTTTATTGTGCAATTTAATTTCTGTTGACTGGACGATTTTAAGTGTCTGTTACGAATCATATGAATGATAATATAATGTGCAATGATACTGTGTTATTGAAAAGGGGCAGATGAACTAAAAAAGTATAAAAATATAAACCTCTTGAGTGTTTTTTTTTTCAATAGCAACTGACTTTTAAGTCCAATTCTGTTTGTATTTTCAATGAATAACTACTTAGCCATCAGAGTCATTACAGTAACTTTAAATTACTTTCCTGAAGCATCGTTATACAGTTAATCTCACATCATCACTTAATTACTCATACTGACTCACTCACTTGGCATACTTGGCTTGTCACTTGGCTGGTGTCGTCCTCTTGCCTTAAGCCTAATTTATTTGGGGTCGGCGTCCCGTCTATACTTTTCTGTCAGTGGTCGTCGTCTCGGTGGTCACTCCCTTCCTAGACATTTACTTCCTCATTCCTCTACATCACATGCTCTTATCACAACAATCGACTACCACACAACTTTTCAGGCTACTTGGCTGATGTAGAATGACGTTAAGACACGGTAAACCGTCATTCGACAGCTAAACCCCTGAAATAAAAAAGAATCTTAAAAATCGAGACCCTATCCATATTCATACAGCAATCAAAACAAAAGACTACAGCGTACCTACAGCGACCATACTGCTGAAACTCCCTGCTTCCGCTAAAGTAACTTATTCATGCAGTCAATATGCGCTGAAAGCGTGAAAATTTTTCACTTCCGTTAGAGAATCCGAGTGGCGGACGATTCATTGTCAACACATTCGAATCTAGTTACGGTTCACAATAGGAGCCTTTGAAAAAACTCGTCAAGCGAAAAAGCTTTTAAAAGTTCGCGGTTCAGTATGAAATTTTGGCGGAAAAATTATCTACGAGGTTTTTTGTTAAAACTTTCTTTGTGACAGTGTCAATATTGGATTATTTTGAGGTACTATTTTTGATCTATCCTCTATATTGAATGAACGATGAAAAAGAGCAATATCGAAAAAAAGCATATCTTATTTATTTCAATTTCACCACCGTGGAGGTTGAAAATTATACCACAGAAACTTACTACTGGGATGAAAACAACAATGTTCTATGTTAATTCAGGTTAAAAACTATCTGTGTGCCAAATTTTATCCAAATCTGTTCAGCCGTTGTTGCGTGATTGAGTAACAAACATCCAAACATCTTCACAAATTTTCACATTTATAATAGTAGGATTACAGCAGGACTAGTTTTTGCCGGCGGCTTCGCCCGCGTGTAGATTGAAATTTATGCCATGGGAACGTGTTACCGAGATAAAATGTATTCTATGTGATAATCCAGATTATAATATGTCTGTGTGCCAATTTTCATCCAAATCCGTTCAGCAGTTGTTGCGTGATTGAGTAACAAACATACAAAGTTTCACATTCATAATATTAAATCGTTCCTTTCATTTTGACAGTAGGTACAACATAATCTGTCATTTCGATACTGTTTATGAAGTTACTTTCCCGTTCTTCTCCATAGGTATCTACTACGTATTGGAATGGGCAACTAGCTTCATCATTCAAATGTGCCTGTTACTGGTTCAATTGAAATAAATGCTTTAAGTTTGTATACCCTATATCAGCAACAGAACCCCTATTCCTTCTATAAAAATTACAAATTCCCGCCGCGTTCCCCGACACTGAATGGCGTCCGAATGTTCTTCGGAATCAATCTATTGTTTATGCGTTATGCTTGTGATCTGCGTTTATTTGAGGATCCGGAGGAATACTTGATGTTGGCATCGGCTTGTCCAATGGGGCAGTTTTTTATGCTTTGTTTCAATGAATGTTAATGGGGTTGTTACGGAGTTTGGTTTTGATTTCGTTTACGGTAACGATGGTGTTTGTCTCTTGAAGATGTGAATATTCCTTCGTTTATTATCTACATCTTTAATGAATTGAGATTGCGATTCTGTTGTTGTTGTGTCTTAAGTGATTGTGATTGATTATTGTGAGAGAGGGGTAACTAGAATCAATATTAAATTTTTAATACATTTTGACGTTCAATAGTGCCTACTTGAAATAAATGATTTGATTTAGACTTTGACTTCGCTGTAAAGATCTCTAAAGCTCCGTCAGCATGTAATTTACTGTTTTTTTTTTTTTTTTTGTAACGCATGGCCCGTATTAACTGCATTTTTTGTTTTTAATCATTTAAACTATGGGATGCTTTCGTGTTGTTCCAACTTTTGACCGTCGAATATTCGTACGCAATGTGAGGTGCATACAGGTGACTCCTTAAAGGTAAAGGAAAAATTCATAATAAAAATAGTTTCAAATTATCAGTCAACAAGGTCCTCAGCAAAAAAGCAGCATAATCCCCCTAAAATGTTCCCACTGCCGGGACACAGGCTTCCTCTTTAATTGAGAGGTAATGGGCTATAATCCACCACGCGGGCCCAGTGCAGCTTGGTTATCACCTATCTTTAAATTTTCGGTTCTACGACATGCCGGTTTCCTCACCATGTTTTCCTTCACGTTTTAGAGCAGTAGTGATGAAATTGTTTACACAAAGTAAACTGCCTGCCTAGGTTAAATAAAACCCAGGACCTGTGAGTCAAAGCCCTGTTCTCTGCTTTCATAGAAAAAAAAAAACCATCAAATCTTATAAATTTATATTCATATTAAGAACCAATTTTTGCACAAAAATATTATGAAGTTACAAGCTACGTGCTAAAGATTTGCCAACCTCCACCGCTTTATAATAAACGTTTAAGACCGGCACCACAATTACCAAGTTACCACAAGCAGTGTGGTTAAGTAATTCTAAGTAGTTTCGTGCTTCAAGCTCATAAATTCACGACACGATTCAAACCCGTATTATTTGATGCAACACTTGATGCTATTGAACTATGGTGTGCAATGATATAAAGCATTTTCCAATAACTTCAAACTCCGAACATTTATTTTAATTGAAACTCTTTTGAGTTATTAAAGAGTCGGTCAGTAAGAAAGGTGGTGCTAGTTGGCCATTCTTAAGCAAATTAGGTTCCTATGGACAATAATGGGCAAGAATACACATGGAAACTCTTTAAAAGCTATTGTTACAAAATATTGGTTACATCATTCATGCTTCTTTAGGATAGCAGTTTAATCCGAAGGTTAAATATTTTACCAGCATAGTAAAATGCCTGTATATCAGGCAGAGTACTAGCCAAAAACTGTGCATACTAAATACCCAAAGCCTATTTATGGAAAAACTCAATAACAATGAAATGCACCGACTATAGCATCAATAGCATGTCTTTGGGGTTCATTCGATCAGTTGAATGAACCCCTAGATTTTCACTAGTCCCTGAAGCCTCATGTTTCATGATGTTAGAGATTAACTACGATAACATGGCGCGCCCCTCCAAAATTCAAAACGTTTAAAAGTATTGAAAGTATTTTCAAAGTGTCACCAAGACTCGCATGTGTGCAGTGTGCGTACTGAGACGCTACTGAAAATGAATAATTACAACTACATACAAACTCTTTCGTAAGGATGTGACTACACACATTGAAATAGTAATATGGAGGGGCGCGCCATATTATCGTAGTTTATCTCTACCATTGCTTATCAAGACACTGACCAACCTATTGTTCCTTAAAATCAATACGACGTACTTAAGGCAGGGGTAAAAATGTAGGTGTAATGACGTCCTCTTCTCTGATTTATTTGTTATTTTCAAAATTACTATTTATTTTTCTATGAAAATGCTAAAGAGCAACGGATCCTCAACACTTATAAAATAAAATCATATAAGATAAACAAAGCTAAACCTTAGTTTTACTAAAATAAGTTAACAACTTTAAAATTACATCTGTAGTTATTATACTTACAAAATGAACCCAATATTCTTCAGAAATCAGCAAAAACGTACCTGGAAAAGGAAAAAATACTTTAACTCACAGAACATTCAAGTCAATAAATCCAAATACATAAAAAATAAATAGGAGAATTCTCAGAAATGTATACATTATGTAACGTCAATGTTTTTACCTCCCGGAATGATTCCAGACAGATTAATTTTGAGAAATTCCATTTCCTGCGTCTAAGAATTTTATTTCACTGCTTCGTAATATTTATTGACTTCATAATGGACATGCTAATTAGAACTCCGTTCCGTGTGGCGCCGGACATAAAAGAATAGCACCATCCCATTACATGATCCCATCGTAGAAGGTGACTAAAGGCCTTAGGTACTAGAGAATGGGCAGCAGCGTTCTCTATTCATTTTACCATCATACTGGGATCGCCAACCCGCCTCCCAAGCGTGGTGATTATGGCAAACCGCCCCCCCCCCCCTTTTGGGCGAGGCCTATGTCCAGCAGTGGACGTCCTTCGGCTGAAATGATGATGACTTAGAACTAGAACATGCAGAGTATGAATGTGGGTAGCTATAAGAGTAGAGAAAACCCAACGAAATGATGGATGAACTATGTGGAAGATGATATGACTAGAAAGGGAGTGACTACTAAGAAAAATAATGATTAATTATGATTAGAAAAATCACACAGATTTGAATGGATCTGGGCCCAGAGACAAAACACATTTCTGTAAGCGTTCACGCCACACCATTACCTGGGGAAAGAACACGACGTAACCTTTCCGCGAGTAATGTCATTCCCATACATTTTGGCGTAGCGTTTGGCGTGAACGCTAACCTGTGTTTTGACTAGGCCTGCAGGTCAGTCACTGCCGTCATGTGTTTGTACTTAATCGTGTAGCTCAACTTATAACTTAAGAAGATCAGCGACTACTGTAACATAAAGTTTGGCCTAGACTTGGTGGACAGTGAGTGAGTAAGTCAGGACTTTTTATACGACATTGATGAGCTACGTAAACGGAGCTATGTGCCAAGCAAACTGATTCAATCGATTTACATGGCTTTTTCCCAATTATGTTGGGATCGGCGGCCTATGTAACCGGATGCAGCTGAATACCAGTATTTTACATGAAGCGACTGCTTATGTACAGAGGCCAGCACATCAAGCTACCCCAATCTGTCAAATTTCTTTGATAGGTTTTCAACTCTATTCCAAAGGAATAAGGTTTATGTTCAATTGGGAAAATTTGATAGTTTGGGATAGCTTGACCTGCTGGCGACTGTACGATCCCCAACCCAGCTAGTGGGTAACACGATACCGTTCCGGAAAGACTGGTCGTCAAACTTTTGCCAACCGTAGTGATCAAAGCCCTGTAAACTCCTTTACTGCCTATCCCTTATAACATAACGGTGTGATATTAATGATTATTAAAATTGTCAGCCTGTGCGTTGACAGTCATAATTCTAGAAAGGCTCATTTGAATGTAAATGTTCTCATTTACATTTGAATGAAAAGGCGGACGATGTTTTTCATTCATATCGTTCGTTCATTCACTCGCTAATTTTGAAGCAAAAATTAGGGGTTTTTATGCTGGGTTTACATTTAACTGTTTTTTGAACGCTTGTCCATTTTTCGTGAAATAGAATTTTCTTAACGTTGTGCGCAAATTGTTGGTTTTTTTCGTACGTTCTTTAAATTGTTAACATCATTTCAAGGGGATTTTTTTTTTATAAATTAAAAATAAATGAAATGTGTAATTATGTAAAAATTTAGTATTGGCTCAAGTGTGCCGGACGTAAAAGAATAGCACCATCCCATTTCTTCCCGTTGGTGTCGTAGAAGGCGACTAAGAGACTTACTAGAGAATGGGCAGCAGCATTCTCTATGCCTTTGACCACCATACTGCGATCGCCAACCCGCCTGCCAAGCGTGGCGATTATATTAAATGCACCCCTTTTGGGGGAGGTTTACGTCCAGCATGTAGCAGCTGTCTTTCGGCTGAAATGATGATTATGATTGGCTAGAAAAAAGTGCTACAATATTGAGGTGAGACACTGGATCGTACGCTAGGATACTCTGTGTCACAAAACCCAGTCTCTTTCGACAGATAATATGAAATTATGAAAGATAAGTGAAAAAAAGCAACCGCTAAATAATTCACTAAAACTCAAGACTAAAAGGTAACCAAAAGGTGTGTGCATGTGATGAGTGTATGTACGACTATGTGATGGAGTGTGTGTATGTGATGAGTGTATGTATGATGTGAATTACATAGTAATTCTGAAAACAGGCTGAAACCGATATGTTCCTTGACAGTATTACTAAAAAAGTCGGAATCAATTTTCATAGGTGCTTTGAAATATTACCTCGGTGAAGGTTAAAATTACCAATAAGTGAATAATCCATATTATAATAATGTTTCATGAAAAACGTTTCCATAGAATACCAGTAAGGTAAGAATTATTATAATGTTTCATGAAAAAAAACATTTTTTTCAACACAAAAAGGTAAAGATGAGATTATAGTAAGTCAATCAATCTTGTATTATGAAAATGAACAATTGTGTTCAAGGGTTTTTGTATCGGCTTTCAAGGCTAATGATTGATTTTTTTCAAAGAAAAAATACTACATAAGTATCTACATATATTGCTCACTAAATAAGCAGGCTGAAGTGGCAATGAGTAGAACCGATGACCGTTGAGGTACACGTGTTGTTCAGTGGAGTAACATAAGGTTGTATGCCCTCAGGCTATTTGGAGCGACGATCTTAGCTGGGTGACTAGTAGCAGCTGGATTGCCACAATCGAGCTGAATGGTGTGCAATTGGAAAAGCCTATGTCCAGGGGCCTAAGTCTACTAATTTATAAACGTTACAATGGTCTCTCAATGGTGTGTTTTTGACAGTTTTTGTATGGCAAATCTGTCAAAAACTTACCATTGAGAGACCATTGTGACGTTTATAAATTAGTAGACTTAGGCCCCAGGTGTAGGGTGATGATGATCACGCCGGTGTTGAAGAGTCAGCAGAGGTGTAATATGATACCCACATTCCGTATGAATCAGCGTTTTGTTATAAACCGGAACAAGTATTTTTTTCCCGTCACGGGACTTAAACATCATGACACCCATGACACCGCGTTCAGCAGTCATGCTTGCAACCACTACACCAACGTGATTGGAGTTTATAATATCAGAAATTCTTATAAACCGAATTTTCGCGTATTTAAAGGTCAAATTGCTAAGGAATAATATTCCTAATCCGTTACAAATTCCTAGACCAATTTACTGTGTCTGTTGTACTACCCACACAATTTACAAACATCCGGCTGGTTCCAGGAATCACCGATTGGTAATACCTAACCTGAAAGAAGTTTTAAAATAATTTATTTTCCTTAGTAAAACAAAATTCTTTATTTTTAACTTTAAATTATCCAAACTTTGCCATTTAGATGCGGGCTTCAAAAAAAATTATTCAGAATAACATATATTCACCTCAAAAATTGAATACCTGAACTCACAAAACCAACGGAGATCAAATCACGTGGTGTTCTGTAGAGCTGCCAACGTTCGATGGGAAAATGGCGTGAGTTTACGCCATTTTCCCATCGAACGTTGGCAGCTCTACAGAACACCACGTGATTTGATCTCCGTTGGTTTCATCCACATTTATCTAATCGAATCATACGTCGACGCAAATCTATTAGCATGGTTTCAGTGATTCTGACCGACCGGCGCTGAAATTTTACGTCAGTAATTTTTTTATATAGCTCTGCCATACATTTTGACCGTGTAGGTGATTGCACTTTTTTTATGAAGAGTGTGCAGGAGCTCCACGACCTGGTCCTACGATCGACTTTTTACTAGCAGTTTACCAGCCGTACTGTAGCGTACCATCCACACTCCGCACTTGGCACCTGACAAGTCGTACTCAGCGCTTCTCCTCTACGTTCATTATGCGCACAGCCAAAGCGTGGAACTCTCTACCAGCGTCTGTGTTCCCTTTCACACCTAACCCGTTTTTTTTTTTTTGGGTTGATTATCATCAAATAACTTCTCCCGCTCTGGGTGGAGCAGGAGGGCGTGTCAGACTTTTTCTGACTAAAACCCACCCGTGTTCCCTCAGAAGCCTGTATGCCAGGCGTGGTGGTATCTCTTTCGAACAAACCTGCACCCCTGGCAGGCATCGGTCCTTGCGGGCCCCATTACTTTATGCTGACATCTCTTTGAGGCGCGCGTGGAACACAACGCGCCGTCGACCTGGGGTTGGTCCTTACCGGACAGCGAGCTACTCATAACTCGCCGTCCCACACCTAACCCGTCAACCTTCGAAACAAGAGTGAACAGGCATCTTCCGGGCACGCTTGTTTCAACATAGACCTCATCAATGGGTTTCTACCAGGCGTGATCGAGGTCAAGAGCAGGCACATTAAGTAATAAAAAATTGATACATAGAAAAAACAACTGTATTTTTTTTTTCAAATGTTCGTCGCTTATCATATTATCATTTTTCGGTCGGGAAATAGCACATCATTCCAGACAGAATCACGTGTTAAATTTATGGTTATTCGTTGCGTTGATGTCCCTGACACCCTGTAGATAGCATGCATGTTAAATAATATTTAAGATCAAAACAAACATTAACTTAGTTAACCTCAGTTGTTTCATATTGCGATCAAGCACCAATTATTGTAGTTTTAACCATATGTATGATGGTCCTAAAACTCACAACGCATAGACACACATTGCATAGAGGCTCTTGATAAAATTGCACGCTCTATGCTCTCGTAGAGGGAAGACATAGAGATGCCTCGAAAGCTCTATAGAGCTCAACGGGTTGGAAATAATTTTTTTAATAGAAAAGGGCTCTTAGATTATCTTTAAAATAAAAATATGTTTGAGATGCGTGGAATTGTAGGGTCGTTAAAGGTTTAGTTTTCAAAAATATTCGTATAGAATGTAAAGTAAGTAGGTACTTAATTTCAACAAGAAGCTGAGAGAAAATAGTATAGGTCATCATCATCGTTTCAGCCGAAAGACGCCCATTGGTGGACATAAGCCTCCTCCAAGCTCTTGACCGGGTTCTGTGCTTTCCGCATCCAGTGGATTCCTGCAGCGTTCCCAAGGTTAGCGGTCCACATTGCCTGCCTTCCAACTCTACGCCTTCCGGTACGCGGTCGCCAGTTCTGAATTCTTTCTTGATGTTGGACCTATGTACCTAGCCGGACAGTGTGTCCTAGGAAAACATACTCGTCCACAACAAGAAGCTGATAGAAAATGGCATATTTTTACTTGAATACTAATTCATTACATATCCATTGCCTACAAACAATTGTTACAGATTCAGATATTTGTGTAAAGCGTCTGCGAACACACAGAAAACAAAACACAATCAAACATAAATACTACCCCTGTTAAATATAACACCCCACCCTCACAACTATATATTACACCCCCAAGAGACAACCAAAGGCTCACATAATAGGTCTCATTAACCCTCTTTCAATAGGTTTTAAAAATAAAAGAACAAACCCGTCGGACGTCCGAACGGCCGGTTCAATGGTGGTCATAGGACAAGCCCCCATGCGTTGTGCTACAAGATTCATGGCTTTAATTGAAAATTCTATGGGGACTGCAATGAATGGTGTTTTTTTGCGACTGTCCTATGTGTATTTTTGTGTACAATGGGTTTCATCCCGTCGTGTGTTATTGTCGTTAAAAGAGCCTTATTGTTGGAGTTTCATTTAAATAGTACGTATTTAGAGTTTTCATAATACCCAATTAAGGTGTTTTGTAGGTGTAATTAATTTTGTTGAATGATGTGATCCTTAACATGCTTGGAAAATTTTGGTAAGGTATTTAATAATAACGTGGGAATCAACAACATTGTTTTCAGTTGATGATAAAAATTACATCCCGATAAAGCCTAGTCACACAATAACACAAACAAAAAGGAACACATAGCGATACCAACGCCATTTATTTTGCGTTTGAGTTTTCTATCGTACCGCCATTAATAAATAAAATATCCGAGGAAACCTTAAACAAAACACAACTTCACCTACGTAAGATAACCTTAAACCAAACCTTGCCTCATCAGTGCGAACCCCAATCTTCCATCACAAAAATATCTATACAGTGAAGTTTCAAACTAATTCAAGTACAATCGTACACAATGCAGGAAAAAACAAAACAAAAAACCAATGGAAAATCGAAGCATTGTCGAGAATCCAATGAATGGTAACTACCCTTTTCCCAAGGGGGTGAAGTGGCGCACAACCTGAATGCCTCAGTTTTAGGCTCGGTTGAAACCCGTAGGGGGCGAAATGAGCTCATTTTTTAAATCACCCACTTAAAACGTTGGCTTTTGTGGTATAATATTTTAATTATCGTATTTTACAGTTTGGGGGATGACGACGGTTTAATGAGTATGTTACTTTTTAATTTATGAGGGATTTGCAAGATTATTTTGTCATGGAATTTTGTTGTTAATAAAATTGGTCATTATTTCCGTGGGATTATAGCATAAAATTATTATAGTAGTTGGTATATTTGTAACCATAATACGTGGAACTTTTTATGGTTTAATGGAGAAATCAGTTGTAGTAAAACCAATTAGAGCAAGGTGATTTCGGTCAGCAAGTTTGTTTTGTTATTTTATATTTCCTTATTCTAAACCTATTTATTTGAGTTTTTATACGATTAATCAAGTAAATGTTATATTTGTGGAAAAAAAATGTCACTTATCATTCAATTGGTATTATTTCCAGAAATCCAACAAAAATAATCATTCATGTCTCATGTATTTGTAAAAATAGCTATTACAAATACGAAGCTAGTGATAGATAGCCATTCAATGGCCCATACATACATATAGGTACATAAAAGCCATTTTTCCTGAATCTCGGTCTAGAACGAGAGCCATATTTTATTGTCAAAGTTTATTGCCTAGCCTATCGATTTCAGAGGGTAAGTAGAGCTCGTAGACGGGTGAATAACCTGAACTCAAAAATACTAGCAAGAAAATCACGAACTAATTATTAGTAGCTTTCAAGTTTCACTGACTGCCTCATTGGTAATATAGTGGTTGCAAGTACGATTCCTAGGTCGGGCAAAGTGGTATTGAGCTTTTCCATTTGAAATTTGTCAATAACAGCAAGGACTTTTGTGACCGGTGATACACAATAGTGTCGTCCCACAATACATGGGAGTTAAACATATACTTAACCTAACCTAATCCTTCGGGGGAAAGAAGGTGTGATGTTATATTACGTAGCTTTTGAGTTTTTTTTTATTTTTTTATTGAAAATTTATCGATACCTCTTCGTCTTACAAGAGTTCTTTGCTTTGCAGCGGACGAATTTTCCCAAATAATTAAGTTGTTGTACGTCACTAGCACAAAGCTCGCGCTGAACGTAAGTTTCTGCAATCTAATGTCCTCTGCTATGCCAGATTAGATGTTTTTGAAATGATATATGTAGTTATACATAGCTATAGTCAAACTTTGATTCACTCGTAGGTACATAAAGCTACAGTCAATCTGTCTCTTCTTTTATTAATTCATACAAAAAATAATTGTCTGGTTTTCATTTATTTATTGTGTTTGTCAATATTTAGTTAGCATTTCAGTCCGTCCCAAGAGCTTATGTATTTGATATTTCTATGCATATCTTATAAGATATGCATTGTAAAACAATGTAATGTGTTTTCTAACAGCCAACGAACCTGAACCGAATCGTGCTTGAAATATTAAAAATCAGAATGCATATTTATTCTTGAAAAATGCTTTTTCAAATAATTAATATTGCAGCTCTATGTTATTTTTGCATATTTCTCATTTTGTAAATTAATTCTGTACTTTCGAAATCACAGTCAGAATTTATTTTTTTAGAAAAGAAGTAAGGGATTTCAGTACTATGATTAAAATGTCATGTTCAGATACAATAATAATATTTTATTTGACTTGTAAAAAAGATGACATTCGGTTACTTTTCTTGGATTTAAAGATTCTAAAGTCAGAAAACGTAAAAAAAATGATCAATAAAACGTTTGAACCCTAAGTATAAAAAAGGACACCGGTATCGAAATTTCAATCCTCTGTTTTTGGGTCAGTCATTTTCACCAAGTACTTGCTACGAAATGTTAAGAATTCTTTGCATTCATAATAAGAAATAATAACCTTAATTACATTTTAAAGAAATTAAGTAGCGTTGTAAACTCCTTGATTTCCTCACTCCTCGCTTCCTAATTAAATTCAGATTCATAATTAAAATCTGAAACAAAAAACATAAAAACTAAAATTACCTAGTCAATTTAAAGGAGCAAGTGTCGCCACCTACCAATTACGTTGGAAAAAAATGCAGTTCCGTCAAATGTCTGGTACCCAAGGGTACTTCCCATTCAGTGGCGGTCTCGACATAAGCACCACTTCTGCTTACCCCTCTATTATTCCACGAGAGGCTTTTACAATTTGAAGACTTAAGAAAAATAGGGAAAATGCAAGCAGCATTTTTCACGTCGATTTTTTTCATGGGCTTGTTAATTATGATGGGGTGAAATAGTTGTTGGTCTGTGGGGGTGTTGTTGTGAATGGCGAGGGGTGAAACGGATAATGGGCAGTTTGTGTTGTTGATAGTTGTAGAGTAGTTACTGGCTTAGAATTTGTTCTTAAGATTTTTTATTATTTAAAATGATCGCATTCACAGCCTTCTATTTTAAAGCAGACTGGTTTTTTTTTTAATTCCCCGTACGCCATTTTGCATTTCTAGAGCCCTTACGCCCACAGATTAACATGAACCTTTTCACTCTGAAAAACCGAGGTGGTAGTTTGATCCATTGCACGTTACATAGGAAGACATTTCATTTCAACCCTCATGTCATTAACATTTCACACCCTTAAAAAAAACGAACTTATTAACAACCTTTTAAGCTACATCTTTTACCGTATGCCCATTTATTTTCCTGCCCAACTATGCGTAAAGAACATTCCTTTACCTCTCCATTATTTTCTTTTACAAGCAACTGTAAAATTGAATTTAACTCGAACGCAAGTTGTTTTCAATTCGGTAAAAGAAAAGTTGGCGGTAAGGTAAGCAGGGATTGCTAAGTAGACTTTGTATTGAGACTTAAGTTGCAATGGATTTTTACTTAGATGAGATGTTTTACTTGGTTTGAATTGGTTGGAGGGTGTTGTGATGTTTCTTGATTGCTTAAATGTGTTAAAACCTCTTCTCATTAAGAGAAGTAATGAGCATTGATAAATGATTATATTTCTGTAAGTAGGTTTGTACAAACACTTTTACACGTCAATCATATTTTTTTAAACTAGGCGAGGTCGTCGTTTCCTATCTGACTACTCTGAGAAGTAAGGCCGAAAAAAACAAGGTTACAGTCTCTTTTAAAGTCCAGACATAATCTTGGTCAGATCATATGAAGACCATGTGGCTTGGTGTCTGAAATGGTCTTTTGAGGAAAGAACCACACAGATTGAGTGGACCTGTCCATTCAGTGCACGCATGTATCAGTAATCATCAGTGATAATCACGGTTGCTTGGTGCGTGTTGGTGACTGGTTCAGAATTAGCTCAGTTAACTGTGGTTTTTGTTACATTATTTATATCTCGATCTGGACTGAAGTCAGTTCAAATGTTTCTAAACTTTCAATAAAAACTGAAATAGAATATACGTTTTTAATATTAATTTGTATCGAATTAAAATAAAAACGTATTATTGAAGACTATTTATTTGAAGAATCGAATTAATACTTATCCTATTATTTTAGAGATCTCTTTTTGAGTTTTCGAAATGTAAGTAAACATAAACTAGTAGCTTAATCTGAAAAAATGAAGTTGAGGTATCTGTTTGTGATTTCAAAATAATAGATAGCTTTTTACAAAATGCTTATAAAAGTACCTACAATTGGTAAATTTAAGAAAAAATATATATTTTGATGAGACTTCACTGGCCGATAGACTCACTGACGTTATAAGCAGTACCATAGGCTTTGTTGCCCTGGTAGCACGTTCCCGTGAGATCATTGCCGATGTCCATGCGGGCTAAGACGCGCTGGCACAGCTAGTTTAATAACATAATCTAACCTAACATTATGAAGAGGAAAGATTTGATTGTTTATTTGTTTGTTTGTTTGCATTGAATAGGCTCCGAAACTACTGAACCGATTTTAAAAATTATTTCACTGTTGGAAAGCTACACTATCCCCGAATGACATAGGCTATATTATATTTTCCAAAAAATTAGGGATCCTTACTAAAACTCCAATAATGAAACCCAAGGTGAAAAAAAAATGACCTAAAATATTCTTTACATCGCAGTTCGAAGTATCAGGTTGTCATAACTTGGTAAGAGTATACCTAACATAGGTATGTCAGCTAGAAAACGCTTTATGTCTTCGAAGTACCAGGTTATCATGACACGGTAGGAGCTCACCTAACATAGGTGTGTTAGCTAGCAAACGCTTTATGCTTTCGAAGTACAGACGCCAGCACATCAAGCTACTCATATTAATACTGTCTCTACTACTACTCAAAATAAATTCATAATAATAGAAACTAAATGTAGTTATTAATATTTTAGTTAAATAGTTAATGTACTTACTTACTTTTACTTTAGATTCTTTTATAACTTTTTAATTTTATTTTATTGCTTTAATTATCAATGTTGGAACACCGACGTCTCCTCTCTCGGATGTGGGCGCTAATGGCTGCAACACAGTTTTTTAAACTATCGTATCTGTTAACGAACACTAAAAATTTGTAAACCTCTTTCTAGTTCCAATAAATATTTGATTTGATTTGACTCCAATCTGTCAAATTTATTTGATAGATTTTCAACTTTATACCATAAGCTATAGGTTTATGTTCAATTGGGAAAATTTTACAGTTTGGGGTAGGTTCACCTGCTGGCGTCTGTACCATTTTGTCATAACTTGGTAAGAGTACCTACACCTAACAGGTATGTCTGCTAGAAAACTCTTGATGCCTTCGACGTACCAGGTTGTCACAATTCGTTAAGAGCACATATATAAAAATTAATTGCTGTTCGTTAGTCTCGCTAAAACTCGGGAACTGCTTGACCGATTTGGCTCATTTTGGTTTTTAAATATTTGTGGCAGTCCAGGAAAGGTGTAAACGGTGAGAAATAATGGAAAAATTGCATGGAAAATCGAAATAGCAACAATTTTATTTTCCCATACAAACTGTCCCTACCTGCCAAACTACCTTAAAACACGTTATGCCTTCAAAGTACTAGGTTGTCATAACTCGGAAGAAATTCACCTAATAGCATGAGTATGTCAACTAGAAAATGCTTTAAGTTTTCGAAGTATCACAAATGAATCGCCGAAATGTATGCACGTGCATAACTTCCGAACAACTGCACCGAATTGGATGATTCTTTTTTTTATGTGTTCCTTTTATAGATTTGATCAGAATTAATTTTTACAATCGACTACAAAAAGTGATATAGATAGGTAAATACATTTTGTTATATAGCTTTTTAAATGCTCAATGCCTTCGAAGTACTAGGTTGTCATAACTCGGTAGGAGCATACATTATACTAGGTATCTTTTGAAAATTCTTTTATCGATAGAAAGCCACGATAATTGCGAGTGTAATAGGCTAATAATAACCTGAAAAACGGTCGAACGAAAAAAAACAGGTATCTCTCTCGGGCAGCTAGTTAATCATAAAAAGAAAAGCTCAAAATTCATAGGTAATTAATTAATATGTTAGAGAAAGTGTATAGAACTTCCACCCATCTATTCAACACTTATAACTACCACCTAAGTAATTAACTACTAGCCGGCCAGTTAACAAACCACTCAAGTCCCAGGCGGTAGTACTAACATACTTTCCAATTAATAACTAGACATTCTAGACCGTCCCAGCCATTTACCGACCATTCCAAATAGAATATTTTAATAACAGCTCAGCCGAGAATTGAATATACATCCCAAGAGGTATCTACTTTGAAATAGAGGACAAATTGTAACACTTGATGGAAAATATTTGTACCTCTTTTGATAAAGTTGGCAATGATAGTATTTTTGTTAAAGTTCTTGTTATTTGCGTGGTAATAATAGGACGAGGAAAGTTTGAAGTATCAAAATGGATGGCAATAGGAGTAGGTGAAGACCATAGAAACGATGGCTGGACTGTGTGAAAGATGAGAAAAGGGTTGACTACTGAAATTACGACAAACAGAGAAGTACGCAAGACGAAAACATGGATTCATCGGTTGGGTTAAGCTACGCCTGCCACAGTTAGTACGTGGATGGGTGACTATCCATACATACCAAGACCCCTCCGTGCCTCGGAAAGCACGTTTACCTGTTGGTCCCGGCTGTCATTCATGGATCCTTACAGTTGTTACGGACCGTCAGAAACCCGAACATGGACCACCAAACTTACCAATGGGTATCATATTACCCAGTTACTGGGTTGTAGAAGTTGGATAGGCAGTAATCGCTCCATGTAAAATACTGGTGCATCCGTTTAGTCTGGAAGCCAACCCCAACATAGTTGGGAAAGTTTTAGGCAGATGATTAAGGGCTAGAGAATGAAGATAATTATGTGAAACCATCTTTGACTTTTATTTATGGAGGTTCGACCAAGTCTCTCATTGTTTAAGCTGTCAAATGTCAGGTTGGCTCAAAAGAGTCTCCAGAAAAATCGATACTTAGGTATGCTAACGTCTAGCGTAGGATCAAAGCTAGGCAGTGAAGCCTGTTACTGCTTTACCAACCTTGCTGACTTGCAAATTCAACAACTTTAACTTGTATAGGTCTTGCTCGGTGAATGTAAACCTCTTGAAGAATCCGGCATGTCCCAGAACCGAAAATTCGAAAACATAACAAAACTGGGGCCGCAGATGGATAACAATTGTTACAATTGCAATTGTGAAACTTAAAGCCAGTAACAGGTTTACAATTTATTGTGAAATATAAAGCCAATAACAGGTTCTCAAGGATAAAAACAGAAAAAAAAAGGAAAGCTGTGATCCCTAACAAGCACGGTAGAAAATAATATATTTAAGGTACAATAATCAATATGCACTTTAAAAAAAGTAAACGTTCAGATGAGTGCGTACAGAACAGGGTTTGGTGGTAAATGGGTCAAATGAGAACCATGTTTGAGTTATGTCTGTAGTTGGAAGAGGAAAAAGGAATGGAGATAGGTGGATTAAATCTAACTGTTCTCTGTGGGACGTTGAAACGCAGTTTGTGCATGAGATCAGAACAGTGGATGTCGTTAGATATAATATTATGACCCACTCTCTCTCGCCGAGAGGAGGTCTGTGCCCCAGCAGTATCAACATTATAGGCTGATTATAGGTGTTGCTCGAGAAGCCAAGAAATTAAGAGGATGTTGATGAATGAGATAGATGAGGAGGATGGAGGAATATTTAAAGGATCGAATCAATAATTCAATAGGCTTTTAGTAGCTTAGGGTCAAAGCTTAGGGTTAAAGAGACAAAAAAAGATTGTCAATATAAATTTTTGCTGAACAATTTGTAACTAATAATAAATTCTTAATGTTCTATTTCACCCTTTTATATCCCTTTTATTTAAAAATCGACTAAAATATTCCATTAGTTGACATCGAATATCTTGGCAGAATCGTCCATTCGCAGTAATTGTCAGACTTTAATAAGAACGAATGAATGAATGATGGAGTTTTAAGCGAGTTGTTCAAAACTTTCCAATCCGTACTTCCGTTTAGTTTTTAATTGCTAACTGAATCTTTTGAATTCTTACTCGTTTTTAATGTATTATGTCGAAATTTATTGACAACAACTTTTCAATTGAACAAAGGTTCTTTTCTTTAGTCCTTGAATGCAAAACTTTTTCTTTCTCTGTAATTTTGGATTTTTCCGATACTTTGTTGGTCCAATTTTGCGTACAAATTAAGCTAAAAGTTTCTTTTGACAAGCAAAAAGCATTATAATTTTAATAACTTTTAATGGTGCCGCTAATTCTAACAATATTTTATTTGTGAAAGGGGTAACCAGGAGTGTATGTGTATAGTACAACCATCTCACATCCGAATCTCACCAGTTACGTTATAAGTAACGTAATTCCATTTTATTAAATGATTTAAAAAAAGATATAACCAAATTTCTTCGATTGATACAGTTGAACACAGGGCAATCAATTGTTAAACAATTTTAAACTTTGCGTCAATTAGCTGTGTTATAGCCATTATATAGCCACACGCATGTTAAAGTCATTGGGGGAGGGCTATGTCCAGCAGTGGACGTCTTTTGGCTAAAATGATGATGATGATGTTATTAGCCATTACATACAACTGTTAAAGAACGACAGTAGTTAAATGTACAATTTGCTTAACAATTAATTTTCCTCCGAATACAGCTGAAAGAGTCTTTTGCAATTTGCCGAACAAAAATACTGACGTCATTTACAATTAAAAGGCATTAAATAAAATACCATCTCTTAATGAGAAGAGGCCTTTGCTTTGCAGTGGGACAATAAAATACTAGTATTATTAAATAAACCACAAATAAACTCCACTTCCACCCACTAACCAACTGACACCTAACATTCCCCGAACCGTCTTAAACACAATAACCCCACCTTTTTTACCTCACTGTTCCACACGAGCGAACCAACGGTTTCCTGTCGTCCTGCTTACCCCTTGCAGGAACCACGCGTGAACGAGCTTGGGGTACAACCGTCTGATAAGGATGCAGTAGGTACCTATGTTGTGAGACGTTGTGGTAGCTGGGAGACATGAGACATTTTGAGCAAGGCTTTTTGAATGGATAAATAAAGATGTGTTTGGTGATAACGGAACACTATTGATGAGTTTAAGGTGTTTGTTTGTATGTCGTAGGTAAGACATGATCTTTATTACCGTAAATAAAGGCATTTGAAGTTGTTACACATTGTGATCCGTGATTGTTGTAGCCTATCAAAACTGCAACTTTATTTATCGTTGTTATCTACTTAGGTATGATCTATTTCTCAACTATTTAATTCATTTTTTGTTATTTGTTGTAGGTTTACCTATCTTAAAAAAAAAAATTGTAGTTGATAATTGGCCATGTGGCCACTTTTAAAACATCAGAAGCTACTGCACGGTTCCTATCGGTCGTTTCGTATTAAGGTGAATCTAGTCAACATTTTTTCCATACAAACTTTGGGAGTATATTACTCTACTGTTCGATAATGTATATCAAAAATTAAACATGGTAGGTAGGGTAATTTCTCATTATTAACATTGTCTGTGCGGAAACTTAATACTAAAACAAAAAAGTCATTAAAAAGTTAGTAGCCAACAAAGATTAGTTTTTTATTTGCTAATTTAAGCTAACTTTGGGCGTGGTTAAGTAATAAAAGAAGTATTAAGTCTCAGAAACCAAATCGGTACCGACAACGCTCAAATATCGAAAAGTTCAGTAAACTTTATTGGTCATTGATTTATGCAGTGGTTTTTTCATAACACCCGATCTTCCGAAGAAATTTTACGCGCCTGTTCTTCTATAAATGATCTTGCGTTTCACTCAATAATGTTGTGCGTGTAGACTAGCATCTAACTGCTCACCACTTATACTACCTCTGTCGGACACGATGCCTGTTGAAAAAGCGTGCGTTTTAGTCAGGCCCACCAGTGAGTTCGAGCCCGCGACTAGATTCCCCTTAAGAAGAGTCTGTAACAAACCGTCCCATCTCCATTCCTATGAAATCATTTCTAACCAAAACACAGACCTGTTGTCTGCTGCTGTGAAAAACATGTTCAAACAAACCTAAATTCTGTGATTAACATACAGCATGCTCCATTTCTCTCTCACCCTAAAGGTCAAGTTCACCCGACAATGAGACTGAACAGAAACCTGCCTCTGTCGTCTGTCTGTACGTGTGTGTGTGTGTGTATAATAAAAACACAAAGCTTGTGTCCGCTGGGCCGTGGAGAGTGGTTATCCGCCACCGTGGGTACGAAACTTGGGAGGGTTTTAGATGATACGATTTATTGCTGTATGTGAGAAAGTTTGATATCGTTTGGGAACGACTGGTCTTGGTGATCGGTAAATTTGGCCGTCGATGAAAATGTAAAAATTTACTTGTATTTTACAAACAGTAATTTTTGTGGCTCATTTTGCAATTCTGATTGGAATTATTTCGAACATTAATTGGTTTCAATTCATAATCAGAAATTTATCGTGATTTGCCAAGAGCAAAACTACTTTCCGCAGCAGTTACGAAACAAAATAATAGGCAGTCCTATGGACTGCTGATAGAAGAGAAAACTTAAAACTTTCATATTACGATAAAAATCAAATGATACAGTCATATTTAAATGTCGGTGATGCGAACCCATAGGTTTAGCCCCTACCAAAAATCGCTCAAAGCAGATAATGAAATTTTCACTTCAAAAGTTAAATTGAAAGAGTAAATAGTACGAAAACAATTAATTGTTTATATGGTTTTCACCATTCTAGGGTTAAAAGTAACAAAGGCTTTGAATGTAAAAAAAAAACATAAACGTACAAGCCAAAAGATACGCATATGAAACAAAATTTATTCAGACTACAAAAATATGCGTGCCAAACTAAAATAGCGGGGCAATAAAACCACCTATAAAATCGTATCGCCCCCGTATCGTACTCTCTAAACACGTCATCAAGGAGTGCGCAGCGATGCGCGAATCCTCCTCGCAAGGTCACAACACCCTGTACACCGACGGTATGTTCACAATATAATAACGGCTTACGTTTTTTTATGTTATTAGATGACAAACAACCTGATGGTGACCGGTCATCGCTTTCTACGGACATGTTATATACCAGCGGCTTCGCAGATGCTTTGCAAGAGACAAAGCTAACACATCTCAATGTGTTTCGTAATGTTAATTACTGACTATTGAATATCATCTAGTTCTTATAGCTTAAAAGACAGCTGTGCTCTGGAGGAATTTGTAGCGCCACAGTGAAGGGCGGGCGTTTTAGGGGTTGTGGCGTTGTAGATCGTAGGTTCGAACCCTGACAGGATATTTAGGCATGTTCTAGAAACAAAAATTCGAATACATGTAACTTGTACCAACCCGCACTGGGCCCGCGTGGTCGATTTGCCTAGGTACTTAACAGCCATCTTATAATTTTAAAACAATGCAACTATGGTGTCTCTGGTTTCCTCTAGGCCTATTCCATTCACGTAGATAAGTACTCAAAGCTTTTGTCGCTAATAAAGAACTCTACTGCTACAGTAAGTAAATATATGAGACTTATTTCTCTCGTATAATAATAAAATTATTTTAAGACGTTTCGATTTATGATCAAATTAGATCTATAGAATACTTCTAGACAAAAAGTTCGATATGGTATGAAAACATTAGTTAAATAGAAAAAATATATCTAAAGTGGGTACTTATGTACTTTAGAAAGGTTACCAAAATAGTTGTTCTTATTGTAGTACGCAATATTTGGAGAACAAAGAACTGTCGTACAATAATATATAACAAAATATAGGTAAGGAGAGACACCTAATTACTGTAAAAAGGTTCTTGAAATAAAACTTAGTAGTAGCGTAAATGTAAGAAGAATCTGTTCACTTTTAATCTTCGTTCAACATAGAAAAAACAGCTTGGCTTTTATAATTTTTGAATTCAACTAAATTAAAATTAATTAGTTCAAAAGAGTAACTTGCAATGAATGTGTTCTCAAATAACCTAGCATAAACTGTCCTACGTTCGCATGATAGTTTCCAAAAATGTAAACAATTGTGTTTATGTAAAAATAGCTTTAACACTCTAAAATATATCAGTTAAAACACAGTTCAATTTGCGCTACAGCGCTACTTGTTCAAGTTGTTAAATTAAATTTAAATGATTTTTTTTGTAGTACTCGTAATTGTGAAATCAACTTAGTTAAAAATGATATACTTAAAGTTCGCTTAATCCAGAGACTTATTTAGCAGGTGTATCTAATGTCAAACTCCATTAGTAATAAAAAAGCAAACGCATAACAAAAGACTAGAAATGTCAATGTAAATAAGATCCGCTGGAAACAAAAATAAAAAAATGGAATTACACAATTATTAATCATAAAACTACGTCTACTTAGCTGTAAGTAGCTTGACAATAAGACTTATTAAGAATACTCCATGCGTAGACTTTTATAATATTTTAATAATAATCCTTGATTAATTTGACACCCGACAACCGTCTAACGAGCTCGCACACAACAGACTATAGCTTTTATTTCAAAGGATCTACTTTTCGTTAGCTTTGTCACTTTATCTGACAGTATCGTGTGATCTCGACCTTCAGAAATATTAAGGCTTGTATCGGTTACTTATATCAAGGACTAGATTTCTCAAGGAAAACTACTGGTTACTACTCAGATCACAAACGTACCAGTATCTCTATACTGGTACGTTTTTTCTTACAATTTGTGATCTCAGTTACCCTTACCAAGGGTATCGTTTTATTGATTGAGATCAGGTTAAGCTACGCTTGCTGCGGTTGGTCCGTGGAAGGGTGACCATCTTTGCATATCAAGACCCCTCTGTGCCTCAGAAAGTACGTTAAGCCGTTGGTCCCAACGCTCATTCGTAGGTCGGAAGTCCGAAAGTCTGACAACCGTTCTACCAAGGGGTATCGTCGTACTCAGTTACTGGGTTGTGTGAGGTCAGATAGGCAGTCGCTCCATATAAAATACTGATATTCAGCTCGGTTAGACTAGCAGCCAACCCCGACATAGTTGGGAAAAGGCTAGGCTGGTGATGATGATGGGAAAAAGTGGTATCTCAAAGGCAGTAGCACGATATTGTCTGTTAAAAATAACAACATATTAAAGACTTGATTTCTGCTGATACTGGAAAACTACCAGTTTCTAAATCATCTTCAAGCTAGACCCAATATTACTATGTACTTTGTTTCTTACAATCTGTGATCTCAATTAGCCTTACCAAGGAGTATTGTGTTACCGTAACAGGGTTGTGACTGAAGACTTGACAACTGCGTGGAGATCAAGCAGCCTGTTCGTCAGCAAATGCTCATGCTAAATATTGAAGGTGATTTAAATACGAGACTTCCATGCACCAAAAATCTTCTTACATCATCTTACCCATCTATTGCCGATAATGAGCGTTGTTTAGTAACTTTTGTAGAATTTTTTAATTTAACTATGTAAGCACACACATATAAACAGAGAAGAAAGGGACAGTAAAAATACGGACAAGGGTAACGCTTATTTCCGCAGAAATCTCTTCCAGGACACCTGCGATAGGAGAGAAGATAAAAAGAGACGTAGGCAACGTGTGATATAGAAGGGAAAACATAAAATCAAAAATGATCCTGTTATTTAAAAATACACATACAATATGAGAATATACATACAAATTTCTAAAATAAATATCACTAAAATATATTTATAATTATAATGTAATGTATGTGATTATGTGTGGGTAAACAGCATGTAGTATGTTGTTATTTTTGACAGACAAAATGAACCTGCTTAGCGGTTTCAGTTCTTTTCTATGTTGGGGGTCTGCTGCCAGTCTAACCGGATGCCTAATAGTATTTAATCTAACTTCATCTTCTTTTCGTGTCGATGGCAATCTTAATTTTTTTATATTGTTAGAGCCCAACAAGAAACGATGAAGAATAAACAAATGAACACACCAACACCTAAAGGTTACACCAGTAACCTTCTCGTAGCAACTGTCATAGCTGATATTCTTATTACTTCATAAAACTCGTGGCCTTTTTATTTCACTGCAACTTTCCGCCATCTTTGTCATTTAATCTTCCTGTTGTCGTGTGATCTCGACCTTGGGTTGACATCCCAAGGTGACTGGGTTGCAATCACGTGTGTGTTTGGGAGCTTAGTTTTATTGCAAGAGCTTGGAGTCGTATGTATTTATAACTTCCCTGTTCGGTGAGTCATATTATAATTCACGACCATCTTTGAAATTGACAAAATAATTTTAGAGTTAACATCGTTAAATCTACGATGTCATTATTTCGGATTTGTCCTGTTAAGTCAGAAGTTTTTTTTTTTTAAAGCAACTTGAAATTTAATTGACCGTGTTTTAAAATTACATACTTGTATGACATGGCTATAACACGGAAAAATACGTAATATGTCAATTTGCTTGGTTATAAAATTTAAACAAAAGTTTTTGACGTACAATTCATATGCTTTCATAATAAAATTTCAAACTATACTCGTAGATATACTCATATTGCTTTATTTACGTGTGCCAACTCCCATGACGGGCACTATTCCTATAATTGCACAATGCACAGGTTTTTGAGACCAATGGTAATTAAAGTGCAACCTACATTTCTACCGTTTCTAACTCCATAAAGTTACTGACCAGGAAATTATCCTCAGCATCCTAAATTATAGTTTTAAATTTTACCATCACCCACACTATCAATCAGAATTATTTTGAATTAATTATATTGATAATTAATCCATTGCTTCATAAGTTCAAAAATTTGTCTGCTCAATACTATAAATCCCGCAATGAATGTTGTTGAACAGTCAGAATGAAAGCGATTCCTATTGTTAGTGTGTTACACAATTACCTCGCTGATAACTGACACTCAAATAATAAATTTAGAACGTAATACTGAAACAGCGTTTAGTAACAGTACCTTACCTTAACTCATCTTTCAAGAAATATAAGCACTTTATGATAAACGGACCGAAATTCTCAGAAAATCACTACATTACTTAAGGGAAGCTAAAACTTAAAACTAAGTCATGTCTACTGACACAAACATACAGTCAAACCGAATTAATTTTATTATAAGGTATATTTAAGTTCAACAAGATCAGACATCACCCATGTACACACCCTCTCATAAATACACACCAGCACACTCTACACATCATCACGTAAAACTCACTCTCTACACTTTACACTCTCACTCACACACATATAGAAACATAATAAATCTATCATATCATAATGTTAAATTCTCTTTTTGACGTGTATTTAATAAATATTTTCGACATAATTTTAATTTTAACTTATTTTAATAATGAATATAACTTCTATTTTGCTTTTTAACTATTCATTTTGTTTATCATAATGTAAATATAATGGTTTTATATTGCATAAAATCCAGAACCTACTGATTGGGTGAAGACACTGGCTCCTGTAACACAGGTGTTTTTACCTAGCGCAAGAGTCAGGGCTCCATTTTGTTTGTATCCTCTTTTTATGTCAATATTATTTATTTATTACTTAACACTCTCTTGGCTTTAATGTTGCCCTGGTACCAAAGCGACCTCTATGTTAATGTTATTTACTTCAAGGATAATCCATTCAGTATTAATAAACATTAGAATAATCACGTTTCCCTGGCTACATATTTGTTATTTAATCACTTAATTTTCCTGGAGTGACCTTTGACTTTGGGATTCAAGGAAGCAGAAAAAGTAACATGCTGTATATAAGCAATAAAGTGTTTTGACTTCCTCATTGTACTGTAATGCATTTCTCATGTAAGTACGAGGTTAACAATGTATTTTGTCAAGTTAAAAGTATACCTAGATTCCAAGACTGACAGTCCAAATTGCATCAGTCAACTGCACAACATAAAGTGATTCTATTTTTTATAGGGATGTGGAATTGTTTTCACTTAGCCACGAACCCCTTCACCTTAGTATCGTTTCTCTTAGGACAGAAATCAGAACTGGATCTCTTAAAATTACTATTCTCATCACTTAAAAACAACACAGCTCACAACTTTTACCTGTAACTAACAATTCGTAAAACTACCAGTTGAGTGCGTTGAGATGTTCCCACGGGGGCGTTAATATTAATATCTGCCACGCTCCGCTTGCCACCGCCGCGCCGTGCCGGTTCGAACCCACGACCCGATGGGAAAGACTTTTTGTTAATGTTTGTAATGATGTGTTCAACGTTTATGTGGATTAGAAAAAGTTGTGGGATAGGTTCTTCCCACAGGATTAAGGAAAAGTGGGAATCGATGTTTGTTTTACTTCCTACACATTTAGTATTCTGATCCTTGACTGTTTTTGCAAGAGTTATTATTTTCCTAGACAAATGCCTTCCTCCATTACTTCTGGAGTGCTGGGGTCTAATTCAGTCTGGAGGTATTGAATAGATTTCATCATCATCATTTCAGCCAAAAGACTTCCACTGCTGGACATAGGCCTCCTCCAAACCGGGAGGGGATTGCCATAATCGCCACGCTTGGCAAGCGGGTTGGCGATTTCAGTATGGCGGTAAAATACATAGAGAACGCTGCTCATTCTCTAGTACTTAGTAGAGAATGAAGAAGGCGATTAAGGGACTTCCCTTAGTCGCCTTCTGCGACACCCACGGGAAGAAAGGGGATGGTGCTATTCTTTTACGTCCGACACAACATGGAACATTACGAATACCATTGTTTTTTTTTCTAGATCGTCCCGCCGTCCTCTGTAGCTCTAACCCGCTTAGCATAATCAGCCTATAATGTCCCCACTGCTAGGACACAGTGCTCCTCTTTCTTCACCGTTTTGAGAGCAGTGGTGATGAAATAATATACATAAACTAAAGTGCCTGCTTGGGTTCGAAATCACGACCTACATACAACTCGTAAGTCGAGACCGTTGGTACTGGGTCACCACTGCTCTACCTCGCTTATTTTTTATCAAATTATGTAACACATTACTAATATTATCCAACATTCATTTATAGCCTTAACTTGGTGCTTTGCAAGTAGACCGGTAGGTAAGCCAAAGCCGTATTTTTTAATGTATCACCGGAAATGCGAGTGTCATATTACTAATACTGCTGTTAACCCCTCTGAATAAGCTAATTCCCTTGTACTTGGAGTGGATTTCAATCGGGCAACGACTGGGTTTCAAAACTACTACCTCTTGCTAACCAATCGCCACCGTTTGTGTTTTTTTGAAACTACGCTGACCAGCTCAAGGTCGATGTTTTACCACCGACATGCATTCGAGTGTACAATTAATTAACTAATGCTTGGTATCTGAGATCTTCAGATAAATAGCTTTATAGCTTCAGATGCTTCGAAATGTGTCGTAGGACTATTAACGCTGTTTGCAAATTCGAAACTCGTAAATTTTGACAGTTTAAATCAAATTCACTACCGCTTTTTTTCGATAGTTGTTTACCGCAAAATGACACATTTCGACATCCTGTTATCGAAATGTGTCATTTTCGATCCGATAGCCTCTCGAGTGGAAATTCTTCCCATGAATATGGTACGTAGGTATGTTTAGAAACATACTATGAATCAAGGTACATAATCTGTCGGTTTCAGTACTTTATGCGGACTACCCAAATCTCCTTTCTTTGGTATTGTTCGTCAAATCGTTGAGCTCGTTATGTTCTGTGTTGAGCTGCACAATTACTGATAAATGCGTGCACTGACTGGGCAGGTCCACTCAAGCTGCGTGGTTTTTCGTCAAAAGACCGTATCAGACGCCAATCTCCGATTTGAAAAAGTATATCTGGACTTTAAAAGAGACTGGTACGTCTTAGTAAGTTTATGCCTTTTTTCTCTAAGTACTCAGATAGGAAACGCCGACCTCAACCAGTTTTAATACGTGTAAAAAGTTTTGTAAGTGTAGATAACATATACTACATTATCAAATAGATTAACTTCGTTTGTTTGAATTTAGAACCCACCAAAAGCGACACCATTACACGCAAAACTCTTAAAAAAATTACGACAGATTCGCACCACATGCCACTACCATCTGCCAAACCAAAAAAAAATCGGAGGTATCCCACCCGAGTGAATCCTAACAAATCCTAAGGCTTCCCCTATCAAGTTTCCTTCAAACGCCATTTTAATAAGACCCCTCTCTTCCTTCATTGGGACCGTTTTTATTGAAGAGTGTAGATAAGGTGAAGGGGGCAGGGTAGGTCAAGGTAAAATGGTTGACAATCTGGATACTACCGCATGGTGACTGTTACACGATACTCGTATGTTGGTGGGAATTTGCCATGGCTTGGGAAAAAATGGAGATTAAATAAAATATCTATGAATTTTACTAGTTCATAGAAAGAAATGAAAAATATCTTTGATACATAATTATGAGAAACAGAATGATAGTGGTTGAATAATATAGAATGGTCACCCATCCAAGGACTGACTTGTGTTGCTTAACCTTACCGATCGATTCATCATTTCAGCCGAAAGACGTCCACTGCTGGACATAGGCCTCCCCCGATCGATTCATGCAGATGTTATTAGGCCTTTGGAGCTTTCGGAAAAGCCGTTCCGAATGAAAATAATACGAAGCCTTTACATAATATATAAATACCAAATACAATAATACATTTCCACACTTAAATCCCTTTAAAACAATGAAATTGAATAACATTTAGTGTAAGGTAAGTAAATGTATCTGAATTCCGCTTGCGAAATACAAATATTTAATTCAGAACAAAGAATATTACACCCTAATGCAAGAACGATACGGCTCACAATAGAAAAATCATTACCTTTTCATAACAGAAGTGGAATTGCTTTTATAGAAAATTGAATTTTAAAACTATAGTTGTAGAGTCTAATTTTCTATTTTCCATTTCTGGAATGCTTTGCTGAAGGATTTTGTGAGTTGAACCATAAGAAATAAGGTTGGTTTTGGAGCATTTTAAGGATTTTGATTCGTAATTCGCTCCGCTGCAGTAGGTAATATCGTTATATTGTGTTCTCGCAGATTTTGTTCGTTCCTAGTTTTGAAGGAAGCTTTCGAGGTGTTTCATGGAAAAAACTTTGTATTTTAAAGGAAATATGAATCTTTAGGATTTGTATTCAATTTCTAGGGTACACTGAAAAACCGAATAGGTTGAATTCCATAATGTTGATTTCATGTAAGTTGCGTTAACCTAATATTATGTTTAAACAACTATTATATGACATTTATTTCTACAAAAATAAAATTGTTAAAAATTAATAGGTTAAACCAACCACTAAAAGAGGTTAAAACGACACAATAATCGAATCTAAAAGTAAGTCTAAGTGTTAATATAGTCAAGTCAACATATTAACGAAGTAGAGTCAACAAAATAACTAAGTTAAATATATATAATCAGCAACTATTTTTATTTTGTTAATTCAACAAATCATGTCGGTAGGTGCTATATTAACCTAAAATAAAGGTTGAAAAAAGGTTAAAACAACCTATTCGGTTTTTCAGTGTACCTTTCTACGGAACAAGCTGTAATTAGAGTTGTTTTTGGTTTAACAACAGATGCATAATAAACACCGATTTGCAAAGTTAAGCTGCGCTTGCTGCAGTCAGTCTAAAGATGGGTGACCAGACCATTCATTACACATCGGGATCAAGTCGTTACCTTGCTAGTCCCGGGTTGATTAAATATAATTTCTTTTGTTTCCAGATGTCAGGATCGTAGCAGGTGGCGTTCTGTGTTTTATGTCTATTCCCATGGTAATATAAAGTGAGTCTTTGTATACCTATATGTATATAGTGGTCATAATCATCTGTCCCGTGTGGTGCGGGGCGTAAATGAGCACCATCCTATTTCTTCCCGTGGGTGTCGTAGGAGGCGACTAAGGGACTTACTAGAGAATAGGCAGCAGCGTTCTCTATGCATTTTTACCATCATACTGCGATCGCCAACCCGCCTGCCAAGCGTGGCGATTATGGCACCCCCCCCCCCTTTTGGGGGCGGCCTATGTCCAACAGTGGACGTCTTTCGGCTGAAATGATGATGATGATGAATCATCTGTCTAGGCTTTTCCCAACTATGTTGGTTTCGGCTCCCTGTCTATCTGGACGCAGCTAAATAACAGTATTTTACACGAAGCGACTGCCTATCTGACCTCCACAATCTAGTTACTGTGCAATACCCCTTGGTAAGACTGGCTTCTGACGACCCATAATGACTGCCAAAGATCTACAAATGACAACGGGGACATAACGTGCTTTTCGAGGCACGACCCCTCTTGCTATGTAGATCGACATGTGAAACTTATTTCGGGTCTAATAACAGCACCCTTATTTCGTAACACACCATCAATCACAATCCAAGGGTTTGAAGAAAATTCTTAATCCATTGCTGTTTAAGTTTGAAAAATTCGTCTGCTCATCAACGTAAATAACGCTATGAACGTGGATGAACTGCCGAAGTGAAACTCATTGCCATCAACTGCCATTTTATGTGTGTTAGTGACCTTGACCTATTAGGAATAGCTACGAAAAAGTTAATGTGACGAATGGTCTTCAGATACACGCAATAGCCCTGCTAACCTTAGGATATCAAAATTTCAAGCCAAATAATCGTTTTGTACCCTAGTTAGTCAAGGGATGCAAATACCCAGGTAGTTTCAGCCGATCCAGTCAATCGATAGTTTATTTAGTTTCCAGACTGATTCTAACTAGATTGGGGAGGTACCTACAATTAGTAACTTTGTGCTCGGTTTCAACTGTTAATGGGTGTGGTTTAATTGTTTTAGTTGTTTCAGTAATGCAAAAATTAGTTTAGCCTTTGTACAACTATATTGGGGTCAGCTTCCAGTCTCACCGGATGTATTTTATATGGAGCGACTGCCTATCTGACCTCCACACTCGGTTTCTTGATCAAATTATTTTGATCTTGAATTTACAGTCTTGTCAAGGCGTTCTTTCTACCTCTCCAGTGCAAACAATGCATTTAGGTAACTCAAAAACCATTCATAAGTTTTACCTACACGATTCTTTTTTCAAACGGTATAACTATTACATGAAGACCCTGGATAGGTTTGGCAAGGTTGATTAATTGCATCAGAAAAAAAAAACTCACAATGTGGACCAATGACCTTGAGAAGGCCGCAGGAATCAGCTGGATGCGGGTCAAAGTCAAAGCATTTATTTCAATTAGGCACTTAAAAGGCACTTTTGAACGTCAATATTTACATTAAAATAGAATTGATTCTAGTCGCCCATTCCAAAATGTAGTTTCGTATGGAGAAGAACGGGCAAGAAACTCCATCTTTACTCTTTTAAAATGTTTTAAATACAATTTAACAAAGTACATTCATTCTATAATGATGTGTGAAACGAAGCGGGAATCATAGGACCCGTCGAAGTGGCGGAGCTTGGTAGCGATATGTCCAGCAGTGGACATTTTTCGGCTTAAATGATGATGATGATGATCACAAAAAGTGATACCTCGTAAATGTGAAAATATTCCATCTTACCATATCAATCGCTTTTCATCAGGTTTGATTGAGATCAACAGAAAACCCCTTCGGAAATGATAAAAAATACTTTCTCTATGTAAATCATTTCTAGGGCCTCGTATAAAGAATCTTTTACTAAAATAACAAAACCTACACTCAGTAACATGTCTTGATTATTTGTGTTATTACTAACTAACATCTACCCTTAGTATTAATAACCAGAATGACACCGATTCCAAAAAAAAAAACATTTTCGAGCATATTTTTCACAGCCAATGAAGTGTGAACGAATGCTCACTGACCCGGCAACAATACGAAGCTAATTTTGAGTTATACCACGAATCCACAATATTCTCATTAATTTGTGATATAAAATTATAATCATGTATGGATTACTAGATTTTGCCCGTCGGTTTCACTCATGTCTGCTATCATGGCCAGGGAAGTTAAGGATCACTCGATTCGCATACTCTCAGACAGCATGGCTGTTCTACAAGCGCTGAACAGTCACACGGTTGACTCTGGGCTGATATACGAGTGCCACCAGCGCCTCAACGAGGATCAAAGGACACAGCGGTTCGCTAGGCAACGATGCAGCCGATGAACTTGCCAGGAGAGGGTCGAGCATGACACCAGTGGGACCAGAACCCATTGTCCCACTTCCCTTCGGGTATCTACGCACTCTGGTAAGGAAACGAACCAGGGATCAACATCACAAAATATGGATGGACCTAAGTGAGTGCAGGCAGGCTAAGGAAGGACTTCCTGCGTTCGATGTCCGCCTCACGAAACAGGTTCTCCGTTTAACAAAACCACAGCTGCGTACAGTTACAGCAGCCGTAACTGGCCATGGGTCATTTAATAAACATCTCTTTGTCATAGGAGTAACAGACAGTCCGCTGTGCAGGGCCTGCATGGAGGACGACGAGACAGCGGCTCATGTGCTGTTAAACTGCCCGGCGGTTGCTAATTACAGGGCAAAATACTTCGGTAACCCAGGTACCCTTCGTGAGATTGTCAGCAACACCAAGGCGTTGCTGGCCTTTTTCGAGGAGCTGGGGTGGATCGAATGACCGATTCTCCCACCCGTACGCAAAATACGCGCTTTGACGTGGAGTTGCGGACAACAGCCCGTTTTACCTATTACCTATTCACTCATGTTCTAGGGTCATCATCATCAGCCCATAATGTTCCCACTGCTGGGACACAGGCCTCCTCTCGGTGAGAGGGATTGGGCCATAATCCACCACGCGGGCCCAGTGCGGGTTGGTAGATGTCACATGTCTTCAAATTTTTGGTTCTAGGACATGCCGGTTTCCTCACGATGTTTTCCTTCACCTTTTTGAGAGCAGTGGTGATGAAATAATTTACACAAAGTAAAGCGCCTGTCTGGGTTCGAACTCACGACCTACAACTCGTAAGTCGCAGCCGTTACCACTTGGCCACCACTGCAAGTTACATCATTTTTATATAATAAAAGTAATCCTCCCTTTTAGGGGAGGCCCAGCATTGGACATCTTTCGGCTGATATGATGACTAGAATATTTACTTTGTAAAGAATTATATTGTGATGACTGTGTGGGTGTATTTTTTTTATTTGTTTTCTTTGTTTTCTAATTTGTGCGGCCTACGCAAATATCCTTTCTTTGGTATTGTTCTTCAAATCGTTGAGTGCCTTAAGTTCTGAGTTGAGCTGTATAATTACTGATAAATACGTGCACTGATTGGACAGGTCCACTTAATCTGTGTGGCCATAATCTGACTAAGATCATGACTGGACTTTAAAAGAGACTGTGACCTCTGAGTTTGTTGCGGCCTTTCTTCTCAGAGTAGTCAGATAGGAAACGCCGACCACATCTAGTTTAAAAAATATGATTGACGTGTAAAAGTTTTTGTACAAACCTACTTACAGAAATAAAATCATTTTTCATTTATAAATCTAGCACCATAATTGTTAAACACACTTTCAAAACTTTTTTGAAAAATTGTCTGCTCAATAACGTAAATGTAAATAAACATGGTAGAACTGTCAAAGTTAAAGGAATTGCGATCAATTTTCGTTTTAAATGTGTAGCATTATCCCACTGGTTTCCTCACGATATTTTTAACTTCATCAATGTCAGTGATGTTTGAGGTATACTCAAAAAGTTCGTATGAATTAAAAAAGGACCATTTTTTATGTAAGTAGGTATGTAGATAAAAGCTAAAGGTATTCTATTGTGTTCATCTGTTTAGCCAATTGTGTGTGTGATTGTGTTAGAAATATTTACAAATGAGTATATTGTAAATAGTAGATTTACACCGCGAATAGCAGTAATATTGAGGCAGGTATAGTAAGGATGCAGAGCTACAATTTCATGGCCTCTTTCTGTCTATAAAAGTATAATCCGCTTATTAAAATGATGACTAAAAGCATCAGATTATTATTTTGATCTCAGAGAATAGTAAAACAAATAGGTATTTAAAATATTCTAGGAAAAAATGATTTTAGTTTTCATTTACAAAATCCCTTTTCATTCAATTTTGCTCGTTCCGAGTACAAAGAAATACTTAACAAAGCTTTATTTATTCCCAACAAAATTCCTCATAACTGCACCATTTCCAAGTGAAATATTTTATAATTTTATGCCATTAAAACTAAAAGTGTCGTTCGATAAAACTGAATTTGCCCACGTAATAGGGTTGGCAAAACTGTTCTGCCTAGCCTTTTATCAATTAAGTGCAGGTCGGCTTCCAGTCTAACCAGATGCCGCTGACATGGAGCGACTGTCTATCTGACCTCCATAACCCAGTTACTGGGTAACACGATACGCCTTGGTAAGACTGGTTGTCACATTTTCGAGCTGCTGACGACCGGTAAAACTGTCAAAGTTCTTCGAATGATAGCCATAACCTACGTCTTAACGCGTTTTCCGAGGCACAGAGGGGTCTTAATATCTAATGGATGGTTACCCATCCACGGAGCGACCGCGGCCAGAATAGCTTAATCTGATAGATTGATTCATGCGGCTGTTATTTTAAGCCACGAGCAAAACTATTATGATTTAATTTTAGCTGAAAATCAGTGATTGTGTAATCACTGCATGATTTCTGGTTCATTGCATGATAATAATGAGTTTAAATAACGAGTTATCTCAAAATTAACGCTGAGCCTGAACAAAGGATCGCTGTTAGTTGCTCGTTAATTATTCTAATAGAATATTAATAATGGAACTGCTGGGAAACTAGATTAATTTGGTTTAGATTGCCGTCAAGGGCTAAAGAGGCAATTTTTATTACAATTCACACTGTATTCAATAATTGTAAAACCCTTCAATGGCAAAAAAAAAAAAACATTTTCTACACGTACAGTAAAAACAACGCTGCCTTTCCAACAAAGTCTGACACCCGTTTTTACCAAGGGGTATCGTATTACCTAGTAACTAGTTTGTGGATGTCATCGGTCACTTCGTGTAAAAAAACAACCGACTTCCGGAAAAGCACTACAAAGTGAAAAATAACTTTAATTTCGGAAGGCGGTGACAAAAAAAGAAAATCCATATTCAAAGTCACCGACTTCCGAAATTAAAGTTATTTTTCACTTTGGAAAAAGTTTTATTTTTTACATTTTAGTTATAGTACTTACCTACCCCACACCAATTCGAAATTTCATCATTCTTGGGGTCAAGTAACGCATATTTATGTAATAGCAGCAATCGCGGTTGATATGTCGCAATTATACAGTAGAAATGCCAGTTGTATGACAATTAAAATTTATAATAAATTACCAACTGCCCTGAGAATGTTACCAATTAATAAGTTTAAATGTAAGATGTTTGATTGGCTTTTAGACATGTGTTTTTATTCCGTCAATGAATTTTTAAATCATACTTTTTGATAATGTAATTTTAATTTTGACATTGTGATTTATATTTTTGACATGATTTATTCTTTGACATTATGATTTATATTTTCGACATTATGACTTATATTTTTGACATTATAAATAATGCTAACCAGTCGAATAATTTGTAAAAATCCAGGATTTCATAATTTTATATAATATGCTCAAAAATACCCAGTTCTAATTTGCATGTACCTAGTTTACTAATTAATATTTCTACACCAGCAATGGTAGTATGTGTGAAACAATTTTTAATGTAAGATCTCAATGTACCATATACTGAGAAATAAATTCTATTCTATATGCTGTATTTTTTTTTAAGAATTCCGTTGTCTGTCTCCGAAATACATTATCACATCTATATGAAATTTAAATGAGACCATTGCGAAGAAAACCCCTTTCGAACAAAAAAAGAATGTTTCAAATCCGTGTATTTATATGACGGAGTTATGCCCGAACATACATAAAACCTTCTTTTTGAAGTCGGTTAAAAATACTGTTACTCAGCTGCTTCTGGTTAGACTGGAAGCCGACCCCAACATAGTTGGGAAAAGCCTAGGCGGATGACGATATCTAACAAAGGAAAACATATTCGTTTTAGCTTCTATCTAAAAAGCTTTATTATTTTTTTGAACCTAATTATTTTCAGACAGGGTACCCACTTAAGTAATTACTTTCTTATACCTTCATTTGAAAGAAACACAGAACTATTATTTTTAACTAAAACATCACAGTTTCAAACTCATGATCATGAGCTAGCTCATTACACTTACTAAATTAAAATCTAATATTATTTAACGTAACACTGCTAACCCTAGAGCGGTTATAACTGGTTCCAACTGTTTTAAACTAGTTCTCTCTAGTAGTGAAAATTCTCTCATTAACATAAACATGTTATATGTAATTGTGCAGAGGATGGATTGTATATTTAAGCTTTTAAAACCGAGAATTTGGAGATGTAAATGGACGTATTTTTTCTGGGGATGACAATGGGGGACGGTGTGAAAATATTATCATAGTGAAAGTACAGTGGCGTGTTGGCGATCGCAGTATGGTGGCAAAATGCATAGAGAACGCTGCTGCCCATTCTCTAGTAAGTCCCTTAGTCGCCTCCTACGACACCCACTGGAAGAAATGGGATGGTGCTATTCTTTTACGCCCGGACACCACACAGTTGGTCCATAGTTAAATGTAATTACAAATTGAAACAAGACATAAATACAAAAATTCAGCCTATAATGTTCCCACTGCTGGGACACAGGCCTCCTTTCTTTGAGAGGGAGTGCGCTGTAACCCAACACGTGGGCTCAGTGTGGGTTGATAGACGTCACATGTCTTCGAATATTTGGTTCTAAGACATGCCAGTTTCCTCTCGATATTTTCCTTCCCCTTCGCAGTTGTGACTTATTTATTATAATTAGGCAACCAACAGCGATGTACATAGTATGTATGTTATAGGGTATCTAAATTAAAGTATTGTATGGCTAGGTTTCCCTGTATAATTAAGTTAAGTATAAAATACTGATGAAATAATTCAGACAAAGTAAAGAACCTGTCTGGGTTCAAACCTAAGACCTACAACCAACAACAATCCTATACAAAACTTCAATACCCGCTAAAACTAAATGCATTTCTGATACATGCTATATATCATCAGATGATGATGATTTTAAATATCCTTTTTTGAGCCTGACTGAACATGCTCGCCTAGAAGCAAACCATTCACTCGTGACGTTTTTCATCTCACGGAAACGGAAAACCCCGAAAAATAAAGTACAAAAGCAACAAAATTCAAAGCAGTATTTATTTAATCCAATCGCGTAACATTTGACATTCACGTACGGTCGCACACGCAAGTGTTATCGCCGAATTTTATTCATTGTACTGTTGCCATCAATTTTTTTTTGTGGACAATCACATTTGTCGCTCACTGTACGTATTTGTATAGGTTTATTGTTTCGTTTGTGTATTTTTATGGGTTTATGTAAAGCTTTGTGTTTTGTCTTTTTTTTAGGGTTCCGTACTCAATCAAAGTGTGCCAATGGGACCCCATTACTAACTCCGCTTTTCGTCCGTCCGTCCGTTACAGGGCTTCATCTTTTATACCGTAGGTAATAGGGTAGACACTTGAAATTGCACAAACTGTAAACCAAAAATAACCGGTATAACAAAAAATAATGAAAACTAATTAAAGTTAAATATTAAAGTCCCCATAGAAAAAATGTAGTGTTAAAAAACTATGTATACAGTCAATCATTGTAAATACATAAAGTGAAAGTACCCCTAAGCATTATCAGCTATAATGATTCCACAGCTAGAAGACAGTGAGAGGGCCTTGTTCGGATTGGTAGATGTCACGTGTCTTAGATTTTTTTATTCTAGGATATGTCCGTTTTCTCGCGATGTTTTGGTTTACCGTTTTGCTGATGAAATAATTACACAAAGTAAAACACGTGTCCGTGTACGAACTTACGACTTACGTCTCGTAAATCGCGGCAGTTACCACTCTGGCCACCACTAGTCTAAATATGTATGTATAACTAGCTTTCGCTAGCGGCTCCGCCCGCGCGGAATTGTCACCCCTATTTTACCCCCTTAAGGGTTGAATTTTGAAAAATCGTTCCTCATTCCTTGTTAATATTATAAAGGGAACCTCTGTGCAAAATTTCAGCTTTCTAGGTTCAATGGTTTGGGCTGGGCGTTGATGAGTCAGTCAGTTATTCAGTCAGGACTTTTCTTTCGATTTATAAAGGAATCTCAAATTTTGTACGATGGTACGGACCCCTGATCGCGGCAGCCAACCGCTACCCTCCTTCTCCCTTTTTATTAGGATTCGCTGACCAAGGCATACTCTTACCATTCCCGACGACGCTACAACTCTAGAGCCACTAGCATCCTCAGGGTACACCGTCGCAAATCGCCGTCCTTTCGTCCTCGCCGCCGAGGCCCGTCGCAACGTCCCGTTCAATGTCCGTACCGTCCTTTGCACGAACCAGCCCGCGCCGCTGAGCCCGTAGTATTAAGTACGTCCCCTTATAATAGTCAATCCGTTTCAGTTTGTCCCTTGCTGCCCTCTACCAACGATGCCCTAAGCTAAGGTCCGTACTCCACAGGGGGTGCCCTTAGCGAAGAGTCGCTCTAGTTTAAAGTTTTTTAAGCCCTGGCTGGTAATCTTAATTTATTAAGATTATCACAGGCAAGTCCGGTTAAGCAGACGACAACCTAATAGGTTGAACTGGGTGATGTCATTAAAAAAAAAAAACGGTGGTACGGAACCTCTTGTACGCGAGTCCAGCTCGCACTTGGCCGCTTTATTTTGTGTTATTTAGGTTGTTGGGTGACCTACATTATGTTGACCTGCAAGAGCCCGTTTTCTGATCTGTTATACGAAAACGTTTATTTTGTATATTTTAATATTAATTATACTCAAACGAAAACCTGAACTAGTATTAGTTTCAAAAAAATTTTTTTTTTTTTGCTTTTCAAAGTTCTCTTCAACAAAGAATAAGTTTTTCAAAAGTTTTGCTAAGAGGAAAATTGTGTTTTAAAACACTTAAAAAACTAAAACTGTGAAACAGTCTGATGCAGACATTTTTTAAAGCTTCTAAGGTTCAAGAATTGTTTTAAAACACAGCATATCCGTTTTCTTAACCGTAATTTTTAAAAATCATGATAAAGAGATTACAGTTTTTTATTTACCTAATTAAAAAGCAAGTTGCATGAAATTTTATTTTAACATGTGATTCTAAAAAGCCTATTGCTGTAAAAAAATAAAAAACCATGAAACTATATATATTCAGTTATAACTAAGTAAAATGAACTGTTTGTTTTCTATATCTGCTTGACAGATGTTATTATAGCTTAGATGAGTTTCTTAACGATCAATCTCTTTAATTTACGAATACTGACATAACTTTAATAATCTCCTAATTTGACTTTAAAATTTGGACATAATAGACTCTGAATTGTAATTTTTAATTTGCTTGCATGCACAATTATGTACTGAAATATTATAATTGTATGTGTGCCAATATCGGCAAAACATAGCGCACTACCTTAATTTTAAGATCTTTGTATGAAATTACTTATGTTTTACAAAGAAACAATTCTATTCTATTCTATTTATATAATTTTTGTCGAAACCATCTATTGGTTTTTTACTAAAATTCAACCTATATACCTATCCGTCGACCCCGGTTTCTTAATAACATTTAATTAGGTGTTCTTCTTGTTTTTACTCCTAAATCTAAATAATATTTGTGCTTTTCAAAGAGACTTGAAATGTTAAGATGGTCACCTATCCACGGTCCAACCGCGGCAAGCGTAGCTTAACCTGTTCGGTCGACCCGAACAGCTGTTATAACTAAGCGTTGATACCAACAATATCTACATAAGCCACTATAATAATTCGCCCATTACCCACACTCCAATCACGTCTATAGAGGTGCACCGACTCGCGGCACTACATGGTACCACGAATGGGTGCACCTCTATAGTTTCACGCCTTAGTCTTTATCTTGGCACTTAACCCGCTGAGAAGTGCCAACGCAATTAGTGTTAGTGCCCGAGTACGTTTGTTTTGAAAGTCAATATTTGACACTAAATAGTGTTCAGTAATGGTAATGTACGCAGGTTGGTTTGGGGGTGAAAGGGAGGAGTACGAGATGAAACATAGGCACGTCGTTTAATAATTTTAATTTACTTTTAGGAGATCCTAGTTTATAGCAATATACATATAGGTAACTGTTAATCCAGGCTAACAATTAACTTTCTATTGTAATGTAGCCGACAGGTTTCGCGCCTGACTTCACCGTTAATCACAAATAAGCACCTTGACGAACACGTGCCGAAATCTTTAACTTGTTACATTTTAAAGTAAAGCCCTACAGTATTTATTTTTTTCGTTTAGCCTACACTGTCCCACTGCTGGACAAAGGCCTTGCCAAGTCATTCCAGGAACTCTTTTACATGTAGTGTTATATAACAAAGTATTTAATATATTTCAAATTATTAGTTCTCGAATACATAAGTATCTACTTATCGTAAAAATCCTCCGTAAACAACACTTTCAATAAATCGTATTCAGTTCCCGAACCTACTTTTGCATGCCAAAACGCAACGAAGCTATAAATCACCAAAACTCCAGGCCAAGGTTAGTCCAAACTAAAAACCTGACCCGTCACCCATACATCCCAAACTCCCCCCATCGATCACCCCCAAAAACGAACAAAACTGTAGTTTCGTCCCCATGGGAGTCGCAAATCCAGGTGTTCCGATGTTCGGGAACTTTGATGTAGAGCGCGGCGCGGCTACAAATCACGTGGACCTTTATAGGCGACACGAGTTCAGGGCTGTCAGCTTTGGGGGACTAAGGGGGGAAAACTTGAGGACTGATATTATTCGTTTTTTTTAAAGAGATGGGCTTTGTTTAGATGTAAAGTATAGATATTGTTAGTGTGGTGTTTTTTATGAATCTAAGCTGAATTCTGCACATTTTAATAATTTTTCGTTGTCATTGCTGCTAGAAAGGGGGTGAATACTGTGATGGCGGTTGTGAAGACTTTTTGTAGCATGATGTCATGCTGCGATGAGTCTAAATATATTGGATTATGAGTATTTTTTTTATTTTTATTGTGTCCCTCTAAACTCAAAAAGGCTAATATAATAAACAAGAGGCAGGAATAAGACGATTGTCAAAAACAGTATTAATCAGGACGTGCAGTTTTATTAAGTTTTTTTGCTAGCTTTTGACCGAGGGTTCACTCGCGTGGAAGTCGGAAATTATCCCGTATTATAGCACCAGGACAGAAAAGTATACTATGATCTCAGCCATTAAGGCGTAAACCTTTGTCTGCTGTTACCTATTCACGCCTTGATGGGGAAAAAAATCGAATGTATCTTTGAGCATAATCACTCTATAACGTTCCCATTGCTGGGACACAGACCTCCTCTCGGTGAGAGTGAGTGGGCCGTAACACATAACGCAAGACCAGTGCGTGTTCGTAGATGTCACATGTCTTCGAATTTTTGGTTCTAGGACATGCCGGTTTCCTCACGATGTTTTCCTTCACCGTTATGAGCACAGTGGTGATGAATCTACGACGTAAAACGTGGTAAGTCAAAACTACATTTACTTCCGCAATTTTAATATTAGTATGGATATTGATTACTTTATCCTCTCGTGTCCTACTTAATTGATTCTAAAGACACCCAACTTAGTATCTAAACACTCAGTCAAAACCAAAACAGCCACAAATAACAACAGAGACAGACTAGACACACGTCACTCACTCGCCAGACATTCCCTCGACAGCCCTATTAGACCCGCCACGGCCGGCCGCGTTCACATGACACTGTTTAATTCACATTATCTCCTGCGTCACCGCTGCTTTTAAATCATTGGTGGGCTTGCAAATGGACTGGATATGAATAAATTTATTGTTGTAGCTTAAATTGTTCTACTGCAGGTTAAAAGTCTATTCTCGTATTATAGAAGGAATGAGCACTGATTAATACTGATTGAGATCAGGTTCCGCTACGCTTGCTGCGGTTAGTCCTTGGAACGGTGCCCATCTTTGCATATCAAGACCCCTCTGTGCCTCAGAAAGCATGTTAAGCCGTTGGTCCCAATTACGCTCATTCGTAGGTCGAAAACCCGATAACCGTCAAAGTTAGACAATCGTCGTACCAAGGGGTATCGTACCCAGTTACTGGGTTGTGTCAGGTTAGATAGGCAGTCGCTTCTGGAAGCCGACCCCAACATAGTTGAGAAAAGCTAGGCAGATGATGGATGATAAGCATTGCTTCCTGATATTAAATATAAAAAAGAGCAAAAATTTAAAGATAAAAATGATTAATTGATCATTGATCTAAATCAGGAGACTGAGGCATTTACGACTTCCATCAGTAACTCAATTAACCCCTTTTAGATAATTGCCTTCCATATAATCAATAGATACAATACATCTTGCTCTCACACCCTCCGTCATCACTCACGGTACGGTTAGCATAAAAACCGATCCTCAGTGACTAATGACAGTAGTTTCGGTGAACGCCCCGGGCAGCATAAATCAAGTGCTGCCGACGCTACCGACGGGCTATCCGATACTAAATTAGTTTTAACTATATTGTAGGGTAGTGGTTTAGGTGGTGAATTAATGTGGGTAGTTTTAAAAAGTGTAGTGATACAATGTTACTGTACGTATATTCTTGGGCTTAACTTTGGATGCCAAGCTTCAGTGGGGCCCACATATAGCTAAATTGTTGAAAAAGCTAAGTTAGGCAGCATACGCTGTTAGGAAAATTCGTAATTTAACTGATGTAGAGACAGCCCGCTTAGTGTACTTTAGCTATTTTCATAGTGTAATGTCGTATGGTATTCTATTGTGGGGAAATGCCGCCGACATTCAGACTATTTTTGTCTTGCAGAAAAGAGCTGTCCGATCAATTTATAAATTAAGTCCGAGACACTCTCTCAGAGATAAATTTAAGGAGATAAATGTAATGACTGTGCCTTCACAGTATATTTATGAAAATCTTTTATATGCTCATAAAAATATTAAATTGTTTAAAAAATACAGTGATATCCATAGTATAAATACTAGGAACAAACACAAATTTGTTGTACCATCAACAAGGCTCAAGAAAATAGGTGGGTCATTCAGATGTCAATGTATACGCTTTTATAATAAACTTCCAAGCCATGTTCAAGATCTAAGACTCAATAAATTTAAATCATTCATAAAACGTAAGTTGTGCCTGAAAGCCTTTTATACCGTTAAAGATTATATTAAGGACAAAAAAGCTTGGAATGACCTGCTCCAATTTTGTATACTGAATGTTGTTTTTTCTTTGTTTTGCTCTTTGACATTTGATTATTATTATGTACACTTTGACATTTGATCATTATTATATACACTTTGACATGAATATTTACTTTGAGAAGTATAATATTATTTTTGTTTTAATTATTGTGAATGTGAGGACTATGTGGTATTTTTGTTTTTGTGTTTCGTCTCTTTCTCAGTTCGTTTTTAATGTTAATCTGGCAGTTTGAGTACTTTAGGCGTCCTACCGAAATCTCCTTTCTTTGGTATTGTTCGTCAAATCGTTGAGCTCCTCAAGTTCTGAGTTGAGCTGTATGATTACTGATACATGCGTGCACTGAATGGACAGGTCCACTCAACCTGTGTGGTTCTTTCCTCAAAAGACCATTTCAGACACCAATCCACATGGTCTTCACATGATCTGACCAAGATTATGTCTGGACTTTAAAAGAGACTGTGACCTCTGAGTTTGTTTCGGCCTTTCTTCTCAGAATAGTCAGATAGGAAACGCCGACCTCATCTAGTTTAAAAAATATGATTGACGTGTAAAAGTGTTTGTACAAACCTACTTACAGAAATAAAATCATTTATCATTTAATGAGTTTAAATGTTTGACTACCGTTGTGTAAAATACTACCGATTAACATACAGAACATTCCGCCTATATTTCCCGGGTTATTCACGAACTCTTCGTATAATTTTTAACCCCCGATGCAAAAAAAGGGGTGTTATAAGTTTGACAGCTAAGTGTCTGTCTGTGGCATAAACGGGTGTACCGATTTGCGTTTGTTTTTTTTTTTCATTAAAAGCAGGTTTTTTGGTTCACATGTTTCATCAACATCGCTTCAGCCGTTTCAAAGTTACCAGCTGTTTTGTTAGCTGCAGTAGGGTTCTTAGACGCATAATGTGTTTTTACTTTACTTTCAAACATACCTGTGACCTAAAATTTGAGACACGTTTGCTATACAACTTATATACAGCAAGATTATGTAATCCGTGGCATGGTGCTGTAGACAGGATATCAACCACACGAGTACACTCTACAATAACAGATATGTCGTGTTTAGATTCATTTTGATCAGTATTTCACTTTAAACACAATGCAATGATGGCAACATGATGATCTGATGCTGCAGCCTGGATATCAAGCACACTAGTGCACTCATTTTAATCAAATTTTGTTTTGTCTGAAAGGTGACTTAATGGAAAATGTTCTTAGCTATGACTCAAGAAAATTGGTTCAGCCGTTTGAAGATTATCAGCTCCTTTCTGGTTGATGAAGGGATTTGAGTATGCCACGGTTCTGATCGAGTCGAAATTTGGTATTATATTACTTCAATGATATTAGACGAAGAAAGTAACAGTGAACTGATGCTGCAGCATCACCTGGAATTTCCAGGATACCTAACTACCTTACGTTATATGTTATAGATAAATGGTGATCATGGTCTGATGATGAAATAGCATCGTGGAATGAGGATAAATTAGTTTCAATCTTCACTGTGGGAAACATACTGTACAAATTTAAGCAAGACATGCGTCGATTGTAGCGTGTTAACGATTACTACGTACATATTAAGTTTAAAAGCAGGAAATAAAATTTAAATTAAAAGTTCAAAAAACCCCCGACCCAAACAAAAACCTCTAAAAAGTCAATGAAAACGCCAAACAGTCGAGGCCCAGTAATAATGAATGTAACTATGCGATTGTAGAAAAGATAACGTTTTCATTAGCCGTCCCGGACGTGACAATGTTTTGATCAAAATATTACCTACAACTTAAAAGGCCAATAAATGTTATAATTTTTTCTTTTCAGAGGTTTTTGTTTGAGTCTGGGGTTTTTTGTCATTATCTCTAACACACAGCCTATCATAAGATAATGCCTTGTTTGCCGGAAGACTTGGACAGGGCTGTACCCATCGTAAACCTACATTTCGCTTAATTTTAGAAATTCCATCACTGCTTCGTTGGTTTACTAGTCGCAAGCACTACTGCAGAGCACGAGGTCCTGGAGTCGATCTCCATGTCGGGCAAAGTGTCATTGAGTTTTTTCTTCTGGAATTACTCAGTAGCAGCCCGGAGTGAATTTGTGCCCGGTTGATGGCATTAGGCTCGCCCCTATTATATAAAACTTAAACATAACTGGCGAACTGTGGGTCTAGTTACTCTATCTACACATCTACCTGACCCTTCGAGGATTACAGGCGTTATGTTATGTTACAACAGGTTTTCTACGTCAGAAAAAAAAACAGTTCTATTTGAACTACAGCCCGAAAATAGCATCTACACCTCAAAACTCCCAACTCCAATACATAACCCGACCACGTAGAATGAGGCGGCGTTAGTACGGACCTCCAAATTGATGAGGTGCCACTAAATTCTGCTGGGTTATTGCCAAAGTTCCGAGTATGATGTCAGTTTCTTTGAAAAACTATCGCAGGGTGGCTCAAACGTTCGTTTTTGTGTGAATTCGAGGACTGTTGGAGAGACTTTATATTTTTACTGAGTTGGTACTAGCTTTAATCAATCTACAATTTTTTGCTGTAGGGGAGGTCTTTTTCCATGCAGTGAAGGAAATATTGAGAAGAAAACTAAGTTTCCAATTCTTTATTTACACTTTTTATTTACAACACCAAGGTACAAAGTTGTTGTATAGATACCTTTGTATCATAGTTTTATATAAATTTAAATATCGTATCACAACAAATATGTCCTGCCGTGCCAGGGGAACCTACACTCCCCATTTCGTCGACTCAATTCATCGTCTGCGTCCTGTCAATTAGTATACTAGCTTTTGCCAGCGGCTTTGCCCGCGGCCCCGCCCGCGTGGATGTCGTTTCTCGCGTAAAAAAGTAGGCTACGTCCTCCATATCCCAGGCTATATAATCTCTGCCAAATCAGTGTCCAAGATAATCTCAGACCCTGATTACAAAACAAGGTTTTTATTTCGATCAGGTTTAAATTACCAACACAGCTTTTGAATGAAGAACCCATAAAGTATAGAAATTCAGTTCTTTTTGCAAAACTGACTACTTAGTCCGGTGCTACGTTGTAATTTTTGTATCAAGCACTTTACCCAAATCAAACTAAAATTGAATTGCAAAAACTGGCTCGGAGCTTTCGGCTAGAACTATTGTAAGATCGCGTTTTGTAATAAGACGGGTTACGTTTATAATTAATAGAAAAAGTGTCATTAGAATTTGCCTAGATTTGAATCCTCGAAAAAATATATTGTGCATGAAAGTTTTAATAATACTGACAATACCCAAAAAAGATGCTAAAATCAACCGACAAAAAATCGACGCCTAAATAAACACAAGAAGAGCCCTCAGTAATAACCGTCCCGCCCACCTGTCATCTGAACTCAGTCTGAAATCCAGTCGTCCAATTCGCAGCCGCCTCTAATTCGCACTGAAATAAAAAAAGGACTCTCCGTTCCCTCCGCCTAATTGCATTATTTAATTTCTAGACTAATTTTATTTCTCTTTTTCCTCAACAGAGGATATCAATGGTTCTCGACTCGGCAATAGGTTGAAACGAGAATTTTCGCACTTCTTACACTGTTTAAATATTGTGAATATTTTGAGTAGGATTCCCAAAAAAATACTGCTGTTCGATTATTAGTCTATTCAATAAGTAAACTCCAAAATTTCGAGCAAATTGAGATAGTATTTCTATGAGAAAACAAAAAAACAAGACAACAAGGACACAATCAGCCATTGTCTGTTATTTACATTGTTTATTATTACATTACGACATAACAAAAGAACTTCAAACGATTAATAGTAAGCTTTGTATATTCAAGAACCCATAAAACTAAACAATAAGTGGTTAGGAGGCAACAAAAACTCAAGCGATCATTTTTTATGTGCCGGACGTAAACATCTCAAGTGTCAGATAACAGCGATGTGCTTGACGTCATGCGTTTTTACGGCCTGAGCGGTTAAACCCCTTTTCTTTACTCATGGGGTTTAATCGTAATAGTACTGATTGTCTTTTCATGGCAAACCTGTAAATCTCTTAATAAACTAAGAAGTCAGGTTGGCTGCCATCACGCGGCATCTTCGAGGTCTCCGTGCACTAACACTTGCACTATGGAAGACCTTTGCGGTGCCAACGATACCGCTGTCAAAGAGGCTGAATTCTGATTGAAGCATATTTAAAAAACCAACAAATGTGATCATCGATGCGACGAAGAAGAAAAACTGTTAGTCTTCAAGAGACAGGTATAATACTAGATGTCTAATAACCATATTTTGTAATTACGTATACTCTCTTTTAATACGGGTGCGAGCCCTCAACAGAGTACAATTTCAGCCACCGTTTATTTCTTTTAACAAGAGAATTTGAAAACGCAATGGAGAAACACAAATATAAATCTGATAATAGACACGCTCTATTTGGTGCCGTACTACCAACGCAACAGCTGAAAATTAGGCAAAGCTTCGTGATATCGACAGTATCCCACCAGGCAATTTGGTCGATGCCCGTTGCAATCTATGGCAGGATACCTTTACCCCACCTACTCACTATCTACCACTAAACAAGCATTTTCCTGCTTGGTGTAACCTTTCACGGTCCACTTGGACGTCCCTGAACCGTCTTCAAACCCAAGTGGGAAGGCCGAACGTCGTAAAATGTGACTACCTCGACGGAGCGGCAGCAGAGTGTGGATATGAAGCTATGTCACAAACTATGCTCCATCTCCTCATGCCCTCTGTGTCACAAAACGTGCAGCCAAGGTGACCTTAGCATTGCCCCGGACAACGCCGTGGAAGTGTCGAAGTTTTGGGCTAATACAATTTAATAAGTCCTGTCAGGGACTCGAAGAAGATTGCAGTTGGCCCCGTATAAGAATAAAACGCAGAACCTAAGAACGAACGACCACTATACCAACGACGGTAGTCAATAGAATAGAACAAGTTGATGTCAATTTTTACTAGCCAGATTCAAGGACGTTCCCTAGTCTCTTGACGTGATTAATTAGTCATTTTTTACGTTATCCACCAATAAGGTGAGACTGATCATCACCATCATCAACAAGGTGAGACTGAAATTTCATTCTCCGCGAAAACTCTGTCAGTAATACCTACTATTGTTGTAAAATGAACCTAAACTACCGATAAAAAACCAGATTCGAGTTGTAATAGTAGGTAGTCATCAACTCAGACAACTGTCCTCGAGGGGTAACAACGAGGGACTGAACTAACACAATTACTCCGGCCATTACTGACGATACGTAGCTTTCGTTTTCAGTTAGCACGTGAGAGGAGAGCAGATTTACAAGCTTATCAGAACGTACTATGTAGGCTTCTGATATTTGTCAAAGGAGTTAAGCTTATTTTGTAGTGATATTTGCAAAGCAACATGGCTAATCAGCCACGTTGTCTTGCTGGTTTGCATTTATATTTTATCTTTGAAAAGCATACCCTGGCGGATTGCTAGGGTTTACTTTCATGCTCTTTAAATACACTACCGATATATGTAGAAATATTAGCGCCTTGTCAAAGAGTTCTTTATGAGAAGTACTGTTAAACCATGAAATATTCGAAGTCATGTAACTACTAACCCACATTTGGCTAGAGTGGTGGATTATAACATCTTCCCATTCCCTTTCACGAAAAGATCGCCGGTGGCCTAGCAGTAGGGACTATTTCAAGCACGAGGTAAATTCAGTTTGAATGAAATGGTTTCCGATGACTATCAACTTTTTCTGTAAAATCGAAAATGATCTCACTACGATCTCTAATTCTTGGAAAACAAATATCTTATAATACATTTAAACCATTCTATTTCAAGAACAAACGGAAGAATTCAATACAAAACCTACCACAAAAACGTACGCACGTAATAAAATGCACCCCAAATAAAATATACCAAAGAAAAAGGTACGTAAGTAAGTACAAATTGAGTTCTCTCGCAAGTGTAGCGGCAAAAGATTGATGTCCATAATCTAGAGTCAGTTGAATTACTAGCTCGTTAGAGTCAGATACAGATAGGTTACTTTTGCTGGGAATTATATTGAGATTATGAATGAATGTATTTAGTTTGTGCGTCCTTAGTTTGTTATACATAGGTCCTAGTAGAAACCTGCTGTCCGATGTTTAAGGTGATTAAATGATAAATGATTATATTTTTGTAGGAAGTGTCAAGAATAATTTAAAAACTAGATGAGATTGGCGTTTCCTATCTGACTACTCTGAAAGGCCGCAACAAACTCAGAGCCAACACAGCTCGTAGTCCTTTTTAAAGTCCAGACATAATGTTGGTCAGATCATACGTAGATTGATTTCTGAGTTGGTCTTTGGAAGACAGAATCATACAGATTGAGTACACCTGTCCAGTCAGTGCACGAATTTGTCAGTAATTGTGCAGCTCAACACAGAACTTAAGGACCTCACCAGACTATATCACAACACTCTACACTGGCTCATCACCACACCGAGTCTCTCGTGCAGGCAGCCTTGCAGCTCTTCCACCGTTTCTCGCCACTATCGGCGATCTGGCATTTGTTACTGACAATAATATTGCTAATCTATTATATAGATAAGTGGCGGCATCTACAATGCCACATGCGAACTACGCATCAAAGACTTGACGTTACACAAATCCTACATCCCGCAAGCAGTTTACCGCGCGACTCGTATATATACAACATCCTGACATCAACCATCGGGCAGTTGGGGCACCAGACACAACACCCATTTGGTCGGAGGATCCTTCCTCCGTTTTCCATAGAGTATGAGTGAACTTTACACCCTGTTCCTCATACCTCTATAGATACACTACAGTACTTAATTAAAACCTTAAGAATATTTTAATCATTTGAGAACGCTTCCAAGAATACTGTAGATTCAAAGGTAGTAATTTCGATATGTCGTTTTCTATAGATAATGACACTCATTAGAGGTCGTATACATACGTCTACTTAAGGTATGTAGACGACCTGAAACGGATCGTTGACTTCAGCTATTCGAGAATAGATAAAAAGGACTACGACAAGGACATAATAAATCAGACTGTGGCGAATACGTGATTGAAATCACACAATAAATACACATTAACATCACTCACATATCGACATTACCCACATCACTAGTTTTAATATTAAAATGCTTATCGAATTGAGAGCGCAACATAAATGCAGCACTATTGATTTCGAACAAAAGTCACAAATTACAGATTCGGCCAGACGTAAGTATACAGCAAAGTATTCGAATTAAACGATATATAATTCATTTGTTAATTAAAAACTGGGAATGCGACGTTGCACCAAAAATGCTTAATTGGAAACTATTGTGTTTTAATGTGTATCGTAGGATGTAATTTGTAAATAATTGAGGAGGTACGTGTGCTGTTATTATGGCCGGTAGTGTACCGACGGATTTATTTTGATTGAGTTGTTCTGTTGTTCGTTCAGCTGAATGAATGAGGTGTGCATCAGATTCTGTATTAACTACCCATTTTTTGTTGATGTTTCAACTGTTTTTTTTATACCAAATTCATTTCAATTCACAGGTCATTCAGTGAAGTGTAATTTTAATACTGTAAAATTATCATAAACAGTTATGAATTCGAACCTTACCCAACTAAATTATGGGTAAAAATATCTGCTCAGTAGAGAAAAAGCTAAAAATATTGTTGCCATTCTAACAAAAATATCAGTCGTACAGATGATCTCTACAAATATTCAAATTGCGTTTTTCCATCCATTTTGATACTAACATAAAAGCCTTTGCTGAAAAAAGCACGAACATAACCCTTATTAATCCTTTCAAAATATTCTTAAACTTGAACAAATCAGTTTACATACTTTGTATAACAAAAACAACTTAAATCATAAATAAAAATGGTCGAACTCACAATTCTTTCGTGCAAAATCCTTATATTTCATTATTCCACACATGACCGTCAATCCTAAGGGTACAAACTTGGACCCTCGTCAGTTTACGTCAAACTACAGATATTTGACTACGGGCCCGAAAATATTGGTTCTGCTAACGTACTCTGTAGGCATGGCTAAAAGAATATGTAAGTAAACCTACCCAAGTTCGATTCCGAAGGAAGTATGAGATTTAGGTCTTTACCTATGAAATTGCCGTTCTGCAGTACTGGCCATTTCAAATCAAAATAATTTTTGTTTGGCTAAGAATTCTAATTTCAAATTAATTTTATTTTAAAAACATGGATTTTTTTTTCTAAAAGTAGTCATTTCTTTATTGATTAGTGTTACATTTTCATCGCATTTCAATCTTTTTCGTCATCATGGATACGTTAAAAATTCGAGTAATTATGGAATATGAGTACCGTCGTGGCAGCAACGCGGCACAAGCGGCACGCAACATCAACGACGTTTACGGAGCTAACACTACAAACCAACGCACCACCTGTTATTGGTTTGCTCGCTTCCGTTCTGGAAATTTCGACCTGAAAAGTGAACCTCGCGGTCGTCCGAAGACTTTGGTCGACAATGACGAATTAAAGGCGATTGTGGAAGCTGATGATACACAATCTACGGCTGAATTAGCAGCAGCTTTCGACGTTAGCGTCAAAACAATATTGGTCCATTTGCGTCAAATTGGCAAGGTAAAAAAGCTTGACAAATGGGTGCCCCACGAACTCAATGATCGCCAGCGCGAAGTACGCGTCGAGACGTGCCTTGCACTGCTCAACAGACACACAAATGAAGGAATTTTGAACCGCATTGTTACCTGCGATGAAAAATGGATTCTGTTTGATAACCGTAAGCGCTCAGCAAGTTGGTTGGATCCTGGTTCAGCACCTAAACAATGCCCTAAACGAAAACTTACCCCTAGAAAAGTGATGGTCACTGTTTGGTGGTCTAGCGCCGGTGTGATTCATCACAGCTTCTTACCAAACGGGGTGAGCATTACTGCAGATGTGTACTGTGAAGAACTGAACACAATGATGGAGAATCTGGCGCATCTCCAACCAGCATTGGTCAATCGCTCGTCTCCGCTGCTCCTGCACGACAACGCGCGACCTCATACTGCACAGCAGACGGTCTCCAAGTTGCAAGAACTGGGGTTGGAAGCTCTCCGTCATCCGCCCTACTCACCAGACCTTGCGCCTACAGACTACTACTTTTTCCAGAATTTGGATAACTTCTTGGCGGGAAAAAAATTTAATACCCGAGAGGCAGTACAAAATGCCTTTGAAGAATTTGTTGCCTCCCGTCCAGCTGATTTCTTTAAGAAGGGCATCAATAAACTGCCACTGCGATGGCAAAGATGCATTGATTGCATGGGTGATTACTTCGATTAATACAAATAAAAAATTCATGAAAAAAATTCGTTTAAATTTTTTCATACAAAACGGCAATTTCATAGGTAAAGACCTATTATTCAGAATATCTTTAATATCCACCTTGTTTTGTGTTGAAAGAACTTTTATGGGAATTATTTCTCGAGGTAGGGGCATGCAGTGAAGGTTTAAAAAGTACCACTGCGAATAGTCTTTAGACCGAGAATACGATGGATTTGAAGTGTGAAGGAAGATATAGCAAGAAAGGGTGTCTCCTAAAATAACTGCTGATATTATTACAGATATATAAGGAAGAAGATATGCTGCTTCTTTATTTGAACACGCTAACGCTCTGGATCCACACGTCATAATGAAAAAGAACTTGATAGTATAACTTTTGAGGTTATGTAAGATCACGCTACGACCATCGGCTCCAAACATCTACGATTCATAAATGAGGTATAACCATACCTGATTTCTAGATCTGAAAGAGATACTGTGGCCCCTGGCACACAGGCAACTGAGAGAACACGGGTGGGTTTTAGTCAGTAAAAGTGTGACACGCCCTTCTGCTCCACCCAGAGCAGGAGAAGTTATTTGTTGATATCCCACCCTCAAAAAAAGGTATAACCAGTCACCAACAGACAGACAGACAAACAAACAGTCGTTGCATTGTACGATATGTAAGAAGATGACCGTTATTTCTTAAGGGTAGAGTTCCAAACCCGCTACCCTTGTCATTACATGTCAAACTGTTGATATTTGGTCGTAGTTCAAAACACATTATTGATTTTAGTTTCTGCGCTCAGAAGTTTTGAAATTACTGTTGGGATTATGATTAATGTTTGTTTGTACACCGGTACCTACAGTTAACCTTACTAACATTAACTACGAAAATCACCTTAACAATAAACGTCTGTATAAAATTGTAACCGTCAAGATGTTGAGTTGGCTGTAGGTACTTTCATAACATTTTCTTATGTCGGTTTAAGAACCATAACACCTACATTGGTTGCATGGTTGGACTGGTTGTCAGACTCTCTGGCTTCCGACAACCCGTAAAGACTTAACGTGCTTTCCGAGGCACGAAGTAGTCTTGGTATGTAAAGATGGTCACCCATCCTCGGACCCACCTCAGCAAGCGTAGCTTAACCTGATCGATCGACCCGTGCGGTTAGTATTACTTAGCCACAAACCTCACTTGTGTTTGTACCTACATTATTATACTACCTCCCAATAGTAAGCGTACCGTTAAGCCGTGGATTACTGCCGGTTTATTAAGATGCATTAAGAACCGCAACAAACTCCAAAAAAAATCACGTAAGGATCCATTTAATGACATCTTAAAAATAACCTACCGCCGTTATCGCAATTATTGTAATAACCTAATTAAAAAATTAAAAAGAAAATTTGAAAGAGACCTACTAACGAAATCCGTCACAAACAATAAGTTATTATGGAAAAATATTAAAACCTTAACTTACACCAACAGTTCTAAGAGCCAAAACACAGAACTACTACACATGGGAGCAAATTCAACTGAGTCTGTTAATTTAATTAATAATTACTTCGCAAAAATTGGTAAAGAGTTAGCCCAAAAAATTCAACCTTCAGCACAGAACTTAATCTCTTCTCAACCGGAAACATTAGTGACACAAATGAACTCGTTTGTTCTTTTAGATACTGATCCCAATGAAGTGAGCAGGATTTTGATGAGCCTAAAATCTGAGAGCGCCCCTGGCTGGGACAATGTATCCACTAGATTTTTGAAACACATAAGCCAGGAAATTGTACCTATCATAAGTCACTTGGTAAATCTTTGTTTTGAAAAGGGTATTTTCCCTACCCCATTTAAGCAATCCATCATCATCCCTGTTTACAAGGGTGGGGACAGGGACGATGTCAACAATTACAGACCCATATCCATTTTGCCAGCTTTATCCAAAATAGTTGAAAAACTAATAAACAATAGGCTCTTGAAATTCTTTCAGAAATGTAACACCATAAGTAACTCACAATTTGGATTCAGGCGAGGGGTATCAACCGAGGATGCAGTTACTGCCCTCACCTCGCTAGTGGCTGATAATTTAGATAGGGGTAGAAAATGTCTGACCGTCTTTCTTGACTTAAAAAAAGCGTTTGACACCGTCTCTGTTCCCATTCTCATTAACAAACTGGAAGCGTCAGGTGTGAGAGGAATTCCGCTCAAAATGTTCAAGGACTATCTCTCAAGCAGGAAACAGCGGGTTAAGGTGGGAGAACACGTCAGTTTTGATGCAAATGTCACATTTGGAGTCCCTCAGGGAAGTGTTCTGGGCCCTACGTTATTCCTACTTTACATTAATGACCTCTGTAACCTTAAAATCCGTAACGCTAGCGTGTTATCTTATGCCGACGATACAGCTGTAGTCTTTTCTGGGAATTCTTGGCAAGATGTTGCCGGAAGTGCTGAAGCTGGTATGACCCAAATAGCTGAATGGCTCAGAAATAACCTGCTCACACTAAACACGGATAAAACGAATTACATATGTTTCAGTATATCACACAGAACACAACCATATACAGATTTTAATATAGGAGTACATACGTGCAATGATTCAAACTACTGTCAATGTCCAAAACTAGTCAAAGTGTCTCAAACTAAATATCTTGGTGTCATTGTCGACGAGAGACTATCTTGGTACCCCCACCTTGAACAGGTCACTAACAGAATCAGAAAACTGAGCTGGATATTTAAAACGCTGAGGCATATTGTTCCAAAAAAAGCACCCACCAGCTCAAATACCCCCAGAAACCTACTCAACGAAATATACATAGCGTTAGTACAGTCCGTTTTGGTGTACTGCATCCCCATATGGGGGGGTGCGGCCAAGACTAAGTTCTTTGACCTTGAACGGGCTCAACGAGCTCTAATAAAACTAATTTATTTTAAAAACCTTAGATATCCTACACACAGTCTTTATCAATTAAGCGATTTACTCTCGGTGCGAAAACTATACGTAATTAAAACTGTTCTAAAGAAACAGAAAACTCTTTCTTTTGACCCCAGCTTAACCTTGAAAAGAAGAAAAGATATAGTAGCAGAAGTTCCCCAAACTAAAACCAAGTTCGCTCGTATACAATACAAAAGACGCTCAGCTCAACTATACAACAGAATTAACAAAGACATTTACATATATAATAAGACAAAAACTGAATGTAAAAAATATTTAACTAATTGGATAAAACCACTTACTTATGATGACACGGAGGCGCTGCTGGAATAAATATACCCTACCTCTAATGCCTGTACATGTTCACCTCATGCATACGCTCTGATTCATATGTACTCACATTCTCACACCCTCACATTTACACATTTACACTCTCACATTCACACACTCTCACATTCACACACTCCCACATTCACAGACCCTCACGCCTGCATGCCTGCCTGCGTGCTGTACTGGCATGCTTAGCTTTATTATTTCTCTTTTTTTTTTAACTATTTATTTTTAGTACTACTTTTTTCTTTACTCTTAGATAACTATATATTTGCATAAAACAAGTAAAAGATATTAATTTAAGTTATGGAAGAGCGGAGTCTCCTAACACAGGCATATCTGCTTAAAAGGAGGCTCCAATCACTAGTTGTTAAGTTTTACTTGTTAAAATAATAAAGCATTTTTCATTTTTTCATTTTTCACCTACTTGTCAAACCTATTTTAGGTTAATACTCATATCGAGTCTTCACCAAATCAGTCAGTTGCAGATAATTGACTTGAAACCAATCCATAATTTATAGTAAACCCTGCTTAATTCAAGGTGCGTAGGTAGTCGCTAATCAAAGATAGTCGATACTCGTACTGTCTAGCAAACGGCCTAAGGCGATAATCTATACTCCGTTGTAGGTAAGTGACATAGCTGTAATTACATTCGACTATTATTAATTAAGTTTGACTAGGTATATGTAATTTGTAGGATCAGTGACAGGCTCTTTGTGTGGGTTTGTCCGGGGAAGCAAAATCACATTAACTATTTGAGGCTTCCGCAGACAAGTGCGATACGAACAATTTGCATGAAGTCGCCTCGCATTGTCGCTTCGCGCCTGTCTGTGGGAGCATCTATGCTGCTAAGCAGCTTTGCGTTGTTGAGCAGATCAGATACAAAAAGTAATTGTTTTGTCTGATTGGAGGATACCTCGTTTTGCTCCAATGACTATCTGTCATAACCAGCCCATAATGTTCCCACTGCTGGGACAGAGGCCTCCGCTCAATATGAGGGAGTGGGCCTATTATCTACCACGCGGGCTCAGTGCGGGTTGATAGATGTGATGTCTTTGAAGTTTTGGTTTTAGGACATGCCTGTTTACTCACGATATTTTCCTTCACCGTTTTGAGAGCAGTGATGATGAAATAGTTTACACAGTTTAAAGTTGACTGGATGCAAGTCTAAAATCTCTAACACGTAAGTCGCGGCCGTTACACTGGGCCACTGCTCTCTATCATCATCATCATTTCAGCCGAAAGACGTCGACTGCTGGACATAGGCCTCCTCCAAAAGGGGGGTTTTGCCATAATCGCCACGCTTGGCTGGCGGGTTGGCAATCGCAGTACGGTGGTAAAATGCATAGAGAACGCTGCTGCCCATTCTTCATTCATAGTAAGTCCCTTAGTCACCTTCTACGACACCCACGGGAAGAAATGGGCTCTGGAACCGCTCTCTGTAAATATTATAAATTAAAATTGACTGAAACTGCTTTTCTATCAGTGTGACCGCGTTGTTCTTCTAGACTTCGTAACGGGTTTGGAGTCTCCGTTTAGAGAATTTATTCTGGAAAGTTTATCTGTGTAATAAGTTAATATTAAACTTAGACAGAAATCTTGATGTTTTGTCATGTTGTAAAAGGCGCCCAAAACTGGGACGGGTCGCTAGTATTATTACAATCATCTCATTTACCTTTGGTCTCAGTTCTATAATTCTAGACAGTCATGCGTATCCTGATACCCGAGATCCAGCAGTGAGCGGGATATCTTTACTCGAGGAGAATCTTCTAACTCAAGTACAACTTTTACAACCTAATGCGAAGTTGTAAAGAATTTGCTGTGATATTTATTATTGTCAATGCGAAACAAACTTGGTTGAATAATATTTTTTTAACAAAACATCAAGTTTCTTTACAATAACCAAATGACACAACATAATTTAAGACAACATCTTTACAAATCCTGACCGAATTTCACGGCCGATCCGTTGCCCAAAAATGGCCAAACTAAACTAATTTATCACGAACGTTGTACGTACGAAGAAAAACCTTCATTTTGTGAAGTTATTGGTGATTTTTGTATGATTTATGCGTCCCAACTGAGTACCTTTGTTATTACTTGTACTATGAATGGAAGATGGAGAAGTCTTGCGAAGTTCTACACAAGTTCGGCATCAACTTTATTTTGTATTGTATCGTATTGGGAAAGTAATGATTTAGTAGCTTTGAGCTTTTCCCTTGGTGGGGTGGGCAGGGGTTTACCTTGAGATTTTTTGGATGTGGGTCTCGACATTGAAAGCATATTGGGTTATGAAGCATGCATAAAATTTTGGGCTGACACAATATTTTTTTTGTTGCCACAAATGTCTTACAAGTTATTTTTTGCAAGACAAATTGCATCGATTTTGACTGCTTCGGTGTTCTAGTGCTCGCTAGCACTATTGAAGAGCATGAGGTCCTAGGTTTGTGTAAGTGACATTTAAAGTACCTATACGTGGTGGTGTGAGAGAGAAGAGAAAACAATCGCAATCTACATAACCTCACGCCTTGTTTCCCCGAACGTTTGGCCAGAGGTGTAGGTACGGTAGGTACATAAAGTTCACCCACATTTTTGCCAGTTATGTTAAAGTCCTATTTAACAGGGGGTGAGCCAATTGCCATCAACCGGGCACAAATCCAGCGTTCAGGCTGCTACTGACAAATTTCAGAACAGAAAACCCAATAACACTTTCCCCTACCTGGGCATCGAACCCAGGACTTCATGCTCAGCAGTAACGTTTGCGACAACAAGACTAACGAAGCAGTTTGCTACAAAATGTCACACATTATCATAATAAATGATGAAAGTTGTACTGCACTTATTGCACGGCCTTAATGTCCCACTTACCAGGACATTAGGAATCCAAGAAGCTATACTTAGTTTTGACATTTCAGTTTCCAAGATTTTTCATTTTAATATGTTTCTACCGCTTCTATTAACATTCAAAGGTCAGCAATTGTAAAACTGTTACACAGTTCGACCTTTAAAAATAAAGAACTAAGATTTATTTTCATTATATTTTTAGATCAGTTTTGCTTTTGTCGAAACATGGACGTAATTGTTCATAAAGTTTTGTTTTTGAAAGAAAAAGCCCACATCTATATAAATAAAAAGAAAAGTCCTGACTGACTCACTGACTGACTCATCAACGCCCAGCCCACACCCTTGGACCTAGAAAGCTGATAGATTTTGCACAGAGGTTCCCCTTATAATGTAGACAAGGAATAAGGAAGGATTTTTCGAAATTAAACCCCTAAGTGAGTCAAATAGGGGATGAAAGTTTCGCGCGGGCGAAGCCGCTGGCAAAAGCTAGTAAAAATTCATGTGCTCTTTTTGGTCAAGTTTTTCAATACTTCAACGATATACCATTTCAAAACTCACCCCGTTAATATGGAAACTTCATCGGTTGAACGTTTTTCAGTTCACTTCAAAACAATGGAATTAGTACCTGAAACAATAAAAATACAGTTGAATTTCTTCTTCAGGTTCTTAGGTTTAAAGTACAAATTCGTGTGTACACAACTGAATATTAAAAACTGGATGAAGAATTGACATTCGATTTTCGGATTTAATTCTTAAGCAGTAGAGCCGAATGGCGCACACACGGATTAGCTGTGAGAAAGCAAAATATACTTTATTCGTTGTACATTACAGTTGGAATTCCTTCGGCATAAACTATACACAGTAAATCATTATCAGGGAGGGCCAATTAACTGTTACTAATGGTTCTCGACACGCTAATATTCAATTAAAACCTATTTTATGCCTATTCGAGTCGCACTTGTCATAGAAATTGATACCTTATCATGTGGGTTTAAGACATACAATCCATGTTTGGAGATTAATAGTTTTCATTTTTCGTGGCATTAATTTGGTTTGTTTGGGGAAAAATACAATGGTTTTGCCGTGATTTTGTGAAGAAAAATATAATTAAATGGAGGGAAAAGGAAACTTGATTGGCACGTTACAATTTTCTTCTATAAAGAAGTATGAAAAACGCCATTCGTTTCCAGGATATCGGGGTGAAAAATGGATTTCTGTTTTCCAAGAAAAGTAATTTTAAAAAGCTTAATCAGATTTTATAATTATATGTTTTATACATGTTACTAACAAAATGGAAGAATGAATATCAGTGTTTTACACGAAGTGACTGGCAGCTGATTCAAATTTCTCTTATAATTAATCACATGGAAATACTGATTTTCTTTGGCTCATTCGTTGTCAGAATTTTAAACTTCTACTTAGAATATCGGCCATTGTCACTGGTGTACGTACTGTGGTTTGTTGGTAAGTACTAAAACTGGTAGTCCCCAAAGAATAGAGATGCCCCGATTTCTTGGAGTCCGAGGAGCATACGAAAACCGCTCCGCCGTGGATCTACGACAGTCGTTTCGAGTCGTTAGAAGCCCGAAAGTCTGACCACCAGTCTTACCAATGGGTATCGGATAAACACAGTCAGTGGGTTGTGGAGGTCAGATAGGCAGTCGCTTCATGTCCTATACGGCACCCGGAAGCTAACCCCAACATATTTGGGAAAATGCAGGCAATTGATGATAATTTCTGTATATCTCCGTGAAATCACAGCGGGCCCTAACAGAATACCACACTGCGACACCAATTTTTACTTGTCTCTGCATCATGCGGGACTTCCTGCTTATATTTTCCTGTTTTTTTTTTTAACTTTTTGTGATATTCTTGTGGGAGTCCCAATCAATACTTTTTAATTCTTTCTTTGTTGTGAATATAAGAGGATCATGAGATATTACTAAACAAATTGTGAACAAACTACCCATGTATATGTGGCAATGGCTGGAAAGTTGGGGACCACCAAGAAGATAAGGTATTACGGAGTAGATGAGCATAGAAGAAAAATACATGTGTCGACCACTAATAAATTGGAATAAACGCAGGAGATTGATGACGATGATGATAAACAACTTCCCATCAGAGGGGTAATTGCATAAGACACTGACAGTAGGCGTGGCTTTAAATTTGACAGCTCAACAAAATTCATTGCGTTATTTAAGTTGTTGAGCAGACAAATTTTTCGAACATATTATTATGAAGCAATAGATTAGCAATATGCTTCGTGATATAATTTTTGACTGACTTAAACATTTATAAATGATTTTATAATCTTACACAATCCTAGTCTAGGCACATTCAGTTTTTGCTCACATCATGCAAAAAGTCCACCATTTTAATACGAGGCCCTATCAACCTCTGACATCTCCTATCCGAGCTGATAAATGACTCCAAACAAACACCTGTCAATCAAATACTGACCTTATCCCGCTAAGAATAGATCTACTAATCGTTTGAGAAGGTAAACGTGTTTGAAGTACCCTAACTTGGATTCTATGTTGTGAAACGTAAATCTCACTTTTGAATGACGGTGATCTTTTTAAATTGTTTCAAGGGAGAATGAGACTTGGCTAAAGACAATAAGGTAGCTTTTCGTGTGTGATGAAGCTTATTGGGATAAAATAGAACGCAGTTGACACCAGATAATTTATATTAGAGGGGTACATCGAGTTTTTTTTTGTTCGTTAAATATAAGAATTGGCTGAAATTCAGATGGGGATACCTTTTCGGGCCATTTTCTATTAAGCCTCGAAAGCTGAAGGTTTTATGGGATAATTGGATTAAGTTTATTAAGATATTCCCAAGGTTTCTGGCCAAAGATCTTTCTTCAATAAATGATAAAGTAACGGTTATGATTATTGATATTACTTCATTATTTAGGACTATTGAGGGTAGATTAAGTTTTACTGAGATTAAAGGATAATAGTATTAGGTTCTGAAATTAAGTAATAATTTGAAGGATTCTAGTGTTCTCTTAATAAGCCATTATAACAAAATTGACAATTATCTTCTTATTTTATGTAATTCGGTTTTTGCAATGAGTCTCATTTTCCAATAATTATGTCTGCCTATAGGGAACATCTTCAACCCAAAAATTTTACTAAGTCGTAGCCAGCCTTTGAACAAGTAGAAACCTTGAGACCTAAACAAAATAATACTTATTTGCGAGTATTGATTGATATAAGTAGATACAATTGCATTACAGTGCCGCCGGAAGTGAAATTGAATAATTACGTTTGTATTTTTTGAATCGTTAAAACAGGATTTTAAATTATTCAGAATCATAATTTTGGTCATATCTTCTAAACGGGTCATCCGATTTTCATAATTACAAAAAGGGTGGTACAAAAGAGGTGTCGGAGACGGTGTCGCGAGTTCAATTGTATTTCCCATCTCAAAAGATGCTCAACGCGCCTAAAGAAAATTCACTTAAAAAAAAACTAGATCTGTAGGACGCACGAAACCGGGAAGTATGACAGAAAAAATGGAGGCATATACCCAGAAGTTGGTGATTCTGGGCTGAAATTATGATGATGCTATTGTGATGATGATATTGTGATGGTGATAATTATTATGATGATGATATTATTCGTTGATTTCATTTTGTATGAATATGTTAGTGAGCACTTATATTCGAATCCCTGTTACGGAATGCCCATCTACTACCATTTACCAATACCATGTAAATCGTTCCATACCAAAAATTGTTTCGTCATTAAAATTCCAGCTTACACCATAAAAATGTATCTCATACCATATTCATGCGTTAATTGTAGAGGAAATTACAGCGTAATACCAATAAATTAAATGAAATCCGGCCATTCACCGCGACACACTGTAGTTATAGGTGATTTTAAGTAAGGCTGCTGGTACACTGACATATGTATTACATTTCACATTGTGGTTGGAGGAATATGTTGTCGTTTGAGGAACAATACATGAAGGCGAAATTGAGGAATTGACTAAATGGGCGAATGGAGGAGTCATACCATTAATTGGAGGATAGAGAAATTATTCTTTCTAAGAGAATTGAAGAACGAACGTTACTAAAGGAACGAAATAATCGTTCATAGAGTGAGTGGGAGAGTTCGAAATTCACGGATGGCGATTGGTCAGTAACCAAAAAAATTAGAATCTGTCATCCATCTATACTAATAATAAAGAGGAAAGATTTTATTGTTTGTTTGTTCGTTTGTTTGCATTGACTAGGCTCCGAAACTACTGAACCGATTTGAAAAATTATTTCACTGTTGGGAAGCTACACTATCTCAGGGTGACATAGGTTATATTTTATCCCCGTACTCCCACGGGAACGGGAACTATGCGGGTGAAACCGCGGAGAGCTGTTAGTACATAATGAAACAATGAAATATTAAATCAGCGTTGAGTGTAGGGATAAACCAGTTATGTTGGACGAGTGGAGAAATCAGTAATTTTTATATGCGATTTGCACGAAGTAATTTGTGGGTAAATCGACAAATCCAGAAATACGTATTAATTAAGCAATTGGCACGTTTTGAATTTTACTCAATAGAAGTAGGAAGTTCGTGGAAATCGAATAATATGTCGTAATTTTGCGGACAAACAGAATGTAGGTCAGTATTACAGTGAGGGTGGAGGAGTTGGTTATGCTGGGAGAATGGAAGGAACCAGTCATGTTCGAAAAGTGGAGGAATCAAACATTTTTCAATGCTCTTGGTTATTCAAAGATTACCTTTCATTACAAATAATTGCCTAAAACCATCATAACTAGACAGTAGACAAAAACAAAATGTCCTCCACATCCGCTCTGGTCACAACCTTAACCAACATTACTGATTGCAATGCGGCGAATACATCACAGTTTGATAGGAATCCGTTTTGTGGCCGCTTTGGAGCGCAGTTAATAATATTGTGTGTGCAACGGTAATGTTTAGCTATGTCAAAGTGATTTAGGATTGTAAACTACAGTATTGATTTAGCGCTGCTCTTGTAATCGGTGCTTATGTTTAGACAGAGTTAATATTGACTATGCTGCATTGTTTTGCGAAATTATGTAAACTGATTTCAATCAACTTAGCCTATTGCAGCCCACTGCTAGGCATAGGCCTCTCCCAGTCTGCACTACAACACTCTGTCCTCCGCCTTCCGTATCCAGTCTGTCCCAGCTACTTTCTAAAGGTCGGTCTATCTAGCTGAGGGGGCGTCCCACGCTACGCTTGCAGATACATGGTCACTCCAAGACTCGTCTGCTCCATCGGCCATCGTTCCTTTGACAAACATGGCCAGCCCACTGCCATTTCAGTTTGCAAACTCTGCAAGCTATGTTGGTAACTCCGATATCTTCTCCAGATAAGATTTCTTCTGATTTTATTCTTCAAAGAAACTCCGAGTATAGTCTCCCTGGTAGATGTACCTACTCCTTCACTACTTCGAAAAGCGTTCTTTCGTCCCGACTCCAATCCACAAATTGGGCTCGGCAAGACGCGGTAATTTTATGTAGTTGGTACTTATTTCGATTCAGTTGCACTTTTTGAAGATGCTTACGAACCAAGCATGCACTGGACTGCGAATATGGTCTGGCAGAAGTCCGACGTCAACCTTCGTTTCCTTAAGGCGAATAGATGATTAAATTCATGATGAATTCATCATGAGATGCAGAGTAATCAAGGGACATTTCCTTTGATTACTCTTTCAAAAGAACATAATTATTGTTTTTCTTCCTTGATGTATATTAAAAGGTGAATCCATCTCACAAATGTGGCACCAAAAAACTAAATAAATAAGTCACTACATGTCTGACACAATATTGTGCTAGTATGTGTCTACGTTAACCTAATTTCCGTAACCTTTTGCGTGCAAAAATCTTCCCGCATTTTCCTTAATTCCCACCACACATCATATCAACCTAATTTATCCCGCGTTCCCCCGAATTCATCCCTTATTTGTCCTGTTTCGACCCCAAACGTACAAACCCGAAAAATTGCACCAGAACATAACTGACAACAGAATTAAGCAGTTCCAAAGTTGAAATAATAAGAAATTAACCGACAAATTGCTCCGGGCAAGGAAACGGCATTTACTAAGACAACTATAACTTTACACCCACTTGAACCTGTATTACAAGTGAGTAGAGTTTGTATTTCCTTGGTTGGAACGTAAGTGATATCTTGGCAACTCGCTACTAACCTATTTTGGAGGCGAAACAGTACAATTTTAAAAGGTTAATTGTTCAAAAATGTTTGCCAAATGTGAAAAGTTGCGGCGGAGGCAATAGCGGGGTGATGTAAAGTTTGTTTTAATTCGGTTCAAATAGGAACATGCAATTAAAAATAAGAACACGCTAGCTATTTACTGGGCGACTCTGCAAAGTTTAGGGAAACTTAGAATAAACCACTTTGGAAACCGCGGTTATGGTAAATGATGCTTATAATAGAGGATTATGTGAGCAGGATAAGCGCTCTTATGACTGTGTTTATTATGTGTTTGTAAAGCAAAGTCACTCATAATTTGTTAGTTGTATTCATAAGAACACTAGCTTTTGCCAGCGGTTTCACCCGCGTGTATGTCAGAGATTTTCCCACGGGAACGTACTACCGGTATAAAAAGTATCCTATGTTAATCAAGGTTATGAATTATCTGTGTACCCAATTTCATCCAAGTGTGAGCAGCAGTTTTTTGCGTGAATGAGTAACAGACATCTAAACATACAAACTGCTTTTGCAGCTTTTGTCAGCGGCTTCGCCCGCGTGTAGGTCGGAAACTCCCAGAAGAACGTACCACCAGAATGAAGAAAGAAACACATACAAACTTTCACATTTAGTTTTTCTTATTAAGGGTACACTAGTCGCGGGCTCGAACTCACTGGTGGGCCTGGCTAAAAAGCACGCTGTCTCACCAGGCTTCGTGACCGACTGAGGTAGTACCTGTGATGAGCAGTTAGACGCTAGTCTACACGCACAACATTATTGAGTGAGCTGCAGGATCAGTTATAGTGAAACAGGTGCGTAAAAAATTAAGAAAAGTCCTTCGGAAGATCGAGTTTTCTGACAAAACCACTACATAAATCAATGACCAATTAAGTTTATTGAACTTTTCGATAATTGAGCTTTGTCGGCACCGACTTGGTTTTCGAGATTTTACACTGCTTTTATTACTTAAACACGCCCAAAGTTAGGTTAAATTAGCAAGAAAAACGAAACTTTGTTGGCTCATAACTTTTTAATGGCTTTTTATTTTAGTATTCTGTTTCCATACAGACAATATTGATAATAAAACAAAACCATACTATGTTTAATCCTTCTCGAAGTTTGCATGGAAAAAAAGTGGACAAGTGTCACCTTAAGTAGGATGAAGACATCGGCTTCTATTTTTTAATATTTTAATAAGATTCTCGAAGGTTATAAAATAATTACAAGATTAACAAAATCACAGTTTCTAAAATCATGAATGCCAGTTAGTGAATCTGTCAATATCAATTATGGTGTCCAGTTGTTAGGGGTGCATATTAAATGAAGGGGTTGTATAGGATATCTCAGAAATAACTCCAGTTAACCTTCAAAACTTATTTATTATTCTCTTAACATAATTGTAACAATCAGCCACAAACTTATTAACCACCAAACTTATTGACGAGATAATCACACAATTACAAAACTTATTAACCACCAAACTTATTGACGAGATAATCACACAATTACAAAACTTATTGAGAATCAAAACTTATTATTTTTCCTTTTCCCGTTCGCTGGCCATCGCCATCTTTCTTTCACTTCCCGAGTTGCCAACCTCATTTCCTTTTTTTTTTCATTATTTATTAAACCTTACACTCGACCATCCTGATGACGCGCGTGTCCCCACGCGGGTACCCGGTGGAACCTTACACTCGGCAAAAGTCGAGCACACCTCGAAAGAATTACAATAACTAGTGGTCGCCCAGCGGTCGAAACTCGAACATAATTTATTCCAAACTAAAAGTATTTCCAAAAAAAAACATTAGCTTTCTGCACTCTTTCTATATGTAAACTTTAACCGCGCTGAATTTCATAGCCCTCAGACCGCATAATTTTCTTAAAACTGGTACAATTTTATTTTTGCTTTCCGTAATAGATGAGTGAACAGGACAATTTTTTTTTTTAATCCAAATTTTAGATATCATTGATTTTAATATCTTGATAACGAACACCAAAGGACCAGTTATCCTTAGAACTAATTAATCTTGTTTTTTTTATTTATTTAAGGTTAATAGATTCTTAGATCAATAATGCTAAATAAAATGGGCATTAAAGAATCAGGCAGGTATAAAAGGTGTGAATCTTATCTAATAAATGTTGAATTTAGTACCAACAGACAAATCTTTCATCAGCAAAAACATTCTAATAATGATTCTTCCACATAATTTTATTTCTACATTACTTGCAATGGGAGCAGTGGTGGCCCCGTGTTACCAGCTGCAATGTACGAGTTATTATCCTTAGAACCAATTTGATCAACAAATTTTATCCTTAGAACTAACCTAACAACAAATTATACATAGAACTAACCTAACAACAAATTATCCATAGAAATAATTATCTTTAGAATTTGTTAACCTTATCTAATCGTTTTTATAAGTTAATATGGTTATCAAAAATATTGTTCAATATTAAATGACATTGATTGAAATATCTGTAGTGTGTAAGTCTTATGTACATATGTATGTGGGCTCATGTACTCTAGTGTTAAATATTGTTTCTTCACCTAGATAAACTATTGTACTCTGCGATTGGACAGTAATAAACGAAATTCCAATGAAGGCACTTGTTTTAAATCGTCTCCTCGAACCCACAACTTTACATGGCGACCCTGTCATCTGAAACGGGTGTCGAGTTCGGTCGAGTGATCTAATTGATCGAGAACATTAATAAACTTTTAAAGTGGATTTTTACAAAAATGTGCCAGTGAAATGTAGAAAAAGAGGACGTTTTTACCCAAACAAATCTATCCCAAAACTTTTTAACAATTATCCTTAGAACCAGTCATCGCAACAAAAAAATTATCTTTACAACCAATTATCATTCGATCTAATTATCATTAGAAATTAATATCTTTATAATATATTATCCTTACCCATTTATCTTTATAAGATATTAAACTTATCAAAAATAGTGTTCAATAATAAATAACACTGATTGAAATATCAGAATACACAAACAAATCTGTCCCAAACTTTCTAACAATTATCCTTAGAACCAGTTATCGTAACAACAAATTATCTTTGAGATCTAATTATCCTTAGAAATTAATATCTTTATAATATATTATCCTTACCCATTTATCTTTATAAGATATTAAACTTATCAAAAATAGTGTTCAATAATAAATAACACTGATTGAAATATCAGAATACACAAACAAATCTGTCCCAAACTTTCTAACAATTATCCTTAGAACCAGTTATCGTAACAACAAATTATCTTTGAGATCTAATTATCCTTAGAAATTAATATCTTTATAATATATTATCCTTACCCATTTATCTTTATAAGATATTAAACTTATCAAAAATAGTGTTCAATAATAAATAACACTGATTGAAATATCAGAATACACAAACAAATCTGTCCCAAACTTTCTAACAATTATCCTTAGAACCAGTTATCGTAACAACAAATTATCTTTGAGATCTAATTATCCTTAGAAATTAATATCTTTATAATATATTATCCTTACCCATTTATCTTTATAAGATATTAAACTTATCAAAAATAGTGTTCAATAATAAATAACACTGATTGAAATATCAGAATACACAAACAAATCTGTCCCAAACTTTCTAACAATTATCCTTAGAACCAGTTATCGTAACAACAAATTATCTTTGAGATCTAATTATCCTTAGAAATTAATATCTTTATAATATATTATCCTTACCCATTTATCTTTATAAGATATTAAACTTATCAAAAATAGTGTTCAATAATAAATAACACTGATTGAAATATCAGAATACACAAACAAATCTGTCCCAAACTTTCTAACAGTCATGCTTAGAACATAATTAACTATCTTTGTAAGCAAATATCTATGCAAGCAAGTATCCTTGTTACCAAGTATCCTTGTAACCAATTATCCTCTTGTAACTAGGTATCCTTCGAACCAAGAATCCTTGTAACCAATTATCCTTGTAACCAGTTATCCTTGTAACCAATTAGCCTTGTAACCAATTATCCATCCATTTATCCAACAATAAATCTGTAAACCAATCCGTCTCTTAGGATGTAACGGTTTAACAGATCATCCATGAAACTTGCTTTTTTTTTTTCAGGTCAAGGCGCAAAACCTTTCCGCGATTTCTTTTGCCTTACCTGAAAGGAGAAAAACTGCATGTAAATAAACACTATTAGAGTTAATAACTTTATCTTCTTTTCTTTACTTCTAAAAAGTTAACATGGATCCATGGCCGCATCCGGTCAGCGGCAATGGTAGTCTTTAGCTTTTTCTTCTTACTCGGTTTAAATAGGTTTTATTTTTATTTTATATATATATTGTATTCATCTAATAATTAATTTAAGTAGTATTTTATGTTTTGTAAATAAAAGCACACTGTAGGCCTTGTAGACCAGTTTATATTTTAGTGGGACCTGTTACTTGTTGACAGGCTTGCACTATCTTCACATACCTTGTATCACTAATTTGAAACCATTGTAAAAGCCATTTTTTTAAAGAATAACCGTGGTGTTTCTTGCAGTCTCTTTTCCATGGGAAAATAACTAATTGGAACCGTGCACCTAGCTTCTGACGTTTCATAAGTGCCCAAGTAGGCTTATGTGAAATAAAATATTTTGATTTTGGAACTGCATATAAACATGCACATTCCGCTGTCAAGAAAAATCTTTTAAATGCGTAAGAAGTGAAACCGCAATAACGATTACTGACATCTCGGTCACAATCCTGAATGGCTCTCCTAAAAGACATACCCTAAGCTTTTAAGGGCGTGGATAAGGGCTAATTAATGTCTCCAACTCGTATGAGTGTAAATTCTTCCCTCGGGTGTCGAAGGACTTCTATAAGCTTGGCTCGATCACTACGTGTATTTGACTCATCATACCGTTTGGCTGAAGACACTCTAGTTTTCTGGTGCAAAACAGGAGATTCAGTGTTCTCACCATGACTACCAAAATCCTTTTGATTCGAGCAGTTAACAAAATTGTCTTGAAGCCAACACGATACCGAACAAAGGGTAAACCATGCTTATTCTTAAACACCCCCACAAATTAACAAATTAAGAATGGCTTGTTTGGCTTCCCTACAATTCTACTATACCTACCAGTTAACGTCTCTATTTTAGCCCTTATAACATACTCGCAGTACCAGAAATACGATTATTACCCAAGGGGTAGTTACCCTTACCCCTTCTAAGTGTTCTCCAAGCCTATATAGATCTGGAAACTCGATTCCGATATGCAGAAACTGTAATATATTTGTATCTTTATATGCAACAACTAGCTTCTGGTCGCGTGGTGTGTTCCTTAATTATATCCTTCCACAGGCTTCAGAATATCAGTATGAAGGCAACCGGCAGTTACGTGGCAAGCAAGGATTTAATGGCGCTCCGTTCAAACCAATCTTATCGTGGCATCTTGTAAACTCAACGATTACTGTGAAAGACAAAGTCCATCTACATTAAGGTGACACTTATCCATTTTTTATTCCATACAAACTTCGAGAGGGTATTACTCCACTGTTTGCCTATGTAAAAATTAAACATGGTATGGATTGTCTCATTATCAGTATTGTCTGTACGGAAACAGAATACTAAAATAAAAAGCCATTAAAAAGTTATGAGCCAACAAAGATTCGTTTTTCTTGCTAATTTAACCTAACTTTGGGTCTGTTTAGGTAATAAAAGGAGTGTAAAATTTCGAAAACCTTTGTCGCTACCGACAAAGCTTAATTATCGAAAAGTTCAATAAACTTAATTGGTCATTGATTTATGCACTGGTTTTTTCAAAAACCCGATCTTCCGAAGGACTTTCCTGTTTTTTTTTTTTTTTGCGCCTGTTTTACTATAACTGATCCTGCAGCTCACTCAATAATGTTGTGCGTGTAGACTAGCGTTTAACTGCTCATCACTGATACTACCTCTGGCGGACACGAAACCTGGTGAGTCAGCGTGCTTTTTAGCTAGGCCCGCCAGTGAGTTCGAGCCCGCGACTAGTGTTCTTTAAGTATTAACTGAATACTCTTAAATGTGCATTGTAAAAAAATATTTAAAAGGTAGATAAATATTATGTCGCGGACTTTTATTAAAAACTGTTTAAATCAAACAATTCCACGATATATTTATCTTCGTGTAACTAGTACAGTTAAGGCAACAACTTACATTAACGGCTTACTTGATAGTTATCATTATATTATGGCCAAATCAAAAAATATTTATGAATTGTAACGAATTGTAACCTATATTGTGATATTTTGATGTATAAATTATGTTACTAGTTGATTCAATGGGCAACTCTTTCACTTCAACAGCACCCTAATTTTTCAGAAGGGAAAACATCCTTTAATTTTACCTGCCGCTCTGACCAAGCAAACCATTTCGTACCGAGACTTCATACCGAGTTTTACCAAACCAGTCAGCTTTTGCATAACAAAATCAACTTCAGTCTTCTCGTCCCAGCCATAAATTTCGCACTTACGTTGACTTTTTGAACCATATAACTATACATTGATTTTTGTCTAAAGGACTAAAGTAAGGAATCACATTTTTAAGATCCCAGCTTCTATTATTAGAAACAGTGTTCCAGTTTTGAGGCTTTGATGCCAAAACATCTTAAATGGATTGTTTAAATCTGTAAAAGAAAAGGTAGGACTACATGACCTTTTGGTGTGATGATCCGCGCTCGTAGTAACTCGATCGTTTCTATTGCGTCTACCCGGCAGCCATCTGCGACTGCACTCACATCTCGTCCCAACTTGAGGTGAACCCCGTCGTCCACTCCGTCGCTGTTGCTCGATGTCGCTTTCCTTTTGTAGATCTATCTTCGTCCGGCGAATCCGCTCCTGCTACCGCAGCGAAGCTTGCTCTTGGTCCAGCAAGCGCTGACTACGGCTTCGGCTGCGGCTTCGACTGCGGCTTCGGCTTTGGCTGCGGCTTCGGCTGCGGCTTCCGCTATGGCTTCGGCTGCGGCTTCCGCTGCGGCTTCGGCTGCGGCTTCGACTGCGGCTTCGGCTGCGGCTTCGGCTGCGGCTTCCGCTGCGGCTTCGGCTGCGGCTTCGACTGCGGCTTCGGCTGCGGCTTCGACTGCGGCTGCGGCTTCCGCTGCGGCTTCGGCTGCGGCTTCCGCTGCGGCTTCGGCTGCGGCTTCGACTGCGGCTTCGGCTGCGGCTTCGACTGCGGCTTCGGCTTTGGCTGCGGCTTCGGCTGCGGCTTCCGCTACGGCTTCGGCTGCGGCTTCTGCTGCGGCTTCGGCTGCGGCTTCCGCTGCAGCTTCGGCTGCGGCTTCCGCAGCGGCTTTGGCTGCGGCTTCGGCTGGTTAGACCTGCAGCGTGGGTGATCACGCCGAGGAGTATCCATGCTGTAATGGATTCCATTTTCTCCGTCCATAAACTGAAACTCGCCACCAGAAAAAGAGCATTAGCTAATAATCTCGAAAACGGTGCGTCCTAGGACAAAACTAATGGTAATTTTCACTTTTAACAACCCCACACTCTCGTGTGGTATACCAGAGAAACCAATAAACCATAAAATTTCTCTGGATTCCATAGTCCTGGTACCCACTTATTATCCATCATAGTATCATCTACATATAACTAAAAAGTCAAGCAACACGAGTTCAATTACCCAGGTTTTACAACCTCGTTGTACAAACCGTTTCAATTTCAATCAGGTTGAAAATTTCAACAGCCGGTAAGATTTAAAATCGTATGATGCATATTACGTCGAATATGCGAATTGCGATTAACGGATTATAACGTCAACAGAGTAAAATTATAACTTTATGTTGGTATGCATACAAAAATAGTGTGTAGGCGTGTACTTACGGGTCTTGATCCCACTTCTGAGATATAGGATATCTCAGAAATAACTCCAGTTAACCTTCAAAACTTATTTATTATTCTCTTAACATAATTGTAACAATCAGCCACAAACTTATTAACCACCAAACTTATTGACGAGATAATCACACAATTACAAAACTTATTAACCACCAAACTTATTGACGAGATAATCACACAATTACAAAACTTATTGAGAATCAAAACTTATTATTTTTCCTTTTCCCGTTCGCTGGCCATCGCCATCTTTCTTTCACTTCCCGAGTTGCCAACCTCATTTCCTTTTTTTTTTCATTATTTATTAAACCTTACAGTTGAAACACCCCAGGCGCGGGGTGTCATATTAATGACGGCTGTCGCTGGAAAATTATTGTATGATATAATTTAAATTCATTGTCTGTTGGAATTCACATTTGCAAGACATAACGAATTAATGACACAGCTTTTTTAAGTATTTAATGAAGCCATAACTGTGTAATAAATATGGAGATAAGAGGGTATCAAAAAGTCATGTTTCAAAATGTTCAGCAAACATTTTGTCTATTGGAAAATATATGTAAAAAGATGCCTGAAATACGAAATCATGTCACAGTAGAATCATAAAAGCTCATTTACTAATTCTATCTTTTAGAGACACAAAGGGGTGAAAATATAATTATAGTTTACATAAACATAACATCACGCCTTGTTTCCCCGACGGGTTGGGCAGATAATGTACCTATACAACATGTAACGGAAAGGATGTTCACATACCAAGGGCATGACTTCCTTAGATGATATTATCAAGTTATGAGATTTTTTAGTTCAATGACACCCGAAACCAAATCATCAAATTGTTCAACCACATTTATTTTACCAGCCAGTTATTTTTAAATCCCAGATAATAGGGGCGAGCCTATTGCCATCAACTGGGCACACATCCAGACTCCGGGCTGCTACTGAGTTTGCGGTAGAAGAACCCAATAACACTTTGCCCGACCTGGGAATCCTGGTCCACCAGACCAACGAGCCAGAAAAATATAAAAATATTACAGCGATAAAAAAATATTCACACTGAATGATTTAAGAGTGACAAAAAAGTGAATGAAATTAGACGCGCCGCGAGGGCCGTCAGACCGAATGAGTGAACGGTGACCATGCGAGTGAATGATTAAATTAGATAGCACGTTATTCGTCATTGTGGACGGAACATTTATTGCTACGTTGTGTACACTGCTGGTATTTTAGTACTTAAGGGATTTTTAAGCCTCTGTGTTATTAATATTTGTAAAAGCATTTTTTCGTGAGATTAAGTTTAAATGTCTTTTTTTTTTTTGGAGTTTTGAGAAGAATCTCTGATAGTTATCAATTCTTTACTAAGCTCATGTTGGAACCCTGTAGTGATTGTTTGCAAGTAAAATTGCAGTTTCTAAGCCCAGAAAAAGATTCACAAAATAGTAACAACATCTCGTTGAGTGCTTAATAATTCTACTAGTGGTATCTGGTCCTATTAGGGGCCATCGGGGCAGCACACAGTAGGAATGGGTTGCATTTTCACAGTTAAAAATAAATAAATTGCTTTATTACATTACGTTTTTTTTTTTTTTTTTTTTTGGGTGGGAAATCATCAAATAACTTCTCCCGCTCTGGGTGGAGCAGGAGGGCGTGTCAGACTTTTACTGACTAAAACCCACCCGTGTTCCTTCAGTAGCCCTTAAGCCAGGGGCTGTGGTGTCTCTTTCGAACAAACCCGCACCCCTGGCAGGCATCGACCCTTGCGGGTCCCATCACTTTTTGTGCTGACATCTCTTTGAGGCGCGCGTGGAACACAACGCGCCGTCGACTTGGGCTTGGTCCTTACCGGACAGCGAGCTACCCATTACTCGCCGTCCGCAAGCCCATGCCTACGGTGGCCGGAAATCGGCCTGGGATTCCCGACGCCCAGGGCGTCTCCGTATCCTGCGGCGGCTGGGGTCGCGAGGGCGCATATGCTGCCTCTCCCTCACGTGCGCCGCCTCCCTCTTCGCGAGCATTACTGCTTCGCTGAAGGAGGTGACGGCTCCCCATGCCCTCTCGCTCCGTACCATGGCTTGGACCAGGGCCGGACGCGAGAGATCGCCGCCGCCGATCGCCTCAACGAGGACACGGCGGTGCTCCGCCCAAGCTGGGCAGACCGCCACCGTGTGCTCCACCGTGTCCTCAGGGCGATCTTCGCAGTGGAAACACCCGGGCGTTTCCTCCCGCCCTATCCGAAACAGGAACCTCCCGAAACAACCGTGTCCGGTGAGGACCTGCGTCAGGCGGAAGGTGAGGACGCCATGCCGCCTCTCAAACCACTCCTCAAAGAGGGGACTTACCGCCGCAATCGTGGCGTGCCCATATTACATTACGTTAAGGTGGAAACTCCAGCTTATGGAGCCTTCCTCAACCTTAATAAGCAGACAAATTTTTCGAACGTATGAAGCAACTAATTAGCAATATTTTCGAAAATTATGAAGATTCTGATTTAAAGTACCCATGTCTGTCATGCAATTAGTGTGCTGAGACTGTCGAATAAAAAAATGGGTATGTGTATGTAATCATTATGGCGTCTGTTTGTTTTTTTACGAGACCAAGAAGAATCAAGATACATTCCCATACATTGCCAGCACATCCCCAAAATATCTTCGCTAAATACATCCTACTAACAAATTGTAACACGAAAATTATCGACCACAATATATTCAACCCATACTCGTCCCCACTCGCCCCCTTTCGTCCCAACTCGCCCCCACAGCTAAGACAAAAGTATGAAACAATAACAAGGGATGAAAACTCGCGCTTTACATATCATAGGCGAGGCTTTTAGCCGTCTTTGTCAAACATGAGTGTAATGATATTAAGTTGGTATATTAATGTAAGAATGTTGGGGCGGTAAGATGCTGCTGCGCGAATGCAAGTGCGTCAAGGGGAGATGGAGAACGTTCATTCGACTGAAGGTTCGTTTCCTTTTACAATTCGTATTTTGTCTCGATTTCGTATTGGAACTCAGGAAAACTTCAGGATAAAGAAATCGCCCAAAATGTTGGTTTCTTTACTATAATAATAAAAACGCGAAAGTTTGTAGGTATGGATGTATGGATATTTGTTACTCTTTCACGCATAAACTATTGAATAGATTTTTATGAAATTTGGCACACAGATTATAACCTAGACAATAGAACGCATAGGATAGATTTTATCCCGGTAGTACGTTCCCGCGGGATAATTTCCGACTACCATGCGAGCGAAGCCGAGAGCAGAAGCTAGTATATGCAATTTTGTAAAGTCTCACTGTTGCGAAGATTTATTTAGTGCAACTATTGATTCAATTGTTAATTCATGATAACGATAGTCTAAGATCTTATTAATAAGCATCGAAAGATCTTGAATTAAAATGTGTTTTGACTCCATTATTCGTACCTACTTAGGTACATTTTCTTCCCTTTTTTTGCACATCTTTTTAAGCACAATTGCAAAGGAGACCAGCATCATTTTAGCCTCCTCCCTTTCCATGTGTGCACAATACAGTGTTACTTCTTTTGTTTCAAATGTATGGGAAATTCGCGGGCAGTACCAGGTGGAAAGATGTATTGAAGGGATTGTAGAGGTGGGTATAAGGCGCTTTATTTTATGTATATGTAGGTTGCCTGGCGGTTGTTGGAGATTGTCGTTTAATTCCTGGAAGTTCTTTGATCAAGGGTTTGTGTTTTACATATCTAATTTGTAATCGTAGTCTAGACATTTTGTTATGTCTAATCAAGTTTATGAAGAACATACTGTAGATTTAGTACAGCCAGTTCTGTTTAAGTCCCATCTTATAGGGGGCGAGCCTATTGCCACGAACTGGGCATAAACCCATGTACACTCCGGGGTGCTGTTAGGAAATGCCAGATGAAAATTTAATAACACTTTGCCCAACCCGGGAATCAGACCCAGAGCCTCATGCTCGGCAATAGCGCTTACGATTATTTGACGGTCTCGGGAGTTTCTTTTTTCTTTTTGAGTAAAGACCTTTTGTAAATCAAGGAACACTATTTTATTATTAAAAATCCTAAAGTGTAAATCTGAAAGGTAAAATTTTATTTTGCTTCGCATAAACGTCAACAGTTTTCAGCGTGTCAATTACTAGCGTAACAAGAACTAAAATAGAATTAACAGGCATATTTTCAGAGCTTCTCTCTGGCTTTTGGTACTTATTTGTATCCCATTTGAGTCACTCACTACGTATAGGGTAAAAGCCTTCTTTTATTTTATCTCTTCTTATTTCTGGATTGGGACAATTTACTCAGCAAAGTTGATAACCTTTTAATGACGATATTCTTAAGGTGGGTGTGCTAAAGTCATTATCATTATCTGCCTAGCCTTTTCCCAACTATGTTGGTAGTTGGCTTCCAGTCTAACCGAGTACAACTGAGTACCAGTATTTTAAATGGAGCGACTGCATATTTGACCTCCATAACCCAGTTACTGGGTAATAAGATAAGACCCCTTGGTAAGACTGGTTGTCAGACTTTCGAGCTTCTGACGACCCGTAACGACTATCAAATATCTGTAAATTACATCTGGACAAACAGCTTAACGTGCTTTCTGACACACGGAGGGGTCTTATGGTATGTATGTTAAGATGGTCACCCATCCACGGACCAACAGTGCGTAGCTTAACCTAATTGATCGCCCCGTGCGGCTGTCATTATTGAGCCACAAGCCCCACTCCTCTAGAAATCTTCTGACCAAATCTTTGTTTTTTTTTTTTTTTAATGATTACCAATCGAAGATCACCAGCGTTTACGCCGGAGTATTCTTTGCATTGTGTATGTAAAAATGTATCCTGTAGCCAAAGGTTAAATTAGATATCTTCTTCTTCTGCTTAGCATTTTTAATTTCCGTTTTTACCAGACTGACAAACATTATGACCAATATTTAAGGAAAAACCGTTCAAATCATTCATATTTTTTCTCAGTCTTCAACATTCTTTATGGCCAGTTACCTTGTCTTCCGTCCCAACATTATCATCTATTAGTAGATGTTTGTATTGCTGTGGCTTGTCCGGATAGTCTGTGTTCCTAGTACTTACGGGCTCCAATCTCCACAACATCAATGTATATTTTGTAAATACTTTTATGCATTATACTAATTTGTCATTACGTGGTGGAGAAAATAAACGTTTTTTTTATTATTATTATTAAATCTGTAAAATCAGCTCTAGTTATTTAAGTTAGATTAAGTCTAACTATGTTCCTTGCCATATCAAATTGTACCTTATTTTAATTGTAGTTATGTACCATGAAATAAAGATACAAAAAGAAACCTATAACAATCTAGTTAGTTCTTATCAGAAGCTTGTTAAGTATATATCTCTCAATTAGATATATTTACACCTTGTTTAGCTTTAAGTGTTATTACTGAAATAAAAAGCTGCCATTTCCACACTACAAACCTCCCACTACTTCCGCCTATCGGGAAATGTTATAAATACAGGGCGCGCGTAATCTCAGTGTTCAAAGTCCGGTTGAGCAGTCACGGCCTCTCAAGGTCAACTGCGAGATGCTGTACAAAAAAAAAAAAGAAAAAAAACTCAGTGTTCATTTTTTTGCCGCGCGCCGCCCACGCAACACATCTCTACACTTCCCTTGCAGCATTGTCTTGAAAATTGAGTCTTTCATTTATTCCACCGTCAAAAACCTATGGTTCTTCAAGTAAGTTTAGAAAAAAAGAGGAACTGCTTCTGCACCTCTTTCAATACCTTTACCCTCTACATTTAGTTATCTATTACATTACAACACAGTTGTATAATATCGCACAGCCTCGTCCGGCTATTGTCACGCAACACCGTCACTTTATTGTAGCACTCTCTCTGCTGAACGTCGACGTACGCTTCGTATGCAATGTCGCAAATGAAGGTATTATTATAAGTAGGAGGTCGGAGGGCTAGCTGTATGTTACACCGAACTGTAATGCTGGGGCGAGATGGTTTTTTTTTGGCTGGGAAATCATAAAATAACTTCTCCCGCTCTGGGTGGAGCAGGAAGGCGTGTCAGACTTTTACTGACTAAAACCTACCCGTGTTCCCTCAGTAGCCTGTATGCCAGGGGCTGTCGAACAAACCCGCACCCCTGGCAGGCATCGGCCCTTGCGGGCCCCATCACTCTGTGCTGACATCTCTTTGAGGCGCATGTGGAACACAACGCGCCGTCGACTTGGGCTTGGTCCTTACCGGACAGCGAGCTACCCATTACTCGCCGTCCGCAAGCTCATGCCTACGGTGGCCGGAAATGAGCCTGAGATTCTCGACGCCCAGGGCGTCTCCTGCGGCGGCTAGGGCCGTGAAGGCGCAATGACTGCCTCTCCGTCACGTGCGCCGCCTCCCTCTTCGCGAGCAAATCTGCTTCGCTGAAGGAGATGACGGCTACCCATGCACTCTCGTTCCGTCCCATGGAGGGCGAGATGGTGTGGTGACTGCCTTTTTACGTCTTGACAAACATCAACTTCATTTTTGCCTGACTATGGCGTAGCCCAAAAGTAGGGAATATTTTTATCTGAGGATTAGGAATGACTCAATTCTTGTGCATGACTTAAATATAATCAAACAAGGTTTGCAAGAAGAAAGTGAGAGTAAACATTCACATTTTTATTAGAGATAATCTGTCCTTATCTTGATAAAATCTGTTCTGGAGATGCTGCCTATCCGAATCGATTATAAAATACTGGTTTATATAAGTAATTAATGTTTTGCATTAAGACGACGATTTTTTTAACGATGTAAAAACTTGGAAAAACAAGCTTGATCATAGTTAAGTTTTGGTAAAGTTATCCTGAAAACGTTTTACAATCAAACAAACTTTTATATCCACACTATAAAATAATTTAAAATTGTATTTTTTTTAACATAAAAACACTGTATTGCCTACGAAAAAGTGGCACACAAATCTTTACGGTGTAACCGGCCGCCTATCTCCAAGTTTTTCCTTTCAAAAACAAGAACGAATGCAAAGTATATGACGTGTTAAGTCCCGTTTGCCGGCTTACGCAGATTTAGCCTACTGTGGTGTTATACATAGGTAGATACATGTGTTAGGGCAGAGTACGTATGCATTTTAAGTGATAATGATGGGGAGATTGTTTTTTTTTTGGTGGCGAAATTTGATATGTTTACCTACTACTATAGAAATGTTTTGTAAAATAATTAAAGCTATTAAAGATGAATAAGAACTCTATCGCAAATCACACTCGTAACGAGAATGGCTTACATACACATTCCTACATACATTAATTTTATTAAAAACAAATGCTTGTTTTAAAAATTGGCTAGTATTTTAACCAATTTTTTCACTGTATACTCTATGACCTTGCGAAGGCCGTGGGAATCCGCTGGATGTGGGAAGCACAAGATCGGTCGAAGTGGAGGAGCCTGGGGGAGGCGTATGTCCAACAGTAGACGTCTTTTAGCTGAAATGATGATGATGATGATAATGATGATGATACTCCTCTAATGCAAATCAGTTAACCTGAGAGCCTAAAACTACTAGGATCACAGAAAACCAAGATGTTTACGTCTAAACCCGAACAAACTCCACAAAAACAAAACACAAACTAAGAAATACGTGAACAAGATAAAAGTTTGAAAATCGAACAGAATGAAATCAACGACGTCCAGTACATTGTATCATTCAGTTATTACATTTGGCCAATCACATTCGAGTGTGAGACGGCTGGTGTGACGTCACAGGGTAGGGGCAGATAAAATGCTGCTTGGATTTGTTTCTTTGTTTTGTTGAGCTTTGTTCTGTTGATGACTTGGTTTTTATATAACCCGATAGCATTATTGTATTATTACCGTATGGAGATCTTCTTATTTGATGCAACTTTGTGATGGACAGCGAAAAAGGTCGCAGGGACTCAGGGTCAAATTAAATCAGCTGGCGAAACTCCTCATACGCGACAGGTATTGTTATCTAAACGTGTTGAAGCAAAAAATAAAAGATATTTTTGGGGTCAACAACCGCAAGATTTTTGATTTTCATGATTTTTCATTTGTGTTAGGTCCAAACACAAAAAAAAAAACTGATTTCCTAAACGCAAACGTACTAAACAAAATGCAGTCGGTGATAAAAAAAAAACACTTTGAGGTGTATACACACACACATATAAATAGACAAGAAGAACCGAACGGAAAAATACATACAAAGATGATGCATCTTTCTACAGAAATCTCTTCCAGCGTACCTGTGATGGGAAAGAAAATAAAAAAGAAGTAGGTAGACAACGTGTGTAAGAGTAAAGAGAAACAAAATGATTACAAACAGTACATTTAGTTGATATCGATATCTCCACTACGTCTAAGAAGTTTCGCTAGCTAATTTAATTCAAATGTATAAATTCTGGGCCCAATTGCATTCTATTTGCACAACACACTCCAGATAACAATCACTTAAAAACTATCCAAGAATTGCAGAATACATTCTAAGCCGAACGAGGATCATAAAAGAATCCCGTCAAAGCAATGAGAAACAGATTGTATGATGGCAGTATATTTTCATAATCTCATTGTCGTAGGCGTACAAAGAGGGCGACCTTCCTTTGTAAGGAAAACACAGCGAGGGAATACAGACCCAATCTCCTAATAAAATAAAGAGTCACTGTGCCGAGTTTGCTATGGACTTCATTTGTAAATATAGAGGTTACCGAATATGCCACCATGTTGCCTTTCACGCGTAGTTATATGTTCTTTGTTTTATTTCATTGTTCTTCTTCTTCTTCATCTTCTTCATCAGCCTATAATGTTCCCACTGCTGGGACACAGGCCTCCTCTCGGTGAGAAGGATTGGGCCGTAATCCACCACGCGGGCCCAGTGCGGGTTGGTAGATGTCACATGTCTTCGAATTTTTGGTTCTAAGACATGCCGGTTTCCTCACGATGTTTTCCTTCACCGTTTTGAGAGCAGTGGTGATGAAATAATTTACACAAAGTAAAGCGCCTGTCTGGGTTCGAACTCACGACCTACAACTCGTAAGTCGCAGCCGTTACCACTTGGCCACCACTGCTCTCTGTTCTGTTCTTCATTGTTCTAGTAGTCGCAAATTGCAACTGATGAACATTGTGTACTGAGTTCGATTCGTGTGTCTGGAAAAATACAATACATATCGATGGAAATTATAATAATCGTTGTTATTTAATTCACAAAAAAATACAATAGGTAAACATAGTGACACAGAATATTTAAACAATACGCATTAACAAGCAAAATCACACACGTCTACCATTTGCCAATAGGATTACAGCGTTATACAACTCGTATGACATTACTTCTATTTTGCATTTAGGCAAAAGTATCAATAAAAATTATCACAAAGTATTAATACGTGTAGATTAAAAACTTACCGATTTGGACATGAAAAATTTATTTTTATCAAGATTCATTTTCTAGCATACTTTCAAGATACGCGCCAAAGATTGACTTAAATTAATATCCACAAAATAAACTTGTTGTCATCTTCATGACATGTTAAAGCCTTTCTCTGACGAGTAGAACGAGCCATAATAATTATTTTCTTGAACAGTTCTTCTCAACAATCTACGCGTTGGAACGGGCAACTCACTTCCCGACTGAGAGACATCTTGACAGTTTCAAAGTACTTGTAAATGTTTTAATTGAAATAAATGCTTTGACTTGAACTTAAGACAGTAATCCCAGTATATAGATACAAGGTATAAGTCCATTGTGCCAAATTTGGAGGAATAGGGACTGGGGTCAGAGGAAAAGGAGTTAAAATGTCACAAAATAGGTTTATTGTATAAATGAGTATCACTAAATATTATAAAACATAGTGTCCCCATCGCCGCGCTGTCTGTCTGAACTAAACGCGCTAATCTTAGGAACTACCAGTAGATTAATAAACATATTTCTGCATTTGATAAACCAATTCTTGAGCTTTTTAACGTCACGCTACAACCCTTAGGAGTGGGAATAGAATGTGCATTCTCTCGTTTTGTCTAAACAAACCATAAAATGTAGGATTGCCTTATTGGTCTAGTTGTCGCAAGCAAGACTGCTAAGCTTGAGATCGTGAGTTCGATCCTCATCATCAAAAGTGTTATAGGAAACTCTCAATAACATGTACGGTTTCTGCTCAATTCACTAGCCACTAGCCAGACAAGTACAAACCACGAAAATGTCTGGATTTATGCCAGGTTTGTGGCAATTAGCTCCACCAGACTTGAAATAAACCTTTTATTTCATATAAACCTACATAGGCACTTATGAAACGTCAGAAGTTAGATGCACGGGTCCCATTGGTCAAACGTTGGAACATAACGAGCAAAATATCACTTGTTACTACACTTGTTATTACGGGCTGCGGTAGAGGAGGAGTGCCGGTGCTTCTGAGCAGCGCTCTTCCCTTCCGTGGCCTGGACGGGGCCGCCACCGTTTGATGGCGGACGCGGTGGGGCCGCAGGGGAAGAGGAGTGTCGGTATAGCGTCAGCCGCTCTCCCTATCCCCTGCGGCCGAAAAGTGGTAGACGGGACGGCGCGTTGTGTTCCACACGCGCGCCTTCAAAGATGTCAGCAACCACCGCCCGGTGGGGTCCGCAAGGGCCGATGCCTGTCAGGGGTGCGGATTTGTTCGAAAGAGATACCACAGCCCCTGGCATACGGGCTGCTGAGGGAACACGGGTGGGGTGGGTTTTAGTCAGTAAAAGTCTGACACGCCCTCCTGCTCTACTCAGCAGGAGAAGTCATTTGATGATTTCCCACCCAAAAAAAAAAAAAAAAGCGTGATATTACGTTCCATAAAAGTAGGTAACCCTTCTTTTGATTTACAAAATAAGTCAAATCCGCTTAGGCACGAAAAACAAAGTAATACTAAGTAGCAAAGTCAGAGGTTAAAGATGTAAGTTACATCAAAGGGTGAACAGGGTGGTGCCGACTCAGTTAACAGTGTGCTAACTGAAACACACCTCAAGGTTTTCTTGTGTGGAACAAGTTATAATACCTGGGCGTTAGTATAGGGCGCCTCATAGTCTTATAGGTGCTCCGATTTGTTAACCATTTTCTATTTTGTAGAGAACTTGTTGACAAGACTGCACAGTCTTCCCATACATATTCAGTGTCTTTTGTTAACATTGTAAAAGTCAATTATTGTTAAAAGAGTGGCGTTTCTTACTCCTCTTCTCCATAGGAAACGACCAATTGGAACCGTGCTCCTCGTTTCTGATGTTCACATATGCCGTTTCACACTTCTGAAAGCCGCATATGCGAACCGAATATGTGAACATCAGAAACGGTCTATGAATACGACACATGAATGGAATAGTTTAATATCGTGCACAGCGTGACCTGTTGTAAAGAAAGAAAGACAAATTATTTATTGGACTCGCACAGGAATATCACAAACTTACTACACTACTAGTTGTACTAAAGCTACTGATAGCGTGGTAGCTAAATTCTGAGTCGACCTAATTTAGATTGTCATCGGCATGTTGAGAGGAATATGATGCATAGATATATAGAATCATGTAGATTTTTTTTAAAGTTGGGCTTTGTACAGACGCCAGCACATCAAGCTACCCCAATCCTGCAAATTCATTTGATAGATTTTCAACTTTATGACATAGGGTTATGGTTGATATTCAATTGAGAATTTTTTACAGTTTGTGGTAGCTTGATTTGCTGGCGTCTGTACAAAACCCAACTTAAAAAAAAAATGTGTACTCAGTATATTTTGTATGTACTCACCATTTTTTTCTCGCTTAAGGTTTTTTATTCTTCTTTTGGTCTTTTACAAAATTCTCCTCTATATTGTGCCAATCTGGTCATGGTCTTTCCAACTAGTTAATTTATGTAATGTATCTATCATGGCTTCCCACGCTCTGACTGGGACCGCTCGGCCCACTCCCGGCCCACTTCGGTCCCTACGTCTGGCAAAGTGTACTTTCCACTATCCTTAACCTTTTCCATACGGATACTGATATCCTTCACTTGTTTCGTTTCTCGAAAATCGATAGGTTTACGTTACGTTAACGATAGGTTTACGCTAAGGTTAATGTCCAATTGTGTGATATTTTTATGCACTGCCAACCATTCTGAATGGCTGAAGTTTTCATTACAATACACAAGTCTTATTTAGCTCGTACCGATGCTAGACAAGACAAACATTATTACAAAAAAAAAAAAAACCAAACTAAAAGTAGGTAGGTACTTAATTGTTTTTGAAGTCGGTTGTTTTTTACAAATGGGTTGAGATACCTTCACTTGCTAAGTAAATGTCAGTGGCAGAAAGTTATCACTACAATTTCATCAACATACATTAAGTAAGTGGAAAAAATACCTACTATTGAAGCTAACTCAAAAACCACTCCCTTAGGGTGTGTCCAGACCTGGCGAATGCGCCGCTCGCGAGCCGCTTGCAAACTGCGCGCGTGTTGCTCGCGTGCGGTTACAGTCTACGTTTGGCACTAGAGCGGCTCTTTGGCACTAGGCAGTAACCGCACATGAGCAACACGCGCGCAGTTCGGAAGCGGCTCGCGAGCGGCGCATTCGCCAGGTCTGGACGCACCCTTATATGGGACCACCCTACCGACCACTGTATAAGTATACCCTATAAAACAAAAGAAGGATTTTACAAATTGATATATGACGGAGTACTGAGGTAACAAAAATTAAAAATAAACACCACCGAATCTTCAACCAATTTCTTTTAATAAGTAATAGTCCATCTTATTTTAACCGACTTCAGGTTAAAATAAGACTATTACTTTTTTTCAACATCTATTACGTTTTGATAAGTATTCAAAAGATTAGGAATTCCAGTTATCTTTATATATTATCGTAACCATTCTTCAATAAAAAATATACTTAAAATCGATTTTATTTTCGCCTTTGTCTATGAACTGACTTCTGACCCAATTTACCGAAACACCAAACAAAAATCCAGCTCCAGCAACAGACAAGATCCCTTAAAAATATACAAACTCGGCTGAAAACAAACGGCTTTGCCAAAGTTACAGTTTAAGAAGTAAATCCTCTAGGTCTTAACACTTCAAAGTTCGGAGATAAAACTAACATCAAAGGGTTAAGCGAGCAGTTAGTACTAGCGTCTTACTTAACTGACACCTCAAGGATTCCGTGATTAGCACAAGTTGGGGATTTGAACAGCCTTTGTAGCTAGAATAACTAAATCTTTAATAGACGCAAAGCTAAAACACGTGTGGAAATCAAATACCTGGTTTTAAATGAGACGGCTATCAAATTACTAAGAGCAGAATATTCCGTTATTATTTTAATTTTGAGTGTTGAGCCTTTTAGCCTTGTTAAGAATGATCACAACACAAAGCAGTTCTTTAAAAAGTAAATATTACTACTATACTTATCCAATTTTCTCCGTTATGGCACAAAATATACCGTGTCAATCTCATGTTTCACATAACCAACGACACTTAGTTTTAAAGTCGTCGTTTATGACAGACGCTCATTTTATTATTCATGTTTTGAGCTTTCCGTCTTCTGTAACATTTATCCGCATTTCTCACTCTCAATGATTTTGGGTGATATTATTATTCTATCATTTGTTAAATAGAATGGCCTTTATTAAACACAACACAATCATTATTTGCACAATAACAATAAAATTGACATTAATTTGTCATATGCATATTTAGAAGCAACCTTCCAGCATAAGCACAGAATTTAGTATTCTATTACAGACTTTCGTTTAGAACCCAAACCTTCACTGTAGTGTTGTGCAGCAATCGGTGGTAAAGTAATCTTTACTCACTCACACTGGTCAAAGATCAACGAATGACAGCTGGGACCATCCGGCTTAACATGCTTTTTGAAGCAAGGAGTAGTCTCGGTATGTAATGGATGGTCACCCATCTACGGACCGATTGCGGCAGGGGTGGCTTAACCATCGATAGAAACGTGCGGCTGATATCATACAGCCACGAACCCCTCCCGAAACCATAATGATTGTTTCTTTAAATTGAATGGTCTTGTATAGGAACTGTGTTAAAAAATTGCACGTGTATTGTCTCAACTGAATTTTATCGTTCTATTTTTCAATTTTCAAATCCGCTTTCCTCTCACAGTACAGCCCCCTCTAGTCTACAGCTATCAAACTCGGCGTTTGCCTTCAGATTGTTAGCTCTAAATGTTTCGTTCCACCGTCTACTACCTATAATTGCGCGACGGGCTCCGATTGATCCCTTTATTGACTTTGTCGGCAAAAAATAACTGAGCTGCTTATTTTCTTTGTTTTTTGTTTCTCTGAAGCACTTACTTTTCATACTATTTGTGCTGGGGATTGAAATATTCGCCCTGTTTTTAGAGAGAAGGAATTTTTGCAGCAGTTATAGATGAATTGCAAATATTTCAGGAAGGCAATGATAAAGAAGAATCTGTTTTGGTTTCTGATTAGCAGTTAACCACAGAAAAGCACAAGGCAACATATATCTTTTTGGGTTTTTTTTTTTACCTCGATTTTGCCTGACCGAAGGCGATGGGTAAGGATGAAACAAACTTGACCAGAAGCCTGTTCACTCTTGATTTAGCAGCTGTCGTGTTGTCGGTAGAGAGCACAGTCGCTGGCAAGAAGATCCATACTTTTTGTACGCTTATATATACATCCATACACTCATATCTTTTTCCCATGGGGGTAGGCAGAAACCACAGAACGCATCCTGCTATGATCCTTACATGCTCTTTTTCGTTTATTAAGTACGCTTATAAAAAACATTTAATTTCAAACTTTGCAGAATGCAGACCATCATTTCAGCAAGCTCCTCCACTTCGACTGGTTCTGCGTTTCTCGCATCCAGCGGATTCCTGCGGCTTTCACAAGGTCATCGGTCCATCTTGTGGGAGGCCTTTCAGCGCTACGTCTTCCAATACGCGTTCGCCACTCCAGAACCTTCCGGCCCCATCGGCCATCTGTTCTGCGAGCCCACTATCACTTAAGTTTGGAAATTCTTCGGGCTATGTCGGTTGCCTTGGTTCTCCTGCGGATCTCTTAATTCCTGATTCGAATCAGAATGCAGATATCAGTGATAAATAAGTTCAATAAAAGCCTTATCAATAATGAAGAATCCAGCACTACAATTGCATTAACACCCAAATACAGCGTTATACTCCTCTTTCACAAAACTTCCGTCTTCACTGACCGTAAATTCCGTACGTACAAAGTCAAAACAATTTAATCTCCCCACATTCCGGGTTTGGTCAAAATAAATTCACAATTTTGGACTCCTGAATTTATTCACGGTTTTAAATTTAAAGACATTGGCAACATCTTAACCCATGGCTGGTCAGAAACAAAATAATTTGGAGCAAGTAAACGTTACTTAAGTATTACAAAGGGAATGTCTTAATTTAAATTTACAGGGGGCGAGAGGTCGAGACAAGCGTTTCGGTGTTGCCAGTAAATAAATTGTGCTTGAATGGTGGGAGAGTTCTGGTCTATCTTTGATTTTTGGGAGCGCTATTATGGGTGGTTTTGACTGGAGTTGATCTACTTTGTTCAGTAAGTTCTGATCTAGATAAATGATAGCTAAGAATAGATAAGTGATAATGTAATATCGGAAGTCTTACATGAGTAACAGGAATAACTGGTAGTCTCTCATATTTTGTTATTGAAATTCGTAGGTTTCTCGCGCAGTCAAAATGTTCGTAGGGTTTCTTGCTAGTTTTTTACTCTCACTTCACACTTTTTATTTGATTTCAATTTTTATTTTGTTGTCTGTGCTAAATAAATATATTTTCTTTCTTTCTTTTGGCAATATTTTCGTGTTTCTACAAACTTCCAAATTCAACTAGCTAGTTATGAAATTCACACCTAATAAAAATTTCGAAAACATGCCATACAGTTTAAAACCGTCACTCATATATTAACTACAGCTTATGAATCGTATTTCAGCTACGCTAATCTAGAAATTGTGTACTTAATACAAATTTTAATGTTTCGTACCAAGCTTGCTTCGTACTACTTTTCATTCCACTCAAAGTTTTCAGTCGATATTAACTTACGTAAAATAAGTTTTCAACTAGTTGTAAAAAACCTTGTTGCAGAAAACCTCAAACGGCGCAAATACAACAACCTTATTGGAAGCTATGTATTTGAGCCGTTTGGGGTTGAAACTCTAGGGCCGTGGGGCCCGAGCGCTCATCGAGTATTTCGGGACATCGCCAAGCGGTTGGTCGACTCTTCACGTGACCAAAGGGCTGGCCTATTCTTAGGTCAAAGAATCAGCGTTGCCATCCAACGTGGCAACGCTGCCAGCCTTTTGGGCACTTTTCCCACTGACAGCGATGCGGACGAACTCTTTGATGCTCAGTGAGCTCTTCCCTTTTTTTACTTTATTTATACTTGTACATACTGTCTAATTATTATTTTCATATTTATGCCTAGTTAGTATGTTTATATTTCAGTAACTATTTTTTCCTTGCAATAAAAGTTGTTATAATCAACTCTATAGTTTTTTATTTACCAAAAAAATCCTACAGCTACAGAACTGTAATCCCTGAAGGATTAGATAGAGGTTTACCCATACTACACGCACATTTCGCAAGTTATGTTTAAGACGCGTTTGCGACCTGGACCCACGATATGAAGAAAGGAAAAGCAGATGAAGACTTCTGCAAATACATAAGTATAAGTAAGAAATGATTTGCAGGAATAGGTTCATCGTTATTTTATTTCGCCAAGATTAACACATTACAACGAAACATTTAAAGTATTCTACTCACACATTCCTTCCAAGGTATATTTTTAGCAAAATTCAAGGGAGTTTTTAACAGTCGAACTTGGCATCCCCGTCTTATCCGAAAAGTCGTAACTCTTGGTGGGTCGTAAAACGTCTCGGAATAAAACCGACGGCCTTGAGGGTTACTGGGACACAGGTTCGATCCCCGGCCGTAGTTTTTCTTAGTTTTTATGTAATTTCATGTTTTTCCGCGAGACGTTGTTTCGGAATTTATTTTGTTTTCAGTGTTGTTGTCTGTGATGGATGTTTGGTGAGTTCGAGGGTTAGTTTCGATGTTTTTACGGTTTTTGGAGTAAGTGGATGTAATTTTAAAGTTTTAGGAACAAACACTAGAAAGTTTGTATTTTCTAGATGGATTGACTGTGGGTGATTTGTCAAGAGTGGTAGGATAATGATAAAAGATGAATTAACCAAGATTAGCTGCTTAAGTAGATGATATCATTACCTATTGTCACATCACGCCTGTATTCCCTGATAGGTTAGGCAGAGGTACCTATAGTATACCTAGATACGATGTTATCATGATAAAGCCTTTTTTTTCATATAAAAAAATAATATTTCTATGTAGAACTTAATTAATATCAAATTTTACATTAAAGTACCAACTCAATAAAGTCTAAAAAATCTTACAAAACCAATAGTAAAGTTACCTTGCTGCACGTATATAAATCTAACATTTAAAGACCACAGACCGAACTTTCTAGAAACGTAGTCAATACTGAGTGAAGTTTCACAAAAAAAAAAGTTAATCAACTTCGGATAATATTCAAATTCCATAGTTCTAAAACTTAATCCCAGCTGACAGAACAACTGATCGAATAGCTACAATAAATTCAAAGAGATATCCGAGAAAGTATCTTGAAAAGGTCACCAATGTCACGCCAAGGAGAATTCATTAAAACTTAAGAAAATTAGCCAAGTTTTACTAAACATTAATCTTGTAGGAAAAATATTCTGTCAGAGTTGTAACGGTCCACTGGGCAGCTTCTTTGGTAGCTTGAATTTTAGTTTTTAAGTCTCTTGCGGCTGTTGTTTGGTCTTCGTGTTTATGTAATTTAGACTAGGTTGTTGTGGCTAAATAGCAATAGCTGCACGGGTCGATCGACCAGGTTAAGCTACCCTTGCCGCGGTTGGTCCGTGGATGGGTGATGATGGTGTCATCTTTACATACCAAGACCCCTCCGTGCCTCGGAAAGCACGTTAAGCCGTTGGTCCCGGCTGTCATTTGTGGATCTTTAACAGTCGTTACGGGTCGTCTGAAGCCCGAAAGTCTGACAACCAGTCTTACCAAGGGGTATCGTATTACCCAGTAACTGGTTTGTGGAGGTCAGATAGGTTGTCGCTCCATGTAAAATACTGGTATTCAGCTGCATCCGGTTAGACTGGAAGCCGACCCCAACATAGTTGGGAAAAGGCTAGGCAGATGATGAGACTAGGTTGTTGTAATTTACCTACATTAAATCCTAGTAAAAGTAGTAGATTAGTGGTGGCCTAATCGAACCAACAACAACAACTTTACTTTGTTATTTAATTTCATCCCCACTGCTTTCAAAACGGTAAAGCAAGACATCGTGAAGAAACCGGCCTGTCCTAGTTACAATCAATTTAAAGATACCTATGTGACATCCACAAACCCGCTCTAGGCTTGCGTGGCAGATTGTGGCCCACTCCTTCTCACAAAGAGGAGGCCCGTGTCCCAACAGTGGGAATATTACAGGCTGATTATGATATATGATGATGACGATTTGATGTTAAATCATAATTATTTCCTTCACCCACGGGTACTGCTGGGCATTATAAAGATTTCTTATTGTGATATCATTTGCATTTGCTTCAATCCTACCATGTGAATCAAATACCTGGGAATAAATCACAAAAACAACTCAACTTTACCGATAGTAGTATCGACCTCTAGAAAGTGTCGAATAGGGAGCAGCATTTTTTTTAGTTTTGTACAAAACACCAATATTTATTTTGCACTTCTTTATGGAGGCAGTATTATATTATTTAATGTCTGAAATATTTTCTCACCGTAAATATTAGTCCAAAGAAGCCACCAAGAATATAATATTACGGGTAATTCAATTTACCACGACTGACGTTATATCTTCTCCTTTAACGACCCCGAGCAGTCCCTCACAGCCCTGAGCGCCCTTAAAATCACTGAGTCGACACCAGCCTGATAATATTTTATACCTTCGCACAAACATAAAATCTTCATAAACCTCTTCACAAATGCTTTATGTGTTCCTGTAATAAAACTATTTTATCTCACCTCTAAAACCCCCAAACTTTGTCTATATCCACTGTCCATTGCAAGGTCTGTACGACATTACCCCTTGATAGACTATTGAAATAACGCAATGGAGATTGAAGTGGGAATCGAATCGTGATACTCTTATCTTCCAGAATAAATGTGAGGTCTATTTCGGTAGAAGAAAGGTCTTCACGGTAATAAAATGTATTAAATTGAACTCCTTTTTGCTGACCCACACCCGGAATAATGTTTTTATCCGTTTTTTTGTTCGGATAAAGCCAATTGTGAGAGAGTCATAACTAGCTCCTTACTTACAAAGAACGTATATTTTGAGGATGAGTTAAGTTTACAGAATTCAATATTTCTGGTTTTAGCAATCGCCGGAAACATTCAATTAACTCCATAGCCAGTCAAACGGTAAAGATTCAGCTTAATTAGGTACCATCATTCTTGTAAACAGTTATTAAGAACTTAAGGCTGACGTTAATAAATAATTAAATCCTTACAATCCTTGTTTACAATCTCAATTTAGGAACTACACTTTTACAATCATCGTATACTACCTACCTATATTGTTCCCACTGCTGTGACACAATCCTCCTCTCTATGAGAGTGAGTGGGTCGTTATCTACCACGCGAGCCCAGTTCGAGTTGGTAGGTGTCACATGTCTTCAACTTTTTGGTTCTAGGCCAAATCGTTGTTTCCTCACGATATTTCCTTTAAAGAAAGAAAGAAAGAAAGATCTACCGTTTATTTGGAAACCGTTCGTGAAACACAAAATACAATAACAAATAAAAAATTGTGAAAAAATAACTACAACAGTGTGTGCCTCACAGCTGCACCAAAGAGCTTCATTTCAGCATTAATACTTTCATCGTCATGAGGGGGTGATGAAATTAAATCTACAAAGTGAAGTGCCTGACTGGGCACGAACACACGACGCGTCAGTCAGGGACAATACTGCTGGACCACCACTGGACTTTACTTTGTCTATATTATAATAATTTCATAAACCAGCACGTGTTCTTAGGTCAATATTGGCTCACGACCGGACCAAAGACAGAACCTTGTGGGACACAATGTGCCGAATCGCCTTCTCCCAATAAATTGTAACCTTCCTATTAGTTTTCCTCATCCGTGTCAGCATGTACTAAACTAAATCCAAGATGACCTTTTATATAATTTACCTGTAACTTCATCGTATGTATGAACTGCTCAAATAATGTAATAGAGTAAAATTATTTTTAACCGACTTCAAAAAAGAAGAGATTCTCAATTCTTCTGTATATTTTTTTTTTGTTTTTATAATGTGCGTCGAATTTGGATCAATTTCGTTTTTTTTTTTTTCATGGACAGGTTGTCCCTCATGGGATGGTTCTCCCATATTTTGTTGACTTTGCTTGGGTCGTTTTTGCGTTAGCTTGATAAAACGTACTATCACTTTGTGAATCTTGATGACGTTCTTATACTGCCTGTCATTGTTTTACATAGGAAGTAGATATGAAAGAATTGGTGTAGGGTGACTGAAGAGTAAAAAAAAAGCTTTTGTACAAAACAAAAACAACCGATAAGACTCCGACTTCCGTAATTTAAGTAGTTTTAACTTTTTTTGAGACATTTTTTTGTTTTGTTAAACCGATTTGTTTTTCTGGTGGAATTTAGCATTCTCACCATCACAAATAAAGTATTAATGATCGCCAGTTGTTACACCTCGATACTTAACAATATCTACCTGAATAAATAAGAAAATTTAACATAATCATGTACTTATTTTCAACCGTGGATATCTCTGTCGGAGCAACATCATTATTACGAATGTCATTGAAGCATGGAAGTAGGGGAACGAATTATAATTATGTAATACTCCAATTTATTCAAGCATATTTTTTATGAATAAAACTGTAGTAACATAGCAAGTGTCTCCTTAGTCTAGCGGTCGCAAGCGCTACTGCTGAGCAGGAAGGAAGTCCTGGATTCGAATCCCGGGACGAGCAAAGTGTTATTGGGAGTGTTCCATTAGGAATTTCTGAGTAGCAGCCCGGAGCGGTTGATGGCAATAGGCTCGCTCCCTGTTACATGGAACTCAAATATAACTGGTGAAATATGGGTGTACTATAGGTACAACTTTGCCTAACCCATAGGGGAATATAGGCGTGATGTTATGTTATACAGCCAGTTATTAAGCAAAGTATACAGCTCGAATAACCCAGTTTTAAAGCCTTATTTACCTCTTCATAACCACACAAAAATGCTCCAAATGTTTAAGTTCGCAACTTTTATTATTTCTCCACAAAATTAATGTGACTTTACAACGGCGATATTGTCTTCCCCAACAGACTTATGTACACTGAATTACTAAAAAGATTAACGCCCCGCACCATAAAAGAACCAGAAAAATCCACACAAAACTGCGCATTCTCTAAGAAATATAACTGCAATATTAACTATAAAACCAAATCTTTTGTGAACCATACAAGCTCCAACTTACGAAACCATTATAACATGACCTCTATGACCAAAATATGAATTCCAAACCTGAGCTCTTTATTAAATGGTCGTTATACATTATGCCCAGTTTATGTTGGAACATGAGTCGTGGTTTCTGCTCTCGTTTTTGGTATTGTTAGTTCATTATTTGGGCGGTGAGGTAGGTCTTCATAAAATGGATGTTGTCAAAACATTGTTTCATGTCAAGAATTGCTCCCAGGAGAGGTAACGTTTCTAAAAATGTGTTTTATACTGATGTTGGGTTTATTTCGCGGGAATGTTTGGGATATTACACATTTTGGAGATGTATACGAGTTTTTATGTCCGCTTTTGAGTGAATCTGTGGAAAAATATGGAGTGTTAAAGTGATTAAATTTTGTATGAGTTAGTTAGAAAAGGGGAAGAGTAAAATATGGGCTGGTTAACCAAATCCGTCTTACTAAAGTCACAAGTATACATTTTCCTGTATTCATCCATAATTAGAGTGTAGCTTTTCCTTCGAGTAATTCAAATGACCCAAACACTACACAATGTTAAATGATTCTGCTAGCACAAGTTCGTTTCAAAATTAACAATAATGCGAGTACAAAGAAAATGAATAGATAACATATTATATTATACATACAGACAGTTAAGGCGAGTGAGTGTGTGGTATAAGTATGATAAGCAGTGATAGGAATAGGTAGTGCCTATTTGCCTAAACTTCGAAGAACAGAGATAAGGAACGGAGACTTCCATAAGACTACATTTTTTTTCCCGGTATTTGGGAAAAATCTTCATTAAGTTAAAATTTGCGCACTGGATAAAAACTTATCCTGTATAAGATGTGTAAAAGTTATTTTTAACTAAACTTGCAATTACCAAATTAATAATCTAACTTTAATTCATGTATTCGAATTATATTGACGATCCAACTAAACTTTGTATCAAATCATGAATTAAAGTTAGATTATTTATTTCGGGATTTTACTTGAAAATTCTGAAAATTTGGTAGTTGCAAGTTTAGTTAAATATAGCTTTTACACATCTTAAATAAAGCTTATTTTCAACTTACTGAAGTTTTTTCCCGAATCCCGGGAAAAAAAAATCGTCCTAGAAGTTTAGGCAAATAGGCACTACCTATTCGTATCACTGATGATAAGGCCATGCGAAAATTGCCATTTGAGTTACGCAATATATTTATGTTCGACATCAAAAATTGTATATCACTTATTAAGTCTGTCGGTGTTAGACTGCCTTAACATATCCACTGCACCATCATAACAGTAACTTAAGTTATACACGGACCTAATGATTGGTCTTGTTTTCATGTTATTATAAAGCTTTCCTAAAAAAAAAAAAATGGCAGATCAGCCATATTAAGCCCAAAAACAGCTGAAGGGATGGTCGTAGAGATCCCGCGCTAAAAAATAATAAGGAGGACTTCTCCGACCAGGGTAACACATTTTTTTTCGCTGGCTGGCACTTTGCGTTTTGGGCCCAAGTGTGTATGTAACGTTACTGCTCTCTGTACTTCAAGATTTGTCTCTGTGGGTCTGTTACATTTGTGTTTATTAATTTTTGCACAACCTTTGTGTAACAATCTCTTATAGCCTGTGTAGCAAACACAGTAATTATTAAAGCATGTACTGATAGGTTTGAGTTTTAGGTTTTAAATAATCCAACAACTTTGAGTATGTGATCAGTGTTCGACAAAACTAGGTACAGTATTTACGTTTGTCTCGTGGTCGTTTTGTCCTCGGTTTGATTGCTGAGTCTGTCAGAGTGACCTTGGGTTTTTTAATTAGGATTTTCTTAATACCAGCCCGGAGTTTGCAAGTTGGCTGTGTGAGAACCCCCCGTGTTACGAAAAGTACGTTAGGCCGTTGGCCGTGAGCTTGATTTCTCTCTGGTCTTGTCGGATTGCGTGTCATACCGTCAGACTATGAGAGTGACAGTGAGTTAGTTATTTTTCAGTTTGTAGTGTTTATTTTGGAAGTCGTTTTTTTAGCAGAAATGTAAAAACAAAAAAATTAAACCGCCGAAAAACCGAAAAGTAAAAATAATAAACCTGCTTTGTCCAACCCCAATAACTAAGTTCGGAAGGCGGTGACATATAATTAAATACATATCCAAAGTCACCGACTTCCGAACTTAGTTATTGGGGTTGGACAAAGCAGGTTTATTATTTTTTACTTTTCGGTTTTTCGGCGGTTTAATTTTTTATTAAAAAGTTTTTATTTTATAATTTTTTGTGGCTATAATCTACTAATTACTACATGCTTAATTTTTGATTACTTTTTTTGTAATACACAACTCAGTATTAAAATATGTGAGTTAACAATCAATCATCCCCTGTTTTCTTACCCTTAGGGTAGGAATTTTTCTTCAAAATTGATATGGGACCAACTTCGGGGTATACCCTTTCCGATAAAAAAGAATTATCAAAATTGGACAACTCTGGATAAAGTTATGCGTGGTCATACACAAAAAAAAAAAAAATATATACGCGTCCAATTGAGTAACCTCCTCCGTTTTTTCGTCGGAACAAAAAAAAAAAAAACTTTCTGCACTCCTTCTCCAAATAAGCTTTAACTGTGCCAAATTTCATACTTCTCCGTCTCCGTAATTTTCGTAAAAAGGAAAACAATCGCTTTGCTTCACGAATTAATACATAGATTATTTCAAACTAATCCAGTGTTAAAAGGAGATGATCCTACGGATTATACTAACTTTCACCTTTTTTTCTCGCTCAATCCCATTAAGATTTTGAATCAGTTTTAATGAACAAACCTCGTTCACTCAACACTAATGAAGTGGTATTCTACTAAACGTATTCTTTCTATTTCAGCAGTTTCCCTGAAAACACTGACATCATATTTTACATAATTATTACAAAGATACCGACATTTTTTTCCTGGTACTCTACTTAATTGCCTCCAAAATACTTTCAACAAACTTCCCCTAGCATTTCACGAAACCCATTCTGCACCTTATTATGACGGCAGTAAAAGTGATTTGCGTATTTTTAACAGCAAATACATTTTTGCCGACTCTTCAGTAGAACTCTTCGCAAAATTAAAAAATCTTCCGTCTTAAGCTTTAAGGAGTACAAAATAAAGTAGATTTTTGTTTGAATTAATGGAAATGCGGGTTGGTAAAAAGATTTTTTCATGAGTAAGCTTGGTAGCAATTTGAAGGGTTTCTGAATAATTAGCCAAAAGACAAATGTATCGGGAATTTTTACAGCTCTCGAGTCGATAGGGAATAATAAGGGATGAATAAGTACCACTCCCTTCTATTTACGATTGAGTGGAGGGGAACCTTGCTCGCTGCTCACCTGTATTATGTAATTAGATTAAGGATGAAATATCTGAATAAATGTGAAATGTACAGGCTGGTGCTATTCATTGAGAGTTGTCAATTGACGTCGCTTTGTAATGGACAGGAGCCACTATCAATAAATGCGTTCACAATACAGAAGATAACAACATGGACACTTCGTTCATTCAGCAGGTAAACTATGAACTAGAACTTCGAATAGATCGAACGATTTTGCCTCCCTTTCAATTTACAATGGGAATTCTGTAAGTTGATACTTTTCTTCATGGCTAAGCTATATTTGAGAATCGACCACTCAAAGCTTAGAATGACGGATTCATAATTTAGATTTGCTAAATTATGAGAAATATCCACTCTAAAAAAATCTGATAAATACAAAGTCTTTATGTATATGTCACCGTAACATTATGAATATCGTCAGTTCTTAACCTTTTTCGCGAGATTATACTCGTAATCTATCGAACAATCCTGTACTGCTAAAAACATTTACAATTTAACGCACTGTGTTTTGATAGTTTATAATCTGTCCGTGGCACACCGACAAATTGTGAACAGGTATCAAAGTTGCATGCAATGGATAGTACCTTGTACTATTACGAAATAGCCAAGTAACTGCCACTAACATGGAAATAGTTGGTCGCGGTTGGTCGCAGTTCTAACCTAACCTAACCTATTCGGTCGGTGTGCCCTGGCTTAGTAAATGCAACCAATTCGGCTACCGTCACGATCAGCAAATCAGGGATGGTTCACAATTTAACGGGTGATCAAATCAGCCAAATTGTGAACCGTGTCGGTAAGTGCAGGTTCGTTTACAATTTGACAGTTTGACATCGATAGATTATAAACTATCGAAAATGAATACGTACTAATTATTGTAAGCAGTATGGTAGAGTTCACAATTTATAGGCAGCGTTTTAATCTCGCGAGTAAGATTATAAACCAACGATGTTCACAATCATTTTTTATTTTTTTTTGATACTGAGAAAAACCCCCTCGTGTTCCTTCAGTTGCCAGTGTGTCAGGGGCCACGGTATCTAACAACCCACACCCCTGGCAGGCATCGGCCCCAGCGGACATCACCAGTTGGTGCTGACATCTCTTTGAGGTGCGAGTGGAACACAACGTGCCGTCGATCCAGGCTTGGTCCTTACCGGACAGCGAGTTACCCATTACTCGCCGCCCGCAAGCCCGCGCCTACGGTGGCCGGGATTCGGCTTGGGATTGCTGACGCACAGGGCGCTTCCTGCGGCGACTAAGGCCATGAGGAAGCATACATTTTCTCTCCCTCATGTGCGCCGCCTCCCTCTCCGCGAGCATTACTGCTTCGCAGAAGGAGCTGACGGCTTCCCATGCACTCTTGCTCCGAACCATGGCCCGAACCAGGGCCGGACACGAGAGATTACCGCTGCCGATCACCTCCACGAGGACACGGTGGTGCTCTGCCCAAGCCGGGCACATCTCCACCGTATGCGCCACCGTGTCCTCCGCGCGATCTACGTAGTAGTAACACCCGGCCGATTCCTCCCGCCTAATCCGAAACAGAAACCGAGGACGCCGTGGCAGTTCTCAATCCACTCCTCAAAGAGGGGACTTACCGCCACAATTGTGGTGTGCCCATGTTCACAACCCTACGGTGACATATAAACATCATCAAAAAATCCAAATGATAAAACAAAAACTCTAAAAAGTAAAAAATAATATTTGTGGGCCTTTTAATTTGAACGTAATATTTTGACCAGGGCATTGTCAAGTCGGGGGACGGCTAGGCCTCTGTTTGGGGTTTTCATTGACCGTCCCCCGACTTGACAATGCCCTGATCAAAATATTACGTTCAAATTAAAAGGCCCACAAATAATATTTTTTACTTTTTAGAGTTTTTGTTTGGGTCGGGGGTTTTTTAAATTTTTAATTTAATTTTTATTTCTTGCTTTTTAAACTTAATGTCTCCCTTAAATCACCATTTATCTTTAATCTATTCATTGAGACCTTTTCAATGAGCCTGTTTGGGCTCGATACTTCTGCTGTTTGTTGGTGAATAACTTGGGTTTCCTGGAAATTCCAGGTGTTGCTCCAGCATCAGTTCAAGGTTATTTTATTCGTCTAATATCATTGAAGTAATAGAATCCCAAATTTTGAGTTGATCAGAGGCTAAAATCCCTTTTTCAACCAGAAAAGAGCTGATAATCTTCAAACGGCTGAACCGATTTTGATGAAACATATCTAAGAACACTCCCGACTAATATACCTTTCAAACAAAAAAAACTAAATCAAAATCGGTTCATCCATTCGGGAGCTACGTTGCCTCAGACAGACACACACACACACATACACACACACACACACAGACACGTCAAACTTATAACACCCCGTCGTTTTTGCGTCGGGGGTTAAAAACCAATACTGAAGAAAGTCAAGTTTAACGTATAAAGTAACGTAGGTAACCTACATTACTTTTATCTTGTTTGAAGCCATTGATTCAAAATCAAAAATCAAAATATTTTATTTCACATAAACCTGCATAGGCACTTATGAAACGTCAGAAGCTAGGTGCACGATTCCAAATTGTTGTTTCCTATGGAGAAGAGCCGGCAAGAAACTCCACGGTTACTCTTAAAAAAAATATTTAATTGACTTTAACAATGTCTCCAAATTACAGAGATAAAATGTATGGGAGGACAGTGCAGGCCTGTCAATAAGTACCAGGCACTTAGACGAATAAAGAATAGAAAATCGTCTACAAATCTACAGTTTGTAAGGCTTACAACGTTCTCTCATTCACAATATGTAAAATAATGTACATAAATAAAATTAACCTGATTAAATGATTTAAACATAGTGACATGATTTCCATGACAATCACTAAAAATAGTCGATATTAAAATTGATGTATAATATGCTTTTTTGATAAGGACACGTTTGATGTGCGTTTTAAACTTTCCATCGCTAAGTTCTGTAACTGACTTTGGCAACTTGTTATAGAAGCGGATACTGTTTATTAGAAATGACTTGCTAGTTTTAGTCAATCTAAATTTTGGAATCACAATTTCATCTTTACTACGTGTATTCAGATTATGGAAATCGCATCGTTTTTTGAAAAGGCCTAAGTTTTTGCGTACATACAAGATATTTTCAAGGATATAAAGAGAAGGCAGAGAGAGAGGGAGAGGCGCTGAATTTGTTTCTAAGAGACTCGCGAAGCCCCATTTTATAGATTGCTCGGATTGCCCTCTTTTGTAAGATGAAAATTGAATCTACGTCAGCTGCCGATCCCCACAGCAGAACGCCACAAGACATAATACTGTGAAAATAAGCAAAGTAAACTAACCTAGCTGTGGCTACAGTCAACTGCCTTATTTTTCTTACTGCGTAAGCAGCTGAGCTTAATCTACTTGAAAGAGCTCTAATGTGAGCACCCCATTGCAAATTTTGAATCTAAAGTAATTAGTTTAGATTCAAAATTGCAAAATACAAAAATACAGTTTCCGAAATTGCATCTAGTTTCTTGCCATCAAGTTTTAATTTTAGTCCTACTTGGGGTACAATTAGTACAATTAGGTCTTGGGGTACGATTAACAGTGTGAATGGATGTTAGTTACTAACATATATGTATCCGTAACTCTTGTGCTGTCCAGTTGTCCTATCGAGATTCCGAAAACATTACATAACAAAGGCACTCGTACCAACGACCATTCCCACCCAATTGTCCTGAAACTTGTAAAAGTCATAACATTAAAATGCCGTAGAAACATTGTTCAAGACATTCCAGAAGGCTCATAACACCATAACCCTTAAATAAACTTTTACGAGCTTTAAATTTTAACCCTCACGTGCTTGGTTGGTACACTTGTACCACACAATAGATAGGTACAGGAGGGGTATTCGGTTTCCAAACAAATAAACAAAAATGTGTTTCTGAAAGACAAGAAACTAGGTTTGGTTTTTATCAATGACTAGCTTTTGCTAGTTTCGCCGCGCGCAGGCAGGAAATTATCTCGCGGAAACGTACTACCGGGATAATAAGTACCGTATGTGTTAATCCAAGATAAAAACTATCAGTGGGCCAAATTTCATGCAAATCCGTTTTGTAGTTTTTGCGTGAAAGAGTAACAAACTCCCATCCATCCATTCATCCTCGCAGACTTTCAGATTTACAATATTCATGGGAATTTAGTAATACTTTAAAAACGAAAGTATAATTTGCGCAACAATTTCAAGCATTTTATGACTTTTCAATTAAACTAGTTATTCTGAAACCAACTTAACGAACAGTTCTAAAAAGTAAATATTTCTTTGAGTGACAATAAAAAATTGGAAAGGAGGATTTAGATAAGGAATAGCACTCACAACCGGCATTTGTTTGAGTAGGCCGCACGTACTTCTCTGTGTGCGTGCGCTTATTTCCGCTCGTTATATGGAGCCAGCCTTCTGTACCAATTCATTCTGTGGTCTCTATCCCATTATTGTTCGTCTTTAAGCGGCGGTATCGTGTAGACTAGATTGAGCTATAACGGAATCAGATTAGATGTTATGTCGTGTTTATGTCATTTTTTCAAGTAATTGTGTACTTAGGTGCGTTAGATAAGGTGCGGTGTGGTGTTATGTAGGTTAATAGATGATGCAATTATAACCTTAGTATTAATTAGGTTTGCAGGCTTTATGGTTCTGCTGCTGGATTCCAATGCTTAGAAAAGATATTAAAAAAATAATGAAAAGTTTTTGTTTCTAAACCGTTGAGATCGTGTCCAATGGTAAGTAGTTGGTATCACATGGTAAGCACTTGGTATCTGGTGGTAAGTACTTAGTGTCCAATAGTAAGTACTTGATGTCAAATATCTGAAGTCCAATAGTAAGTATTCGGTGTTCGATAGTAAGTACTTGGAGTTTGACGGTAAGTACTTTTAGTCCCGTGCTGTTACGTCATTTTAAGGTTAATTTGTAAGATTCATATTCTAGCTATTATATCCTATTCATAAATCAAAACTCCAATGGTGTCTCCTATTATAATATTCTGCCTACCTACATATCATTCCTATAATATTAGGTCTTTACCTATGAAATTGCCGTTCTGCAGTACTGGCCATTTCAAATCAAAATAATTTTTGTTTGGCTAAGAATTCTAATTTCAAATTAATTTTATTTTAAAAACATGGATTTTTTTTTCTAAAAGTAGTCATTTCTCTATTGATTAGTGTTACATTTTCATCGCATTTCAATCTTTTTCGTCATCATGGATACGTTAAAAATTCGAGTAATTATGGAATATGAGTACCGTCGTGGCAGCAACGCGGCACAAGCGGCACGCAACATCAACGACGTTTACGGAGCTAACACTACAAACCAACGCACCACCTGTTATTGGTTTGCTCGCTTCCGTTCTGGAAATTTCGACCTGAAAAATGAACCTCGCGGTCGTCCGAAGACTTTGGTCGACAATGACGAATTAAAGGCGATTGTGGAAGCTGATGATACACAATCTACGGCTGAATTAGCAGCAGCTTTCGACGTTAGCGTCAAAACAATATTGGTCCATTTGCGTCAAATTGGCAAGGTAAAAAAGCTTGACAAATGGGTGCCCCACGAACTCAATGATCGCCAGCGCGAAGTACGCGTCGAGACGTGCCTTGCACTGCTCAACAGACACACAAATGAAGGAATTTTGAACCGCATTGTTACCTGCGATGAAAAATGGATTCTGTTTGATAACCGTAAGCGCTCAGCAAGTTGGTTGGATCCTGGTTCAGCACCTAAACAATGCCCTAAACGAAAACTTACCCCTAGAAAAGTGATGGTCACTGTTTGGTGGTCTAGCGCCGGTGTGATTCATCACAGCTTCTTACCAAACGGGGTGAGCATTACTGCAGATGTGTACTGTGAAGAACTGAACACAATGATGGAGAAGCTGGCGCATCTCCAACCAGCATTGGTCAATCGCTCGTCTCCGCTGCTCCTGCACGACAACGCGCGACCTCATACTGCACAGCAGACGGTCTCCAAGTTGCAAGAACTGGGGTTGGAAGCTCTCCGTCATCCGCCCTACTCACCAGACCTTGCGCCTACAGACTACTACTTTTTCCAGAATTTGGATAACTTCTTGGCGGGAAAAAAATTTAATACCCGAGAGGCAGTACAAAATGCCTTTGAAGAATTTGTTGCCTCCCGTCCAGCTGATTTCTTTAAGAAGGGCATCAATAAACTGCCACTGCGATGGCAAAGATGCATTGATTGCATGGGTGATTACTTCGATTAATACAAATAAAAAATTCATGAAAAAAATTCGTTTAAATTTTTTCATACAAAACGGCAATTTCATAGGTAAAGACCTATTATTTCGCATGATGCCAAATGACAATCCTCTAATGGACCCTTAAATTAAAGCATGATTCCACCCCAAACAACTTTTCTTTTATCTTTGGGGACGTAGTTAATATGTCTTTAAGGTGTGGGCCTGACACGACGCATAAATTATGGGCCTATGACATGCAAATCGACGCTGTGATGTTACAAGTGTCGTTTGGAGGGTATATAGAGACTCAGGAGGGAGGAAGTAATGGGAGAATAATGGAATATGTTTTATTGAGTTATTGGGCAGAAATAAATCGCATCGTAGAAGGTATTTACTGTCATATTCGCGCTAAAAGTTAAGTTTAAAAAAAAGAAAACTGTCATAAAAGCAACCAACCCTCTTTTTGTGCTACGCCGCAAAACCGTAATAATTATTTTATTTGAAGTTTGAAACGGTAAATCGAATTATAAAATAGTAAGATACAAAATCTTAAATTTCTTAATTTATATAATAAAATAGCAGGAGAACTGGAGTTGATGCCTCGTATCGGCAGACTTAGCATGGGACGCCCACCAGCTAGATTCACCGACAACCCTAAGAATGTGTCTGGGACAGATGAATGCGGAAGACGGAGGACATACAGGGTGTAGCTGCACCATGGGAGGGGCCTATCTCCAACAGTCCTTATTGTAAAGATTGCCAGTTTCCTATACCTATCTTGTACCATTTTTAATGACATATAACACGAAACTTCCTGAATAATAAAATCAGCCCAAAAAATCTAAGCCCCATTCTCCCGCCTAATAGGTAAACCCTTTCTCAATCAAAACAAAAGAACAACACCAATACATCAATATAATTGGTTAAATCACCGACAACTGTCATAACTCGCGAGTTATAACCGGATTGAATTGTAATTGGATCATACGAGTTTTTACCTTTATGTTGTGTATCCAATTGAAATTGAATTGATGAAGTTTATGTTACCTGTAACAAACAAAAAGGGTTATTAGTAAAAATTAAATAAGTACTATTATATCACGTTCGCCATTTATGTTAAAGTCCCATGTAATAAGGGGCGAGCCTATTACATATACATGGTCTTTGGCTGAACGTTGAACATACGAAAATGGTAGGGGGCCAGGGCCACATAAATTAGGGCTGAGTAAGTAGCAAGCAGATGACTCCACCTATCCACCATTTTCGTATGTTCAACGTTCTGCCAAACCCATCAAAAAATCTTTATGCATTTGATAACCCCATTTTTGAGAAAGGCTATAAGACTTATCACTACGCTACGAACCCATAAGAACCGAGCAAAAACAAAAAAAATAATCGAAATCGAGTAAAACTAGTTATAAAACTGCATGATAACGAGACAAAATAGCCTAATAAGTGTTTAATTTTCTACGAAGTTTAACGTTTGATATCTACGTAATGAATCAAAAGGGTTTCATGATTGTCATGATTGTTTTTAAGTTGTATATACAAGAATTTAAAAAAATCTTAGTGAAAACATCCTTTTCGTAATTCCACAAGGTTCTAATCTTGGTTCAATGTGAAACTAGGCTGTGAGTTCGTCCACGTAACATTTATTGTCTTAACATAAGTTATGACATTTCTCAATATTATGGCTCCCCGTTAGTGAAATAATGTTTTGAATCGGTAGTTCCAGAGATTACCCTTAATAGACTCACTTTCACTTCTATATAATACTACTAGTACAGAAAAGTCAGTAATTAATCTCTAATACTACATTTCTATTAATACTCAACTAGGTAACAAGCTACTTTTGAAGTTGATCTTTTTAATCCCAGATCAGCAAGTAAAGTATTAATAAAAAAAAAGTACTAAAACTGTAATGGCAGGACACAGCTGTTTTCAAACCTGACTTTTACAGCAAATGGAAAATGAATAGAAAATTCGAAGAATTGATAGGCTTTATACAATATAAAGCTTGTATTCCCAGGAAATAGAGTAGAAAATTCACTGATAAGGAAAAGAACAAAGGCGAGAGATGCGGTCAAACAGGTCCTGACACTGAAATGGAAACGGTCAGGTCATATTAGGAAAGCTATGGATGAAAGATGGTCACAAATAATTACAAATTGGTAATATCTAATACACAAAAAAGAAGGAAGGATACACTATTTAAAAGATGGAGCCACAAATAGCCGGAAAATTATGGCTAATACGAGCAAAAGATTTTACTCTTGAACGCTCGTGGGTAAGTGCTACCTACCAGCTGCACGGGTCGATCTAAGGTTAAGTTACGCTTGGCGCAGTTGGTTCGTGAATAGGGCCATGGGCCAACCATAATATATCGAGACCCCTCCGCAACGGAGAGCACGTTAAGACATTGGTCCCGGCTGTCATAAGCTCAAAAGTCTGTCAACAAGTCAGTACCTATCGTGTAACTCAGTAACTAACTTGTAGTCATACAGTACCAGCAGACGCTCCTATTTAACACTGATACTCAGTTGCAACCGGTTAGATTGGAAGCTGACCCCAAAATTGTTTAGAAAAGGCCTCTCTTTTCTTGTGCCGATCTCCACGTTCTTGTGCCAGCCTTGTAAAGGTTCTACCGATCGATGGGAACATTGCTCCGTCCAACTCACATTATGAAGATACAATAGCTGAATATAATAAACAACATTTTAGCTTTATTTTTTTATCACCGTGTTGCAAATATCAAAGCTATGTTGATACCAAATGCCAGAGATTCAACACGTTGAATTCCTACATAGCCTTTGAAGGACACAACACTAATATTTTCAACGAAAAACCATTATAACTTAATCCCTGCATGGCAAGACTTGGACAGAGTTTCACAGTTCAAGTTATATTGGCGAAAATACTAAGCCACGCGCAAAATCTTGTTATAAAATTGTTAAGAAAATCGTATGAGCTTTATTTAAAATGATATCTCAAACATTTTCTAAGAAAATGTTTAGTAAAAGCTCTTTTAAAGTAATTGCTAATAGTTTAGTGCGTAAATGCTTGCTACTAAGAGCTGGATGCTGTAAAATTGCAGTTATGAAGATGAAAGTGAAGATATTTTGTTAAGAAAATAAAATAAAGTAATTTCTGTTTTCTTTGAAGGTTTTATTAAAAATTAAAATTGTTATGGCAGTTAAACAATAAGCTGCTGTATCATGAAAGTTTAGTTTATAGGGGTGATTGCCTTACACACTCACAGTAGGAAAGAATTTCGTTTAGTCAGTTCAACAGCATTCATTGCGTACATACTTTGTTGAGCAGGCAAATTTTTTGGACATACTAAGCAATGGATTAGCAGTATTCTTCAAAGTGATTCAGATTCTGATTAACAGTATGTTACGGAAATAGGAGGCAGGTACGCACGGGCCAATTCTTTTCGCGGGGATTTTTTTTCACGCTCTGTATTTTTTTCACCCACTGTATTTTTTTTCACCCACTGTATTTTTTTCACACACTGTACACATCAGTGTACATTATTACTACAAATTATTTAGGTTTGAAGGTACTCCCGAAAATGTAAGTGTGACACTATGCAAAACAACCGTGCTTTCTAAACCTGGATATTTTATCGCTCACTGAATTCTCAACTCTTGCTTTTGCTTAGGCATAGCCTATTGCTATTTTGAACATCATGGTGCTAAAGTGTGTAATATTCTCAATAAATAGGATAAATAATTTTACGTTTAACATCCTACATACTCTAATCACGTGGGCTTACGGACGGCGACCCATTAGGGTAGCTCGCTGTCCGGTAAGCACCAAGCCCAGGTCGACGGCGCATTGTGTTCCACGCGCGCCTCAAAGAGATGTCAGCACAAACTGATGGGGCCCGCAAGGGCCGATGCCGGCCAGAGGTGCGGATTATTCGATAGAGATACCGCCGCCCCTAGCACACAGGCTACTGAGGGAACACGGATGGGTTTTAGTCAGTAAAAGTCTGACACGCCCTTCTGCTCCACTCAGTGCAGGAGAAGATAATTGATGATTTCAAGGAGACGATTTGACAAGTTTTACCCAAAAAAAAATACCCTAATCAGATATACAGGCCTCCCCTCTGTGAGAGTAAGTGGTAAATGAGATTGTTATTCAGCACGCAGAGCGATTGCGAAGAGAAATGAGAAGAACAAATGCGAGTTGTCTTATGCATTTATTTATTAGTAAATCATTAATAGTAATTAATTTGTAATTCATATATACATAAATTTAAGAAAGATTATTTGGGTTTGATGAAGCCAATTTTCTGAAACCGAACATAAACAAGAAAGTTGTCTGTATAAATAAGTAATAATCGAAGAGTATTCAAATAAGTTCCAATTAAGTGAAAATAATGAGCCGATGCTCAAAAGACGATAATTCGACATTCAGTGGGTTGCACCATGGTTGATTGCACGTTAACATCAAAAGGGAACTGAAATTACTCGGTACATAATCAGTTGATAAAGTACGTTGGTATTGCTTGTGTAATTTCGGCAGTGGTTTAACAACCTGGATTAAATAAAACTCCAGTTATTATAGTTTGCATAGTTCTATGAATACCAATTATTTTCTGTACAAGGATTTTGCAAAGACTGAATAGGACAGATCAGTCAGATTTTGTAATATAAATGAAATAATAAAATTCACAGTTTCAAATTACAAAGTTGTGCCTATTAATACTAATAAATCATTTATTTCAAGTAACATAGATTCAGAATAATAGGACAAGAATACACGGTCACAATTAACATTAATCAAAAATTACATGCAATTACAATTAAAAAAGGCCATAAGAAAGGTCACATGGCAATTAAAAATAACCAAGAGCAGTCTTTCACTACTCGCAAAGAATAACTAATACTAAGAACTAACGAAATACAAATCAGAGGATGCTTTCAAAACGTTTTATATTTCTAGAACGATTTTCACTAGAATTGATTTATGATTTTTGGTAACTTACGTCAGTACTATGTATTTTTGACTTTCAATCACCGAAATTGCTAATATAATGTTACTGGGCTCTCTGGTCTGAATAATCAAGTGCGTCTCTGTGGTAACTTAAACACCCACGTTGAACTAAAGTTAAACTAACCGGAGATTAATTCCCAACAGGAATCGGTGCTGTCAGACCCGAAGCGGTAATTAACAGAACAATAGAGGTCTTATTAGAGACGTCATTATTATGACATAGTATATTATTTAGGTACGAGATATAAACAGCTTTGTTATGTTGTTGACTTCTAGCGAAAGGTAATATTATATTTCATAGGATGTTGAAGGAGGAAGAACGCAGAGAGAGAAGGATACAAATTAGAATTGATATTATCCGGAAAAGAACTGGAGTTACCGACTTGCTGAGTAAGAAAGATGAAGTGGCAGTGGGCTGGCCATGTTTGTCGAAGGACCGATGGCCGGTGGAGACCGCGTATCGGCAAGCGTAGTATGGGACGCCTCACAGCTAGATGAACCGACGATCTTAGAAAGGTCATCATCATCATTTCAGCCGAAAGACGTCCACTGCTGGATATAGGCCTCCCACAAGCATTTTGGGAGGGTTTGCCATAATCGCCACGCTTGGCAGGCGGGTTGGCGATCGCAGTATGGTGGTAAAATGCATAGAGAACGCTGCTGCCCATTCTCTAGTGGGTCCCTTAGTCGCCTCCTACGACAACCACGGGAAGAAATGGAATGGTGCTATTCTTTTACGCCCGGACACCATACGGGAAAGGTGGTTGGGACAAACTGGATGCGGAAGGCGTGGGACAGGGTGTCGGGTGGTCTTGAAGAGGCCTATGTCCAGCAGTGGAATGCGACAGGCTGCGATTATTTAATAAGATATTAATGAGTTCTAAATAGATCTCGTCAAATTATACGGAAGCAAAATCACCAAATAAGACAGTCAAAAGGAACATACACATCCGGAGTAGGGACACGGGCACATAGGTCGAATTGAGGTGGTATTCATTCTTAGTTCGGGGCTCGAACTAATCTTATGTCCGTAAGAGGTACGCAAGTACGGAGTAGGAAAGGCCCAGAACTTCGACAGGATTTACGGAGTTCGTATATAGGGAGTAGATGCACATAAACATCAAACAGACCACTAGCGGTGCACAAGACTAAGATTTCGCAAAAATCTACATCAACATTTCAATTCTATTGAATAACGGTTCAAAAACAAATTCCTTTCTTTCAGTAACCCTGTGGGCCCATATAGAACCTCCATATTTGTGTAATTTTTCCTACCTCCTCTAAAAATTACGTGGCTTGAATTTTAAAGCTCGTTACACACAATTGTGCACTTTTTATTCATTTAAATGTTAATTCAACTCTTTTAATTTCAAAGGAATTATTTTTCCACTACCTGTTGGGTCCTTAAACTCTACGCTTAAGCCTTGCTTCGCTTTTTATTTTTCTTTCTTTTCTTTATAAACAGAAGTTTATGTAGTTTCGACTTTAAATTGCTTAGAATTACTGGAACATTGTAGGAGAGCATAGAAAATGTTATTTTTATTAGACTGTGGTTAAAAAATAATATTTTCTTTTGTCAGTAAATGGCATTGCATTGCAGCTTACTTTTATAAGTTGGTTTTTAAATGAACAAAACGTTTCCTTATAGCCATTTATTATTACGTCATAGTCTGATAAATAAACCTACTGGAGCAGTCAACTGACCGGGGGGAGCTTATATTTAGGATGCAAAAAAGATGTGTCAGAGCAATGTGTAATATAAAAACAACGGATAGCTGTAGACCCTATTTTAAGTCTTTAAAAATACTGACCCTTCCAGCAATATACATTTTTGGAAACTGCGTTGTTTGTGAAAAGAAACAGAATTATTTGAAAAACTTTCTTTCACTAGAAAAACTCCATTGCGTGCCCAATACATTAACAAACAATGTCATTTAAAATGTAAGACCGCATTGATGCGAAAAAGTTTTTTTGGTATGGCACCTAAAGTGTTTAATAAAATTCCTGATGACACAAAGAACATGACATTGTTTATGTTTAAAAAAGTTCTTACTAAAATATTAATTGACAAATGTTAGTATACTGTAGATGAATTTTTGAACGACCGATTGTTATAATGATGCATTTTTTTTCCTTTTGATAATAAGCAGTATGACCATTTTATTGATTTTTTTGTAATTGATGTTTTTATTTATTTTTCTTTTGTTTTTAAGTCTCATAATTTAATGACACCTAATGGGTCACTTAAAATTTGTATGTCTAAATTATGACAAAACATAGCGCACCCCCTATTTAAACACCTATGTTTCACAAATAAATTGATTGATTGATTGATGGATCAAATTCCTGATTTAAAAAAAAAAACGTAAAGCCAAAAGAAAAGTAATGTTACTCTTATTTAATTATTTAAACTCAAGGCACCATTATATCTTAGCCATGACTTACGTCAAACAATCGTGAATGTGCTCCTTTGGTCCAAATAATCTAAGAATCACCTTATACGATCTAAGATTCGGATACGGTAGGAAATACAAATCCTAGTTTTCAGCAAACACAACAAAACCTTGAATTAATGGAGGTAGCGACCTCCATTTAGACCCATTTCCCAAATCCGAAGTCAAAAAGCAGTTCATTTAATCACCAAAAAATAAAACAAGGCAAAATAAGCAATTCTCGATACTACAGGTAGAGCTTACAATAAATTATTCGGCAGAAATCCGTAACATAGCAAATGGGCCGCCATCTCCCGCCAAATGACTTTCAATACAGAATCAATGACTTTTTCACAGAATCCGAGACGATTTTGTTTCCTGCGCTTAGTTTGGTATAATTTGTAAGAGGAAGGACGATTTTGCTATTCCATAATATTTTTAATATAAGCCACCCTTATTTCAATGGGAATTAAACGTAACCGAGGGCCTAGGTTGGTCTAGGCCCTCGGTTTATTCTGTCGGTATTAACGATGATGGAGCGGATTAAAATGTATGTGTTTGACTTAAGTTAGCCTGCCACACATTTTTAAATCACTCTATATCTCTTAGTATTAAATACTTTAAAACTGGCCAGAGTATGAGCGATATTTGCGGACCTGTAATTCTGGGATATCTATCCCACACAAGGGATAGTTGCCAAATCCTTATAAATTACGTTAAGGATAGATGCCCTGCCCTCATCCGCGAAACTAGAGTGATTACAATCGGGGCAACTATACCACTGGGGCAACTATCCTGGTTTTATCCTACCGAAAATTACATGTCAATCCTCTTGAAAGTCGCTATAAAATTATGAAATGTTTTCAAAGCGATCGCAATTGGCGTAGAGCATTTGGTTAAATATTAGTGTACTATAATACCTCTTACTAACCCTTCGTGGAATTAAGAAAAACACTAGCACTTCTTCCGCGTCTTTATAGCTCATGTTACTCCGGAATAATGTTGCTTTCCATAGGTGAAATAATTTTTAAAATAGATTAAGTATTTTTTGAGTTTATTCTTTTTACAGAATTAGTGTAGATGGCCAGAAGCACACACGATATTGGAAGAATAAAAGATACGCATTCTAGCCTGATTTTCATATTTTCGTTGAAAAATCACGGGAAGAATCAATAGGTAAATATCGCCCAGGACACCATGGGCAGTCAACCCCAGGATCACTTTGGAATCACTGGCTACTATTTTTCATCACGGCATGACGAGCTATTAATCGAGTGAAAAAGAATATCAGTCAGTAGTTGGATCCAATGCTTTTGAAATAATGACAAAATTACTAATACGTTTTTTTTACAAGACGATGATGATATTTGTATGAGTAGGCAAATGCATTGAATTGACAGCAAAACCTTTAACCAACCAAACGGGCGGGCGCAGCGTGGTCTTGTATTCTCAAGGCAAAACGTCTGACGTCGATTATTCAGGATGCTGCAGTTATATTATCTGTTTGGTTTTTGCATGATCAAATCAAAATGCTTCACGACTTTCGATTTCGAATATAAATCGATCGACATCGAGATCCTTTTCGAACTAGTACGTCTAGCTCTGTCAAAATCACGCACAATACTGCAGAACTCGGTGCGCCATACATTACGTCTTTCCCCGCACACACGCGCGGTTGTGCGTGTTTCTCCGCATGTAGACGCGTGATCTGCAACACTGCGCATGAATGCGTTTTCTGTGTGTTGCACTACGCGTGTTTTCTATGCAAACACAGATACTTGCAAACAATGTTAGAACACGCACTCCCGCGCTACGCTGCGTGATGCGGTGCAGTGTGCGAATCGACTTAATAATATGTGTGTAGTTTCAAACATGTTTTGCTGACTATTTTGTTCACGTTTTTGTAATTTCTGACAAGATTTGCATACAACTGGCCCTAACAGATTGTTTTAGGTGTAAATGATAAAAGAGACACGACACGTAGAATATTTTGGTGTAAATGCAGGGATAAAAAGCATCTATTTTTACTTCTGGTACTGGTTTCGATTCCCAGTACGGGCAAAGTGTTATTGGGATTTTCTATATGGAATTTCTCAGCAGCAACCCGGAGTCTGGATTTCTACCCAAGTGTTGGCAATAGGCTCGCCCCCAATTACATAAGGGACTTAAACGTAATTGACAAAATGTGAGTATACTAACACATTTCTACCCAACCATTCAGGGAAACAAGGCGTGAAATTATGTATGTATGTTTTTACTAAAATCCGCTTTTATACCGATAACCAATAACGCCATTATCTTCAATAACATGATACGACCCCTAATTACCTTTTCCTCCCTCCAATAAGCCCACACTTGGGCCACTCGAAATCGACAGCGAAAACCAAATGAACATCATTCAAAAAGTCCTTTGGGTACTTAAATAAATCGTTTTATCGTATTTGTAGCATCAATTCGTTTAATAGGCGTACCTTGTGATTACAATTGGGTCTTTATGTAAAAAGACAACTGGAATAATGAGATACTATGCAAATTGGCTAAGGTTGGAGGCACACAGGTGAGTGCTTTAGCGAAACAACACGTGCTTCACTATATTAATGGCTATCTACACTGATGTTTAGTGCCACGTTGCATGACTGATTTGTCTCCAAGAGGTCAGCCAAAACTGGGTACCAAGCCTGGATAGTAAAATCGGTGGTAGGGGGCACTACTAGCTCAAAAAAAAACGAAATCAAAATATTTAATTTCTCATTAACCTACATGGGCACTTATGAAACTTCTGAAGCTAGGTGTACGGTTCTAATCAGTCGTTTCTTAAAAGCTCCAACTGTGTGGTTTCAGCCTTAGACTTAAGATCTGATGTTGATATTTCTAATTCTGTCGGAGTCTTTGAACGATGTATGAATATCTATTGCTTATTATTTTGTTCTGTTGTCTCTTTGTAGGGGCATCGTTTGTTTATTTATTGTATTTAGGTTGTATGATTTACATTTTATGCTTTGCCTTGCTTCTATTGAACTGCAATTTAGCTTGATTTCAAGTTCTTTCACCTCTGTTTCTTTCTTTGATAACTTCTACAAGGTCAAATTATATTACCTAGCAAAACTTCGCAAATGTGATGGGTATTGTTATCGAAATAACATATTAAACTCTAAACTGGTACTTCATGTATCTGCACTACTTGGGGTCAGTGACCACACAATTTTTTTCTTTGATATTGTTAGGATAGATCGTTACCTATATGGCTGACAGAGTTTTGCTACTTACTAAATTTGAACTTTTATATTTTTCGACAATGGTGATCGATGGTCAATGCAACTATTAATAATTCACATTAATTATTTTAATAAATCTGTTCAAATAAATCCCGCAACCTTTATTTTAAAAACTCAGTATGTTATTAACTGTGGAAATTGGTTAACATTAAATAAAAGAAATTGATAATCAAGCCGAGCAAATAAATGTTCTGTAAATATGAACAAAATTTCACGTCGTCAATGAAAGCCGTAACATACCACCACACTATGCACACAGAGAAATATTTAAAGAAATTGAAACAGTTATTTCGGTAGGTACATAAACATATCCTCTTACACACAGTAATTTCAACAATTCTTGAATCATATTATTGTATACAGGAATATTTAACATAACATAGCATTGCGCTTGTAATTCCTGAAAATGTAGGCAGAAGGACCTGAAGCGTTTTTACGGAAAAAAAAAAACAATTAACTTGTGGATTGATTACGAAGATGTCAAAGTAGTTGGCCATTACTTTAAAAGCCAAGTTCAAAAGTGTGGAAGCCAATAATACCTAGAGGATTGGGTAATGTGGAGATCTTAACCAGCACCCTAATTGCGTAACTCACGATTCATCATAATCTGTATCGTTTTGAAACGGATTGTTAAACCATTGCTTCATATGTTCGAAAAATGTAACTGTTCGACAACATAAATAACGCAATGAATATTGTTTAACTGTGAAGACGAAACCAATTATGATCAATCGTGAGTTACGCAATTAGGGTGCTGCTTGGCGTTTGCATGCAACTTCCACGAGTATTTTCACAAGGGCATAAGATTATGAGATAAACACTATTTAGAAGATAGGAAATAAGAGAGTGTCAACTTGAAAAGTTGCTGGAGAGCGTTTTATGTAAAATGTTACAGATTAATTAGAATTTTTTCTTCACAATTTAATACATACTGGTTGTATGACAAATTCTTAGCATAATTAATTTAATTATATGCGTATGTATTGTTTCTTGTATCTACAGTTCAAAAAACATATGTTTTAAAACAAATAATTAACTTAAATAATAATTGGCGTCTGAAAGACATCTCACTATTTATTTATAACGTAAGTGTATACTTATTTTGTTCAAAATTTTGGCACATTTTGGTAATATTTTTCAAGGGCACCTTTTATTTTTATGTAAATGTAACATATTAATTCATTCATCATTTAAATAACGTAGAAGGGTTCCTGCGTCGATAATGCCAAAACTCTTTGGTTCTGCTTAGAGCCAACGATACATATTATAGTAATTTTCAGGAAAAACGAATAAGAAATGCGTATAAAATAGGTCAGTGTCAGCGATGTGATTTTATTCCTTATAATTCATCATCGTCAACAGCCTACTTCCACTGCTAGACAGGTCATATGAGTTACTCTGTATTATTACATATTGTGAATGGGAGAACGTTGTAGGCCTTACAGACTGTAGATGATTTTCTATTCTGGATTCGTCTAAGTACCTGGTACTTATTGACAGGCCTGCACTGTCCTCCCATACATTTTATATCTGAAAACATTGTTAAAGCCAATCATTTTTAAAAGAGTAACCGTGGAGTTTCTTGCCGGCTCTTCTCCATAGGAAACAACATTTTGGAACCGTGCACCTAGCTTCTGACGTTTTATAAGTGCCCATGCAGGTTTATATGAAATAAAAATATTTTGATTTGATTTGATTATTATTTATTTTATTTGACTGTATAAACCATTTTTCATTTAATTTTTGTTAATACATTTTCATTTTTATCACATGATTTAATTCAGTTACACGACTAAGTAGATTGGTGTCTGAAATGATGTTTTAAAGAAAAAACCAGTCGTCCTATCTTTCTTCGTAGGTACTATAAATGTATTAATTTATATAGATAATAAATAAATGTTAAAGTTTAGGTTTTTGGATGTTTGTTACTCAATAACGCTAAAACTGCTAAACGGATTTCGCAGAAAGGCACACTTATAGTTTATAACCTGAATTAACATATACGACACGTAATGCTGGTAAAATGTTCTCGTGGGATAATATCCGACGACCAGGGGGGTAAAGCCAATGGCAAATATTTAAAATATTTTAATTGATCATGATATCAGTTAACATTAATTTAGTAGTTTTTGTAGTTAATGACAAAATTGGTTTTTCTTAGATCATTTTAAAAGTCTGGCTAGCTTGATTTGTATTAAAATACAGATCAAACTATAAATAGTTGTGTCATAATTAGTTACGCTCCAAAATTCACAATTTTATTGCGTATAAAATATCCACATATTACAAATATGGCTATGTATTATAATTGCTAATTAATTCTAGAATAATGTTATTCATAATAAATTAGCACATGTGTTTTTCAGTCTTCCTGTTTGTCTATTTATAAAGTATAAATATTCGATATCGTCCAATTTGTGTTGAGTCGATTGAAGACTACTCAGTCAATCGGTAAGTAAACCTTCATGGTTTTATATTTAATTTAGTATTAAGTGTTTTTGGATTGAATCTGGAGGGAGAAATAGGAGTCTGGATTTGTGCCCGGTTGATGGCAATAGGGTCGTTCCCTGTAACTTAGGGCTAAAACATAACTGGCTTCTTCTTATCTTATCTTTAGAGGGTGCTTGCTTCTGTGTAAGATCGGGGTGCCGAGAGTGGTTCTGTTCTAATGTTGGGTGACGCCTGTGCATTCAAAGTGCACATGTGTAACAGTTTCGTTAGCCTCCATGTCTACATAACTCGCTCATTGAGTGCACCTACTATAGGTACACTTGCCTTAAAAACAGACGTGATATTATATATTTTTTTTTCAAAAAAGCTTCTCTGTTAGATGTAATCATAGCCACTTATATCTTTTACTTAGAGATCATAATTATAACGAGGTCAGAGAAGACTTTTGGTAACCAGGCTGTACCAGGCTACTTTGTTTGTAGCGTCGTCGTGGACAATGGCCTTTAGTAGTCTTTGACGGAAGTATTTAGTAATACAAGTGTTTTTCCACAATCCCATTATCAATTTGTTTACTTTACAGACATGGCTATCCGGAATGCATCGCTGAACAGCAAAGGAAAAGTTAAGTTCAAGTTAATGTTGACTTTCTGGAACTAAATTACAGCAGTTCCAACAAGTACATTCCGACCGGTGAGTCCAAGTTACATCAAAGAAACTAATAATATATTTCTTAACCAGTTTTTCGCTTCATCATGTTATGATGTTGATACTGAGTAAGAATGTTTTACAATCCTTGGGTCGTGAAATGCTAACATTTACATAAGAAGAATCAGTAACATTGATTTTGGGCCTGCTAATTTCCAAAACTATAGCCTGTACTTTTTTCATACACTTAACACATAAATATAAAAAAATGTTTACCCAGCCGCTTCTAAACTATGTTGCGGTTGACTTCCAGAAAAACCAAAGGTTTAACATGGAATTCCAGTAACCGTTTTTAACATGGAATTCCAGTTTTTTACATGAAACGGCTGCCTATCTGAAATCCACAACTCTGTTCCTAGGTATCACGATACCCTTTGATACTGATTGTCCGACTTTCTGGATTCACTTTCAAAGATTCGCGAAACGACTCACCGTGCTTTCCAAGGCACGGAGGAGTCTTGGTATGTAAAGATGGTCAAACATCCACGGACCAACCGCGACGAGCGTAGCTTACTTGATCGATCGACAAGCCCTTCATTTTCATAACAAAAAATTAAAAAGCAGCCCAAGCAATACCGGTGTATTGGGAACCAAGCTGCTTCGCCAGAGAGAAGAACCCTCTATCAATACGCCGTGTACAGAAGTAGGGTGCTTCATGCTACTTTATAACTAAAAAATTACAGCAGTCTTAACTTAAAACTATGTCCCAGAAAAAACTTTTTTCAAAAAAAAATTAACCGACTTCCAATAAAACACTACAAAGTGCAAAATAACTTTAATTTCGGAAGTCGGTGACTTTGAATGTGTATTTTAATTATTCGTCACCGCCTTCCGAAATTAAAGTTATTTTGCACTTTGTAGTGTTTTATTGGAAGTCGGTTATTATTTTTTTGAAAAAAGTTTTTTTTTTCACTTTTTAGTTACCTACCCCAAACCAATTCGAAATTTCATCATCCTTGGCGTCAAAACAATGCATATTTATGCGATAGCAACATTCACGGTTGATTTGCTGTAATTTTTTGAAGAGTTCCGTTGTCTGTCTCCGAAACGCATGATCAGATCTGTAAGAAATTTCAATGGGACCATTTCGGAGTAAATCCCTTTCGAACAAGAATTTTGCGAATCCGTTTATATACGACGGAGTTATGCCCGAACATACATTACAAAAAAAAAAAAGCATGTCGAATTGATAAGCTCCTTCTTTTTGAAGTCGGTTAAAAACTGTGTTCATCGTTTAATTTGGTGATTATAGCCAGATCCGATGTTTCTATCACCAATTGAATATTCTATGAACTGTAACAATTTTAGTCTGTTCTTTATTTCATCATTGACCCAAACATGGCCATTTACCATTTCAGATGAAAACTATTTGCTAAACTACAAATCTTCTAAATGAGCGGCAGCTTTAATGATATAAGGTCGCGAATAAGCTCTGGAAGAGTAAAAGCAGATCAGCAGAAATATCTTTGTTATGAAGTTGGAGGAAATCCGCCACTGAGGTATGTGTCAGTTTCTGTTCTGCTTTTATGATGATGAAGATGATACTGACATGAAAAGAGAAAAGAGGGCGTTGGCTTCTCGATGTAATATGCTGGCCCGCAGATTTGCACGTTGTACACCAGAGGTGGACCTTACTCGTTTTTTTAAGGCTCTCGTGCACTCTGTGGGTTCAATTTACGCAATGGCAACGCCCTCAGAGTTCAGTACAATAATGCCTTCAGAATGTTTTTGGGGCTTCCACGTTACTGCAGTGCATTAGGAATGTTTGCCAAAGCACATAATTACTGATGGCTTCGATACAATCTGACGAAAAACATGCATACATGATGCCCAGAGTGCGTGGGAGCATCAACGGCATTTTGAAGGTCATCAGTCATAAGACTTGTTACACCATTATGGCGCATGTACATGCCCATGTACCTGGTGCGTCAGGTGAGTGCAATAGATATATTAAATTTTCTCTTTACAATTGTTACTGAAATAGCATATAAGTAGTGTATTACATGGATCAAGGTCTGCAGAAAAATATAAATTTTTAATTAAACTACCAGAAATTGTGTCAGCACGTGAAAACTACATACACCAGTGGTATTCCTTCAACACAACAACAATTTTTTTATAAGTATCAAATATATATTTAATAATTCATCATACTTTTGTTTTCAGATCCAAAAACGAAGATACTGCTGCAAACACTTGGTCGGTTCATCGTCAATTGACGGCAACACGGTGCGAACCCAAGGGTGGGCTGGCATCTGTCTACTAGACCAGGCTACTAGATAAACCTAGTATACTATACCAGTCTTCTTAACCAGTATACCATACCAGTCTGCTAGACTAGACTTCTAGACCAGTCAACCATACCCGTCTGCTAGACAAGAATTCTTGACCAGTCTACCAAGCCACTGGTCTATAAGTTACATTAGTAGACTATCTATGCCAGCCGTTAGCGCCGTTTCTCACATGATACACGTTTAAATGTCCCTCTATTCAGTCTGAAGGAAAAGCTTCTTTCGAATGGTGGAGGTCACATGTACTAGGGATACCATACCATGTCTGGTCAGGATTATCCACAATAGGGCATGTATTAAAAAACAAAATAATATGAGTAATTCTTGGTTAAGGAATTTATTGAAAACTATCAAAAAGGTATTCAAGTGATTTAGTTGTGTTAAACATGTTAGATTTTAAGTTTTATTATATCCAAAATTCATGTTGATTAATTTGAACAAAAACATTCATTGTTCCTGCCAGTTGTTTTTTTGCTGCTTTCAAAAGAACATCTTCAACCGAGTCATAATTAAGCACAGTACTCAGTGTCCCACTCTTCAAGGATGAAGTCAGCCGCACGTTCTGCTACCATCAAAACCGCAGCATTAGGATTGCCCCTCACTTGTGTTGGCATGGCAGATGCGTCTACCACCCGAAGTGCACTCACGCCCTTTACTTTCAACCTGCTGTCCAGAACAGACCCCATGGCACAAGTGCCGACATAGTGCCACAAACTAGATGACGTAGCTAGTGCATAGCACTCCCAGAACTCACTCTCGGTATTTGCATCAGGACACAATCCAGTATCGATAAGACTCGCGTTTACACTTTTAAAATAAGACGAGTTCAACACCTTGTTGAAGTCTTTCAAACTGTCTGCCATTAACTTCAGGTCGGAGCTGTTACTGTATGTTTTAGTATATACCAGAGGATTGTCTCTTGAGTCAGCACTTGCTAACAAAACTTCACCTCGTGATTCAGGAAACAACAGATCGATAATAGTGAAGAGTCCAGTCCTTCCTTTAGTTGCTTCATAGAATGTATCACACAGAGGATTTGTAAATTTCATCACATTTGAGCAAAATTGAAGAAAACCAGCTGATTCGGGAGGGAACAGAAGATTGATCGATTGGTAATCTGGATACGTCTGCTTAGGGTCAAGAGCCACGTAACCGGCAGTCATTTCGGCAGGAAACATGCCAGGGTTAGCCGTGGGAGTAGTTGAATTGTCTTTCTGCATTAGAATACCAAAAAAGGCTGTTGGATGGTCTTGTAAGTTCTTGCCAACAGGCAGGTCGTTGATCACGTTTATACCATGCGATTCTAAGTGATCTTTAGGACCGACACCAGACAGCATCAACAGTTTGGGACTATTAAATGCTCCCGCAGATACGATCACTTCTTTCTTTGTTAAATACACTTGAGTGTCACCATTAGGATCCGTCACTTGCACACCGACAGCAGCACCATCTTTGATAAGAATTTTCGTAGCGGTCGTGTAAGTCGCAACACATAGGTTGGAACGCGATTTAGCTTCTGTAAGGTACGTGACAGAACAGCTTTGACGAAGACCATTAACGTTGGCGTAGATTGGTTCTGTGTAGCCAAGTCCTGACTCCTGTGAACAGATATCGTCAACGACATTGTGACCAAGCTCTCCAAAGGCAGATAGCAAGGGTTGGTTAATAGGGTGTAATTCTCGTGTTAATTGAATGGGTCCATCAGTGCCATGTTGTCCAGCAGATGAAGACGCGCGTAATTCTTCGTCTTCTAATTTTTCCGCCTTTTTAAAGTAAGGTTGGCTATTTTTGAAGTTCCAAGTGGGGTCATCTAAAATCTCAGCCCAATGGTCGTAGTCACGAGGATGTCCTCGGACATGCATTACATGGTTAAGGGCGCTGGTTCCACCTAGCATCTTGCCTTGCGTCAGGCCAACATGACCGCCTTGAAGATTCTGCGCAGTATATCCATCACACACTGATGTATAATTGTAGTCGTATATAGAGCTTGGCAGTAAAGTGAATAGTCCTGCCTTCTGTCAAAATAAAAGATAATTACGAGATTTTTTAGAGAACATTATTAATTGTTGTTGTGAATAAAATTAATGCCATCAAAAACATAAATTGTAAAAAAAAACAAGTCTCGCAACTCAGTTCCTCTATCGTAAAAAGTTGTGAGATCCATATAATAACCAAGTCAGTCAATTTAATCAGTTCCTACTTAAAGATCATTCTGTCTTATGTTATTACGTAATTAGCTAACCTAACAACATCTTATAGTGACCATATCAATATCAATATTAAAAATCTTTTATGTTTTAAATAAATAAATTGACTTGGCCATCGCATGAAAACACAATGTATCTTTTTTTTTATTAAAAACACAATGTATCTCACAAGTAACACTTATTATATTAAATTAGATTGCTTAGTGCGATTGCCATTAATAAAGCTTTTCGGTATAACCTACATCTGCTTCCATTGGGGACGGTCCTCCGGCCTCCAGCAGTAGCACACTGTTGTAACCGTTGGCGGAAAGTCTGTTCGCGAGCACAGATCCTGCGGTACCAGCACCCACCACGATGTAATCATAGGAGCTACCATCTGTGAAACATTCGTTACTTGCGTTTTATTTATTTGGATGAATAAAAGATATGATCCTATAATTAAAGGCAAAATACATAGTTATCAATATACTGAAACCCGGTGACTGAATTGAGTACTTAACATAACTCTTATTTTCTGCTTTTTAAACTTATTGTCTCGCTTAAATCTGCGCAGCGTTGCGTATGTTCCCCATAGCTAAGTGTGTTACTAATTTATCCTAAATCCCCGTCCTGATCCCCATGTATCCATAACCTATTCAATGAGACCTTTTCATTGAGCCCAAACACGATACTGCTGCTGTTTGTTGGTGAGTAACTTGGGTATCCTGGATATTCCAGGTGTTGCTCCAGCATCAGTTCAAGGTTACTTTGTTCGTTTAATATCATTGAATTAATACAATACCAAAATTTGACTTGATCAGATCTGTGGAACGTACTAAAATCCCTTCATCAACCAGAAAAGAGCTGATAATCTTGAAACGGCTAAACCGATTTTGATGAAACATATCTAAGAACACTCCCGACTAATTCACTTTTCAAACAAAAAATAACAGAGACACACACACACTCATACACACAGACACACACACGCACGCACGCACACACACGCACGCACGCACGCACAGACACACAGAGAGAGAGCTAGACAAGTCAAACTTATTAAACCCCGTCATTTTTGCGTCGGGGGTGGGATTATATGAACTGAAAGAATACAAATCATCAATACATCCCGTGTTTTCGTCGTTTCGGGAGGTTCCTGTTTCGAATAAGGCGGGAGGAAACGCCCGGGTGTTTCCATTGCGAAGATCGCCTTGAGGATACGGTGGAGCATACGGTGGAGGTCTGCCCGGCTTGGGCGGAGCACCGCCGTGTCCTCGTGGAGGCGATCGGCGGCGGCGATCTCTCGCGTCCGGCCCTGGTCCAGGCCAAGGTACTGAGCGAGAGTGCATAGGTAGCCGTCACCTTCTTCAGTGAAGCAGTAATGTTCGCGAAGAGGGAGGCGATGCACGTGAGGGCGAGGCAGTATATGCGCCCTCACGGCCCTAGCCTCCGCAGGAGACGCCCTGGGCGTCGGGAATCCCAGGATGATTCCCGGCCACCGTAGGCGTTGGCTTGCGGATGGCGAGTAATGGGTAGCACGCTGTCCGGTTAGGACCAAGCCCAGGTCGACGGCACGTTGTATTCTACGCGCGCCTCAAAGAGATATCAGCACAAACCAACGGGGCCCGAAAGGGCCGATGCCTACCAGGGGTGCGGTTAGTCAAAAGAGATACCGTGGCACCTGGCACACAGGCTACTGAGGGAACACAGGTGGGTTTTAGTCAGTAAAAGTCTGACACGCCCTCCTGCTCCACCCAGAGCGGGAGAAGTTATTTGATGATTTCCCAACCAAAAAAAAAAAAAAAAACCCGTGTTGCTGATTTTCATGATTTTAACTTTGGAATATTTACGTTTTACGAGCGCGAATTATATTTTGTTTAAAATACAGCCTAAAACTGACCTGAAAATTTCGCGGGTGATGACCTGTAGTAGTAAAAATCCAAATGAGTTCGCGGTCACTTGAGTGACGTTCAAAATGAAGTTTAGAGAATAACGCTAGAGTACTTACTCTTAGGCCTACAAACAGGAGGAAATCGCCAAGACGTAAGCCCCAGGGTGTGCACTACTTGCAGAGCTAGTTGCGCCGTCTGTATACTAGACAGGGCAGCGGCTGAAGGTGACATTGCTGAAATATATGAAACGGCTGATATACAGGAAGTTACTGATGACGGGACTAGACTCAGCAGTGGAAGTTTTATTAATTAAATTTTGATTTCTGACTGCCTCGTTGGTCTTGGGGTCGTAAGCGCTACTACTGAGCATGAAGTCTTGGATTCGATTCTCGGGACGAGCAGTATTATTGAGTTTTTTGTAAAGATTTGCTCAGTAACAGACCGGAGTCCAGATTTGTAGCCAATTGATGGTATTAAGCTCGCCACTTATCGTATGAGACTTAAACATAACCAGCGAAATATGGGTGGACAATAGGTACACCTGTGCGAAACTGTTTGGGGAAAACAGGCGTGATATTAAAATTAAAATAATCAGCCTGTATCGTCCCACTGCAGGGCAAAGGCCTCCCTTTTGTTTTTCCACTCAACTCGATCCTGGGCCAATATTGATACTGCTATATTAAAATATATTTTTATTGTAAGGTATTTAACTGTATCCGGTTAGACTGGAAACCGACCCCAACATGGCGGGAAAAAGGCTAGGCAGATTTATTGGTTACATAAGATATGTAGCATACTAAATAAGCAATAATAAAGAAAGTTACAATAAAAGACAGACTCACCTGAAGATATTCGTTGAATTGACTCAATTGATGAAAAAGTTACATTATAATATATGTTTTAACAATGCGCCAGCATTTTTATATGATAAATTACTTAAGTGGAGGGAATGACTATTCTGAGCTTCGTTAAAATAATTATTTTATAATAGCGTGGAAGTTGTAATTTTTGCTTAAGAAACATACGACCGGGATAAAAGTATTGGATGTACGAGTAGGTACTAACCCAGGTCTATCTATGTGCCAAATATCAAAATCAAAGTAAAAATTACCAGCTCTCACAAAGGTTTGAATCTACCTGTAACCTAAATAGCATGTCCCAAACTTGTACCTTTTTGAGAGAAATAAGTATATGGTAAAATAGTAAATAGTAAATCGTGTCTTTGTTCTGAACGGATTGAGATCTTAGTCTTTGCACTATCCTTTTGTAAAAAAAGATAGTGTGAGTATTCAAAGTCAAATCATTTATTTCAAATAGGCGCATGAAATGCAAAATTTTCAACGACAACATTTAGATTAAAAATAGAATTGATTCTAGTCGCCCCTTCCAAAAGGTAGTTTTGTATGAGAATTCCTGAAAACCTGGAATTCCCCACTTCGTCAAACTGTGTGTGTGTCACATTATAATAATATTGTCTAAGTAAATCCTTAACTCTTATAAAGCTCTCAACTAAGTTCTCCACCCCTTTAGTTTACCCCCGAGTGGGTTCCCGCATTGTCGTTGCGGGGGGGCTCAGTAGCCGTGGTCTCCCAGCCACGGTGAAGCGAAGAGGAACCCAAGGTGGGGCTGCTCGTCAGGGCTTTTGCCTCAAAGTCGACGACGTAGCGGCCAAAAAAAGTAGGTTGCGGTGAGGTGCACCGCAACTGAGGTGGGCCGCGATGTCGAATGGGAGGCATCGCGGCTGAGGGTTGCAGGCTGCGGCGGAAGAGGAGTGCCGATACTTTTGAGTAGCGCTCTTCCCTTCCTTGGCCTGGATATGTCCGCCACCGTTTGATAGCGGACGCGGTGGTGCCGCAGGGGAAAAGAAGTGAAGGTATAGCATTGGCCGCTCTCCCTATCCCCTGCGGCCGAAAAGAGGTAGGCAGCGGGGCCACTGTGCTGACCCGTCGCAGGGTGACCGAGGGGTCCGCAAGGGCCGATGCCTGCCAGTGGTGCGGGTTGTTCGAAAGAGATACCGTCGTCCCTGGCACACGGGCAACTGGAGGAACACGGGTGGGTTTTAGTCAGTAAAAGTCTGACACGCCCTCCTGCTCCACCCAGAGCGGGAGAAGTCATTTGATGATTTCCCAACCAAAAAAATAACCGCGTATTGCTCATTTTCATTATTTTAACTGAAAGAAAAATGCCGTATCATCGTTTTTAGTCAAGGTGATATGCACCTTAACTAAAAACGATGATACGGCATTTTTCTTGTACCTGTTTGCATAGATCTATGCAAATAGTTACGCGACATGCGACAATTTTCTGAATGTGAAAGTATTTTTTTTTTTTTATACCTTTCAATTTACTCAATTCAAGGTGGTTACTCGTGGCATCATCATCATCATCGGCCTACAGCAGCCTACTGCTACACATAGGCCTCTCCAATTGCACGTCATTCAGCTCGATTCTCGGAAACTCTCATACAGCCGCTACCAGCCACCCTGCGGAGATCGTCGCTCCACCGTTGGCCGCTTCGCAATTTCCTCAGGAACACGTTCGTGTACTCCAATGGTCATCGGTTCTGCGGTTTACACCCATTGCCACTTCAGCCCGTTTTTTCCGGAGCATCACCTCATTCCGGATTCTATCCCTCCAAGCTTAGCTTGTTCCATACCTCGCTTAACGAACTTGAATTATAGACTAGCCGTACCAAGAGTCTTCGCGTTTCGGGTTTCGGACCTGTTGTTTTTTTTTTGGATAAAGTTTTAATTTTTCACTTTTTAGTGGTTCACACATGTGCTTACCCCTTCACAGCGTACCGGCGTGATGTTATGCAATGAACTGATGTAAAAAATAGACAGATATAAGATTTCTGCAATCTTAGCCCATTTGCATCATTTATTGAACAGTTTCGTTGCCTGTTTCCGAAGTTCTTTATTAGATCTTCACCAAATTGAACCACCACCAGGTTCTAGGTTCGAACTCAGACAAGCCCTTTACTTTGTGTAAATTATTTCATAACGTCTGCTCTCAACGCGGTGAAGGAAAACATTCTGAGGATACCGGAATATCCTAGAAAAAAAAATCGGAGACATGTGACATCTATCAACCCGCACTAGACCCGCGGCCCGGTCTCACTCACAGAAAGGAGGCCTGTTTCAGCAGTGGAATTATAGAATGATTGTGACTTTTGATCTACAAGTAGTAGCCTATGTTTGAACAGGTCTTGCCGCCTTTGATAAAAAATAACTTATCCTAGTACAATCCTTCGCCTTTCAAGAGTTGTGATTAACATTAAACTACGATGTATCGCGCTAGACTGGTTGTGTGTGAAGTGCTGCTACAAACTCACTTCTTCAGTGTTGAGATTGTAGCAGGGATTCGCATTTAACTATATGGCAGTGTAGGTTAAGTTTACTAATATAGTTGTTAAGAAATATTGTTACTAACGTATTCGGTTCCCGTTTTACTTGTTAATCAAATATAAGCCGACCCCAACATAGTTGGGAAAAGGCTAGAAAGAGGCAGAGGCAATTAAATGTAAAAAAAAAACGTGTGGCACTCGGAGACTGCCGCGGTAAAGCTATTGCATAGCATTTTTCATCAACTTATGCAATTATAACGAAAATAACCTAACAGCCCCCAGTATGAAATGGCTAAAATACTGCTTATGAAAATTTCATAAACTATCCATAAATATACGATGTTGTGTATGAAAATTCAGATAAAGCAGTCAAAATTGCAATTTTAACATGTCATTCCTCCGTTGCTATGCAACAGTCCGACCTGTTGCTAGGTGTTAGGTTATTTTCGTTACGGAATTTCTGGATTCGGTCTCCACGCTCAAGGCCCGCGATAGAAGCTATGACACGTCGGACTGTTGCATAGCAACGGAGGAATGATTTTAACACGACATTCCTCCGTTGCTATGCAACAGTCCGACCTGTTGCTAGGTGTTAGGTTATATTCGTTACGGAATTTCTGGATTCGGTCTCCACGCTCAAGGCCCGCGATAGAAGCTATGCAATAGCTTAATAAAAAGTTAATTATCATGCCTTTTCTATATTATGCAGTAATACCAGAAGGTATTGTTATCACATTGGGGAATGTTAAAATGTACCTATTTTGGAGGTTTCGCAGTTACATATGCAAAATTAGCTTGTACAGAAGTATTGACAGACGATGACAATGCCAATATTTTCTGCAAAGCTTAAAATAAGAATTTCATTTTGACAAAAACAAACTACCTAACACCTGAACCTACATATTTGTAGCGGAGGAAGCTGGGCCAAATCATTTTCCTTGTTACGTAACACACGTTAAATCACGATTTTGAAGGATATCTTGACAAATTACTTCATTTCTTTGAAATAATTGTGTGTTTGACATCTGTAATGAAAGTTTTTGAATTGTCAAAATGAATGGCATTGCCCTATTAAGTGTGTCACGAAACTTCCCGCTGATGCACTAACTTAATAAGGTGGCAAAAAAAAACCCTGTTAAATAGTGCTAAACAGTAGCATAAACTTACAGGTTTTGAACTCAATCTTTAAGCATTTATTTCAATTAAACCATTTAGAGGCACTTTTGAATTGTCAAAAAGTCGATCTGTTGGAAAGTTGTAGCTAGTTGCCCATTTTATATTGAGTTCTCCGGCTGTCTTGATTTCTAGGTGATGCTTGGTATGTTTCCATATAATATTAGAAGAGTAACGCAACTACCGCGCCGGTGCACCAAGCAATCCAGGTAACAGGTACTGGGTTCAATTCCCAGGTCGAGCAAAGTGTTATTAGGGTTTGCCATCAGGATGTTAGCAGCACACACTCTGGATTTGTGGCTGCTTTATTGCTTTCATCGCCGATTGTCATCAGCATCGACAGTAGTTGATACACATAAGACTTATGCATAACTGGCCCTTCGGGGATTATGGGCTTGAAGTTATTAATCAGGTCTACGTAATTTTTAATGTACTCTTTGTCTTATAACATAGCCACTCCATATATGACATGTAGGTATATTCCTAGGGCGATCTAAATGTTTTGTAAATAATGTTCTGTCTATCCCAACGTCTCGATATTTATCGTCCGGAAAGAAGTATTTTTAGATATAGTTTTTGTTTTAAAAATCCAATTTGCCCCAATCTCCTCAAATAACAGTCTCCCCCAAATAGTATAAAAGAAGAATATGAAGTGATAATGTTATCTTATATTCAGTACAAGACAGCTCAACACAAAGTCTTCAGGTAAGTTATTACTTCAATATTTATTTACTTTTTAACTGCTTTTAGTTTTCTTTTTTTCACTGTCATATTGTATGTTATGAGGGGCTCGTGGCTAAATAATAACAGCCGTATGGGTCAACCGAGAGTTAAGCTACATTGGCCACCGTCGGTTCGTAGATGGGTGACCATCGATTATTTTATATTATCGAGACACTCCGTGCTTTGGAAAGCATGTTAAGGTCGTAGATCTTTGACAGTCGTTACGGGTAGTCAAACGCCCAACAGTTCAACAGTCAGTCTTAGAAGTCAAGAGGTGCATCCGAGCACAGCTTTCAGATGAAAATATTTTCTTTTAATTAAACATTTTAGAGCGTGAATTTTCAGTAGATAGGTTTTAGTTTTTAACCTTCTTTTGTTTCCAATTTTTTTCTTACTAGACAGGCCCCATATGAATGGTAAATTAATGTTATTTTTCAGCGATGGCGGACGCGGCTACAGCTCTAGCAACTATTCAGTCTATTCAAATGGCGTTCCAACTGATACAGACCCTTCAACCAACCGCGTATCAGTATCCAGCTCAATGTTCCATTAAAGGTTGGTCATATGATGTATTCAAAGACATGTGACACCCTCCAACCTGCACTGGGCCCGCGTGGTAGATCACGACCCACTCCCGCTCACCGAGAGGAGGCCTGTGTCCTAGAAATCCGAACATTATTGGATGATTATGATGTGATGAACAATATGTTATTAGTTGCTATTTTGCTCTTGGTTCACAGATGGCGATCGGTTTGACTTTATTGTGGTGGGTGGTGGCTCCGCCGGATCTGTCGTGGCTAGCAGGCTGACAGAAAATGAAAACACTAAAGTTTTACTGATTGAAGCTGGAGGATACCCCCCTCTTGAATCACAGGTGGGAACATAGACGTAACTTATTAGATACACAATAAACACAGACACACATACCTAATAGCGAGTATTCTATGTATGTATCTATCTATCTACATATTATAATCGGTCAGAAACAAGTAGCAAGTGGTTCCGTACTAACTAGTTTCACATAGTATATTTTTGGTAATTCTATGGTAACTTTCAAGAACATCAATAGGTTTTAGTCCAAAAATGAATCAATTTTTAAACACAGCGCTTTTGAATTTATAATTAAATGCAAACTAATAATACAATTCTATTTATCTAACAGTTTCCTGCCTGGTTTACTTTGCTGGCGCGCTCCGTATACGACTTTAACTTTACATCGGTGGATGACGGCATAACGGCCCAGAATCTTCAGGGTAATGTCGTCACCCTGGTGCAAGGTAAGATGCTGGGCGGTAGTAGCGGTCTCCACCATATGATGCACACAAACGGAGACCCTGAAGACACCAACCAATGGGTAGACATGGTTGGAGACAAGAAATGGGCCTTCAAAAACATTCAACAGTATTTCAGGAAAATGGAGGCATTGTTAAATCCAGAACTTTTCAATGCAGATGATTTAAATATCCACGGTAACAGTGGTCCTATGAAGGTCGGTAAAGATCAATCCGAAACAAATAGGAAATACTTAGAAGCATTTGTGGAGCTTGGTCACAATTGGGTGTCAGATATCAACTCACAGATTCCAGCTGTTGGATACAGCGAGAATTTGTTTGAAATTGGTGATGATAAACGCCAGAGTAGTGCATTTGCATACCTGGGTGGGGCGAAAAAACGCCCCAACCTGTGCCTGTCATTGTTCACTACTGCGACAAAGATATTGTTTAACGGTACTAAAGCTATTGGAATTCAAGTGACCACTTCCAGCGGTGAAACGATCCAGGTGTTTGCCGATAATGAAGTGATTGTATCAGCTGGGGCGATCAACACTCCCAAATTACTCATGTTATCTGGCATCGGACCAAAAGAGCATCTTAGTTCTTTAGGGATTGAAGTAATCGCCGATTTACCAGTCGGCCAGAACTTCCAAGACCATGCTTGTGCTGCAATAGTATATCAGATGGGTAAGTGTGACGATACTACACCAGCTGCAAATCCATGCAAGTTTCCAGCACCGTCTTTCAACGGCTACGTGGCACTTGATCACAATTACGCAGACTACGATACTATTAACTTGGAGTTCCCATGCGGTTCAAGTGATCTTCTACAGTTAAGCGTTAACATGTTTAGTTATTCTTTTAACATTTCTGACACTTTCTATGAAGCTAGTAAAGACAGAAAAATCCTATTTACTTTACTTGGTTTGGTCATGCCAAAATCTCGTGGTTATATACATCTGAAGAGTAATAATCCTGAAGACAGTCCTCTAGTCTATACACGCATGTTTAGCAATGAAGAAGACATTGATTTGATTGCTAGAGCGTTCTTGGACCATAACCGAGTTTTGAATACGAAGTACTTTAAAGAAGTTAACGCAACATTGGTTGATGTTGGTGTATGTAAAGTATATGAGACTGGCACTTATGAATTTTGGAGGTGCTATGCGGTGTCCATGTCTGCTACCATGTGGCACTATGCAGGTACAGCTGCTATGGGGAAAGTATTGGATTGTGATCTGCGAGTACTAGGCTTGCAGTCTTTACGTGTGGTGGACGCTTCAGCTATGCCGACAGTGATCAGAGCTAAGATCTATGCTGGGGTGATGATGTTGGCAGAACACGGGGCTGATATTATACGTACTGATTGGAATATCTAATATAATATATTGCAATATGGTTTGATATTAAATAAGTTTGATGAAGTTGCCCACAGTCTTCAATAATTTGTACTTTTCCTTATTTCAAGTGTATTGTGAAGATTTATATGCTAAAGTAAATTGGTATTCCTAAAAGTCAGCCTTGGTTATTTTAGTATGCTGCTACGATTGCATTGTCAAAAAAAAAAATGGTTAAAATAAACTTTATTTATCATGTACACGTAAGTACATGTAAGATTACGCTAAATTCTGATGTTTAACTGTAAATTCAATCACCCTCCCTGTAAAACTGAAGAATAGCTAATTGTACGATTTACAACTTTTTCTAGTCAAAACACGATTCAAAAGCTTATGAACACTGAATTAAAATACTAAAATTGATGGACCAAAGTAAGGCCCCTGTGGCACACCAAATGCTAAAACACAATTTGTTACAAGTAATACAATGCAATGCAATGTAGGTGGTTAGTGAAAACATGAATACTTAACGGTAGTAGAATTCAAAGTAACATTTAAACGCCTTTAAAATAAAATAATAAAAAGATGTTAAACTCATTTACATACTCGTAGTTCCACAACTTTTATTAACTTCATTGTTTAATTAAAACAGAGTTTAAAAAAAAAAACTAAAGAATATGTTATCTAACATTCTCAAACATCTACATTTACTGACTTAGAGCATTTTCAAGAAGACGACTCTTTTGAGGAAGTAGTCTTTTGCGTTCAACATTAATTATTATTTTGGTTCAAGTATGGTACAAATAAAAGTATTCTGCCTATGCAAACTTTTGTATTGGCTATTTGATATGAATAAAAGACAGTTTCTTTAACTGACAGTTTTATTTTCAATGTCCTAACCAGCAAATTTAAACATTTATTTAATATTTTCTTAAAAAACTTCAAGCTTTTTGAAAGTTTATTTTATTCAGAAAGTGAAAAGTTTATTTTATTCCCTAAGTGTAGAAAAAAAGAATTTTGTTGATTTTTTGTAACGGAATCTAATTCGTTACATCTAACGTACAGAGAAAAAGGGCAAGAGTATTCAACTACTACATTGTAGTTTACTGGTGAAAAATAAAACAAAGGAACAAACATCCTGTTTTCCCAGGATACGCATAAATGCAACAAAAGGGAGCAATAATGAAAGTAATGTAGGCCAACGTAATGGAAAAACGCCTATCAATATTTTCCCAGCACGTTCCAATTTCAGGTGAAAACTGACAATAACGCATCATAATACTTTCGCGAGTTCATTTGTTGCATCGAATTTTTGGGCAGGCGTTTATTTATGGAGATCGATTACACAAATTACCATCACGCCTGTTTTCTTGGAAAGCTTTGGGCAGAGGTGTACTTAATGGGTGTACTAGGTACACCTCATCATATCAGCCGAAACGCGTCCACTGCTGGACATAAGCCTGCCCCAAAAGGGGGAGATTTTTTGGCTATAATCGCCACGCTTGGCAGGCGAGTTGGCGATCGCAGTATGGTGTTAAAATGCATAGAGAACGCTGCTGCCCATTCTCTAGTAAGTCCCTTAGTCGCCTTCTACGACACCCACGATATGAAATGGGATGGTGCTATTCTTTTACGTCCGGCACCACACGGAACTAGGTACACCTACCACTAATCAAACCCATAATTCATATTTTTACTACTAACCTATGCTAATTTACTGATTGAGAACTTTTGTTGTTTACTTCCTGTGTAGCTAAAATCTGGGAGAAACAGGCAGAAGTCAAGGGTCCACTTCTTCTTAGCGTGTTGATGACAAACATATCACGAAAATATTATGTAAATGTATAGTTTTCATTTAAATTATTTTGGCCAAAAATTCAGCAACGAAAATACCGTTCGCTGACGCAGCCATTAGGTCCTCCCGTGTGCAGATGACAAGGCATGCGGTGCAAGATGGAGGAAGTCTGAACCGTCCATTAACCCCCATTTGTGGAGGTTGTTCTTTCTGCGACCTACTTGGGTACGAAGCCTGTTTAAGAGTCAATTATAATGATCATTTGGAAGACAAGATCAAGTGCAGGGTAAGTGTAGTTGATGGTTGATAACTGTTAACTTTACCAAGCAAATGCTATGAGTGGTTGTACCACGTGTGGTATGAAATAGTATGACACTTCTCATGCAATGTCACATTTCGATTCTAATATTGATATAAGAAATTAATTCGATTCCAAAATCCTGTTTTTTCAGCACTCCAGAACAGAACAGAGAACAAAATGCTATAAAAGATATCAATGTAGAATAGATCTCAATGCAGCTCGAGGCCGGGATTGGTGCCCGGTTGATGACAATAGGGCTCGCCCCTATTACATGGGACTTAAACATAACCAGTGACATAAGGGTGTACTAGGTATAGGTGCACCTCTTCCAAACTCTTAGGGTAATACTGGCGTTATGTTATATGAACTATAATATTCTACTATAGATGGAAAGAAAGTAGTTAAAAGTGTAGAAACAGATGATGAGCTGTCCTCATGTCTTGACACGTGTAAAGAATATTTTAACCAATAAATATTATATGATGTGTCGCTCTCAATTAAAACAGGTGTTTCCATATAACTGTATTTAATGACAACAGCCTTGAAATTACAATAATTATAACAGTAAAGGGAAATACGGTATGAAATACGTTTTGTTAGTTTGTGTGGTATGAACTCAAACTCAAAGCATTTATTTCAATTTAAAACAATGACAGGCATTTTAGAATTGTCAAGAAGTCGATCAGTCAGAAAAATTAAGCTCATTCCAAAGCATAGTCTCGTCCTTTGGAGAAGAAAAGATTGGGCGAAAAAACTCCATGGAGACTCTTTGAAAGGAAAATATTGTTACAAGATATTATACTTAAAAACAGTCAAACCCTAAAACCTGCCAGGGGTGCGGGTTGTTCGAAAGAGATACCGTGGCCCCTGGCACACAGACAACTGAAGGAACACGGATGGGTTTTAGTCAGTACAAGTCTGACACACCCTCCTGCTCCACCCAGAGCGGGAGAAGTTATTTGATGATATCCCACACAAAAAAAAAATACGGGTAGTTGAATTGGCTTTAATTTTAACAGTTCAACAACATTCATTGCGTTATTTGTATGGTTGAGCAGACAAATTTCCCGAATATATGAAGCAATGTATTAGCAATATGCAACCATTCAAATTATTCAAATCTTGATTGATAGTGTGTAACCCAAATAAGGTGCTAGCTAAAAAAAAGGTTGGGGACTCTAAATTACATTTCTTAAATAATCGGTGAACTCAGCAGTACTAATATCGGTTGTCACGTGGACGGTATTTGTGTAAACAACATAGGCTATGCTGACGATATGGTGCTGCTGAGCCCATCGACTGGTGCAATAAGAAAGCTCTTAAAAATACGTGAGCTGTATGCTGCGGCCCATGGACTCAAGTACAATGCATCCAAAAGCGAGCTGATGATATTTAAAGCCGGTAAGAAGTGTTATAGTTATCTTACCTCACTAACACTAGGCGGGATACCACAGAGGCTCGTTCGGCAGTTTAAATACTTGGGTCACTGGGTCATGGACAAATTGAATGATGACATGGATATTGAGAGGGAGCGGAGGGCTTTATGTGTACGTTGCAACATGTTGGCCCGTAGGTTTGCACGTTGTAGCAAGCAAATTAAGCTGACGCTTTTTAAAGCGTATTGTCAGTCCTTCTACACGTGCAGTCTATGGGTCAACTACACGCAGCGAGTGTACGGGACTCTGCGTGTACAATTTAACAACGCATTTAGGGTGTTGTTTGGGCTGCCACGTTTTTGCAGCGCGTCGACTGTGTTTGCTGAGGCGCACACTGATTGCTTTTGTGCAATCATACGTAAGCGAAGTGCTTCGCTGCTCAGACGCGTGCGTGGCACCGCAAACGGCATCCTGGATGCGTTGGCAAACAGGTGGGATTCGCCACTGTTGAAGCAGTGGATGAGTATTCATGCAAAGGGCGCTCAACCCGGCGCATGCTTAAATTAAAACGTTTTACAGAACGAGTACTAACATTAAGCTAATTTTATTGTTACTAACACTTATGGATATAATTTTTTAATCCGAAATAAATTGATTTGATTTGATTTGATTTAAATAATCATGATCATCGAAGTATTGCATTTTGCAGTCATTTTCATGTTTTCGAAGCTGAATCAACTTGTACCCAGCCATTTCAGGGTCGGCTTCCAGTCTAACCGGATGCAGCTAGATACCAGTATTTTACATGCAGCAACTGCCTATCTGACTTCCACATCCCAGTTACTGGGTTGTTTTCGGAACTGAATATTAATTGGCGATCCAAGTAATGATTGGGCAACGCACAATTGTATGCCGCCACTGTGTTGATAGAATGACGTAACTAAAAAGTATGAACGCATTTTATTATTTTCAGTCCTTCAAAAATACAATGCCAATTGTAAACAGCTGAGTAAATTACAGAGGAGGCGCGGCAATAATAACTGTGTTGGAGTAATTGGGTGTGAATTTATATACTAGTACGAGGGGATAGGACGAATCAGTCCGGAGACAGTCAAGCTATCTTTCTTTACAATCTACCATCTCACATTCTCCAACTGTTGTCCAAATTCTTATAGTCGAAAAATTTTAAGCGAGTTTTGTCTATTTTGTGTTATTTACTAAGTTACTCTGTATGGTTGTCTCTTACTTGTGAATAAAGATTAATGGGCGTAAGTCCGCTGCCGCAGGAAATCGCGGCACAGCGGACAGAGCTCCGGCGGGATCTCATGGTGACATGGAGAGAGCGATTGTCGCAACCCAGTGCTGGGCACGCCACGGTTGCGGCGGTAAGTCCCCTCTTTGAGGAGTGGTTTGAGAGGCGGCATGGCGTCCTCACCTTCCGCCTGACGCAGGTCCTCATCGGACACGGTTGTTTCGGGAGGTTCCTGTTTCGGATAGGGCGGGAGGAAACGCCCGGGTGTTTCCACTGCGAAGATCGCCCTGAGGACACGGTGGAGCACACGGTGGCGGTCTGCCCTGCTTGGGCGGAGCACCGCCGTGTCCTCGTGGAGGCGATCGGCGGCGGCGATCTCTCGCGTCCGGCCCTGGTCCAGGCCATGGTACGGAGCGAGAGGGCATGGGGAGCCGTCACCTCCTTCAGCGAAGCAGTAATGTACAGGTACAGGTTCGTTCGAAAGAGATACCGCCGCCCCTGGCATACAGGCTACTGAGAGAACACGGGTGGGTTTCAGTCAGTAAAAGTCTGACACGCCCGCCTGCTCCACCCAGAGCGGGAGAAGTTATTTGATGATTCCTCACCCAAAAAAAAACGTTACCGTGCCTACAGGGGGTTATTGTGTAACATACAAGCCACTATGAATGAGTTACATTTTGACAACTCCACAACATTCATTGCATTATTTACGTTAATAGCATAAAACCTTCCTCCAGAATGGGGTTCTCAAATGCAAAAAAAAAAAAACATTCTGGTAGTTCCAGAGATTACCCGTACATATAAACAAATAAATTTTACTTGTTGATAAAATTAGTTTATAATTTAATTTTTAAGATTAAATTATCCACTGCCTCTGATACCCATTTTACTCTTTTCACTGAAACAATATACATGATGGGGGTTTTTTTTTCTATTAACTAACTGTTTTTATCAAGAATAGGTTATATAAATATACCTTTTTGTACCTACTCTCTTTATAATGAATAATGGCCCACCTGGAGGAAAGTGGTTACTGTCGTTGACATCGATCATCTCTTGGTGATCCAAGAGATAATAAAATGACAATCATGACGTAGAAACTGCCATACATACGGATAAACTTAGGTCATTTCATTGCAATTTTCTACGTAATATTTCAAAACTACAACAACATCATAACAAATAGTTTAACTAGTATTTCCAAGAACTATTGTACAACAGAAAAGTAATTAACAGTGGATACATTTTTCACCTTACGCCCATGTGAATGTTGCGAAATGGTTAAGCCACATATTTTGACTAAGGTGTAGAGTTTGTAAAGTCAGGCCTTGTAGAGTTAGGGCGTGTAGAGTTAGAAGCTCGGCTCTACATGAGATCTGATATCTTTTTGACAGTGCGAGTCATATGGTCTTGGCAACATTTTACATGAAAATGTTTTTGTGGGATAATCATTTCACAAACCGATCAAAATAAATACGGTAATCAAATAATTTCTATAACTTCTTTAAAATTAAAACAGCCTGTATATCAAACTCACAATACGCTCTGTGTAAACAAAGCAATATATATAAAAACAGATATTACCGTTATCCACGCAAAGTACATTATCTAGTACCGTCTGGGAAACCATGTGAGTCAATCTGTTATTTTCTTGAAATAATTATTACGTTTTTGAATTACTACAATTTTAAATAATTTAGGGCTGACTTCTCTGTAGTAACTTTTATTTGAAGAATAGGTAATTACGTGTTTGTGTCATCATCATCATTTCAGCCAAAACACGTCCACGGCTCGACATAGGGCTTCCTTCAAGGCCCCTTTGACATATTTGTGCGGTTTGACATATTGTCCATATATTATATAATATACATATATAATATACATGTATAATATACATATATCTCATGTTCCTAGCACAGCCCGCCGTGCTAGGAACATGAGATGGCGCAAGGGTGTCGACACAGGTTGCATCCCACACCAGAGGTCTACCCATCTTTCAAGGCAATAACGTCATACCGTCTGGTCTCTTCCCATCGTCACGTACCGTACATCGTGGTACGTGACGATGGGAAGAGACCAGACGGTATGACGTTATTGCCTTGAAAGATGGGTAGACCTCTGGTGTGGGATGCAACCTGTGTCGACACCTTTGCGCCATCTCATGTTCCTAGCATGGCGGGCTGTGCTGGTGCCGCTGCTGCGGCTACTGAGACCCTCAAGCGGCGTAAATATTGTAACCTTATGGGTAACTACAGTTTTGAGCCGTTTGGGATCGAAATGCTCGGGTCATGGGGCCCGAGCGCACGTCTCCTCTTTAAGGAAATTTCTCGCCGGCTGGTCGACACTTCACGTGACCAGAGGGCTGGGTCATTCTTCGGCCAAAGAATTAGCATTGCCATTCAACGTGGCAATGCTGCCAGTCTTCTGGGCACGTTTCCTGATGACAGCGATGCGGACGAATACTTCGACACCTAAGTGTCCTTTTGTTTTTATTTGTTTATTTATTTAGTTTACATTTTTGTGATAAGCTTATGTATTATATTAAAATAAATAAAATATTTTCTCATATATGGATCCATACAAAAACTGTCTAAACGTTTAGTATTTTTTGTTTTTGTGCAAGCCTTAAGTGGGCTTATGAGTTCAGGTATTGCATTTTTTTTTCGTGCACCTATTGAGTTTAAAGTGGGTAGGAGTGTAGCGAAAAAGCAGTTACTATTTTCATTCTATTTTTTGTCTAGTTATTTTATTGACAGAGACAGGCAGAGCAGTGGTATCAAGGCTTGACTTACGAGTAGGTCTTGAGTTCAGATACAAACCCAGGCATACACTTCACTTTGTGTATTTAATTTCATCACCACTGCTCTTAAAATGGTGAAGGAAATACACAATGGAACACACACACACGCACACACACACACACACACACACACACACCCCCACACACACACAACCACACTGGGCCCGCATGGTGGATTACGGGCCACTCCGTCTCCTAGACAGGAGGCCCAGGTCCCAGCAGTGGAAAATTTTAGGCAAATTATAATTTTCTTGAATATTCTTCATGCGTCAATAATTTATCACTGACAGTATAATTTTAGGTCTTATTTTGTTGGTTCTCGTCCAAATGTATGTGTACGCCGCCCCCTAAAAGAAAGCCGAAGAACAAAGAAGAACATTCTAGAAACAGTGTTAATTTCAGCCACATGATACACGTACGTCTATAAACATCGCACGTGTATCATGTGGTTGAGACCAGCCTGTTCCTCACACCGGGAGATCGAGGAATTGAAGAGGTATTCGTCGATAAAATGGAACTCGGGAAGATCTTGTTTAGTTTACCTACCAGCAAGTCTTTCGTCAGTGGTACCTGCTTTATCATTGAGAACAGTGTGTTTGTGACACTATGACACCATTAGATAGAAGAGCTCTTTGCGTTACACAAGTTTTTCATCCCGGTAGCACGTTCAAATTATATTATGATGTGACAATGTAAAGAGCAAAAAACACATGGATTCACTTAGTCACGCGAAATATGATATTCACACAGTTTTTCTAACATTTAACAAGACAATTAATTATAACATGATACTCATTTATTTCTTTAACGATCAACTCTGCTTTCCCATGCACATTAAAATAACTAATAAGGTTTTACCTCATCTTTCCATACAACAGAGCGAGCGTTTAGCAAAAACCGCGCGTTTTGTGTCACAGTCGACTGGTCTAGGTTCAGTGAACCAAAATGAACCTAAGGTTATATAGAGAGTTTAAAAACAATAGCAAGAAAAATTCCCACGATTGTTTTAAAACACACACATCTAATCTCAATCAATTTTCAACTTGAAACTCCGAATCATAAAGTTCACATTTCTGTATCAATGTATCTTTTATCTCTATAGGCAATTATAGTACGTTTGCTGTTAAGAATATAGAGTATTTTCGTTTGAAAGTTGACTGTAAGACAAGCAGGTTACCGCGTTCTCATAAGAATTATATGCTAGATTGTTAAAAAGTTGTCTCGTTGAAGAGACGATGTAAAAATTATGTTAAGAGAAACTTTACAGACATCGTTTGTGTAAGGACTTAGGGCATAAGAAATACTTTACGTTATATTTTGACTGTGGTTAAGGGTCACCCTGACTGTCTAGGTCCTCAATTAGCCAAGTTCTACCCACAATGTCTGAGAGAATTATAATAATTACATAATTTTGATATTTGAAATGGTACTTAATGGAGAAATCCGAAACTATGACGAAATAGATTGATCCAAGGAGGTTTGAGCTTGATTTCAGAGAAAACTAAAACTCCATATACCTACGTTTCAGATTTTGATAGTCCCATCACAGTTCTTGGATACTCTTCTTCATAAATAACTAAATATATAATCATTGACTGCCTCGTTGCTCTAGTGGTCACTAGTCTACTGCTAAACATGAGTTTCTGGGTTCAATTCCCGGCAAAGTGTTTTGGGCTTTTTTTTTTCTGAAATTTCTAAACAGCAGCTCGGAGTATGCTTTTTGTGCCCGCTTAGGGCAATGGGCTTGCCCCCATTACACTAGACTTGCGAAATGTGGGTATACTATAGGTACACCTCTGCCCCACCCTTTGGGGAAACAAGGCGTGATGTTATGTAATTGACTTTAAAAGAGTTAAGCTAACAGTGCTGCTTTATCAGCAACATCCATCAGATAGCTCATAGCATATAGCATGCAAATAGCTCGTTTAAACAGCCCTTCATTATCTTATTATTTGACCAAAACAAATTATGTCTCATAGGATTTTCAGGAAGAAAGTAGGTTTCGTTTTGCAAACCCGACGATATTCTGAACATAAATTAAATCAGCGCCTCAGCAAGTACCCTGAGGATAACAAAAGCTAGCAAGTAACACGTGCCCACACTAAACCGTAACATAGGGGTGGCATGCCATGCACACATGAGGTAACATCTAGAGACAGGTCTGATGGTGGATCTGTAACGCGGCAAGTTTGCACAGGCCGTCACTTACATTCACTGTGTAAACTGAACGAGCGGCCGTGGTTTGAGGTGCAGGAGGAAGCGATAACATATTAAAAAAAATAACAAGATAGAAAGAAAATTACTTACTAATTCATTAATTAAGGACATGAGCAGTTCTTGCCTTCGATTTTGGAAACATATGCTAGATAACAATTTTCACACTAAGATTTTAAAATAAAGATCTAGTTTATAATGGTTATATTATTCAGACTAAAGCCAAGGTTAAAATATCTGAAATAATAGTACTTATGTCAATTCCTTTTACTTATCTTATATTATGCACTTCTCAATTTGGACGTTCCATTGTATCCCTAATCATCTGGTAACCAGAGTAACCTACACAAAGTTTGGGAGCAATAAACTATAAATAATAGAATAATTGCAAAAATAAAGCAATATTTGCTACACATCGATTTTGACACTTAGCAGGCGCCAGTCCTGCTGGTTATGTCCTTTATCTTTCCTACAAAAGGAAAGTAAAGAAAGATGTATTAAGTATTGAATACAAGGACCACTCAAATAGCACAGATATGTACCTAGTTATGTAACACGCAATTTGTAATTGTTGTTTTTTTTTTTGTTGATTAAATAATTTGATTGGAAAAATCAACTTATCTAACTGCGCATTTTTTACTATTTTGTTAGAATAGAATAGAATATTTATTTGCGTAAAACATGGTATACAATGGTGTTAAATACAAATTGAGGCACAAGCATGTTTAGCCAGGATAAAACATAGCATGCAAAATTTTAAAAACAAGTTTAGCAACAAAAATCTTTTTTTTTTTTTTTTAAAGCATCAACATTTTTTATGTAGAAATTCTTTTAAACTATAAAAACTACACTCGAGTAACCACTTAAAAAATTTAATTTTAAAATAATTTTGTATTTAAAGCTTTGAGATGCCTTGGTATTTTATCATAAATGCACACACACATTGCCAAGCACTTAGCATTATATTTAGACAGTCTAGGCAAATCATTTAACACTAGTTTATATGGATCTCGTCGGTTCCGAGGATTGACATCATCTGCAGTCTTAAATAGTTGCTTATTTTTCATGACAAACACACATACTTCATAAATGTAAAGCGACGGTAACGGTAACAAACCAAGTTTTTTAAATATTGGTCGACATGAGTCGTCGGGCTTAAGTCCACAAATTGCTCTCATACACTTTTTTTGAGCGATGAATGCTCTTTGGAAGTCAGTGCTGTTACCCCACATTATTAGTCCATAACATAACAACGATTCGACGTATGCGTGGTATGACATTGCAGCAGTTTTTATATTAGTTACATTTTTTACTTGTTTTAATGCATAAACAAATTTATTAATTTTAGTGCTAACATTGTCTATGTGTGTTTAATTAAAGGTAGTCTTACACCGGCATTTTTTTTGCAATATTATATGTTATTATTTTTCGGCAACACGTATGGGACCTGGAGTAATCAGTGGTATATTCTGCAGCAATTTAATAGAAATGCGGCAATTTTTATGGCATCATTGTTTTTAATTGCTCATGCGCAATGTAGCCTACACAAATTTCCTGTATAAAAGTACTGCATCGTTTCTTTAAGTAGCCCCTTATTACTTAATAGGTATTGTCATTATTTTCAGTGAATTCATTTCAACTCCGCTCCCTGTTATGCATTACACCATGCAAAAAGATGTTATTGAACATTAATGGCGGCTAAAACCGGGCAAGAGCGTGGGTGTATGTTCCGAATAACACACTACATCATACTACATCGAACGCTGGTTGAGGCGATAAAGAGTCGGGTACAGCGTTTTAATATGGACAGTAGACAGGACCAGGGTATCATAAATAGGAAGTCGGTCTTCATACAGCTTTGGATATCATACAGCTGATGTTAAGTTATTGTCATTGTTATTAAGTATTGTCCCGGCCTGCGTCTCATTAGTTGTCACAGCGATGCCATAGTGTCACAGTCACTAAAGGCATAGACAAGTAATAGATGTTACGTGGGGTACAGACACGCGGATTACAATTACTTTACGATAATATTTATGTACATTATTGTTTAGTTTTTAGTAATTTCACACTTAATATCTTATTTTATTTTATTTATTACTTTTTTATTTATGTTTCTGTCGTTGACATCACAGCGGGGCCTATCAGAATACCAGCGCTGCGACACTTTTTAAATGTCGCAGCATCGTGCTGAGATAGTGGCTTTTTGGCCTCGTACAGAATCTTGTTTTTTATTTTTACTTTTTTAAGTATCAATCTAATTTTAATTTTATTAACTACGTAGCGTAGCGTAGTAGTGTTTCAGTTTTTTAGTATTTAATTTTATTGTGTTGTAGTTACGTTTGTGATATTCCTGTGCGAGTCTAATAAATACTTTTCTTTCTTTCTTAAGTTCATAGAATAGTTCCTTGGAGATTTATGCGATACAGAGTTTTGACACGATCGCTGCTGAAGTACTAGGCGTTCATAAGACGTGTTGAGGTCGTTTCTACGGTGGACAATGGATTGTCCAAAGATCGTGTATGAAATAAAAAATCACTTACTTTTTATAATTCCAGGTTGCTGAATGTTATGCCAATTTGAAATGGATTTAAGACATTACCTGTAAAAAAAAAACTAACATAAGAAAGGCATTAAATGCGAGTAGATTCACAAAAAAATTGAGATTAATGAAATATTTAGGCAAAGTCTGTAAATAGTAAACTTTGTTCCCAGGAAATGTGGAAAATAAGATTTCATCTCAGGTCAAAAGATGTTTACTGCTGGACATAGAAGTCCCTCAATAATCGCCAAAGACCGCTTTTTCGATGCTTACATTTACCGGACATAGCTAAATTACTCACATACACTAACGATCCTACTAGACTAATGAATGTTGCCATCCTACCAGGAACACAATAACCGAACATGTTCTCAATACACAAATGATGTCCATACTATACCTTCATAATGTTATGACGTAAACGTTCGAGGCTTGAAAATTTGAATTGCTCAAACAAGCAATTTGAATTGCTCAATTCTGGGCATTTGTCAAATATGACGCTACCAAGGAATTTTATAAGATGCTAAGAATGGTTGTTACCAGAGAACGTGCCACCGTACTAAGCGATAATGATAAAATGATATTTATTAGTGTAAATTAGTTTAAAAAACACTTTTACACGTCATCTTAATAAAATATAAGGTATAACATCAATTAGCAATACCTACATAATAACATATATGGATGCAGTAATTGGAGGTAACGAATGGTTGCTGTGTAAATAAATTACAGGAATTACTTTGCTCCACTCACTTTTTCCATTTATTAGTCATAGTCATAGTCATAGTCATTTATTCATACAACAAGTAACTTGTATCTGAACTTATACACAAATTATATTTACAAACAACAAAAAAACCAATTACAACAATAAAAAATAAAAATAAAAATACAAATTAATATAGATTGGTAAAATTAAATCAAATTCATTCAAAAATAATAGAAAATAAATAAAAATATGCCAAGATCAATAAATTAGAATTAACAGAATGAAACAAAATTTTTCAACCCAAGATTATCTTGACGCAATTACAATTCATTAAAATCACAGTTCTTCTAGAGCATATAGACACTTATTCAATAGGTAATTTTTCAGTTTTATTTTGAAAGCGCTACTGTATACGGCACTTTTGATGTCTAAAGGCAGCCTGTTGAATAATTTTACAGACTGGTATCGTGGACTGTGTTTAACAATTTTATTGTCGTTCAGCAATGTTGATTGCTAAAAAAAATTTACTAATTTAAAATATCTACCGGACTACTTTACTGCTCGTGTAAGCTCAGCTTTATTTCTGTACGAATGTGTATGTATGTCTGTCGAAACAACAGTACCGAACCGGGCTGATTTCATTTATAAGGGATGTTTTTCATTATTTACTACGTCTGATAACGCCTACACCCTTGCTGTTTTAAATGGAGAGAGATTTTTTTAATGTTTCAATTTTGTTTTTTACTTTTTTCGGGTCGTGGTTAGCCGCAGGTTCGGGTAAATGTTTTTGTACGTTACCTTATTAAGACCCGGATGTTTTGTGAGATGCGAATAATACCGTGTTCCTGTTCTAATTGACCTGTCGTTTATGGATATTACTTACGAGCGAGACCCACACGACAGGCGAGTACCTACAGAGGTACAGTAGCTGTCTCACTCATGTGACAGCGAGTCGAGCTACCGTCATGCCAGTATAAAGTGGCAGTAGCTGTCGACTGTCAACGCCAGTAGCTCGCACCGTGTAACCAGGTCATTAGTTCTACCTACAATAAAAAATGTACTGCTCACAGGAGTGTAAGTTAGGTACACACAGCGTCAGTATGTGCAAACCCCTAAAGTTTTAAAATGTTATATTGCTAGAACATTGTAAAACCCAATTATTTTTAAAATAGCAAGTTTCTTGCCGGCTATTCTCAATAGGAAGCGACAAATTGGAACCGTGCATCTAGCTTCTGACTTTTCATAAGTGCCCATACAGGTTTATGTGATTTATTTGATTTTATTTGATTTCATTACGGATAGTCTAAATAATACTTCAAAAAGAATTAACTGTTTCGACTTGGTTTCGAACTCGCGCATCACCGAACATTGTCACACTCATACAATTTGACGAACTACCTAGCGAGCTCATAGGAATTGCGATGAAATTGTTATTTACTATCGTCAGATTTACTTTATCGGGTCTCTGTTTTTTTTTGGTCTCTGTCTAATCAATAGACTTGAGGTTATCAATTAATTTAAGTTACTTACGTTTTCCTTATAAAATAATTCCTACCCTCAAGTTATATCTACAACGTTTGATGTATACGTTCACTTAACATCTGTATGCAGAGACGACATGACAGATCACGTGACATTTAGTTAGTTTATGTCAATCTAAAATATTTCTAGTGGTTCCTATTTTATCGTTTGTGTTATAAGGATGTCACTTGTCTAGGGACCCGTTTGTGTCACTTGTCAAAATATGTTTAATAAGTTATCTGTAAATTATCAAATCAAATCGTAAAGTATAAATCTTTGTAGTAATTTAAGATCAAAGTTTTCTTTTAAAAATAATAGCATTAATAAATATTATGAAATGATTATGAAAATATTTAATTATTATGGCTTTAAAATTCTTTATAAATATTACTAAAACAAAATAGAAAAATAACTTATAAAACAATAAAAAATGCATGAGAAAAAACACATTTCGTACCTAGGATTTGAACCTCCAATCCTATGAACGGCAAGCAGTCTTGAAACCTCCGGTCAAATTAGACGTTTAATAACATTCCATATATGATATGCATATTCAGTAAAGCAATACAGTAATTATGATAAAATGTTTTTGCAAAATACAAATAGTAACTTGGGCCTAGCACGGATTTGAATGCACATTTCTTTGGGAAGGGTAACCACTTAATGGAGCTGTGTGTACAAAATAACATTATTTTGCGCAAATTATATGGAATCACTTGTTTTTGATGCAGACTGTGCACAATTTTATTTTTATTTTGTTAAACTTTTGTAACTAAAATTTTCAGAATCTGTGTTAGAATTTAATTTCCTTATAGAACAGCCCACTCCACAATAACCAGCAGGTCTGTTCATTTTTTCCAGTACAATCTTTGTTATTTTTCAGAGGTTCGTACTGCAGACTGATTCGCGATTCGCCCTACTAACAACCAACCTATATTTGCACTTAACAAAACAAAAACTCGGCTTTCTCACAACAAAAATAAGGTTCAAATTACTTTTTCGAATTATATAATCATTTTGGTCGACCATTTTCATATAATTTTGATTAAATTAAAAAAGAGGCGAGTGTATATTTTTCTTTGTAATGGACGCAGTTTATCAAGGGATGAATAGGTACATAAAGCTTGTACCAACATACATCGGAAAGTAAATTTAATTTCTCTTTTAGTGAGTTTAAGGGATGAAAAGGCGTGTTAAGGGGTGAAAATTTATTATTGTTTAACTTTTCTAATAAATGTAAATGTTTACCGTTTTGTGATATGGGGTGATTGATTACCGTAGCAGTTTAGTGATTATTGAATTTTATCAATATCATTTCATTTGGATGTTTTTTTTTTTGTACTTTTGTGATAATTACTGTTGTTACAAGCCTATTTAATGGGTGATAGAAGTAAAATTTCATCGTAAATAACACTAAAATACCAGTGGTGTCCTAACCTGCAAAGATAACACAGTGACATACAATTTAAACTCAATCGACTACGAATTAATTCCAAATCCAAAATTCACAATCCTCCTTGACCTACTGCGACCAAAACGCAACTACACAATAAAAGTCCACTTTTCGCGTAAAAGCAAAAAAATAATGGCTCCCTAAAAAAGACGTCACGTTCTGCCAATATTTCAGTTATTGGATAAAATTTAGACATAATAGTTCGTACGTGATCGCCAATAGGCGCTGTGCAGCATACGCTATCAAAATACGCCATATAAATGTATATTTTATATAGATTCGATAGAGTGACCTATTGGTTCAATATAAAAGTGTGGAAGCACGAATGTATTTTGTTTCACGAGCCACTAAAAATTGTATGAAGATATTTCATAGATTAAAGCAATGAATCATTGAATAAAACATTTTAATAGAATTCGTGGTCCTTTCTAGATTTTTACCTTACAGCACTGGTGTTTGTCAACTTACTATCTTGCTTATATTTAACTCAGCAAAATTCAAACTAAATCTACCAAGCTTGCATGTCATCTAAAGAGTTATTCGGAACAGCAAGTCAGCTCGGCGAGCTTGCAATAAGACGGCTTATGTTCTGAAATAGCACTGCAATGGTACTAGGTCATCAGAGACTCTTCAGAGCTATTCACGTTTAGAGGTCTCTTGAATTATTCTTGAGCTAAAACAGCATAAGGTTTTCCGAAGCAATTCTTGGAGTGACCCCGATATATTTCCCGATCGCAATTTGTTTTTCTGTGACATGATCAATACCTTTCGTTTTATGGCGGGTCCGCCATTTAAAGTCCGTAACCATTAAGTATACCAACTAGTCCAAGTATTGAGCTGCGCCTTGATAATTTAACTTTCTAAGATATAACTTAAGATAAGGAAAGAAAAATATAATGGTGATGGTAATTTTATATTTATGGAGTTATATGGAGCTTTCACCCGTGAAAATAAAAAAAGTACTTATCATGGCGAATGCGGCCGTGGACGCCTTGTTTAAGTAGATTTGTCAAACCATTAATAGAAGTTGAATACCAAAGTAAGCATTCATCCTGTCATGAATGTCACTTGCTCAAAACAGACCATGATAAACATTACTCTATTTCCACGTCTGAATAAACAGTCTAAATCCAGCACAGGATTCCAAAATGTGTACAGCTTGAACCAATATGTACGCAGCCCAAACACTCCTACAACATCGAGGTACCAGGCTTCTATACCCCTCTAAGAGATGTATTTAGAAGTGCAAGTCAGCGAAGAGACGACACGACCGGACCGACTGCGCTCGCACTAAGATGTATTATGTGCTGACACGGCGTTTCTTCCTCAGATGTTATATAAAGGAAACTTTAGTATTCAGGTAGCTAGATTTTACTGGCCATTTTGTGGGCGAATTAGATTTTTATTATTAAAATGGTGGTGCTTTCAGGTAAGTGGAAAACTTGAATCTTTTTGCCTATCGCATCGATACGATCACTACCGTTCCTGAAGTCTTGGTTACGCAGTTTCATTCATAGCGAATTTATTCAGGAATGCACGCACGGGTAAAGGAAAATGGTTTTTATTCATTTGTAATTTCTTTTCCTCTGAGTTGTTTACATGCGTTTTATTATAAAATAATGCATTATTTCATTGGTCTTTGATCCTTTATGTTAATCCTTGGATAATATTCGAAAACACGTCTCAACTCAAAATCGAGTAAACACAAACGAAATAGAAGATACCGAATTTTATTCTGCCAATGATTGAAACCAAGGGCCTTATCGAATCCATGGCGTCAGCGCCAATTTGGATTTGCGTCCCACGTAAACCTTACTCCCTTGACATAAATGCCAATTTCATTCAAAAACGGGAAATTGTATTGCTGTCCCGAAATGTACCGTCGATTTTTTCGTTTACACTCGAAATACTCTTTATTACCTGGGGGTAAGGGTTGTTCTTGTTTATACCATCAGTATTTAAAGGTTGTATTGCAAAATGGAGGAACAAATCTCAATTTTCGGTTGAAACAAACGTTATTCTTAAAGTATTAGGGTTTGTTTTTGTTTGTTTAGAATTAAGATTAATATTGTCGTTTGGGATCGCTTTGTTTCTTCTAAATTAGGTCACGTTCGGGCGAAGGCACGGCTGCATCCAGCCTTTGAACTAATGTAATACATTATAGTTTCACATTGATTCGTTTTCTACAGAATTACGTTTCACCCTTGTCGGTGACGACGTGGATTTGTTTGTGTTTCAAAGTGAGATACATCATGCTATAGACAAGGATGAAACTCGAGAATAATAATGTTTTAGCAATGGCATCCCGCAATGTTTTGTAGGGGTGAAAAGATAAAATCAAATTAATAAAGGAAAGGCGTTCAGAATAAGTGGTCTTAATATCAAAAATTAAATACCTGGTATCTGTAACGTATAAATTTAAGCTACTGGTGTCGTTTGTATTCAGTCTGCATTATATCGTTTAACCTTTAAAAATCATAAATTTTCCCATCCATAAAACACTTAAAATATGAAATATATCGTTTCTAAAATTCCTGAAGTATGTATTTTATATGCCACTCCTAATACATGCTGTGTTCGCAACACTATACAACGGTTTTTTTTTTTTTTATGAACGCCCGAAATACTTCTTATGACCAAATGAAAATGTAATACTATTTTATTCACGTTTTTCATTTAATTTCATCCAGCAGACCTATTTTTTTTTTATTCCCAGCATCTTGCTGCCAAAGTAGCCTGCGAAATAAAGGTTTCATTAGGTTTCTTTTTTTCGAAACCTTTGATTGACTGAGTGTCAGGTTCTATCTTGATCAATATAATTATTTGATTGCAAATTTAAATTTCTCGGTCGATCTTAGCGGATCGCCCTTAAGGAACCCAATATCTTTCGGTACATCCTCTATTATCAATAAAAAAAAAACTCAATCACTACCATGATTCATCTGGACACGTTACGTCTAATCTCCTTATCTTCCTTACAGCCTGGTACTAGGGGAACTCGATCAGCACCCAATGTCACTCTATTGTGAAATAAGTTGTCCTTTAGCATTAAATTGAATGGATGTAAGCAAGTAATGGGACTTGCATTCCATTAATTAAATTGGGAATTACTTTGATTAATTCGGCGCAAGTGAATTAGTTTTGATAGATTTGCTTTGAGCGCCATTGGTATCGAAATTTGATTAGTAAGTAAGTAAGTGTATTTTTGGTTAGAATTCTATTGAAATTGAATTCGATGTTCCCGCGAGTGTGACTGAAGTTTTCCTGCTCACCAAAACGAAAGTTGAAATCATTTCTTTGAAAATTTTGGTCACCCTTCTGACAGGGGTGAAATTATAATCTTGAATCGCTCAAACAGTTCTATATCATTTTAGTGTTATATTGAGTTAATTTTCAATCATTCCAAAAAGATTAAAGCGTCATTTTACACTTCACAAAAAAAGAAACATATATAATTTCCTCACAATTTCACCCCTTAATTTCTCACTAAACTCATGCGACTTTCTCCCCGTAGTACGAAATCTTAAGGGGGTGTTTATTTGCGGTTACAATGAAGTTACACAGATTATATCGAGCCTAATGTCCCGATATAAACGACCTACGCTCAACGGACGTCCGTATCAAAATAATAGATAAGAAATGTAATCCAAGGGGGTGAATGTATAATTTATGGTAATTGAATTTTTGTTAAATGTTTTGGTGCTATTATAGGGTTGACTGTAGGGGTTTTATTTAAGAAACTGTCAGAGTTAAATTGGGGAAGTAGTTCATTTTCTGTGTGATTTATTTTGTATTCGAATCATCACATTTTAATTTAAATTGCATTCAATTTTTTAAATTTGATCAAGGACAGTTTTTTTTTTCATATACTACTCACAGTTTACTTACGTTACACAAAACCTAGCCTTTTCTCAACTATGTTGCAATTGAATACCAGTTTTTGAGATGGAGTGATAGACAGTCACTCCATGTCAAAAACTGGTATTCAATTGCCTGACCTCCACAACCTAGTTACTGGGTAATACGATACCTCTTGGTAAGACTGGTTGTCAGGCTCGAGCTTACGCTTTATCATACTTTTCGAGGCACGGAGAGGTCTAGTTATGCATACAAGATGTTTTTTATATCCCATAACTCTAGGGTATGAATTAGACCATATCAAAAACCAACAGGCATATTAATTATTTATCAATTATATGTGTTTTTGTTTTCATTTTTCGTACAAAATAATTCAACCAAGTCACGATTCTTAATTTAATGCATTTTTTAAGCTTTAAATGTGAATGATTGATTAGAATGAAGATGAATTACTCGTATTACGAGTAATCGAGGCATCTGTCTACACACATGGAGAGTCTAGTGTATTGTTTACGGTAATTTGGCAACGTCGCAAAAGTAAAGATACGTCATACGGGTGACAATTTGTTGACCTAAATTAATTATGATTGACAATATTTTCGAAACTATGCATTTTTGGACCACATAAATATTCTAGGACTATTTGTAAAATTTTTACTCATAGAATATAATCCTAGAGAGGGATATAAAAAAACACATTGTATAATGTTACCCATCCACGACCCAACCGCTGCAAGCGTAGCTTAACCTGGCCGATGGAATCATGCGGCTGTTATTAATTAGCCACATGCCCAGCAAAAACAGGGAGACTCAATATAATGAAGTTAAATAAAATACAAAAAGAGAAGAATTCTACACGTTGCAAATGAAATTAGTCTCACCACAGACATAACTCGACTCGACGTAACTCGACTAAACTGAACCTACTTCAGACACAACGAGCCCCCGAATAATTGATGAACGGCTTAAAGTCGAGAAAAAATGTCTAGACGGAACATTAGACCTGATCAAGTATGTAAGCAAATTTCGTTTAGTAGCATTTAATGATTTATGCAAAGCTATTGAAGAAAGGGTTGAAACAGGATTGGACAATTCCACAACCAGAAGGCCAACTCTCGTAATTAAAAACGTTCTAATCAAGTCGAACTTTTCTCGGCGACAATCAAATGTTAAAATTTGTCAAAAATGTGGAGAAACTGAGATATTTTTGACAGATTGAGACTAAGTTCAGACTGTGTACGTTCTTAAAATTACAAGACTTTCCCCTCTGAAATAAATTTTCTTATAACTTTACTTGCGAGTTTGTCGGAATGTAGGATATAGACTCAGCGATAATTGTGCCGATAGTCGTGATAGCCAATGGCTTAATGATCAAGAAGCTCGACCAATACGTGAAATGGCTCTCGTTGGGCAGCAGGATCAAAGGCTTGATTCAGAAAGCGGTACTTCTTTCTGGACACGGCTCGCATTGTAAGGAGGTACGTCGCTCTGAAGACCTGACCTCCGGTAGTTTGAACGGTGGTGCACCCTGTTCCTGATACCGGTAGGTCACAATATGCTAGTAGCTATAGAAAGGATTACCAAAGGAAGGATGATGGATGGACTGTGTGAAAGATGAAATGAGTGATGATGACTGATAGAGAGAAGTATGGAAAAACAAGACTATGTTTCGCCGAATATAAATAAAATTGGGATAAGGACAAGAAAATGATGATGTGACTGCATAGTTGGTATTTGTGGTTGTTATTCCGACTTCTTAGCATAGGATTCTAGGCTCTATACCCGGGCCAGGTTTTCCTGACCCGGGAATAGAGTAAATACTTTAAGAACTAACACTTGGGTGCAATTATTCTATTAGTACTCCATTAACATACACTTCTTTCTGGTATTTTTTTAGAATAGTAAGACATTGAAATTAAACCTATCTTACAAAAATCTTACAACTTTCCCTTTATCTCTAAATCACAGTATCTACACAATACATCACTCCCTACATCCCAAAACTAAGGCCGTATCCACACGTTACATGTTCCTGCAATAAAGATAAACTGAGCAGATTATAACGGCCCTTACTGAGGGTCGTGTGCACTAACCCTTAAAGGAAATTGTAAGGATAATGACATCTCTTCTTATTAGGGAAGTAAATGAGTAACTGTGCCACAGAATAGATATATCTACAGAAGGTCAGCGCTCTACAATGAGCGAAGCCGTACGCACACATAGACACGCACTCGCGACCGGCATTTGAGAACGCATCTAGGTGTGCATGCATGCGCCTGTTTTCGCTCGTTGTGTGAGACGACCTTCTGTACCTTTTTCTTCTGTGAAAGTGCGTCAGTTTAGCGCCCGGGCTTGCCTGAAATTGGATGGTCATGCTATTAATGGATACATTATTGGATAATTATATTACACATACTACCCGTATGTTGGTCGTGATTTTATAGACAAATAGTTTGTACCCGCGACTACGTTTGTGCGGAAGTCGCAAGATACCACAATATGTACATACCTATATTAAAACAATTTTAGATTAAAATTTCCAAAAATCCATCCATAATGGATACCTACACTGTATAAGGTATCTATATGCAAAATTTCAAGTCTCTAGGTCCAATAGTTAGGGCTGTGCGTTGATTTGTCACGCAGTTTACCATTTTATATACTTTATTTATTTATCACTAATCGAAATCAATTTTCCACGTCATAATTTTCATGCGGATGAAATGGCAGGCAGAAATTAGTTATAATAATATTATAAAGAGGTAATAGGAGATTGAAATGCTTTCTGAGAATATTGGGCCCCTTGAGCCCCTGAAAATTCTGTAAGTTTTGTCAATTGGAGTCGAGTTATTAGAGGTTTAAAGTTAAGTAAAAAAAGTTTATTGACAATATAAAAGAACAACCTTACGTACTAATCCCAACAATCCTATGATTTGCATCTACTAATAGTAGTATAATTACGTATGTGAATATAAATACCTGTGTGCGTTATGCGGTTGTTTGAGCTTAATTCACACTGACCTCCGTACTAGTAGAAACTGTATCACGGCAGGTCAGTCTTCCTCGTTCACAAACACCCACACACTTCTACCCGGGATCCTGCCGTTTTGCCGAAAAGATTTTGCCAAATTTTCATTACCCAAATAAATTGTAGCAACCTTTTTTTATACCAATGTAATATTTGGAATAATTTTAGTACGCACATTTTCATTTGGTCAAATGTTTACTTGGCAGATTGTTACCAAGGATGATGTCATTAAGGCTTTTGGTCTTTAATCAAATGATTTATTACGGCAAACAATATTTAGATAGTAAACGTTTAGTCAAATGATTTGTTATGACAAAAAATTTATGGTTACTAGACATTAGGTTATATAAGGAACTAGTTACAGTAGGTTATTAATTTTAAAAAAATGGTTAGGTTAGGTTAGGTTAAAACTGTGACCACCTACGCACGAGCCGAGCGAGCGTAGCGAGCGGTGCCGCGGCAGCGGCCGGCGAGTGGCAGAAACGACTAGATTATATAGAAAAAAATATGGAAAAAAGAGATTATTTTTAGGAGGCTATCGAGAGAAATAATATAATTATATTAACATTATTATTACCTGTTTAGAATTTGTCCCAAGTGGAATATTTGGCTTATTTAATTTTGGGTAAAATATGTTATACCAACTGAAATATTTGACTAGATAAAAAATGGTAAAAGTACTAGTTGGTGAACAAGTTATTGTTCAAACGTTCACTTGCCAAACATAGGTTTTCGTAACAATTATTTGTAAAGAGATTTTTTGGTAAGTAATAATTTGGCAAATGAAATTATGCGAAAATTTGTTTGGGAAGTGATAATTTGGCAATTTCTTTTCGGTAAAACAAGGGAGACCCACTTCTACCCAATTACCGAATTTACTTATGACTGCTAAATAAAACACTGAAATATGAGTACGGCTAGAAGAATACTGATATACTTAGTATCTATTATTTGATGATTTGGTGACAATAATAACGAGGGTAATTATGGAATATTAAAAGTATATGCAAACATTTCAGACAAAAGTGTGGATCCTACAAGTTACGGTTTTTAACTTTATGACAACAAAATATCAAGATGAACATAAAATTTGTGTAAGTACTAATAAAAAAATTTGTTGGAGTCAAGTGTCGACATTCTCTATCTGAACTACTAAGGAGAATAAATGGCGAAATAAACTCAGGGGACAAAGGCCAGTCTCTTTTAAAGTCCAGACAAAGGTCACCAAATTATGTCATAATCTTGGTCAAATCATGTGAAGCCCATGTAGTGTCTGAAATGGTATACCGCCGTTTACCCGAATTTTATTTGCCCTAATATCATTTGCCATAATAGTCAACAGCCATAATATCATACGACATAATACTCATTTGCCCTACTCTCATTTGCCATATTAGTCACGTGCCAAAATCATTGTTTCCCATAAAGTCACTTACCATAACATCATTTGTCATAATCATTGTAAGCCCTAATTATCACATGCCATAATTATGATATGCCATAACATAATTTGCCATCGACATCGGGTGTGTAACGGTTGTTTATATCAAGAGAAATTGGATGCAATTGGGACTTTAGGGCACCCCGACTCGGACAGGTTAGGTTAGAAGGGGATGGCGGGGTCGTGTGAGCGAGCGAAGCGAGCGAATAGACCGTTACACACCCCGCCATCCCCTACTTTTTTATAAACCACACAGAAGTAGGAGCCCCGCGAAGCGGGGTTCCGTCGACCTAGCCCACCATCAACCATGCACAGAAAAAAAAACCATGCACAGAATAAATAAGTTTATTCTTATTATACCAAACATTGCGCACCCATCGACATCGACAGCCAGAAAGCTAATAAGTAGGTAAGTATTAGAATTAAAAACAAGTTTAATAATCAAACTATATAATTATAACTAGGTAGTACAATTTCTTTTTTAATGCAAATACAAATTTGATGCTAAAGCACGCAAAAATTCTTCTTTTGTATGCCATTTAAATATTATGTCTAATAATTATTATGGCACATAAAAATAAGGCAAACAATACTTATGGCATTCGTATCTTATGGTATCTAAAATTCGAGCAATTAAAAGTATGTCATTTATGTCTTTTATGGCAAATGAAACATTCGGGCAAATGAAATACGGGTAAATGAAATTCGGGAAAATGATGATTATGGCATATAATCTTCGGGCAAACAATAGACAACCGTCTGAAATGGTATTTTGAGACACATTTGTGTGGACCTGTTCAGCGTTCGTACAAGGCAATCTGTTTCTGACAACCCTACCTAAGTCACAGATATAAATGTCATTAAAAAAACAAAGTATTTACTGATCAGATATGTGTGGAAACGTGAGGTGAGGACGTCCTAGGAGGAGCTACACAAACATTAGTTATGCCCTGCAGAAAAGTCAGGTGCGTAGTGCGCAACTGGGCGTGCGTGTATGACTAGATCTATGAAAGTTAACGAAACTAAAGCGTATGCATGAATCCTAGCAGGTAGGGTTCTGCCTGCCCCCATGGGAAGAAAGCGTGAGTTTATGTATGTTTGTAGTGCAATGGGAAACACACCAGTAACAATAGGTATATGAATAAATAAGAGTAATAAAAGTAATTAAAACAATCTAATTTCACAGCCCAAACAATTATACTTGTTAGTTTAGACTTTAAATTCAAGGCTTTAACTTAGCACACACAGAGACATGTAGGTACCTCAATTACAAGTATGTAACTACTTGAAATGTGCGTAATTCAGGCATGTAGGGTCCCGTATTATTTGGGGTACAGTCAAGGGCAACAATATGTCAGCAGGGTCAAATTAAATGAATAGAAAGTCAATTCCGGTAATAAAAACGTTCAAAAATACGACACTTAAAAATGTTGGAAAAGAAATGGTATTTTTGATAGATTACAATGGAAAAGTTCTTAAAAATATGACGGCAATAGGCCGGTAGCTCTTTACATGGGACGAGGGAACTTAAACGTAACTGGCAAAATGTAGGTGTACTATACAACGTGTTGTTTTGCATCCTCGTCAAATTTCAGGAGGCTGTTATGAAAGACATAAATAATCAAATAAAATTACGATACTTGCTCACTAATGAATACATACTTGTTTTTTTAGTTATTTAAGTTTAACAGTATTTCAGAAAACACCTCTTTCAAAGAATAGAATCGCCCCGTTCCGTACGCGGTAGGCAGTGTCGCACGACTATATCACTGTGTGTTACATTGCGGTATCACACGGGCCGCGTTTTAACATGCGTGTCCGAAAAAATAATAATGCCAAACGCCGATTTCCGAAAATATCGAAAAAAAAGTACTTTTTTATTATTGATTCGTGACGAGAATCATTAGCATAGTTACCTCCTTGAATTTGACGAGGATGCAAAACAACACGTTGTATATAGGTGCACCTCTACCTAATCCTTTGAGCTAACATGGCGTGATGATACGTTATTTAGTTATTCCAGAAATATGAGAATTACCCCTCTGATGAAACTTCAAAAATGTGATGGGTATCGATATCTACTCATATTTTCAGTTAAAGCAAAAAAGCCATAGTTCCTGAAAACTTAATTTCAAGTAACATCTAGTTACGGGGTCAGAGGCCATATGTAAGTAAACTTTAAGAGAAATTTGTACATAATTATTTTTGCCGTCGACTGTACCAGTTGGAGGACAAACGCAAACAATGGTCCCTGTGTAAGTGTCCTATTAAGATTTCAACTACAAATGTTTTGTTCAAAGGATGTAGGTATGTGCCTGAACCTAAATGTTATCATGGAAATTTGAATGGACAGATTCTTACGCTCAAATAATCATACATTTATGTTGATTTTCATCAAATTGGTAGCAATATCAGGGAAAATGTCGTGAGGATTTTTTTTGTGAGAATGTGGATGGCCATAAGAGCAGTGGAAGACCAAAGAAACTATGGATAGACTGTGTGGAAGATGAGATGGCTAGAAAATATTGTTCACTTTTTTCGAACAAAAAAAAAATTTGCTCATCAGTATATATTGCGGAGTTCTGCCCGAACCTCCACCTAACCTAACCTTACCATTAAAGAGTTGTACCTTCCTTCATCAGCTCAGCGTCATGAGATGATGATGACCATACGAAAATGTCTCAATTGCTTTAGAAAATATATGAAAAACATTGTTAAAACCTATAAAATTTGAGGGTTGCCCTCGATTTCCCTGGGTTTCCATCATCTGATCCTAACTTGGTACAAATGGGACCACCTCAGGAGTATACTCTTTCAAATAAAAAAAGTATTTTGAGAATCGGTCCTCAAATAGGGGGAGAAATCGGTGCACAAATATAAAAAAAAAATTAAAAATACATACAGTGGAACATATAACCTCCTCCTTTTTTGCAAGTTGGTTAAAAAATTTGATAGTTCAAGAATGCGTCCGTGGGTGTCATAGAAGGCGACTAAGGGACTAACTAGAGAATAGGCAGCAGCGTTCTCTATGCATTTTACCACCATACTGCGATCGCCAACCCTCCTGCCAAGCGTGGCGATTATGGCAAAAACCCCCTTTTGAGGGAGGCTTTCCAGCAGTGGACGTCTTTTGGCTGAAATGATGATGATGATGCAGAAGGAATAACATCTGTGGCAGTAACTATAATTCGAATTTGATTATTTGTAGGTAAAATTATTCGGTTATCTAATAGCGATCGCATAGCTGCAAATATAATACCAGTCTATTACTGTCCCACTACAAGATAAAGGCCTCTTCTTACACAGAGAAGGCATGAGCATTGATCAACACGCTTGCTCAAGACGGATTGGTGATTTCAGCTTCTGCTCGCGACTTCGTTCGCGTCAAATTCCTTGCCCCCCAGACCCACCCCAACGCTTCGAAACGCCTGCCCGTGCGAATACTTCGTATTTTCTTTTTGCTTGGCTCCTAAGAGCTTAGCGTGGTGTATAGCCTTCCTCGATAAATGGGCTATCCAACACTAAAAGAATATTTCAATTGGAACCAGTAGTTCCTCAGATTAGCGCGTACAAGCAAACTAACAAACAAACCCTACTGCTTTATAATATAAAAAATAATATAAATATATATACAGGAAAAGTTTTTATCCAGTGCGCAAATTGTAACCATGAAGTCAGCATATCATTCTAGACCCCCTAGCGCAGAAATGTTTCGCCGGACACTCAAAAAAAAAAATCTGCTGTTCCATACATTTTGACTGCGTAAGTACCTATTGCACTTTTTTGTGAAACAGCAGATTTTTTTTGTGCAATCGGTGATTTTTTTTACGCTAGGGGTTCTAGAATGATATGCTCAATTCATGGTTACAATTTGCGCACTGGATAAAACTTACCCTGTATAAAACATTTATGGCATAGATAAGTCCAGGTTCCAAACTGTACTGAAGTTATCGCACTATAAAGTTATCAAAACGACGCAACAAGAAATATCACCACCTAATAAATACAAAATCACTTTATGATCTCAATTCACCCCGCTAAACGGATCAATAGAATCGTTTCGTTTTTTTCACGGTAATTCTGTCACCCCCTCTATTGTATCGTCGTGAACATATATTATGATAACACGGTTGGACTATGATGGTTTAACCGAACTAGGTGGAGCTTGCTTGGTCTTTATCTTTTTATTTGAATAGGGGAAGCTAAATGTCTCCAGTGAGCGGATGGTGGGCCAGTGGTAACGACCGCGACTTACCGAGTTGTAGGTCGTAGGTTCGAACCCAGACAGGCGCTTTATTTTGTGTAAATTATTTCATCTGTACTGTTCTCAAAATTGTGAAGTAAAACATCTCAGATTATAAAACAAAGGCAGATAGAACGCACGGAACACCAAGAGTCAAGCCAAAAAAAAAAAACAAATACTAAAGCGTCGCATTGTATATAATGCGAGGCTTTAGTATTTGTTTTTTTGACTCTTGGGTGTTCCGCGCGATCTACATATCTGCCTTTGTTTTATAACCTAAAACAAAAAAAAAAAAAAAAAAATACTAAAGCGTCGCATTGTATGTTACATAAAATGCGACGCTTTAGTATTTGGTTTTTTGGCCTCACTCTTGTTCCGCGCGGTCTATCTGCCTTTGTTTTATAATCTGAGGAAAACATCTTGAGGATGTCCTAGAACCAAAAATTCTAAAGCATGTGACATCTGCCAACCCGAACTGGGCCCGCGTGGTGGATTACGGCCCACTCCCTCTCACCGAGAGGAGGCCTGTGTCCCAGCAGTGGGAACATTAGAGGCTGATTAAACGAGTGGATGGTTACTAAACGAATACTTCAGAGTGAGTAAGTAACACTTGGATTTCAGCATTCTCGCGCATGTGTATACACAACTAATTTAATTACAAGAGAAAAAAAAAGCTAAAAACATGGAAAAAAATCTGGATAAAAATTAAATTCTAGCCGTGTTCTTTTTAATTTGAAACTCACACCGTTTTTACGAGTTGAAAAAACAGTGAGATTTCTTTGTTAAATTTCAGTTTATTTACATTGCACTCGTGCTTGAATTGGGTATTGTAGTGACGAGACTGAGCGCTATCTGGGTTTGTCTGTATCTACCACCGTTATGGAGATAGGATGGACAAAACACAGTATTTTGATAAAAATTTATAAATTATTTTCCGATTTTTTAACACATTAACTGATTTTATTCAATAAAAAACAAAAAACAAAAATGTTATTTTCAACCTGACTTAAATGTTTTGTATATAGCAAAGCGATTGAACGATTAAAATTTAAACGCGTTTTGTACAAAATGGTATTTTCTAAGTTAATCTGTTTTCATTTACGAGGGCAGTATTTATTATTATACACGTAACCTGTCGGAATAAATTCTTTGAAAGATGGTGAATCATCTGTCTAGCCTTTTCCCAATTATATTGGGGTTGGCTTCCAGTCTGACCAGATGCATCACAATGCCAGTATATTACTCGGCGCGACTGCCTATCTGACATCCACAACTGTGTAACCGTAACATGATACCGCAGGGTAAAACTATATGACTGGTGGTAAATACCACATCAAAATCCGTCGCATCGTTTAGAAGAAAAACGTGGTCACACAGACAAACAAAAGCGACTTCAATTCATTAATAAGTATAGATATCACTTCGTTGTCACTACACACACACACAAAAGCTTTAATTTAGAAATAGTTCGAAAACATTCGTCGTTGAAAATTAATTTTAAAGAAGACAGGTACAAGAGCACGCACGTGTCTTCCTTTAAACCACTCAAAGGTACTTTCCAAAGGCCTCATCAAAATTGGTCAGGCATTTCCGAACATAAGCTAACGCAAACGGACCGACGACTTCGTTAAGACCAGATTATAAAGCTTCAATACGTCATTAGGGAGATCCAACAATACCTCAAGCGTGGGGTTCGATTCCCGGGTGAAGCAGACTGGCATAATTTGATTTGATAACATGTTATCTCTTAGGGGTGAATTTTGAAGGGTAGTTCCATGTAAGGGGTAGTTATAGTGTCCCTGTATTTTATTTGTAAGGGTACCGGGGTTTAAAATAAAGTGTATTTGCTTAGCTTTTGTAATCTTACTTAAGGGTATTTGTATTTGAAAGTGCAGGGGTACTTAAGTTATATGCAGTTAAAATGTTGGAAGGTACTTATTTCGAGGGGTACGTTGGTACTAGGCAGCCTGGGTATATACCTACATGACTGCCCAGTATGGTTTGCTATAACGAATAGTCTTTCTGATTATGCTTTAGCCGTATTTCCAAAATTACATGTTTTTCAAATAGATTACTATACAAGGTATAAGAGAATAGACACAACTCCTGAAAGTAGTTTGTTCATGATAGAGTATTTTCCAATTTATTAAAAACTATTTCAAATTGAAGCTTGGGACTAAATATGTAACAGAAAAATAAAAATAAATTTATTAATGTCCATTTTCTCAATTAAAAACGATTTAAATGAAACATAATTTTTTTGTGTTGCTTTTACCACCAAAACACTCCTTACGGTGACTTTTTATCACGTGACCACATATTTCGTCAACTACACCAAAATTCCTTAATTACACCAAAAGCTAACACTTGTTACTAACTGTGTTATTTAACAAAAGAACAACACCAACCTTCGAATCAATCAATTTAATACAATGATGAGTGAATGCTTTTAATAGATTCACAACCTGTGCTTTCATTCGGCACTGGTTATGAACGAATTGAAAGCACTCACAACTCAGTACAAACGTGAGTATAAGCTTCATTCAATTATCCTTACTAAAATAACTTCTAGCGTAATATGATTACGTCGTAACAGCTTTTTGTCATAATGTAAGATAGTCAGAAGATTCATTTTCAATAATACATGAAAAAAATCATCAGATAAGTCGATGCCGCACGAATTAACAAATAGAACGAGATACATTTTTCATTGCCCAGCAGTCGCAGTCAAGCCGTGACTTCGAGACGGCTAAAAATTAAAATTTCTGCATAACATACAAAAATATAGGCACAATTGGCTTATAGTCTGGTCTGGTGATCAGTGTGACTATTGACTATTGGCCCATAATTGAATTGAAACTAGAATGACAAAGACGGGCAAGCTTTTATGAATAATAATGTTTACTAATTGTCTCTGTGACCAATAAGGACATTTTATCAGAAGACAATGCATACATTTTTGCGGTCAGTTAAACCGTAGGTATCTCAATAGTTTCCTGGGGTTACTCAACAGCAGACTATACGTAGCAGTTACAAAGGTGTGTGGTTTTTTTTTTTTTTTTTTTTTTTTTTTTTTGGTGGGAAATCATCAAATAACTTCTCCCGCTCTGGGTGGAGCAGGAGGGCGTGTCAGACTTTTACTGACTAAAACCCACCCGTGTTCCTTCAGTAGCCCTTAAGCCAGGGGCTGTGGTGTCTCTTTCGAACAAAGCCGCACCCCTGGCAGGCAAAGGTGTGTGGTCACAGCGCTGTCCAAATAACAAGAAATTCTTAATCCTTCTGTTTCAATTCTGTGACGTCCCCCCATCTCAAGGGGAACCTCGTCTAAGAGGTATTATCGTGTACAAAATGCGGCGATTTCACGACACTCCCCGACTTCCCCTAACCTCGCACCACGACATGCCGTTGACTGCTTTACAAACCGACAATTTAGTACAATTCAACATACATCGCCGCATTTGTTCCAAGAAGCTCCTTTAACTTAGCGGAGAAGCGGTAATGCATGAAGTTTAGGGAAAACGGCGATGTGTTTAGTATAAGTTGCTGATATGACTGTTTCAAGAATCCATACCATTGCGGTGACAAATGTTTTTTTTTTCTTCCTCCGTTCATGTGGGGATGGAAATTTTTATTTTTCCCTCGTTTCTAGAGGGTTGTGAGCGGTTGAACAAATTGAAGTTTTATTGCAAGTGTTTGCAAGACTTACGATGGTGGTTGCAGCCAAATGTGTGATATTTATTCGGTTATACTGAACGGGTAAGCAGAAAGAATGGAATGGGTAGCCTATAAGGTTTAAATAAAACTCTTCTAGGTTTTTTCCCTCGATATTTTTTTTCCAAATGGATACATGGAGACATTTATCAACAAAAAAATAATATTAAGCAAAAACCTTTAAAGAGATTAAGTTGAAAAGTTGTATGTACCGAAAGACAATCGTACCATTCAACAGTAATACAGCAATTACGTATTCCATCATAAATAAGTACTAAATAACAAATCAACTTACAAATAAAGCATCTAATTACAATCAGACTAAAACCTTCTTGTCTCGAACTCATTATCTGGCGCCAAAGCAAATCATTACGTAACACGATAAGAAAACTTCGTTAGCGTATTCAGCGAATCAACAAAACGATCTAATTTGACAATAAAGTACGGAATCACGAGGAAATTCATTTTGGGTGAGAAAACATTTGAGCAAATAGATGTAGAAGAAGACAGCGAAACGGGAAACGACGAGATTTTGAGAAGGTTTATGTTTGGTGAAGAATTGTTACAATACAGAGGAAGAAGCAGAGAAAATTCTTCTACTTGCAGAAATTTACTATAAATACATATGAGGGGGTAGATTTCCAGTCTCACCGGATGCAACTGAATACCAGTGTTTTACATGGAGCGACCATCCCAGTTAAGTTCTGGGTAATATGATACCACTTTGTTAGACTGGTTGTCAGACTTTCGGCCTTCTGACGACCCGTAACGTCTGTTAAAGATCCTCGAATGACAGCCGAGACCGATGGCCTAACGTGCTATGCGATGCACGGAGGGGGGTAATGGACCCCAGCCTGATTTCCAGCCACCGTATGCGTGGGCTTGCGGACGCGAGTAATGCGTAGCTCGCTGTCCGGTAAGGACCAAGCCCTGGTCGACGGCGCGTTCTGGTCCACGCGCTCCTCAAAGAGATGTCAGCACAAAGTGATGGGGCCCGAAAGGGCTGATGCCTGCCAGGGGTGCGGGTTTGTTCGAAAGAGATACCGCCGCCCCTGACATACAGGCTACTGAGGGAACGCGTTTGAGTCAGTAAAAGTCTGACACGCCCTCTTGCTCAACCCAGAGCGGGAGAAGTTATTTGATGATTTCCCAACCAAAAAAAGGGGGGTAATGGATGATCACTCATCCACGTAGTGACCCCAGCAAGTGTTGCTTAGCCATGAAGATCGACCCACGCGGCCGTTATTACTTATCCACGAGTCTCTTGAACCCAAAGGTAAGAAAAAGGTACATTTATTTGTTAAGGCAGTTGACGGTAATGGATCGCTTCATTGTGTCGATAAGAAGACTTCATTAGCGCGATTCAGAGAGGAACAACAAACGGACTAATTTAACAAAATACTACGAATTACGGCAAATCTGTTTAGGTGAGCACACACACACACGCTTGGACACGGTGGGGTCAGGGACACTACTTCTTTGTTGTTGATTTCTTTCATTAAATGATTAGTAGTTTGACCTTCATTAAGAATTTACTTTAATTATGGATAAGTAAAAAAGTGAGCAGCTGTGGCCCAGTGGTAACAACCATGACTTTCAAGTCGGTCGTACGTTCGAACCCAGACAGGCGCTATACTTTGTGTAAATTATTTCATCACCACTGCTCTCAAAGGAAAACATCGTGAGGAAACCAGCATGTTTTAGAACCAAAAATTCGAAGACATGTGTGCCGTCTACCAACCCGTCGTGGATTACGGCCCACACCGTCTCACTGAGAGGAGGCCTGTTTCACAGCATTGGGAACATTATAGACAGAAAATTATTACGTAAAAAAGTCACATGCTTGATATATTATGTAGGAAACGAAACATTGCGCGGGTTGCACATACAACAAATAAGTCTTTCAAGTCGTCAAAATGTAAGCACATACTGTGAACCACACAACAATGAAAATAAAACCAGCAAATAACAACTAGCTGCTTTATTGAAGTCGGAAAGAGGGTGTCACAAACAATTGAACATTCAAGCCAACACGACGACAATAATCCCTGACACGTTTCTTTTAAATCACGACAAGTCGCAGAGTCGCATGCTGTGCGCGATTCCTTAGAGGGCTTGTCCATTGAGTTACGTGTGATTTGTGTTGCGGAAGCCGGAGGACAGAGGGCTGAGGGTTGAGGGCAACGCCTCCCTTCCCTATTTATCCCCACACGATAGTTAAATGCAATCTTCTTCCATTAATGTGGACCCTTCCTTTATCTTATATTTTCGTGAGTTATTTCGCACATAAAAAACAGTGTATTTTTTTCTTATTTTGTGCAATAAATGGTAGAGTTTTGTGCTCAATTGAGATACGTTTTAGTTTCAGCACTTATTTTCGTCCTAAAACTAGTGACGTACTAGGCTGGCAAATATGTGGCACACGGCTTTGATGAGATAGACTAAGAAAGCTTCGTTTAATTGTTTATAAATAGGACAAAATACGGATTCATCATTAGATAGAAGTAGACTAATAACTCACTAACCCCTTTATTTATAAACGTTGGTAAAACTTAAGAGACCTTCCCAGTCGTAAGTCATTACTAAACTTAATCCTACTAATATTATAAATATGAAAGTTTTTATGTTTGGATGTTTGTATCCCAATCACGCAAAAACGGCTGAACGGATTTGGATGAAACTTTTGCACATAGATAGCTTAGAACCTGGATTACCACATTTAATTTTTCATCCTGGTCCTGATAGTACATTCCCAACGGATAATATTAGACCTACACGTGGGCGAGGCCAGTGGCAAAAGCTAGTATGTTTATAAGTTATGCATATTTTCTAAACTCACAGCCACCCCAATATCAAGACTATAAATTAAACTCCCAACAAAATTTCAAAGCACTATAAACCTCACAGCCACAATATAACACATTTATAACAGAACTAACTTACCCATAAAATCTTAAGGCACAATGCCTGAACTTGTTGGAAATAACAGTTGGAACTGGATGTGTCCACAATTGCCCGTATCCCTCATAATCCGGGGATCCTAGCAGTACTACACTCGATACTGAAACTGAAATATTCGCAGAGATAGTGCAGAAGAACCATTTGTTAAGAGAAATGCAAAAAAATGTGATAATTATTTGGTCAAACAATGACTACATTCATACATACAAAACCTATTGGCGTGTAATTGGAGAGGCCTATATCCAGCACTATACTTCTGAAGGCTGATGATATTGACGATGATGATGAAGATGTTGAAAAGACAGAAGATGAAGTATTCGCCTATCGATTTTATTAGAGTAGTTAACACAAGCGATGCAGCTTGCTTAGAAGCTAAAAGAAAGAAAATGTAGGGCCATTTCTTCATTATTAGAACAGATTAAAATTTAACACAGGCAAATACAGAACTTAAGAGATATCAAAAATAAATAAAACACTATATTATAGGGTGACTGGTAATTAGTGACGGAAATTTAAACACATGATTGTACTCATCATTATGAACAACTTTTACTATGGGACCAAACCTGAAATCGCGAAAAAAAAATCTGCTGTTCCCAACATTTATGTTCGCATAACTCCTCAAAATGTAGGGAACACCTGATTTTTTTTCGGTATTTCAGGTTTGGTCCCATAGTAAAAGTTATTCGTAATAGTGAGTACAATCATGTGTTTAAATGTCGGTCACTAATTACCAGTCACGCTATACATTCAAATTTTCTTGTTTCAAGAACATGACAATGACGGGTTTTTGTTTTTTTGGGATTTGTGTGATTTTAACCTTCCTATCTGCCTTCTCCCTGGCATATATTTCTTATCCCCAGCCCGGGAGGGTGGGCAAGCTTTTAATCCGACGGTGCAAGATTGATGGTAAGTCAGTAGGGGGTGGGCAGAGGTGTCCCTATCGAAGCTAGTTTCACGCTAGGGATTAGGCGGATGTCTTATATTGATTTATTGTGTTAACTTGTTAATAGTGATAATGTTGCATGGGGTGCGTTTTTTATTTGTTTTTAGGGGAAGGGATTTGTAGTAACAAGTATATTAAGACAAAATTTTGATTTAAAGCGGGTAAGAAAAGCTATTAGGCTCTTTGAAGGCAGCGACTAACATACCAAAATTTTGGACGCCACAGCATCGCCAGGTACCAGGAAACCATAAGAACATTAGACGTTTCATAGTACAGATTCAATGTTAAGACCATTGTATTAAATTAGTAGAAGCGAGAAGCAATTCGGGGAAGCCTATTTCCAGCAATGCCTTTCGGCTAAATGATGATGAACCAGAGAAGTGCCTAATCCATCATATTACATATTAAAGACCACTTTCTTCTCATAGTCAAACCTCAGCAATAATAAGACAGCCTTATTCCAAAGGTCTTAGCACTAAGAATATAGGACCATTCCCGAACTACCTGGCAGTAATTCAAGAGGATCATTGGGTTACCATTAAATAAATTTATTTGGCTATTTACTGAGAAATTACGGCGAGCGGGACTCGACTCGCTCTGCCCACAAATATTGGTTGCCGTGATGAGAAATTATCTGATCTATATTCTAGATATAGCCGGTTCGAACTGGAAATAACTAGTTTCCAGTTCTAACTAATAATAATTGTGGAATTGTGTACGTTGTTCCTGGAATACTCATAGTAGATGGAATTTCAAAACGTGATGCTTTAAGTGCTTCACTGGACAAACACAACTATAAATTCCAGTAACAGTGTTTAATAGCCTCCATTTTATATTAGACTACCTGTTGCTCGCGTCTTCATATGCCTTCCACGATGAAAGGTGACTGTTATTTACCCGTGTGCAAAATTTCTTCCAATTCCGTTCAGGCGATTTAGTGTGAAAACGTTGCAAACAAACAAAGTCACTTTCCGATTAGAGTTAGAGCAATAGATATTTTTTTTACAAACTTGTAACAACAATTTAAACAATTACGTTTTCTATGAGAAGTGGTAATCGCCGCTTGTGAGTCATTTACAAATCCCATGTATGGTTGATACGGTTCGTTTTCGAAACAAAGTAGGTATCATGGGCCGACTCTCACCACAATCCATATTAATGGAGTACGAGATTATAATATGATGGATGTAAGTTCCATACGCATTTTCGACCACAAATAACCAATTGAAATGCTACTAAACTGTGTGCTCGATTCCCAAATCGAACATATTTTGGGTTTCTCAATGAGAAATTTCATTACGGCAACTTTCAACCCAATTATGTGGCACACTTTCTATCAAAATCCTGGTTCTGAAGGGAACTGGTAAGTCTTTGTTTCATTATTACATGTTTGAAAAATGTCTCTGCTCGAGAGGGTCCCTACGTAACGTTAATGTGTTATGCAACTAAACAACAATTCATGTTACTGGCGTGTACCGTAATGTGGTTGTAATAAAAATCAAAATTCATTTATTCAAGCTAGGCTGAGAGTCAGCAGTTTTTGAAGGTCAAAATTACATAAGACCGTCCCGCCCTTCACCTCTTTCTAGTGCTTTGGCTGGAAAGAAGATTGGCGCAACAAACCAGTATATTACGAAACACAAAACATGAAAATTATTTGTTTGTCTTATAACAGCTACCACACGCGAATATACCACCAACATATTGAAAACTATACTCAAGCAGAAATAAATAATAAGCGTTTATGCATTTATTGCATAGTACACCTCTACCTACCCCCCGAGGAGAAAACAGGCACAATATTTATGTTCATGTTCATTTTATTAAAACTGGGTCATTATTTTCCATATTATTTCAGCTTCCCCTGTTTTACAATCCTCCATAGCAAAAAAATACTAGTGATTGCAAAAATCGGCACACTTACCAGCCCGCCACAATGGCCGACCTTCTCCACAAAGGGTTACATTAACCCGCCATTGTTTCTGGCAACACTGCCACACAATACCCCTCAAATTCCCGCGTTATTTACAGTTTATAATGGCAACATTGATATTATATCTGTTTTGGTTGGAACTTTAGATAGTGGTCGCCTTTATTGTTTTGAAGTTCATGGCTTTTATTCAGTTCTTGTTTGTATTTTGAGGTTGGAGAGCCTTTGTGGAATTCATTACATTACATATAGATACTTTAGTATATTTCCTACTAGGTTCTGCGCGCTACTTCGTCTGTGTGTATTTTCTTGTTAAACATAAAAAGGTATACAGGAAAAGTTTTTATGTAGTGCGCAAATTGTAACCATGAATTCAGCATATCATACTACACCCCCTAGCGCAGAAATTTTTCGCCGGTTATACAAAAAAAAAATCAGCTGTTCCATACATTTTGACCGCGTAGGTATTGTACTTTTCTATGAAACAGCTGATTTTTGTTTTAATAACAGGCAAAAAAATTATGTGGTAGAGGGTCTAGAATGATATGCTGAACTCCTGGTAACAGTTTGCGCACTGGATAAAAACTTACCCTGTATCTCATGACACTGAACAATACTTTAGCGGCCTCGACGTACCGCGTCGCTTCGCATCGCCAGCTATTACTATGTTTTCGCTTTGCGTTGTTTTTATTTTTTATTGCTCGGCTTGGTGTTAAATAACTTATAATCCTCCTCATGAATTGAATTATCAAATGCAATTAGTATTTTTCAAACCTGACTGGTAATTTGAAAGATTAGCGCGTTCAAACAAAGAAACTCTTCAACTTTTATGTTTCAAATACATGAAGAGAAAGGGTGAAACTCTAGGGCCATGGGGTCCGAGTGCCCACTTGGTGTTCCGAGACATTTCCAAGCGGTTGGTCGACTCTTCACGTGACCAAAGGGCTGGCCTATTTTTCGGCCAAAGAATCAGCATTGCCATACAACGTGGCAATGCTGCCAGCCTTTTGGGCACTTTTCCCATTGACAACGATGCGGATATATTTTTTGATGCCTTATGATATTTTCTTTTTATATACCTGTACATCCAGCGGATACCCGCGGTCTTCGCAAGGTCATCGGTCCACCTTGTGGGAGGCCTTCCTACTCTACGTCTTCCGGTACGCGGTCGCCACGATAACGTAACGCCAAGGTAACCAAGATAATTTTTTTTCGATTTTTACTATTTTCTGTACCAGCATTCAGTGTTTTTAATGCTGTTGCTGCAAATGGTATCATATTTAGGTGTGATTTTTGTCACACATTTCTGAATAGTTTACTAATGTTATAAGATACCACTGAATGCTGGTACAGAAAATAGTAAAAATCGAAAAAAAATATTCTTGGTTACCTTATCGGTTTTTTTTTTTACTGTTCAAATTAGTTGTTGGAAATGAGGTAAGCTACCTACCCGTTACGTTTGATCCATTATTTACGGGACACCCTGTATAATCAGATACTCAAGTAATACTTCTTGAATAACTGACATTTGTATAAAAGCGAACATAAAACTCCAACTTATTAATCCTACTTCCTTCTATATTAATATTATGAGAACCTCCTCATTTTTGAAGTCCGTTAATAACTGTGGAAGTTTTGGATGTTTATTACACAATCACGGTAAACCGACTGAACAGATTTGTATGAAATTTAGCACACATATAGTTTATAGCCTAGATTAACACATAGTTTACTTTTTATCATGGCAGTACGTTCCTGTGGGATAATTTTCGACTTCTACGCAGGCGAAGCCGCTGCCTAAAGCTAGTTACATAAAAAAAACTACTTCCAATTCTGTACCTAGCATAGCTCCCTGCGGAACTACAACAAGTTGGTCAAACTGAAACCATACAGAACAGTAATTAATAGGAGGTACTATTTCAGGCATTGGCAGGCAATAGTAATAGTATTGGTTGAAGTTATAACAACTGTTCCGTCATTAACAACTTGTGCCGAAGAACGGATTGTTTTGTGTTTCGCTGATTGAATATTGAGAGAAAAGTTAGTTATATTGTAGAGAATTGTAGTTAATGGGAAGTCTAGGTGTTGAAATCATCATTCATCACCATTTCAGCCGAAAGACGTCCACTGCTGGACATAGGCCTCCCCACAAGGGGGCTTTGGCATAATCGCCACGCTTGGCAGGCTGGTTGATGATCGCAGTATGGTGGTAAAATGCATAGAAAACGTTGCTACCCATTCTTTCGTAAGTCCCTTAGTCGCCTTCTACGACACCCACGGGAAGAAATGGGATGGTGCGATTCTTTTACGTCCGGCACCACACGGAACGCGTTGTTGAAATACGATTTATGTATTTACATACAACCGGGAGACGTCCACTGCTGGACACAGGTTATGATAAGCCAAAAATAGAATGGAAAAGAATTATATTAGCCAACAATATTGCTGGGCAAATATTAATCTTAACAAAATTATAAAGTGTTTTTTTTTAAATGTTTTTTTATTGTTTTGTTACACTTTCACGATAAAAGGCTAAACGGACTTGGAAGAAATATATAGCTCACTAATGGTGAAATATGACCTGTATTAGGACAATCAATCAATCTATAGGATACTTTCAACTCGTTATTCCTATGGGATCGCGACGTAACCGCGTGGCGCAGCTAGTCATAAATAAATCAATAATATTCAAGTACTGCGTTATTCACACCGACTATAATTTTAAGTAAATCTTTAAGATATCGCAAATAAAAATTAACGTTTAAAAAATAAATGCGTTATTACGTATATTTTGAGAAGTAAATAAATAATAATAGGTGCATAAAATACTGAACAATATACAGGATAAGTTTTTATCCAGTGCACAAACTGTAGCATTAAATTAAGCATATCATTCTAGACACCCCCCCAGCGCAGAATTTTTTCGTCTGTTATACAAAAAAAAATCAGCTGTATCATAGAAAAGTGCAATACCTACGCGGTCAAAATGTATGGAACGGCAGATTTTTTATAAAACTTATCCTGTATACTCTATTTTCCTCCACTCTTCCACGATTTGCCCACAAACACAACAAACAAACGTGCTGAAACCGTAACTAGTCATCAGTTTAAATATGAACGGAGAGCTGCAGCCCCACGCCTTACATAACAAGTGTCCGCCCGGAGTTACACGACAGACGGACGACCGGACAACCGGACAGCTATACGAGCAACCATTAACCGGGACGTATGCACTGACCCGGACGAGCGTCCATTTTGATTTTAACGTTTCGGGGTCAAGTTACCTATATTTGGTTCTTCCGGGTGTAGGTAAGAGGTTACATTTTTGTAATTGTTTTTGGAAACATTGCATTCTCGAGTTGTTTGAAATTGTGTAAGTAGAGTAGAGCATGAGGTGTGCATAAAGTCATTAAAATGGATCGGAACAGTTCGAGATAAAATCAGAAATGAGGTAATCCGGAAAAGAACCGGAGTCCGGATGAAGACCCCTCTGTTCGCATCCAACGTAGCTGTGGACATTCAACTTTATACCCTTAACATTTCTGGACATAGGAACCGGGTCTCAAGCCCGTAATTTATGCCCACTTACACAACACACAGCCCACTTATTAGCATTAAAATGACCCACTTCAGCCGACATTTGAAACTAGGTTAAAGATTCTCAACAATGTTCTGAAGTAATTATAGATTTGAATTCTCACTTCGTGAGGTGACCTGGCCAGATAAGTTAAAATATTTTTGTATTCACGTTCAAGTTTCAAAATTAAAAGGGCTTCCAAATGTCAGCTATAGTTAACGACAGACTAAAATGGTGTTATTATGACTTGGATATGTTGGACGCCTTTAGAGAAGAGAGAGTGAGCCAGAAGATTTGAATAAAAAACTGAAAAGAATGTAGATACGCTATAGTCTTTTACTTTGCAGTGAAATAATACAAGATTTAAAATATCACTAGTCTGGAGATTGGTGGTTTAATCGTTACTAGCATACAAGATGACGCATTTACCTATCCTCTGGGTGTATTTCGTTTAGTTATTTTTATATTAACTTGCACCCAATAATACAGATACAACATAATATTAGGTATAAGTATTGTGTACAAAGGTGCTGCTTATTTCTTAAGAAATTTCTTCCAGCAGACTTACGAAAGGAAAATGCAAAGTGTGGAGAACATAAAGAGAAGATTTGATAAAATATTAATACCTACACATACAAAGTCAAAACAAAATCAAAAGTCATTTATTAAAATTAGGTTGAGAATCAGCACTTTTCGAACGTCAAAATACATAAGACAGTCCCCCAAAACGCCCACCCTTCACCACTTCCTAGCGTTTTTAGCTGGGAAGAAGAAGTGGCGCAACAAACTCCCCAGCAGCACAGCTGTCTGTTTAGTCGGATGGACTTGATTCTATACATACATAGGCAAAGTAATAAACATTACGAGACAGAACATTAGTTAAATAATTAGTCATTATGTCAGCTAGCCATGCCATTAGACCAACAAATAAAATTAAAACTTAACTCAAGAGCAAATAATAAAATGTTAATAAAGCATAATAACAAAATAAAAGCCTCCTGGTATAAAGGGCGTGATAGCTTAAATATGCAATGCTGGACTATACCTACATATTGATGACTCATCGTCATCCCCTGCCAACGTTCTACCTGGATGCCGGTGAATACGAGTATTTTACATAGAGCTTGCTTTTGACGTTGACTGTCTATCTGGCCTCCACAACCCAGATAATGGATAGCACGATACCCCTCGGTAAAACTGGTAGTTAGACTTTCATATTTCTGACTCCCCGTGAATTGTCCGAATAATGTTAGATTGATGGCTATAATTAAAATTAAACGTAATTAGAAACCACCCTCAACATAACATGATTCGAACAATTAAATTCAATATTATAATTGAAGGACCCGCCACGCTATTAAAACCGTGGCGTGGGTCAAAACGACCGCAAACAAAATGGCCGGCCTCCTGAATACTTGGACAACTATTCCGTCTATTATTACGAAGCTCAAGGACGGGGGCCGCTGGATGTGGCCTTGACGTGACCTTGGAAAATTTTATGATTGTAATGTCGGTAGGCCCAATAGGGCCCGACGGGATTACTTTTAGAGAATGAGATAATAAGAACAACCTAATACAGCTACGTGATGACCAATTTGGAAGTCACGTGAAGCCGAGTGGCGAGGGTCTAACTTTTTGGGCAATGTGAGTTGACCGCTGCTACTGTTAACTTTTCTAAATGGTTAAAAATGCTCATGTATCTTCTACTAGCTATTTCCCGTGACTTTGTTTGTCGTCGAAGATTAAAAGTAGCCTTCTGTAGGTTCCAGGCTACGTATCTTTCAAATTTCATAATGATCGGTTCAATGGTTTGGCCTGAAAAGACAACAGACAGATAAATTTACTCGCGTTAATAATATTATTCATCTCGGATAAGTGGATGCCTGGATGATGGAGGGGCTCGTGGCTAAGTAAAAACGGACGCACGGGTCGATCCATCAGGTAAGTTACGCTTGCTGAATGGTCCGTGGGTGGATGACCATCTTTACATAGGTACTCCTCCGTGCCTCGGAAAGCACGTGAATCATTGATCCCGGCTGCATTGAATCTTTGTCAGTCGTTACGGGTCATCAAAACCCCGAAAGTTTGACAACCAGAGTTACCAAGGGGTATCGTATTACGTTCCGTGTGGTGCTGGACGTAAAAGAATAGCTCCATCCCATTTATTCCCATGGGTGTTGTAGAAGGCGATATGGGGCTTACTAGAGAATGGGCAGCATCGTTCTCTATGCGTTTTTCTACCATACTGCAATCGCCAACCCACCTGCCAAGCGCGCCCTTTGGGCTCCCCCTAAAAAGGGGGTTGGGTTGCCTCCGCCTATGTCCAGCAGTGGACGTCTTTTGGCTGAAATGATGATGATGATCGTATTACCCTGTTACTGGGTTTTGAAGGTCTGATAGGCAGTTGCTCCATGTAATAAAATACGGGTAATCCGCTGTATCCGGTTAGACAGAGAGACGAGCCCAACATAATATGGAAAACTAGGCAAATTGAATAGGTACAGATTAGACCTACCCCGTTCATAACAATGACTACAATAGATGTATTTATGTAATAAACTACTTTTAAATATAAACATTGCACATAGATTGGATCACAAACAGCTGTTTTGATCAAGGTCAGCTGAGAATTGTATTTTATTTTTATCTTCCTCCGATTTCACAGTGTCGTGGTCAGATTTTTATCTTAATGCGTTATATTACCATCATGAAGACGACCACCGGCTTTTTGAAGACTGAATCGCTTCTGTAACATGTACATTTATACATATTAAAGCCACTTTTCATGTCTGTCTGTGCGACCGCATTTTTATTCTAAGCTTCGCATCGGCTTGTGATGCGGTTTTCACCATTACTTAGAAAAAATATTCCGGGAGGTTTATATTTATAATACGTTAATGTTAAACCTACATAAATATAGTAAAGACATCTAGATTTTTCGTCAAGCCATTTAAACCATACGGTTTTTTTTTTTTTTTTTTTTTTTTTTTTTTTTTGGAATTGGCATCTCGCAGTTGACCTTGAGAGGCCGTGACTGCTCAACCGGACTTTCCTGTGAAGGTTTTTAGGATTCTAAAAGCCTCCAGCCAGGGCGTAAACCTACTTAAACCTAAAACGACTGCGCACTGAGGGCACCCCCTGTGGGGTACGAACCTCGGCTCAGGGAGTCGCTGGCGGGGGGGGGGCAGCTAGTACTATCAGGGACAGGCTGGATCAAGTTGATTTCATGATTATTAGACGGGGAATTTAAAGCTACTGGCTCAGCTGCGGCGCGGGCTGGCGCATCAACGAGCAAGGGACGGGCGGGGGTCTGATCGCTACTCGGGAGTCTTCGCGGGGCGCGAGGACCTCGGCGGCGAGGTCGGTAGGACGGTCGTCGTTTGTGTTTGTGTACTGTACTGGTGGCCCTATTCTTTTCTTGGAGAACAGTGATGGGGTCGTCTGGGTCTGAGAGGACATGTTTCGGCCTGCGAATACTACTGATTCTACTGGGGACATAACTAGCGGCCTTCACAATCAAGGGATTGCGATGTATCTCGGCTTTATCGAAGAAACGCTTCGAGTTGCGTTTCATGAATTGAGCAATAGTGGGCATTTTCAGATCGAGATGGAGGATCTCGTTCCGAACGTACCAAGGGGAGCCTGTGGCTTGGCGGAGGAAACGGTTTTGGAGGGTCTGCATCCTATGGATGTGTCGGGGGTGCGTGTGTGCAAAGACTGCACATGCATACGTCATGATGGGCCTTATGCACGCCGTGTAAATACGCAATTTGCACTTGAGTGACAATTTGCTACGTGCGTTCAGAACAGAGTGCAACCTTCCGAGAGCGAAGGCGGCGCGTGAGCGCGCCTTCCTGATATGCTCAGAGAAGGAGAGGTGCTGATCTAGAATCACTCCAAGGTATTTGGCTTGCTTTTCCCAAGGGATCGGCTTGCCGAATATGGAGATGGCCGGGAGGGGGTCTTGGCGGCGCTGCGGTCTCTTAAAGAGAACCGCCTGGCTCTTGTCCGGATTTAGTTCGATTCGCCATTTCCTAAACCATGCACCGAGTACGTTGACTGCGGTCTGGAGGGATTTGGCTATCGCTTTGGAACTACGCCCAGAGTGGTAGATGGCCGTGTCGTCTGCGAACAGAGCCAACTGTGCCTTACCACTCTTGGGGATATCGCTGGTGAACAGCGTAAATATGAGAGGGGATAGCACGGCGCCCTGAGGGACGCCGGCGCGAATCGGGTGGGGGGATGAGAGAGCCCCTTCGATGCGATAGCGAAAGGTGCGGTTCGACAGAAAATCTCGTAAGATGAGTACGAGTCGGTCCGGCACGCCGAGTTTGTACAGCTTGTAAATCAAGCCGTTGTGCCAGACCTTGTCGAAGGCTTTCGCTATGTCGAAAAATACTGCACCGGTCGCATAGTTGCGTTGGAGACCAACGCCTATATGCTCTACGATCCGGTGTACCTGTTGTACGCAACTGTGCTGGGTTCGGAAGCCGAACTGCTCGTTGGGTATCAGGCCTTTAGTCTCGGCGAAGTCCCTGAGGCGCTTGTAAATAAGTCGCTCATAGATTTTTCCGAGGCTGTCCAGTAAACTGATGGGCCGGTAGCTCGCGGGCTCCGTTTTGGGTTTGCCTGGTTTTGCAAAGCCAATGACCGTGGCTTGCTTCCAGGCTTGGGGGAAGATGTTATTGCTCAAGGCTCCATTGAAGATGGTGGTCAAAAGCATGATCAGGTGGGCGGGTAGCATCTGGATCACCTTATTGGTGATGCCGTCAGCTCCGGGGGCCTTTCGGGGTTTCAGACCCTTGATGATCTCGTGAACTTCGTCCGGGGTGACGAGAGGTAATGGATCATCAGGGTCTTCGACGGGCGGGAGAGAGGTTCTACGTTCGACTTCAGCGTCCACCTCATCGAGGTGTGCTTGGTCTACAGGTAGAGAGCTGGGTGTGCATTGGGCCTCAAGACTATCGGCGAGGCATTCGGCCTTTTCGATGTCGTCGAAAGCAACGGTGCCATCGGGCCGGGTCAGGGGGGGCATGGTGGCTATTTCTCGGGACTCGAGTTTCCTCTGGAGTTCCCAGAAAGCTAAGTGCGTGGGTTCCAACTCGCTCAGCATCTTGTCCCAGCCCGCGTCACGTAGCTCCGACATGCGTGTCTTTACAGCTCGCTGTAAATAGCGCATGTGAGCTTTGTTCGCGTCGCAGGGAAAGTTGCTGTAGGCACGAACGGCCGCGTTCTTCTCATTCAGCAGTTCGCGTACATCGTCCGGCAGCTTCCAGCGGGGGTCTTCCCCTACCGGAACCCGCCTCGAACAGTCGTTCAGGACAGATTGTACGTGACCCGTGAATGAGTCGATCGCGGCCGTTGTGTCCGCGAGAGAGTCGAAATGGTCGGGGATGGCGTCCAAGTGGGCGGATGTGTTGGATTTCAGCGAATCGCTTACTCTCCTCCAGTCTGTTACCACTTTGGTGAGCGGAGGTTGGTCGGTATCTGGGAGACCCGTGCGGGGGGCCAGATGCACGACTACCGGACGGTGGTCAGAGGTGAGCTCGTTTATTGCCTCTATGGAATTCAACCGTAGGTTGATCCTTTTCAGAATTGCAATGTCGAGTACGTCAGGTCTGTGATCCACTGTGTGGGGGAAATGAGTCGGCGACATCGGGGCGATGACGTCGAAGGACAGGGTCGAGCAGAGGTTGAACAGGTGTCTCCCTCTGGTCGTTTCCCTGGAACTATTCCACGCGGGGTGTTTCGCATTGAGGTCGCCCGCTATGATAACGGAGTCGCTCATGCTCAACAGGGCGGTGAGGTCATTGGAGAACAGTTGAAAGTCCTCTGATTCGGTCTGGGGAGGAAGGTAGGCTGAGACTAGTGTGATGGGTTGATGACCCGTCATGCCCAGTCGGCAGACTGACACTTCTAATCGGGAGAGGGGGGGGGCATCCATAGGAATGCAGTGTAGGGACTTTTTGTAATAAATGAGAGTTCCACCCTTATGGCAATGTGCTCTGTCGTTGCGAACTATTTTATAGTTGGCAATTCTCGGGTCACGATAGCAGGGTTTTAAGAACGTCTCTTGAACTAACAGGATATCCAAGTGATGGTCGCGGAGGAACGTGGCGATCTCATCCCTTTGGGTACGGATACCGTTGGCGTTAAAAGTTCCTAGTTTTAGGGATCGGGGTTTAGTACGCGTAGGGGCCGTATTATCCATTGTGGTTCACGGAAAGTCTAGCGTTTAAAAGGGCTTGCGTAATGTCAGGGTACGCATCATAGATGGCGTATATCCTAAGGATATCGCCTGCCTTTGTGGCGGCATCTACCTCCATGGCCATCTGATGGGCACGGGGGGTGCAGAATGTGAAGAACGCGTTATCGAGCTTTTGATGCACGACGGCGGGGGACATGATCATGGGACCGGCGTAAGTGGGTGCGGGGCGCGCCTCGGGGCGTGCTCCAACGCGGGGGTCGCGGGACGCGGGGGTCGCGGCGGCGGGGGGCGCGGCGGCGGTGGTCGCGGTAGGAGGTGCGGTAGGGGGCGCGGGAGCGCCTGAACCCGGGTTCTTGGACTGAGGGATGGGCGCGGGGACGGGCCTGGCTGAAGCCATCGCAGGGAATGCCTGCTGGTGGTTCAGGAAGTTCCAGGGGCTCGGTCTCTGAGGACTGAGCCTTTCTGGGAGGTACCCTGAGGGGGCTTCCCTTTGCTGGCGGGCGTCGGCACGCTTCACCAGCTTGGGAGAAGTGGTTTTGGGTGCTTTCGAGCACCCCCTATAGTTGGCCGGGTGACCGGCTTCGCCGCATAAGACGCAGCTCGGCGGTTCCGTGCACAAGGAGCGGTCCTTAGGCCTGGTACAATCCGCTGTACCGTGACTACCTAAGCACTTTACGCACCTCGGGGTGGCGTAACAGTGCGATTGCGCGTGTCCGTACAATTGACACCTGTGGCATTGGCCGATTGTTCCCGTCTTGTAGGGCTTTTCGATCCGAATGCCGGACAGGTTGCAGATTGTGCGGAGATTAAAAATCGGGTTATGGCTCTCAAAGGGCGGGCATACTACGAGCACCATATCGTATGGCACTCCGCGGCGGGCGCGGTGCATCCGGTGCACTTCGGTGTAAGGGATATTTTGAAAGTCAAGGTCGGCCTTGACTTCGTCAACGGTTATTTCGACCGGAACCCTCTTGAGGACAACTCGTGTCTGTCGGTCTTCAGCAAGGGCGTACGTGTGGAAGGACACGTTTCGGTTTCGGAGGAGTTTGGTAAGGCTGCGGTAGTCGCTAGCCGTCGGGATCGCTACCTTTATCCCTTGGAGGGTGGTGCGGGCGCTGGTGTAGGCAATTTTTTGCTCTAGGCACCATTTGGACACGTCGGTCCATTTTGACTTGTCTTGGATGAAGACAGGGGGCGGAACGGGCACCTTTTTCCCCGCAGCGGCGCGGGGTGCGGCGGTGGGTGCGGGCGCGGTCGCGGTCGCAGTCGCGGGGGTCGCGGGGGTTGCGGGGATCGCGGGGGTTGCGGGGGTCGCGGGGGTCGACTCGGTCGGGAAAGGGGTGGGGGGGCGGTCGGTTACGAGCGCGGTAATTTTAGAAGATCGCGAGGAATCGCAGACTTTCTTCTTTCTCTTCTTCCCCTTCGACTTTGACTCAACTGGGGTGAAGCCCTCTTCTTGAGTCACTTGAGTCACTGCCACTTCCTCTTCGTTCGAGGAGGGAGAAGAGAAACAAGCTGTTCCTGGCGATTCGGGGGTGCAAGGGCAGTCTTCAGCGTCCATAAGGTCGGACGCTGCGTCGGAGAAAAGCTCCTGGGATTGCGGGGTTGCCAATGCCGGTGAAGCCGGGGAATCGTTATAAGTTATAACGGGCGCGGGGGGTTTATACGCGGTCGCGGTCGCGGTGGGAAAAGTGGGTTTTTCAATACCCAGAAAACGGTTGACTCGTGCGCGAAACACGGGGTCCTTCATGTTCGCTTCGAACGACGCCCAGTGGGCGTCGTCGGAAACGTCCATGTTGAAAGAAGGGAGGGGGTGACCTACTTCCCACTCATAAGGAGTGAGCCTGAGTCCCTAATAACTCCTATCAACCTAACGTCTACTTCCCCGGGGGGATGCCCGGGGATGTGTGATTCCTCCCTGTCGGGTATAGACAGGGAGATGTGTACCTCGGGTGAGCCCTAAGCTTGTAAACCTGTTGCCAATCTTATTGTGCAACAGGGCCCTGTCAGTCTAGCGCGAGGGGCGTAGACACGCCCCAAAGACACTAGGTGTGTAGCTGTGGAAGGAACACTGTCACCAGTGACGACTAGGAGATCCCCCAAGGCCGTCGGTCTGGGACCCGTCCAATTCACTGCCTTGCCTTGAAGAGGTTCGGCGGGTGTGTTGGGACAACACCCTCTCGGTTTCGTTGGCACCGTAAGGTTTCCACCGAGAACCACGAAACTGTGGATTTTACCCAGAAGGGGCCAAGTGAATTTACTTGACGATTTACTTCCGTAAAGAAACAGATGTTTGCCTTGAAAAAGACAGTTTTTGGTGTAATTAATAACCCAGTCAATAATTAAATTAATTGGGTTATTAATTCGGAGTGTTCGCAGCGGGGCGCGGCGAGTCAGGTTGGCGGCGGAGGATGAGTCACGCAGCGGTAGGCAGGAACAATTAGCACGTGCGCTCGGGGCGAGTGTCACGGGCTAATTGAAACCATACGGTCGCTAGTTTAACACAAATATACTAGACGAGTGCGTTTTTTAACGTAATCGGTTTCAGAAACAGCTTACGAGGCTGATAATCGTGTAAGTAACTAGTTACCGTGGAGAAAAATGTAACGATTATTTTACGTACGTAGTTCAGATTTGACATGACACTCAAACAACCAACGGCATACACGTAAGCGTTTCGTTCAACAGATTATTATTAAAATGATTATCGGTACGTTACGTAATACGACTCGCACAACGAGAGTAAAGAGTCCCTTCGGAGTTATAAATTGTTAAAACTAATATTATAATACGTATAACCTGTAACATTATTTCGTAATCATAACATAATACAAACGCAAAACCAACCAACGCCCTACTGTATACAAAAGTAACTAGTTAGAAAAATAATCGGTTTTGAAACTAGTTACTCATATCCACGAAACTACGTAGGTATAACCGATTACGCCCAAAAGACGTTACGACCCACGTCTAACATATACTCGTACAGCATCAACACGCAAACTGAAACCATGAATTCAGTACCTACCTGAGGGACAATTCTACTAATTTTAAGAACGTTCACAGTCTGATCTCAGTGTCAATCTGTCACAAATACCTCGATTTTTCGTACATTTTTGACATTTGCTTGTCGCTGAGATGACACTGCGACTAGATTTTGAACGGTTTTAGTTACGAAAATTCGCCTTCTGATTCTAGACGCCAATAACGTAGACATTTTTCGTCGGTTACAAAAAAGAAAATCTGTTGCTGCGTAGAAAAGTGTGTAAAAGTGAATACCTACGCGGTTATAGTTTATGGAACAGCATTTTTTTTTTTTTACATGTGTATAGGTGTATTATAGAATCCATGGTTTCATGCGGTTTGCGCGGAAATGTCCTCTCATCCTAGAAGACATTGTGAAAGATTTTATATATTCATCCCTGACAGTACCAGGTAGGTACCGACCTATAAGTCCCTACGTTTCGTCCATTTATGCCGCCAATTAGAATTTACTAAGTACTTACTGTGTTCCAGTTTGAAAGGGTGTGGGTGAAGCAGACCTTCAGTAATGAAGTACTTTCAGGGATGAATTCTCAAAACCTTTCACAACAAGCACTTCTAATTACAATGGACACGTTTCGACTTTGGTTTAAATTAAGGAATAATATCGCACTTATATATTATTTGCCTTACGTTGGGCCGAGGTGTCCATAGAACAAAACACCTAAAAAAATGTTTAAAATTTGAGTGTATCTGTAAAATTCACACAGGCAGCTTCGTCAGTTATGTCTGATTCTCATGTAATAGGGGGCAACCTTCTTGTTTTTTGCAATTTTCAGTTCAGTGTCATCCTTTCAGCCGACAGACGGCTACTGCTGGATATATACCTCCTTCAAAAGGCCATGGCCATTTTGCCATAATCGCCACGCTTAGCAGGCGGGTTGTCGATCGCAGTATGGTGGTAAAATACATAGAGAACGCTGCTGCCCATTCTCTAGTAAGTCCCTTAGTCACCTTCTACGACACCCACGGTAAGAAATGGGATGGTGCTATTCTTTTACAACCGGCACCACACGGTACAGGTCAGGTCCAACGGTCAGTGTCAGACCATGCGAATCATAAAATCATCAATACAAAAACGATCCCCTTATTTCATTTAACGCTATTGAAGGACTATTTCATGAACAAATCATTCAAGTCACCTATTTTACCTATTTTAATCAACAAACAACCTGACACTGCCTTGCAAATTGCAAAAAACGTCAGCAAAGTATCATTTTGCGGACTACATTAGTGCATCCACCTTACCGGAGGTCCAGGGGTGCGGGTTGTTTGAAAGCGATATCGTGGCCCCTGGCACACAGGCAACTGAAGGAACATGCGTGGGTTTTAGTTGGTAATAGTCTAACACGCCCTCCAGCAGGCCAGGTAAATGTATAGGAATGACATTACCTGCGGAAAGAAGACGACGTACCCTTTCCGCAGGTAATGTCATTCCCATACATTTTGGGGTAGCGTTTGGCGTGAACGCTAACAGAAATGTATTTTGTCTCTAGGCCCTGCTCTACCCAGAGCGGGAGAAGTTATTTGATGATTTCCCAACCTCAAAAAAAAAACCTTACCGGTGGTCAGTTAAACAGTATTGTACACCAACTCGCGGCATTCCCATCTTAACTTAAGAAAAATAGGCAGTACCTAATATAGGTCAGATTAGATCTTTGTTATGAATATTTCAGTCCTTCCGTCACATCTAGTACCTATAACGTTCATCAAAACTTTATTGTTGTTCAACAGTCAGTTATGTACAGAATTTGTCTTTCTGAGTTTCATACGCGACCACCACTTTACAAATACCGCCCTAAACCTTTATTCACAAGAAAATTGAACTTTACGCCTTCGGATTATGGTGATATAGTTTATTTCGAGGCTGGAAAAGTAGAGTAGTTTACCAAGTGGAATCGTAGGACTTATTTGGGAAGTAATAATAGTTTGTCAGATGTGAGAGTGATGCTCCTGAAACTTTTGTATTGAGTGGACCCGATGCTCTTTTGTTATTTTTTTAATGAGTTGGTCGCCAATGTTTGGGAGTTGGTCCTTATGTGTCACATTTGTGTGATTTGGGTGTTGGTATGAAATGAAATGAAATGGAACAACTTTGTGACACTCAAAAAGTTAGATCAAGTTATATTATTTGCGAATACTAATGTTTCAGTTAAAGATTTCATTTGACTGACTGACTGTCATGTGTGTCAAAAAAAGTGATCAATCGTTCCAGCCAGGACTTTAAAAAAGAATGCTCTCAAAACTTTTCAAAACTGCTTGTAACAGGTCAAGCACTGAAAAGTCCATGGCAAATAACTCTTAAAATTCAATTGTTGAGGCAGCCATGGGTCTTGCCCTGCAGATTCGAATAGGGGGACCTTACATAACGACGTTATGTTTGGGCACTGGGCAGAGATGGCAGGGGGTGAAGTGGGCAGAGGGCGATGTCGGGGTAGTTCGTAGCGTAAGTCAATTGTTACAGTGCTTTGGTTTTTATAGCGTTTTGGAGTTACTATGTGTTTATATAGGGTGGCAGGGACATCGACGCACAACCGGTTACTTACCATAAATATAATAAATAATTTTGGATGGCCCTGCGCTTATAATTTTCGGCGGTTATTAAAAAATCTGCTGTATCCAACAAAATTGCTATACATAAGCGGTCAAAATGAATGGAACAGCGAGTATTTTTTTAAACTGCATTGCATGAGTCTATGTAGCTCTTGGCATATTTTGGGATTTATTAATGTAAGTACTGCAAGCTACGGAGTAGGCTTACACCTAACAAATACTAATATATCAACAACAAAAAACATTTAAAATCTTGCTCATCTTCGAGTCGATGGCACGACATTTTATTGAATTCAAACAACATATTTATTACTAATACGACTGACAAATAAAAATACGAAATAAGTAAAACACGCTTGATGGAAAGCGATATTGAAATTGGTATTATCAGAGAAAGTGAATTCTGAAATTATCGTCATTATTTATTATTATTTATTTATTTGTCAGATAACATGATCTAGTATGGTTAGTAACAATAGGAGCTTATAAACTGTATTAGTAGGCAACGAACATTATTATGATAACTCAAAATCAGCCTATAATGTTCGCACTGCCGGGACCCAGGCCTCATATCTTGGACAGGAAATGGGCTGCCATTCACCGTTTGGGCCCAATGTGGGTTGGTAGATTGACATGTCTTCGAAATTTTTTTTCTACGACATAACGGTTTTCTTCAAGTTGCTTTCCTACATCGTTTTGAGACCAATGATGATGAAATTATTTACACAAAGTAAAGTACCTGTCAGATTTCGAACCTACGACCTACAACTTGTAAGTGGCTGCCGTTTTCACTGCGCCACCACAGCTCGACGCACACAAAACAGCGAAATTTAAATTACTTTAAAAGCTTCAGTCTACCTTTTTAACAATGAATAAAAAGCGTATGAGTATGACGTTACTCAGCATAATGAAATCAGATTTTAAGCAGACGCGCAGATAATATTATATTTTTGCACATTAAAAATATTGCAACTGAATAATACTGTATCTGCAAAGAAATAATGTTTGCACTCTCGTAAAAGGAATTCTGGAGTTGGGCAAAGGGTTATAATACTGCAACTATCATATATTATTTGCCCACTCTTTCCCAACTATATTGGGTTCGGCTTTCAGTCTAACCGGATGCAGCTGATTTATTTGTAGAAATCGTGTTAACCCATATACCAGTAAATTTAATATGGATAGTATTTGGGTAACACAGTATACCTTGTAAGATTTCAAAAAGTGCTACATTACATAAATTGTAACATAACATCACGCCTTGTTTCCCCGAAGTTTTATTTTATTTTTTGAGGGTGGGAAATCATCAAATTACTTCTCCCGCTCTGGGTGGAGCAGGAGGGCGTGTCAGACTTTTACTGACTAAAAACCACCCGTGTACCCTCAGTTGCCTGTGTGCCACGGGCCAGGGTATCTCTTTCGAACAACCCGAAGGGTTGGGCAGAAGTGTGCCATTTCGCCAGTCATGTTTAAGTCCCATGTAAATAGGGGGCGAGCCTATTGACATCAACCGGGCATGAATCCAGACTCCGGGCTGCTACTAAGAAATTCCAGGTAGAGAAATCCAATAACACTTTGCCTGACCAGGGAATTGAACCCAGGACTTCTTACTCAGGAGTAGCGCTTGCAATCACTAGACCAATGAAGCAGTGCAATATTAAAGAGGGTCTCTTCTCTCTTTAATATTGCACACACACACACACACACATTATATAGGTATATAAATTTATCTCTGTAGAGAGAGAGTGATTATTTAAGGATGTGTATGAATTAAACATTTAAAAAAATCCCCTTTGTAAAACTCTGTCGAAGATAAAAATTTAAATGCCAGTACAGTAACAGCTTAACGCCCCACATGCAGAGTTGTAAGAGGTTAAAAATTCACAATTGTGTGCATAGTGAATGGCTGGTGGCCTGTAGGGAAATGCGACCATCAACGCCAAGAGTATTCGGGTAATTCTAGTTCTACAGATTCATTCTTACAAACCTGGCTGTGAAAAGATCCTGAGTTGGTATAACTGGTTCAAAAGGTGTAGGATTAAATATAATGTTCCTGGTTAAAAAGGGCCTGAATATTTAAAGAGTAAAGGTGTGAAAACTAAATAACTAACAATGTGAAAAAAATAGATTATAAATTTGAAAGAACGTACTACCAGAATAAAGAGTCATAGGTCTTCACAAGCTCATCGGTCCACCTTGTGGGAGGTCTTCCAACTCTACGTCTTCCGGTAAGCGGTCGCCACTCCAGAACCTTTCGGCCCCATCGGCCAACTGTTCTGCGAGCAATGTGCCCTGCCCACTGCCACTTAAGTTTGACAAATTCATCGGACTATGTCGGTTGCCTTGGTTCTCCTGTGAGAGAATAAAGAGTATTCTATGACGTATTCAACCAGGTTATAAACTACCTGTGTGCCATTTTCATACAAATCCGTTTAGCCGGTTTTGCGTGATTGAGTATCAAACAGTTAAACTTTCACATTTTTGTAATATTAAGTAGGACAGTAGGATTACAGGCCAAAAATCATAATTTTAAATAGGTAGGATGGCATACAAGGGATGCCTACACTCAGCAGTGGGTGGAACTTAAACTGATAGATACTTAATGATGAAATCAATATTTTCAAAACCCATCCCAAAAATCCCACTTTACCCAAACATAACATCATCAACAGCCATCAAAATCCACATAACCCAGATACTACGCGAATTGGCCGGAATATTTGGTAAATTTAATATATAAAACATATGAATCGTTCACTCTCCCCGGGGCTCGGCGTAATAACATATTACGCGTAGCGGTACCGACAGCAGATCAGGCGGTTCATTACAATGTTTTATTTATTGACATCAAAGCTAGTAAATTTCTGATGTCCCAAATGGTTTGACAGCAGTGTAGACCTTGCAGCAATTTGTTAATGTTCCGGTTTGATTTTAATGAGTCTTTACTTAATGAGGAGGGAATCGTTTTGTCAATTTAAAAGTTTTTGTTGGGTTTTGTGTTTGCATTTGTCTTCATTTGACTAATCTTTTATGTTTGGTGCTGGCAATCCTATTTACTGTGTTAGGGCACGGTAATACCAGTTATTTATAATTTATAAGGGTGCGTTTCACTATAAATACCTACACATTAAAATCCCGCAGCCATAGTTCGAATTATATCGGTTTATTTTCTTTTTTCTAAATAAAAATAAAGTTATATTTTCCGCTCGTAATATTAACTAAGTATGCAAAACCAAGGCATGCCCCATAATCATGTTTTTTATGATCAATCAAAACTTAAATTACAGCCAAGTCGTAACTATTCACAAAATAAAACCGCCTCCATGTAAAATAAATCACGAGAAATCTGAGACTAAAATTTAAACAAATAAAAACTTTTTTACTTTATTACCGCGACCTCACAGTGCCCTTAGTAACGTGCGTAGAGCACTACCCGAACTTTTATTATGAGCTATAAGGTCGTATCTCACTTGTTCGACCTAAATTGACGATCGACGTTATCGACTATCATTGCATCATTTTCATCACCGGGAGAGATAGAGTGCTAAAATGTTTATTAAGTCATTTGACAATAGGTAAATGTACAAAAGAACAAATACATTTTTAGAATTGTAAGAAACCTACTTTATGGTGAAAATGACAGTAAATTATAACCTCTTAATAATCGTTTTTATCGACAAAAACCACGACAGTCTACAACCCTAATCTTATCTCAAATTCTCACACACGCAAAGATTATCAAAAGATTGTAAAAAAATCCCTTTAATGTTATATCCAACAAAACAATCTTTGATCTGATTATTTACACAAAATACAAAAGAAAACTTTTAACGGAATGAGTGATCAAACAAGAGTTTTTGGTTTAAAATGTTGAAATAAATTAAATAATTTCGGCTTCAAGAAATTAAGATGATTTTTTGTCTGACGTTACCAAGACAAGTGTTTTAGGAGATTAGACAAATATTTAACGTTTTCTAAAATATTAATATCTTTGTTTACATAGGATCTTTTGTCCGGTATCTTGTAGCCAAATAGTCCTTAATTAATTGAATTCTTCCAGCTTTTGTGAATTACTGAAATCTGTTATTGTTATTTGTATAGCTTCATCACAAGATTGTTACGACCTTATACCATTTCATAGTGCCATCGCTATCAACCTGCCTCTCCCATTAATGTTGGGGTCAGCTTCCAGTCTAACCGGATGCAACTGAACACCATTATTTTACATGGAACCACTCCGTGTTTCACAACCTTAACCCAATTACTATGTGCATTTCAATGAAAAATTGAAAATTAAATTCAAACGTCTATACATACACACATACTAAATTCATTCAAATACATTTGAAGTGTCTCTAATGGCACATTTACACAGTAAAAAAACATAACATTTTTGTCTGTCTGTTTGTTCCAGTTAAGCTTGGAACCGGCTGAACCAATTTTAACGGGACTTTCAGTTGCAGACAGCTGATGTTATGAGGAGTAACATACATAGGTTTATGATCCCGGTAGCATATTCCCGTGGGATAATTTTCGACACACGTGTAGGCCAATACCCTTTCAATATCTAGATAATTTGACGTCTGAACAGTTTTCTTCTACTATTCCTTTTCCAAATACATAAAATAAATTTATTCATCGATTCCTCTATAAATAGAATTCCAAAACAATTGCGTTCTCTTCATGGAGCCTTGCCCTGAAAGCTGTTTACCTTAAACATGTCACTTCAAACGATTTGAAGCCAATTCTTGGTTTTTTGTTTACATCACAAATAGGAACGTGTTGGAACGAAATGTAATAGGATATTAAGTATTTTCTTTGTTGAGGTAACCTTACGTTGGGATGAGGCTGAATATTTAGAGTATGCCCGTCAAAGCATCACACGCGTTTTACACAAAAAGATATCATCATCATCATCTGCCTAGCTTTTTCCCAACTATGTTGAGGTCGGCCCCCAGTCTAATCGGATCGAGCTGAATACCAGTATTTTACATGAAGCGACTGCTTATCTGACCTCCACAACCCAGTTAATGGGTAATAAAATAAGTACCCCTTGGTAAGACTGATTGTCACACCTTCGACCTTCTGACGACTCTTAACGACTGTCAAAGATACACGAATGACAGCCGGGATCAACGGCTTGACGTGCTTTCTTAGGCACGCAAGCGCCTTAGTATCTAAAGATGGTCTCCCATCCACGGACCAACCGTCGCAAGCGGAGCTTAAAAGAGCAATATTAAAATTAGATAAACGAATGAGTTGGTACAAATTAAAAGGGTAAAATAATTAAAACTTCATATGAAATTAATACAATATTATTCTTGTCATTAATAATTTATATCATCATAAATGACTATAAATTTCTAAGATGTGTAATGTTGTAATTTATAAAATGATTATTTAATAAATCGTCATTCCAACATTATTTGCAATCAGTACAATACATATGTATAAAGCGTACCTCGTACGGAAATTGTAAAGTAAAATTGGGTAGTCATTTCATAAATTGCATTTGTCCTGACCCGGCTGCGCCCCCTGGCACCCCTCGCGATATTAAATTTGAATATTGCCACGTTAATAATTTGGTATATTATTTGATAATATATAAATAGGTACGTTTTAAGGGAAATGTGTATTTTGCCGTACGGTTCCGGTGGTATGGAAAATGTGAATATATGTTTTTATGCTAACCCTACTTTTTAAATATGTAAAAATTCATGTAGGTAAGCTAGAAATATAATTACAAAAACCTAACTATTTAAGACATCTTCATCAATTCTTTTAGACACTACCCTGTCTTAAATATTTGTTTGGCCATTCGTATTTGAATCAATTTTTGACAAAACAAAACCCACACCGATGTTGAAATTATTTTCGTATTTCAGGCTTCACGAGTTAAAAAATCATACTCATTGTGTAAAACAAAATACATTCAAAAAACATTTATTTTTAGCGTAGTCATAATTGAATAAAAACACGAGCGTATTTTTAGCACAAACGAATGAGAGGACAGATCAAAAAACCATTCGTTTTATTCCTTTTTGCCACATATCAGAAACAAACAATGCAACAGAATTGAAAGCGAGACTAGACTGAAATCTAGACTGGATAGGGAAACTTTAATCTGCACGCAGGAAAAACGCAACAAAAACGCACTAACAAACGTCACTCGGCTTCTCTCTTCAAAAGGATTGAAATAGAATTTAGATAGCAGAGTTGTCATTCGGAGAGTGGGTTCCGTGTTCTTTGTTTTTGTTTTTATGGCAATTATCATTGCTCTCTGAATGAAGTAATTGCATTGGTAGGATGAACCAGCAAATAATCTTATATTACCGTGTCAAGATCATATTGATATTTATAAACAAATAAATGGATTTTTTTTTTCTGGAGATAATGAATTTTAGTGCCAAAAGTATCTAACCTAGAAATTCATAAAATCGGCTAACTTCACCAGTACGTTTAAAAGTGGGCCACATGCAATTCAGCAAGCATAATAAAATCTGTCTCGTTGGTCTGGTGGTCACAAGCGCTACTATTGAGCATGACGTCCTGGGTTCGATTCCCAGGTCGGGCAAATTGTTATTCGGTTTTTTCTCTCTAGACATTCTCAGTAGCAGCCCAGAGTCTGGCTTTGTGCCCGGTTGATGGCATTAGGCTCGCCCCTATTACATGGGACTTAACATAGCTGGCAAAATGTGGGTTTACCATAGGTTCGCCTCTGCCCTACCCTGCGGGGAAATATGGCGTTAGTATGTTAAACTAAACAACAAGAACCAAAAGCCTACGATTCTCTAAAAGTGCCCAATTCTGTCAGCTCGCCCGAACGGGCGCGCTCCCGAAATTGAATATCGCGACCGCTGCCCACCAACTCCATACATCACGACAGAAATACTGAGCGCACCGTAAACTTTGAACTTGATCTAGTTTACTTTTAGATACTCTGTGTATTACCATGTTCAAAATTTATGAAGCTGATATGGAACGTCTTGTAGATGAAGATACTTTCAGACTATTTTGCAAAAGTAATAAACACTGGTAAAGTTTACAACATGTAAGGAAGTGACAGTTCTTCCCTGAATAGTTCATCCCTTATTTCTGTTATATCTACTTTCCTAGTCTGTTTGTAAAATGTCATAGAAATGTTTGCCTGTAGTGGCCAATTATGTTCTCCTCAAAATATTCATACTCTGCAGTGTTAGTGGTAGTTCCCGCCACGCTCCAGAGATGGCGCTACTAAAAATGCCGGAAAGCTTTTAAGCTCACGTCACCGCGGTCACGGTAGAGAACTGATTGGCGGTTGGGCAGACGAGTGGATGGTACTGTTTTTCTATTGTATCTTCTATTGTTTGGTCGCTTTGCGTGCTTTGTAGCAAATACAACCAGGTTATGAAATTGTAACTCATAATTAGACCACCGGATTTTATGCAAATGCATGTGCTTCCATGCATGCACTCTCACAAAACAAAAAAACATTTTGCTTTTGTTGTAAATTTTAGCACATTTTGACGATTTCGCTGAAAATTTCGAATTAAAAATGTTTAGAGATGCATATTTTGACCATTGTATCATAATCGGCACATAATCCAGTATCTGCTCATATGCTAGAAACTAAATATACGATCAAAATTGTAGCTATTTTTTTTGTAGCTGGTCGTTATGAGCCCGATAGTCTGACAACCAGTCTTACCAAGAGGTCTCGTACGAACAACACCTCGATCCTTGGCATGGCATTACCCAGTAACTGGGTTGTCGAGGTGAGATAGGCAGTCGCTCCATGTAAAATACTGCTACTCAGCTGCAACCGCTTAAACCCCAAAATAGTTAGTTAAGACTAGGCAGACGATGATGATGACAGATAATTATTGTCAGTTGACAATATTAACTCTTTGATGGCGTATTTCTTTGTTTTATTTCGGTTAAAAAGGTAGCCCTCACAAGAAGTACCTACTTTATCGTTCCTTGTATGTACAGCGGGTGCCATGTTAGAATTGCCATTCATATCTTCAAATTCAATTTTAACTAGAGTGTTAATTGTTATCGTCATTATTCAAATGGCTGATTAGTTCAACAACTATTGTTAAATAACTGCTCCACCTAACGTCCAAACCGCAGCGTTTCTCCCGCCCATCTGTCTCCCACGTCACACACGTCCTAGTTGGCATGCTTTGTTGTTTTGTTGCGACCAACTACGACCTGCGACCGACGACCGGCGACCGGCAACCAGCATGCTCAATAATTCACTTATTTGACTTCGGCAGGATTAGGTAGATATTTTGAAATGTGACAATGAATGCCTTTGTTGCTGGACTTAGTAAAACAATCCTGAAATTAACCCGCGTGGTAGATTACAGCCCACTCCCTCTCGAATTGAAGAGGTCTTTGTCCCAGCAGTGGAAATATGTCAATGAAAGTGGTCAGTGCAGATTGCCCAGCATAACCTGTACGTCCTAAAGTACTATCATCGATAAATCACTCTTAATACATACATTCCATAAACCAAATAATTTGTTTTCTTGATCATATACCGCATTTTAATTTAGTTAAGTAATCGTTTTTGAGCCAAAATATTTGCTTGGCGCGAATGATGTGAAATGTCGGGTAAATGCAGCCTCGTCGACGCAAACGATACATTGGCAATAATTACATTATTTGGTGATCTGACACAGGATCCGTAACATCATTATACAAAAAGCCATGTATAAATAAACGAGTTTCATTTGTGGAGTTTTTTAAATATGTAGAATATTGGTATTCAGCAGCATATTTATATAGAATACTGATATTTTGTGTGGAAATCGGCTGTCATGGTATGGGCATGTGATTCGGAGGAATGAGGGAATTGTCGTGAGGAAAGTTTTGAGTATGAATTTCGATGGCTATAAGAGTAGAGGGAGACCAAAGAAACGATGGATGGACTGTGTGAATGATGATATTAGTTAGAAAGCGTGTGACTACGGAGATAACGACTAATAGAGAAGTGTGGAAGAAAAAGACATGTTGCGCCGACCACAAATAAATTGGGATTAGGGCAGGAGTATTATGACTGGTATTCAGCAGCATGCGGCAAGAAGCCGATCCCAACACAGTTGGGATAAGGCTAGGCAATAAATTATAATAAATAAATTATTTATTTCGCTCTCGTACAACAAGATTTTACAATTACAATAATTTATTAATATGTTTGACGGTTGTACAGCAGCACATAATAATAGATAGATGATCTACCAACTCCCAAACTAAGTCAAGCTTGTATTTTGGAAGTTGGTGGTTCTTAAGATGCAGGACTTACATAGACACAACCTTGTAGCCTAGGAATTTACTTCCAATACATAATAGTAAACAAACTAAATTTCGAAACATACATCGAGAAAAAAATATCGTATAGTATCTACATTATCTAAAACTACAATGCTGATATAAGAAAATGCAGGTTTGTGTGTCAGTTGGAGTTCAGAATAGCCCAGGAATTCGATGATATTCAAATCTTCTTAATAATGTCTTTAATAATAAATTATCTTTCCACTTCTTGCCACCAGTGGAACACCGAGTGGGGTTCATCCCACTCCGTGTCTTATTTTACTGTAATTCAACACTTGTTTCGTTTTCAGTCTTATCCATTTTCATTAAAAAAGCTCTATAAATCATATTGCCAAATCATTCAAATTCTAATTTTAGATACCTTTGTCATTAAACAAAGCCTATTCCAATTGGTAGACAGACATCAATGACAGCTGTCACGTCAGAATCAATGATTTTCGTAACGACGTAAAATTTTCATACATTGACAGCATAATTGAGTTCAATAATCTTGTTAAAGTGTATAAAACACGAGCCTCCGGGATGAAATAAAATATGGGATAAAACGTGTTTTTAACAACATTATTGTGATACCAATTATTGTCGACAGCTATGACTTTTTTTAATTTATTTTTTGTTTTTAGTAATCGTTTCAGATTGCCTTTTGACAGGTGAAAATATTATAATTTTTTGTACGTAAATATAAATCTGCCTACCTTTTCCCAACTATGAAACCTCAGTTTCCAGTCTAACTGTATGCAGCTGAATGCCAGTATTTTACATGGAGCTATAGGGGTATTAGGAACAGGGTGTAAAGTTCACTCATACCTTTTTTGTTATAAGAGGATCCTCCGACCAGGCGGGTATTGTGTCTGGTGGGCAACTGCCCGACAGTTGATGTCGGGATTTTGTACATATCTGGGTGTCGTGGTAAACTCTGATTGCGCGATGTAGAATTTCTTAGATAGTTCGCCTGTGGCATTGTAGATGACGCCACTTCTCTTTTTACGTTTCTTGATATTTTTTGCGAAGTATTTATTTTTTAGTGCCGCTACAGAGCGACTGCCTATCTGACTTCCACAACCTAATTCCTAGGTAATACGATACCTCTTGGTAAGACTGGTTATGAGAAATGGGCTTCTGACGACCCGTAACCAACGGGTCGTCAGACTGCAAACCGGTCGGAATAGTTGGAAAAGGCTAAGCAGTTGATGATATTTAGTCCATGCTTTGTCCTGTCAAAGATCTACGAATGTCAGCTGAGACCAACGGCTAATATGTAATTCATGGTCCCCCATCCACGAACTGACCACGGCTAGCGTAGCTTAACCTATGATCGACTAGTTCGGCTGTTATCATTAACTTACAAGCCTTTGTAGGTACGTACCTAACTATTTAGTATAATAATAGTTGAGTTGAGGAATGGATTGTGGGATATTGTGTAATTGGCTATAAGTACAGTATAATAATTAACCCAGAAAGTTAAAAAAAACCGTGCGGCAGAAAGTAAACGTTATCGTGGCAACACTGAGTGGTTACCCAGCCCCCCTTAAGAGGGCGCCCGCGCAAGCTCCAGTGAGTTCTCTTTGTAATCGGGAGTCAGTGCAACCAGCGGGCGAAAGTGCGCGTGCTTTAACTGAAAAGTTATGTTAGAGTAATTTGTGTGATCCTAAGCATCTGTGTTTCTCTTATACCCGTTCGTACAGTAACAATACACTGTAATTACGTAATTTTAGAATAACACTATTTTGCTAGATATTTCAGTCCTACACAATGCAGTAGGTACTCCTAGCATTGCAGTATAACTAATACAATGTAATTAATAACCTCATTGGTGCGCCAAACTCGTTCAAACTTTAAACAGAGGAGAGTAGGTCAATGGCTCAATGATTCGTAGTTTCGTATGTTTTATAACTAAAATACGTTTAACTAAGCGAAGCGTACGTAATAGCTAAAATTACGATTAGTTACTTTGCAAATAAAGAAAAGGTTCAAAAAAGTTTCAATACTGCCAGAATACAAACGCCGTCAATGAAGATACGGGCTCGTCCGTAAGTGAATTCTAGAACCGATTTTTTTTTTTTAAGATAAGATAAGATAAGATAAGATAATTTTTTTTATTTGTCCAAAACATGAGTATACACACATAGCATGCAAGATGTTACGTCAAATTATATTTAAGACAGTCATGTTTTGCCTGAACGGCGTACAAATATGAGATGTCGGAAGCTACACAGCATCAATTGAATCTAAATTCGTCCATTAGACACAGAAAATAATATATTAATTAACAATCCATACTTCCGTTACATTATCACGTCGGGTGCAGGGACATCTGTCAAATCGTGACTATCAAAACGGTGAAGGAAAACATCGTGAGGTAACCGACATGTCCTAGAACCAAAAATTCGAAGACATGTGACATCCACCAACCCGCACTGGGCCCGCGTGGTGGATTACGGCCCACTACCTGTCACTGAGAGGCGGCCTGTGTCCCAGCAGTGGGAATGTTATAGGCTGAGTATGTATGTATGTATGTATGTTTATTCAGCAGTATGATATCAAGAAACAATTGTAAATGTCCTAAATATATTGCTTATTTTGTCACTTACAGAAATTGATTACGTTCTACTTTTCAGCCTATTATGTAACAATTATCTATAAATATATTTTTACATTTTTTATTTAACATTTTGCTAGATTAAACACTGAAATGCTTATAGATTTTTCTAGACCATAACTTAATAATTTGAACAATGCTTACCTCTTTCAGCAGCAGCGCTTCCGCCCCCGATGACGGCCAACACGAGAATGATGAGAATTGCTTTCAACGCCATCTCGTGACAGTTTCACTAATCACACCATTACCACTACACAAATCACTATTTTCGAATTTATATTTACACAACACTACTTAACTATTTAAAACATTTCTAGTCGGTTTTCATTCGGATTTATAACCTGCAAAGAGAAAAAAGTTTAATTAATAAACCAGTGGATTTATTGAATTTATTTTATTTGTAATAAGTACATATATTGAATGAATAGCTTTATTGGATGAGTATTATAAATGGTCACAGCGGGAATTGTGATTTTTATCTTCTCTATTAATTTTATAAAATAATTAGGTATTTCGTGTAATAAAGGATAACCGATTTGGTCCGCTCCGTTCAAAAATGTATTTCAATTTCAATTTTCATATTTTACTATATCTCATATTGAAATGCTGTGCTTTTTAAATGTCAAACAATTATGTTACTATGCAATGTTGCAAGAATAGAACAGAATTTAAAATGTGAGGTGCACCATAAAAAATTACAGGGAATGTGTAAAAATGTTACAAAACGGCCAGTCTTGTAACTAACAGCAAAGACAACCTTTGGATGGATTAAGGGCCCCAAAGAGAAGTCAGTATCAACTGGTAGGGTCCGCAAGGGCCGATGCCTGCCAGGGGTGCGGGTTGTTCGAAAGAGATACCGTGGCCCCTGGCACACAGGCAACTGAGGGAACACGGGTGGGTTTTATTCAGTAAAAGTCTGACACGCCCTCCTGCTCCACCCAGAACGGGGGAAGTTATTTGATGATTTCCCACCCTAAAAAAAAACAGGGAGAAGGAGATGAAGTGGGGCAGATTGCTACTTATTATTATACACTACAGCCTACTCCTTTGGGTAATGCTGGCTTGATCCGATAAATATTTCGATAAACAAATAAAAAAGTTTGTTAACATAATGATGGAGGCTGATTATAACGCAGATCAAAACAAACTGAATATTTTTTTTTGCAAAATTGTTTTATTTTTCCGTATCTGATTGAATAATGTAATTTTCTTAAATTGTTTTATTTTAAAAGCCAACAGTTTAAAAAATAATAATGTACGAAGAATGCAAACAGAAAATAATCAGAGGGCATCAAAAAATGCTGGCAGCATTGACACGATGTATGGCAATGCTGATTCCTTGGCCAAGCCAATATAGGCCAGCCTGGTGACGCGAAGAGTCGACCAACCACAATGGGCTCAATTGATTTAGTTGAGACAAAGTGGAAACTCTAAACAAAATCAATTAAACCCGTAATAGTATTTAACCCCAGCTCTTATAATTGACGGCTGATTGAGCAATGAATACGGATGATTTTCTTTAAGCTCGCCTTCTGAAAAATCAATTTAATTGGTACCACGCAAAATGATAGCCAGTAATTCAAGTTTCAGTTTTATGTCATCATTATTTCAGCCGGAAGACGTCCACTGCTGGACATAGACCTCCCCCAATTTTGGGGGGGCTTGCCATAATTGCCACGCTAGGCAGGCGGGTTGGCGATCGCAGTATGGTGGTAAAATGCATAGAGAACGCTCCTGCCCATTCTCTAGTAAGTCCCTTAGTCGCCTCCTACGACACCCACGGGAAGAGATGGGATGATGCTATTCTTTACGTCCGGCGCCACGCGGCAGTTTTATGTAATTCAAGATAATAATCCCTAGATACTAACGATCTTATTCATAAAAAAGTTACCGAACATATAAAACCTTGTTAAAGTCTGGTTGTCAAAAAGTGTTAGGGTGTGTCCAGACCTGGCGAATGCGCCGCTCATTAGCCGCTTGCGAACTGCGCGCGTGTTACTCGAGTGCGGTTACAGGCTACGTTTGGGGTGCCGCTCTAGTGCCTATAGGTTTGACCTATCTTTACTTAGTTTGCGCTGACACACGATAAGAAAATCTTTGATTTCACAAATCATATTGGTATGCAGCTGGTTAGACTGCAGTCGACCGCCACATGGTTGGGAAAAGGCATCTTTTTTCGGCGTCTATCCATTTATCTCATCGTTAACAGCCTCACTCACTACTAACTATATTTTTACCAGGCTGTGTCAATTATACTGGCTACATTATGTTTTTTTTTAAGGCCTGACAGCCAGCTGCTTCTACATCATCTTTCTAGCCTTTTCCCAACTATGTTGCGTTCAGCTTCCAGTCTAACCGGATGCAGCTGAATACCAATATTTTACATGGAGCGCCTGCATTTCAGATCTCCATAACCCAGTTACTGGGTAACACGATACCCCTTGGTAAAACTGGTTGTCAGACTTTTGGGCATCTGACAACCCGTAACAATTATTGTCAAAGATTCACGAACGACAGCCGGAACCAACAGCTTTACGTGGTTTCCGAGACACGGTAGTGTCTTGGTATGTAAAGTTAAAGACCACCCATCCATGGACCAACCGCAGCAAACGTAGCTTAAACTGATCGATCGAACGTGTGGCTGTTATTTTACTAAGCCACAAGCCCCTCAGCCAGCGGCTTCTAAATACCAGTGTTGTTCTATAAAAAAACGAATTACAATTACCAATTTACGAAAGTATTTTGAATCAAAAGAAAGTCTCACCCCACAGTCGCACCAATCCAGCAACAATAATATATTTAATTTGATCTAAACGAAAACTATATAATATAAACAGTCTTCATTTTCGCGAATTTCCTGAATCATAGTAACGCTGTGACCTAATTCTATCTTTGTTTGCGTCCATCACCTTTATTTCGGAATGCAATTGTTGTATAAAATTAGCATTCGCTGGAGAGCTGACATTTGGTAAAGCATGACTAAATATACCTCATGTCTCGTAACAAATGCTGTAATGACAGGTTGGATAAAATTAGCACCTTTTATCTTTTAGAATAAAGCAAAGTTTTCATTCCTTAATGTATGTATTATTCTGTAGTGAAATAATGTTTTAGGATCAGTTTCAGCCTAGGAAGAATATATTATTGTTAGTATGGTATGTGTAATGTGATATTGGATTGACAAACGGATAGTGGTGGGCGTTTGCCCTGCAGCGGGACATCACAGGGTTTTAATAAGAATATTAAACACAGAAGCAATATTCATATTGTTTTTATTGGAGAAAGATAGATCGGGGTCAATGGTCATGCAGGCCGCATGACATTGACCCCGATCACGCAGAAAGAAACCTCGATCATATAGAAAGCGATGGATGAGGTCTATGATGGAACTAGCCTACTCATAAAATGCTTGTTCGCTCTTGTTTTGAAGGCAGGCGGGTATCATTTAATACACATTCTTACAAAAACGTCTATATGATGCATTGAACAGTATTCATCCCACTTCTAGTTTATGTATGCATGAATCATCAATGACGAAAGATTTAAAAACTGTCTAGTGTAAGTTTGGCGGTGTTAACATTATTTCAAGGTCTATATTTACGAGGTATTGGCACTGTTCATAATCACACACGGCTATGTTCAGGTTAAAAGATCACAATAGTACTAGAAGTGGCATGTTGCCAGTCGTTACCTAAATTACTATGAAGTCATTTCCCTTTGCACATTCTAGCAACTAGAAAAACTAATTCGCTCTGTAGCATGTACCTTGTCATATACTGAAGGAACTATATGTTTATTTGGCGGTTACTAGACACAGGTAGAAATAAATCAATGGACAGATTATAAGTGTCGTTGCACCTAATACGTATTAATAGCTCTGCGAATTTATCTAGATAAACAGTTTGCTGAAACATTCTTTCATAATTACTAATGGCCCTAGTTGGTTCCCAAAGGAACTCCTTTAATTACAAAGCAGCCGTAGACAGTTTATGAATGGTACCATGGTATTTTTAACCATCCAAAAACAAATACTTATGAAAAGTTGGATGCTCGTACAACACTTATATCGAAACTGTCAGCGAATACTGCACTTACGTATCGAATGCTTGATTCAGAGCAGAAATTCCCAAAATGAAACTTAACCCTTCAATGAAGACCGATAAGCGATTGTTCTGGAGCATCGTGGCATGCACAACTCTATTTATAACCTTCTCCACATCACTTTGGTTCCGTTAGCAAAAATAAACGGTTGCAGACTGAAACTATTTCTGTTCGAGCCAGATACGCGAATATCATGTTGATATGATTACGTGGAGCTAAGTCTAGATAATTTTTCACTTTCATTTTTCTTCGTGATGAGTGAAAATATAAGAAGAAATATTATTTGTGTGGGCTATAATCAGATATTGTATTTTGTCGTAGCTTTTTTGTTTGGGTTTATGTTCAGTAAATGGCTGGATTGAGAATAAATATTGTTGTTGACACGTAATTCAAGAAAAACAGCAGTTTTTATTGGAAGACACAATCCCAAAGTTTTATTAGGATTTTTATATTTTGTTACCGAATAATGTAGGTACCTAAGTAATATCTTAGCGTTTTTACATGGAAATCGGATAATATGGACAAAACACAACAAAATAATTAGGGAACTATAATCCTATACTTGTTGTAGTATTTAACTAAAACAGAAAAAAGCGTCTTACTCGAAATCAACCTTGAATTTGGAACCAAGACAATTATTGTGTTTCTTTTTTGTGAACTGTGAGAAAATTCCCAGTATACTTAGCTTGGTGACTAATAAATAAACGACCTACGACTTTGAATCCTGTTATACGTAATCTTAATTATACTGTCGTGAATAATTTCTTGTGTATAGCAATGCCTACACCTTTATTTCACACGATAATAGTATAGGAATGTGTTTCGTGTTTGGGTTTCTCTAAAACTATTCTATCCTATCTGAATTCGATACCTGTCTTAGTCATTACCCGGATCTAAATTCATCATACACCTACGTATGTATGTAAACAATAATTGCTTCCTGATTCTCACGAACGAGGTTTTAGGTTAACGTAACTTAGCAGGTATCAATGCAATGTGACCAATCTGCTCAGAAAAGGCATAACATGCTAGACAACGGTGCTAAAAAAATTTGTCAAGAAAGCTAGCTTAATAACGCAAAATAACCAAGGATTTCAGTTTCTTGCATCCAGTGAATTCCTGCGGCCTTCACCAGTCATCAATTTCCGCGCAGTCAAAATAACTCCTAAACCATGTTGTGAGTACCTACTCAATTCTTTTACATCACTAACTTAAATGTGCGAAACGATTCAATGTCATTACACACACCATTGAATTGAACATTAGGAGTACAGTCGAGAGATGAATATTTTTCGCTTACGCTTTCAAGGAAAGTAACTCAAAAATTCATCCACCTCACAACTTCGAGTATGTAAATTAAGTTCGTCCATCTAATTCTAGACTCACATTCATGTCTTGAGTGAAACAATTTGTGGCGTCGACTCATTACAACAAACTAACTATTTGCTGTACGACGAACTATCTAGAATGTAGGCCGAACTACAGAACTACTCGGATTTGTAAGTAAGTAAGTAAGTAAGTATTTATTTGCATAAAACATGGTATACATGGTGTTACAATAATTTACAATAAAGATCTTACATGTTTTGCCAGAATTGTACTTAGCATGCATATGTTCACTTAATACTAACATGGGAATTTGTTATCCATAAATAATATTGTTGCCTGATGTATGTATCGCAGTATTTTGAATACAGTTGGAGGATCATGTCAATTAACAAGTTGGGTGCACTGCGAATAATTGGTTGATCATGATGATGATGATGATGATGATGAAATAATATTGTTGCCTGATGTATGTATCGCAGTATTTTGAATACAGTTGGAGGATCATGTCAATTAACAAGTTGGGTGCACTGCGAATAATTGGTTGGACTGTGATATTTAAGTACACATTAAATGTGCCTTTAGTGTTATTTTGTGCAAAAGAAAGAATCGGTAAGAAAGCACGGGAAAGCTGTAAGGGAATTAACTTTTACTTTTATTAGTTTTACTCAAAAAACCTACCCTATAGTACTCTTACACACAAATATCAAACAAAAGCGACATTATATACTTTTAAATATACAGATTAAAATTCTTAAGTCAACCTTATATTGCACATTGAACTAGGATTAAAAACATTTGATACTCAAACGCATGTTAAACTCAACGATTAAACACAATACTAAAGGAAAGTCAATAAAGAATCCAATAAAACTAACTCGTTGAAACCGAGTCTTTCCATGTGCTATCAAAGGCAGCATGGTGATAACCGCATGTATTCGCGTGTGAGTCGTGACGTCAGTGCAAACAGGAGAATGGGGGATATTGACTCTCTTTGACGGGAGCACGATTGGGGAGTAAGGCATGGGAGATGAGAGGAATGCTTAGGGAGTAAAGGTTGAATTCCTCGGAAGTGAAGATTTCTGGAATGGTGAAGACATTTAAATATGTGCAAAAAGTGATAGAATGGCGGAGTTTAATTTGCAAGAAAAGTGTTTAATGAAATTCAACAAGCTCAGAATTAAGGAAACTTTGCACCGAGGAATGAAAATTTTGAATGTTTGAAGACAGAACAGTCAGCAAAAAGCATACGGTTGTTAACATCACTTTGCAATCATAAAATCATTCCGGAATGTTAAATATTAATTACAATGATTATTATTGTGAAACTCATCCGGAAGAAAGCCAGAAATAAGTTACGTAAATGAATATGCCGCAGCCTACTGAACATCACATAAGTAGAAATACGTTCAGCAAAAAATAAATCCAATGTAGTTTCCAAATTAGTAGAAAGTTTTTTTGTTACAACAATGAGCACAAAAAGATTTAAGTTAGTTCATTTCTATCCGCCTGTCTTCGATACCTTGCACTACACCATATACTACGGTGTCTACAGGTGCACCGATATTGTCGCTGTCTGTGATCTTTCCACAGCTAGCGTGATGGTACGCCAGCCGCGAATCAATCAGACATTGCTTTCAAGTCTAAAAAAAAGAAAGGATCCTTTTATTGTGCGTCTTCATTTATGTAGTCTTGGTTAGAAAAAAATGCCGGTGGAAAAGAAGCGTTGCTTTCTCGTGTGAAATGTTTTATGGAGAGAAGTGATAATTTAATATTGGGTCTACTTTGACGGAGAATGTATTAATACTTCGTATACAACCGCCGCCGCCGCGCCGTACAGTCTATAGGGTACAAAATTATCAAAATTTTGCGTGCGTAGACATTTAGTCGTGAAACAACAATCGGAACTATACAGAGTATACAAATGTCATTATAGTATGAGATTCCATGATAATGCTCGTAACAACATATAAAATTACAATCAATACAGGAGGAACTAATACACGCACTAGGCAAATATTAAAAGTATTTTTAAAATTTGCCTAGTGTGTTTATTAGTTTTTGTGTTTTTTCATGTGGCAATATTAATAATAGGTCTTTACCTATGAAATTGCCGTTTTGTATGAAAAAATTTAAACGAATTTTTTTCATGAATTTTTTATTTGTATTAATCGAAGTAATCACCCATGCAATCAATGCATCTTTGCCATCGCAGTGGCAGTTTATTGATGCCCTTCTTAAAGAAATCAGCTGGACGGGAGGCAACAAATTCTTCTAAGGCATTTTGTACTGCCTCTCGGGTATTAAATTTTTTTCCCGCCAAGAAGTTATCCAAATTCTGGAAAAAGTAGTAGTCTGTAGGCGCAAGGTCTGGTGAGTAGGGCGGATGACGGAGAGCTTCCAACCCCAGTTCTTGCAACTTGGAGACCGTCTGCTGTGCAGTATGAGGTCGCGCGTTGTTGTGCAGGAGCAGCGGAGACGAGCGATTGACCAATGCTGGTTGGAGATGCGCCAGCTTCTCCATCATTGTGTTCAGTTCTTCACAGTACACATCTGCAGTAATGCTCACCCCGTTTGGTAAGAAGCTGTGATGAATCACACCGGCGCTAGACCACCAAACAGTGACCATCACTTTTCTAGGGGTAAGTTTTCGTTTAGGGCATTGTTTAGGTGCTGAACCAGGATCCAACCAACTTGCTGAGCGCTTACGGTTATCAAACAGAATCCATTTTTCATCGCAGGTAACAATGCGGTTCAAAATTCCTTCATTTGTGTGTCTGTTGAGCAGTGCAAGGCACGTCTCGACGCGTACTTCGCGCTGGCGATCATTGAGTTCGTGGGGCACCCATTTGTCAAGCTTTTTTACCTTGCCAATTTGACGCAAATGGACCAATATTGTTTTGACGCTAACGTCGAAAGCTGCTGCTAATTCAGCCGTAGATTGTGTATCATCAGCTTCCACAATCGCCTTTAATTCGTCATTGTCGACCAAAGTCTTCGGACGACCGCGAGGTTCATTTTTCAGGTCGAAATTTCCAGAACGGAAGCGAGCAAACCAATAACAGGTGGTGCGTTGGTTTGTAGTGTTAGCTCCGTAAACGTCGTTGATGTTGCGTGCCGCTTGTGCCGCGTTGCTGCCACGACGGTACTCATATTCCATAATTACTCGAATTTTTAACGTATCCATGATGACGAAAAAGATTGAAATGCGATGAAAATGTAACACTAATCAATAAAGAAATGACTACTTTTAGAAAAAAAAATCCATGTTTTTAAAATAAAATTAATTTGAAATTAGAATTCTTAGCCAAACAAAAATTATTTTGATTTGAAATGGCCAGTACTGCAGAACGGCAATTTCATAGGTAAAGACCTAATATCTTTCAGACTATTGGATGTAGATGGAATGTTTCCCAATCTATACTTCATAAAAGATAGCTTGATCTCTGCGACAGCTGTCAGTAAAATCACGCCTATGAAGTCCTGAATTTCATAATAGTACAGACAGTACCTGTCAATGTCATACTTTATGGGCATGCCGAGCTAATTAGTGATGGGCGATGAATCATCGTGACCACACTCCATAAACTATCGATATTTTAAATAAAACGTAATTTAAAATTAATTTATCTTTTAATTTTATTGTATATTTTAATGTCATAACATTATTTAAATTTGTACATACTTGATCTAAAATAATAGTGAGTAAATAAAATCCAATTTCTCACCTACTCATGTAACCTACCAAGCCATAAACTCAAAAAAAGACACTCTGCATCTCGTCCGATTTGATCATATTTGCGAACAAGAGTTTATGATAAAACAAGATTGTTCTAGCGATTCAGAAACTGATTCAGATATGGATTTGGGGTGTATTCCTTTAAGAGACAAAATGTATTTTATGTTAAAATATTCGTTTAATTTAGTAATGTTTGTAATTAAATTAAACCCAATGACATGTTTCATTAGCATCGATGATAGTAAGAAACGTCGATAATTTCTATCGACAATTTTTTATATCCTGACAACCCTAGGAATGCCAGTTTGACTTATGTCGCAGAGATCAAGCTATCTTTTATGGAGTAATAAGTTTTACGATTATTGTGTGCTTCGTTTCTAGAGCTTAGTTACCGAGTAATATTAAATAACTCTCACTCTAGTTTCTTACCTATTTTAAAACCTAAAAAGCACGTATATTGTGGATATGGTATATTTCGAACGAAGCAACACGATTTCATGCAGCTTACTTTTCAGACAGATATTTATGAATGTTCCATTTTACAAAAAAAAAACAATTTAACCGTTATTTAATTTAGAACTTTATTGTATTCAGCATTTATACACGTAACTAGATAGACGAACCAACAGCAATTTCAATTTACTTGTTCAACGAAAACATCGTGGATTTAAATAAAATTCACATTACATACACTTAGACAGTGTCACGAATACAGATCATTACTCAGCCGGTCCTTTAGACTGAGATTAATAGCTACCATTAATTATTTTATTTTATTAATTTATATAGCCTCGCCTCGCCTCGCCTCTTAATTACCTATATTGTAAGGTTAATGCGAGTAATTTTAGATCTAAGATTTAATATAAAGTTTTCAATGTAAAAGTGATAGATGGTCGTCTTATTGTTGCAGTTTGATGCTGAAAACTTAATTTGATGGATCTGAAATATGTCAGTTTGAAACCGTAGCAAGAAATATATCGTAGAGTTAACAGTTAGGTCGTAGGTTCGAACCCAGACAGGCGCTTTGTTTTGTGTCATCACCACTGCTTTGTAAACGATTATGTAAAACATCGTGAGGAAACCGACATGTATTAGAACCAACAATTCGAAGATATGTAACATTTACCAACCCACACTGGGCCCGCGTGGCAGACTACAGCCACTCCCTCTCACAGAGAGGAGGATTGTGTCCTAGCAGTGGAAACATTATAAGCTGATTATGTATGAATTATGTTTCTTTTTATGTCGATGATAAATGGTTTTGTGAAAGATGATGTTATACCTAGAAAGCCAGTCGAAGACATGTATGGAAAATACACTATGCTGGGACTATATTGGTATCAAGGCAGGAGAGTGATGGTTACCTAGACAGGAATTGAATAACACACGTACAATCATAATCTACTTAATTCAGACATTACAACAAAACCCTTAAACAAATTATACGTTTGAAGAATTCGAGTGCTCGACAATGTAAATGCAACGAATATTAATATTACAGTACAGTGAAATTTCTTCGCATCGCATCGCCTGCCCGTGTTTTTACATCGTTCGCTTAGAGTTTTTCCGAAGTTTTTTTCACATTGAAGATTTTGTTTTTAATCCTTCTGGTAGTTCCAGAGATTTGCACGTTCAAATATACAAACAAACAGAATAAAAACAAACTCCAAAGCTTTATTATTAGTATAGATTATGAATTGACACAAAAAATAAGCTGCCAATAGCTACCAATAACTACCAATATCTACCAATAGCTACAAATATCTACCAATAGTTACCATTTATAGCTCACTGAAATGCCAGGCCTGACTCCAAAATGTAACACTTGGATGGTTTAGCATAGAATGATATTACACAGGCTAGCTGCATATCTTCAAAAGCTGAACCAAATTAATTGCTAGAGAAAACATATTGAATAGTGTCTTGTTGGTCTAGTGTGTGTAGATATTAAGTCCCTTGTAGTGATAATGGTCCCAGCTATCATATTTGTATCTGTGACAGTTGTCACGGGTCGTTAGAAGCCCGAAAGTTTGATAACCAGTCTTACGAAGACGTATCGTTTTACCCAGTAAATGGGTTGTGGAGGTCAGATAGGCAGTCGCTCCATGTAAAGTACTGGTATTCAGCTGCATCCGGATAGACTGGAAACCGACCCCAACATAGTTTGGAAAAGACTAAAAAGGCAGATGATGATAACTGACTTATCATCATGCAAAAATATGTGTGTATGATTTTTTCAAACTGAATCCGGAATGGATTCAGTAGAAATCTAGTAACATGCTTTAATAACAAAACATCACGCCTATATTTCCCCGAAGGATTCGGCAGAGGTGAACCAACAGGTAGACGAACATCCATATATCGCCAGTAGTCTAATCTTTAATTAATATTACTAAGAATAATATACTAAGTCTCCAAACGAGACTTACAATGCAAATCCAAATTAATCACCAGAGAATATAACAATAACTAATCATATTGAGCTCAAATACTAAACAATGCATAACACTATAATATTCATGGGCAATATTGCTCGCTCCCGGGGGATATTGCCGCCACGCAAATATCCGGGGTTAAGCAGCATCACTTAGATTGAACTCACTGAAGGGAACTGATGAGGCTTTCTCTCACCACAAATCACTAATGCCCGAGATACATGAGGCTAGTTTCTCAAGCCAGGATAGTAAGCTAGTGTCAGTAAGCTAGCAAGCTAGTAACACTGGCTTCGCGTTTACAGAACTAGCTTAATTTCTAGGCTAGTGAAAACGTAGTAGCCTAATGTCTCAATATAAATTAAAATAAAATAGCTGTATTTTATCAAATTCTAAATGACAACTTCTAACTAAAGATCAAAATAAGTTTGTTTCTTCAGTTTCCTTATAAATTCATTGCGTGAACTTTGCTAAAGTGACGTACGTAACGTGACGTCATCCAGTGAATGACACAAAAGCCTAACAAACTCGGCCTTGTTCGTGTCGCATTGTTTAAGCCCGAACGGTACCTACCCAGCGCTGCATCAGTATTGGCTACCATTCACTTCGGATCACATCGTGAATTCAAAATTCGAACCGGTTGAAAATGGATTCAATTTCGGAACTCCTATGAAACGTCGAGTGGTGTAGGTATTGTGTAGGTGGCGATGTCAGAGGTCATAGGTTTTTTAAAGCCAGACATTTATGAAATACTAGATGTTGCCCGTGGCTTCGCCCAGTTGGATGTCGGAAATTATCCCACGGAAACATGCTACAGGGACAAAGAGTATAGCCGGTTTGTTACTCCTTATAATCATCAGCTAGGTACCTGCCAGTGACTGTATCGTCAAGTTAAAATCAATCCATTCGTTTCGAAACGCAAAAAAGAAAAATACACACAATATGCAGCAAAGAAAGTAAAATTAAAAACAAATAAAAATGTAAAGTGCAATGTCAGAAACTAGCATTAAAGTGTGCCTCACGGCTGCGCCAAAAAGGCCCAGTTCAGCAAAAATGCCAGGCAACTAGTACCTGACGCTAGTTTTCAACTGGACCTTAAGTGTGACAGAATGTGCACGTTTGTAAAAATAAGACTAAGTTTGTCCTGCCCAACTACACTATTTAAAGATTAACTCCAACATGTGAGATGCCCTATAATGATCTTCATTTGTCTGAACATTTAGTAGACTGCAGGCCCTCTGTACGTAAACTATGTTTTTCATGGACGAGGAGCTGGCTATCCCCCAAATAAAGTTTGCGTGAGTTCACCGGTATTTTCAAAGGTGAACGACTGGCGTGGGTGGAAGTGTACACCTGCCGGTCTCACCCTTTGGAACTGTCTAGCGTGACGTTGTTATGTATGAGAACTTATTTTGTAGGATAGAAAACTTGAAACATAACTTTGAAGCTCACGAAGTGTTGTGACGTAGTTAATTAAAATTATCTCGTTGGAAAATGTTTTATGAAGTGATACCTAAATAATAATTCTGTTTTATTAAATACATACTCCAATTCTTCTTTATAAATTAATTTATATTCTATGTTAAACACCTTTGGCTCCTTAACGATTTCACTAATGGCGAATAATGAAATTATCTTGTTGCGTGTTCCCTAATTATGATTTATCTCTGCTTAACCACCTACGAAACATAGCTGGTTGCGTTCTGCACTTTCTACGTACCCCCCCCCCCCCCCATGGGAAGAAAGCGTGAGTATATGTATGTATGTATGTACCCACCTACCTACTGTTTAAATCATTAGGTGTGTTATGTGTGTAAAATTAAAACGTAGTATTCTTCAAATACTGGTGATGAAATCCACAAAGAAAAGAACGAAATGATGGGATCCGTAGGAGAACCAAGATAATCGACATGGCTCGAAGAATTAACTAACATAAGTGGCAGTGCGCAATTGCGTACCGGAAGACGTTGAAAGGCCTCCGACAAACTGAACCGATGACCTGATGAGGGCCACAGGAATCGGCTGGATGCGAGAAGCATAGAACCGGTCGAAATGATGGTGCTTTAAGGAGGCCTATGTCCAGCAGTGGACGTTTTGTAGGCTAAAATAATGATGATGATAATGGTCAATAAAATCGTCATAACCCTTCGGAAAAAAACCATTTACCCAATAAGTATTTTTCTCAATGCAAAAAGAAACAAGAAATATCCCTACCTTCTACCCCTGAGCCTTAACCTGCCGAGTTTATAAGGGGCACCCCTTATTCCGGCCATAATTGTACAACAGATTATAAATTAAGCCAGGTGGCTTAATTAAGTGTAGCCTTTGTATTAGGGTGGCTATGATTTCGGGGAGACTCGGTTTATGATGGATGACATGGATGTTTGGGTGTTTGCTGGACATAGGTTTTAGATGTTGTGAATGATGGATTATTTTATTAATGGACTTGCATCGTGTTAATGAAGTAATGGGGAGTCTTTATGTTTTTAATTGACCTAAATATGGGGATGGCTTGTATTGCAAATATTACAATGATGTTAAATGGATCAGGATCTATCTAGAAAAAGCTGACGAAAGTGAGTGAGGTTTTGGCCTTATTTCTCCATTCATGAAGCTATTGCGGTTTTTTATTATCTATTCAGTACAAATAAGTAAAATTTAAATGTATCTTTGTAATGTCTTAATAACAGCTCTTTACTAATTGCATTTAAACGGTACTTTCGGTGTAAAACAAAAAATCTGCACTTTTGTCTCTCTGTCTGTATTTTTTCCGACCACTCCCTAACTGCTGCACCGATTTTGACGGGATTTTCAATGGCAGATAGTTGCTGATATTATAAATAAGGAGTAACATAGGCTTAGTAACATTTTTGTCCCAATAGCACGTTCCTGTGGGATAATTTTATACATCCACACGTACGAAGCCACGGGCAGCAGCTAGTTACAAAATATAAATAACACACCTACTTCTAGGCCCAAGTTTACTCCTTAAGGCAGTACAAGTTTGCCCTCATTGTTGTGTTAACATTATTTTTAATGAGCCCTCGAACATAACCTTAAAAATCGGTTAAAAATAGGTTTTCATTCTTTGCTTGTACTGTTTTTTTCTCTTAGAAATTCAAGTCTGACGTCCAAATTCATTATCATAATCAGCCTATAATGTTATGCTGGGACAGAAGCCTCCTCCTGGTGAGAGGGAATGGGCTGTAGTCCACCACGCGAGCCCAGTGAGGGTTTGTCCAAATTATTCTATCAAAAATCAAAATATTTTATTTCACATAAACCTACATAGGCACTTACGAAACGTTAGAAGCTAAGTGCACGCTTCCAATTGGACGTTGCCTATACACACACACACACATTGACGCACAACATTTTACTATGGATACAGTACAAGTTTTTTAAATAATTTACGAAAAGTTTCTACTTTTGGGGATCTAGAATCATGTGCTGTATTTATTGTTTTACTTTGCGGGTCAATGTCCCTGCCACTCTGTGTTTCTAGAGCCGGCAAGAAACTCGACAGTAGCTCTTAAAAAAAATACAATTACCGTCCCTTTTATCCTATAATCCCTTAAACCATGCCCCCCCTAACTTTATCTTAACCAGGTACTTGTTAACTGTCACCTACACAAAGTTAACGGAATAACAACGATTGTCCAAACAATTATCGTTATCCGTTACATGAAGCAGAAGCCTTCTGAGGGGGTAAGCAGGGGGGGGGTGGCAACGTGGTAGTTAATGGATGAACTTGCGGTTAAGTTTCGTTACAATAGGGATGGTTTTGGTTTATTTATACTGCTTTACTTTATAACCGTGTGTTTTGCAAGTTAACGGATGACTATTGTTCCCAATGCTTGATAAATGTTTTTATTTCTTTTAGTAGGTTTATAGGGAATCTTTTACAAGTCAATCATATTTAAAAAATTAGATGAAGTCGGCGTTTCTTATCTGACTACTCTGAGAAGAAAGTCCGAAACAAACTCAGAGGTCACAGACTATTTTAAAGCATGTTGTAGGTTAACTATCATTAAGAAAAGTAAAGTTGTATTTATTACTTTTCTTTTTTTCATTCTACGCTTAATTATATCTATAGTTAGAAACAACAAATAGTAACATGCTACTGTTGAAAACCAACACTGGCAGTGTGTCGTACCTAAAGAGTCGTAGCATTATCCTGAGCGATGGCCGTTTTGCGTGAATGTGACGCATATTTTCCCCCAAATTGTTCTTTTTTTGTGTTTGTGTTCTTTATTCTTTATTTATAAGGAAGGTCTGAGTACCTATTTGTTATTTTTTTTATCACAAGTATTTTTTTTCTGTAAATTTAAGTATCTATAATACATTGTGACTTATAACATCACCTTGCATAAATCTTATAAGGTGTTGTAAATGTAAATAAATAATATTTGCGTCATGTTTACTGCAAGTAAACGTATGTACCTACTTTATTTCTTTCTGACATTTTATTAGTGGTCAGTTAGACATATATTTCAAATGGTGGACGCAATGAAAATTAAAGATAAATGTAGCAGATGGTTTAAAGTTGTCGTCAACAAACACATTCCCTAAATCCAATTGAAACAATGTTCTGGAAAAAGTTTTTATTGGTTACGAAACTATTAAGTTCTATCAGTAAGGTTTCTTTCCAGGATTCTAAGTCAAAAGTCGGAACATTTTATTTCACAATAACAAAATCTCTGAACTCAGGAAACTGGAGTCCTAAGGAAACCAGCAAATACTAGAACCAAGCATTCGTGGACAAATGAGTTCCACCAACCCACACTGAGCCCGCGTGGTGGATTACGGCCCATTCTTTCTCGAAGAGAGGAGGCCTGTGTCCCATCAGTATTTGATAATAATATTATAATAACATTCTTATAAATAATAGGATTTAAAAGCCTCCTTTGTTAAGCTTTGAGAGCACAATGTCATTTACGCGTTGTATTTATGAGAGATTCAATTTCTCAAGGATGCACAAATCAAGTTATGGTATTTGTTTAGTACTGTTTGGTAATTGCGGATAAATAAATAAATATTTGTCACACATAAAATGAAATAATTGTGTATATTCTAGAATAACGGTTACATTGTCTCGAAAACGCAAACTACACTTCATGCACTCTCTCTCGCACATCGCTGAATGACTCGCTAAACAACACAGACACCGTCGCGACAATATACACGTCGCATATTATCCACTACTTATCCAGAAAGATCTTCAATCAAAGTCAAATTAAAACACAATCACTGGAAACAAAAAACAACCGCCCAAAAAGATAATAACAACAATCACTATGCGTCAGTGCGTAACTCCGTCACAGTGTCAATAAGGACGTGTTTAGCATCTCACACCTCGTTCCTGACACTATCATCTCCAGCCTTCCATTTAACGCCAGCTTCATCTTCGAGAACACGATCTTTCATCGCATAATCAACATTTCTCCCTGAAACCATAGAAGAATTCGCAGAAGCGAAACAACTACGAAATTATTCGAAATGCCTACAATCCCGGGACGTTAAGTTTCATACTAAGGTACACAAGCAACTTAAATTGCTCAATTCCATTTACTGCGATGGCAATATTTAGCTAGCGATAGCAATCAAATAGAAATATTGCCACACTGAATTGGGCGAAATCGAGTCCATACATCACATCATGTATTGGATGATATGAAGTCAAACTACATTGGTTCTCTATGAGAAGGCGTTCCATATCCCACAATGCGGGCCCAGTGTGGGCTGGTGGATGTCACATGTCTTCGAATTTTCGGTTCTTAAGACATGCCGGTTTCTTCACGATGATTTCCTTCACCGTTCCGAGAGCAGTGGTTTTGAAATTATTTACATAAAGCTAAGCGCCAGGGTTTGAACTCAAAAACTCTGACTTACAACTCGTAAACCACGGCCGTTACCAAGTGGCTACCACTGCTCAATAGAAATACCGCCACACTTAATTGAGCAAAACGAGGCAATACATCATGTCATTCCATAGATATACATAAACTAATATTTGACGTATTTCTATATATCATTCTTTGGCTAAACAGATGAAATGAAGTCAAAGTACATTGCTGCTCTACTTTCATTACTGTTGTCGGGCAATAATTGCTCAACAATTTCGTATAAATGTCCCTTGCGGCATACGTTTCGATCTGAACTGACGAATTTTGTCGATGACCGAGTGTGATCTGCACTCGATCATCGACAAATTTGACGTAAGACGCAGCGTCAACGTAGGTACTACAACGAGTTTCTCTTCTACACAGTTTTATTATTCTATGCCAAAACCTAGTGAGTGTGTTTATTCTCCCATGACGACACCGCCGCAGATAAGCAACACTCCTGTTTACATAAATTACTCTTACATAAACGTCATGTTCCGACGGAGACGAAATGTTAGATCGGTGATGAGCAACAGTCATCTATGTTTGTGTGTCTTTATAGAGCTTTTATAAGTACTTCTTTTTTGATAAATAGGTTCATACTTTCTCTCTCTCTCTCTTTTTGTGCAGTATGTGAGTTTGAGAAATAGTCATGATGTCTATCAGGCATCAGCATTTCAATGGATGACAGATGAAAACATTGGAAGAAAACGGCGGCAAAAACTGTTAAAATATACTTTGGAGGTGATATCCTTATGCGTCATAACATAATACTGTCTAAAATTTTGATTATATTCTTATTCTTAGCGTATCGATGGTGATGGCTAAAAGTTCGAACATCTTTGGCCTAGAATTCAGTTGCGCGAACTCCACTCATTGACACAGTCATAAAATCTTTATACAGTATACTAGCTTTTGCCAGCGGTTTCGCCCGCGTGGAGTTCGGAAATTGACAACTATAACCATATTTCAAACAGTTTACACAAAATCTTAACGAATTATACACCTAAACCTTCTTCATGAATCACTCTGACTATTGGAGAACCGCAAGAAAACCCGTTCAGTATTTTTTGAGTTAATGGCGAACAGACAGACAAACGGATGCGGCAGGGGACTTTATTTTTTTATATGTGTTCTACTTATTATCATTCTATTACCCTTATTACAATTAGTTTGGAGTTTTCACAGCATTTTTTTATATTTCCATGCTTCTCTGTTTTAGTCGTTACGTAAGTAGTAACTCCCTTTCTACTCCTATTAACTTTCACACAGTCCATCCATAATTTCTTTGGTCTATCCCTAAAATGACAGCCCTCCATTCATATTCAAAACTTTCCTCACGTTGTATCTAAAATCAATTTCGAATTAGTCTAGAATGCGAGTGGAATACATAATTTCAATTCGAAATGTAGAACTACAACGAAATAATACACTGTTTCTGTTCATATAAAATCTATTCGCTTTGTGATTTCCAATACAAAATCAAATTTCAAATGGTGTCATCCAGTCATTTCTAACAAAAGCATTATCAACATTATCCCAGTAACAGTTATTCTGAACAATGAACTGATCGAAAACGCAGAACAGCTATTGTTTACTATAACAAGATACTAATAACAACCAGTTAAAACCAGCTATAACTGGATCGATTAGGTTCAGGCGCGTGATATTGGTAACACCGCTATTTAGTTTTGGCGGGACCTGTCAAATGCAACGATTTTCAGTAGTCATGCTTGTAGTTGATGGGGTGCCAAATATGAGAGTCGGTGTAAACTGATGTCGTAAAATTAAATATCTGTTGAGGGATTATGTCATAGCTAAAGCTGGGAATTATACTACATATACAAATATATTTACATAAAGAGTAGAGACTAGACAGGGCTAGTATTTAATGAATTAGATACCGTTAAAATCAAGGGCTTTTTAGTGAGGTTATCATTTGTTAACACGAAGCTACTAAATAGTTGGCTTCTACTTGATATCTGTAATGCGTGTGTATCTACATAGGTACATTATACAGAAACAGCATCATGTTTTTTTTTATATCAATGTCATCCTACAATAGTGAGCTTCCCTGTGATATATTGTCATAGTTATTGTACCAACTGTTAACTGAATAAAATGTTATTTTACTAACAGGAAACAAACAGTTCTTTTATCAAATTAAACATTCGAAAACATCCATTGGTTTTTCAATCTTCAACTAATTTCTACGACCCTGGTTATTATCTCTTTTGATGACTGTCCATAATAAAGTGTATTCTATTCTAGTCTACTAACATTTGGTACAATAACTATCAGATTATATCAAAGGGCATCTCACTATTATAAGATAACATTAATAAAAAACTTAATTCTGTTTCTAAATGGAACTTGAAAGCAAAACACACTCATCACAAATAAGATAAAATGCTAACGAAATGTATAATGAACCCAGCCAAATCGATTATTAATGCAAACAAAATCACAGTTACATTAGAAAAAATCCCATCAAACATCACTCTTCACTCAGTCTATTACCTACTCACAAAGGCAAAATAAGAAAGACATCTAAATTCTATTTATCAAGATACTCCTAGAAAAATCTAGTTTGAAAATGGCTATGTTTCAACAAAAGCTACATTAAGGCGAATTCCCTAAAGTAGCCCGCGAATGGTCCAAATAACATCAATACAAACTTTTTTATATAAATTATAATATAGCAAAGATAGGTAAGTTGTATCGATGATTTTAATTATTATAATCATTTATAGATACATAGTCGCCAAAAATTATTTGATACACATTCGACCTATGTAAGTAATACTGAGCTTCAATTTGCAAAACAACGTAAAAAAGAAAAATATCGGCTACCAGAGAGCGTTCAAAAACCCGATAAATACGTGCACTGACTGGATAGGTCCACTAAATGTGGTTCTTTCCTCAAAATACCATTTCAGACACCAATCCAAATAGTCTTCATTATGTCTGGACTTTAAAAGAGACTGTGAGCTCTGAGTTTGTTTCGGCCTTTCTTCTCAGAGTATTCAGTTAGGAAACACCGACTTCATCTAGTATTAAAAAAATGATTGACGTGTTAAAGTGTTTGTGCATACTTACTTTATAGAAATAAAATTATTTATCATTTAACCCGCACTGGGCCCGCGAGCTGCGGCTCTCTCTCACACATAAGTGACGTTTGAGTCCCAGCAGTGGGAACTGGGGCTGACTACCCCCCTAAGAGCAGCGATCTATCAAGACTAATGTGGCTTGAATGGAATCGTAACAGTAATTGTTGGCAATGACATGCTCTTTGCATTTAAGCTGTTATATTAAGGCACCCCTTTGTACAACCCCAATGAGGGACGAATGCAAATTATTTTTTGGAGCTGCTCTGTATTTGGAAAGCCTTTGAGTTTTAATTTGATAAATATGTTGTGAGCTTTGAAGTAATCTGGTGTGGGCTTAAATAATTTATTGTATGTTGTCCCTTCCTACCAACTTATTTTTTGAACACTCAACTTGCAAAGAATTTATCCACTACAAATATTTTTATGCTCATATTATAATTAAATAAACCTTACACCGTATGACAAACTTGGATAATCATTATTGTACTATATGCAATATTATGATACCATATCTGGAGATACTAAGACAAATTAGTAGATTACTTAGACATGGTAAAGTATTAAGCTTTGTATTTTTGTTAGGTTAGGTTAGCAAATTATCAGTCAATGTAAATAAATCTATTCCAAGTCGCAGCTGGATCAAATCTCTCGTTGTTTTTGTCTCATCATGATGATGCTTGCAATACCGCTCTCTGAGCGCATTTAAAGCATAATAATCAGCTTATATTGTTCCCAGTGCTGAGACAGGCCTCTGTGAGAGGCAGTGGGCCGTAATCGACCACGCGGGCGCAGTGCGGGTTGGAAGCCACATGTATTCAAATTTTTCGTTATCGGACATGCCGTTTTCTCGCGGTTTTGGTTACCACTTAGATAGTAGTGGTGATTAAATAATTTATACGAAGAAAAAAGGCAAAAGAAAGCGATGGCTGGATTATCTGGACGCGGTCCATTAGGGTTGGAAAGACTTGGGAGTGGCTTGCCCAGCTATGGAGCAGTATAGGCAAACAACAACAAAAATTGCCTGTCTAGGTTCAAACCTACGAAATCATGAGTCGCGACAGTTTCCACTGGGTTACCACTACTCTAATTCTCCGATGTGTCTGAAACCTTTTCATCTAACACGACAAAAATCAAATCAATAATTGTAACCAACAGAAAACTCTTCAAGGTGAAAAAGTTGCTCACAATGTTGCCCTGTACCGCGAGCTATTTTCTTACAGAACCCATCGTTGGGGCAATAAACCGTTTATGTCTTCCGGCGCAGGCAGCAGTCAAGGTTGAAAGCATCGTTATGCATACGATATTCACCAGTTTACTTCAAAATTCACGGTTTCATGTAAATTCTTTGGCATCCTTTGCGTCTTTTGTATCCATGTACGATGCTATATCAAGTACTAAATCATCAATGGATGATGAAGTTAGAGTAACGTCAGGTTTTAATGAGAAAATTATATGAGTTATTCTTGATACATATTTTCATTGGCATTGACCTAATATTGACATGGTTTATAGGTCAGGCTCGTTCAGTCATAGCGCTGCTTATAGATAATGTAGCTTTTGTGGCTATGAGTTCATTGTCTGTGTCAGATATCAGTAATTCAAAGCTAAATCTAAATATAAATAAAAATGAATGTTGCAAAGCGCAAAAATAAAGAACAGCTCGACCTATTCGGCTAAACTATTTGTCGTATATTCCATAAGGCACATGAAAAGTTTAAAAAAATCGTGGACAATAGTAAAAATAACACTTTGATACTTTCATACCGGTACTACGTTCCCGTGGGATAACTTTCCACTTCCACGCCGGTTAAGCCGCTGCCAAAAGCTAGTCATAAATAAAAAAGTTTCAATGCTTGTGACACAATATCGAGAAATCAGCCTATAATCTTCCCACTGCTGGGACACAGCCCTCCTTGAGGGAGTGGGCTGTTATCCACCACGCGGGCCCAGGGAGGGTTGGTAGATGTCACTTGTCTTCGAATTTTTGGTTCTAGGACATATCGATTTCCTTCACCATTTTGAGTGCAGTGGTGATGAAATTACTTATACAACGTAAAGCGCCTGCCTGGGCTAGAACGCACTATATGAAACTCAAAAGTCGGGGTCAAAATATTGTGAGTGAACAGAAAAACATAAAAGCATAGGTACATCAAACACGAAATATACCCATCGTCGTCTGCCTGAAGTCACACATAACGTAAGCAAAAAGCTTTGAGGTATGTAGCATCGCACAAAAATGCGCTAGAGAAACATACCCAGCCTCAACCGGGTCACGCGCGAATGTTTTTCAAACCTATTTGTAAAAATTTCTCGCTCCAGTTGGCGGATTGTCAAAATACGTGTAAACAGTTATCGGATGGCCATGCTGGTCAATACTGGCCGAACGACGATAATGTTTGGTTAACTCGATCTGCGTGGGATTACAATAAATATTTAAATCGTTAAACTTGCCCGTACAAAGACCACCTAAATATCGCTGCGGGATTTTGTAGTACACTGGAAATTAAATTTTCAGTTTGAGAGCATTAAGAGTCCAACATCATAGCGCGTCGAAAAAACACACTGTTTTTCAACTCTCGGCGTTCTTCAGCGCACTACTTAGTGTGTTGAAGATATGTGCGGCAAATATCCCGCTACGATCTTTATGCGAACTTATGTTGTGTGTAAAATGTCAATACTGAAAAAGTGGGTTCACACACATCATCGTACTCGTTACTACGGGAGCATGTGACATTGTGTGTATGACAGAAACGCGACCATCTATTGATGTGGTAAGGCGAGTCCAACGATTTAAATCTTTGGATAAAGGCTTCTGGAGACAGTCGCGATTGGATTCTGGTAGAACAATTTCCACCAAACTGTTCTTAGACATTGTTCTACTAGAGTCCCGCAAGCTATCGCGTCACGCCTGTTTGTGGGAGCCTTAATGGGAACATAGTCGCGGGCTCGAATTCACTGCTGGGCCTGGCTAAAATCACGCTGTCTCACCACGCTTTTTTTTTTTTTTTGGGTGGGAAATCATCAAATAACTTCTCCCGCTCTGGGTGGAGCAGGTGGGCGTGTCAGACTTTTACTGACTAAAACCCACCCGTGTTCCTTCAGTAGCCCGTATGCCAGGGGCTGTGGTGTCTCTTTCGAACAAACCTGCACCCCTGGCAGGCATCGGCCCTTGTGGGCCCCATCATTTTTTGTGCTGACATCTCTTTGAGGCGCGCGTGGAACACAACGCGCCGTCGACTTGGGCTTGGTCCTTACCGGACAGCGAGCTACCCATTATTCGCCGTCCGCAAGCCCATGCCTACGGTGGCCGGAAATCGGCCTGGGATTCCCGACGCCCAGGGCGTCTCCGTATCCTGCGGCGGCTAGGGTCGCGAGGGCGCATATGCTGCCTCTCCCTCACGTGCGCCGCCTCCCTCTTCGCGAGCATTAGTGCTTCGCTGAAGGAGGTGACGGCTCCCCATGCCCTCTCGCTCCGTACCATGGCCTGGACCAGGGCTGAACGCGAGAGATCGCCGCCGCCGATCGCCTCCACGAGGACACGGCGGTGCTCCGCCCAAGCAGGGCAGACTGCCACCGTGTGTTCCACCGTGTCCTCAGGGCGATCTTCGCAGTGGAAACACCCGGGCGTTTCCTCCCGCCCTATCCGAAACAGGAACCTCCCGAAACAACCGTGTCCGGTGAGGACCTGCGTCAGGCGGAAGGTGAGGACGCCTCTCAAACCACTCCTCAAAGAGGGGACTTACCGCCGCAATCGTGGCGTGCCCATATCTCACCATGCTTCGTGTCCGACAGAGGTACTCGTAGTACCCGTGATAAGCAGTTAGACGCTAGTCACTCGCACAACATTATTAAGTGAGCTGCAGGATCAATATTACAGTAAAACGGGCGCGTAAAAAATTAAGAAAAGTTCTTCGGAAGATTGGGTTTTCTAAAAAAACCACTGCATAAATCAATGACCAATAAAGTTTATTAAACTTTTCGATAATTGAGGTTTGTAGGTACCTACTTAGATTTGAAGATTTTACACTTCTTTTATTACTTAAACACGCTCAAAGTTAAAGGTTAAATTAGCAAGAAAAACGAATCTTTGTTGGCTCCTAACTTTTAATGGTTTTTTATTTTAGTATTCTGTTTCCGTACAGACAATATACATAATAAGACAAAACCCATTCCATGTTTAATTTTTTATGTACAGACGCCAGCACATCAAGCTTCCCCAATCTGTCAAATTTTCCTAATTGAACATGAACCATAATCGTATGTGATAAAGTTGAAAATATATCGAAGAAATTTGACAGATTGAGGTAGCTTGATGTGCTGGCGTCTGTATATTGTCAAACAGTGGAGTTAATACACTCCCGAAGTTTGTATGGGAAAAATGTGGACTAGGTTCACCTTAACAAGGATTAGTATAAAGTTAATTATGTAGGTATAAGCGACACCTATGATCATTATGAGCGCAGAGAGGTATTTTGTGTGGCTACCACGCTTGTGAATTTTATGTATGAGATACAAAACAGACCTTTTGTTATTAATTGAGCAGTCTTTAAATTGCTTTATCCTTATCTGGTATTTCACTTGAATCATTAATCTTAAAGCGTCCCAAGAATCTTTCTTTTAACATCCAATTACTTTAATAAGGAAATAAAATAACTTATTTGGATTTTCCATCAAATCTCAGTATCAGTTTCCTATTAAGCTTTTCAGTCAAATTACTTGAGAGAACTCTCGTCTTTCCCTCATTTCTCGAAACGAGCAAAATCAATTAGTAATTCTATATGAAACGTAAATAAAATTCTAAAAACGTTAAATAAATCTCGTCATAAAGAAAACGTTTGTCCGAATCAAATAAAAGTATCATCTTAGTTTATTGAAAGAAGAATCGGTGCAAACTACGTGACCCGATTATAGTCTCTATCTCTTTGAAAATAAAAACGATTATTGTTTAAAAAGTTGCCTCTGGAAATTTTTCATTACTCCTCTAGCTTCATTTTGGTACCACGTTTGTTTTGTAGTGTGGTGCAAGGGAAAAGAGAAGCGACATAATTTTTTATTTTTTCAATATTATAAGACATAAAATCAAAATTAAGAATAAAGAGGAAGGATCTTATGAGTACTGATTGAGAGTATATTTCCAATCAATCAAACATTCATTTTGTAGGTAAACAAAAAGTGTTACAGATCTCCAATTTTATGATGTTATGGAATGTGACACAACCAATTGGAACCGTGCACCTAACTTCTGACGTTCCATAAGTGCCCATGTAGGTCTATGTGAAATAAAATATTACGATTTGACCCATAATTTGTTTTATAGTTAAAAAACTTAATTAAATAAAGTAAGATCAAAGCCAACAAAATACCCCTTAATTTGTCCAAATGAGCTTAGAAGGCTAATATAACTCAAATTATAGTAACGGCTGTTGCGTCACCATTAATAATCATTATGTTCGTCATTGCCAGAAATAATTCACATCAACACCATGCATTCATTTCCATGTCTTCATTTCCATGTCTTCATTAGAGATGAAAGAACATCTAATTATACCTACCCCTAAACGGCTCAGTTAATAAATTAGACAGCGGAACGAATTTGATGAATATTCAGAGCGAACCTCATACTGGCAACTGTTCTGATTTCATAGGTCAAGTTAGGAAAAAAGTTAGACCATCAATCATAACAAATTTTAGACCTATTTCAAGCAAAAACGTTGAAAATAATAGAACTAAACCATAACTTCTCAGTACTATTAATTTATCAAATGATTCGCGACTCCTATTCAACCTTTGTTCAAAACTTTATGACGTAAAATCATAGTTTACAAGTCTAATGTTTTAACCGTTTTAATTAAATCAACAAAGTAAATTATTAGTCGAGTAAGTTTTTGGAACAGTTCCAAATTCTATATTAAAATGTACGTTATCTTCGCATAGTAAGCAACCAAATTAATGAACTTGAATTAGTTTTTAAAATCTACTGCGAACGTTGCTGGTTGAATCTGTTAGGATGTAATTGTATTATTTTCTTCCATTGTTATTTTGTTACTCCTTTGTTAATAAATATTTCTGGGATTTATGATGGAACTATTATAAGATGACCTAAATTTTGCAGGAGATGTGAATATGAATGGAAACGCAAGGATTGATGATGGATTCAACGTCATGGTTAATGCTAACTTTGTACATGGTTGTCTAACTTCTGATTTCCAATAATCTACTTAACCAAATCTTAAATAGATACATGAAATTTTAGATACAGTAAGTACCATATAACCTAAACCCAGCAGCAGGTTCACCTACTGCTAGGTTCACCCAAGCTGACATGAATGAATGAAAATGTTAGAAAGGTAGGGAACGAAGCCAAAAGAAGCCGTGAATGAAAAATGTGAAATATTATTATAAAAGCCCGAATCCACTCCAGACTAATGCTACAAGAACCAAATAAAATAAACCTATCATAGCTTAGCTGATGGAAACGTATCGGCACAGTTCCAAGCCACTCGCATTTAAGAAATCAGAAATCCAATTTACAATATTGCGGCACTAAAGCGGATTAAAGGTAAAACAACATATGCATAATATTACCTTCCCATCCAAATCAACTAGCAGAATCTTAATCAACGCTTTATATTCACCATACAAATCAAGAGAAACAGTTCAAGTTTTTTTCAAAAGCAACCATTTAATTTTATATTTCAGCTTATTTGTAATAAAATGTATTTTCCAACGGCGAGAGCTTAGCCAAATTAATATTTTTTAAATCGCCATTGCTCATGGCTTGGGTTCCTCTGTCGTTGGTAACATTTGGATGGACGCCAACTTACTGACCAAGACTGGCCTCGGACGGTATTATTTCCACCATTTAGTCAGTTTCTTTAGTTAGTCAATTGATTAGTCATAAGTATTTTGGGGTTGGGATTCGAGGTCACTGGCACAGAAGGGTTGGTTTCTGTAAAAGTATTTTGTTGTGCTATTGTGAAAGGAAAATCGTTTGAAGGGAAGAGAGGAATTGGAGGGTGTATTGTTGAGTTGGGTTTGCTTATCAATACAATCACCTTTACTGAATACCTACGCGTTACACATTCTTTTTGTATTGGCGTATTTCATGTATTTAACCTATGTTAATTTATATTGTTGAATAGTCATTGTATTTTCATTTCTTCGTGTTATGAGCCTCTGCTAGGACACCGTCCTCATCTATGTGATACGCCGAAATCCACCACGCGCCCCAGTGCGGATTGGTGGATGTCGCATGTCTTCGAATTTTTCATTCTAGGACATGCCGGTTTCCTCACGATGTTTTCCTTCACCGTTTTGAGAGCAGTGGCGATGAAATAAACAACAAGAACAGTGCCTGCCTGTGTTCGTTACCATTAGGCCACTACTGGTCACCATTTTAACGAAACATAGATATACAAAAAAAAAATACAGTCTTAGTTGTATGTACACGGAAAATAGAGTAGAATAAAGACACAAAAATAATTGTCTTATTGCTCAAGGTGATTTCTGCTAAGCAATCATAGGACGAGCAGACGAGAAAAAGACTTTAAACAAACTAAAACCGGCTTACAAATACCACCAATGTTAGCACCACCAATACCAATAACCCATTTCTCTAACGACTCATAAACTTATAACTACACCGACCTTGTATACCACGGCTTACAATTCGACACACAACGCTGTGTTTGTTCTAAAAACGATCAACATGGCGGTCGTAAACGAGCAATGTAGGTACCCGTAAATCGGACCGGACTGAGGAAGGGCGATGATATAATAGTGTTATATATTTAGGCTGAAGATAGAAGTAAGATTTATTGGAGATTGGAAGATAGATAGTGTTTTGTTTTTGGTTAAAATCGGAACAAACGCTCTTCTTCCTGGCAATATTGGCAAGAACAGCAAAATTGAGAGATGCGCTTACATAAAACCAGCCAAGTTCGTGTCGAACCACGCACAATGAAGGGAGGTAGGATAGGACGGGAGGGTAATTGGGATGAATTTATCCCAAGAACAAACTTAACATTGTAGTTGGAAAACAGGTTCTCCCACATATACTTCGATTCGCACGTCAATCACTGGAAATGTAAATTTGTAATCGTTTACTTTTTGTTTTATAATTACAAATTGTCAATTTTCGGGCTTTTCTCTTTATTTGTACGGTGAGACCTTGCTTTCTCGCCAAATTTCAAGTACCCTGCAGGTTTTGATTTACTTGCGAGCGAGCAAAATAAACGATATAATTGGCCATAGTTTTTATTGTTTTGGCTTGCAAAGCTTGAATTTTTAAAGCTTCAAGGGACCGTCGATCTACCTGCATTTGATAGATATTAAATTCAACATAATACCTCCACGCATCCCTGCTTGACTGATGGACAGACGGACGGACCAAGACGTGATACTATTAGGCTTCCGTTTTTTTTTTTGGTGCGGAACCCAAAAAAAGTGAATTGGAATATAAAATTCTTATATTATGTAGATACTAAGAAGGTTGATAGCGGGAAGACAACTGATAGAAAAAGAAATGATGAAGGCAATGATAAAGAAATGCTAAATAAGACTAAATAAACAAAGTCGTTCTAAAGTCATGAGAAACTGGAAGCCAACACTAACATAGGTAATTGGGAAAAGTTGGTGGACAGATGATGATGACTCTTCCATAACTATGAAGCATAGAAAGCTAGCTATAATAGTAGAATAAGAAATAGAAATAGCTCCGCTTAAATTGCAAAACTTGCTATGTTCAACTCTTAACGAAGTTAGTGTCATTGCAGAACCTTCAGCCTAATTGCATAATCTGCTCCCACGGGGAGTCGATCTCATTTCAATAGATTTGCTTATTGAACTTGCGAGATCAAAGAGATAGAAATGAAATTAATGCTTGTTTTATTTGCAAAAGCTTTTGCGTTTCATTAAGATTTCTTTTGGAAAAAAAATTGGAGTCTTTCTCAAAATAGTTTTAGATGAGTAAACTTTTTGGAAATTTTCGTCCAATTTTCAAAATAAAAGAATCGTTTCAGATTGTAACTCTCTCTTTAATTCTCATCTGTTATATTTAGGGCTTTTACAACGCTAGATATCTTGAACCGAAGTATTTAAAGTCGTTCAAAAATCAGGACTGGACGCAAAACAACTGAAGTATCTCTAATCTAAAAATAATAATGTTCTGTGTAGGATTTGTATAGCTCCCATAATGCGGAATGAATTCGCCCAGTCACTACGCAAAATATGCCATAAAAATACTTAGCAAATGGTCAGTAAAGAAAACCACAAACGCATTGTAACAAAGGTATTAATATGGATGTATAAACATAATAGTTATGCATGACATATTCCTGGCTCTCTGCCTATTACACTAAAACGTATTTCTTTTTAGAAACACACGCATTCATACAACACATTTTGTTGTTCTTTTAGAATAATGGAATTAGGTATTTATTTTTACTCCTTATTCTTGACTCATGGTCGAGGCAAAAGATCGTGTTATCCCAATTCAGTATTCCTTTCCTGGAATTTTCCTTTTTTATTTTTTAATACATCTAACACTGGATGGCTATTGTTTACACGATGTCTAGGTCTTGTAATCGTCTCCAGGCTCAAGCAAAATAATGTTACTATTCTAAACTTTAGAAATCTTGAGCTTTAGAATCTAAAGCTTATAACTATTGGGTGGTAAAAGAATATGTGAAAAGAACGAAAAAAAATATGTTCGTTGTACTTACATAATGGAATATTGCAAATAATTATTTTGTCAATCTTTTAAACTTAAATACGACTAAAGAACGTGTTTTAAATCTTACATGGTCAATCATTAAAATAGTTTCAGTCCATTGTCTTTTAAGAAACGTTAAATCGAAGCACTTATTAAAAAAAATACTAAAAAACTAAATAAGCATTATGGAGTACCTTATTTAGTTAATTCAATTTCACTCATTCTTTCAGAAACTTGTCTTCAGAAACTGGTATCCCTCCCTATAACTGTCAAGTTATTGAATACAATAATACCCTTTATTTCATACACGTGTCTTAAAGTTCAGAGGCTTTGAAGGCTCAAAAGACCATTTCAGACACCAATCCACATGGTCTTCACATGATCTGACAAAGATTATGTCTGGACTTTAAAAGAGACTGTGACCTCTGAGTTTGTTTCGGCCTTTCTTCTCAGAGTAGTCTGATAGGAAACGCCGACATCATCTAGTTTAAAAAAAATATGATTGACGTGTAAAAGTGTTTGTACAAACCTACTTACAGAAATAAAATCATTTATCATTTGAGTGGGTTGCTCAACTTTAAGCAACGTTTATAAATAAACCCCAACCAAAATGACCAGTCGCGTTTAGACGTTTAAGTTCCCCGAACATAAACTGACATAATTAAGAACGCGACAATCGCGTATTCAACACACGATCCTTTTTGTAAGGACCTGGCATCCAAACATATATTAACATCCAGAATAGATTATTACCTAATTACGTTCCGACCACCGCGGCGTCGCTGTGATCTAATTACTAAATTAGATGTACGTAAACAAAACGTTCGTCAATGTGCGAATTCTGGACGAAATGTAGGTGAAGATGAATTTACTAGATGTTGAATTTATTCTTGAACTATGCAGACTATAGATGATAGAAGTATGAGTTTTATACATTCAATCTAAATTACTATAATTTAAACTCGCTTTTCTTGTCAGTTTGTGTGGCCGCTTCGATTATCTAAACTAGACAATCGATTTTTTTGCGGTGTTTGACAACATCATCATCATTTCAACCAGAGAACGTCCATTGCTGGACACAGGCTTCCACCAGTTCTGTGCTTCTCGCATCCAGCGAATTTCTGTTGCTTTCACCAGGTCATCGGTCCACTTTTACGAGCTTTTCCAACGCTACGTTTTCCAGTACACGATCGCCACTCTGCAATGTGGCCACTGCCACTTAATGTTGCCAATTCTTTGGGCTATGGTTCGATCGCGTAGGGAAACTCTAAGCTTAGCGCTTCGGGTGACCTACAGCCATCTTATGAGGCCCATTGTAAGCGACCACGTTTCAGTGCCATAGGTCATCACGGGCAACACGCACTGGTCAAAGTCTTGAGACACTGCGGCATTATGAAAATCAAAAAAAAATCAAATGAATTTTTTTTATTTGCATAAACAAGGTACTCAAAGTTCTTAATATATTACTCGATCGCTTATTTTGCCCTTAATGTCGGCGTGCAAATTTACATGCCTAAATACTATATTTTAAGAAATTAAAGTTGAATCATGCATGCGATTAGTAAATTATAATTCAATTCAATTCAATTCGGATACAATTATTAAATTAAATCAAATTCGGACACAATTATCATTTAATACCACAATTCACAATATGAAGATGTTGCGTAACTTCCCGAACGCTACCCAACCGAGTCGGAATCGAAGATTGTTTAAAATCATTCAACGCATTTTTCCCGAAAGGTTTATGTGTTTAATACATTAATATTTAATGTATAATAAATAAATCTCGATGTTTTGTCAATTTGTACAAACCGTGCGAAGTATGGGCGGGTCGCTAGTTTGGGATAAAAGCGATCGCCAATCAATTTGACAAAGTAAGTGATAATGGCAATGTACTATCTCCTCTGATCAATCAATCAATGTCGCATGTGGCCCACATTATTATTTTTAACAGCGGTTTTACAAATGGAGGAATTTCGGTCAGTATCGTTTATAACTATACATACATGGGTACATTATGGAAGCCAGTTAAAAAAAACTCACTTGTCGCGTCCGATCGTCGCGTGTGACTGCATACCTATCTTCTGAACACCGTAATGGATTTTAATGGGGTTTTCGAAATCATTTAGAGCCTTTATTCCGGAATCTTTTCGCGTTGTTATTACATTAAGATTGAACTAATATGTAAATAAAAGACGTTTTGTCAAGTCGTATAAAACCGCGCAAAGAAGGGTTGTTTTTTTGGGTGGGAAGTCCTCAATCGACTTCTCCCGCTCTGGGTGGAGCAGGAGGGCGTGTCAGACTTTTACTGACTAAAACCCACCCGTGTTCCCTCAGTTGCCCGTGTGCCAGGGGCGACGATATCTCTCACAAACGACCCGCACCCCTGGTAGGCATCGGCGCTTGCGGACCCCTTGGTCACCCTGCGACGGGTCAGCACAGTGGCCCCGTTGCCTACCACTTTTCGGCCGCAGGGGATAGGGAGAGCGGCCAACGCTATACAGACACTCCTCCTCCCCTGCGGCCCCACCGCGTCCGCTATCAAACGGTGGCGGCCCGTCCAGGCCACGGAAGAGAAGAGCGCTACTCAGAGTACCGCCACTCCTCCTCCGCCGCAGCCTGTAACCCTCAGCCGCGATGCCTCCCATTCGACATCGCGGCCCACCTCAGTTGAGGTGCACCTCACTGTTCCTCTACGCTTCACCGTGGCTGGGAGACCACGGCTACTGAGCCCCCCCTGCAACAACAAAACGGGAACCCACTCGAAAGGGGGGGGTTGGGGCGAAGCAGGGTTGGCTCGCTATTTAAGCTGGATGCATTAAAATATCCCGCGAAATTCAAATATTGTTCCGTACACGTACACATTTACAGAATTATCATCACTAAAATCATCAATATAACTCTGTAAAATGACTTTCTTTACACAAAAGGGCGGTTTTACTTAACATCCGGCTCGAAGGACCAAAAAAATGTAAGATGACTTTCTTCACACTTCAGGATAAATGATGAAGCCGAGGATGATAAGTAAAGTGTTGAGTGTGGTAATATCACTAACTTTATTTTACTTGGTAGTAACAGTAAACGACTGCGCGTATGCAAACGATGAGGTTGCTTAAACATAATTAAGTATAACAAGTTATATGATGAATGTGCAGGTTCACCGTACAAACTCTATGTGTATATTTAATACCATTGAATGACAGTTTTATGAAAAAACATGGGTTTAAATAAACTTGGAGGGTTGTACTAAACTTGTTAATTGGGTTGTTTATTGATAATTTCGTAAAGCCATATTTATGCAGGTCACTGTCGTGAATCACATTTTAATCAAAATAGAGCCTGATACTGATCTGGAAAAAAGTGAAACAATTTGAATTTAGCGGCACACACTGTAAAGTAAAGTAAAGTTAACAAAATATGCCAATGAATGTCACGATATCGAAGAAACTGCAATAGTAAATTCCTGCCACCATTAATTTTAGCTTTCAATGATGACTTTACGGCTAAATGTTTCATTAAAGTTTACGTGTACCTCTGAAGGTAACCAAGGGTATTGCAGAAGTTGATACAAACAAACTTACAGACTAGAGACATAGTTCGTAGACGAACTCTCCGGGGAATGCCGTCGACACGAAACACTAGAACGTATCTTTTGGAGGAGTTTTTATTTGCATTCACTTTTGTTTGGCCAGTAATAAAAGATACATTTTCGACTGCTAAATATACTCTTTGCTTGACCTTATATTTATGATGATTCCTCTTCATAGCTTGTAGAAGTTCTAAATAGCAATTAAAATAAGTGTCAGCTTGAAAATAAGTTTAGTATGATAACAGTCACGTAGATAACTCCGTTTCTTTTTATGTATCCGGGCACATAGAACATGATGTCAAAGTGAGTGTCCCATTATTAACATAATAATAATGATGATTATTATCAAGTATCTTGGCTTGGCTCAGCGATCATTGTGCCGATAGTCGTAAGCCTCGACCAACACCTGCGGTTCTCGTTGGGCAGCTGGATCAAGGGCTTGATTCAGAAAGCGATACTTCTGGACACGGCTCGCACTGTCAGGACGTTCCTCTCTCTGGAGCGCTGACCACCGGGAGCTTGGACCCTGTTCATGATACCGGTGGGCCAGTATGTTTTTTTTTATACTGATAATTTATATGTATTTAATGAAATACTTAAGGAAGTTAATATGACAAAATATACAAATAGCAAATAGCTCAAAACACTATAAAACGTTTTGACAATTGAAAAACCAACTTCCGATATTTGTCGCAGCCCTAAAATAGGAAAGCCTCTAACATGTGTTATTTCAATCACCGTATGGAAACTAGAGAAAAACCGATTTACAAGCCCGTAATAACGATGTGAGTTCCTATCGATTACATCCCTGTAGCACAGCTAACTAGGCGTGTCAAGTAGAAGTGACCGATAGCGCAAAGTACCAACTAGTGATAGTGCAGACATTATCAATCGCTGCAGTATTACATAACCCTCCCCTACAAACAAGCATTTATTTTACACCTATTTATATAGGGTGGGGATTCAGCCACCTGCACTCATCAAAGGGTCGTCTGACCCGCCATACTAAACAACTTTCGCTATGAAACTCAAATCCAATTCGTAAAAATAAAATAAAACTTTTCATACGTGCATCGAAATAGTCTGCCTGCTTTTGTTTAGGAATTTGTTTTTATTTCACGCATCGAATATACCATGTAAAATTGTAGAGTATACGACAATAAATGAAAAAATTGGCAATACCAATGCATAGGGGTGTTTTGACACTAAAAAAAACCTTACATCGAAACATTTAACTTCCTATTACATAAGTGTTACTACTCAACAAATGAGTTTTTAAATGAAAAATTTGACTCAAAATTTAAATTAGACGACGACTTGCCTTTATATCCCTGATTGAATGGAATTTGTTATGACATTGTATTGAATAATTCTCTACATTGTATCTAATAATTTTTGACATTATAATTAATAATACTTGACACTGTATAGTTTGATAGTAGTTTTCTATATCCTGGACATTGTATGGTTTCAACAACTAATTTTGACTTATTATATTGTACATTTATCTTAATTCTCTGAAATATTTGTACGCTGGAAACAGCAGAATATTATGGACGTCATATTATGTGTAACACCTTTATAACAACAATATTCTAACAAATAAATTTTAATAATAAATAAATAATAATAAATAAAGCAATTTTTCATACTACATAGTATCCCAATTTTCTTAACTGAACTACGTCAAAATATTGACATCATGACTACTTTGATAGCGTCAGCAACAATATTTTAAACGAGAAATAACAGAGAAGACGATACAGGCGTGCAGACCTTACTAGTAGGTGTCAGCAGTGAGGTAGGAAGTAAAGCGAGCCAGTCTTTGACAGCCCCAAGTGCACAATTTTTATAATCTGATTATAGTGATAGGCCTTCTAAATATGGGTTTTGGCGATCAGCCACAAGCGAAACTACATTATTTGATTGCATTTTTGTATGCAGACATAAAGTTGTTTAATTTGTTTGAACGGTTGAAAAGATGATGCTTATTTCTAATTAAATCTCTTCCAGCATGAAGCAGAAGATAAAACAAAATACAAAGATTAAAAAAAAACACTAATTCGTATAAAAACATACATAATGTTTCATGACGAAAGTTGTTTAGTATGGTAGAAACAACCTCTTGACAGATGAAGGAGACTGGATCACCACCCTGTATATGGCACAGCACGTGTCCTCAATAACACATCATCATCATCATCATCATCGTTTCAGCCGGAAGACGTCTACTGCTGGACATAGGCCTCCCTCAGTTTGCCCCCCCCCCCCCCCCCCAAACTGAGGGACTTGCCATAATCGCCACGCTTGGCAGGCAGGTTGGCGATCGCAGTATGGTGGTAAAATGCATAGAGAACGCTGCTGCCCATTCTCTAGTAAGTATCACAATATCAATATCACATCAGGCGGTATAGCTTGACAAGTTCAGTACGGACGCAAGGGAATTCAATCTCCATTTCAATGAATTACAGAGATGCGCGTGGCTAAGTGAAAGCCGCACGGGTCGATCGATCAAGGTTAAGCTATGCTTACCGCTGTCGGTTCGTGGATGGGTGGCCATCTATTTCATACCGACCAAGACCCCTCCGTGCCTCGGAAAGCCCATTAAGCCTTTGATTCGGGTGCCATTCGTAAGTCTTTGACAATCGTTGCGGGTAGTCACAAACAGAAAATTCTGACATTTAGGCTTACAAAGGAGTACAATGTTGCCTAGCAACTGGGTTGTAGAGTGGCAGTCGCTCCGTGTAAAATACTTGCATTCAGCTGCATCCGGTTAGACTAGAAGCCGACCTCAACATATTTATCGACATCAACATAGTCGACTGCTGAAAAATCACGCTCTAAAAACAAACAAGAAAATATTCTGATCTGAAAGCCGTAGTCGTATGCCACTTTGGCATAAAGATTATGATCGTTTACTACTGTTAGAATTTGTTGTTTTGTTTGGTAAATTATATTGAGCAATGCACTACAGATAAAAACGCAACTATTTTTTTTTAATGTGCTTAATACCTAAGCCCTATCATTTGATTCCGAACACGGCAACATTTAAGAAAAATGTCCATGGCTAGAAGTCAATGCGACATCACATAGCCTATAACCAGCGGACGATCAAAACGGTTCCAACGATACCGCATTTATCAAATTATGATACTAGTTTAGAAGTTGAACAGATGAAAATAATACATACCGGTCAAAATCATAAACCTCCTTTTTGCTTCGCCGTAGTCGGGTAGAAAGCTAGGCAGATGACGATTCAATATATTAACATCAAAAACATGGCAAGTAGTGACGGGTGTAGGGCGCAAAACATCAAAACAAACCACTAGCGTTGCTGTAAGTCGTAATCGACGATTTAACCCCGTAACACAAATAGTTGCGGCGACCACGAGTCACGACGGAGCTATGAATGTATCGCAATAATGTTGCTAGGTTCTATTTTTATTTTTGATATTTGACTCATTGGTTCATTGTAAAATGATTTCTTGAATATCTTTATGGGTTAAAATAATGATAGCTAGCTGTGTCCGCGGCTTGGCCCGCGTGGATATCGGAAATGATTTCACGGGAACATGCCACCGGGACAAAAAGCATGTAGTTAATATGTTACTCCTTAAAACATCAGCTATCTGTCAATGAAAGTTCTGTCAAAATCGGTCCAGCCGTTCTGGAGATTAGCCGTAACAAAAAAATTGAAAAACAAACATTTTAAAATTTATATTTTGGAATGTTGTAAGTGCCTATTTCATTACGCAATGTGTGAAAAGCTGCCATTTTGTCATTACAAACAGACACTTCAATTTTATTTAGTTGTAGTAGAGACAGGATTATATAGACATTCTCTTTTATCCCGGGGAATATTTATTAATAAATAAAAACTTTACTGCACACACATAAACATAACACATATTCAAACCTAGTGTACAATGAGCGGTCTTATCTCGTGAAAGAAAAGAGAGAAATATATTTAAAGACAATGAGTTGGTTTAGTCCGATCAGCACCTTTCTAATTCATGAACAACAACAATTTCTGAAATCACTGTTCAATAAGACATAGTGACTTAGCCCAAATTGCTATTTAGTCCCATGTTCAGCAATGGACAACAAATAAAATACGCGATTGGTCGTAAAAGGTTTACTTACTACGAAATAAGAATAAACCTAAGATTTTCGCCGAACCCCAAATAAGAATAATGCTCAACCTTACCAATAAATACACAATACTAAAAATAAACTCAAACCCCAAACAGAAAATAAAACGACAATGGTCTTTAGTAAAAACTAATTCGGGGACAAAAATATCTTAACCGATACCGCAATATAGAAATGTACAGAAGGCTGGCTCCTTACACAGTGCAAAAACAGACCCACGCGCATATAGACGCGTAGGTACGGCGATCTCAAACAAATGCCGGTCATGAGTGCGCTTGCACTAGCTGTGCGTGAAGCGGTTTCTATATGTGCATGCGTTTTCACTCAATGTACGGTACCGACCTTCTGTATTTAACTCTATAGGACCGACAGCAGTCTAGTCATAAAAAGAAATGGCGGCTTCAACCCCGAAACGCAAATAGAAATGACCTACGAAGGAATCGAATGTTTTTACAACTACATTTGAGTATATTTTTTCGGTCAATTTCTTGTAAGGTTTATCGGGGTACAAGTAGTGGGTAATGTAGCGAAACATTAAAATTGATGTTGTGAATGTCTGCTTTCTTCGAGATAACTTTATTTTTCTTTGCTAACCCAGCAAAAAGTTAATGTATTAGAATCTTTAAATTGTGTAATAATTATTTTGGGCTTGTGATTCACAATAAAGTTAAGGAATATAATATGAATATAAATGCGTCCTTTCTTTGCGTCAGAAGAAGCCTCTTCTTTTTGAAATGTTGTTTACCAAATCACATATTTTATACATGTTTTCAATTAGCTTATTATTGTATGAAATATAAATAAAACTGGATTGCAAAGAATATTGGGTGGAAATAAGAACGGGAGGAATTCGTATTATCCCCAATATTTTTCTCGTAAACGTATTTAGAATATCATCGACGTATGATGACGTCATCAAATCTGACCTACATAGCGGCGCAGGAGTCTCGCTTCATTCGCTCATCAGAATAGACTTCCCACGGACAGCTTTCACTGGGTGACCGAACAATGGCTTGGAGACGGCCTAATACTAGGTCATTATCATGTGGGTTTTCGTCATGAACGTAAAATTATACTATCTAAAAAATACATGTCTCATGTAAAGTGAGCCTGGTTTCAAATCCAGATTACGAGTTGCTAATTAAAATTTTCTAAGAGTAAACAGAATTCTGTGAGAGCTTACAACGTATAGATTTTATTTTTACGCTTTAGCCCGAGACTTGAATGAAAGTTAGCGCCCAGTAGACCGACGAAGTAGTCAAAAATAAAAGGTAGAATATAAAGAAGAAAGGTACCTACCAGCAATCTTCAATCTGTAGATACAAAAACTACGATTACAAATCTAATTGGCAAGCGTGTTAATCATAGCAATCCCATTGTGCTTATCCCTGGGAAGTAAGATACAATTATTGTTAATATCTACGGTTTTCTTACTTCGAATAGAAACTTACAAGACTAGTTGAAAGAAGTTTTTTGTACGACTCCAATTGGAAAATGTACATCCAATCTAAATTAATATGCTAAAGAGAAAATATTTTTTTGTGTGTGGTTGTTCCGCTTTCACGCCAAAACGGCTAAACGGATTTGGATGAGATTTTGCGAATGGGTAGACTATGACCTATGGATTAGGACGTGGGATACTTTTGTCCCGACATTCTCACGTTATCTAGACTTATGTGGGTTAAAGCACGGGACGTAGCTAGTGTTTTATAATATTACAAATGGGCCTGATAGTATTTCCCATCGGCAAAAAAGACGAACTTCCATACAATCTTACCCCTTTTGGGGACGATTTTTCAAGAATCATTCATTAGTGCTCCCCTTTAAGGAATTCTTGTACTATATGTCAAGCTTCTAAATTATCTAAAATAGAATTAAAAGATGTGTCAAGTAGTGCCACGAGGTACACGTAAAAATATTCTAGGTAACTGACCAATGAGGTCGCCCCAAAAAATGTAATCAACATTTTAAAAGCTCATGACACAATCGCAGCCCCAAATAGATCGAACGCTGTCGCTTCATTCATACCGCTAAATATATTCCTACGAGTGATATCACTATGTGGGAAATCTGTCGAGGTCGACCGAAGAATATTGAAGGCTTGTTCTGCTAATGTTGATGTAATTGATATCTCTGGTCCGTGGGGGTCAATTGAGAAATCATTGTTTGGTGAATTTTGTATTGTTGTGTTTCGGACTTTCGATTCATGTTATGAAATTATTTTTAGTTGCTGATTTCTATATTTAAATTAGGGCAGTTATCAGCAATGAAGAAAGAAAAATGAATATCGAGAATGGAAGAATACAGCATTAAATACTCTTTCAACGTAAGTAACATCAGCTTGATCGAGTAAATAAAAATAATCCAATATTTTCAACGTAATTTTGTCCTACAATACAGGCCTAGCTTAAGTACCAGTCTCCCATAGTTAAATTAAAACTATTAATTCAAGAATTTGAAAATATATTTACATAAAAATAAAAGTCCTGACTGACTGACAGACTCATCAACGCTCAGTGGTTCCCTTCATAATGTAGACAAGTAATAACGAAGGATTTTTCAAAATTCAACCCCTAAGGGCTTTACGAGTAAATAGGGGATGAAAGTTCCGTGCGGGCGATGCCGCTGGCAAAAGCTAGTCTACTTATATAATTGTGGTGAGAAATAAATCTTTGATCAAAACCTCATCTCATAAACAGAGAAAGAACGGCATTGATCACCACTTTAAGCCCAATGCAACTTTGTTGTCTGTGGCCTACCTAAAGAATTTGAAGCAATAAATGACATACTGACCCGTACTGGGACCGCGAGGTAGATTGCAGCCCACTCCCTCTTGAAGAGAGGAGGCCTGTGTCCCAGCAGTGGGAACATTATAGGCTGATTATAGATGGTCGTCTAAACACTATTTCAACGTTGGTTTTTGTCTACTTACATTGGGTACGCCCCAGGCTTCGCTCGGTATAAATCAGTATTTAAGCACTTTGTTTTAGTGATAGATTTCCGTGGTTTTCCTTCACTACGTAGTTCAGCAAATTACAATAATGATAATTTAACACAACTCTACGTGAAGTTTACTAAACCTAATTATAATCAAATCTCATTTGTGTATGTGTCGTATTTATCCGGTATTTAGTCACCTGCGCTTCGATGCGGAACTAATTATTATAGAACAATGTTATTAGTGTTTACTTATTATCGATGCCTTAGTTCACAATTGCACTAAATACAAAATTGACAATTTTGAGGAGAGAGCTTTAAACTTTTTTAAAGTTTAGACAAGAAAAGTACATAAACAAAGTAAAATAACAAAACAAATATGCATCTATACAAAGACTAGCCCTTTAACTCCATCATAATATCTCAATATTGTAATAATAGTACATATTTATTTTTCGAAATCGCTAAATAAACATACAAGCCACAGTTTAATACAATTATGCACTAAGATTGATTATTTTGACACGCATTAAGTGAAAAGCTCAAAAATATTTAACAGCATTACCAGGCTGGTTCAAGGTCCAAGAAGAAGGATATTACCTAATATGTATGGATATTGCATTAAATAGACAAAATAATAAAACAGTGATCCATATCTAAACATAAATAAAGGTTGTTAAGCGCAAAACTTGAGAACGGCACGACCAATTCGGCAATTTTTTTTTTTTCGTATGATCCTTTAGGCAAATGGAAAGTTAAAAAAAAAATGCGTGGACAATAGTAAAAACAACACTTTGATACTTTTTATACCGGTTGTACGTTCCCATGGGATAACTTTCGACTTCCAAGCGGACGCCGGACGCGGAAGCCGTTGGCAAAAGCTAGTTCTTAATGTATTTTTCTTTATAAAACAAACAGTTTTTTAAACTGCAATCAAATAAAATATTTTTCGAGCTTACAATGAAAAAAACGCTAATTAGAAAATTAATAAATTCAGTCTTCAGTTTGCAACAATTATTAATTACTAACTAGTTAGTGAAAAAATGAATAAAAACATATATTTCTTCAACAATGGACTCTTCATCCTGATCATCATCAGACGATTCAGTGTCATCACATTTATTGTTAACAATAGCAGCAAAACTGGATGGAATATCTTTGCAATACTGGCTATATTCTGGTGGAATAACACATTAATACACTCCTAAACCACTGCTAAAAAGTATGAGCAGATATTGCAAATGTGTTTAATATGTTTGTGTTTTGACATTTTCTCCAGTTGAGAAACTTAAAATCAGTTGAAGTGTATCTTGATCAGATTTACAAAAATAAAGGTCATTAGTATAATAAAACATAAATGGAACATAGTTAATACAACTGTTACCTACGTTTTTGGTAGAAAGAGACGGAATAACGGTATTCCGATATGCGCAAACGAAAGAGCACAAAATTTAGTGTGTTTGGCATTAAAAAAGTGAAAATTGAAAAATTTGTAGTTAGTGCAATTGTGAACTAAGGCATCGTTATATAAACAGCCATATACATACATAAAATAAGATCGATCCAATATTAAACAGGGGGCTAACAGAAATAGACTAATATTAATGTTTTAATTCTCATGTTTTAGTGGAAACACTGAAAGTTGACGCACTAGCTAAAAGAACTTGCACTGGTTTTATTCTCTCTAAAGTGTCGATGGCAAATACTCGTACATATAACACAAAAACATAGATAAGTGAAGGTTTTTAAATTTGTTCAACCCTCATAAGGTCATCGTGTGCAGGTGACAGAGCATATGCGGTGCAAGATGGGAGGTGATCCATTGTCTGAAGAAAGACGCCGCGTACGCACAGGAAGTCTAACCGTCCACGAACCCCCACTTGTGGAGGTTGTTTAAGGTTTTCCAAGTAGCCCACGGTAGCTTGAGTCTGCATGAGAGGCTCTCTGATAGTTCAATGAAGAAATCAGGAGACTTAAGCAGTTTTGCCAAAGACTACATTTTCCTGTGGAGGGGTTGCCATTGGTAAGACTCACGCAACCAAGAATTTTTAAACGACTTTTAAGCCACTGATTTCATTGGTGAATAGCACTTTCACTGTGTATTCTCTATCCTAGTTGAATTTCGAAAAATCCTTGTATTCAACATGATAAAGGGAACCTCTATGCAAAAATGTCCTCCTTTCTAGGTCCAATGGTTTGGCTGGGCGTTGATGAGTCAGTAAGTGAGTCAGGAGATTTATTTTTATATATGAATTGATGTCCTACTATAACATTTCGCTCACGTGAACTTGTAAAAAACAATTGGAGTATATAAGGATCGTAGCACGTGGTGTAGTGGTTTCTGTATCCCCTTGGGAAGAGCGTGAGTGTACGTATGTTCGTCTCATGCCTTGAGGCAGTGACCTCTCAATAAGATTATATCTTTAGACAACAGTAATTGACTAGACAGAGAGCCAATAAAATAACCAAGAGTAGGTAAGCAGTTCATTAAAATATGGGGATACAAACTCCAGGGGCCATTTTATAAGTTTATCCAATCCCATCATGATTACAGACCAAAAAACTATCGTGTTATCACTGGAATTACGATGGCATCAAAATGTCATAATACGACACCAGCGGGGTAACTGGCTTAACATACGTTTATAGTTTCTTGCCGGCTCTTCTCCATAGGAAACAACAATTTGGAACCGTGCACCTAGCTTCTGACGTTTCATAAGTGCCCTTGCAGGTTTATATGAAATAAAAATATTTTGATTTTGATTTTGATTTTGATACGAAGAACAGTTTTCGAACGATGCAATGGATTGGTAATACATATCCGAAAAGATTCAGATTGGGATGAATTGTATGTTACGTAGGTGTTGAAATGAAAAACAGTTGAAAGAAAAACCGTATAGTGTACAAGTTTTTTTCTACGTTGTAAAGTATGATAGTTTGGCAAAGAAGCCAGACGGTTCCTACGGCATTCTGCTGTGGGGCAAAGCCGCTGACATTCAAAATATTTTTGTTCTGCAAAAACGAGCTGTACGTGCAATTTACCAATTAGGTGCTAGAGTTTCTCTGAGAGATTTTTTTAAAGATATTGGTATTCTCACGGTGGCATCACAATTCATCTTCGCTAACATCTTATATATTAGGCAAAATATACACTTATACACTAAAAACAGTGATATTCATAATATTAATACCAGAAATAAGGACAAACTACGTGGTCCCTTTCACCGGCTTCATAAAGTTCATAACTCATTCGTTGGGCTCGGTATCACCTTTTATAACAAGCTTCCCTCTTCTTTGCTAGATTTACATTTTAATGCGTTTAAAGCTAAAGTAAAATCAAATCTTTGTTCGAAGGCATACTATTCAACGAACGACTACTTAAACGATAAGAATTGTTGGTCGCTGTGATTAACTCAAGACAACGTTTGTGTTCTTTCACCAGAATTAGCTTACCTACTGACAGGTTATATGAGTTACTCCATAGCATTGTTTATTTTATTTGACTATAAACCATTTTTTTATTTTTTTTTATTTTTAATATTGATATTTCCATTTTTTTATGAAATTTAATTACTTGCCTATTATTGTATAGAATCAAGTTCTTCCAACTTATCAGACAGCTGTGCTGCTGGGGAGTTTGTTGCGCCACTTCTTCTTCCCAGCTAAAGCACTAGGAAGTGTCGAAGGGTGGGCGTTTTTTGGGGGACTGTCTTATGTAATTTTGACGTTCGAAAAGTGCTGACTCTCAGCCTAGTTTGAATAAATGACTTTTGATTTTTGATTTGATTTTGGTAAATAAAGTAAAGAAGGTATTTGAGAATTTACGCTGGCATTAAGATCTGTTAAAATCATCGGTATAAACTATAATACAGGGAACAGAATGTGTCACATATATGACTGTATGTAATACTAGCATGTCGCCTGTCATCTCCCTAAATATTGTTTAGGTAATAACAAATATCGTAAACTCCTAATTTTATAGATAACGTAAAGGTTGGATGAAGTCATGTGTGTGAATAGTAAAAAAGGAAATTGGTCAGTTTTGGCTTAGAAACTGCAACTGATCATCATCTGCCTAGCCTATTCCCAATAATGTTGGGGTCGGCTTCCAATAGCAACTATAACTATAGAGAAACATCTGGACTACACTTGGACTATCAAACACCGATATTAATAAACGACGTGTTTATGACAGATTGAGACTGAGATCAGACTGTGAACGTTCTCAAAATTACGAGAATTGCTCCTCTGGTAGCAATGTCAGTAGACATTTTCTGTCAATGTCTACTGACACTAACTACAACTTAGAAGTCAGGCAAGCTTTCCCACTGGAAAAAGTTTAAAACAGAAAACTTTTTAATAAAAAAATTAAACCGCCGAAAAACCGAAAAATAAAAAATAATAAACTAGCTTTGTCCAACCCCAATAAATAAGTTCGGAAGGCGGTGACATATAATCAAATACATATCCAAAGTCACCGACTTCCGAACTTATTTATTGGGGTTGGACAAAGCTAGTTTACTATTTTTTATTTTTCGGTTTTTCGGCGGTTTAATTTTTTTATTAAAAAGTTTTTATTTTATAATTTTTTGTGGCTATAATCTACTAATTACTACATGCTTAATTTTTGATTTAATACACGACTCAGTATTAAAATCTGTGAGTAAACAATCAATCATCCCCTGTTTTCTTACCCTTAGGGTTGGAATTTTTCTTCGAAATTTATATGGGACCAACTTCGAGGTATACCCTTTCCAATAAAAAAAGAATTATCAAAATCGGACTACTCTGGAAAAAGTTATGCGTGGTCATACATAAAAAAAAAAAAAAAAAAAAATATACGCGTCGAATTGAGTAACCTCCTCCGTTTTTTCGTCGGTTCGAAAAGATTAGTGAATTCATGATTCTCTTGCCCTTGCAATTTATTTGGATTCAGCGCAACATGTCTTTTTCTTACATACTTCTCTAGTCGACTACACTGACTGATCAAGGGGATTGCTGGCTGATTGAACCAAACGTCAACTGCTAGAAAATTTATATGGCATTAAGTCATCCTGTGTACAATTTTGTGCGTGAAGCATTAAATATATCCCCGCTGTGGGTTCCCGCATTGTCGTTGCGGGCTTAGTAGCCGTGGTCTCCGAGCCACGGTGAAGCGAAGAGGAACCCCAAGGTGGGGCCGCTCGTCAGTGCTTTTGCCTCAAAGCCGACGACGTAGCGGCCAAAAAAAGTAGGTTACGGTGAGGTGCACCGCAACTGAGGTGGGCCGCGATGTTGAATGGGAAGCATCGCGGCTGAGGGTTACAGGCTGCGGCGGAGAAGGAGTGCCGATACTTCTGAGTAGCGCTCTTCCCTTCCGTGGCCTGGACGGGGCCGCCACCGTTTGATGGCAGACGCAGTGGGGCCGCAGGTGAGGAGGAGTGTCGGTATAGCGTTGGCCGCTCTCCCTATCCCCTGCGGCCGAAAAGTGGTAGGCGGCGGGGCCACTGTGCTGACCCGTCGCAGGGGGCCAAGGGCGCCAGACACGGGGTCGTCTGGGACCCTTATGCTATTTCATTCCTGGGGTGGTCACGGCATGCCATGTGTCGTGGTGCGCTGGTGATAGGGGTTATTCCCCTCTGAGGAGGGTCCGTTGACGGACAGCCGCGGCGGGTTCGCGGATGGCTTGCGCGTTTCCATGTTCCCGCCTCAAGCGGCACTGGAGAACACCGTGGAGTTTTAGTGGGTTACAGTCCCACGTAACTGCGATGAAAAAACAAAGGAGCATCAGCCACACCTGGTCAAAATATTGTCAAAAGACTATGACAAAGATGAGTGATATCCTCAAGACATATTGGAATGCCAGCTGTCTAATTGGACACATGCACACATGAAACATAACTGCCGAGTGCCAAGCGTGCAAACGTGCTGTCTGACACACGATTTAATACAGTATAGCGTGGGTACCAGTTACCAAAAGAAGATTATGAATAATATTTAAATATGACAGATGCGCCGTGAACCTTATCACAGAGATTTCAGAGACAATCCATTGTTAGTTTTTTTTAATGTGGCTCACCAATAACTTGTTAAAACTATATAGAAGTCATGGTATCATCATCATCATCATCATTTCAGCCGAAAGACGTCCACTGCTGGATATATGCCTCCCTCAGGATGGGGGGTGTTGCCATAATCGCCACGCTTGGCAGGCGGGTTGGCGATCGCAGTTTGGTGGTAAAATGCATAGAGAACGCTGCTGCCCATTCTCTAGTAAGTCCCTTAGTCGCCTTCTACGACACCCACTTGAAGAAATGGGATGGTGCTATTCTTTTACGCCCGGCGACACATACGGGACGAAGTCATGGTATATGGACCCGTTTTCAAGTGTAGTTTAAGACACCACTATTTCTTCCCCCTTGCGAAGTGAGCTATTTAAAAATAGGTAGATTAGACAGGTAACTGATTAGCGTATCAGATGTTCTACTTACATAACATTACGCTTGTATTCCTGAAGGGTTAGCCAGAGACGTATACCTAGTACACCCACATTTTGCCCGGGCCTGAATTAATTGTGACCACTTAACGATTCCTTACTCATAACCACGTCAATCTCACACGACTTCCGCTAATATCGTATTAATTGTCTTGAAATATACAGATTATGACATTTTGATTCCTTACGGTTACATTGGTTTCTAAAAAACACGATATTAACGTAGTTTGAACGTAGTAAGATTCCGCGGGGAAATCATTAGAACCATACAGAATTGGGGCCCAGTTATGTTTACATTCCATGTAATAAGACGAGAGCTTATTGCCATCAACTGAACACAAATGCAGACTCTGGACGCTCTATAGAAGGTCTGGAACTGTCAATATATTGTGGAGATTTTTCCATACAGTGTAATTACGAAACTAATGAAAAATCGCCAATGCAAAGTGAAACACGTATGGTGATCAATGTTCATTTCATTCCTTGACTGTACGAGAGCTTTTGGTGAACAATGAAACTAAACCGCTTCTCTAATCCAGCACTAGTTACACAAATTAACTGTATTTATTTATTAAACCATTTATGTTCACACATATAAACAGACAACAAGAAAGGAATAGATACGTACAAAGATAATGTTAATTTCTACAGAAATTTCTTCCAGCACACCTGCGATAGGAGAGAAGATAATGCAACTGAGGAATTACTAAGTCATCCAAAATAGTCCATCCCGCTAGCTTCCGAACACATACATAACACCCTTTTTAACCGACTTCAAAAAAAGGAGGAGGTTATACGAGTATGTTCCACCGAAAGTATTTTTTTTTTATGTATATTCCCCGATTTCTCCCTCATTTGTGGATCGATTCTCAAAATTCATTTTTTATTTGAAAGAGTATACTCCTGAGGTGGTCCCATTCGCACCAAATCAGTATCTGATGATGGAATCCCAGGGAAATCGAAGGCAACCCTCAAAATTTGTAGGTATTAACAATGTTTTTCATATGTTTTCTAAAGCTATTGAGAGATTTGCGAATGGTCATCATCATCTCATGACGCTGAGCTGATGAAGGAAGGTACAACTCTTTAATGGTTAGGAGTTAGGTGGAGGTTCGGGCATAACTCCGTGATTAGACTGATCTGCAATTTTTTTTTAAGGAAGGAGTTTGTTCCGAAATAGCCCCATTTAAATTTCATATAGATCTGATAATGCGTTTCGGAAACAGACAACGGAATTCTTCGAAAAAAGACAGTAAATTAACCGCGATTGCTGCTATCGCATAAATATGCATTTTTTTGACCCCAAGGATGAAGAAATTTATTGGTGTGGGGTAGGTACCATAACTAAAAAGTGAAAAATAAAAACTTTGACTTGAAAAAAGTTTTTACCGCTTACTTATCTTTTTGTTTTATTGTTTTTAATCTGTGAGTTGCTTTTAATCATTGTTGTTTTTATCGTTTTTTTAATTACTGGTGTTTATGTTATGCCCTTTTCCTTCACAGTTACTAAATAACTATTAATGTTTACATACCGTGTGGTGGGACCCTGGTGATCTGCGATACAGTATTCCTAGTGCAGACAACAGTCTCTTATAAACTAGTCTCACTTAGTTTTTAAGCTTTTATACCATTGTTTGTGAAGAGAAAATAAGGTTACCTATTTGAATTAGATTTTTAAAAAATGATAAAAAGAGATGTTTGTAGACAACGTGTCAAGTAGCAGGAAGAAAATCATAAAATCAAAAATTAAACTGTAATTTAAATATACCTACACAGACAATATGAGAATTTACACACATACAAACTAGATACCCGATCCACATTAATTAACCCTCAATAATAATTAGGTATCTCATTTATTTCTCCAAAATCAAATTATAAACCAATAGTTCCTAAATCAACACTGTAATAATAATCATCGATAAAGTGTTCCAATTAAATTAATTTGAACCAATTACAAATCCTAATTAACATCGTTTTGAATTACACTAATTTGAGCAAAACTGCATTATCAGTAAACATTAATTGGTCATTGGCTTCCCATTAAATGCTGTGTTATGTTTTTGTTTGCCAAACAAGCAGGATGGCCACCTGGCAGAGTGGTCACCACCGCCTATGAACATCTGCAACACCAGAGGCATGTAGCCAAACCAAAGCATGTCTGATATGCCAGTATTTGCACCGGCTGCTTTCAAAACGGAATACAAAAACGCTGGTTTTCGTCAGTAAAAGGAAGGTAGTGTGGAGTGTTTTTTTTTTTTTTTTGTAGTGGACCAATATCCTCACTGAGTTCTGATATTTAAGGTGAACATTCCGACATTTTTTACTTGATTCACGAAAACCATTTTTATATCCCACCCCCACCACTTCATGTACCCACAAGCACAATGTCTTGCGTGCATTACATTGTACGCTACCGTCAACATCGAATTTTTCACACTGATCGTCGCTTCCTAGAAATGATTCTTCTTAGAGTAGGTATCGATAGCAAAAAGTCCAAACATGCGAGACACAAAATTCGTCATAAGATAATCAAATTCACAGGTGACAGGGCAGCGGCGCAAGATGGAAATGACCTATTGCCTGAGGAGAGGTGCAAAAAGAAGCAATTATTAGTATAACATAGTTCGTTGTACATGAATGTGCAGATAAAGGCTACGTGATGGAAATTTTGACGCCCTGTATACAGGGATAATTACAAGTAATAACACTACAGCGGCCGTTGACCCCGTACTCACCTAATCAGCTATGGTTACTTAAAATATTGGGAGAATAAAAAAAAACTTATTATTATCGACTAATAATAACGTCTGCAAAGTTCCGTTAGGTAATTTAATATGACTCTTCATCGTTCTTAGCTATACTAGAGAAAAATGTAGAATTATCCAAGGACTTGAATAAACATGAAACACAAACAGTAGGTAGTACTAATAATCTATGAATAAAGTTTTGTTTTCGACCATTCCCGTGTTCAGTCTGTCGTAAGTTTAGACAAATACTAGAACATTGTAGTAATAGCAGTTCTCACTACGAATATAGTAAAGTAACCGAGGATTAGTTTATTTACGTAGGTCAAGGGCGCCAGGCCCTCACATTGTTCAGTGGCGGTTTGTCTTTTACAACTGATATACCACGTAAAGAGCAGTGGTGACCCAGTAGAATGAAACCCTGTCAGGCGCTTTACTTCGTGTAAATTATTTCATCACCACTATTCTCAAAACGGTGAAGGAAGACATTGTCAGGAAACCCGCATGTCCTAGAACATCTATCAACCGGCCCGCGTGGTGAATTATGGCCCATACAGATAGGAGTAAGAGGGAGTGGGCCATAATCTAACACGCCTGTGTCCCAGCAGTAGAGACATTAGCGGCAGCTTGTGTATACCATGTAAGTCATGTCTAGGTAGAAAATGTGCCCCTCAATATTTATTCTTCATGCAACTCTTCCAGAGAAAAGGTGAAAAAAGACGATATCTTCTAAACGGAACACTGCAACACAGCTGTAGCTGTGTTGTAGCTCAGCTATAAGTGTCGTGGTAGTTTTTCTCTAGAAAAACTCTTTCACGAAGTTGAGGCCAGGGTCTACTCCGTTAATAGGAACTCGTTTCCTACTCGTAGCACTTACGGATATCAGATTAGTTCGGTTTCTGAACTTAGAATAAATGACAACACGATTTAACAGATGTCCCTATGCCCAATATATAACAGCCGGTCCGAAAAAAATAATTTATCACATAATGTGACGGATCAAGTATTTTCAAGCACGCTCGTATTTTCGCTGACAGACTTACAGAGTCGAACTCCTGGCCTACTGTATCTTGGTTATAACGCCAATTAATAAAGATGATCGTAAAGACCTATTTGCTGTAGCTCTTCCATTTTCCTTTCAATACACAACATCACGCTTGTATTTCCCAAGGGATTGGGCAGAGGTGCTCTTTCACTCCCACATAGACCAGTTACTCCCATGTAATGGGTGGCGAGCCCATTTCCATCAACTGGGAACTAATCTAGATTCCGGGCTGGCACATTTGGCTTTCACTGGTGTAAGAAGACACAGTGTCATTAAATAAAATGCTCATAAATTCCACGCCAGGATCTAAAACCTTAACCATCAGTGAGCCTTCTAGCCACTACAGCTATATTCCTACTTCTTGTGTCCTGAATAAAACAAAATTTTCTAAAGCAAGTTGTTCGCGGAACGCTTTCCATAAAGCCGGGCGCACACGGTATTTGGGTCAAGCGTAGCTAAATGTGAGTGTAGTGAGTGTAGTGCCGGGTTCATACAGGGTTAGTCGGGAATACGAATGTAGGTGAAATTATTCATATTTATAGTGCGAATATGTGCGAGTTTCGAGTGAGTTTCTTTGGATAAGACTGGTGACTTTCTTGTTATTGTTTTACTTTAGTTCCTTTTTAGTTGATTCTCAGCAGCATATGATAGTGAGGAAAATATGAACGCTAGCATGATTGCTCATTCTGAAATGGAAAAAATCTACTGTTCCCTATGTCGAGTTATACGAACATAAATAAATGGAGCAACTGGTTTTTATTTTTCTACATTTCAGGCTTTTTTATGTTTTTATCAACGGGCCTGCTCTTGACCTTGATCACGGCGCTTAGAAAGCGATGGATGAGGTCTACGATGAAACGATGCAGCCCAAAAGTTGCCTATTTACTCTTGCTTTGACGGGAAGTTGGCTATGAGCATACTAACTATGGAGGAGGAGCGCTGAGTACGACTGGTAGTGATATCAGCCAAGTGCGGATGGTACCCTGCAGTGCGTCTGGCAATGGTTGGATCAGATCGTGGAGCACCTGCGCACACACTTCGAAGTACAGTCTGTAGAAGACTGGTTCGGTCCTATAATAAAAGATCTTCATAATGATTACGTGGAGGAACCTGGAGAGGCCCATGTCCAGCAGTGGACGTCTTTCAGCTGAAATGATGATGATGATGATAATGATGAAACAATAACCCACTAAAAAGTTGATCCTAAAGTCATTTCTTAAGTTGCTCTAAAATTCAGAATCCAACCTATCCATACAATCAAGTTCGTAGTTTTTTGTCCATCAATGGACATCATATAATTAAGATACTGGATCATGCTGTAAGTAGTGTTACCCTCTCGCTAATAATTTAAAACTCTCGTTAGCTACATTCTAGTTGTAAAATAATTTATAAACAACTCTGTGGGGGGCTTGTGGTTGGCCACCTGATCGATCGATCCGTGCGGATATACTTAGGTAGTAATAGCCACACGGGTCGATCGACCAGGTTAAACTACGCTTGACGCGGTTGGTCCGTGGATGGGTGACCATCTTTACATACCAAGACCCCTCCGTGCCTCGGGAACCACGCTAAGCCGTTAGTCCCGCCTGTCATTTGTGGATCGTTGACACACGTTACCATTATCACACGAAAGCAAGCACACGGAAGCACAAAGCACGAAAGTCTAACAACCAATCTTACCAAGTGGTACGGTATTACGCAGGTATTCAGCTACATACGGTTATAATGGAAGCCGACACCAACGTAGTTAAGAAAATGCTGGACAGATGATGATTATAGACAACTCTCATTTCACCGTTATCGAAACTCCACGTTCTCCAATACGAACAAAACCCACAGGAATAGTTTATTAAAAAAATCGCCAGTTTTGCCGAACAAAACAATTCATTTCGGCACTAGTTTCATATTCGATGGAGTACTGCAAATCTTTTACAATGGGGCTTTGCGAAACTCCGAAAAAACACAACGTAACTAAAAAAAACTTAGTGCAAAAACAATGGAAACAGAATATTACTGAAAATGTGCGTAAAGCTGCACTTTGATGCTTTAACACTCACGACTTAAGAGCGTACAACAAATGCAATCAAAATCCTACTAAAAAGCTTCTACGTCTACATAATGACTGGCCCGCAATGGCTTTTTTTTTGTTTCAGGCAACCAAACCCCATAGACTATACCTAATACCCATAGAAAATAATAAACTAATACATAAAAAAAACATCACTTCAAACTTGGTGTACTACGTTGGGTAGGCGACGTATTGCGCTGAGTCGTGGTGTCATGTAGCCATCAGCAAAAACGCCGATACTCGACACCCGTCGGCCAAAATTTCCTCCTTTATGAAAGACTCTAGGTAATGAGCCGAAACCCTCACCACAAAAGATTTGAAATCACTTATAGTGCGACTCCAATGAACAGACATGTGGGGAAAATGGAAAGGGTGGCCTATGCCCAGCGGTGGGACATTACACGCTAAATAGATAGCACAAGCGTTAGATGGAATGACGACCTTATAAAAGTGGCCAGGGTAGACTGCATGCAGAAGGCGGAAGACATGGTATTGTGGCGCGGCCTGGGCCCTATGTCCAGCAGTCGACTGCGATAGGCCGGGTGGGAGTTGATTGAACCACAAACAACCAATTTTATTTTTATATATGACTCATGACTCACGAAAATCCAATCCGAATACTACAATGAACATCCTAGAATCAAACCCTTGAACTTGGTAGTTTCATAAAACCGCAAATAAAATGTATCGTCAATGTACGTCTGGATAATGGCTTGCATTCCTACACATTATATATTTAATACCGTTCCGGATTAAATCAGGTCAGAATCCGAATTCCGTGTAGCAACCGCAAATTATAATGATATATTTCTGTCGCTCCCATTCCGTTTAGCGCCGTGAGCGCACAGGAAGTACATTTGTGTTAATGTTTAGTTTCAGAAAAGAAATGGCCGGTGTCAGTCGGGTTAAAGTCACAATAATTCTTACTTAGAAGAATAATGTCAATGACATAAACTGTTGACAGAAAATTTACAGCCCGGTGCCATATTGGTGAACATCACGACTGTATTTTCCCGGTGCGTTAAGTAGAGGAATATATTTCGCCAGTTATGTTTAATTTCCGTAGAAAGGTACGACACTTGTAGAACAATTACCATGAAGTTTTCGTAGAAATTGTTCTACGAGTGTCGCGTCGCGCCTGTTTGAAGAAGAAAAGGCTTCTTCAAAAAGGCGAGACGCGACACTCGTAGACAGTGAATGACTAATTAACTGGTCTCAAATCTAGACACCGAGTTGTTGCTGAGAAATTCCTGACAGGAAAACCATACACTTAGCCCGGCTTGGGTAATCCAATTCAGGATCCCACATTCGACACTCGCTCCTGCAACCACAACACCGTCGACGCAGTCAAACACCCCACAATAATTACCACACCAATTAAACGATTCCTTATTACAAAACTGTTGACCTACCGCAGCTAATCACTCACCCTCTACACCAATTGCACCTCTAATACTCTCATACAAAACATCGACACCATACAACATTCCATCTGTCCACACACAAATCAAAAACAAAACAAAATGGCGGGCACACATCATCTGGAGCCATCAGCTAAAGTGCATCTAATACATAATAGAAACAACAACACGGAGTGTGGGCACATAAATCAGGCTATTTTTATCCGCTTTTGAAACAGGAATCGATAACTGTCGGCTAAATGACGAGAACTAATGAGATGATGGAAATAGGGCGGGTTAGATGGATACTTCAGGATATTTTATTATCATTTAATTATAATTATATATTATTAACCAACTTCTAAATAAAAGAGTAGGTTCTTAATTAAACGGAATCCTTTTTCAGGCCTTATTCGTACTCTACCAACACGCATTGTGCCGCGTGAAGGATAACGTAATCGTAATCCACCACGCGGGCCCAGTGCGCGTTGGTAGATGTCACATGTCTTCTAATTTTTATCGAACCGACGAAAAAACGGAGGAGGTTACTCTTATATATTTTTATATTTTTTTTTTTTTTTTTTTTTTTATGTATGACCACGCATAACTTTTTCCAGAGTAGTCCGATTTTGATAATTCTTTTTTTATTGGAAAGGGTATACCTCGAAGTTGGTCCCATATAAATTTCGAAGAAAAATTCCAACCCTAAGGGTAAGAAAACAGGGGATGATTGATTGTTTACTCACAGATTTTAATACTGAGTCGTGTATTAAATCAAAATATAAGCATGTAGTAATTAGTAGATTATAGCCACAAAAAATAATAAAATAAAAACTTTTTAATAAAAAAATTGAACCGCCGAAAAACCGAAAAATAAAAAATAATAAACTAGCTTTGTCCAACCCCAATAAATAAGTTCGGAAGTCGGTGACTTTGGATATGTATTTGATTATATGTCACCGCCTTCCGAACTTAGTTATTGGGGTTGGACAAAGCTAGTTTATTATTTTATATTTTTCGGTTTTTCGGCGGTTCAATTTTTTTATTAAAAAGTTTTTTTCTAGGACATGCCGGTTTCCTCACGATGTTTTCCTTCACCGTTTGTGAGCAGTGGTGATGAAATTATTTACACAAAGTAATGCGCCTGGCTGGGTTCGAACGCACGACCAACAACTCGTAAGTCGCGGCCGTTACCATTGGGCCACCACTGCTTTCAATGGATTATTTATTTATTTATTCAACTTACACACACTATCTTTACAGGAAACCCCCCCCCCCCCAATAATTAGAAAATAAACTTAATCTAAACTGTAAAAATATAAAGTAACACAAATAAAAAATAAACATATTCAAACTTAACTTCTTAGCTCCTATCCTTATCTAATTAACTGTAACTAACAAAATTTAACAAAACTCTTGCGAATTCACTCAAATTGCACGAAAAGATGTCAATTCTCTCATGCACTTCGTTTAATACACATATAGTGCGGGTGTTTTTGATAGCAGGTTGGTTTTGGCAGCACTCGCCTGGGTAGGTGAAGAGTGATGCATCCAAATTTCGCCATGTAATAAGGGCGAACCAGTGGATAGTCTATTAATGGGGACAAATAACAGAATTACTAGGACAAATAACATTGACTAGAGAAGTCCACTCAATCTGTGTGGATCTTTTCTCAAAATACCATTTCAGCCACCAATCTACATACATGGTCTTCTCGTGGACTGACCAAGATTATGTCTGAACTTTACTTGAAAAGCTGACCTCATCTAGTTTTTGAAATTTAATAGACGTGCTTGTACACTGATGATGAGCCGTGTGTACAAAGCTAATTGCAGGAATTAAATCATTTATCTTATGTTTAAAAAAAAAAACAACCTGTAAAGTCTCGAAGAGGGAGGTGGCGCACGTGAGGGAGTGTCAGTATATGCGCCCTCACGGCCCTAACCGCCGCAGGAGACGCCCTGGGCGTCGGGAATCCCAGGCTGATTTCCGGCCACCGTAGGCGTGGGCTTGCGGACGGCGAGTAATGGGTAGCTCGCTATCCGGTAAGGACCATGCCCAGGTCGACAGCGCGTTGTGTTCCACGCGCGCCTCAAAGAGATGTCAACACAAAATTACGGGGCCCGCAAGGGCCGATGCCTGCCAGGGGTGCGGGTTCATTCGAAAGAGATACCGCAGCCCCTGGCATATAGGCTACTGAGAGAACACGGGTGGGTTTCAGTCAGTAAAAGTCTGACACGCCCTCCTGCTCCACCCAGAGCGGGAGAAGTTATTTGATAATTTCCCACCCAAAAAAAAAAACCTGTAACGTCTCGATGAAAGACATTTGCCCAGTGGTGGGAAAGAGCAGTCTAGTCAAAAAAGTCCCGAAAACGCCTTCTCTCAGACAAAGAAGTGAGTATTCATCGGCAATTGGCGATTAATTCAGACAATATCTAAGACCGTTTCCGTAGAAGAAATTACACTTTAATCTCCACCATTATCAAAACTTACGTGTAGTTCACATATCTTAGCACTCTAAAATAGAATCCAAAACTATTTAGACTCAAAATTGTAGAAACTCCAATATGTAGAAACATAAAAATAAACAGTCACAAACGAAACGGTTGAAGCGATTCAAACAAATTGTTGGTCGTTGAATTCGTATTAAAGTATCATTGGCTACTTGAAATCTATATTAAAATATATCTTCAGGCTTCATATCATTGGGCACGCCACGATTGCGGCGGTAAGTCCCCTCTTTGAGGAGTGGTTTGAGAGGCGGCATGGCGTCCTCACCTTCCGCCTGACGCAGGTCCTCACCGGACACGGTTGTTTCGGGAGGTTCCTGTTTCGGATAGGGCGGGAGGAAACGCCCGGGTGTTTCCACTGCGAAGATCGCCCTGAGGACACGGTGGAGCACACGGTGGCGGTCTGCCCTGCTTGGGCGGAGCACCGCCGTGTCCTCGTGGAGGCGATCGGCGGCGGCGATCTCTCGCGTCCGGCCCTGGTCCAAGCCATGGTACGGAGCGAGAGGGCATGGGGAGCCGTCACCTCCTTCAGCGAAGCAGTAATGCTCGCGAAGAGGGAGGCGGCGCACGTGAGGGAGAGGCAGCATATGCGCCCTCGCGACCCCAGCCGCCGCAGGATACGGAGACGCCCTGGGCGTCGGGAATCCCAGGCCGATTTCCGGCCACCGTAGGCATGGGCTTGCGGACGGCGAGTAATGGGTAGCTCGCTGTCCGGTAAGGACCAAGCCCAAGTCGACGGCGCGTTGTGTTCCACGCGCGCCTCAAAGAGATGTCAGCACAAAAGTGATGGGACCCGCAAGGGTCGATGCCTGCCAGGGGTGCGGGTTTGTTCGAAAGAGACACCACAGCCCCTGGCTTAAGGGCTACTGAAGGAACACGGGTGGGTTTTAGTCAGTGAAGGTCTGACACGCCCTCCTGCTCCACCCAGAGCGGGAGAATTTATTTGATGATTTCCCACCCAAAAAAAAAAAAAAAAAAAAAAAAAAAAAAAGAGGCTTCATATCATCACACCTGTATTCCCAGAAGGGTTGGGCAGACGTGTAACTATAGTACGGCCACATTTCGCCAGTTATACTTAAGTCCTATGTAAAAGGGGCGAGCCTATTACCATCTATCTCTATATAAGTCATCTAATATCTACCAAACTGCACTGGGCCCGCGTGGTGGATTACAGCCCATTCTTTCTCTCACCGAGAAGAGGCTTGCGTTCTAGCAGTGGGCTGATTTAGAATATAGTTGCTTACCAGGCGTTAGCAATTCACAGAAAAAACAACCTAGTGCTTAAGTAGATTTCGACTTATATTCGATGTTAAAATGCTTTTCGATCCCTTTGAGCCACAAGATCATCAAGGATCTATTAATAACCTGAAACTCTGACAGATGGGTCGTCTGTCAATATTAACTCCACTGGAAAACAAACACAAAATAAACTCAATGTTTTTCTTGAACCCAAACATCGGCGGCTGCATCGAATTTAATGTTCTAAAGCAAACACCACAATGTCTGAATCTAATTTAACTTTTAAAATAACAAACAAGTTAACATTGAGGGATCAAATCGAAAACCAAATCCTTTCATGTTGGACAGTGTTGGGTAAAGAATAAATAAATGTGACAGATAGGACAGAAAATGTATTTTTTCAGATAACCACTGCCATTGACCGTCCAATCGGAGGGGTCGGATGAAGTTGTGAAATATATTGGCACTAGCCGGTACTCGCGACTTCGTCTACAACTGGAAAACTTATCGCTATGTCTATGTCAAGTAGCCAGATCAGTGGTTTAGGCAAAAATAGCAGACATACAGACAAACAGAATTCGTTTCGCATCCTACTAATCTTACTACATCCTACTAGTATTATAAATGTGAAAGTTTGGATGTTTGTTGCTCAATCACGCGAAAACAGCCAAACGGATTTCGATCAAATTTGGCACAAAGACAGTTTATACCCTGGATACGTACGTTTTACGTTCACATTGGAAATTTTCCGACCTCCACGCCGGCGAAACCTGGCAAAATCTAAGTAGGTTGTAATGTTAGTATGGACGCACCAGCCTTGTATGTTGTATTACATTCACACTACCTAAGGAGCACATTAGATATCTGTCGCCATGTCTCTAACACGTCTGATCTCCGCAACTCTCAATATAAAAAGTACAGCTATCTACAAAATTATACAAAAAAGGGGAAGCTGGGGGCGGCGAGTTTGTCGGGGACAGGCGATGGACTAATATTAATGGCGCACGTTGTGACACCGTGCTGAATAATTATTCTTTGTAACTTGCTTTCCGCGACTAATATTGCTATAATCTGGGTTATTTTAAAGTTACGTGTTTTTGTAAAGACAGAAGGACGTTCTTCATACTGGATGGAAGGACATCGACGCGTAAACTGTAACCATGGATTGATTCTATACATATTTTTCTTTTTCTTTCAAATTGAATACAAATTTTTCGACAGTTATTAAAAAAAATTGCTGTTCTACACATTTGTCTGCATAGGCACTGCACTTTTCTATGAAACAATAGTTTTTTTAATTATTATTTAACCGACGTTAAACGCCTTTGCATTCATCGGTTTAGTTTGCTAGTCGGTGTCCACGATGTATTTTTTTTTATGTTGCCTTAGTTTTGATTTTTGTGCGTTGTATCCCCCTTATTCTTAAAAGTTGCCTAAAGTCCAAAGTAATAATTGACGTTTGATTAAACTTTCACCATCATCATCATCATTTCAGCCGAAAGACGTCCACTGCTGGACATAGGCCTCAAGCTCCTCCTCTTCTACCGGTTCTGCGCTTCTCGCATCCAGCGGATTCCTGCGGCCTTCGCAAGATAAACCTTACATTTATGTAAATGCCTCATAACGTTAAGTAACGTTCATAACTCTTTGCTGAACCTGTAGATCGAACTGAGGACCTCATGCTCAGCAGTAGCGCTTGCGACCACTAAGCCAACGGGACCGCCTTACTGAGGTAAATACCTTTTTCAAAATCTTGTGCATATTGTATTAATAGAGGATATTGGCGTAACGTTAGCAACTTCATTGTTATGAAATAGGTCAAGGTCTCTGTGGGCGTCTGTAATGTGACAAATATAAAATGTTAATGAAAACTCAGTCGGTACAGTGACAGCGATTGTTTTTCTAATAACTGCGGGTTCGATTTCTACAGAGAATCAATACTTGTAAAAGCATAGAGATAATTATTATTAGGGTTTCTTTATTTGAGCATCTTATATACGCGTCTGAAGGTTTATTTATTGGACTTTTCTTAGTACGAATTTCTTCAATGGTTCTGAAATCTGGGTTTGTGCCTGGTTGATGGTAAAAGGCTGGCCCCCATTACATGGAATTTTAACAAAACTGGCGAAGATATGTTAGTGTACTAATATATACCTCTACTTAACCCTTTGGAGAAATCAGCGCGATGTTATGGTTTATTATGTTTCAAAAACAGCTAACCCTTGAATATCTCCCATATTTTTCTTAAAACGCACCTCATTATCACCTAATCTAAAAACAAACCAATTACTCTCCACTTAACCGAACACCGTGTAACGTTCCACTCTGCCAACTCCACTGGGAGCGAGCGTGATACATGCATTAACGAGGTCTTGAACAGACTCTAGTTGCGATACCTAATACCGGTGCAATTTTAGTGTTATAATGAGAATTTTATAGTTAAAAGTTGTTTTTATTAAAGTAGGAGAGTTTAATTAAACTTTTAAAAAAAGTATTCAATTATTAAAGTGAGTTAGGATGATAACAGCTGCACGGGTCGATCACAGGTTAAGCTCACACTCTCCGCGTTTGGTTCGTGGATGGGTGAGCACCATTACTTAAGCAGTTACGTGTCTCAGAAAGCTCGTTTTTTTTTTTGTTTTTTTCTTTTATTTGGAGTTTGGGAAATCATCAAATGACTTCTCCCGCTCTGGGTGGAGCAGGAGGGCGTGTCAGACTTTTACTGAATAAAACCCACCCGTGTTCCCTCAGTTGCCTGTATGCCAGGGGCGACGGTGTCTCTTTCGAACAACCCGCACCCCTGGCAGGCATCGGCCCTTGCGGACCCCATCAGTTGTTGCTGAAATCTCTGACGGCGCGCGTGGAACACAACGCGCCGTCCCGCCTACCATTTTTCGGCCGCAGGGGATAGAGAGAGCGGCCAACGGTATACCGACACTCCTCTTCCCCTGCGGCCCCACCTCGTCCGCAATCAAACGGTGGTGGCCCCGTCCAGGCCACCGAAGGGTAGAGCGCTGCTCAGATGCACCGGCACTCCTCCTCCGCCACAGCCCGTAACCCTCAGCCGCGATGCCTCCCATTCGACGTCGCGGCCCACCTCAGTTGGGGTGCATCTCACCGCAACCTACTTTTTGGCCGCTACGTCATCGGCTTGAAGGCAAAAGCCCTGACTAGCGGTCCCACCCTTGGGTTCCTCTCCGCTTTACCGTGGCTGGGAAAGCCACGGCTACTGAGCCCCCCCCCCCCCCCCGCAACGACAATGCGGGAACCCACTTGGGGGGGGGGCTCAGAAAGCTCGTTAGGCGTTAGTTTCGGGTAGACAGAAGCCCGAAAATCTTATAACCAGTCTTACCAAGGGGTATCGTGTTACCGGGATGTAGTGGTCAGATAGACCCCAAAAATAGTTAGGAAAAGGCTAGACAGGTTGTATTGCAGACCAAAGAGAATCCATACAGCATTGTTAACAAACAAAACTAAAAAAAAAATAACATTCAAATTGTAATCTTACGCCAGCTATCTGTGTTATGTAGTACATAATCATAATGAATAAATCTGTTAAAAAGCAAAATGGTGCTTCAAGTACTAATTAGGGTAATCATCATACCCACATACAAATTCAAGACAGAATACCAGATTCCGGAGAAAACTAATAAGGTTTTAGCTATTTAGGGAATTTTTGAGAGCAAAACCGAATACTTATAGATTTTCTAGGAAGACAAGATAAGTAATATTGTCACGTCTGTCTCTTACTAATATCCTGTCTCTAAAATTACATACTGTAAGAGACTATTAATTTCATCACCACTGCTCTCAAAACGGTGAAGGAAAAGATTGTGAGGAAACCGGCATGTCCAGAAACAAAAAAAACGACAGTGAGATCCCGCCCATCCCATGACTAACCCGCTCTATGCCCGCGTGGTGGAATATGGCTCACTCCCTCTCATAGAAGAGGCCTGTGTCCCAGACGAGGGAACATTAAAGGCTGACTGTTCTATGCTTATGCTTGTGCTAAGAGCCTGTTGAGACGTTTAGGTCCTTTAAAATGTGTTCGTTAAAAATGGTGTGATTACTAATTCTTCATTGTACGAGTACAGCAAGTTAACGGTCTTGCAGGAAACCAGGTGTTAAGCTGATCTTATCAACGCTAAAGTAGATGCCACTGCCCTCTTTAAATATTCCGTAAAGATAAGGTACACTATAGCTACGAACAGACAATGTGGATGTAGAAGTAAGGAATAAACTTCACTTTTCGACAGTTATGTTCAGGTCACATGTTATAGGGGGCGAGCCTATTGCCATCAACTAGACACATATCCGGACTTCAGGCTGGTACTAATAAATTCCTGATGTAAAAAATAAGAACACTTTGCCCAACTTGAGAATCGAACCCAGATGAGATACTCAACAGTAAAATCATTCAACGAAATAAAAGTCCAAAACGTAAATGTTTATTTACGGAAATATTTTCAGGCCCTCAGGATTAAATGTCAATCTAAAATAGATTGACATTCGGTCCTGAGGGATTGAACAGAACAGGCGAGACAAATAAATTCTCTTTTCTTAAAGTGATTTCAGATGCCACCTGCCTGTTGGGTTTTATTTTCTGACGGAAAAGGAATCTTTTTTACTGTATCAGGGTATTTATGGTCATCATCAGCTCCCTAGCCATTTCCTAACTATATTGGGGTCGGCTTCCAGTCTGACATGGTGCAGCTGAATACCAGAATTTTACATGGAGCGATCGCTTTTCTGACCTCCACAACCCAGTTGCTACCAACATTTTTTTTGTGCCCCTAAGCAAATCGTAACTTCCTAATAATCAGAGGCCCAAAGTTTCAAATATTTAACAATAATAGCGGATCATGTGTCCCGTGTGGTGCTGGGCGTGGCCCGTATGGTACCGGGCGTAAAATAATAGCACCATCCCATTTCTTCCCGTGGGTGTCGTAGGAGGCGACTAAGGGACTTACTAGAGAATGGGCAGCAGCGTTCTCTATGCATTTTACCACCATACTGCGATCGCCAACCCGCCTACCAAGCGTGGCGATTATAGCAACGCCCCCCCAAATGACAACCGGGGGAGTCGTATGTTCAGCAGTGGATGTCTTTCGGCTGAAATGATGAAGCGGATCATAGGACCAGCGTGGTAACACAATAACAGTAGATAGAAATGGTTTTAATTTGGCAATTCAACAACATACATTCGGTTAGTACGTAGTTGAGCAGCAAATTGTTTGACCATATGAAGCAATGGATTAGCAATGTATCCTTCAAAATTATGTGATGGATTGTGTTTGATAGCGTGTTACGCAACGTATGTATAGCTTTCTAACTTCCAATAAAACATTCCCGAGTTCGCTGCCCCAAACATAACCCGAACGCGAATCAAGAGCGAGATTTTGAAACCACGATAACTAAAATACATTATGCTAATGACGTCACACATACATAAATACCGACCGAGCGTACATTTAATTTGTGTCGGAATCCATGAGTTCCGTTGGAAAGGTTTACTCTGTAAATTTCTGATATTCAGCGCACATCTGTACTGACTGCGATCCAATGTCAGAAATGTGGTCCTTTGGTACGTAAATACTTTATTACTTTAGAAATCAATTCAAACAAATGTATAATCTGTTGATGGCAAAAAGATTAAGTGGTTTGATATTAAAACAGAAGACTTTACAAAAAACAACTCAACATCATCTGCCAAGGCTTTTCCTAACTATGTTGGAGTCAGTTTCCAGTCTAACCAGATGCAGTGGAGTACCAGTATTTTACATGGAGTCAACCTAGTGACTGGGTAATACAATACCCCTCTGTAAGACTGGCTGTAAAACTGTCTGGCTTTTGACAACCCGTAACGACTGTCAAAGATCTGCGAATGACTTAACGTGCTTTCCGAAGCACGGAGGTGTCTTGATAAGTTTAGATGGCTAAGCCACGCTTGCAGCGGTTGATCCATGGATGCATGACATCCAATGGCGTGCAGTCCATTAAGACAAAAAGACTGCCTACCCTACCTAAATCAAATAAATATTTAAAACTAACATTATTTTATCAATAAAAAAAAAATCTTTATTCATAAATCAGCTTTACCCGTCGAGCGTCGGTCAATTTGACGCAACTTCGCATTGCGATGCACTGGCGCCGCTGAGTGCCTCGCGAGAGACGCGAACTATTCGCGGCTTAATGTATAAGTGTGTGCTCTCGTGGTCATGCATAATAATTTATTGTGTGTGCGTTCCTATGCATACGTGGCACACAATGTAACAATTTACACACATAACCGTACAGTAGGCCTAGACAAAACACATTTCTGTTAGCGTTCACGCCAAACGCCACGCCAAAATGTATGGGAACGACATTACATGCGGAAAGGACACGACGTAACCTTTCCGCAGGTAATGACATTCCTTTTTCATTCATTCAGGGTAGTCACTGGCTTTTGACACGACAAATTACGAAACTTACCGAAGTTTTCCGAACAAAGTTGGCTATGCGACTATTTTTAAAGGTAGCATTGTTTCATTGAATTGTTGCTACATACTACCATTACTTTTTGTCGTATTATTTTTATAATCCGATTGCCGACGCCATTCTTTGTTTTGGTTGTAAGCTATGCATAGCATGTATTTAACATTTTAATGTTGATAATAGTGTGAAAATTAGATAATATTCACTGTGAAATTTGTTCAGGTGGTGTGTGTATAGAGATAAGAAAAAGTGATGCATTTTCAAAACTATCTTTCGGTGAAAAAAAATACAAACTAGTGATTGTGAAAATTAATTTTACATCGGATTTGTAATTAATACAAACTAAAGGTGAAGTCAATCGTTAATTCAATACACAACAATATGATTCATTTAATTACCTCACAGGTTGCATGCTGTGTACGCATGCTGTACCTAGCAATCGGTTATTCTGTACTTTTTCGACCAGTACGGTTATTATATTATGAACTTAAAACCCATCTATGTATCGTTATCAACACCAACAAGATGGCTTCCTGGTTACGTTTGTGGTGGCATGTTTTTGGAAAATATCCATAAATTACATTTTGCACGTCTGTTTATTCGGTTTCTTCCTGTAAATACTTTATTGTACCCGCCACTTTCATCCGTCAAAACAAATACAATTATCTTCTTTCACGAAACCCATTTCTGATCCAAAGCTATCACATTATGTTAATGCCACAAACACAGCTACAAATGCATAAATACCCACCAATATCGTCGGTTCTAAACCGAACTGATGAATACAAGCGATTCGTTTTACGCAGCCTCGTAAATCTGACTATAACATAAACAAGATAAAGACATTCCCATGCTGATGCGAGACAAGGTTTGGGAGAAATTTTTGACAGACGACTTGATTTTCGTTATGTTTCATAAATCCGTTTTTGTTTTGTGTTTTTGGTAGACGGGATAACAGTCGTGAATAAGATATCTGAAACAGTGGAAATAATCCCTTTGTGAGATGTTTTATGAGCTTCTTGAAACATAGGAGACGGCGATCGTCTAAAATGTGGTGAACTATACGGTCTTCCATAAAATATCTACTCTAAAACCTGATTAAGACTTCTAATAGCCTGAAAATCGAACCAGATACCATAAACAATTCATTGACAACTAGCTCTTACCAGCATGTAGGATAAAAATCATCACACGGTAACATACAACCAGAATAAGATGTTTTAATCTAGCTTATAAACTATCAGTGTGCCACATCAAAGTCCGTTTGACTGATAGTGCGTAATTAAGAAACAGTCAAACATAAAAAAAATGGTTTACTGGGATGTAAAAATACATATGTATCTCTAAGACTATTTTCATGTCTCTTCAATTGCCAAGACGTTAACTGTCAGATCTAATAGGTCCTGTTCGTTATTCTAATCACAAAAATCAGACAGGGCACTTTTATTTTGGGCTGTTAGAATTTAAAATATTCCATCAATAAGGAAAAGTCACAGTTTTCCTGAAGAAAATTCTGGTCCTGCCATCCAAAAAGCAGTCTTTACTGTTATACAAATTATGTATTTCTAAGAGATTTGTTTTTGTCCTCTGATGTATTTGGTTCAGATTAATATTTGCTTATTTTGATGCAGAACACCGAATATTGCTAGATTTGCAAGAAAATTCGTCCTAAGTTTATGGATTCACAGATACTTTGTCTTATTTTCGTCACTTATATTCATTATTTGTTCGGGTAGGCCGTGTGAGGGTGTTGTGCATTTATTGATAAGCTGGTAATAAGATTTGCTTCCTCTAAGAGAAGTTAAGACAGTAGCAGAACTAGGAATACCACGGTATTAACATTTGGTTATGAAAAAAGTACTATTGTAGGTAAATATTTCGTAGAGAACGATTACGAATCGATGTCAATATGAGATAAGATGTTGTTAAGTTACTGAGAAAATAAAAAAAACTTGCAAGTTTAAACACTTTAGAAAAGAAGAGAAAAAGAAGGACGAGTGGAAGACCAAACAGAGAAAGACAAGGTAAGCAATCAAGCAATTTAGAGGGCGTCTGCCTAAATACCTAGTATACGTAGATACACATCCTTCCAAAACGACGATAATTCAAACTAAAAATGTATCAATCAAAGTAAACAAAAAATAACATATTATGTAAAACCGAACCTTTCACATTTTCAACTAACAAACAAAATTAAAGCTCAACCGAAAACCATCCATGCAATCCCATATCCATTAAGAGAAAAAAATATAATCGAAATGGATACAAAAATGTTTACCTTCCTTAAACAAACGGAACAGATACAATAGCAACAGAACCGCCGAGATTTCCCTAACAATTTATGTTTACTTACATTTCAGTAGGTATTTGTACTTGAAAATATTTCAAATAGTACAAATAAAGAACGAAGTGGATGGGATTCTATCTCGAAGTTTTGTACAAGAAATTCTATGAAAAGATTTTCATCATATTGTGGAATAAAGGTTTGAACTCAATTATTGTTTTTAGAGATTAGAATTGTTCACTACCTGTCTTTGGAGAAGTCACTGGCTGAGAAATTAACGCAAGTAAGGGCTAGCTAGATTATTTCATTAAGATATCTTACCATACTCTGCTGGGTACTTCACCAGGCCACCCCTTTCTTCTGCCATACTTCACAAGATCGACATTTATCAAGCATCTGCTTGCTAGATTGTTAAATACTATTTATACTTAGCATACCAAGGAAAAGAAAAGATAAAGGAATCAAGTAGTGTTATCACTACAAGGTACATCACTTTACCTAGTATTTTTACTACCTGGATTACAAGTAGAGTTATCACTACAAGGTAAATCACTGTACCTAGTATTTTTACTACCTGGGTTACAAGTAGAGTTATCACTACAAGGTACATCACTGTACCTAGTATTTTACTACCTGGGTTACAAGTAAAGTTATCACTACAAGGTACATCACTGTACCTAGTATTTTTACTACCTGGGTTACAAGTAGAGTTATCACTACAAGGTACATCACTGTACTTAGTATTTTTACTACCTGGGTTACAAGTAGAGTTATCACTACAAGGTACATCACTGTACCTAGTATTTTACTACCTGGGTTACAAGTAGAGTTATCACTACAAGGTACATCACTGTACCTAGTATTTTTACTACCTGGGTTACAAGTAGAGTTATCACTACAAGGTACATGATGACAGTACAGTACAATTTACTACCTGGGTTACAAGTAGAGTTATCACTACAAGGTACATGATGACAGTACAGTACAATTTACTACCTGGGTTACAAGTAAAAATTACAATGTTTGTGAGAGACCTATGATCAGTTGTCTCTGGACTGAGATGATGAAATGGGTCGGAAGAGAATCGTCTCGTTTGGCCAACTAGCTTCCGATCGCGGCTTCGCCCACTTGGTACGTCGGTTAAAACTATGGTTATATAGAGGTTTGCATATTCTTTCTAAGGGTTCAAAGTATACCCATTCCAAATTTCATCAAAATCGATCTAGACGTTTCGGAGATAAGCCGGAACAAACAGTTTTTATTTTTTATTAGTACCGTTTATACTTTCATATGCATTTAGTAAAAAGTTGTATAGATACATTACTTGTTCATTGTTGAAGTCTAAAACACTTAGAGGATTTCTTCTTACTACAGCTAATCTGTTTTATTTTTTTCAAATGCTTTTTCTCAAACTTTCCCAACATCATATTTATTTATCGGAAATAAATTCTAGTCGTTTCATATCAATCGCGACGTTCAATATCGTTCACAAGCAATAACTCACATATAAATACCGTACAGTCACTCAATCGCCTTTAATAACAAAATATGGATCAACAAACAGCATTATAAAGTAGATAATTATAATTATAGCTCTGGGAAAATTACTTTTGATAACCCTTACACTTGAAGATTATGATGACAAGTCTTGAGTTAAAATATGTTATTATGGAGCTTAAGGATCTATGTATAATTCTTGAGCATTTTTTAATAGATTTTGAATTGGCATAGCTACCAAGTTTTCTTCACAGAGATAAAGAGTTTCTTTTTCAACATCTAAGCGTACAATCAACTCAAATTCTCAAGCTTAAAATATTAAAAATGCCCCTTTTAGACCACTCTCTAGAGAATTCAGGTTGTCACACTCTTCTGAACACTTACTTTAGTAAGTGTTCAGAATGAAAATCTAAAATATTCATGACCTCCTGATTTATTGAATTTGTTAACTCTAATGTAGTAGACCATGTAGAACAAATTCCGCGTAAATTAATTCGGAATACTTCGTAAGCCAAGTTCCTAATTTGAACTGAAAACGTTGCCTCGCGTTCTGTGATTAAATAAACTCTTTATAAACAGACATTAATTAAACATAGGACCAACTTTTGCGGATTATTTGACATTCATTTAAATTTCCTCGAAATTCGTGTCCCACATACGATTTACGTTGAAGTATATCAGTAACGTTACAGCATTCTCTCTTAAAAGGCTATCAACTAAATTATATTTTAAGCTTACAGTGAATGCAAAAAATAATGGTTCTATACAAAGCCAATTTCGTCAAAGCTGAATTTATGAAGTTTCAATTAGTCCAATTTTTTTGCGTCATATCACAGTTTTCCATCAGTTAACGTTTTGGTGGTTTTAATTCCGGTCTTTTAGGGGAAAAGGACCATTGTGTTACAATAGTCTGGATTTTTTACAACTGGTTGGTCGCTATCTTCAATGTACTTCATCGAACCATCAGAGACTTGACCAAACAAAATTGGTTATAGGCCACTGTTTGCTTGTTTAGCGAAAGTGCTTCGTGTAACAGATACCCATACTGTCCCAGATGGGACTGAGGGACTGTCAACATGCGGTGTTCAATATATTTATCGACTTGTGTGTTTATTTCTTATGTCAAGGCAATTTTCGGATAAAAGGAACAATTTTTCCGGTCCACAATTTTGGGACTGCTGCATACTATCAGATCAATCAATTAACATGATTGGGTAGTTTGGTATGAAAATTCCTGAATACCTAAATACTGTCAGAGATGATAAATGTGCTCAAAAAAATAATAGAGCAGCATCCCAGCGAACGTCATCAATCTAATCTGCCCAACAAACGTAAGACGAGAATATATTTCAATTGGCCGGACGAACGGAGCGGACCCAGAAAAAATAATATAAATCATTCAAAATAGCTTACGGTCGGCGATTGCGTACACTGAAATCACAAAAATTTGACACTTCCTCGGGTAATAGTTACACCCGAAAATCACACCTCACTGACCGAAACCTCGGTTCCGCACACAACATCCAACAGAGCACTATTCCCGCTGTGACGTAATGATATTATTATAATAAATACTGACACAAAGCATCGACGTTTATTAATCCAGATACGAAAACATTCGGCGCGTTCGGTCGTTCGTGGTGGGATGAAGCGACGTGCGCTCCTCGCGACGGGTCCACCGATACTGGCGAGGCTCGCTGTGCAGGGGCGCCCAAGCTCTGTGTGGGTCCTCATGTATACAAGGGGTGGTTCTGTCACAGTGTGGGTGCTCTTCAGGTCACCAGAATTCGGTGAAGACAAGCGTTGTGAAGTGGCGTGCCCTATTTTAACTGACTCTTTTAGGTTTTAGGCCGCGGAAATTGCACGCAAGTCCAATTGGAGCTCTAGAACAAAGTCCAATCGCAGTCACTATCCAAACTTTAGTGTATTAGCAGAATGCGGTTTTTAGCGAATGAATTTTAATTCTTCGGGACTCGAGTTTAATTACACGAATTCCTTTCGTGCTCAGAATGAGTAGTGGCGTTAAATCTTTGTGGTTTTACATTAGGGACCCTTTTACTGTTTTGAGTGTATTCTAAAGTAACGTGTTTGGCGTGTTTTCGAATGAAATTGTATAAATAAAAGCTGGGTTTAGAGATGATGTTTCGCGGCATAATGTAAGCGACAAATTACGATTTCAACGATTCAATCGGTCCCGAAATAAACACGAGTTTGGTGAGGATTCCGTTTTTCGATTAAGTTTTTGTTGTATATTTAGTGCGCTGTTTCATGTAAGTGGGAGCGGAATTACAATTAGTGCTAGAACACTGTTTAAAACTTCGTTTAGTAAGAATATGTAAGTTAGATGTTGATTAAATTGCACTTTGCAGAGACAGGTAACGAGGTCAGAGCTCACTCCTACTGCACTTAGCAAAATATAAGAATGGTTAAAATAGTGAAACTCTACCTACATTACGCGCAGTCTACAACTTTTACTTCTTCTCTTATGGGAGCAAGTAAGATAGCATGTTTTTTAGTTTTGACATACATGAGGGAATAGGGATCTATTGCGGATATAAACTTCATCGTTTTCTTCTGCGCTATTATAATATCCTTATCTTTTATAGGATTATACATAATTAGACTATAACTGTTGGGACACAGGCCTCCTCTCTGTGAAAGGGAGTGGGCGTAATCCACCACGCGGGCCCAGTGCTGGTTGGTAGATGTCAAATGTGTCAAAATTTTTGGTTCTAGGATATGCTGGTTTCCTCACGATGTTTTTCTTCACCGTTTTGAAAGCAGTGGTGTTGAAATAATTTACACAAAGTAAAGTGCCTGACTAGAGATTCGAAACTACGACCTACAACTTGCTAGTCGCGGCCGTTCGTACTGGGCCACCCCTGCTCATCTTACCACTGGGCCACCACAGCTGATCAGGATAATACACTGCTCATAGGATGATATATTTGCTTCTTATTGTGTTTAAATAATCTAGCTCTATAAATTACAGGTCGAACACCACCTTCACATGATATCAGCAAAATTATTCCAAGAATTTCACCAGCTTTAAAACAGAATCACTAATTTGGTCCTAGCAGACATAGACGCAGCAGTTTGACCACGAATTAGAACCCTCAAACTGTACCGAGGAAATACCCAATTTCACTTTGTTTGATCTGAAAATCGACACCAAGGTCCTAACGATCGGTATTCTGACTATACCGCTGAACGAATTTGTCCGGTGGTCAAGAGTCTAGGTACAAAGGCAGCGGCTAACCGCCACGCGTCACAAAGGACCAGATTTTGGAAGATTATTTCATTATATTCGTAGTTCCAGGCTTTAGTTAAGCTCCGCTGTAAACGTAGACTAGTAACGTATTTTTATGTGGATTAGGGTGTAAGCTTTTATCGTGGTCCAGGCTTTAGTTGGTAAATATAAATCTTTCATGCTTGTCCCGCTGTAATATCTAGAATTAGATTTATTATATCATTATTTGATAAACAAAGAATAAAATACAAGTTTTTTGGTCGTGGCTATCGTTTAATTGATCAGGGGATTTTGTTTCGTTAATATAGCTACACCGTTAAGAAGGTCAATGTGTGTAATCCCTACAAATATTATAAATGCGAAAGTAACTCTATCTGTCAGTCTGTTACGCTTTCACGCCTAAACCGCATCACCGATCGTCATGAAATTTGTCAGATATATAGCCTGGGAAATGGAGAAAGGATATAAGCTACTTTATTACGCGATAACCAATAACCACACAGACGGAGCCTTGGGCAAAAGCTGGGTTATTGTAATTATTTCAAGCAATTTATGTGGAAGAGTAGGTAATTTAGGTGGCAAAGGGCGTTCATTGTAAGATTAATAAGTAATTATAAATAAATGCCGCCTTAATGGTCTAGTGGTTTCAAGCATTACTACTGAGCATGAGGTCCTGGGTTCGATTGCCAGGTAGGGAAAACTGTTGTTCGGTTTTTCCATTAGGGGTTTCTCAGTAGCAGTCCGGAGTCTGGATTTGTGCCCAGTTGTTGGTAATAGGCTCGCTCCCTATTACTTACATGACACTTCAAAATAACTGACGTAATATGGATGGATGTACTACCTAGACATCCCAGTGCAGAAATTTTTCGTAGGTTATACAAAAAAAAAAACAGCTGCTTCATAGAAAAGTGCAATTCGCGAGCAAAATGTTTCGAACAGCGGATTTTTTTTTTTGTTAATACATAAAAAAATCCGCCGAAAAATTGTGTCTAGAATGATATGCTGAATTCATGGTTACAGTTTGCGCACTGATTAAAAATGTATCCTGTATAGGTACACAACTACCTAACCATTTTTTTTTTGGGGGTGGTAAATCATCAAATAACTTCTCCCGCTCTGGGTGGAGCAGGACGGCGTGTCAGACTTTTACTAACTAAAACCCACCCGTGTTCCTTCAGTAGCCCGTATGGCAGGGGCTGTGGTGAGATACCACAGCCCCTGGCATTCGAACCAACCAGCACCCCTGGCAGGCATCGGTCCTTGCGATCCCCATCATTTTTTTTGTGTTGACATCTCTTTGAGGCGCGCGTGGAACACAACGCGCCGTCGACTTGGGCTTGGTCCTTACCGGACAGCGAGCTACCCATTACTCGCCGTCCGCAAGCCCATGCCTATGGTGGCCGGAAATCGGCCTAGGATTCCCGACACCCAGGGCGTCTCCATATCCTGCGGCGGCTGGGGTCGCGAGGGCGCATATGCTGCCTCTCCCTCACGTGCGCCGCCTTCCTCTTCGCGAGCATTACTGCTTCGCTGAAGGAGGTGACGGCTACCCATGCCCTCTCGCTCCGTACCAAGGCCTGGACCAGGGCCGGACGCGAGAGATCGCCGCCGCCGATCGCCTCCACGAGGACACGGCGGTGCTCCACCCAAGCCGGGCAGACCGCCACCGTATGCTCCACCGTGTCCTCAGGGCGATCTTCGCAGTGGAAACACCCGGGCGTTTCCTCCCGCCCTATCCGAAACAGGAACCTCCCGAAACAACCGTGTCCGGTGAGGACCTGCGTCAGGCGGAAGGTGAGGACGCCATGCCGCCTCTTGAACCACTCCTCAAAGAGGGGACTTACCGCCGCAATCGTGGCGTGCCCAACTGCCTAACCCTTAGGTGAAACTAGGCGTGATGTTATGTTATGTTTAAATATATAACTACAAACCTTACATCAGCCCCGTACTCCCAGAAAGGTATGGCAGAGATGTACCCAACTATAGTACACCCACATTTGGGGGCAGTTTTGTTTAAGTCTCATGTATGTAATAGGTGATGAATATTAAAATAAAAAACAACAAAACTTGGTAAAATCGATTCTAAGGACCAAAAGCCGATGGTTTAAAAAGGTTCAAATAGGTGAGTAGAGGTGAGTACATGATATATCTCGGGATATTTCTAATCAGGTAACAGATCCGAGATCTTGAGGGGTTGGGATCGGTCGCCCGATTAATCCCTAACCCTACAGATTTGGGGTGAAATTGGGTCATTTGCACCTTTAGGTTTCTAGTTTTCAGAATCACTCTCACAACAAGCCGTGGTTTGGCATTCGAAATTCAAATTAAATCAAGGATCAGAGAAGTATTTGTGGCTGTAACAAAACCAATCAATGAAGCAGTTCAATCTTATAATACCTCCTTTCTAGCAATGTTTCCAATTCCTACTTTGCGTAGATTTAGGTAGGAGGCTCCAAAGAATAATAACATTATTTCCTTACCTTGGTTTTAGGAATTCATCGTCTATCGAATAGTAATTTGATTAGTTATACAATCACGAACTAGTTTCTGAAGCCAACAAAAAATCTATGTGAGTCAAAATCCAATGATCTCAGTAAAGTTTTAGTTATTTGTTATTGTAACTTTTTATTTCAGATATCAGACATTATTTTTAATTATTTCGGATAATTATTGTATTGAAATTACACCACCAATTACATTTTTAATGAAGGTCTAAATTAAAATGAAAAATTAAAATTAAAACGAAAAATTAAAATGTTAAAGTAAAATTATGATTACTTGTAAGACAAATTCAACAAGAGAAACCGAGGATGAGATCCTATCATGTTATGCTCGTGAACGGGTGCTTTTTATGGCGACTGCGCGTTTTGCTGACCATGCTTTTGCAATTGTTATTAGTAATTAACTGTCTATTTATTTTACTCCGAAGGTCCTAGCTTAAAATTTATTATTTCAAGTTAAATCTAAATAAATATAATGCATCATTGCATTTAATATAAGCGGGCACACCCTTTATGCTCGGAGGCTTTAATGTGGGTAATGAGTTCTGTTTACGTTTATTGTTTTGTTTTATTATTAATATGGCTGCTTGAGTTTAGTTACTATATTTTGATGGTATATTGACATGAGCTAGCTGAAATATGGCAAATAATTTAATTTTGTTTTGAGTAATGTTAATTACTTTCCTATTTATCTATCTTCTATCTATGTATATAAAAGGAGAAACTGAGTGACTGATCAATCAACGCACAGCCGAAGCTACTAGGACTAGGAACGTGAAATTTTGTACACGGCTTCCTTTTATAATGTAGGGGAGCACTAAGAAGGGGAAATTCGACCTTTAAGGGGGTGAAAAGGGGGGATTTTTTTGCATTAAAAATCTTATTCCTTAAGTTAATAAACTTGAAACATGGCACAAATACTTATCTAAGTAAATTATAAAGTTGGTTATTTATTGTTTTTCTAAACTATCCCTTATATGGGGATTGGGGTCTCAAAGTTTGTATGGAAGAATTTTAAAGTGCTCTCTGATTAACTCGAAACCACGTTGGATACTTTTTATCCCGGTAGTACGTTCCCGCGGGATAATTTCCGACTTCCACGCGGGCGAAGCCACGGGCGGAAGCTAGTTATTGTATAGAATCAAGTTCTTCTAACGTAACAGACAGCTGTGCTGCTGGGGAGTTTGGTGCGCCACTTCTTCTTCCCAGCTAAAGCAGGAAGTGGTGGAAGGAGGGTGTTTTAGAGGGACTGTCTTATGTAATTTTGACCTTCAAAAAGTACTGACTCTCAGCCTAGTTTGAATAAATGACTTTTATTTTTCAGTCTTTAAGATTTCGTTGCGGCTACCACGCATTTTGCAGATCAAGGATACGGTCTTTTTGCGAATAGTGGTATGAACGCCACCAGTGCGATACATTATATCCGATAAAGCTTTAAGTTTTCGAAGAACCTTTAACCCAATCGTAGCAACTATAAATGATACTATTCACCTCACACACTAACTACTCAATTACTTGCAAGACTAAAGTAATAGGGTTAATTGGTCCTTCGTTACGCAGCACACACACAGTATTCTAGAGGCCTAAATATTATATCCTCGGTTTTGGTCTAATTCCAGATCTGCCTGTGGCTGCGCTATAACTTCTATGAATAATAAATAAAGTGGGCAAGCAGATTGCACGGTGCACTACCTGAGATGTACTCGTATACAATTTCGCAAATCATAAATTCTGCGTGTGTTTCCGTGTTTGGTATGAGAATAAAGATAGAGATTTTTTGAAAGAATATAGTTCATGGTTTTATACATGAAGCTTGCTACGACTAGATTGACTGGTCTATAATAAATATAAGCTAAAAAAGCTCATGGACCAATAAATTTGTGGTCTTCTAGCGTTATAATGGTAGACTTCCTCGTTGGTTAGTTGTCGCAAACGCTACTGCTGAATATGAGGTCAGGCAAAGTATTATCGGGGTTTTCAATCTGTAACTTCACCTATCCAGACTACGGGCTGTCCGGATTTGTGCTCGGTTGATAGCAATGAGCTCATCCCCTATCATATGGGATTTAATCACCTCTGCTCAACACTAAACTACTGCCTGCTATCTAAAGGACCAGTTTTTTGAGTAGTATTATTGATAAACCAATACTTAACTCTCTCGGCATTTAATAGCTAATTTGCTGATTGTATTCATTGCTTGCCATTATTACCTACGACTTGATTCCTAGATGTATTTTCATAACTTTAAAACAAACACTAGGTACTCCTTATCCAAGGTTTCATAGCTTATGAAATAAAGCCCTTTAGCCTTTTAGAAGCGTTTAAATATAGCTAAAATTATTTTTTGATTTTTATGCAATGCTACGACTGCTTATAAAAAGTAGCCAAAATGTTGGACCAAGCACAATGAAGGGTTTCGTAATGGGATGAATTTATCCCAAGAACAGACTTAACATTGTGGTTGAAAAACATGTTCTACTATAAGTACATTCCAACTGCAAATGTAAGTGTAAGTAATAGTCGACTAACTGGTCGACTAATACTCGTTAACTCGTAAAGCCTTCATAGGAGTGATAGTTTTCCCATAACTTTGTTATCTAAACTACAATAGATTTTTTTTCAGCTGTCCATAACGAACCTATAAGCTGGTAGGAGGGGGGGGGGGACACTTGAATCTTAAAAAAATGCACTTTACAGCTCAACATTGCACAAAAGCATCCCTCGTAAAATTGTTTTTACAAACCCATAATATTGAACCGAGCACTATTCCTGATCCAATGTTTTCAAGCTTATCAGAGAAAGTCCTTTAGCCTTTCAGAAGCGTTTAAAAGTAAAACTGTTTCCAAAATCTCATTAAAGTACCATTTAGACATTACTAAATGCCACGACTAGTTTGAAAAACGATTCGGTTTTACACATTTATTTAAATCCACGAACAAAAGAATTTCACAGAAACCGAGAAACTACTTTTTTATTTCTGTCTGCGAAGCTTATGGTCATCTTACGCAGTGGTCCTTCGACCCATCTTGACAAGTATAAGTAAAACCTGTGGTAAGGTAAAGTATAAATGTCACTTGTTCTCGTTCCCATGGTCGTGAGAAGGGTTAAGTTACGGTGTCCCGGTAACTGATGGGTTGACTGTCAGCCCCCGTTTGTTTGGCACACCGTACATGACGCGAATTAGAATCTAGGGAAGCGTAGGTGGTAAAAATGGTACCTAGCATGACATAACGTCACTTTGTGTTCCCGGAAATGATAAATAAAGGTGTATTTTACATACTTGTTAGGGACATCGACGCAGACCTGTTTTTTTTTTTAGAAGGTGGCAAATCATCAAATGACTTCTCTCGCTCTGGGTGGAGCAGGAGACAGACTTTTACTGACTATAACCCACTCGTGTTCCTTCAGTTGCCTGTGTGCCAGGAGCCATGGCATCTCTTTCGAACAACCCGCACCCCTGGCAGGACGCCGTTCTGTTATCATGAATCAGTATATTAAACTGAATTAGCTGTTCCATATATTTTACTGTGTATGATAGACTTTTCTATGAAACAGTAGATTTTTTTTTGATAACCGATGATACATTTCTGCGCAATCTTGAATGATATGCTGAAGTAATGGTTTTGGGTTCCGCATCGATGTCCCTGCTAGCCTGCATAGTATATTTTTACGATTGGGATCACAAAGTAGCATTCGTGTACCGTCTAAAGAAATACTCACCTTCATTATTACGCTCACTGGAGGTCACTAGGATTTGGTGTATTCACTTTGTGGTTGGAATTATTAATCGTGAGGAACATTTTCCTAATATAAAATAATAATGTTTGTCTGAATGAATAATTATAAAGAGAAAAGAAAAGATTGATTATGTGTAAGTTCTTTTGAGCTAAAACGGCTGAACGGATTTAGATGACATTTATATTAGGAAATTGGATACCTTTTATCCCAATATTCCCACGGGATCGAGAGTTAAGCGGGTAAAACCGCGAGGCGCAGCTAGATATTCATAATACAGTCTATTAAACTGGTTATTCAACAACGTCTAGTCTAAGTACCAATATTATTATAGTAAAAGGTCAGCCAAACCAATAAAAAGTTTTACAATAATACACGTAAAATACAAAGAAAAACACTGAAACAAAAATGTTATTTGAAAATATAGAATTCAATCGTGTAGATATGAATATTTTGAAAAGTTTCATCTTTTTACTGAAAGAAAGTTGAAAACCGTTTCACTGAAAGCTTTTAGAGTTGCCACTTGTAGACACACAAATTATTATTGTATTCGAATCCCTTTTGCTATTATATCGTGTGGAGTTTTTGTACGATATTAAATGAAAATAGATGGGTATTATTTGCATTTGATAATTATTTGAATCAGAAGATACATAAGCACCGACCTATACCGACTGCCTCGTTGGTCCAGCCGTCGCTAGTGCTTTAGCTGACCGGAAGGTCCTGATGGATTCCGGATCGTGCAAAGTGTTATAGGGTTTGTCCACCAGGAATTTTTCACTGTCTCCTTGAGACTGTGCCCGATTGACGATAATAGGGTCGCCCCATATTACATGGGACCTAAATATAACTGGCGATATATGGGTGTACTATAGAAACATCCTTACCTAACCCTTCGGGGGTGATGTTATATAAAGTAATTGAATTAGAAGTTACGTGGTACCTACCCCCTATAGACCCACAAGGTTGTTTTGGCTACATCCGGTTAGACTGGAAGCCGACCCGGAGAATAAGCTACCAATGGGTTGTGGAGGTTAGATAGGCAGTCGCTAACTGGCAGTCAATGGACTGGGTAATACGATACAACTTGGTAAGACTGGTTGTCAGACTTTCGGTCATCTAGCGACCCGACAATTGTCAAAGATCTATGAATGACAGCCGCGACTTCCGGCTTAACGTGCTTTCCGAGGCACGGAGGAGTCATGGTATGCAAAAATAGTCAGCCTTCCACGGACCAACCGCAATCAGCGTAGCTTAACCTGACTGATCGACCCGCGCGGCTGTTATTTCATTGAGTAAAGTCCCCAGCAGCTGTTATTTCATTGAGTAAAGTCCCCCGCAGCTGTTATTTCATTGAGTAAAGTTTAGAAATCTTTCTAAGCGCACCTTCACGTTATTTACTTATTTATGATATTGTTCGATAAAGGCCGGATATTATACAGACATATTACTTGAACATTAAATAAGAAAAGAAAAAATAAATGTAAAACATTTTGGGTTCATTATAATATTCGTAGGCAACGCGAGAATGTATTGCTTGGACCTGTTTATAACAAGTTGCCCAAGTCAGTTACAGAACTTAGCGATGGATGTTTAAAACTCACATCAAACGTGTCCTTATCAAAAAAGCATATTATAAGATAAAAGACTACGTTGAAGACAGGGAAGTTTGGCATTAATTCCTTCTGCACATGTGGCTTCCCTGGTACCGCGTTAACAGCATAACTATGTGAAAGTCTATTAACTGATCCCAAATAACAATGTTGATTTTTATTCTTTTTATTTTTTACAATTTCTCACATATTCTTGTCATTATTTGACATTATACATCAATTCTAATATCGACTATTTATTAGTGATTGCCATGGAAATCATGTCACTTGGTTTAAACAGGTTCATTTTATTTATATGGATTCTTTTACTTAATATTATTGTGAATGAGTGAACGTTGTAGGCTAAACTGTAGATTTGTAGACGATTATCTATTCTGTATTTTCATTCCTCTAAGTACTTAGTACTTAGTGACAGGCCTGCACTGTCCTCCCATATCTATTATCACTGTAATTTGAAAACATTGTAAAAGCCAATTATTTTTAAAAGAGAAGCGATTCCAGGAAGCGACAAATTGGAACCGTGCACCTAGCTTCTGACGTTTCTTAAGTGTCCATGCAGGTATATGTGACAAAAATATATTTTAGTTTGATTTGATTTGTCACTGTCACTATCTACTGGAAAAGATCGATTTTTTTTTTTCTAGCGATAAGACCAATATAACATACAGTGACACAATGGGTGTGTCACTCTATGTTAAATCCCACATTTGAATCTTTAATTCGTATGCTGTACATACTAAATAGTATTTTATTACAGGGAAAGTTTTTATCCAGTGCGCAAATTGTAACCATGAATTCCTAACCTGTACCTCGGGTACAGGTAAAATTTGAATATAAAAGCATGTTTAGTTATAATTTGTGGACAGACTATATCTTCACGTCTTTTATTACTATATTCTGTACTGTAAGGTAAAGCTGTGTGTTGTTTTAATACAATGCCCATTATAAATAACTGTCGAACTGTTAATACTTCACATGATTTGTATAGTAGGTTAGTAGGAAAGGTAAAATATTTTTTTTTAGGTAAAATTGACTTAAAATGACACTGATAGGTAGATGCCACTTATTCACACAATGTGGTACAAGTTCCTGTTGGATCTTGTGCCACATTGTGTGAATCACAAACATCGTCTATCATGTTTGATAAACGCAATCGTGTTAACACGTCACACGGACAGACAAGTTGACTTGTCTGATTGACATGTCCATTTGTTACATCACTAGCGCCGGTGCGTGGTTCTTGGACGATGTATATTGAATAATGTATAGCTACTAATACTTATATGTTTGGCTCTGCTACGATTATAAGGAAAACGGATAGGATATCAAGTATCCACAGGTAGCGTATGCGTTACCAGGAACAACACAGAAACGCACTTCAGGTTTTGACGTGGCGACGTCAATACCTGACGTCTATAGTTGTAGCGACTGAATTCCTCGAAATAACTGGAGAGTTTCCTTGCTAGATAAGTTACGAAGTTCTGTATTTTGAACTTGAATGGTCATCCAACTAGGAAGTAAGAGTTTTTGCCATAATTTTGATAGATTATAATATCACTAGCTTTGGCAGCGGCTCCGCCCGCGTTTTGGTCTGAAAATACTACCGGGATAAAAATACCCTATATGTTAATCCAGGTTACAACGAAGCTCAGTCGTAGTTGTGTCAAAGTCAGTGAACACGCGCGCCTCAAAGAGATGTCAACATCAATTGATGGGGTCCGCAAGGGCCGATGCCTGCCAGGGTTGCGGGTTGTACGAAAGAGATACCGTGGCCCCTGGCACACAAGCAATTGAGGGAACACGGATGGGTTTCAGTCAATAAAAGTCTGACACGTCCTCTTGCTCCACCCAGAGCGGGAGAAGTTATTTGATGATTTCCCATCCACAAAAAAAAAAAAACAGACAAAACCGTTAACATAGACACTGTCAAGATTAGTAATCATTTTTGGTGACACATGGCATCACGGAAGAAAAGATTCGAAGTAAATTGTCGTTTTCCTGTCAAACTATATTCCCCGTTGCTTTGTTGCCTGATGTTTATTAAGCAAAGGGATGTTTTAATATCTTTTTTTCCTTGAGATTGCGGTTTTGACTTACAGGTTGTAATGTGAGATGTGTTGTTGTGGGATCTTGTTGCGTTTTGGATGTGGGTTGAATCCCGGATGGGGCAGTTTTTTTTATTTGATAGGCTTGATGCGAGTGAGTGGATTGTTAATGTTTGTTTTAGAAAATAAGAGTGTTTTCAATGTCGGATATCTCGAGACTTATTCTCACTTTTAGCGTATGTTGAAAACCTGCGATGATGTAAAAACAAATTGCAGTATTTGGTAGCCAATTTGTAACATTCGTGTATAAATAAGAGAAGATTGTAAGTTACAAGCTCTCTGTCCAATTTTAGCAAAAAATCATAGCATTTTCAACGATCTTATAAAAAAAAATCTAGCTTGAGTGGCTTCGCCCGCGTGGAGGTCAAATATTATCCACTGGGTACATAATACCGGGATCAAAAGAAATCTATGTGTCAATGTGTGTAATCCAGGTTTTAAACTACCTGTTTGCCAAATTTCATACAAATCCGTTAAGCCGTGTTTGCGTGATTACGTAACAAACATCCAATGTATCTTAGCTCTATTGCAATACTAAATTATTGTTATTATTTTAAATTTCCTGACATATTTATTATTTACTAGCTTTTGCCAGCGGCTTCCTTTAGGGGTTGAGTTTCGAAAAATCCTTCCTTATTCCTTGTCTACATTATAAAGGGAACCTCTGTGCAAAATTTCAGCTTTCTAGGTCCAAGGGTTTGGGCTGGGCGTTGATGAGTCAGTCAGTGAGTCCGGACTTTTCTTTTTATTTATATAGATAGATAGATAGATTATAATTTAGTAGTGACCTTTCTATGTCCAGCAGTGGACGTCTTCCAGCTGAAATGATGATGATAATTTGTGCATAATTCCGAATGTTTATTTAATAATACCTAACCTAATAATATGTTTTTTTTTAAAGTATGTTGCTAAGGGAAAGGAATGCTTTTTTGTCTTTTTTGCTACATAGCAAAAAAAAGAAAAAATACAAAAACTGACACATTATGACTATTTATGTTTTTTGTCTTTTTTTTTTGTCTAGTTTACTAGACAAAAAAAAAATCCAATCATTTATTCATTCATTTATTCATTCAATCCAATCATTTAATCATTTATTTATTTATTATTTAATTTACTACATTTATGTAGTAAATTAAATAATAAATAAATAAATGATTTCTATTTCAAACAAATAAACTTTCACATTTATAATATTAATAGGATTAGTAGGATCATTGAAAATGCTGTCACAATTTTAACAGTAATAGTCATTACCCACGAATAATTTGATTTAAAGACAACAAGAATAAGAAGTTCCCAAGTTCCAAAGACAAACCTAATAATGAATATAAAAAAACTTAACTGTTTTCTAAAACTTTTACACATGAGCGCACGCGCCTAACAGCTGTTCTCACCCTCGCATACAAAACACATCCACACAGCCTAAAAACATTTCATCAATTATTTACACCTTTCAACTGGCAGTATAACAAGAAACGTGTATGGAATGGTTGTACTCTGTGGCGTAAGTTTAACGGTTACCGCCACCTGTTATGACGTCACGCGTCAGGTGCAAGGGTGAGACGGAGGACGCTGCTGTCTTTTTCTGGTCGGGATACACCTGTACCTCTTCTTTTGATAATTTGTGGTGGGTCTGCATTCAATAAGAATAGATTGTTTATGTGGTTAAATTACTAACACGTGGTTTAATTTGAACTATGAGGTTAAGCTACGGTTCCCGCGGTCAGCCTTTTGATAGGTGGCCACTGGTCCCCTGACTTTGAAGCCGTACCTTCCTTGCCCAGAAACTTTCCTTTCGACCATTGAACTCTGTTGCCATACGGATAAACATTCATTGGATACCTATAGTTACTAGGGGGTCTCGAAATTCTGTTAATAAATTATTCTTTCAATCTCGGCATTAGGCATTTTCAGATTATCTGATAACACTCAATGAAACCGATTGGGAGGACAAGCAACAAAACAACCGACTTTCAACAAAAAGACAGAACAATTAATTGAAAAGTAACTTTAATTTCGGAAGTCGGTGTCATGTGTCTTTTTTTGTATTTTTGTTTTTTGAGTCAGTTTTTGTTTGTGGTACTTACCAGTGGTGGCTGGTGTAGCTGAAGGTGCACTTTATTACTAGCTCACTAAATATTAAGATGTAAAAGCCCCTATAAAAAAAGTTTATGATTCAAGTTTAGAATAGAACGACTTTCGAACAAAAAAGAATTTTGCAAATCCGTCTATACAGGAAAAGATTTTATCCAGTGCGCAAACTGAAACCATGAATTCAGCATATTTTATCATTCTAGACTCCCTACCTCAGATTTTTTTTGCCGGTTATGCAAAAAAAAATCAGCTGTTCCATACATTTTGACCGCGTAGGTATTGCACTTTTCTATGAAACAGCTGATTTTAATTTTTATAACTGGCGTTAAAGGACAAAGGAACGACTCCATAGTTTCCTGGGCCCAGGTGTTAACTCAATCAAACTAGACTTAATTGTAAGAGGATATAATAACAAGGCTTCACTGAAAATTGTCAGTCGGTGACCAGTGTTGCCAACTGAATAAAAAATAAAGGAATTCGATTCGCTATAAATCGATTCCACGAAACGATCGATAAGCACTCGTCACTGGATTTTCATACATATTCTGAGAATTAATTGATTTATTAATTACTATCGATTACTAAAAATTCAAGCATGCTTTTAATCGATTATTTAGTATCATAACTTAATTTCATTTTTCTCGCTTCCTAGATAGAAACTTGGTACTGTATTTTGTGATTTCCTTTAGAAAAATATAACGGTTTTTTTAATACACATTTCAACTAGTTAACTGCTGGGCCCAGGATTTCCCATCTCCTTTCTGCGGTAGGGGTTCTAGAATGATAATTATGCTGAATTCATCGTTACAGTTTGCGCACTGGATAAAAACTTACCCTGTATATGACGGAGCTATGCCCGAACATACATTCAAAAAAAAATTCATAAATTAAAAAAAGAGAAAAATAATGAATTAAAAAAATATATAAAATGAAAACTACTGGACCAAACTATGTTAAATTTGTATGGGACGAAATGGCAACTATTCCGCATCAAAATAAAGAAGAATCACGTAAATCGGATCATAAATCTCAACGTAATCTGTGTACATACATTTAAAAAAAAAATCGAATTAAGAACCTCCTCCTTTTTGGAAGTCGGTTGAAAAACCCAACACCTTTCATTTCACTTACAAATGAGCCACTACTACCTACATTATGAAACAGTAAAGTGCCAGATAATGCAAAAACGCGAAATATTTCACGTTACCATGCAATATGGTGATCGCGGACAGGATGTATCAGCTGCTCCGCCAAGTGTAGTTATAGGGGTGAAGCATATGGGCTTCGTTATGGCTTGGGCTGAGAAATAAATAATTAATAAATTTATGATTCGCTAGCTACTGCCCACGACTTTTTCCACGCGTTTAGATAAACTACGTAGTATAGTATAATCAGCATACAATGTTCCCACTGCTGGGACACAGGCCTCCCCTCTGTGAGAGGAAATGGGTTTTTGGTAATCCAAAACGCGAGCCCAGTGCTGATTGGTGGATGTCACAAGTCTTCGATTTTATTTTGGTTGGGCTCTAGGACATATCTGTTTCCCCACGATGTCTTCCTCCACCGTTTTGAGAGCGGTGCTGATGATACTGTTTACACAAAGTAAAGGGCCTGCCGAAGTGTTCGAACTCACGACCTACAACTCGTAAGTCGTGGCTATTACCACCGGACCACCACTGATCCTGCATCGTCGGTATAATAGTGTTTAGTACCACAAAATAACAATAACACTACTTTCATATTCTGTAGTGAAACTGGTGTACTTCCAAACATTCTCTATCGTAACGAAAAGACGAAGTTTTTTATAGTTTTCGTAAAGCAAGCGATGAGTGACAGCGGCTCAAGGACGACATAAATAGACGTAAGTTGCTACACCAGAAAAATGTGGTATTTATACGTTTTTAAAGACTCACGAACTCACGAGTCCCGCCTGTATTCCACGGAAGGGAAGATACACTTGGGCTGTTAAGCAAAATAAGTATACAAATATTGGTCTTATGTAATTTCGGCACAAGCACTGTCATATCAGCACAAGTTCTTTAAGGAATCTGGTTGTCACTTCCCGTTGCCCAAGGGCTGGTTTTTAAATTGGTCATTGCTTCGCCCCTTTAAGCATTGCTATACAACGCCCTAAAATGTCGCCAGTTTCTTGGGTACAGTACCAGTCACATTGATGCGGATGATTTTGCCTTCACCATATTTTGGTTTTTGAATATTTTTAGTTAAGTTTGTATATTATGTTACGTATTAATTAGTTCTTATATACGTCATTGTGGTTGTTTTATTTTAGTAGTTAAACCCGAGTAATAGTGAAAAACAAAGTTCTTTAGCATGCATAAAACATTCTTTTTTTACTCCATTCTTAAGTCCAATAATGTTTTCTAAAGAGGTACAGAGCCTGTTGCCGTAATCCGCGCATAAAACCAAAATACTACTGAGAAGTTACATAGAAAACTCAATAACACTTTACCCGGTCTGGATATTGAACACGGACCTCATGCTCAGCAGCAACCTACTAAAATTTTCAACAAATAAACAGTGAGTACATATTTGTATCAACTGCTGGCAACACCACACGTTCCATATGATCCGCGAGTTGCCTGCATTGTCACGAGCGCTATTTTTATTTCCTTCATATTATTATGTCGTATAAAAAGTTGCCAATATTATGTATTATCATACTATGGAATTTAAGTGGAATGAAGCGGAAGTCTATTTTAGTACTGGCAAACATACTGGGCAAAACGTTTTCGATCCAGGGTGAAAAGTAGCCCATGTCCTTACCTGTTCCTTAGTAGTCCTGTCCTAGGTCAAGGTCAATGTGCCTATGCCTATGTGCCAAATTTCGTTCAGCTCTTTTAGCGCGAAAGCGTGACAACTAACAAACAAACAAGCTTTATCATATTAGTTAGGATTACCACCCTAGGTTTGTTTTAGATTGACAATATCATTTTATTAAATAAGCCCAGGTACGCACCACCGTAGGCATGAGCTTGCGGACGGCGAGTAATGGGTAGCTCGCTGTCCGGTGAGGACCAAGCCCAAGTCGACGGCGCGTTGTGTTCCACGCGCGCCTCAAAGCGATGTCAGCACAAACCGATGGGGCCCGCAATAGAGATGCCACGAATATTCGGCAACCATTCGGTATTCGGCCTATTCGGCCACTTTTTTGCTATTCGGTATGTGGCCGAATAGTGCGTACTATTCGGCCGAATACCGAATAGCAAATCATGTAAAAAAAGACACGTTATTTTACTCAAAATTATGTATTTATTTCAAAATGATAACATTTTAGTACTTAAAATTAATCAGTGGTAAGTTGTGATGGATAAAAACGAGCTTTTCAGCATTTTTTGGTAGCAAACGATTGCGCTTTTCATCGTAAACGTTACCAGCCTCAGAAAATAATCTCTCACTATAAACGCTACTTCCAGGCGAAGAAAGATAAACTTTTGCAAATTTCGAAAGGTTCGGGTATTGTTTTTCGTTTGCTGACCACCACTTGTAAGGATCGGCCTTCCGATCTAGGCGAACTGTTTTCAAATAAAAATCCAACTCGTTTGCGACAGCATTCTTCTCCACGTCCTCCTCATCATTAACATTTCCCATATTATCTGTAGCGACTTCTTCAAAGCAGTTCCAGAAACTGTCGTGTATTTCAATTTCAACAGTCCTATCATTTTCATTCAAGTTTCTTTTCTTACGCGCTGGAGAAGAATCGTCATCGGTGCTACTTAGTTCATCACAACTTTTTTTTAGAGCTTCTAGAAGAATATTTTGTCTTGCTCTTTCTGCTTGAACCAATCCTAGAAAACTCGTTTTAAATCGAGGATCCAGAAAAGTAGCAACCAGATATTTGTTTTTATCATCGAAGCTGAATCGCCTTTCTAGCTCGGCCTGCAGTGAAGATCTCATCGTGACTAAATTAGGTACTTTCTCAGTTGTCTCTGCTTTTCCCAGATATTTTAATAAAGTTACTGCATGTGGAATCACTTCAGAGATGCAAGAGATACCTGAGCTAGTTATTTTTGTTATTTCTTCGAATGGTTTGAGTAGTTTGATACACTGTTCCAATAGTTCCCATTGAGTATGTGTCAGATTTATTAACGTTTCATGATCTGTTATGTACAAGGAGACAGCTCGCTTTTGTTCTAATAATCGCTCCATTAAATAATAGGTAGAATTCCAGCGTGTGCTCATATCTTGTACTAGTTGGTGGTTTGGCAAGTTAAGTTCTTGTTGAATAGATTTAAGTTTCTGCTCTGCTAAGCCAGAATGATTAAAATGGGTAACAATTCGTCTCGCAGCAGCTATCATCTGTTGTACTTCTGGTTGAGATTTTAGCGAATGATCTATAGCTCGTTGTAGTGAATGAATAAAGCACCTGCCTGAATCATATCCTGCATCTCGCACACCTTTTATCATATTAGAGCCACTATCATGGACAAGTAAATGGAGCTTGGATTGAGGAATATTCCATCTTTCTGTAATAGCATTGAGTTCTTTTGCAATATTGATACCAGAATGTGAGCCAGGAAATGATTTCATAGCTAAAACGCCATGTTCCAGAATGAACTCTGGAGATATCCAGTGCGCAGTGAAGCTCAGAAAGCTCTCGTTATTGTGCTGGCATGTCCATATATCAGATGTCACTGATAATGCTGCTGCCTGTGAAATACTGGCTTCTATTTTAGCACAAACTCTGTTGTATATATCCGGAACAATTTTCTCGGTCATGTAAGTGCGACCAGGTACTTTATAATGGGGCAAAGCGTTTGCCATAAGTCTCTGAAATCCAACTCGTTCCACAAGTGACAATGGTTCGTTGTCCAAAGCAATCATTTCGCCAATCAAGTAATGATATTTTATTGATTTCGGATCATTAATGTCCCAGAGCAATTTCCTTTCTGATGTTTCCTTCAGGGTGAGCTGCCGTTCTTTTGATCTGGACGTTCCAGGTTCTGCTGGCATCTTGGCATCGGTAGAAGTAGAAGTACCGCCCATATTGCTGCCACTTGTCGATGGAACATTAATTAAAGCAGCGTATTGGTCAGCATGTTTGCTTTTAAGATGGTTTTTTAAAGAGGTTGTAGCTGTAAATAAAAGAAAATGAAATTAGTTGTAATTAAATATGTTATTTTATTTCCCTCATCTATCTTATAGAAAATCAAATAAATATAGGTATATAAATAATTTCTCATAAAACTTTATTCCGAAACAACTAGGGCAAATCGATCTCCTTTCTTTTGTAAGTAGGTATCTACAAATAGGTACAGTACAACAACAAGGTAAGTAGGTACGTAGTTTAAGACAGAACCAGTTAACAAACAACCACCTACCTACGTAAACGTATTAAGTGAATAAAACTCTTTCGAAACTATTAAATTAACCTAACGTTTTACTTTTTATAATATTTATATAACAACAACGTTGTCTAAACTTTATTCACTTCAACAAAAACAATAAAACATAACAGAAATTTAAATACGTTTTACTTACTTGCTTTCTTTCCTTCTCCGCCTCTTGAGATATTGATGCTACATAACAAACACTGGGCCAGTTTATTATTTCACTACAAATCTCATAATATTCCCATATGGGCGATTTTTTATTAACCGGTGTCATTTTATAAGCCATTTGACAAAAAAACACTTGAAAATGAACTAAGGAACAAACTTCTTAGCAAAATAGTAATTAAGTTTCACATAACGTATTATTTATAAACTAACAAAGCGCTCCGTGACGCGATTTACTCGCAATTGAAACAAATACAAACAATGTTTGCTTGCACTCCGCCCCGCGCGCGCTCCGTCGTCGCCTGCCGCGCGAACGCAACGAGAAAAACAGGTTGTGACTTGTCTTATTCCAGCTAACGCGCCCCCACCAAGCATTCGGCGGCCGAATATTCGGCGCTTCGGCCGACAGCGTTGCCGAATATTCGGTATTCGGTATTCGGCCAATTCACTATTCGTGGCATCATTAGCCCGCAAGGGCCGATGCCTGCCAGGGGTGCGGGTTTGTTCGAAAGAGATTCCGCAGCCCCTGGCATACGGGCTACTGAGGGAACACGGGTGGGTTTTAGTCAGTAAAAGTCTGGCACGCCCTCCTGCTCCACCCAGAGCGGGAGAAGTTATTTGATGATTTCCCACCCAAAAAAGAAAAAAAAGCCCAGGTACGCACGCGCGTGTTTTTCCTGCGGCAATATTTCGTATTTATATTGGCGCACTGGATTTCCAACGCACTGCCTATCGCTAAGAGTTCAAAATCCAACAGTGTGTTTGCTTGACGTGCTGGGATGCGCTATTAAATTCTCAATGCTCGGCCTAACAACCCAGAGTTGGAAATCCAATGCAGGATAAAATTCTGCCGCGATATTTTTACGTCTATGCGAACGTGGCGTGGGCAGGAAGTTCTTTTGCCGTGCTACTATAATTGTTACTCTTATAATAACCTAGTGGTCGGTTCAAAATAAGGGTCACCCATCCTCGCACGGACTTAGACAAATGTATCTTAACCAATCAATCGACTTGCCGATTCTTATCTCTATCCCTTCTTAATAGTTATAATCATTTTAATAACGACACCTAACATCAAATCAATCATATTAAATCCTCTTAACAAAAATCAAACGTTGAAATATCCAATAAAATATCTCATCAAAAAACAAACATTCAAAATGTCATAATTTACCATCAACGTAATACTTGCGTGTCCCATCACTATGAAATCCGGACGTCCTTAGGGAGGGTATTATTTACACTTTCAATTGTTTCGGGGACCCACGGATACGGTATCGGGAACTAAATGTCGTTTATACGGATTTTCATTAGTTTATTGTGACAGTGTTTTGTTTATAGGTCAAGATATAGGAAGGGAACTGGGAAATGGGAATTTTTGATGACACGAAGGGAGTTCAATCGACTTGGATTTGACGGAGTTTTGAAGGAATCGAATTTTAGAATGCATATGTATTCTTTTTTTTTTTCCTTGAAATAATATATTCTAAATCAGGGGCTTGTGGCTGACAAAGAAGGTGACAAAGTGTGTTTAGGTACGGATTTTACTCAAATATCTTCTACTCTAAGATAACCGACAGATGTCGTATAGCCCTTTTTTTATCCAAATCGTTATCAACTCCTCATGCTATAGATACAGCACACAGTTCGCATCTATAGTCCAGGTGCACCGCTGTCTCTACACATTCCGTGCGTCGTGCTAGTTTAATTAATATTCTAATTCTCGAACCTCGCTTATCTGCCGCCATGTTGAATACTAACCGATTGCTGCACTAATGTGAGGCAAAGGCATGCATATCGTACGATTTGGCAACGAAGACACATACTTAAGTTAGTTTGGTGATTATGGGTACTACGACGGTTTGAGGACTGTATTTGAAATGAACTGTGATAAGATGTCAATTGCTGAATTATTATGTTGTTTTTTTTTATGTATGGAAATCACATACAATGCGAGATCAGCTAATACTGGAAATGTACCTATAGCTTGATGTGTAGCCGTGTGTACATACTAAATAGTATTCTATTATATTCTACTTAGTGAAACGTCTTATTGTTATGATGAATGGGAGCTGTGGTGGCCCAGTGGTAACGGCCGCGACTTACGAGTTGAAGGTCGTACGTTCGAACCCAGACAGGTGCATTACTTTTTGCAAATAATTTCATCTTCACTGCCCTCAAAACGGTGAAGGAAAACATCGTGAGGAAACCGGCATGTCCTAGAACCAAAAATTCGAAGACATGTGACATCTACCAACCCGAACTGGGCCCGCGTGGTGGATTACGGCCCAATCCCTCTCACCGAGAGGAGGCCTGTGTCCCAGCAGTGGGAAGATTATAGGCTGATGATGATGATGAACTAAAAGTGATAAGTTACCAGTGTCGCCGGACACAGTTAAATTTTATTAAGTAACCTATGGATGTTTTCGAATAAAATTTAATTTAAGTATTGGAAAACAAACAGTTAATTTAACATCCATCGGTTTCTTACTAAAACTTCAACCATATCCGTAGACCCTGGTTACTTATTCATCTCTAGTCTAGTGGTTGCAAGTTCTTTGTTCAACTCCCGGGCTGAACTAAGAATAGATAAGTACCTATAAAGTTTTCCATTAAAATATTCTCAATAACTGAATTTGTACCCCATTTACTGTGGAATCATAATGAGTATACAATTCAATTCAATATATGCGTAACGCTTCGTAATGTAGGTGGTAGTAGTTCTAAGTAATATACAATAACATAATAATATCACGCCTATTTCAGTCGAAGGTATGTACACCCACATTTCGCCAGTTATGTTTAATTCTCAAGTATCAGGGGACGAACCTATTGTCATCAACCCGGCACAAATGTGGACTCCGACCTGGTACTGAAAATTACAAATGGAAAACAACAAATAACACTTTGCCCGAACTGGGAATCGAACACAGTACATCATGCTTACCAGTATCTCTTCAATATTATGACCTCAATACACAATTCCTAACATTATTTGAGCATCGTTAAATGTAGCTATTAATAAATAAAGTTCAGTTATCGACTCCGTTGAAATAGCGGCTGCTGTTTATGTATATAATAACGTTAAGTTATTTAACTGTAACGTTATTAGACTTTAGCGTAACTATTTGGAGCTTAATAATTTGTTACATAATTCTGTTTTTAACTTTGAATGGGCGCTTTGTTGAAACTTTTGATTCGTGTCTATTTACCTCATATTATAAATTTTCGTCTGTCTACTTTGATTCGTGAGATGTGTAAGTCAAAGTCAAAGTTATTTATTTGCAGTAAATGCGGTACAAAAGATGGTAGTTACATAAATTGTTAGTACGATGACACATTTCGCCATAAGTTGGCATGCAAATATTAAAGTAAGATGCTAGGGGAAGCATGATATGCAAATCGCTACACAAACGTACAGAATACTTTAATGTCAATTTTAAGCTTCAAAAACTCAACAGTTAAATAAAATAAAATACGCTTGTTTATGGAATGCATTGCCTATTGAAATCAAACGCGCTCAGTCTATAAATGTGTTTAAAAGACTCGTCAAGGATCATTACCTGTCGTTGTAATCTAGTTCTCATACTTAACTGTAATTTTCGATGTAAAGTCTTCATCTATTTTCGTTCCTTATATATTTAGTATGTATGTATATATTATATAGGATAGGATATGTATATATCTATGTATCTATTTTAGTATATTGTATATTTATTATTTGCGCCAACAACATCCCCATTTTAGATCCAGACCAATCGCTGTCCATGCCAAGGTTGCCTGGAAGAGATCGCGGAAAGCGATAAGGCCGCCCATTGTATATTTTGTAGTGTACCTTGTTTTTTTGTAATGTATTTTTGTGGTGTACAATAAAGTATATATAAATAAATAAATAGGTGATTGCTATTCCAATATACAAACAAAGTTTGCCAATATTAAATAAAATGAGAACATAGAAAATAAAACACAAAACAAAATGCAGCGCGTACAATAGGGAAACAGTAGGTAACACTTTTTAATAAGTAAGATTATTTACAATGCGTTTCTGTAATGATAAGACTGACAAGGAGTTTTTTTGAGGAATTCAGATATAGAATAAAAACTATGTGAAATGAGCCATTTTTTTAGAACTATGCAAAATTTTCTGTAAGGAAGGTCAGTTATAAAACTTGGAATTGAATTATAAATAAGTGGCGCCATATATACGCAACTACGTCGGAATAGTTCGATCCTAGGAACAGGCATTTTTAATAAAAATTGTGTGGCTTTTCGTTGATTGGTTATAATATTAGTTTCAAAAAGTGAATAATTCGTTTTAACGAACTTAGCGATTTCATATATATAAACGCAAGGAACTGTGAGAAGCTTATGTGATTTGTACCCTGGCCTGCAGGAATCAGTCCAGTCCATATTGGAAATTGCTCGTATGCATTTTTTTTGTGCTAACAGAACTCTAGAAATTACAGAAGAATTTCCCCAAACAATGATACCATACCGGATGAAACATAGGCGTGATACACCATTAAAGCAGTTGATCTGGATGTCTCATTTTTAACTTTCTTAAATGCAAAAACAAACCTATTGATTTTCATACATATTTCATCAATATGTTCCTTCCAGGTGAAATTGAACATTTCACCTGGAAGGAACATATTGATGTATGATCAAGTGTTATACCAAGGAATTTTGTTTTATGTAATTGTTCTACTATTTGATCTCTATGCGATATTTTTAAGTGGATAAATTTACTTTTCTGCGTTTTGAAATTAATTAGTTTCGTTTTTTCTACGTTAACTCTTAAAGCGTTGTTATCTAACCAAGTAATAATTTTATACAAAGTGTTATTTATATCAGACTCGTATGATTCCTCATTTTTACAATCCAGGATAACCGTTGTGTCATCAGCAAACAGAACACAATCCTGTTCAATAGCTTGAGGGAGATCGTTACAAGGAATAGTGGTGGCCCTAAGATGCTTCCCTGTGGAACTCCGAAGTAATTTAGTCGGGGTTTTTTTTTTTTTTTTTTTTGGGTGGGAAATCATCAAATAACTTCTCCCGCTCTGGGTGGAGCAGGAGGGCGTGTCAGACTTTTACTGACTAAAACCCACCCGTGTTCCTTCAGTAGCCCTTAAGCCAGGGGCTGTGGTGTCTCTTTCGAACAAACCCGCACCCCTGGCAGGCATCGACCCTTGCGGGTCCCATCACTTTTGTGCTGACATCTCTTTGAGGTGCGCGTGGAAACACAACGCGCCGTCGACTTGGGCTTGGTCCTTACCGGACAGCGAGCTACCCATTACTCGCCGTCCGCAAGCCCATGCCTACGGTGGCCGGAAATCGGCCTGGGATTCCCGACGCCCAGGGCGTCTCCGTATCCTGCGGCGGCTGGGGTCGCGAGGGCGCATATGCTGCCTCTCCCTCACGTGCGCCGCCTCCCTCTTCGCGAGCATCACTGCTTCGCTGAAGGAGGTGACGGCTCCCCATGCCCTCTCGCTCCGTACCATGGCCTGGACCAGGGCCGGACGCGAGAGATCGCCGCCGCCGATCGCCTCCACGAGGACACGGCGGTGCTCCGCCCAAGCAGGGCAGACCGCCACCGTGTGCTCCACCGTGTCCTCAGGGCGATCTTCGCAGTGGAAACACCCGGGCGTTTCCTCCCGCCCTATCCGAAACAGGGACCTCCCGAAACAACCGTGTCCGGTGAGGACCTGCGTCAGGCGGAAGGTGAGGACGCCATGCCGCCTCTCAAACCACTCCTCAAAGAGGGGACTTACCGCCGCAATCGTCATCGTCATCGTTATCAAATTTTGTGATTCTCGTGATCTGAGTTCTATTTGACAAGATTTGAACCATTCTAGGGCTGGACCTCTTATACCCATTTTACTTAGCTTATCAATGAGAATGGAGTGATTTACAAAATCGAAGGCTTTACTAAGATCCAAAAACAGAGCTGAAGTTGTCACTTTCGAGTTGATGTTATTTAGGATCGATTTCACTAAATTAAACGCTGCCAATGAGGTGGATTTGTTTTTCCTAAATTCATATTGCTGTTTTGCAAGCATATTATACTCGTCCAGAAAAGAGAGGACTCTCTTATACATAACTCTTTCAAAGACCTTTGGTAGGATTGGTATCAGCGCAATAGGTCGATAATTATTTTTATCTGTTTTAGATCCTTTTTTGTGCAGTGGTTTTATAATAGATATTTTGAGTTTTTCCGGGAAGCAGCCTTGTTCTAATGATAAATTTATAATATATGAAAGAGGCTCTGCAATGTATTGAGCGATTTGTTTTAAAAGATCTGTAGATAAATCATCATAGCCACACGACCTAGTATTTTTTAATGTTTTTGGGATGCTAAAAATTTCAGCAGGTGTAGTAGGTCTTAGAAATATGCTATTGTCGTTGCTTTTTACATTTAGATCGTAAGTGCTGTTTTGTAAGGTTGCGTTATTTTCAACAATATCTATGAAGAAATTGTTAAATAGGTTCGCAATATCCAAGCCTAATGTTGCAGTAATATCATCGTCAACTATACTATTAATATATTCTCGAGACCTTTCGTTACCTGTACTGTGTTTAACAATATCCCATGAAGCTTTACCCTTATTTTTGGAGTATGCAATGTGCTTTAGATTACATAAAGATTGCAAATTATTAATACATTTTCGTAACATATTGGAGTAAACCTTAACTAACCTAGTTTTATTTTCACTGATTTTGTTTACATAATATTTAAATCTTAATGCTCGTTTAGTGTAACTACTTTTTTTAACTCCTTTTGTTATCCATTTTAATGTACTATATTTGAATTGTTTTTTTACTTTTATGATAGGGAAACATAATTTATAAAATAAAGTGATTGTGTCATGAAAGTTATCAAAAGCATTATTAGTGTTGGAGATGTTGTAAACATCAGTAAAAGAAAATTGACTAATATATTCAATGATTTTTTTGCGATTTTCTTTACTCAGGTCATTTACAATCACGAAATAATAGCCCGATATTGGTTTTTGATCATATTCAAATTTAACAACCTGTGAGTAAGTTTTACCTGTTATATTTGGAATATTACTGATGTAGTTATCAATACATGTGTTCAACCTGGTGGCTTCTTGAATGTGCCACCGCATACCATAGTTTGAGATGAGTTCTTTCAATTTTGTACAATTAGTGTCATCACTTAATAGATTAATATTAAAATCTCCTGCTATTATTATTTCACTTTTTTTATTTTGAAGTTCCAGTAAGGTACAAAATCTACCAAAGTTTTCAAAAAATATATATTTAAATTAGATGAAGGTGTCCTGTATATACATAATATAATCACATGTATGGATTTAATTTCTAGTCCACAAATCTCATAGTGTTTATCAATGGAAAATTCTTTTACTTCTTTTAATTCAGTGCTTTGGAGATGATTTTTACAAAGTATGCATGTTCCTCCTCGCCGCTGATCAGGCCGAGAAAAAATGGCACCAACATAGAAATTATTAAGTTTGAGATATTTTTCTTCCCCTACTATAACAAAGTGTTCGCTCAGGCATATAACGTCTATATTAATATGAGATTCATGCATCTCATTAATAGTTAAATCAATATATTGGAGTTTGTTTAAAGCCCCTGCAATATTTTGATGCAGTACTGAAAAACTATTTCTACTATATTTTAAACTGCTATTTTTGTCATGTTTTTATTAGTTACGAAAAAACCGTTCTTTAGTTACCACAACGTTGTCCGGAGAAGAATGTATTCGTGACATTAGTGGTTTAACAGCTTTAGAAAAATAAGATGATAAAATAATAAGATGTGTGCAACAGCATCGACGCTTAAACTGAAACCATGAATTCAGCCCATAATTATGACCTTGGAAATTTCTAATCGGTTACAAAAAGAACCGCTGTTTCTAGATAAGTGCAATACCTACGAGGTCAAAATGTATGGAACAGTAATTATTTTTCGTGTGTTCGTTCAAGTTCCGAATCATGTATTGAATATCAGCCTGGTATTGTATCTCCGCGAAATAAAGGTGTCTTCTCAGAAAAGGCGTTTCAGACAATTTATTGTTCTTACGTCAATACACAGGAATGTTGGTTTAATGGTATAAACAGTGACACCAGATACATTGATGATACCGAATTAATGTATACAAAATATTGTCAAACAATTTAGATGAGTAATTTTTGTTGTTTTCTATGGTAACTTCTCCATGCGAAATTGCAATTCAAGGGCGCATGGAATCAATTATAGGTATTTTCTTAGTTGCTATAATATTTTCTTGTAAATGTTGACCTTCTAATGGGCGCAAATGATTTGATTTTGACTTAGAATGTTTTTCATAAGTCAATAAGATTTAATTGCTGTAAGCCAAAACTCGCTTTCTCAGAAAAGAAAAGTTTTTATTTGGTAAACACAGCCTGCATGGTGGCTTTGCACAAGACACAAAAGTGTAAGAGAACCAATACTTTTCAAGCTTAAATATACCATAGCTCTTTACGAGTAAAAATAGTAACACTTACTGGGGATTTCTTACTGATTAGAGGAATTCTCACAAAAAACTCTACCTAACTCCACAGAAACTTTGTCATTTTTCACAATATTTGGTGCTGAGACTAATAATAGTGATGTGACACTAAGCCACGATTCTTGCAGGTACGTCACTAGCGTGCCGAGGCGCGATACCGGCTAATCCCGTCGTTTGTGTCATTTGACGACACTGCGCGAAACAGGCGCAGTGCACACTAGCTGAACGCTAATGATTTATAGATACGGTTTCGGGTCGCTTTGAGTTAGTGGCGTTCAGTGATAGATACTAGATAAACTTTTCGTTTGTAGCTCCTCGCATGGTTCTGAATTTAAATTATAAAAGTATGTTAGAACAGCGGTGGTACACTGGTAACAGCCGCAACTTACGACGTAGGTTCAAACCCGGGCTGATGCTTTACTTTATGTAAATTATTTTCATCACCACTGCTCTTAAAACGGTGAAGCAAAACATCGTGAGAAAACCGGCATGTCCTAGAATCAAAAATTCGAAGACATGTGACATCTATCAACTCGCACTGGGCCAGCGTGGTGGATTACGACCCACTCTCTCTCATAGAGAGGAGGCCTGTGTCCCAGCAGTGGGAATGTTACAGGCAGATTAAATAGTATGTTAGGGTGTGGTTTTGATGAAGTTTCCAACTAAGTGAATCTATAGTAAAGGCTAGATCAAATCAAACGAATTAATACAACAGCTACAAATCTCGCGCGTAATAATTTAAATCCATTTCCACATTTTAAAAAAATGTTTTTTTAGTGGTGTATTAGCATTTTGGAATCTAATTAATTTTCAAAAATGCGTGTAAAACCCTATTATATTATAAGTAATGTATGCAAATATTACTAAACTTTTTAAAGGGTAAACGGTGAAGTTTCTTGCCTTTTGAAAGGGGCGAGTAAAATCAATTCTATTTCTTTTATTAATTTTAGGAAACATATTTTAATTTAATACATAAGCTTATCACAAAAATGTAAACTAAATAAATAAACAAATAAAAACAAAAGGACACTTAGGTGTCGAAGTATTCGTTCGCATCGCTGTCATCAGGAAACGCCACGTTGAATGGTAATGCTAATTCTTTGGCCGAAGAATGACCCAGCCCTCTGGTCACGTGAAGTGTCGACCAGCCGGCGAGAAAATTCCTTAAGAGGAGACGTGCGCTCGGGCCCTATGACCCGAGAATACGACCCCAAACGACTCAAAACTGTAGTTACCCATAAGGTTACAGTATTTACGCCGCTTGAGGGTCTTAGTAGCCGCAGCAGCGGCACCAGCACAGTCCGTCGTGCTAGGAACATGAGATAGCGCAAGGGTGTCGACACAGGTTGCATCCCACACCAGAGGTCTACCCATCTTCCAAGGCATTCTATTTAAATGTAAATTTTGACGTTCGTAACCTTGCCTTTGTGTCTTTTTGAAATAAATGTTTTGACCTTGTAATTATTGAGCAAATATTTGATTGAAAATCACTTAATTAAGACCTTCAAGTCTAAATTTGTGGAGAATCATTCTAGTAACACATTACTACCCCACTATTGTGCCCTCATCCTAACTCTTATCCCCAGCTAAGCGTTCCTTGGCGCGTCAGTATCGAAACTCGGCCGCGGTTGTGTCATGTTCCTTTCTTATTTATGTTGTGGCTCAAGAGGCAGGGCTGATGCTGACGAAGGGAGGAATTAATTCAACTAGTGCTGTGGTGAAAGTTATCTGTAATGTGTTTTCTTCGTCTGGTCTTAATTCTTTGTGTATCACCTACGTTATATGTACATATTAAGGTACAAATATTTTAGGTAACGTGATAATAATTTGCGTCGACTGTGGTATTTTTCAATGATTTTTTTTTTCCGTGACCCGGAAACTGTTCATTGATGGGTATACTCTACCGCCGTATATATATATATTAAGGTGACAATAGATGACAGCTACCTACAGCGATGCACTGCCGCCCGTCGCGCGCAAGAGACCCCGCCTCAACGCGCATCAATTTTTTCGAAAAACAACCCATGTTGATTTATCAAACACAATTCAAAGAAAAACCGTATACTACATTTTGGGTGGTTAAATTGTCTTTTAGATGGTGAAAGTTTCATGGAAATACACCCGATAGTTTTTGCGTGATTATCATTTTTATGTCCGCGATAGACCAACCAATTAATTACATTATGTTATAAAAATATTATTTAAAATATTCACTTAACAAATGACGAAGAAAATTGTCTAGTTTAACATATATTTTTTCCAAATACACGAGACAAGCCATTTAGGCGTGATCTTCAATTTAAAGTCCTTAAAACTCATCTATCCCCGCCTTAATTAAAACGACTTAAAAAAAGAAACGATAGACGGTAGTTTGGAACCGTCGTTGGGTACCGTCATTTTTTAAACATAATAATGAGCAATTTAAAATGCAATCGAAATTAGCGAATTCTATTTTTCTTTCATTCTATTCTAAAAAAAACTATAGCTGAAGATGTACGTGCCCCTGTGTTGAGGCATTTCGTTCGTCTGATGATCTTTTAGGGAGGCATCTCCCTATTGATTATCATGACGTGGCGGGGTGTCTCAGCGCAGGGGAATCTGTGTGTAGAACTATGTGTAATTTTATTTAGGTAGGTACTAACAATAGTTTTTCCAAGTTTTTTCTTTTTTGTAAACTAACCTTTGGATCTTGTTGTCCCAAAATAAATACATTTGAATTTGAAAAAAAGAATTGTACGCCTTGCATCACACAAACCTCCTTCTCAGACTTCTTTACAATAAAAAAACTTGCAAAAAAAACCGCCCCACTAATTTAATTCCCCTTCAACTCCAAACAAGTCCATGCATTTTATTGCTAATTAATTGCGAGGTTTTTCTAATTAAGACCGCCCGCCGGCCGCCTTCTTACGAGCGGCCAAACGGCGGCCACTATGCTGGAAATAGGCCATTAAAACGCTAAGATTTCAGGATATAGCCGACTAATTAAGCATTGCGATCGCCGCCACTAAATAAAACATGAGCCCAATAAATTGAGCCTACAGAGAATACGTAGGTTCAACATAGTTGGCGGGTTTTGGGGGAATTTCTTGGATCTTATACTAAATTAAAAATCAGATACAAAATGTCCGAGGCATGAGGAACAGGGTGTGAAGTTCACTTAATGCCCATAGAAAAGGGACAATCCTCTGATCAGGTGGGTGTTGTATCTGGTAGGCTACTGCCCGACAATTGATATTGGGACGTAGTATATCATGCTAGTTGCGGGGATCCAAGATTTTGCGGGACGTCCATTGTGATGTGTAGTTCACATGTGGCGATGTAGATGCCACTACAAGGCCATTCAAAGGCACTTTTGAACGTCAACATTTACAAGAAAATAGAATTAATTATAGTACCAAAAGGTAGTTGCATTACTTATGTTTTTAAGAAATAAGTAAATTAAATAAGGTAACAACACCCACCATGAAGCTTAATGAGTAGGTCATCAGTCTCATAATATATGTAATGTACCTGCCGAAGTAGGTAGGTATATGTACCAAAGAAGGTAAGTATATGTATTTTTATGGATCTGGGTAATTCATGGTTTACTCTCTTATAAAAAATATATTTAAAATTTATAAAAATATAATTGACGGTTTGCACAGTTATAAAACAGTGGTCACCCTGAAATACATGAATAAATATACAAAAGCTAAATGGTTGTCGCTTGAATGGCTTCAAAGTAAGCTTCAGGGCCGAGCCAGGCCCTGGCCATATACTTAAACTCAAGTATATACTTATCAGGCATCAAAGACATTTAAATATAGTTTCGATAACCGGGCCAAAGCGGACTACACCAAAATCTACTAGGTATCATCTACAGGGCCAGCCTCGCTCATGTAAGTTCTAGGTATATCTCGTGTGAACGTTTAAATGGTAATGGTGGTTTAAATCGTCTTTTCGGTTTTAAAACAATTTAGAACTTAGCGGATAAATGGTTTAAAATGTTTATTTTATTTCATAGAATGCACTGAGGCTTCACACAAAGTACCTGGACCACACTTACTATTATTATTGGTTTAAAAATTTCAAGGGCAATTGAAAAAAATAGTATATACTTTCTAAAAATATGCAGAGGCTCAGTAAAAACCTTCGACTATTTTTCATTGATACTAAGCTACAACCTATTTAAAAAAAAAATTAAATAAACCCGCTTACCGAGATTGTTTTCAGCTAATCTTAAAAAGTTGTTTATGTATGGTAGGTATACGAGTACCTATGACTTCACATATAGTAAGGAAAGAACATTACCGTTGCGTGAATATCTTACATTTGCCTATATAACTTAATATTTAAAGTAATACATAATCACTGTACGGCCCATGTGGTCGTGGCTTACAATCGTTTTAATCAAATTTAAAACAGGTTTTCAACCACGAAAAATGGTTTAAAACGGTTAATGTACAACTATATTAACGTGTCATACGCCCCACATGACGGGCCGCATTTTATGTGAAAATTATGTTCGGAAAAAATATGCCTAATTGTACATTGTGGTATTGCAAACCTCGTACAAATCAAATATGCCTAATTGTACATTGTGGTATTGCAAACCTCGTACAAATCAAATATGCCTAATTGTACATTGTGGTATTGCAAACCTCGTACAAATCAAATATGCCTAATTGTACATTGTGGTATTGCAAACCTCGTACAAATCAAATATGCCTAATTGTACATTGTGGTATTGCAAACCTCGTACAAATCAAATATGCCTAATTGTACATTGTGGTATTGCAAAACCTCGTACAAATCAAATGACTGAACATAATAAAACTACATAGTATTTAGATAGATAAATTAAATAATTTTCTATGTCCGCTAAAAGCCTGACAGCTGCCATGTAGATCTATATAGATCCAGCAAGCGAATATTTCGATCCACGTGGGAGCTCAGGCTTTTAGCGGTTAAACTACCTATCTGACGGTTTGTATTCATTCATTCAATTCATCAAAGTTTAGTGCCCATAAAAATTTATAATTTCCAACTTGGCTATTATTGTAATTCTGCTAGAAGATATAACCTGGATGAATGTTCATGCACACATTTTCTTCAAAATGTCTTCTAATTGCCTCTCTATTAAAGATAAAGATGTATTTATTTGTTTAAACATGTGTAACGTGATACATAAATATGCACACCTGGATGGAAATTTGTTTAAAATTGTGGGTTCAACATGTTTTGCCATATTCGGCGTATTGTATCTTAAATCTTTTTGACTTACCTAAAATATAATGTTCTTTCTTTAGTATTGTTCGACTGCTCATAATACGTAGGTAGTTGAATAAAACTAACGAAAAATACTTCAATACTTTTCGCTTAATTCTCTTTAAACAAACATAAAAATCACAACTAGATGGAGGGCGGTGCCTAGGTCGCCCCACAAAGAAACTCTGTCTGTCAGTAAACTTTCGCACCAGAACAGCTTAACGGATTTGGATGCAATTTGGCACAAAGATAGACCATACCCTGAGGATATAGAATAGGTACTTTTTATCCTGGTAGTACGTCTCCGTGGCATTATATTTGAACTCCAAGCCGCATGCCGCATGCGAAAAAGTGGGCCAAAGCTAGCTATGTCTAATTTAGACTTTTACAGCTACTTTTCTAGCCGATCCACGCAGACTTCCAAACACCACTGCCGTGACGTCACGATCTATAATTAAAACTCGTCGCACACCAGGCGGCGCGCGCGCTCAGCGTATATTATTTTTAATACCGGTCTATTCACGATTTGTGTGCGGAGTTGCTATGGGGTCTACTGCTGGTTTAGTAAATTATGGAAGTTTTAGTGTTCACAGATGTGGTTAAAGTTCTAAATTGATAGTTAAATTAGACGATAAGCAACCTTTCAAAAACATTTCTACAGTTTGTTTGACAATGACGGATTTCAGCTAGCTTATTGTACTCTGTGAAGTTTCAAGAAGCACTGGTGCAGGTGACGTTTGAGAGAAAATTTACACATTGGAAGACGCAACGTAAGACGCAACGTAAGACGCGTCCGGCTAGAATTATTTATGAATAAGGCACTCTATGCCAATGAGACGATAGCCGCGCCGTGTTTTTACATAATTATCATAGCTAGCCGGTAATGATCTCACTGCTAGGACACAGACCTCCTCTCTTGGAGAGGGAGTGGGCTGTAATCTACCACGCGGACCAGGTGTAGGTTGGTAGATGTCACGTCTTCGAATTGTTGGTTCTTCGGTTTCGTCACGATATTTTACTTCACCGTTTTCAGAGCAGTGGTAATTAAAGTATTTATACAAAGTATTGTATAGTTTATACAAACGGTGAAGGAAAACATCGTGAGGAAACCGACATGTCCTAGAACCAGAAATTCGAAGACGTGAGACATCTACCAACCCGCACTAGGCCCGCGTGGTGGATTACGGCCCAATCCCTCTCACCGAGAGGAGGCCTGTGTTCCAGCAGTGGGAACGTTATAGGCTGATGATGATGATACAAAGTAAAGCGCCTGCTTACATTCAAACCCATGACCTAAAGACGTGGCCGTTATCACTATCGTTGCCTTAAGTTACGAGTCGTGGGTACCTAGAGAAGCAATTTTTACGTAGGAGTAAATAATTAATCTATGGTGACAGTTCTAATTACCCAAGGTATAGAATATCCCATAAACTGAGTTTTTCAAGTTCATGTAAAATGTATGATTTTGAATTATATGGTTAGAAAAATCGTGAAAACTGAAATCAGAAATGGAAGAAGATTTAGACTTGCGCCAACCACAAATAAATTAAGATACGGGTAACAGGACTCAAACTCAATGTTTTATCTCAATTAAACCGTTTACAAGTACTTTAGAATTGCCAAATAGTCGGTCTTGACTCTTAAATCAAGATATTATAAAATCCTGAGTACATGAGCATGATGAGCATTAGCTAACGTGAAAATCTTTAGTATTGGAGTTTCGTAACTCCCAAACAGTGATATACTGCATCACGCTTCTAAATAGGTACCTACCTACTTAGCTACTGAAGCGGCAGGTACTTGATTTGGGTATTGTAATATTGTTCCAGAGGAGATCTCTAGTCTGAATCTGACGTGGAGTGTTCATTGCTGACACTGACGTAAGTGTTGGTTTGTACTTCAAAGTAAGGGCTAAGTTATAATCATGTTAGAATTTACAAGGAAGATGAGTGAAGTTAATACAATGAACCAACTTTGAATAAGATGAAGCTCGTTTTTTGTCTGAATGTAGCTGAGTGTTTGGCCCTATTTCTACAGTATTATTAACTAAGTAGGTACTACATTAAATGATTAACTAACTATACAAATTAATAATAAAAAGAAAAGGACACCAATGTGTCGATGTATTCGTCCGCATCGCTGGCATCGGACACGTGCCCAGAAGACAAACAGCTGCATTGCCACATTGAATGGCAATGTTAATTCTTTGCCAAAGAACAACCCAGCCCTCTGGTTAATTAAATTATAATTGTTTATGAAGATGTTTTGAAGTTATTCGTTTTTATTTCCAGTCTTCCTAATTGTGTTATAAACTTATAAACTGCCATTGTAAGATCACTAATTAAAAGAGATTTTCTATGGAATGTACGAAAATGAGGTTCTATTTTATTTATTAACTAACTTCTGCCCGCAACTTCGTTTGCGTCAAATTTCTTGCTGCCCGACCCACCCCGTCGCATCGAATCGCCTGGCCGTGCGCGTACTTCCTGTTCGTTACTTTTTTCTTTTAGCTCGGGTCCCTTAGGACCTAGCGTGTTATTTAGCCTTCCTCGATAAATGAGCTATCTAACACTGAAATAATTTTTCAAATCGGTCCAGTAGTTCCCGAGATTAGCGCGTTCAAGCAATCAAACAAAAAAGCTCTTCATCATCATCATCATCATCATCATCAGCCCTTAATGTTCCCGCTGCTGAGACACAGGCCTCCTCTCGGCGAGAGGGATTGGGCCGTAATCCACCACGCGGGCCCAGTGCGGGTTGGTAGATGTCACAATATGTCTTCGAATTTTTGGTTCTAGGACATGCCGGTTTCCTCACGATGTTTTCCTTCACCGTTTTGAGAGCAGTGGAGATGAAATAATTTACACAAAGTAAAGCGCCTGTCTGGGTTCGAACTCACGACCTACAACTCGTAAGTCGCGGCCGTTACCACTGGGCCACCACTACTGGTCCAACAAAAAAGCTCTTCAGCTTTATGCTTCAGCGATGTAACCTATATTCCCACAACATATTTTTTTCAAATCTAACAATTTTCATTAAACAGTAAATACATACCTAAGTACATACATATTGCGTGCAAACCTTCAGCAAACACAGGAACCAGATGCGAGCCGTCCGTCTGGTTGTTATTCAAATATTACACATATTTCATTCACTGTCCGTGTGTTTGTATGTGTGTGAAATGCACACACATTTTATTATTTGAGAGTATGTATGTATGATTAAGGGAGCGTGATCAACGTGAAGCTATGCTGCGCTGTGCTGTGACTTGCTAAGCTGAACTTTCTAGTGCTAAGTTTTTTTTAGCAAATAATGTTTAGTTGCGCGGGGTACGTCAATGTGACAAGATGCTTAGTGCGAGCGGGATAACCGAAAGAGAAAGCGGATGGACACGCGATAGCATTTATTTCCAAGTATGTGGTACTTTATGATCTTACTATTATAAGTACCTACAGCCCTACATAATTATGTTACCGTGGCTGGTGTAGAAATATTTAAATTAAAGATGTCTACCTAATTTGCAAATTTTCGTAGCAGCAAATTAAGTTTATAGTCCAATACACCTACCATAACATCACGTCTTGTTTCCCCGAAGTGTTGGGCAGCGGTGTAGGTGTACCCATAGTACACTCACATTTCGCCAGTTATGTTTAACTCCTGTAATAGGCGGCGACCCTATTGCCATCAGGCAGGCATCGACCCGGGCTGCTACTAAGAGAAATTCTAGATAGAAAAGTCAATAACACTTTGCTCGTCCTGGAAATCGAACCCAAAATGCCATGCTTAGCAGCAGCGATTGCGACCACTATTACAAAGAGGCAGTCAGTCTAATGAAAAACTTAGAAATACGATTTGACAATATCTGCTGGGCTTTAGACAAAGCATTGCTGTGTTAACTACATATAGCGTCGCATAGCACAGCGCATCATAGCACTATATTGGTTAGTCACCTTAATAAGGTAAGTATGTGTGTGTTTAGGCAAGTGTGTGCGTGCGGTCAGTTCAGTTAGACAAACGTAACTACCCGTGTATTTAATTTAATGTAATTTACGAGTTATGCTGTTATGTGATATTATACAATTTCGTGCTAAATCTGTGTAAATGTGCCGTGAATTAATAGTGTAAATAATAAACAAATGACGATGCGATTGGAGCAGTAAAATTGAATTGGACGTTATTACTAAGTGTGCATGCACATGAGCGACACGCGTAAACGGCAGAGGCAGCTGCAGCCGTCGACAATGTGTTCCTCGTGTATTTGGGTACGGAGATCAAATACAGGAGCGTCATGTTGTCGACCAAAAAAAGGTGGATGGGACTGGCTGGATGCGGAAGGCGGAGGATAGGGTGTTGTGGCGCAGCCTGGGAGAGGCCTATGTCCAGCAGTGGACTGCGATAGGCTGAGTTGATTGATGTTGTCGACGACAGCCGCCTGTCGTTGTCGCGTGTCGCTCGTGCGTATGAGCAATTAGTGATCAGTTTACCTCTGAATTCTAGGCAAACATATTGTTGGTGAGCAGTAGTGGCCCAATGGTATTGGTCGCGGCTTACGATTCGTAGATCGTGGGTTCAAAACTATACTGTATGAGTCCATTTGCATTTCAGTGTTATAAATTAAAATGGAGTTAACACATCCATCGTACCCACAGGGAATCTTAGTGGTTGCAAGTAAACAGGTACCACCTACTTAAATGAAATTAATTTTTTCAAGCATGAACCTACTTAAATGAATAAACAGCCGTTATCTTATTAGGACCAATGTATTGGAGGCTGCGCGCACGCCTCGCGTACGACAGCCAATCAGAGCAGGCGCTGCAGTTAGGGGTGGGGACACATTGAGACCCGTTCGTGTTCTGTTGTATTTGGTCTTAAAAAACGTTTGTATGTGATTTGTGTGTGTGATTGTTCTTTCATTTTTGTTGGATTTTGTAAGTATCAATATTCTTTTGTTTATTCTAGATAGGTATATCTCTGCAGGTTTTACTAAACAGACTGAACTCCTGCGAAATGAGCTACTTAATAGGTGTGCATTAAACGTAATAGGTTATGTCTAAAAAGTACTTATATAAGTTTGGTTGAGGACTTGCTTCTTCTTGGTAAGTTGCTACACCATAAAGAAGATATATGTATAATGGTGTTATTACAGTATTAGTACCTATTATAAACTGCTTCATTTGTCTAGTGAACGCAAGCGCATGAGGTCGAAGGTCGAGCGTTCGATTCCCGGGTCAGGCACGTTGTTGACGTGGAATTTCTCAGTAGCAGCCCGGAGTCTGGATTTGTGCCCGGTTGGATGACAATAGGCTCGCCCCCTATTACATGGGACTTAAGGCTGCCCACTGAAACCACTATTCGTCGGCATTTCCAAAAAATATACATTTGAAAAAAATAGTTAGTAATCTACATAATATGATACGTCATTTGGTTTAGGCATAACTTTTCTATGGGCATCAAACAATAAGAAAAAAAAAAACACCAAATCACCTCCAAATCGTTGAGATGAAACCATTTTACTGCTTCAGTTATTAACAAAAGAGTAAAAAAAAATGTCTACTGCTTTGCAATACAAAGGAAAATGATTTGATTTTGGTACTTTTTACAAATATGCATTATTTTGTTATAATAAATTAAAAATGCAACCGATTAAAGACTGCACGGCTACATCACCCCGCACTCGCCCACAAAGGAGAAACCCAAACTTCATAGAAACTTGGGCCTGGCGTTACAGGGCTGGAATTTGGCCATAAATTAGAATATGTAAGAAAGTTTCACGCCCCCAATTTTCACGTCTCCCAGCAATGGCCAAATTGGTGAAATCAGACGATGTTTAAGTACATTTTAGGTTATGTTGGTTATTAAAAAAAAAAAAGAGATTTTATTTCCTACGTAAATGTGGTGTGCTGCTGCTTGCAGCTTATATTTAGGTAGATAGCTACATAAATACAGCAAATCAACCGCGAATGTTGCTATCGCATAAATGTGTATTGTTTTGACCCCAAGGATGATGAAATTTCGAATTGGTGTGAGGTAGATAACTAAAAAGTGAAAAATAAAAACTTTTTTCAAAAAAATAACAACCGACTTCCAAAGAAACACTGCAAAGTGCAAAATAACTTTAATTTCGGAAGGCGGTGACAAATAATTAAAATACACATCCAAAGTCACCGACTTCCCAAATTAAAGTTATTTTGCACTTTGCAGTGTTTCTTTGGAAGTCGGTTGTTATTTTTTTGAAAAAAGTTTTTTATTAGACATGGCCGACTTAGGTCACGTATGCCTAGCATTTGTTATTAATGTAGATGCATTAATAACAAATGCATTTTCATTGCATTTGCATTTTCAGATTATAGTACCTACCTAATCTCCGATTGCAATACATTATAGGTATATTAAAATAAAAAAACAACATTGTGATAAATGGTTTTATTAATCACCTGCTTCATTAGGTCTATCATAATAATAATAACAATACAGTATCCAGAAATTGTGCAGGAGGCAATTTACTACCTTGGTGCCGTGCCCAACCAAGATACCATATTATGTTCATGGGGCGGGCACAGTAACGAACCATTGTTTCACCAACGACACAGGGGAAAATAATATTGTACATTCTCGAAATCCAAAAACATACAATCAGATTATTTTAATGAAAACATAATTGAATTTGTTTTCCACTAAATGTGTGATAATTATCACTGATATAATTGAGAAAGCCCCGTGATGTGCATGTTAAATGGATATCACATAGAAAATGGTTTGGAGGTACATAACAGTTTTATAAGTAACAGTTTTTGCATCGTAATTGTTATTCAGTTTCTTTCATGTCTCCGACATCCTTCCACAAAACGTCTACTTTTGGTTTCAACAGCTCCAAAACGATTGGGTAAAACCATAAGAGTCACACAGTAGGTGTTCTGGGTGCAGAATTTGATTCTTGCCTTGTTGAAGGTTCTTCTAAATGAGGAATGTCTTGACTATTTGGCCCATTGACAGCTGATGAAGATGCACCAGATGTTGAGGTGCCCGAATGGAAATGCCAGGATGCTTTATTAGCTCACACCAACAAGAGTGATAAACAACACTTGAAGCACCCACCTGAAAATAATAATTTATCTACATTAAAGATTGCCTTTACACCAGAGATGAATGAAGTGTTATAGCATAGCCCGCTTTTTAAATAGACTGATCTTAAAAAATCTGTGAATGAGAAATCCTGATGTAGGAGTTTAACCATCATCCCACCGGCTTTTTGATTGACTTAAATGTTTATGCATACCAAAAAACATCTTTAAATACCCTTGTTAACAAAACTAAAGAATGTTACTAATAAAACTTGAATAAAACGAATATACTAACGGTGCATGGTAGGATCCATTCTCTTGTAACTTCATGTATTCTTGCACTGTACCAGTCCTAAGTTGATGACAACAAACTCTTCTCAAAAGAGAATGTCTACAGAAAATACACACTCATCGGTGTTTACTCTCTTCTGGTTAATTTCCATCAAGATATACAGCATTGGGATGATTCCAGCGAGTTTGGCAGATAGTCATTTTCATTTACCTAAAGCAAACATTTATAATTTGACTATTATGTCTAGAACTAGCCTAGCATAGTTACCTTATTACGTTCCCACTGCAGGGACACAGACCTCCTCTCTGAGAGAGAGAGAGAACAGGCCATAATTAACCATGCAGGTTTAGAATTTGTTTCATGTTCTGGTGTTATTTCATAAAATACAACTACCAACAGACAACTGAACATAAGCAATAACACTATGTAGTTTGATTACATTAAATAATTACTTACATAGTACAAAAAGGTTGCAGTTTAGAAAAATGGGATACTAACCGTTTGAGGTGCGCCCCATTGCTTTACTGTTGAAAGAATCATTTCGTCTTCCAATCTTCGCCTTCCTATTGTATTGCAGCTCCGTTGCGTGTCCGTTACTATTCCGCAATTAATGCACAGACTCATGGTCATGATATCGTTATTAACCAGTCGTCAAAGAGCAATATCCGGTTTTCCAGCAAAGGTGGCAGGTTACAGTGTCGAATGTTCAAGCGAGGGTTAGTCAAAAGGCAATCAATTACGGAGTCCTCAGTCCAGTATTTGAGCAGAGGTCTAATGAAATAATAATAGAAATACAAGAAAAATCATTCACTTGCACAAAAATACGAAGTGACATCATGACATTACAACCATGACAATTAACAGACATTGACATTTACCGTTTACTAGTGCAATCCGCGATGTAATCGATTATATCGATATTTTTATTTCTTTTTGGCTTCTTAATGGTGCTTACCTTAAAAATGAATTAGATTCCATATTTTTTTTATTTAACATTGATTTTAATCCCCAAAAAAACAATCAAACTAAAAACATGGAGTGTTATTAATTATTTGTTACATTATCGATTTCCACTAAATCGATCTTACTCTTAGGGTACGCTCTATTGAAAAAATGGAAGCGTTTGTGAAGGTAATGACGTTTATTGAAATAAGTGATAAAACGATTTACAAAGGTTGATAAGAGCTAAGAAAATAGAAATCAATCTTTTTTCAACACTTGGCCATTGCTAAGGAGTCTAACATTTAAATGAGTTAATTAAGAAAAATAGACGAATTTTTTGGTATCTATCTGATTCCTGTAACGGTTGGGCCCAGAAACGGGTTTCTCCTTTAGTGCGCCCAAATACTGAAGGTCCTTAGCGTGGATACAAGCCATAAACATAACTGGCGAAATGTGGGCATACTATATAGGGTGAGCATGAATTCAGCACATGTTTCTAAGGTAGAAAGTGTCGTCAGTTATCCAATAAAAATCACTTGTTTTATAGAAAAGTGAAACTCCTACGCGGTAAAATGAATGGCAGAGCAATCTTTTTAGGCTCAGAATCCATGGTCACAGGTTGTGCGTCGATGTCCCTGCCTACACCACTGTCTAACCCTCCGTGGTATACAGGCGTGATATTATGTTAAGAAATGGTAAAATAATATTTATAAGACCGTTTCAGACACCACACATGATCTGACCAAAATTATGTCTGGATTTTAAATGAGACTGTGACCTCTGACTCTGAGTTTGTTTCGGAATTTCTTCTCAAAATAGTCAGATAGGAAACGCCGACCTCGTCTAGTTAAAAAAATATGATTGAGGTGTAAAAGTGTTAGTACAAACATACTTACAGAAATCAAATCATTTTTCATCAACTTAAAAAAATTATAGCATTGAATTTGAACGCAACACTAAAGGCTTCTTCAAACAGATGCGATGACACGACACTTGTAGAACAATTTCCATGAAGTTTTCATATAAATTGTTCTACGAGTATCGCGACTGGATGAAATTTGGCACACAGATAGATTATAGCCTGGATATACATAGGATAGTATTTTTCCCGGTAGTACGTTACGAGTACCATGGGATAATTTTCGACTTCTACGTGGCCGTAATTGCTAGAAAAAGCTAGTCTTACACAAAAATACCTAACGTTCTCCAAACACACTCTGTTCTTACTAAAGGCGTATCGCCACCCCTAACACCTATAGCATAAGATAAGTAGAACTAGAAGTAGTCGTCGGCAAAGAACAAAGACACACAGATAGTCGTTATCAAAGACATATCAGAACTAGGTGAGTCGCCTGAGAGCACTCGGACGAATAGACTAGCGTTCTGTATAACGAAATATCTAGCTAAATCAACCTCTTTGATTGTGTTGCTATACTAGGTAGGTAGCTTTGGCTAGTTACAGATAAGAATAGCATTATTGTACAGTTCCATGCCAAGTTGTCCATAAAATAACTTGACTGTGGGTGCACCTGGTTTTTAGCAAGATTCTTTCTGATCATAGGTGTCCTCTTTCTCTTTAATAATTCATTCCTTGAAATCATTTTATTATTAGTGACCTTATTGGTGATGTTCTTCAGAAAGATCAGGCCAGGTGCGTAGTACTTGCGACCAGATGTATGAACACTACGTAAACAAAACAAAATGAGTGTTTAAGGATCGAGTAGGTATTATCCTACAGTTTCTGCTTACCCTATAGGAAGGTGTGAGTTTATATGTATATCTGTAATTGTAAAAACAAATAGAAGAAAATAGAGACCCTGTAATTACGTTCGAGATCGTTCGTTGTTTCGGGGAAATAAGGCGTATTAACATAATTATACAATATATAAGTATTGTCACGCCTCATAAGCATTACAACTTTTTGCAGCGGTAAGTTCCCTCTTTGTGGAGTGGCTTGAGAGAGTGGCACGATTGTTTCGAAACGTTCCTGTTTCGGATAAGACGGGACGAAACGCCCGGGTGTTTCCACTGCGTAGATCGCCCTGAGGACACGGTGGAGCATACGTTGGAGGTCTGCCCGACTTGGGCGGAGCTCCGCCGTGTCCCTGTGGAAGCGATCGGCAGCGGCGATCTCTCGCGTCCGGCCCTAGTCCAGGCCATGGTACGGAGCGAAAGTGCATGGGTAACCGTCACCTCCTTCTGCGAAGCAGTACTGCTCGTGAAGAGGGAGACGGTGCGCGTGAAAGAGAGGCAGTATATGCACCCTCACGGCCTTAGTCGCCGCATTAGATGCTCATGGGCGTCGGAAATTTCTGGCAGATTCCTGGCCACCGTACGCGCGGGCTCTCGGATGGCGAATAATGGGTAGCTCGGTGTCCGATAAGGACCAAGCCCACGTCGACGGCGCGTTGTGTTCCACGCGCGCCTCATAGAGATGTCAGCACAAACCGATGGCGCCCGCAAAGGCCGATGCCTGTCAGGGGTGCGGGCTGTTCAAAAGAGATACCGCCGCCCCTGGCACTCAGGCTTCTGAAGAAACACGGGTAGGTTTGAGTCTGTAAAAGTCTGACATGCCCACCTGCTCCACCCAGAGCGGGAGAAGCTATGTGATGACATCCCATCCTCAAAAAAAAAAAACCTTACAACTATTATTTTCCAAAATAATGTTACTAAGCTAAGTTTACATAGCGTCTGTGTATTAACGTTAACGGAATTAAATTGACAACCTGTAAAAATTAAAATCTAAACTTTGTGGTTGGTTACTTAATCGTTTAAACATATTTTAAATAAAAAAAAACGAATTAAAGCAAACGTAAAAAGCTTTAAAAAATTAACCTCTTTTGGGCTTCAAAACAGCAGTATCTATGAGGTAAGTTGGCATCAATCGCTGGACACAACCCTTCCCTACAGATTCCTACATCACTAAGTCACAATATAGACAGACAAACAGACATAATATCGGCTTCACATAACGAGTCCTCGTTAAATTCACGCTCCGATACGTTTTTTGTTCAAAGCCTTTCTTTGCAAGAGTTTCTTTAAAAAATGATATATTATTATACTACCGACCAGCCCCCGTTTCGCACGGTTCTAAGACTTATCAAAACATCGAGATTACTCTATTATATGTAGGGTAAAATCAGGATAGTTGCCCCAGGAGTATAGTTGCCCCAATTGTAATTACCTACTCTTGTTTCGCGGATGAATTCCATGCTATTTTACTGATCTACAGAAAGACTTTCCAACTAATACACATACTGTGCTTGCATGGGAAGGCAAGAAGCGATCTAAGTTTTTGCGTGCAAGATGTCATATTTCTCGGCAAGGCATCTATCCTTAACGTAATTTCAATGGATTAGGCAATTATCCCCTGTGTGGGATATTTAGCCCAAAATATAGAGGTCCATAATGATTGTGATAATTCATTTTACTTTTCATTTTGTAGATACGATGAACGATGGTGACAATCGCATCAATATTTTTGAAGAACATCACGGTCACACAAACAGACATGAGAAACGACTTTAATTTAGAACATGTTTGTATAGATATAAAAATGGGCGTTCAATAGTACAGACGCCAGCAGGTCAACCTACCCCAAACTGTAAAATTTTCCCAATTGAACATGAACCTTATGCTTACGGTATAAAGTTGAAAATCTATCAAATAAATTTGACAGATTGGAGTAGCTTGATGTGCTGGCGTCTGTACATGTTCAGGTGCCTAGTAAGGGGTCTATTTGATTCGAGGGTAGTTTGATGTCCGGCGGTCCGTGGGGTTTTCTTTTCAAAAGGGTATCTTTGATTATGCGTGTCGATACCTTATTTTGTTTGCTTTTATGTAGTCTGGTCAAAACTACCCAACTAACCCAACTAAAATTATAAAGATGAAAAAATATATGTTTATTTGGCCTTTGTCATAAGTACCTGCTTAAAATTTGTAAAACATAACACAACAAGAAGGTTTCGGCAGAGTTGTACTAAAAAAATCAAATTCAAAATATTTTATGTCACATAAACCTGCATGGGCACTTATGAAACGTCAGAAGGTACGTGCACGGTTCCAATTTGTCGTTTCCTATGGAGAAGATCCGTCAAAAAACTCCACGGTTACTCTTTTAAAAATAATTGGCTTTTACAATGTTTTCAAATTACAGTGATAATAGGTATGGGTGGACAGTGCAGGCCTCTCAATAAGTACCAGGTATAGTAGGTACGCCCTCATTTTGACAGTTATATTTAAGTCCCATGAACTGGGTAGCGAGCCTATTGCCATCAAGGGGGCCCAAGTCCAGACTTCAGGCTGCCAATTATTTTGGGGCAACTGTCAAATTAGATACTTTTTAAACGTCATTACACTGATACAAAATCATTTGAGGGAAATGAGATACTTTCAATGTGAAAAATTGTTTAAAATCATTTTAATCTTAATATTTGGAAATCATGACAAACCGGATACAGCTAAATCTGTATTTTACATGGAGCAACCACCTAGATGATCTCCATTAACGGTGTAATATCCCCTTGGCAAAACTGGTTGCTCACTACATAAAATAAATTGACATGTAAGCAACAGATTAAGTTGAATATTGATTTTCAGGAACCGAGGTGGTCCATTTTCCCCCGAAAATCACGAAAATCATAATATCCGATGACACCGCATAAAATCAAATACCTACTCAATAATAAATAAATAAAGCGTCCGCAACACCGCAGAGACCGCACAATGATGCAGGCCGCAACGCGTGACGTCATCGACGTAGCCGCAGCATTTGTGGTGTATCGATATGTTGCCGATATGAGGGCTGATGTTATTGTTTATTGGGTGTGGAAATCATCTTTTTTTATAAACTTCGTTTATTGTGATTCAAATTAATTTAAAAAAAAAACCTATAGCCCTTAATTAAAACGAATAAACTAAAACGAAGCGTCGAAAAACTCATGCGCATCGCTGTCGACTGGTAATGTACCCAAGAGACAGGCAGCATTACCACGTTGCATAGCAATGCTCAGCCTCTGGCCCAGGTAAAAACCAGCCCTTGGGCCACGGAAAGTGTCAACCAGTCGTTTTGAGATTTTCTTATAGAGAACATGAGCATTCGGACCCCACGGCCCGAGGGTTTCAACCCCAAACGGCTCGAAAATACAATTATCAATAAGGTTGTAATACTTTCGCCGTTTGAGGTTTTCCACAGCCACAGCGGCAGCGCCAGCACAAAACACCGAGCCAGGAAGATGGGATGGCGCAAGAGTTCGATACACGTCGCATCCCACACTAAAGGCCAACCTATCTTCCATGGAAATAAAGACATGCCTAACGTTCGAGCTATTTTACAGTGAGAGGTTCCCAGATCCGGGCTCCATGGTGGGTGGAAGCCAGAGAGATGAGAAACGAGAAACTAATTATACCATTTAACATGGATGCCTTAAGGCCAGTCAAAACCCATACCAACGGAGTGGAGACAAAAGCCGATGAAATCCCCAACGAAAGTGCTCGCACTTCCCTTGCCCCTGGTCACCCTGCAGCTAACGCCGCAGGAACCAGTGCGGGCGCCGGTCCGGCTGTGGCGAGAACCACAGCGAAGACCAAACAAAACAAGTCCCAAAACAAACAGAAGAGGTCGGCGCTGATTGGGACCAGTACCGACCCCTCTAAAACCCAGGCGGGAACGACGACTTATTCCACTGCCGGTCCGACCCTTGCCACACGTACTCCGGTTGCTGGGTAACACTGGCACTGTGAATCACCCTCCTTCTCCTGCGGCTCTTCCAGCCTCTTCACACCAGGCGGCTGCAACCAGCCAAACGGCGACGGCCAGCCGCACCGAGGACGTGTTTTCACGCGTCTGGCAGGTCGTGGAAAAACAAGGTAAGGGCAAGGGTAAACGTACTCAACAAGCCCGTTGCCCTTACACAGACCCCTCAGGGTCATCTGCCGCCTTAGCACAAAGCGGACGGCCGACAAGGAAAGAGCGACGGCAGGCTCATCAGGCGCGTAGGAAGCCAGGTAAGGGGTTTAAAAACCCGCAGGACCCTGCCGCTACCTCGGTCAAACCGACTAGCGGCCAGCTGAACTTCTCCGCTGGGAAGCGGTCACAGATAGAGGCCGGCTCAAGTCGAGTTGCGCCCAGTCGACGGCCACCCAGTGTTCCAGAGAGACCGACTGCGACAACACAGCGACGCGATTCGAAGGATCAGGCCGCGGCCAAGCGAGTTCTCAACGAGACATCAACACCTCGGGGGGATCATAAGCGGCCGCGTCTTGATCAATCCAAGCGGGTCGCTAAACGAAGCTACGCCCAAGCTGCCAGCGCTACCCTCGACGTCGCGATCGCTTGCGACCGCACGGGGGTCTTCAGCAAGGCCCATTCATTCATCGTCATTATTTGACATTATACATCAATTTTAATATCAACTATTTTTTAGTGATTGTCATGTTAATCATGTCACTATGTTTAATTAGGTTCATTTTATTTAAGTAGATTATTTTACATATTGTGAATGGGAGAACGTTGTAGGCCTTACAGACTGTAGATTTGTAGACGATTTTCTATTCTGGATTCGTCTAAGTACCTGGTACTTATTTACAGGCCTGCACTGTCCTCCCATACATTTTTTATCTGAAAACATTGTTAAAGCCAATCATTTTTAAAAGAGTAACCGTGGAGTTTCTTGCCGGCTCTTCTCCATAGGAAACAACATTTTGGAACCGTGCACCTAGCTTCTGACGTTTCATAAGTGCCCATGCAGGTTTATATGAAATAAAAATATTTTGATTTGATTTGATTTGAAGGATGTATCGAATCGGGTGCTTATTGCTATTCAGAAGCAGATCATCCTCGAAGCCCGGTCCCCCAAGCCAGACACCCCAGGGCCGACTTTTAACGCCAAGCCGGTGTTTCCCCCGGTAAACTGGTTGTCCTCAAACTGTGGTGCGGCAACGATCACGCTTTAGCCTGGCTAAAAGAAACTGTCCCCACACTGTCCCTCCTCATTGGCACCTCGTTGGTTGTTAAGTGCCAGTCGGAGATTGAGAGACGAGCACGGTGCGGAATCGTCATACCAGACGAGCAAGGGGTCTTCGAAGAGCCGACTGATATTGGGCGCGAGTTACCAAAACCCTTCGGTAGACATCAAAAGATGGGTACTCCTGCACGTCAACAAACAGGCCGCGGCATGGTTCGTCATGGTGGGTTGCCCTGTGGACCAAATTCCGGCCCTATTGAGGGCCGAGCGCCGGCTCTCAATAGGAGTAGGGTCGGTGTACATAAGTTTCCAAGGCCAGAACGGCAGGTACACCGATGCCCCTCACGGATGGGACCCATCCACGGAAACCTTCTCTGAGGCCACTGTGCAGCGGCCAGAGACACCAGTGGGGGAGCCCATTCCTCCACCAAACAAACCGGAAGCACCCGTGGACGAACCTGCTGTAGCAGAGTCGGCCACCCCTGCTGCCGCCACCGTTGGTGCCGCCCCTTTCGTGGGCGAGGAGCTGGATGATATGACCCTGTCCCTAGCTTCCTGCCGAGGGGAAGACGACGAGGGGCCGATCAGCGATGGCGTGCCTTTTGTCAAGCTGTAAAGTCCTCCAGGTGATCCTCAACCACAGTCAGACTGCGACGGCTCAGCTCCGAAAATGGTCGGAGGTTTAACACACGGCCATTGCCTTGATCCAGGAGCCGTGGATTGGGGCCGGCCACATACAGGCACTCCGACTTCGACTAACCTATCCCTACTAAACACCGGTGCCGAACCGACATTCGTAATAAGGCGAAGCCGCACAATTATAGATCTCACCCTAGAAACAGAGGGCGCGGCGGAAATCACCACGGGGTGGCAGGTCTCCAGGGTGGCAGGACTTCTTGCTCTGATCACAGGTGGATTCGCTTTGATACCGAAGTCTGCGCTCGCACGTCACTACGTCGCAACCCACGTAATACCGATCGCGGCACCCTTACACGCAGCCTAGAACTGAAGCTTGCGACACCAAGCGGTCCGACGTCATTTGGGTGTCCCTAACACAGATTGAGGCACAAGTAAGCCAGATAACTAATTCAATGATAGACAGCTACCATACTGCCTACCCTGAGACCACCCCGCGTAGCACACCGGGCAAACAACCTTGGTGGGGCGCTGATCTGGAGCGCAAGCGTGGGAAGGTAAGGAAAGCTTTAAATAGAGCCATGAACACTTGCGCGGATGAGGACTGGGATAGCTACTATGCAGCCAAATCCAGCTACAAAAAATGCATCAGGTACAGGAGTACCGCGGGCTGGTGAAAATTTTGTGGCGGCATCGAATCTTACCAGCAAGCCAACAGGGTAAGGAAGGTTCTGGCGCAACGGAATACATCGGGGCCCTCTACCCTCCGCAAACCTGATAACACACTCACAACGTCACCTGAAGAAGCAAAACGCGTCCTAATTGAAACTCACTTCCCTGGATGTGTCTTCGAGCAGGTAATTGACTGGCAAGACGTAATCCAAACACCATCAGAAAACTACTGGCGGTACGCAACTAGGATGATCACACTGGAGAAACTCCAATGGGCCATCCGGAGCTTACATCCTTTCAAGGCAGCTGGCCCCGATGGTGCTTTATTGCAATGGGGGGAAGCCTCTGTCGCAATTAAACTAGTGCCTCTAATAAGAGCGTGCCTGGCCTTTAGATACGTTCCCAAGGGATGGAGGGAGGTGAAAGTTATTTTCATCCCAAAGCCAGGTAATGGGGACTATACTTACGCCAAATCCCACCGACCAATCAGCCTAACCTCTTTTCCTTTGAAAACATTGGAAAGGCTATGTGATAGGGAGCTGAGAGACAGCGCCCTCAAAACCATGCCGCTACACGATAACCAACACACATACAGCTCAGGTAAGTCGTCCGAATCTGCTCTTCATCAAGTGGTCAGCCAGATAGAAGAAGCGATACACCAAAAAGGCACCTGCCTGGGCACTTTCATAGACATCGAAGGAGCCTTCGACAAAACCAACTTCTCCAGCATTGGTAGCGCCCTCTCCAGACATGGAGTAGAGCAGGTACTAACGGACTGGATTACTAACATGCTTAGCAAACTAATGGTTCGCCTTGAGGGTGAGCAGCAGCTGGCCATGATAGCCAGAAGCTGCCCCCAGGGAGGGGTGCTGTCCCCCCTTTTATGGAATCTGGTGATTAATGACCTTATCACCAAACTCAATGCCAGCCATTACTTTACAATAGGTTATGCGGACGACCTCGCAATCCTTGTTTCGGGGAAGGTAACGGGAATGATCTGTAACCACACTCAGCAAGCACTACGTATAGAAGAGAGATGGTGCAGAGAATTTGAACTATCAGTGAACCCCACCAAAACTGAACTAGTCATGTTCACCCAAAAACGAGCATTAGGACCTTTTCGCCTACCGAAACTGTTCAATACAGAACTTCAGGTGGCTAATGAAGTCAAGTATCTCGGGGTTACTTTGGACAATAAGCTAAACTGGAGCAGTCATCTAGACAATAACCTGAACAGGGCCTGCATCACCTTCTGGCAGTGCCGGAAAATGATAAGTAAGAAGTGGCGTTTATCACCCAAAATTATACTATGGTTGTACACCGCAGTGATCCGCCCCATGATCACCTACGGGGCCGTGGTCTGATGGCCCCGCACCAAGCTGGCTAGCGCATGCAAAGACTAGCCTGCATGGCGACTACGGGCTGCATGAGGACTACTCCGACTGCAGCGATCGAGGCCATGCTGGGGCTGCCGCCGCTTCACCTGTTCATACAGCAGGAAGCAACGATGGCGGTGGTGCGTCTAAAGGCTACAAATCTCTGGAGTAAGACAGATACGCAACACACCGTGCTGCTTAAGGTACTCAACAGTGAGTTCCCCATTACGAAGGCAATAAATGACCGGGTGCCCTTTAAAGTCACTAGAAGGTGAACTGTACATCTATAACGATAACACATATATTTTAAAAACAACAAGAATCATTCAGTATAAGAGCTCATGTGTCCAATAAATCTTTTGCAAAGCATGTAATTATATACCTGATGACATTTTTTAGCGTCTGGACAATAATATGACGTGTCGTGTAAGTAGAATAGAACTCATATACGCTGACCTTTCCCTAGTACCATTGATTTAATAAAAGTTCGGAATATCCTTAAAATACATGAAAAAGAAAACATCCTACGACACGCGCGTAAAACTAATAATAGCCAAAATACTAATAGTTAACGAGCGTCAGCTGCGATCACCCATGAATGAAGAATGATGAAGTGTATATCTTTGCAACTGATCCCTACGCATACATTTGCGCGTGTACCTACACACGTCACCGTGCTGTGTGGAGTTGTAGTAGGCAAATAATTTGATACACTGTGTGACGCGTGTCTTGAAACCGTAAACAAAATAAATTACGTCTCGTAAGATCGGTAAAGCTTTGATAGAAATGTAAACAAACCTGTTGATATTAAATTTTTATAACAATCACTCACATTCATCTGTATTTCGAAGGTTATAACTTGATGTGTAAAAAAAAGAATCCTAATAATTATTATTGTAATCTAAAACCATTGAAACAAATGCATAGTGGACTAAGCGAATTGCCAAAAAATGCGGTAAGAATAAGACGGCTCGTTAGTGAAGTGGTTGAGCGATTAGCTGCGTGTTCTTTTATTTTGTGTGGGTTTTGAAAACTCAACCAGTGCTAATTGTGTACGTTGTAGATACCAACGCGGGTAAATATGGACTCGTCGGTCCATAGAATGTTCTCCTGCGGTTGGTTCTGCAGCCAGCGACAGAACTCAATACGAGGTCCAGGATCCAGAGCATGCAAAGCTTGCACGCGTAAGAAGTGGTATGGATGCATATCCATTGAATGGACTAGCTTCCATACCACATACTGGTTTACGCCAAATCGACGAGCTGCTTGCCGGGTGCTCCTCCTCTTCGGTTGTTGCTGGAAATATTCCAGAATGGCGTCTTCAACATGTATAGACTAGGGTGGCCGGCCTCTGCCCCTGGCATGACCGGGGAGCTGAAACTGGCCATGGTCAAGGAACCGCAGATAAGTGCGGAATATCAAGTCTGTGTTGGGGTTCCGGGGTTCAGGGATTCCGTTACGTCTAAGGTATTGTGGGTATTCTTCGTCGGCGTACAATCGCCTCGCACCATTTAAATTTTTACCGGACAAAAAATAATACCTCATCATGGCAAGGTACTCTATGCTGGAGTATGCGTACGTCATTATGAAAACAATCACTGGGCAGTTGAAGCACACGCGGAAAAAACAGCGATCGACGTCACGCTGTGACCAATCGCAGGTGACTGGAGAAACGGAGAGCGGAGCGGCGCGCGCGGGCGGGAGGGAATGCGTATGCGGTGAAACGTGAGCGGTACCTACGCCTGCGAAAAAAGCGGCCGGCTTCAAAGGATTGAATTTCGCTACGAATTTTCATTGATAATTTCTACGCGTAGAGTAGGGTGCCTATAGGTTGGATTTTGATATTATTTGCCAATTTTTTGGTTTTTTTTTAAATTTAATTTTTTGTTAGTTTTAATATGAAAAGTTTACTACAAATAAGTAATAGTATTCATTGATAGGTTAATATCATTTCAGTTTAAAAAAAAAAAAAGTGTAGTTTCTGTGCCATAGGGGTCTACTCCGTTCACCTATTATACCCTATTTTTTTCCAGACGCTAAAAAAAATCAGCCGGTATATATGTGTTTGAATGCTTCATTGTAAGTTGCTGCCATTCGTCGAACTGATGAAATTAGATCAGTGTTAGATCGACAGATGCGTACTGCAATGAATTTGCCAGCACGCACCTTCAGTCTATTAGCAGTCGTGGGGACTACATAGCCCAATCATCATTTCAGCTGTAAGACGCCCACTGCTGGACGTAGGCCTCCTCCATAATGGGGGTTTTACCATAATCGCCACGCTTGGCAGGCGGGTTGACGATCGCAGTATGGTTGTAAAAATACATAGAGAATGCTGCATAGCACAATACATTATTTAAATCAATACAATCAAATTTGTCGTTAACATATTTATTTTAATTATCATCAGCATGAGGCATTCCGCTGAGCTACGTTAATTAGCTACATCTGTCTACTTGATAATATCCACTCAAAGAAGATTGTCGAAACATTCAAAAAACGTAACGTTTATTTTTCACTTTTAACTTATACCCATACTAATTCATGTTCAAGTTAAAGTAACAACATCAACATGAGGAACTCCGGTTCATAATCCGTTATATGTACTTATTCTGGAAGCTAACTTAAAAACTGTTCACGCAAAATTATTGAAAATGAATAAGGTGCTGGTCACTACAGGCTTTCCAAATAAAATAATACACATAAATAAGCCTAGTTCTCAAAGAGAAATCGGCACAAACACGAAAAATTACTTGTCGAATGCATCGTCGAACCTCATCCATATTTTTAAGTCTGTTAGCAAATCAACAACCCTGTTAAAAGTAAAAGCCAGAAGCAAAGTTGATACGCTAACAACTACGGTATATTTTTACAACTTTGACGGAAAGAAAAAGTCAAACTACTTGCGACATTTTATTCTTAAAATCCGTTATTGCAAAAAAAAAATTAGAAAGTAATGAAGATTCAAGGAAACGCTTAAACGTTGTATTCGGTACGAATGATATCGGCAGCGCGTTCAGCAAGCATAGTGACTGGAGCGACAATCTTGCCACTAACTAGACCTGGAATGGCGGAAGAATCAACGACTCGCAGATTATGGACGCCTTTTACCTTCATATCACTGTCCAGCACTAGTCCCATGGCACAAGTCCCTCCAAAGTGCCACATAGTCGTCGACATAGCCACCGCGTAACACTTCCAGTATTCAGTCTCACTTGTTGCGTTCTTGCAGAAACCTAAGTCCAAGATAGTCGCGTTTATGCTCTTCAAGTAAGTCGAATTTAACACTCGTATGTGGTCAACGAATGCTCGTCCCAAAATATTCAAGTCCGTTTTGTTTCTGAGCATACCCGTGTTCACAATCGGGGCCACGGTAGGGTCAGCACTTGCAAGTAACACCTCACCCCGTGACAAGGGTAGCGTCAAACCGAGTAGTGAAAACCAGATCTTCCTGTTAAAACTAGCTTCGTATACTTTTTGGGAGACTTCTTCCGAGTAACTAAACATTTGAGTAAAAAGACCCAACAGATCGGTGGAGTTCGGTGGGAACAGTAAGTTGATCGTCTGATAATCTGGTCTGGTTGAGTTGAGTGCTACGTTCCCACTGAACGCCGGCACAGGAAATGTGTGTGGGTTACTTGCTTTAGAAACTTCTGAACTTTCCTCCAGCTGGATGATAATTGGAGCGGCTGCCTGGTCCATATAGTTTTGTCCAACAGGAAGATCAGCGATGACATCGATATCAAATGATTCAAGGTGTTCTCGAGGCCCAATACCAGACAGCATCAATAGTTTAGGAGTGTTGAACGTACCGGCGGAAACAATAACCTCCTTGTTCGCATACAATACATATGTTTCGTTGCTAGAGGTGGTCACCTGCACACCGATAGCTTTGTTGTTCTCAATCAGAATCTTAGTAGCGGTGGTGAACAGTGACACGCATAGATTGGTGCGATTTTGAGCGGGACCGAGATAGGCGTACGCGTGGCTTTGTCGAATATCATCATCGATGGCATACAACACCTGCGTGTACCCGAGAGCAGATTCCATAGAGGTCGAGTCCAGCACGATATTGTGACCGACCTCCTCCAAAGCGTCAAAGATGTTGTCAACCAAAGGGCTTGTTTCTCTTCTTAGTTTGATCATCCCATCGATGCCATGGACACTGGCATACTCTGACTCTAGTATCTCCACGTCAGTCAATTTCTCTGATTTCTTAAAGTACTGGAGGGTGTTGGTGACGTTCCAGGCTGTGTCGTTGGTCCTCTCCACCCACACATCATAGTCTTGTGAGTCTCCACGCGTGTACATCATGTGATAGATGGCGCTACTGCCACCTAACATCTTGCCTTGCGTCAGACCGCAGGTCTTCCCTTGCATGTTCTGCATCGTATAGTTGTCGTTTACAGAACGGAAGTTGTAGTCGTAGTCTGACTCTTTTAGCAACATAAACGTTCCGGGGAGCTGAAAATACAAGAAACCGTATTAAGACTTCCCTAAATTTGACAGTCTTTATTTGTCTACAGTCGCGAAGTATTGCATGACAAGGCTTCGAATGTTTCTCTTGCTGATAGAGGTCGTTTCAGCTCGATAACTTTTAGTAATTGATGGTCACTTGTATGACTTAAGTCGCCAGGTGTGTTAAATCCACAAACCTGATTAAAGCTTGCTTGATTGTTAAAATTGCTTGCTAAAAATTATCGAACTTATACGACCTCTATTAATAAGAAAAACAGAATTAGTACAATCAGTTCAGACAACAAATCAGTTTTTCATGCGTACACGTACAGTGTTAATTACATAATGTCTATTCAGATTGATGAAATAAAATATTTTCGTATGTGTAGATCGACAAAGTAGGTAGGTACTCTCTGCTTGTTAAAAATATCCAGCCAAATAAAATAAACAATGCAATAAAATAAACAATTCACCGACTTCCGAACTTAGTTATTGGGGTTGGACAAAGCAAGTTTATTATTTTTTACTTTTCGGTTTTTCGGCGGTTGAATTTTTTTATTAAAAAGTTTTTATTTTTCGTTACTAAACATCTCCATGTAATGCACCAGAACAAGTTTATTGAACAAGGCGGATGCGGTCACAGTTTGTCTGACTGAACTTACAGAAAAAAACATACAAGTATGCGTTCCAGAACATTTTATGATGGAAGGCTATGAAAACCAGTTGAGTATAGGAAACTACTGCTTAGCTACTCACTATAGTAGAATAGAAGTTAAGAGAAGTGAATCATGTATCTTAATTATAAATGGACACGAATGGAAAGAGTTAGTAAAAATCACAATAACAGGTACATTTGAATGTTTTGATAATGAGCTTACCAAGTACAATACTTCCGAATACCGAATTCCAAAATTATGAATAATCTCAATAGTTTCTTTCAATTCGAAACAGTCTTACATGAACTATCAACTACATAAGTATTGTCATAGCCGGCGATTTCAATGTAGACATATTAAAAAGGAATTATCAGTCGATGGAGTTTGAGTGCCATCTACTTAGCTTTAACCTAAAACTAGCAATAAATTAACCTACTCGAACGGTTCAGTTTTTCCATCGATACAAATATCCGCCCATATCGATTCTTCCACCATTGTATGCATGGACTTTCTGGTATGATTTTAAACGATTCTGGCATCCAAGGGTCCTCGAATACCGGGTATGTTTAGTATCTGGCCTCATACCAAAGTAAGTTATGTCAGAACAACACACAAAACGCCATTCTTCTTCTGCCCAATTTTTGTGTTCACGAGCCCTTTGTAAACGGGCTCTGTTGGTGCGGGTGCAATACGTAGCGACCTTCTGGATTAGAGATTGACTTCATGCAAGCGATTTCTTATGGTACTTATCGCTTATTAACATCTCTGAAGAGCTATGAGGTTTCATAAGCAACATCATCGCGGTTACTGTACGATTTCATCATCATCATCATTTCAGCCGAAAGACGTCGACTGCTGGACATAGGCCTCCCCCAAGCTCCGCCACTTCGACCGGTTCTGTGCTTCTCGCATCCAGCGGACTCCCGCGGCCCTCACAAGGTCATCTGTCCACCTTGTGGGAGGCCTTCCAACTTTACGTCTTCCGGTACGCGGTCGCCACTTCAGAACTTTTCGGCCCCATCGGCCATCTGTTCTGCGAGCAATGTGCCCTGCCCACTGCCACTTAAGTTTGGCAATTCAAAGTCAAATTCAAAGTTATTTATTTGCAGTAAATGCGGTACAAAAGATGGTAGTTACATAAATTGTTAGTACGATGACACATTTCGCCATAAGTTGGCATGCAAATATTAAAGTAAGATGCTAGGGGTAGCATGATAGGCAAATCGCAATTCTTCGGGCTATGTCGGTTACCTTGGTTCTCCTGCGGATCTCTTCATTCCTGATTCGATCACGCAGGGAAACTCCAAGCATAGCCATTTCCATCGCCCTTTGGGTGACTTTAAGCCTTCTTATGAGGCCCATTGTGAGCGACCACGTTTTGGTTCCATATGTCATCACTGGCAACACGCACTGGTCAAAGATTTTCGTCTTGAGACACTGCGGTATGTGGGACGAGAAGATATTGCGAAGCTTCCCGAACGCTGCCCAGCCGAGTCGGATTCGACGATTGACCTCTTTCTCGAAGTTGGACCTACCTAACTGGACAGTTTGTCCTAGGTAAACGTATTCGTCCACAACTTCGAGTGCAGCGCCTCCGACCGTTACGAGAGTGGGTGTATACGGGCATTGGACATCACCTTTGTCTTGTCCATGTTCATTTTAAGACCCACTCTTTCGGAAGCTCTACTGAGGTCATCGACCATTGTACTGAGGTCCTCCATGGTCTCAGCCATGACAACTATATCATCGGCAAAGCAAAGGTGAGTGATGTACACGCCATTGATGTTGATGCCAGCCCCTTTCCAGTCCAAAACCTTGAAGACATCCTCCAGTGCAGCGGTGAAGAGTTTCGGAGAGATAACGTCTCCCTGTCTTACACCTCGCTGTAGAAGGATAGGTTTCGAGGTCTGGTCCTGTAGTCGGACTGACATAGTGGCGTTTTCGTACAGATACTTCAACACCTCGATGTACCGATAGTCGATCTGGCACCGTTGGAGAGACTGCAGTACAGCCCATGTCTCGATCGAATCAAAGGCTTTTTCGTAGTCCACAAACGCTAAACAGAGAGGCAGATAATACTCTTCGGTCTTCTGTATAACCTGCCGCAGCGTATGTATGTGGTCTACTGTGCTAAAGCCTTTACGGAATCCGGCTTGTTCGGGAGGCTGGAAGTCGTCAAACCTGCGCGCTAGACGGTTCGTGATGACTCTGAAGAACAGCTTGTAGACATGACTCAGAAGTGAGATGGGCCTATAATTCTTAAGAAGGGCATTGTCGCCCTTCTTAAAGAAAAGTACCACCAAACCTCTGTTCCATGCCTGTGGCGTTTTGCCCTCGAGTGTGACGGAATCAAACAGCTTCTGGAGGGCCTTAAGAACGGGTTTCCCGCCGGCCTTCAGGAGCTCAGCCGTAATTCCGTCATCACCCGGCGCCTTGTTGTTTTTAAGCTGCTTCAGAGCCATCCTAATCTTGTACAAGCTGACGTCCGGGATGTCTTCAGTATAGTGTCGGGTCAATCTAGCTCTTGGGTCGTTTGCCAGATTCGTAACAGGGTTTCTTGTCGACGTGTATAACTGTCCATAGAAGCTCTTAATCTCTCTCAACAGCTCAGGCTTGGTGGACACGATCCTGCCTTCATTGGTCTTCAGTTTCGTAAGCTGACTCTACGATTGTACACTGTACGCTTTCGTAGAGCAGTAATTTGTACGTAACGATCTTGTCAGTGTGCGGTGACTCGAGCTCATCCCCCATGTCGCTCTGCCACGCTGCCAGTGATGCGGTAACGTGTCTAAACTCAACTAACAACACTCCACGTAGTGCCCAAAGCGATTGCCATAGCACGTTGCTGAAAACCAGCTACTAATATTCCCACGACAATGATCGTTTCTTCTCGGCTTAGATGGAGTGTCCATAACGTTCGTTTGTATTCATTCCACTCAGAAGTATAGTAGAAATTTTACTGGTTTAGCCTCATACCTGTTGCAGGATTATAAGTATAGGTATGGGTACGAGTTGACAGAAGATTTCGACCGAAATTTCACTTTTGAAATGACGAGTTTACTAAAATGTATCCATGGGTATTACAAAAAATGAACCAGTTTTTTTAGTAACTAGCAAAAACGTGCTTGATCCCTAGACACTTTCAATGTGTGTATGTATCTTTGAATGTGGAATTCTCTATACTCGAAGCACCCCAACGGCCGCATGGACTTTAATTTTAGATGTCAATATAGATTATGAAAGGAAGAAAATCCAGTTTGTTTCTTTACTTTGTGGGATATCAAAATAAAGGTCTTGGGGAGACCATTCCAAAAATATAACACGCTAAAAGGATTTAGATTTAAAAAAAAAGGAAATCGCGACAGCAACTAAGATTCATATAAAACTTTTTCAAAAATATAACAACCGACTTCCAAAAAAACACTACAAAGTGCAAAATAACTTTAATTTCGGAAGTCGGTGACTTTGGATGTGTATTTTAATTATTTGTCACCGCCTTCCGAAATTAAAGTTATTTTGCACTTAGTAGTGTGTTTTTGGAAGTCGGTTGTTATTTTTTTGAAAAAAGTTTTTATGAATCTTAGTTGCTGTCGCGTTTTGCTACCCCACACCAATTCGAAATTTCATCATCCTGGCGTCAAAATAATGCATATTTATGCGATAGCAACATTCGCGGTTGATTTACTGTAATTTTTTGAAGAGTTCCGTTGTCTGTCTCCGAAACGCATCATCAGATCTATATGAAATTTAAATGGGACCATTTCGGAGTAAACCCCTTTCGAACAAAAATAATTTTGCAAATGCGTTTATATACGACGGAGTTATGCCCGAACATACATTAAAAAAAAACATGTCGAATTGATAACCTCCTTCTTTTTGAAGTCGGAAAAACAATTTTACTTTTCAAACAGTCTGTTTGTTAATCTTTCACGCAAAAACGGCTGAACGGATTTGGATGACATTTGGCACACGGATAGATTATAACCTGAATTAACACATAAGGTACTTTTATTCTGGTAGTATATTCCCGCGGGATAATTTCCGACCTCCACGCGGGTGAAGCTGCTGGCAAAAGCTAGTATTATTATTATAGTTATTTGTTACCTCCGACTCTAAAGGTGGATATCCTCCTGCTTCAAGCAGCAGCACGTTGAAGCTCCCGTTAGCTGTCAGTCTGTTCGCGAGCACTGATCCTGCAGTACCACCACCCACCACTATGAAGTCATAGGTACTGCCATCTGTTGAACATTTTGAAAGTTATCAGTTATACAGGGTTATTGGAAAAACACCAACAACCTCTTAAGGATCCTACGACCGAAGCTCGCAACTAGGATTCGAGCGGAGACAATATTTCGTCTGAAAATTGCTATCGTTGCTCTAGTGTTAGTACCTGTCGAGGATACATACCTACAGTGAGCAGTACGATCACACACATATTGACAATGGCTTGACGCGATAGCGCTACTAGCTACTGACCATTTAAGATGAATTTGGATGTGTTCCGTAATACCAAAAATGATGAATGAAAACTTATTGTATTTTAATATTTTTTTCGACATTTTACAACTTGATAATATGAGCTATGCTTCTGAGACAACAATATTACGGAAATTGTTGGTTATAGCACCAAAAAAACAGTGAGAAAACATGTCATTTACGCTGTAAAAATGTGCGAAATGCAATTCGCTTAAACTTCATTACAGGTAAGTATTTTGGAAAAAAAAACCCCTACGAGCCTAGACAAATACTGTCTGAATCCGAATATCATCATAATATGATGGAAATATGCTCAAGTTGCAAATGATTTAGGTATTACGTATGTATGGACAGTTCATTGTACGTAGGCCTCTTAAGAGGTCATTGTACTCATCAATATAAACAAATTTTACTATAGGACCAAACCTGAAATTTAAAGTTATAGGAAAATATGTCCAGCAGTGGACGTCTTTCGGCTGAAATGATGATGGTACGAAAATGGAAAAAGGAACACAATTTTTTTTTTCGTGATTTCAGGTTTGGTCCTGTAATAAATGTTGTACGAGTACATAATGATGAGTACAATGACCTCTTAAGAGGTTGTTGGTGTTTTTCTACTAACCCTGTAGAAAGGTTTTCCAGCATTAACTAAGTTGACTTACGGAGTTCACTAGTTTTACTTATGTCAAAACGTCACATACCATGCCCAGAATACTCGCACACTCATACGTGCTCATACATTAATAGTATGGTTTGATGGAGTTTTCATTTATTTATAAACCTATGCTTTATTGTTCACCAGGAAATACATAACAAAAAAAATAGATGTAACCCTAAAAACATACAATGGGCGGCCTTAACGCTTTCTGCGATCTCTTACAGGCAACCTTAGAATGGACAGTGATTGCGTGGACATACTAGGGGTGTTCAATAAAAAGTGTGTGCCCCGGCGTTATCTTGGTGAAACAAAACAACTTAAGCAAGTTTGCCGCGGCGATTTTGACGTATTTCCTGACGCAGTTTTTTTATTTGTTCTGCGTATGAGGGCCCCTGTAATAGTGGCTCCATGATTGGGGTATTCAATCATTATCAACCCCTGGCTGTCCCAGAAAATTGCCTTAAACTTCTTAGGCGTTGGACGTGGCGGCCTCTTCCAAGTCATGGACTGTTGTTTCGTTCCTCTCTTAAGCTCGGCACACCACCGCGCAACCGCAGAATACGGAGAAGCATTAACCCCTAATGTTCCTTTCGAGTCTAGATTGACTTGCTCAGTAGTAAATTTTTTCGGGCAGAGATATTTTATTACGGCGCTAATTTCATTTATATCCATTTTGCGTAATCATCCGACACGACGAAAACAAATGACTTTTATTTTTAAAATAAGAAAAGTTTTTTTTTTAATCAAATGTCTGGGCTTTGCCTGCCAATATTTACTTTTTTGTTGTTCAAGGAGTTTATATGCCATTATTACTTTTTATTGAACACCCCTCGTACATCTGGACATGGTACAGTCATACCAGCTCGCAGATTGAGGGCGTCCCATAGGGTCATGGCCATCCGGATGATCCGAGGATATCGCACAATCTCCGACGAGGCGGCGGGCCTCCTTGCCGGATTACCGCCATGGGATCTGGAGGCAAAGGTCCTCGCGCACATGTGGGAATGGCGCGAGGAGGCCAAACGCCGGGGCGTAACTCCGCTGCCGCGGGAAATCGCGACACAGCGGACAGAGCTCCAGCGAGATCTCATGGCGACATGGAGAGTGCGATTTCGCAACCCAGTGCTGGGCACGCCACGCTTGCGGCGGCAAGTCCCCTCTTTGAGGAGCAGTTTGAGAGGCGGCATGGCGTCCTCACCTTCCGCCTGACGCAGGTCCTCATCGGACACGGTTATTTCGGGAGGTTCCTGTTTCGGATAGGGCGTGAGGAACCGCCCGGGTGTTTCCACTGCGAAGATCGCCCTGAGGACACGGTGGAGCACACGGTGGCGGTCTGCCCAGTTTGAGTGGAGCACCGCCATGTCCTCGTGGAGGCGATCGGCGGCGGCAATGTCTCGCGTCCGGCCCTGGTCCAGGCCATGGTACGGAGCGAGAGGGCATGGGTAGCCGTCACCTCCTTCTGACGCACGTGAGGGAGAGGCAGTCTATGCGCCCTCGTGACCCTAGCCGCCGCAGGATACGGAGACGGGGGGGCGTCGGGAACCCCAGGCCGATTTCCGGCCACCGTATGCATGAGCTTGCGGACGGCGAGTAATGGGTAGCTCGCTGTCCGGTAAGAACCAAACCCAAGTCGACGGCGCGTTGTGTTCCACGCGCGCCTCAAAGAGATGTCAGCACAAAAATGATGGGGCCTGCAAGGGCCGATGCTTGCCAAGGGTGCGGGTTTGTTCGAAAGAGATACCACAGCCCCTGGCATACGGGCTACTGAGGAAACACGGATGGATTTTAGTCAGTAAAAGTCTGACACGCCCTACTGCTCCACCCAGAGCGGGAGAAGTTATTTGATGATTTGTCACCCAAAAAAAAAACATGGTACAGTCATCTGAATATATGTTTTTTAAGGATTCAACCTTCTAATTCACCTATTTTTCCGACAATGGTTGTTTGAATAAACATGAATAAGTATCAACGAAAACTAAGGTTGTAAAATTAAAGCCGTAAAAAAACTGACATCGTAATTTTTGTTTGGAATTTCAATAAAAGTAAATAAAACATAATTATGAAAAATTATCACGAATCATCATTACTAGTGGTAGGTGATTCCTTGTGACTTTTTAAGATTTGTCAGCGATTTGTTTGTGGGTAGGTAATGTCGGCGGTTGGTCGGACCTAGTGCATCAGCGTGAGTGTAGGTCAAGTACCTACATAGAACGATATTGGAGGACCTTGCGTGTTTGACATCTTTTTAGTGTAACATTACGTATCTTTTTTTAGGTCTGTGTACACGGGTATGATGTCTGATCCATTTGTTTACATTTTCCACAGATATTCTTTTGGTACTTACAGACTATAATATGTATAGGACTTACTAGTGAAGCTGCAGTCAGTTGGGAAACGCCACGCAGTGAGGCTCAGGGTCTGCACGACCTGCAGAGCAAGCTTAACCGCTTGCGCGCTGGCGAGAGATGCCGCTGCGTCCGCCATTCCTGTTACGTAGTTTAAAGTTTGTTTGTTAAGGTTTTTTTTAACCTGTGCAAGTAAGAGACTTCATTTCACTTTTCGTGTAATGCACATTTATTCAAATACCTCTATCAACTAGATTTATTTCTGGTTTTCGCTTTTCGAACATTGGCCATTGAAGAATATTTAAAAAAAAACGGGATTCGTTACCGAGGTGAGACTACCAAAATAACGTGCACATTGTTAATGTCTGATCAGCTTTTACTCAATACTCAATACTCAATACTTTATTGCATTCCACATGTAGGTATTCTTAGATGGTGAACTTATGATTGTTTACTTATGATTTTATCGTTCCCACTGTTGGGACACACCTCGTGGTGTATTACAGCCTACTCCCTAGTAGGCTGTAATCCACCACGAGGGCCCAGTGCGGATTGGTGGATGTCAGATGTCTTCGTATTTTTGGTTTTAGGACATGCCGGTATCCTCATGATGCTTCCTTCATCGTTTTTTAATCGACTTCCAAACAGATGTTCGACTGTTTATATTTTTTTTATGTATGTTCATCGATTTCTCCCCCATTTGTGGACCGATTCTGAAAAAAATTTTTTTATTTGAAAGAGTATACTCCTGAAGTGGTTACCCATTGGCACCAGGTCAGGATCTAATGATGGAATCCCAGGGAAATCGAGGGCAACTCTCAAATGTTATAGGTATTAACAATGTTTTTCATATATTTTCTGAAACTATTGAGACATTTGCGTATGGTCATCATCATCTCATGACGCTGAGCTGATGAGTGAACTTTGTCACTTAGTAGTGTTTTTGGAAGCCAGTTGTATTTTTTTTTTTTTTTTGAGAAATGGTGATGAAATAAATTACACAAAGTAAGTGACCACTACCACAGCTCGTTTGCTCGTTTACTAACCGTCTCTTATCGTAAACCAATCGATAACGTAGGGCTACGTTATCGATTGGTTTATGAAAATTGAAAGTAAACAAACAAATAATAATAATAATAAATTTAATAAAAACGGATACAAAAGGGTACATTTAGTAAACAGTAGTAAATTTCCTATACAATTATTGTGTCTAAAAATAAACTATTTCTAAAATATTTTATTACAAGTGCAAGTGATAATGTTCCGGAATTAGAATGTTATGTAGCGACCCACCCGAACTAGGTTTATTCAAACCTGTGTTTCGGACCATCACTTTACATTTCAATTAAATTGGGATGATAACATTTAAAATTAAATTTATGTAAAAATAATCTATTAATAACTACGAGATAAAGCATATTGGTAATTAAACATTAATACTTACAACTAAGCCCATGTAAATACTACAAAAGTAAATAACTACGAGGGGATAAATTATCATCATGACATAATTTCTAGAAGGTTTTCTGTGTCTGTGTAATTGAGTAACGCTAAGTATTCTGATAACATAGTACTACATTTTTTATAGCTTAAACTATAGATGCTCATTAATTTGTTAAATCTATTATACAGAAAAGGACCTAAAAACACATAAAATCGATTAGTAAACGCATGTCTAGTTTGTGGCTTTATGCAAACGAAATCCTTCCTTCTCTTGTCGGAAGGTACTGGGTCAAAAGGAAGTGCAGTGTGCTGGTGAAGTATTATGCTTAGAAAGAATAATTGGCGAACTGTTAGTACATTACATGCAATGTAGAGCTGGTGCGTAGGAAATCTAAAAGGGCGAAAGGTAGCAACCTTTAGAATTGCTCTTTGAGCACGCTCTAGAGGGAGTAAAATTGTTTTTGCTGCACCACCCCATGAAGTTATGCAGTAGCTAAGAATGGATTGACACAAAGCTAAATAAACCTGTTTAATTAATTTATAGTCGGCTATGTTCCGTAAATACTTAAAAACATATATTAATTTGCGCACTCTAGTACATAGTAAATCGATATGTTTACGGAAATTTAGATTCGAGTCAATGGTGACACCTAGATATTTGAAGTGGTCAGCTTTAGCTAAAGTGGTGCAAGAACATGCAGTGTCAGCGGACGTCCTACAATTATGTGCGTAAATGTTTAGATTAGTAAGCGGTATGTTAGTGTTTCTCATTGCAAATAAAATTTATTTTGTTTTATCTGCATTTAATGTTAGGATGTTATTATGGAGCCAATCAGACACTATGTTAAAACCATTTTGAGCATGTTCATAGACCTCAACTCTTGATTTAGCTGAGAACAGTAGAGCGGTGTCATCAGCATATGACATTATGATACCATTTGGAAGTGCCAGGCTGCACAGTTCATTTATATAGATTAAAAATAATGTGGGGCCCAAAATGCTGCCTTGGGGAATTCCAAAAGCACTATTTTTAAGTTCAGAACTTGTATAGTGACCTATTTTTACACATTGATGACGCTCGCTGAGATAATCAGCAAATAGTAGAAGTTGTGCTCCTCTTATCCCTAGTGTTTCAAGCTTGTGCAAAAGTAAAGTACAAGAGATAGTGTCGAAGGCCTTGGCGAGGTCTAGAAAGATACCAATTGTGTGCATACCATTATCTAGATTGGTAGCAATATAATTAGTTAATTTGTGTACTGCTTGGCCAGTTGATCTTTTGGGCCTAAATCCAAATTGATTATCTGAGAGTAATTTGTTATCTTCCAGATATTTTATCAGCCTACAGTTAATATTTTTATCTAAAACTTTTGAGAGTCCCGTTAACACTGAGATGGGTCTGTAGTTATTCACACAGTTTTTATCTCCAGACTTGAAAACAGGAGTGACCATAGCTTTTTTAAGGAGTTTTGGAAAAATTCCTTTAGATAAACATAGCTGAAAAATGCGGGTTAGCGGAGGGGCGAGTATGTATCTAAATCTTTTAAGTATATTATTGGGTATTTCATCCCACCCAGTAGCACATACATCTTTTAACCCGCATAGTAATCTTACAACTTCGTTAACGTCGGTATCTAATAAAACAAAAGAATTTAATGTAGAGGATGTCGCAGTCGTGTTTTGAGGGGATAAAGTATTAAAATTTAACGATTTTTCAGCCAGGTTTTTACCAACGTTAGCAAAGAAGTTGTTCACTTTATTCATTGCTTCGGATGGATTTATCTCTGAAGACAGTAAATCAAGTGGAGGCTCGGAATTTTTCGTTCTAAATGTATTCGTTTTTATACATTTCCACACGAGTTTACTATTTTTCCCGCCTTTTGTAATTCATTTTTATCATACTGATTTTTTAGTTTTTTCAAAAGATTATTGCAGAAGTTCCGGTACCTTTTATATGTAACAGAAAGTATTTCGTTATCAGGTGCAAGTTTAAATTTTAGGTGAAGTTTGTCTCTATGTCTTATACAACGAACTAGACCGGGTGTGATCCAGGGTTTGATACAACTGTACTTTCTGGGCATAGTCTGAGTAAATGTGTTTTTGCTTATTGATAATTGTAATGAATCTATGAAATACTTTAAAGAATTATTTGCATCGTTTGAATTATAAACAGGGTCAAAATTAATACCGCGTATGTCATTTTCGAGGTTTGTCATGTTGACTTTAGTATAGCTACGCATGCAGTTTTTTCTAGGTGAACTTATTTGTAATGTTAGTAAAACAGCTTGATGATCAGTAAGCGAAGAATTAGTAACCAATATTTTCGATGGATTTTTGGATTTTAGAATGATGTGGTCTAAGCATGAACCGCTTTGATGCGTGGGGTAATAGTGAGCTGGTAGTAGTCCATGAAATGAGCAAATATTCAGATAATCATGTACATGGGTATCTATTTTCTCAGAAGCAATGTTAATGTTAATATCACCCAAAAGTACGATGTTTTTAAAAGATGATAAGGATTTTAAGTTTGTGTCGAGTGAGTCTAGAAATCTGACTATATTTTGTGAAGGAGGCCTATAAATAGCCATGAGTACTGTATCGGGACTAATTTTAATGATTAAGCAATTACTATCTTGTGATACCGGTTCTTCTTTGATTGCACTTAGATTATTTTTGATATATACTACTACTCCATCGTTTTGGTTTATGTTTCTCTCGGTTTTGTATGAATAATAACCGTCAAGAGATGGTAAGTTGACCGTCTTTTTTGACAACCAACATTCTGTTAGGACGATAACATCACAGCATATATCAAGATTCTGTAATAACACTTCAAAGCCGTCCATGTTTCGATTAATGCTGCGAATATTCTGTGTGAGCAGGGTTAACGTTTTGACACCAGAAGGAAGAAGGTGTTTACAGTCCTCAACATTACACATTTTAGATTCAGATACAGAAAAATTATCTAGATCACAAATAAGGTGATTTGTCATGACCGTTACAAACTAACTGAAAATATAAATTAAATAAATAAAAGAAAAACTACCTGATTGAGTGCTTACTAAATACAAGAATACGGCGGCGCTTTTAGGCGCCTTCATAATCTATTGAGTTAATATAGTTCCTCTCAGCATATATGCGCGCCGGGCAACTTACGTCACCAGTTGGATGGTCACATTTCCTCTTGAATCGTTTGCACGTCGCACATTGAGAGGGAGAAGATTTGCTGCTACATTCCTTGAACGAGTGTCCAGTCTCACCACAGTGGTTGCAAATAGGACTAGTTTCTCGGCAAAACTTGGCTGCATGTCCGAACTGCTGGCAATTGAAGCACCTGGTGACTATCGTGAAATCTCTCACAGGGCATGATGTCCAATTAATAAAAATTCGGCTTTGGTTAACTAACATTTTTCTAATGCTAGCGGGTAGTTCTATGATGTAATTACAGGTAGGAAGGTCTTTTTTACCCGATTTATGGCTCAGTTTGATACTCGCAACGAAGGACTCACGAGTTAAATTGGGAAACTTATCTGAGAGGTTTTGCTCGAAAATGCACTCAAATACCTCCTGCTCGGTTAGGGTAATGGGGACACTATTGGTGTCCCCATTACCCTCGGGCGGCAGCAACCCTCGGGCGGCGTTTAGAAGGTTCTTCTATTGTAAGGCCCGATGACACTAACTTTTCCGAATTCTTAAGTTTCTCAATATCGCCTTTATTTTCTGTGCTAATCAAAACGCCGCCATTTTTTACTTTTCTCAGGCCACGGACATGAAGCTTTAGTTGCTCGGGGGAGATTATCTTTTGTACAAGTGACTTGGTGTCGTCACTTGTTTGGGTCTTGTCGCTGGGGTAGATGGCAACTGAGCTCAAATTTGCAGGACGGACGAAGTTATCGGAACCTTTCTTCACCATGTTTGCATAAGACGAATTTTCCGAATTATTCATCTTTGTCTCTACGGCCTCTTTGAACTGCTGGAGAGAGTGCACAACATTCTGGTGATCCTGTAGGTGCTGGATTGTGGTATGGGCTACAATCGTTTTCTGCTTCAACGATTGGTATAAGACGGCCATCTGAGAAGTCCCACTCGAGACCTTTCTGCAAAGGGTGGAAACACGAAGCTTCTGGTCTGAGTTCATTTTCCCTTCACCGACAATACTGCAAACTTCGTTGAGGATGGCATCTATAGATCCCATCCATCTCTGGATCTCTGGAGTACTAATAACTTCACTCGGTAGTTCATTCTCCTTGGGTGCTGGCGGATTTGGGTCGCTCCCCCCGAGCGACCCAAATCCGCCGGTTCAGTAGGCGTCGGTGGAGGACTACGCCGAAGTAATTGGCTTCGACCAAACGGGCTCGAACCTGGGTTCGACATACTAGCAAAACCACTTTTCCTATTGTTTATAAAAATATTTAGTTCATTTTGCACAATGTAAGTCAGTAAGAAATCAACAAATCACACGCGACACACTTTACTTTTACACTGACGTCGCAAAAAATTATATTTATTTGTAGTTATTGTTTATTTCATTATAATCAACACAAAACACACGTCCGCTTTGTCTCGCGCCTCGTAAAGCGAAAAGATTGAAACAAAAGATTGACGTTTTAATTTCGGCGCCGACATTGTTTTCAGTCTTGAGATTTTGACGTGACAACGTCTTATAAATTGGTTTGCCGGGTGACACTTCAAGAAACTGCGTTACGCTCCGCTCACGTTATGCGCTCACAATGAGAGCGAGTGAGAGGCACGCGTCCCTTCCACTCGGGCATGGTTAGCCCGCCTAAGAGCGAGAGAGACAGACATAAAAAGTGAAAGGCACGCGTCTATTATTTCATCCTTCTTCCTACTATACGAATGAATATTCACATTAAAATTATTTTACCACTCAAAGTCGTTGTCACGTAAAACTTTCGCCCGTATACCGACTTTACAGGCAACCAATTTTTTTTACCACTGTTTCCTTTATTTTAACATAAACACATATAAATAACATTTTTAAATATTAGTATAAAATATAAAAACATATAAAAAATAGTAGCCCATCGGTATCGGGAACACACCACTAACTTCTAAACTCCGGGCTGTTACAAAGAAGATCCTCATGGAAAACCCAATAATTCTTTGCCCAACCTGGGAATCGAACCCTGCTGAACAGTCGGGCTTGCGACCACGAGATCAACGTGGCGGACCAAAATAAAAAAAATCATAAAAGAAACGTGTCTTACTTACCTTTGGCTTCTGTTGCGAAGAGAGAATACAATATGAACTCTCAAAATTATTAACAGCTTTAAATACCAAAATTAGTGAAGGTCGTCGTGAAAAACATTTAACAAATAATTACAGCTTCCGCCCGCGGTTTCTCCCGCGTGGAACTCGGAAATAACCCCCGCGGGAACGTACTACCGGGATAAAAAGTGTTCTATGTTAATCTAGGTTTTAATCAATCTGTGTGCCAAATTTCATCCAAATCCGCTCAGCCGTTTTTGCGTGAAAGAGTAACAAACATACAAACTTTCACATTTATAATATTAGTACAGGGTTTTTCAACAAGAACTTTGTTTTCTCAAACAAAATAAAACAAAGAATATGTATGAAGATGATTCAAATTTTTATTGTATTACGAAGAGAAAAGTTTGGCAATTATGAATGAAAAATGATATCTGACAAATGTCCACCACGAGCACGCTGACAGATGTCGATTCTTTCATCAACGTTTTTGGCCAAAAACGGCCCAATCACGCCTCCAGACCATATAGCGCAAAATACAGTGACACGTTGAGCATGCAAAGGCTTCTCAATTATTGCTCTTGGATTTTCAGAAGCCCAAAAGCGGCAATTTTGCTTGTTGACGTACTCTGACAAGAGAAAATGGGCTTCATCTGAAAAAATGTTTTTTTTTTTTCAGAGGAACCAGCGGGTTGCTCCTGAATGAATTGAGCAAATCTACGGCGATGTGAATGGTCGGTCAGCTTCAATTCCTGCACCAGTTGAATCTTGTAAGGCTTCGAAACCAAATCCTTACGCAAAATTCGCCATGTGGTGGTTTTGGATAACCCCAATTGTTGAGAACGACGAGGAATAGATAAATTTGGATCTTTTTCAACACTGTGGCTCACGGCTGTGATGTGTTCCGGTGAACGACCCGGCCGAACACGCGTTGGTGTTGGCACATTTTGTACTGAGCCTGTCGACTCAAATTTAGCGACCAAATTCTTAATAGCGGTCTCAGAAGGAAGAATATGCTGTCCGAAAATATCACGAATTTTACAAAATTTAACTTTAACAGAACCACCATTTTCATAGTGGATTTTAATTATTTTAATGCCATTTTTGAGCGAAATTGAATTCATTGTAACAATTGCCAAAGCATCTACTACGAATACGTCAAAAAACTAAATATCAAAACTGTCATGCTGTTGGTGGTGGCCCAATTGAAAAACAAAGTTCTTGTTGAAAAACCCGTTAGGATCACATTTTGACACATTACGGTACTCACTTTCTTCTCTATGTTGTTCCAGTATCTGACAAGATGCTTTGGAGCTTGCCACGGTTATTTTTTTCTTTTTCTCTTTTTGGTGGGAAATCATCAAATAACTTCTCCTGCTCTGGGTGCAGGAGGGCGTGTCAGACTTTTACTGACTAAAACCCACCCGTGTTCCCTCAGTAGCCCGTATGCCACGGGCTTTTTTTTTTTTTTTTTTCGAACAAACCCGCACCCATGGCAGGCATCGGCCCTTGCGGGCCTCGTTTGTGCTGACATCTCTTTGAGGCGCGCGTGGAACACAACGCGCCGTCGACTTGGGCTTGGTCCATACCGGACAGCGAGCTACCCATTACTCGCCGTCCGCAAGCTCATGCCTACGGTGGCCGGAAATTGGCCTGGGATTCCCGACGCCCAGGGCATCTCCGGATCCTGCGGCGGTTAGGGTCGCGAGGGCGCATATCCTGCCTCTCCCTCGCGTGCGCCGCCTCCCTTTTCGCAAGCATTACTGCTTCGCTGAAGGAGGTGACGGCTACCCACGCACTCTCGCTCCGTACCATGGCCTGGACCAGGGCCGGATGCGAGAGATTGCCACCTCCGATCGCCTCTACGAGGACACGGCGGTGCTCCACCCAAGCCGGGCAAACCGCCACCGATTGCTCCACCGTGTCCTCAGGGCGATCTTCGCAGTGGAAACACCCGGGAGTTTCCTCCCGCCTTATCCGAAACAGGAACCTCCCGAAACAACACGGTTGTTTCGGGAGGTTCCGGTGAGGACCTGCGTCAGGCGGAAGGTGAGGACGCCATGCCGCCTCTCAAGCCACTCCTCAAAGAGGGGACTTACCGCCGCAATCGTGGCGTGCTCAGCACTGGGTTGCGACAATCGCACACTCCATGACGCCACGAGATCCCGCCGGAGCTCTGTCCGCTATGCCGCGATTTCCCACGGAAGCGGAGTTACGCCCCGGCGTTTGGCCTCCTCGCGCCACTCCTACATTTGCGTGAGGACCTTTGCCTCCAGATCCCATGGCGAGCTTGCCACGGTGAGGTTATAGATACCTACTAATGGTCGCCCAGGGGTCGAAACTCAGCCATAATTAATTTTAACTTGAATATACATTAACCAAAAATATTTTCTTCCTGCACTCCTTCTGTATATAAAATATAACTGTGCTAAATTTCATACTCCTTCGTCCGCGTAAAAGCGGTGCAAAGTTTTTACATCACGTATGAATATAATAGATATCCTGGTTTGAAGGAAATTAACGGTTCCAAAATACGATAAACAGTAATATGCTCGATGAAAAACGAATCCGAAACAGGGTTGATTTCGAAACAAGTTTTAGTTTTATTTCCTAATTACAGCAATTTACAATTATTGTAAAATTGCATGTAAGATGAGGTAATCGTATTTTAGAGGGAATTTAACGGTACTTTTTTTTGTTAAATCGTTTTTAGGGTTCCTTATGTCGGAAAAACGGAACCCTTATAGGATTACTTTGTTGTCCGTCTGTCCGTCTGTCAAGACCCTATTTCTCAGGAACGTGTAGAGGGATCAATCTGAAATGAATATCAAATACTCGGTCCGCTACCCTTTGGAACAGTAAACAATCAAACTTCTAAGTTTATGGTGCATAATTATTATGTTGACGCTCGCAAGGGTATCAAAGCTTATAAGGCACTTCCCGTTGATCTAAAATCATGAAATGTCAAAAAAGAAGCAAGGTCTCACAGTACAAGTAAAAGAAAACGTCCGAAAATCGTTAATTTGTAGTTTTATCATAATTTTTTTTGCCGACTATAAACTTACATTTACAGTTAGTTTTGGTGTGACGTATGTCGATATGTATGGGAGACCATGTTACATGAATTTTGGGACACCGAGTAATTCCATTACAATTTTAAACTTTAACCTTACTACAGGCACCCCAACATACTAGACAGCCACATTTTATAAAACGTCCCTTCACACTACGTTTGTAGTTTTGGTCTCAGCAGCCGATTTATATAGAGATAGGACTGTTGACGCAGTTGACGTTGTCGTTGTAGACGTTGGCATCGGTCGGTATAATATAGTGGTCCGTGTGAGAAACAGCTTGTTCTAAGAGTGACACCCGCAGCCTTCAGTAGCAATGCATAATATACTCCATATTCCTTACGTAGTATAAAACAAAGTCGCTTTTCTTACTTGTACGCTTAGTTCTTTTAAACTAAGGATTTAAATGCAGTTTTCATCAGTGGACAGAATGATGCAAGTCTTCTTGCATCACTCTGTCAGGTTTATGTGTATATAAACCGACCTCGACGCGGGCGAAGACGCTTGCAAAAGCTATTATAAATTCGAATGAATGACGTGTGAAAGTAACTCTGTTATAGTAAACTGGTGACGCAGCAGCCGTGGGTTATATTAGAAAAACCATTTGGAGCTCTTTTGACCTCTTAATTACTCAAAATCTATCAAACATAAATACACAATATTTTACTTAAATAAGTAAAATATTATCTAGAACCCTAAATCAATATTTTTATCACTGACTGACTGAAATCTACTCATGTGCATTTAGATGAAAAACCTAACCCACTTCCAGATGACCTCGAAAGTTGAGGTTTGGGGTCCAGCTGGGTAATAATGTATGCAAAGCAAAAAATTGTAAAACAGTGAACTTTTAAGTTTTGAAATATTTCAAATTCTAAGCATTTCATTTTCATTAACACTTACCGCCTATTAAAATTATAGAATACTAGCAGCGCTCTGCGGTTTCACCCGCGTAGTTCCCGTTCCCATAGGAATACGGGGATAAAATATAGCCTATGTCACCCGGGAATAGTGTAGCTTCCCAACAGTGAAAGAATTTTTCAAATCGGTTCAGTAGTTTCGGAGCCTATTCAATGCAAACAAACAAACATACAAACAAACAAACAATCAAATCTTTCCTTTTAATTATTAGTGTAGATATTAGCAAAAAACTTTTTCTTTCGCAGGAGAATAGAATTCATAATGAAAGGCCGCTTTTATCGTTTCCATACAGGCTACTGAGGGAACACGGGTGGGTTTTATTCAGTAAAAGTCTGACACGCCCTCCTGCTCCACCCAGAGCGGGAGAAGTTATTTGATGATTTCCCACCCAAAAAAGAAATACCAGAGGGCTACTTACGTATAATGACGGACAGGCAGACAGATAGAGTTACTTTCGCATTTATAAAATCATTAATAATTAATATATTTTTTACCGCGTAGGTATTGCTCTTTTCTATGAAACAGCAATTTTTTTTTTTTCGAAAACTGTCGAACAATTTCTGTGCTGGGGGGTCTAGGATGATATGCTGAATTCATGTTTAAAGTTTGCGCACTGAATAAAAACTTTTCCTGTATAATATAATAGTAGGGATTAGGATTAACAGTAACCTTCGAAATAATTCAGATTCAGAATAATAGTGTGTCACGCAATCAGTGCGCAGATTATTAAAGCCGGTTGAAGAATTATACCTACAATAAAAAAGCCCGCGAAAACGAAAACCGGATTATTCTTAGACGGCACGTAGCTCCATGTATACCCACCGCCAGTGTAGCTGGGACGCTTTTCCGGATACCGGTGGGCTACATTTTTTTTTTGACGTTTTTATATCTTCTATATTCTAGTGTTTAAAATACAATTGATATTTATTTTTAGAAAGAATAATAATATTCTTTATATTGGTCTACAATACTTATAGTATTAGTAGCAATGACTTCAAAACCGTCAACGTAAGCTATTTTTTTTTTTTGGGTGGGAAATCACCCGTATGCCAGGGGCTGTGGTATCTCTTTCGAATAAACCCGCACCCCTGGCAGGCATCGGCCCTTGCGGGCCCCATCATTTTTTGTGCTGAAATCTCTTTGAGGCGCGCGAGAAACACAACGCGCCGTCGACTTGGGCTTGGTCCTTACCGGACAGCGAGCTACCCATTATTCGCCGTCCGCAAGCTCACGTCTACGGTGGCCGGAAATCGGCCTGGGATTCCCGACGCCCAGGGCGTCTCCGTATCCTGCGGCTGCTAGGGTCGCGAGGGCGCATCGACTGCCGCTCCCACATGTGCGCCGCCTCCCTCTTCGCAAGCATCACTGCTTCGCTGAAGGAGGTGACGGCTCCCCATGCCCTCTCGCTCCGTACCATGGCCTGGACCAGGGCCGGACGCGAGAGATTGCCGCCGCCGATCGCCTTTACGAGGACACGGCGGTGCTCCACCCAAGCCGGGCAGACCGCCACCGTGTGCTCCACCGTGTCCTCAGGGCGATCTTCGTAGTGAAAACACCCGGGCGTTTCCTCCCGCCCTATCCGAAACAGGAACCTCCCGAAACAACCGTGTCCGGTGAGGACCTGCGTCAGGCGGAAGGTGAGGACGCCATACCGCCTCTCAAACCACTCCTCAAAGAGGGGACTTACCGCCGCAATCGTGGCGTGCCCAGCACTGGGTTGCGACAATCGCACACTCCATGTCGCCATGAGATCCCGCCGGAGCTCTGTCCGCTGTGCCGCGATTTCCCACGGCAGCGGAGTTTCGCCCCGGCGTTTGGCCTCCTCGCGCCAGTGCCACATGTGCGCGAGGACCTTTGCCTCCAGATTCCATGGCGGAACGTAGGCCTTATAAATGGACTACAATAATGACGCATTATGAATCCTTATAATGCCATGAAAATCAACTAACGTCGTCGTTGTCGTAACAATCAAATAGTTTATAGTATAGTGTATAGTTTGTTAAATCAAATCAAATCAAAACGTTTCTTTTGGACAATAATAATCCATATTCCATTTAAAATCAGAATAAACTTAATTAAATCAATTTGTCCCTTAATGTCATCAGGATGACGTTGGTACCCCCTCCCCCTAGTCATTACTGATGCGGTTCTCTTGCGCATAAATAGCAAAGAAATCGGCAGTTTGCGTCATCATTCATTCATTTCAGCCGAAAGACGTCCACTGCTGGACATAAACCTCTCCAGGATGGGGTGTTTTGCCATAATCGCCACGCTTGGCAGGCGGGTTGGCGATCGCAGTATGGTGGTAAAATGCATAGAGAACGCTGCTGCCCATTCTCTAGTAAGTCCCTTAGTCGCCTTCTACGACACCCACTGGAAGAAATGGGATGGTGCTATTCTTTTACGCCCGGCGACACATGCAGTTTGCGTATGAGCAAACATTTAATCTTTAAAAGTATTAAGTATATTTACCCACGTTTTCGCTTCGAATAAGAATGCAAATACCATATGCTTAATTTTATAAAATTAAATACATAATTTAAATTGACGCAGTATTTTCCAAAATTGTAAAATGAAAGTCATCATAAAGCTACACTACTCGCTCTTCTTTCTATTTATTTTTTATTTTGCCGCAACCTTCTTAACATTATTTAATATTATTATTGGGCAAAGAAAGCCCAAATTCATATCCTAATTATTTTGGGATTTCTTTTGCCATGCATTCCAGCCATTATCTTAGCACCATGCCATGAGCAGGGCCAGTTTCTCATTCAGCGGAAGACAGGTTCGTTAGTCCTGCTCAAGAAGGTGGGGTGCTCTACGGTTTACCTGGCTACGTTTCGCACCTTATTGCTGCTAGACGAGGTGGGCAAGTTGTTAGAGTGGATAGTCGCGGACCACCTCATCAGTCTCTTGTGCGGAAATGGGCCAGACCTGGACGACAACCAGGTAGGTAAACGCAAGTATGTGGATGAGAGTCCTGGCGGAGAAAGTGGTTTCTCGGGACGGAGTAGTGCTGGCGGTGTCCTTGGATATATCCAACGCCTTCAACACCCTTCTCTGGAGTTGTATTAGGGAGGCGCCACGTGGAAGCGCGAGCCTTCGCGTCGCTGTATCGGTGGCGTGAGGAGGGGCGGACACGGTGTACTGGTGCAGCGGAATATCACAATGCGCCGGTCCGAGCTCCGTCAGGGCTTAGTTGCGTAATGGCGGGACAAGCTTATGCGCCCTACCGCCTCGTCACCAACAAGGCGGTCCTTTAAATCCGGGACACTTGAATTTTATGAAAATGAAATCAATGTCTCTCAACTCTGTGCTTAACAGTCTGTGCTTTTTGAATTTTGTCGTCGCTAACTACAGAGCATCATTATACTTAATACCTGCTTCACTAACCAAGAGAACCTGCAGTGTATGTACGAAGCTTTACTTTTATTAAAATTAGTATAACTGTTAAAAGACTTTACTAGTACCTACCTACAGCTGATTAAATAGTTAAAATAAGTAACTACTAAGAAAAGTATACATTGTTTTCGCAACTGAATTTACTATCATTGAGTCATCCCTTACTGAAAGTACACCTACATGTAATGAAGTAAACTCGAAAAGGTAATGTGATGAAGATGCGGAGTGACGGATTGACGCAGATATTTTAGTAGTTAGTTCAGTCATTCACAGCAATCAATGTCAATGCATTGTGAACTCAATACATTTAATGCATGTTTTATCAATGTTTATTAAGAAGATATGTACAGGTATACATATAAAAAGAAAATAATCATAAGGCATCAAAAAATACGTCCGCATCGTTGTCAATGGGAAAAGTGCCCAAAAGGCTGGCAGCATTGCCACTTTGCATGGCAATGCTGATTCTTTGGGCGAAAAATATGCCAGGCCTTTTGGTCACGTGAAGAGTCGACCAACCGCTTGGAAATGTCTCGGAAAACTAAGTGGGCACTCGGACCCCATGGCCCTAGAGTTTCAACCCCAAACGGCTCGAACATATAGGTTCCAATAAGATTGAAATATTTGCGCCGTTTGAGGTTTTCCGCACCTGCAGCAGCCGTCACAGCACAACCCGCCGTACTAGGAAGATGGGATGGCGCAAGGGTGTCGACACATGTTGCATCCCACACCAAAGGCCGACCTAACTTCCAAGGCATTATGGTCATTCCATCTGGTCTCTTCCCATCGTCGCGTGCCAAGCCATTGGGTTCTAGAAAAGCTGGCACCCCGGCAGTGACAAGAGCACGACGGATAATGTCATTGATGCTGGCGTGCCGTGCTATCCGGCCTGCGATCCTACTGCAGGATAAGCCATGGTGTCCGAGGCAGTCGACACCTTAACCATATAAAATAAAAATATATTGATTTTGATTTGAACCGCATTGACAGCGATGCAGAGCCACGCAAGGAGCGCCAAGACGCAGGCATGTAGCGAGCCGGAAAGTCGAGTCGCCCAGCAAGGTGCCTATGTTGGGTGACGGTAGTGCCTGCAGCCAGAGGCCCGACTCCCATTCACCCACAGCCAGAAGGCGAGCATGCTCAGCAGCATTGGTGGACGTATTAATAAGTTTATTCCGTACCAACCTGCAGAGCGGCTCATCCCACTGTCTCTGGGAAGATGGGTTCACGGGTCGATCTGTTTCCGGGCAAGCCATTTTCCAGGCATTCACCGCATCGGTCAAGCACGGCACTTCAGAGTCAACCAGGCAACGGGCTAAAATTTTCCCAGCCAACTTTCAGTGCTGTGGACAGAGGACAGGAAAGCCGGTAAGCTAATACTAGTAATTTTACGGACGCCGAGGCCACCAAAACGGATGGGTAAAGTGGGTTGAAGCCACGCTCGGTCGTCCAAGGCCACATTTAAAATGGATGAAAGTGTGCTGCGAATAATTTGGTCAATTTTGTCCAAGAGCTGTGGATGTTTCCATAAAGCTGAGGAGCATAGAAAATATATAAAAATTAGGGCCAAAACAACAGTATCTAATCAGGGTGAATGCCGAGTGTACATTTATTTTAGAGAGTCTTTCCGAAATGTCGTTTATTTTTTATTATAATTTTAAATTTTAAATAATAAGTGAACTTTAATTACAAAGACGGAAACAAAAAAAAAAAACAAGAAGATATCCGATCTGGAAAATAAAACTTAATGTTATTAATTAGTACTAACTTCTGCCCCGCGACATGGAATGTCGAAATGACACCACGATAGCCTAAACTAATAGCCACATTTATATAAGTTCCCTGTATACTGTATACGTTTATAGTTTTGGTCTCAGCAGCCAAAATTTGCAGCTTGTCCTGAGGGCGACACTCGCAGCCTTCAGTGTCTGCCCTGTGAGTTGTTCATAGTGATCTCAAAGCAAACGCTCACAGGGCACAAGTTTAAACTGGAAGAGGTTATTGTGTATAAACACTGTCTTGCCAAAGCCACAACTTTTTAGAATTTCAGCCTCGATGACGTTTCTCTGTGAAGCCACGACTTTGAGCCGGGTTCGGTTACAGAGTTTCGGCGAAGTTAATTTCAGAAGGATCGTATTTGGGATAGCGACCTTCAGCTGAGTTATGTGCATCGGAAGTCCACTTGCCATTAGCGATTTTAGAAATACTACGGGGTATTGTGTGGCGTTATCTTGCTCCATAACAGTGTTAATAGAGGTGTATATCACCTTCACTTGATTCCTTTTAATCGATGTCCTCGTAAACAAGACGAATCAGATCTGCTAAGGTTTGAACTACTCTGCCAAGAGCTTTTGTTCGGTCCACCTGACTCTCTCTAGTAGTGCCATCACCAAGAACCACCTTTTTAGAAGAACATCGACGAATTATTGAGCCCGTGAATTCCCGCCAAGCCGAGCTCGCATGTTTATGGTCAAGCTCAGTCCAAAAATTCCTATTGCTTACAGAATTTTCCTTTTGCTGTGAATTAATACGTTTTAGAAACTATTACAGTATTCTTAAATTTTTGTGTTATGGAAATAATAAAAAATATAAAAACATAAAACACACTTTTCGATAGTTGAATATCGAACTGACTTTTACAGGTATGCAAAACAATCGTCCAGTCTCTTAGTTATTAGCTTTTGTATTTGTGCTTGCTCTCATCCCAGTTTAAATTTCAAGCAAAAGTCAGGTAAGTTTTTTGCGATTTTTGCATTTCAACTAAGTTTGGAGCGACTTAATTTCGACTTCCATTTTTAGACTTCCATTATCGAATCGACCAAACAAAAAATATACATTCTGAAGCTATTCTGATGTAACTCTGTCTGTTTGTCTGTTACTTACCTACTTTATGTGGCACACAGGTAGACCATGACCAGCACCTTATTTGCGTAACACACTATTAATCAGAATCTGAATAATTTGAAGGTTATTGCTAATCCGATCTTTCATATGTTCGAAATAATTGTCTGCATAGCAACGTAAACTACGCCATTAATGTTGTGGAAATGTCATAATGAAAGCGATTGTGCGATTGTGGATTACGCAATTACACTGCTCTGGTACATGGGTTACATTTTAATGATTTCCTCCCAATAATATGTTTCCGTGTGATAATTTACGACATTCACGTAGGCGAAGCTGCAAAAATTTGTCTATTTATATGCCCTTAACCTGTTCCTCCCCCCCCCCGGCCCATCTCCATATTCGGCAAGCGGATCCCTCGGGAAAAGCGAGCAAAATATCTAGGAGTGAACCTCACTTTCTCTGAGCATATCAAGAAGGCGCGCTCACGCGCCGCCTTCGCTCTCGGAAGGCTGCACTCTGTTCTGAACACACGTAGCAAATTGTCACTCAAGTGCAAATTGCGGATTTACACGGCGTGCATTAGGCCCATCATGACGTATGCACGTGCAGTCTCTGCACACACGCAACCCCGATCCATCCATAGGATGCAGACCCTCCAAAACCGATTCCTTCGCCATGCCACAGGCTCCCCATGGTACGTTCGGAACGAGATCCTCCATCTCGATCCGAAAATGCCCACGATAGCTCAATTTCTGAAACGCAACTCGAAAGGTTTCTTCGATAAAGCCGAGATACATCGCAATCCCTTGATTGTGAAGGCCGCTAGTTATGTCCCCAGTAGAATCCGCCGACCGAGACATGTCCTTTCTGACCCAGGTGACCCCATTACTGTTCTCCAAGAAAAGAATAGGGCCACCAGTACAGCACACAAACACAAACGACCGTCCTTCCGACCTCGCCGCCGAGGTCCTCGCGCCTGATGAAGACCCCTGAGTAACGATGAGACGCCCGACCGTCCCTTGCTCGTTGATGTTCCAGCCCGCGCCGCGGCTGAGCCAGTAGAGTTAAATTCCCCGAATGCTAATAATCATGAAAATATTTTGATCCAGCCTGTCCCCATTATCTGTGTCCCCCCGCCAGTGACGCCCTGAGCCGAGCTTCGTACCCCACAGGGGGTGCCGTCAGCGTGCAGTCGCTTTAGGTTAAGTAGGTTTTATGCCCTAGCTGGAGGCTTTTAGTCTAACTAAAAATGCCTTCACAGGAAAGTCCGGTTAAGAAGTTACGGCCTCTCAAGGTCAACTACGAGATGCCATAAAAAAAAAGACTACCTGTTCATTCGCTCACAAAATCGAGAAAAATATCGAATTCGTCAAAATACGTTTTGGCAGACGTACTCGTATGTGTGTAAACAGCCTGCTTTAACATACTGTTCTCATCGTTCTGTTGGTTGTTTTCATTTTGATCCATTTCCTCACTATCGTATAAAAAGGTGATGACAAGTCGTTCTATTTTTATTTCGATACATAATATTCGCAGGTAAGTAAGACTTTATTAGCAAGCAAAAAAAAAGAGTATTTTTTTTTCTATTGCGTCTGTAGCTCCTATCGTTTTTATCTGTTTTAACCTTGCGTGTTGAAACCTTGCGTTCACACGGATTTTGGAAAGGAACCTAAGGACCCTGAGTAAAGAATCTTGTAAAAAAATTCCTCGGTCATTTGTCGGAACTTCTCGGGTTTTTACTATTAGCCTATTTTTCTAGGAGAGATTTGTGTCTCAAAAGTGAGAAAATTATAGGCTGACTGTAACTACGTGCTGCTGGGGAGTATGTTGCTTCGGATGTTTACCGAAGAGTCTTTAGTTTTCCACAAAATTTATCTAAGAAAAGTGGTGATTCTTGGTCTAATCATCATTAACATATTTAAGTACTAGCTTTTTCCAGTGGCTTTGCCCGCGTGGAGTTCGAAAATTATTCCAGGGAAACGTACTACCGGGACAAAATCATACCATCACATATGTTATTATAAGTTATAATCTAACTGTGTGCCGAATTTAATCCAAATCCGTACAGCCATTTTTACGTTTTCAGTAATAAACATCCCAAAATCTAAACATTTTGTAGGAATTCCATACAAACTTCACATAACGTAAATAACCCACAGCAATGGCAGACGTGGCTGCATCCCTGGCTAGTGCACAGACGATGAAACTTGCTCTGCAGGTGGTGCAGACTCTCAGTCTCACGGCATGGCGGTACCCGGCTGACTGCAGCCTCAAAAGTAAGTTACATATTTTTTTTTTTTTTTTATTTGGGAAAACAAACAATCGTACATTGTAAATTACATCTAGATACAAACTATGCTATAAATAAATGTACAATCCACTACGTTTCCACATGTTAATATCTTAAATACGTTTCAGTTTTGCTAAAACTAGTTACAATCAATATACCAATAAATAACAATACTACTTACAATGGAATAGTAATCATAAAACCAAATCGAAAAAAAAAAAAAAGTTAAAACTTACTTAATACTACAAATCAACAATTAACAATTTTGAGCAAGACACTGAATGATAAGTTTTTTAAAGTTATGTTTAGTTAGGGCAAAAACATCGACATCGTTAAAATTATTATTGTAAGCTTGAACCAATCTCTGCAGCGGCGCTCTCTCTCCCGCATTTGTACGACAGGGAGTTGTAGCAAACAGTGGATAAGAGCGCGCCTCACGTCTCATTACTGTTCTAGGTACAATATAATATATTTTATTTATCAAATCTGAGCAATCGAACCTATTATGTGCAAGTCCCTGGAGCATCATTCCTTGCAGCAGTAAGCGTCTAGAGCGTAATGTTAGTAGTCCAAACTTATTTAAGGCGTCTTTATACGATAGATGTACGGTGCGGCATTTGTATTGCAATGTACTGAGGAACTTACGCTGAACTCTCTCGATTGCAGTCTCATATTTAATGTAATAAGGATCCCAGATCATACAAGCATATTCTACCTGTGGGCGGACTAAAGAATTAAATAAATATAGATATGTGGCTGGTCGTTTAAAGTCAGACGTGTTTCTCATAACAAAGTTATACATTTGAAATGCTTTAGCAGTAATTTTATCTATATGTAAATTTAAGTGAAGTTTGCAATCAAGAAGAACACCCAAGTCACAAATACAGGTTTCCTTAAATAAAGTCTTATTACAGAGTGAATAATCGTATGCTATTACATTTTTATTTTTAGTAAAATTTATGTATTTACACTTAGGGATGCTTAATTTTAATTTATTTTTATTACAAAAATCAGATAATCTATTCAAGTCATCCTGCAGAAGGCTGCTATCAACAATGTTTTTTATTATTCTAAATACCTTAAGATCATCAGCGTACAATAAGAAATTACTGTTTTGAAAACAATTACAAATATCGTTTATATAAATAATAAACATCAATGGACCCAGAATAGATCCCTGGGGAACCCCTGAGGTTGCTTGAAACGAGTCTGATTTGTACCCATTGCTCACTACAGTTAGGTTACGGTTACTGATATATGAACAAAACCAACGCAGTAAGTTACCTCTGATGCCATTATAGGCTATTTTCTTTAATAGAATTGAATGGTCCACTCTATCAAATGCCTTTTTAAAATCAGTATAAACAGCGTCGGTCTGATAACCTGCGTCCATGTTATTGAACAAGTGATCCGTAAAGATCATTAAATTAGTAACTGTAGACTTCTTTTTGACGAAACCGTGTTGCTCAGGTATAATATTGTGTCGCAGAAATGGATAGATGGCTTGATGAACGAGTTTTTCAAATAGTTTTGCAAGAGTACAAAGAATCGATATAGGTCTATAATTCTCTATGTTTTGTCTAGACCCACTTTTATACATTACTATACATTCCCAGCCAATAATAGTTCACTGCTGCTTTTTCACTATGTGTTACGTTAATATTGCTGATGAATAGGATGTCATCATGATCATCATCCTAGCCTTTTTTTTTGACTGGAAACCGACTCCAACATAGTTGGCTATGTTGGGGTTGGCTTCCAGTCTAACCGAATGAAAAGTATGTACATGACTAGTTATCACTTACACAAAATTTCATACACACTTGCTTGTCAATTGATAACACATGAGTAACGGAATTAGTTACTCATGTGACATAGTAAATTAAAAACAGCCGAACTTCGTTTTGGTAAGTGCAAATGTTCAACAGATGGCAGTTCCTATGACTTCATAGTGGTGGGTGGTGGTACTGCAGGATCAGTGCTCGCGAACAGACTGACAGCTAACGGGAGCTTCAACGTGCTGCTGCTTGAAGCAGGAGGATATCCACCTTTGGAGTCGGAGGTAACAAATAACTATTATAATAATACTTACTAGCTTTTGCCAGCAGCTTCGCCCGCGTAGAGGTCGGAAATTACCCCGCAGGAATGTACTACCAAAATAAAAAGCTTACCTATAAAATACCTTATGTGTTAATTCAGGTTATAATCTATCCGTGTGCCAAATTTCATTCAAATCCGTTCAGCCGTTTTTGCGTGAAAGATTAACAAACATCCATACATACAAACTTCCACGTTTATAATGTTAGTAAGGAAACAAGGATTGTTTTTTAACTTCATAATAATAAGTTTAAAATGATATAACATAGTTTAACCTATAGGCTAACATAGGTTATACTATATGTTTATAAATAAACGCATCACTTTTTAATATTTATATCTAAAAAATTCGAGCTGATGTCGATAATTCTGCCAATATCACAGTGGCTATGGTCACACGCGAGCACTTTAATCATAGCATTTAAAGTTGAAAATTTTGATGAAGAGAACTCAAATACAATACATGATTTTATTAATTATTTTGTTCATAAAAATATACATGGACATTAAGAGTATCAATGAAATGCTGATCTAAAATAAACAGAAAAGGCAGTAATCGGGAGTATATTATAACGGTTAATAAACCGAGGAAGTGAATATGAATAGGAATTTCAAATTTTGGGAGGTATCTTGTTATCGAGTTTTAAAAACTGCTCTGGTAAAATGTTAAAAACTATTAATATTATTTCTTGTCATTCCAGTTGCCGGGGCTATTCAAATTTCTTAAAGATTCAGACTACGACTACAACTACCGTTCAATAAACGACAACTACACAATGCAGAACATGAAGGGCAAGACAAGTGGCCTGACGCAAGGCAAGATGTTAGGTGGCACCAGCTCTATGTACCTCATGATGTACACGCGTGGAGACCCACAAGACTACGATGAGTGGGTGGAGAGGACCAACGACACAGCCTGGAACGTCACCAACACCCTCCAGTACTTCAAGAAACAAGAGAAACTGACTGACCAGGAGATACTGGACTCAGAGTATGGCTGTGTCCATGGCACTGACGGAATGATCAAAATAAGAAGACAGCCTAGCCCTCTAATTAACAAAATCTTTGATGCCTTAAGGGAGGTCGGTCACAATATCGTGCTGGACTCGACCTCGCTGGATTCAGCCCTCGGCTACACGCAATTGCTGTTTTCCATCGATGATGGTGTTCGCCAAAGCAACGCGTACGCCTACCTCGGCCCCGCCAAGAACCGTACCAACCTGTGCGTGTCATTGTTCACCACCGCCACTAAGATTTTAATTGAGGATAACAAAGCCGTCGGTGTACAAGTGACCACCTCTAGCAACGAAACGTACATATTGTATGCGAACAAGGAGGTTATTCTTTCCGCCGGGGTGTTTAATAGTCCCAAACTTTTGATGTTGTCTGGTATTGGGCCAAGAAAACACCTTGAGTCATTTGATATCAATGTGATCGCTGATCTTCCTGTCGGACAAAATTACATGGACCAGGCAGCTGCCCCAATTATCATCCAACTGGAAGAAAGTTCAGAAATCACTGGACCAATCAATCCACACAAATTCCCAGTGCCGGTATTCAGTGGGAATGTAGCACTCAACTCAACCAGGCCAGATTATCACGCGATCAACTTCTTGTTCCCACCGAACTCGACAGATCTATTGGGCCTAGTTTCAGAAATTTTCAGCTACTCAGACGAAATCTCCCAAAAGGTTTACGAAGCATCTATAAACAGGAATACATGGTTTTCTTTGTTAGGTTTGACTTTACCTAAGTCTCGGGGTGAGGTCTTACTGGCAAGTACTGACCCTACCGTGGCCCCGATTGTGAACGCAGGTATGTTCAGTGACAAAACTGACTTGAAGACTCTGAGAAGAGCTTTTCTGGACCACGTCCGAGTGTTGAACTCGGATTATTTGAAAAGCATAAATGCGTCTATCCTGGACTTGGGTTTCTGCAAGAACACGACAAGTGAAAATGAATTCTGGGAGTGTTATGTAGTGGCTATGTCGACGACTATGTGGCACTTTGGAGGGACTTGTGCCATGGGACTTGTGCTGGACAGTCATATGAAGGTCAAAGGCGTCGAAAATCTGCGAGTGGTGGACTCTTCCGCCATGCCAGAATTGGTTAGTGGTAAGACCTTTGCTACAGTTAGTATGCTCGGTGAACGCGCTGCCGATCTGATCCGAACTGAACACAACATCTTGTGAATTATTCGCATCTCACCATTTTTAGGGTTCCAAACGTCTTAATGAAAAAACAGAACCCATATAGGATCATTAAAATGATTTTTTTATCTATGTGTTGATTTTTTTTAAGAAATAAAACTGCATGATATTTTAATCTGATTCGTTTATTCCTTTTATCTGGTTTTCATTAATAGTTTAAAGGAAGGCAAGAGGATGCTTTTTCCGAGCTAAAAATTATTAAACCTGGCGTACCTCAAGGCAGTGTGCTGGATCCAGGGCTCTATCCATTGTATATGGACCCTATGGCATCCAACTGTGGGGCTGTACTAAACCGAACAATTTAAACATTATACAAACATGCCAGAATAAGGTACTCAGGAGTATTGTAATGCTCCCTGGTATATAAGAAATGACGACCTCCATTGTGACCTAAAAACGGAACTCATCACCAATATACGAGTACATAATCCAAAACTTTGCTGAAGCCCATGAACAACGACTCCGTCAGCATGTGAATATCGAGGTGATTCAGCTGTTAGACCAAACAAATATAGTGCGAAGACTAAAACGAACAAAACCTTTTGAGTTAGTGTAGTGTAAAAAGTGTAGAAATAATTGTGACAATGACACCCATAATAACACATGAACAAAGTGTTTATAACTTCATCATATCAGACTCTAAGAAAGTGGAACGGACTTGTGTAAAGTACAAAGGACACTATTCTAAGTTTTCAAATAATCATTTAACTATCTATCTACATAAATAAAAAGAGAAGTCCTGACTGACTGACTGACTGACTCATCAACGCCCAGCCCAAATCCTTGGACCTAGAAAGCTGTAATTTTGCACAGAGGTGTCCTTTATAATGTAGATAAGGAATAAGGAAGGATTTTTCGAAATTCTATTCTTAGGGAAGTTAAATAGGGGATGAAAGTTCCGCTCGGGCGAAGTCGCTGGCAAAAGCTAGTCATGTATAAAATTAAGTTAGATTAAAATTGCTAATTAGTCTTATTGACTAGATTGTAATGAATTAACCGGGTTATTTTTAATAGAGGATTTAAAAAAGAATAGTTTTAAATAAGAGGTATATTTAAATTGTAGGCATACTTCCCTAACAACATATAATTCAAACGGATTCGCATAGCACGAGTTTTTCAATACTAACAAACCCGATTTGAGTTGATTCCGAGTTGATAATTGGAAAAGTTGATACCTTTACGTGCACGGTGAGCGTACAGTCAGCCAAGAAATAAATTTCCTTTGTCAGCGCCTTTATTTCGTAGCTATAGGGGCAGTGTTTGTAGTTCAAAATGTGGTTGACCGTACCTAACTTTCTATGTTTACTTTTTCGTTTCATTGGCTAGGTACCAATAATTAAGGATTTTACACTTCACTTTGTCCGTTATGTATTATATAATTTGTGAGATTTAGAGTGAATTCGTTTTTATTTTATTTTATAAACTGTGCTAAAAAGTAGGTAAGTAGTCACATAAGGAAGAATTACAAGATGGTACAAACTTTCACCTTTGTTCTTAAAATTATTTCTACCGAAGGAACTTCTTTTTGCCATTTTAGCAATATTTTGGTTGATGATGTAGCAACAGTTTCTGAAGTATGACGCGAATAGGAGATATTTTGCTTCCTACGTCAAACTTATCTAACGTTCACCAAAACCGTTATAGTGTCAACGAAAATTAAATCAATATGTAATTGAAATACAATCAGAATATAAAATTTAATTAGCAAGGTTAGATGTGGGTACCTTTAACCTCGCTAATTAAATTTTCTATTCTCATTGAAATTTTAATTACTACAGGTCCCGATAGGAGCAGTAAAAACCGCCGTAAACCGCTTCAACATAGCGCCATCTATCGGCAGGGACATTAAACGTTTAGTACCGTAGCTCCATCTATCGGCGGGAGGTAGTAAACTTTATTGCCACGTCAGTGACGCTGTATACGTCAATTTTAATTTACGTCAATGTTCAACGAATTGAAGATTGTTTTAATGGAACGGGTGAGATTGTTCTGCGATACTACATGTATTGGTATGTGGGGGTGATAAAATTATATTGTTCCTGGGTTTAATACTCGTACTTTCTGTCGTAAGATGAAAAGTTTAGCGATACTTGATCTTAACTCAGCTATAAACGCCGCGCTCCTATATTTGTTGACGGGACGTAATATTGTGTACGTGAGGTCATATAATAATAATATAAAATTAAGCAATATAAGTACTACTACTGTAAACTGCATCAATAGTCTAGTGGTCGTAAGCGGGATTACCGAGCACCCGTTCCAGGGATCAATTCCTTGGTCGGTAAAAGTGTTATTAGGATTTTACATCTGCCAACTGATTTCTTCAGTTACAGACCACAATCAGATAAACAACCACGGACCAACAAGCCAACAATCAACGATTGGAAAATTAAAAGTTCCTGTTCTAAGGAAAATTAAAGATATATTTTATACTACCACCAATATAAACATGAATCAATCTAAATTTCATTTTTACCTCCAAGTTTTTGATTCTCACCATACTTAAATTCTCACCCTTCATAAGAAAATCTCAAAGACAAGACAACATCGTCTTAAAAAAAGGGGTGGGAGTCGATAATAGAAGTCTAAAGTCGAAGTTAAGTCGCTCCAAACTTAGTTGAAATGCAGTTCACTAACTATGTGGGTAACACAAGTCGTGTATGTTAACTGAAGTGAACACGGATAGGTATTGTTATGAAGATGTGGAGTGACGGATTAGCGTATTGATGTTGCGTCGATTCCGCTTAATGCTTTGTGATCATGTTGCAGTGAATGTTAAGCTTGTGCAATGTTGTAGTTAGTGATTGGAGATGTTATGGCGTACTTTTACAGTAATGGAGTGATTGAAACGAATTCACTTTGTTTTCTGTGGTAGTATAGAGTAGAAAACGCGCCAAGACATTTTCAAATTTTTAATTAAAATTCAATTGCTAAAGTTGGTTTGTAGTAAAAAAGCGAAACAACGGTGTAGGTCGTCATAATGGAAAGTGATGCGCGCTTATTGTCTTAACCACCTCTTCGGCTTTCTCATCGATAGTGTAGTCTGTGGTTTCCAGCGGATGCCCCGCCGGAAAACTATCATCACCAATCTATTTTGAAGTTCCAGTTCGAACTTTTCGGATCATAGAGCGGATTGGAGCTACGTAGGTCGGAGGATCTCATATTGCGGATTTTCTCAGCTCAAAAAGTGAAATTTAGTGTGCCTCGAACAAGACTGTGATCGTTTCTGGTATTAAACCTGCTGATCACGGAGACACCTCTAAATATATGCTTCTTATCTGTCATGATACTGTTAGTCGAATAAAATCGTTAACTCTGTCTTAGGTGGTAAAAAGTTCCGTGCTTGCACCACAGATATGTTAAAAATATTCAGATTAGCTAATCACAGATTTAATCGAACTTCCAATATTTATAGTTTCACACGAAGCAAACGTTCCGACTCCAAGTGAGACTTCAAATATGTACTAATAGCAGCCCCAATTTCCGGCACTGTAATCGATAACCGTAGTAGTTGGCATCAAACAAGTCTTACTTAGTTGGGCTGCACTTTGTTAACTATGTGGTTCCCGCTCATCGGTTCAGTAACGTAGTAGCGTAGTGATTTGGTGACGTCATCGTTGTGGCGTACTACGATGTTCGACGAAGGCTATGCATTTTCAGTTAGCGCGATTGATACACTCCTGAGGCTTCCCTACCCATTAAAAGAGAATTTTCGAAATCGATCTTCATTGCTGGAGATACCGTGTAACATAATATACAAAAAACAGTCGAATTGAGAACCTCCTCCTTTTTGGAGTCGGTTAAAAAGAAATCTCAATGTTATTTCAAAAATAAAAACCGTGCGAAGCAAGAGCAGCAACAATACACACACAGCATGTGTTACACAGCGTTACAAAAACACACACACGGCGTGTGTTACAGTGTTACAACAACACACACACACGGCATTTGTTACAACGATACACACTAATAATCGAAATCTGAATAATTTTGAAGGATATTGCTAATCCATTGCTTATTTTTTTTTATTAGCTTGCACAGTCCCACTGCTGAGCTAAGGCCTTCCTCAAATCCCTCCAGACGTCCTTTTCCAAAGCCACCTCGATCCAACTCTTTCAGTATGCATCTAGGTGGTGTCGCCACCTCTTCCTGGGACGGCCTCGGCAGCAGCGGCGGTGCCAAGAACTGATACGTTTGTTTGTTTTATTCTGTTGTGGTCTGTTATGTTAAAATAAAAATAAAATAAAATTGTTTATTGGATCTCAAACGATTACGATTATGTTTGTGATATATGATGATGATTATGTGAATGCGATTGTGTGTGTGTGTGTGTGTGTGTGTGTGTGTGTTGTGTGTTGTTGTGGTTGATTATGGTTGTTGTTATGCTATGTTGTGTCGATTATGTTTGATTTTTCTGTTGTTGAACTGTCAAAATTAAAGCCATTCTTGCTGTTTGTGTGTTACGTGTTGTGTGTGTTAACTATTTTTTTTTCTTTCCGATATCCCGCGGGTTGCTGTCGCTACTGGCTAGTTTAAGATGAAAAATGTGTGTTGCTTTTTCACGACCAAAGAATTCAACCGGTTTCAATATTAACAACTACACTACTTAACAAGGTAGCCTGGTACAAATTCGTTAGAAACAGACATTCAATATTACAACATCGTCTACAATATCCTATTACAATATTTTGCATGCAGAACTCCCCGAGTGAGTACCTATGTAGTTAATACTGATTGACGGGATCCGAACTAAGTTGGCGTGTAGTGGCGTGTAGTGGCGCGCAGTGGAGTGTAGTGGCTGGTGGAAGATGAGCGATTGTATTGCATTCTGGTTAGTGGTTAGTGCTCCTGTTGGGGATTGGGTCTTGCCTTGCTATTATAGTGTTTCGAGAATATTGGCAGGTTGTGGTGGTGTATACTGTATAAGATGTTTACTAGTGAGGAATCCATTTTGGAGTACAATGGCGTGAAATGAAGTTTACTGCTGACTAAGACCGCCGTTGTAATATGACTTGTTTCAAAGTTAAATCATTTAAACAGACACTTAAAGGGCCCTTTTGAAAGCCAACATTAGAAAAAAAAAAGATTCCAGTTGCCTCTTCCAAAAAGTAGTTTCTTTTGGAGAAACTGGGAAAGAAACTCCATCGTTAATCTTCTAAAATGTTTTACAATATTTTGTGTAAGTACATTACATAAACTGTGTCGTTGGTTTAGTTGTCGCAGCGCTACTGCGGATCATTAGGTCCTTGGTTCGATACCCGGGTCGGGCAAAGTGTTATTCCATTTCACTCTGGAAGTTTTCAGTAGCAGCCCGGAGTTTGGATTTATACCCGGTGGCTGACAATAGGATCGCCCCTGGTACATGGGAGATAACTGGCAAAATGTGGGTGTACTATAATAGGTACGTGACAGGCGTGATGTTATGTTGTTATACATTAATTATTGGATCACCATCATCATCATTTCAGCCGCAAGACGTCCACTGCTGGACATAAGCCTCCCCCAAGCTCCTCCGACCGAAATTATTAATCGAATTATTGTGTATTAATATGTAAAGACGATGCTCCTAGAATAAAATGACTATACCAAAATAAGTATAAAGAAGTAAATAAAGCAATGACAAGTACATTCACTATGTAATAGATACATGGTGGTCACATAATTGTTTAACCCATAAAATGAATAGTCTCGTAATAAGTATCAGTAACATATTTTTCTGGAATATAATTATTCAAGATTCAAGATTCTTTATTTGTGGAAACATGAGTACACATACAGAGAATGCAAGTTAATAAATTACAACAGTTGAGATCAGTCATGTTTGGCCTTAGTGGCGTACAAATATTTAAATTTCGTCATAGTTATTACATAAGAATTATTAAATGTCAATTAAAATAAATTATCATCATAGCAATAATATGTTGCTGCATGTATGGATTATGTCAAAGATGTTTTGATAATATTGTCATTGAGAAATTCTAGAACACTGTAATATGCTTTCCCTTGTAGCAGTATCTTGAATTTATTTTTTAATTGGCGGACATTAAGCTCCTTCCAACTATTAGGGAGTTTATTGAAAATTTTAGGGGCCATACAGAAAACACTCTTGTGCATTAATGTCGTTTTAGACCTATGTAGACAGAGAATACTATCATCGCGTCTACTATGGTTGCGATCAACCACTTCTGATTGACGTGGAAATAAGAGCCGATTTGATTTCACAAACATGACAATCTCTAAAATGTAAAGGCACGGGATAGTTAATATTTTATAAAGTAGGGTTTACAACTTTCAGTTGACTGCAATCTTAACATAGTCCTGATGCACCTTTTTTGGGCTTTAAAGGGTACGTCCTTGTCAGTTGAGTTGCCCCAGAATATGATCCCATATCTTAATTGTGAAGAAACCAAACCGTGATAAGCCGTGAGCAATGATTCTGTGTTATGCACTGGGACCAGTTTGAACAGAGCGTAACAAGAATTACAATTTTTTTTACTGAGTTCTTCTATGTGTGCTTTCCAGTTCAGCTTTTTGTCAATCGTCACTCCAAGGAATTTAGTGTTGTCAACTTCTGTAATAATTCTATTATTGTATTGGACATTAAGATCAGTCATAGTTGATAAACGTTGACTGAAGTGCATTACGGTAGTTTTATTAAGATTGAATGTTTCCAGTCATCTTTTGCAATGTGCTCTTTTCCAAGTTCTGCTGACATCGTAAAGCAAAACCGTCTTGTACTCACATACATACATAATATCACGTCTCGTTTCCATGAAGGGCTGGGCAGAGGTGTACCTGTTATACACCCATATTTATACAGTTGTCTTCAAGTCCCATGTAATAGGGGGCGTCTTGAACTTAATGAGCTATATAGCCTAAAATCGACAGGCAATAAGCGAAAGTAAGAAAAATGTTGAGCAGTGGTGGCACAGTGGTAACGCCCGTGAGTTAGGAGTTGGTCGTAGGTTCGAACCCAGACAGGCGCTTTACATTGTGTATCACCAAAACATAGTGAGGAAACCGGCATGTTCTAGATTCAAAAATTAGAAGACATGTGACATATACCAACCCGCAATGGGCCCGCGTGGTTTATTATAGCCCACACCCTCTCGAAGAGATGAGGCCTGTGTCCCAGAAGTGGGAACATTACAGGCTGATTATTTAAGAAAAATGTCACCTAGCCGTGAGGAACGATAGTCAGATATTGGATATTGAATCTGTGAAAACTGTTATCACAAGAAAATTACCAGTTAGAGATCCTTAATAAGATTCAAACCATGAACCTGCCCCTCTTGAATGCTTTAAACCTCCAGATGAACTCTCAGAGTCTGAAGTAGACAGAAATTCGCAGACACGATGTTTCAGACCCAGTTCGTCATTACATAGCTACAAACCGCTCCACACACATTGTCTACTCGACTGCTCAGCGGATGGCACTCGAAGTCGCCAATTAATTTGAACAATATTGCAGACAATAGCTGGCGAACCATTGTTGCCTACAGCGGACCTAGTGGCGGCGGAACAACGCCACGGAGTAGATAGCTACAGAAGGCCAGCTCCATACTACGCACGGACACATACACGCGTCTATGTCTAGTCTGATCCTAAATTATTTGATAAAAATGAAAACGAACGGTGTTTTTTACGTAATTACTCACGAATTAATAACACATTCATCTGTACTTAAGTTTCAACTTCACACCTCACCACTTTTTCCAAAAAATCATTGCTTGAATAACATTTTTAAAATGTAATCGATAAAAATCGAGGTTTTACAACTACCCTCAAATGTCAAATGAAAAACATTTTTAAGATTTAAAGTTGCAATTCTGGGTTCAAGTTTTAATGTAATCAAATCTAAGTACCTACTCAATTTGTAAGTGGTACTACAAATTAGCTTCCACAGGTTCGTTTTCGGATACATTTGTTTACATTATCATTAGATGGTCAGCTAGGAAATACCGGCGGCATCTAGTTTTTAAAACATTGACCAGCAAAATATTGACGTGTTGTAACAGTTTGTCTTAAAATATCTACTTACATAAAAAAAACTAATTACTTTTTATTTCAGATACTATAGTGAGTGTTGAGACGACTGTGCGTTGTTCGCTCGTTGTTCGCAGCTAGCCTTCTGTTTCCTATCTATTCTGTTTGAACGTAGGTACGATCACTTCACGCTCTGTGGTAGGATTGAGAGATTAGATTAGTTTGTGTTACGGTGTATATGTAGAGATTTCGGCTCTTGGATGTTGTGCGTTACTTCAATTAAATAGGGTTTATTTTTTTATTGAATTTGTGTAGCTTATAGCTAACAATACGGAAGTAATCGTGAGGTAATTCTGCCCATCCATGGTACCTATAATTCAGTCACACTAAAGCTGTGGTCTTTTTTTTTTCGGCACCACACGGAACAAAAGAATAGAACGGAAGTAAAAGAGCACCATCCCATTTCTTCCCGTGGGTGTCGTAGAAGACGACTAAGGGACTTACTAGAAAATGGGTAGCAGCGTTCTCTATGCATTTGACCAACATACTGCGATCGCTAACCTACCTGCCAAGCGTGGCGATTATGGAAAATCCCCCCTTTTGTCCAGCAGTGGACGTCTTTCGGCTGAAATGATGATGATGATGATGATTCTTTTATAAAATTGAACATTTCATATTAATGTCGTTTGAATATAATAATGCTGGATTAGATTCAAACGCAATGTGATGTTACTGAAACAAATGATTGAATTAAAATATTTTAGTTTTTATATCAGGATGAAGTTTATCTTGGACATCACTGACATCGGTGAAGGAACAAATCGCGAGGAAATCTGGACTTCTAAACAATCCGTCTTGAGCTAAGGTGGTAATCAATGCTCCTGCCTTCTCTGTATGGAAAGAGGCCATTGGCACCCTTTGCTTTGCAGTAGTATATCGAGGTGAAAGCTTAAACGTAGGTATTCTGGATTTACTAACTCCGATAATGGCACACACTAGGCTTGTCAAAAATCGGCCTTCGAGTAGCATTACATCCATGAGAGATTTCAAGTTATTAAAATCGGCCTCGTGAACTGAACAGGCGAAGTTCTCCATTAAGTACTTACTTTGTGTTACAACATTTAGGGTTCCGCGTAATTTAAATAATCTTTTATTTTGTTATCAACCTGGCAATGTCCTGCACATTGCAAGAAAACGTGGGCGGTTTCGCCTTAATCAATTCTGTTCAATTAATCTTTATTCCAACTCATAATGTTCACATACAGCCCGAAAGTCTGTCAACCTGTCTTACCACGAGGTATCTTACCCAGTAACTGCGTTGTGTCAGTGGTTACGTACTGCCTTGCACAGAGCTAGATTTGGAGGAGACCCCTTTACAGTCTCCCCAGAGTTGTGTCCTAACAGGCGTTGCACAGAGGGGGTTCCGGTTTGGTCTTCTGAGAGGTAACGGCACCCCTTCCACGTGTAGACGATGACCACCGGGGTGCTTTTAGTGAGGTAATAATCCCACACTCCCCGGTCTTTTCCCCAAAGACTAGGTGCCTTTTGAAGGTTTCCCCATGAAAAAAAAAAAAAGGTCAGATAGGCAGTCGCTCCATTTGAAATACTGGTAATCAGCTGCATCTGGAAGCTGACCCCATCATTATTAGTAAAAGGCTAGGCATGAAGATGATTGAGACGAATGGACACATACAGGTAACATCCATAGAGTTGCTTGTTGAAATCGCTCCCGCTACCTCCCACGAGTCCTACAGCCCCTAATGTAATAACAGGCCAGCTCGCCTGACGCACAGTTGTCAAGACAAGGAGTATACTGAGGAGTTGTACCTACTCTCACGAGTATATGTATTTATGTAGGTTGAAATGTGTGTTTTTTTTTTTTTTTTTCACAAAATGTTTCTTATTTTAGAAAATAATATTATTAGTATCTAAAATCGCTAACAGTTGGTATTCCTTGTATTTCAAAAGAAGGTTGAGATCAAATCGGAACATGCAAGGTTTTTCTTAATAAAAACGCCACAATAGGAATATCTCCTACTAGCTTTTGCCAGCGCCTTCGCCCGCACGGAACATCCCCTATTTAACACCTTCCTTATTCCTTGTCTACATTATAAAAGGAACCTCTGTGCAAGATTTCAGGTTTCTAGGTCCAAGGGTTTTGGGCTGAGCGTTGATGAGTCAATCAGTCAGTCAGGACTTTTATTTTTATAGATCTCTCAAAAACTGTATTTAATATTAACGAAGATCCATTGTTCCGCACCGTTGTTGAATGTTTTACATTCGAAATTGCGTCACAAACCGAATCAGCCCATTATTTTATTTAGGTATATTTTTTTATAACTTCTGCATACAATGGCTATCCGCCAATTGCATTCATTAAAGAAAATTAATCAAAATTCATACTGACTGGTTGTCTTCCATGCGATCGCGAACATGAGACATATTTAGCGTACTGAAAAAAAAATCGTCCTGTTACTGCGCCATATGTTTTCTAGATCTCTTACAACCAGCTTATTTCAAAGAAAAGGATACCTCCTCAACCTATAATGCAACAAGCTATGACAACTACTACTGTCAACAACAATACTCAAATAGTACACAAATACATTAGTACACCAGTTCACAGTTGTAACTACGTAAGTTATGATTGGAATGCTCGCTAAATACCTGAACGCTTCAGGTGCGGTGGCGCCACTACTTCTACCTACAGATACAGCGGTAGGCAAGTTGCGGTAGAATGTGTATCATTATTGCTACTATAGTAACTGTTGAGTAACAACTCAACATATGTATGTTAACACACTTATACAAAAAATAACAATCACCCGTTCATGTTTCGTAAAATGAGGCAGAGACGTACGGTGCCCGGATTTTTTTTTTTTTGGGTGCGAAATCATCAAATAACTTCTTCCGCTCTGGGTGGAGCAGGAGGGCGTGTCAGACTTTTACTGACTAAAACCCACCCGTGTTCCTTCATTAGTCCGTATGCCAGGGGCTATATGAATCATCATCATCATCATTTCAGTCGAAAGACGTCCACTGCTGGACATAGGCCTCCCGCAAGCTCCGCTATTTCGGCCGGTTCTGTGCTTCCCGCATATGTATACTGTGTATATATTGTTCACCCATATGGGTGAACGAGCACACGGATAAGTCGCGCGTTGATGTCTTTTGGAAAAGTCACTTTCTTTCATTAGGAAATTCTTTACCCCTTTCTTTCCTTTTGTATTTTTATCGTAAAAATCTGTTCTATTACCTTTAATGGCTGAAGTAGATCGCTCGTTTATAATTTTTTACCAAGAGCAATCAGGACCCAACGACCCAATGTGAAATCCTGTATTGACGATAAAAAACTTGAGACTTTGAGAAGCACACTAAGCCGTTGGGCCCGGCTGCAATTTGTAAGATCATTGGCAGTTGTTACGAGTACTCAGAATCCGAAAGTCTGAAAACTAGTGGAGGAGTGTCGTGTTACCTTGTTACTGGATTGTAGAGGTCCGATAAGCAGTCGCTCCTTGTACAATACTGGTGATCAACAGCATTCGCTAAGCCTGCTGACCCCAGCATGGTTGAAAAAAGGCTTTGCAAATGATGACGATCATAGACTAGCTCTGCTGGATCTTCGTATTACAACGCGCTACTTTTTTACGATAATCTAGTCCTGTGTATAAAACGATTCGTTTAGTTTATCATTGATAGACCATCAAGGGACAGGCTGGATCGGATCGTACTGAAATAAAAAATATATCAAAAGACACAGCAGTTTGATAGGAAACAATGCAGACGACGAGTTTAACAAAAGGGTGTCGAGAATGGCACCAGTGCTGAAGTCCCACTGCCCGGGGGGAGCCCCTCCAAGTACTGAGGCACACTGGTAAGGAAATGCACCCGCTATCGGTGGACCAAGGTGAGTGCAGGCAAGCCAAGGAAGCATTCCCTACAATTTATGGCCGCCTCAGGAAACAGGTTCTCCGACTAACTAAATAACAGCTGCTGATAGTTACAGCAGCTCACGTGCTTCTAAACTGCCCGGTGGTTGCCACGTACAGGGAAGTAGTACGGCTACCCAGGTACAGTCCGACAGATCGTCGGTAGCATCAAGACATTACTGGCCTTCCTTGAGGAGCTGGGGTGGATCGAATGATCGATTTTCTTACCCGTCCCCAAAATACGCGGTTTGACGTGGAGTTGTGGACAACAGCCCGTAAATATTACATATTAACATGAATAATTCTCCAGATAAAACCGCGGGCTACAGCTAGTTACATAACTTCATATTTACAATCACAGTCCACCACTGTACCAACGTAAGTATCACAACCTTCAACAGTAGGTACACAACCGGTGTACAAACGCAATGACGCAAACAATCCACGCACAAATAAAGAAAACAAACAGGCTTGTTCCAATGTGGGTGCACTGTCCACTGCCCACTGTCCACTGCCCACCGCTGGACAACGGACATGTGGACATGGACACTGGCTGTTTGTAATACTCGTGTTTGATGTGTATCGGCGACTGTTGACGGATGTCGAGAGTATAAATAACAATCGTGTGAGTTTATCGGAGAGGTGAATTCGTACAGCTCTCGCGATTCATGTGTTCAGTGAAACCATCTTTAGTCAATGTTCACATAGACGTAATAATGTTGCAGCGGGATTTTGTCGCCCACCACATCTTCAACGAACTGCTCGGCGCCGACAGTTGATAATCTCGGTACAACACCGACAGTTTAAAATCTCTACTATTATTAATCTATCCGCCTCCATATTTTTACGCCCATGTGTTGTAATCGTCGACTTAGGCTCTTTGAGCGAATTTTAGTACAGGAAAATCTTATGGGTTCGCGTCAGCTAGGTACATGAAAATTTAACCGTATAATATCTAGACAGATACACGGTTGCACGATAATACTCCTAGCTACAGACGTAGCTATAGGTGGTACCAGACGAAAGTTTTCTTTTTTCTCTTTATTTGTTTAGGGGTTTTTATCTAAACAGATACGCCAACCCCAAGACGGAAGGTAATCGTTCCAATTTTCAAATTATTATGATAAAGATAACACAACCGCAGCAATTCGGAAAACCCAAGATGAGATGCTCCAAATCACGTTGCAGAATGGCCGCCGGCGCCGCGCCGAATTACGTTAGTTGGCACTCTTACATCTATGTAAAGCCAGTATGGTGTTTCTAGCTTATAGCATGATGCCTACAGTTACAGTCACATAGCCGATAATAGCTGATTGTCTTATTACGCTATAATATTGATGCCATTTGATAGGCCGCGCCGAATTACGTCAGTTAGCTACTCTTACATCTATGTAAAGTGACTATAGTTTTTTTAGCTTATAGCATGGTGCCTACAGGTATAGTCACGTAGCCAATAATAACTGATTGACTTATTACGCTATAATATTGATGCCATTTGATAGGTCGTGGCTCGATGCCACGGCCTATCAAATGGCAATCGTTGTTAAATGCGAAAAAGTTTTTTTGGTGTATGTCCAGCACATCCCATGCATGGTCAAAGGAATTCAAGGGGGGCGTGTCAAGACTTTTACTGACTTATACCCACCCGTGTTCCTTGAGTTGCCTGTGTGCCAGGGGCCACGGTATCTCTTTCGAACAACCCGTACCATGGTTGCACGTGGCGGCAAGTGTGTTTGCAATGACTGAGGCAGTGAATTAAAGTGCATCATCATGCATAAGCAGAAATGAAGTAATAAATTGGGTCCGCAAACGAATGACAACACCTGTACATTGAGATTGCCTCTGTTCCAAACCAAATAGTTACACGCCCATATCATGATTGTAGAACAATCACTGTATACATGGAGTTCCTGACATGATTTCCTCAGATCCCAAGACCGTGTACGTCTAGTACCTGACGCCTTATTACTATGTATATTGTTTAATAATGTAGTATACAATGGCAGTACACTAGTACTCAAACTCAACTCAAGCATTTATTTCAAATAAACCAATTACAGGCACTTTTGAATTGTCAAGGTTGGTGAGTTAGAAAGATGAAGCTAGTTGCCCATTCCAAAGCGTAGGTACCTATGGAGAAGAACGGGCAAGAAACTCTAACTGAGGTGCTGTGGTTGAAACTGAACAGACAAATTGTTGTTAGTATTTCCACGCATCCGGTTATTTCGGAGAACGCATCGTTCTCCTATGCTACCCCTAAACAGATTATTTTTGGGACAAGTCGACCAAACTATTCCCAACCATTGCATCTCTTAAAAGCCAGATCTAAAGTGAACCTCGCTGCGTCCCGAAGAATTGATTCAACTATCTGTCAAGACAAGATTGACAGAGGGCCTTATCAAGTGGCGATCGTTTTAAAAGTGTTTCGTGTTTCTAAAACCACTTTCAACAGGATTGACATTCTGTTTTCATTTATCATCATCAATATTCAGAATCAGAATCAGAACTTTATTTGCTATGAATGTAGGTACAGGCATAAGATGTTGTACATAAATTAATGAGATCGGCTACAGTCTGCTGCTGCTGATAGCATGTTACTTAATGTAGATCATAGGTTCTCAACCTTATCATGCACACTTTGAGTTTTTTGTTTTCGAAACAGCTGTTGCCACGATTATATTGAAACGTAATATTATATAGTCGTAAGTAGGATATGACCCCTATCCTATTTCTGAGTTTAAAGAAAAAGCCTCAAAAGCCCAGGAGTGGCCGTTATTGCCCACGATGACAACCTATAGTCTAGACTGTAGACCCTCTGGCAGGTCTGGCAGAGCGTTATGTCCGAATTTCATGACTGGACAACCAATCTGTTCAGTATTAAATGCTCAATAGGCTTGTTCATATTTCTCCGATACTTCCACACAGTATCTGCAATGCTAGAAAAATTGCTAATCGGTAGTAGGACACTATTAAGCGCTACAGTACCTACTACAATCACTGAACAACCCCGGTCACGTCAACACACGCAACAAATACCTACTACGCGCGAATTTACTACGTTCTGTGTGAAGTCACGTGTACGGCCAGGGGAGGAAGCACGGTTGTCGGCACAGTTGGTTTAGCAGTTATAAGTGAGTCGTTTATTTGAAAATATGTTTCATGCGTTTATTTACTTTTATCTTTTTTAATGGTCTACGGTTATTATTGTTATTTAGATAAACCTTATTTTTTTATTCTTTTCAGGATTAAGATATCAGTCGTCTAATATTTTTATACAAGATGCCGATTTTAAAAAATGATTTTCATTTACCTGAAACGACTTTTATTAACTTGGAAAGGTAAATAATTCACAACTCACAGGTAAAACCAACATAACTAGGTTCCAATGGTTCGTCCCAAATGAACGGGAAATAATACCGCATCAGTGATCAAAGTTGATGGAATTGGTACACGACAGGATCCTATACGATGCTAATGATGATCTACCAAAAAAGTCATTTATCTTTCTTTCATTTTTATCTTTCGCGAATTATTTCGATTATTTATTCATGATAAGAGTAGTATAAATAAATAATAGATTTATTTCATTTCATAATGTGAACGTAGTTGTGTGTTTTTGTTGTACTACCTCTTGCCCGCGACTTTGACCGCTTGAAATTTCTTGTTCCTCTGACCCACTCCACGCCGCGTCGCATCGCATTGCATCGCTTCCCCGCTGTATTACTTCCTTTTCGCTTAGCGTTCTTTCTGCCTTTTTTTTCTTTTGTCTCGGCTTCTCAGGGCTTTAGCGTGATTTGACAATTCAAAAGAGCCTGTAAGGGTTTTAATTTAAATAAATTATTTTGATTTGATTGTGGGGCATTATGTTAGAACATACAACTCAAGCTCGAACATTTTTGACACACAAAAATACAACTATGACACACAAAAACACACTTTACAAATATCTTAAACTAAACAAATCTTCTCTAAATTAATCAGTATTATAATATTTATCAGTGAACTGTGTGTTTACATTTCTAAATGTATCCTAACGTCTAAACTAGGCCGAGCCTGTATCTTAGACGTTAGTTAGTTCCCGTGGTAACAAAACAGATACGAGTATGACATGTTTAAAAATTATGATTACAACCAAAAATATTCTTTACTTAAATTAAAGTGTGGGTATAAATACCTATGTAAGTTATATAAATTTAAGCGTAAGTAAACAAAAATATTTTCTCTTTGTACTGCACTTTTAACTAAATTTTAATCATAACTGAAACCTCTTGTGTTATTAAGTTTTCTATTAGGAAATTCTCAGGCAGTTGCCTGGATATGAGCCCGGTTGATTGCAATAGGGTCGCTCTCTATTAAATGGGAATTAACTGGTTTAATTTTGGTGTATTATCTTTATGTACTTGCATATCTGCTTACCTTTTCAGGAAATATAGACTTTTTATTAAATGAATTAAATAAATATCAAAAGTAAATCAATGGAATGGCGGGTCAACATTAATGAACGCGTCCCTTTTTTTAAAGTACGCAATAAGCTCGCGTCGCTGATCAAACGGTACACATCGGTGACGGGAAGCCTTTGTGTCAACATTATCATTTATGGGAAATGATACTACACAAATAATATATTTTGTGCTACATTATATCATAACGTAACGTATCATCACGTCTGTATTTCTCGAAGGGAAAGGCAGAGATACATGTACCTAAAAGAAGTACGCCCACATTTCGCCAGTTATATTGAAGTCCCATGTAATAGGGTGCGAGCCTATTGACATCAAGGGGCCATAAATCCAGACTTCGGGCTGCTATTGAGAAAATCTAGATGAAAAAACCATATAACACTTTACACAACCCGAGTCTAATCCAGTAAGTACCTCATATTCTGCAGTAGCGTTGTATCCTCTATACACAGCTACTCATCAAACTATACATTTCCAGTATATGTAAGTTTATCTCGCATTGTATAGGATTTCTGTACAGTGCGATATCAGCGTAAACTGGAAATGTGGAGGTTGATGTGTAGCCCTGTGCACTAGCTACACAAAATCAATGTTTCTTGAGACACTATAGTTTAGATTTTTATTTAATTTTCCGATATGAAAGTTTCCAGAAAAAAAATAAACTGCTTCATTAATTTCAGTGGTGAAAACCCTCTTACTTAGACACGTAAGATGGTTTTCATCACTGAATAAATTAATATACATCTCTTGTAAGAGATGTACATAACTAATAATAAAAGCGTTTTTTTCAAAAAAATAACAACCGACTTCCAAAGAAAAACTACAAAGTGCAAAATAACTAATACTTAATTTGGGAAGTCGGTGACTTTGGATGTGTATTTTAATTATTTGTCACCGTCTTCCGAAATGAAAGTTATTTTGCACTTTGTAGTGTTTCTTTGGAAGTCGGTTGTAATTTTTTTGAAAAAAGTTTTTATTTTTCAGTTTTTAGTTATCTACCCCACACCAATTCGAAATTTCATCATCCTTGGTGTCAAAACAATACACATTTATGCGATAGCAACATTCGCGGTTGATTTGCAGTAATTTTTTGAAGAGTTCCGTTGTCTGTCTCCGAAACGCATCATCAAATCTATATGAAATTTCAATGGGACCATTTCGGAGTAAACCCCTTTCGAACAAAAAAAGATTTTTGCAAATCCGTCTATATACGACGGAGTTATGCCCGAACATACATAAAAAAAAAAAAAAAAAACTTGTCGAATTGATAACCTCCTTCTTTTTGAAGTCGGTTAAAAAACATTGCCACAATGATAGTTGTTAAGGGGATTTCAATAATTATCATCATCATTTCAGCAAAAAGACGTCCACTGCGGGAGATAGACCTCCCCCAAGCTCCGCCACTTGGACCGGTTCTGTGCTTCCGCATCCAGATTCAATAAACAAAATAAATTATTTCACTATTCCAAAATTAGTGCGCTCGACCCTGTATAGGCCACCTCCACACAGACGCGATATTTGCTCGCGTGTTTAGGGTGCGTTAATCGTTAATAATGCGCTACTGAATAGAGCACCCAACTATTTTGAGAGTGGATTGCCTTTTATTGATTGCAATGATATTGAAACTTGCAGAGGCATCTATGTTGCAATTAGTAACTACTTTATGAGTGAAAATAAAACTAATTTTCTCCGTTTAATATGCTTTAGTCACGTCAAATAAAAATAAGGTACTGAAATATAGCAATTAAAATATTTTAAATATGTGACTACCATGTATCTATCATATAATTAATTTATCTAACAATGCTTAATTTTGTATTCTTTTTACCTATTGTGATATGGTAATTTATACTAGGTGCATCGTTTTCACGTGCAATTAATGTATGTAAAATATTGTTATACATATTAAAAAAGTGTAGGTGGATTTTATAGTCCATTCTTCTCTTTACGAAACAACCTTTTGGAAGGGGCGACTAGAATCAATTATATTTGCTGACGATCAAAAGTGCCTTTTATGTGCCTATTTGAAATAAATGTTTGATTTGACATTTCTAGGGTTAAAAAACAATGTAAAAAAAAAAAAAAAAAAAAAAAAAAAAAAAAAAAAAAAAAAAAAAAAAAAAAAAAAAATGTGTTTATTATCTTAAATCTAGATACAATTAAGTTGCCGGGGCTTCCCAGAAAGTAATCCGAAGATACTTGTGATGGGATAAACCTCGCTCTCCCTCGATTAGTACAATTGTTTCGTTGTGCTAATTAGGTATAAGTTACACATATTTTATGAAACCAAAAAATAAATAAAATTAAAAACTACTAAAAACAAACCAATAAGAAAAAAAAAAAAAAAAAAAAAAAAAAAAAAAAAAAAAAAAAAAATTGAAAATGAATTAAATCGTGCATATGGTAGAAAGGTGTAAATGTGTGTTTCTGTGCGTGTGAAAGTATATTTTGTGTCTATGTGTGTGTGTTTGAGTGGGTGTGTGGGTGTGTGTGTGTGAGTTAGAGTGTATGTGAGTGTGTGTGAGTGAGTGAGATGGTTTGTGTGTGTGTGAGTGTGTGTGTATGCGTGACGTTCAACCCCTGTGTAACCAAAATGTCTTCCACGGCATCATAATTAAGTGTGAAGAGCCATTCCTTCAATAGCTTCTTACACTCGTACAGCTGCATAGGGTAAATGTTAAGTATGCGATTTACTTTATTATAAACGCGTGGGGCTTGAGCTACATTTTGGCGACTAGCAAAAAATTGAACGTGCTGAGTATGTAGGAGCTACTATATCACAGCGTCTTTTTTTAAGTTTGGCATGGCTAAAGGGTAGAATTTTATGGTATCTGAGTACAAGGTATAGGATGTAGAGTTTCCTGACGGAGAGCAGCTTAGAGCTTGAGTATAGAGATTCAGTAGGAAACCTGTAGGGCTTACAGTACATGACTTTAATCAAGGATCTCTGTGCCCTCTCTAGATCTAAAAAATACGTCTTAGCTGCTCCACCCCATACCGAGACACAATAAATAATTACAGACTGGGCCAGTGCGATATAAATTTTATTCTGTAATTCTGCACTTATAACATGTCTCAGAGATTTAAAAACCCATATGAGTTTTCTTACCCTCCCTATAGTCAGTTCGAGGTGTGGGTACCAACTTAATCTTTGGTCTACTACAATACCTAGGTACTTGGTGGAATTTACCTTCTGAATAATAGGGCAGCTACAGGTAGATTGGGTTGGGGTAGGACAAGAATGTATTCTAATATTAAAGTCAGGCGCCGGCTGAGAGTTTGTGTATTTAGTGAAGCAGACATAATTTGTTTTTTTGGGTATTAAGCGTAAGTAGATTTTCATTTAGCCAATTACTAACTCTAGCTAATCCCCTCTCAGCCTCAAGCCTAACTTTGTCCCATGTCTTGGCGGAGAAGATAATAGCGGTAT